>OX382228.1:18772055-20082327 GCA_947507525.1 Apamea epomidion | reverse complement strand
ATCGCTAGATGTCCTGCGCGTTCAGTACAACAATGGTTTCAGGATGCTGTTGAGACATCCTCGCTTCTGCGCTAGCGCGTCGGAATTGTGTGCGCAACCTCTAAAATAGCTTCACTACTGAGGAGAGTGAGAGGCAGTCGCGTCCGCATCCTGAGAATAGGGCCCTAATTCACTATATCACTTATCGATTCTTTACTTCGAAAGCACGTCAATTCCCTAGCTAATCCTGCCAATTTCGCATAGATTTCGCGCGGTTTCGTTCATTGTGTCATAGAGAATAAGGCCCCTGTAGCGGAGAGTTTCAGCTCTCCAATTGTAAAGCAGTTGTGCTTTACAATTGGAGGGCAATTATTGCTACTAACACTAGATTCTGATAATAAGTTGTTTTAATGTGATGTTGCTACTACGGATTCTTTGTTCCGAAATAAAAATAATTGTTATTTATTTATTTAATAATTATTATTATGTTGTGTGTTTAATAAATATTAAATAAAAGAGTATGCTGTTTGTGAGCAGTGGTGATCCAGTGTAACGGCTGACCTACGAGCGTAGGTCGTAAGTTCAAACCCAGACAGGCGCTTTAATTTGTGTAAATCATCACTATTGCACTCAAAACGGTGAAGGAAAACATTGTGAGGAAACCGGCATGTCCTAAAACCAAAAATTCGAAAACATGTGACACCTACCAAGCCGCACTGGGCCCGCGTGGTAGATTACAGCCCACTCCCTATCGAAGAGAGAAGGCTTGTGACCTAGCAGTGGACACATTGTAGACTGATTATGTATGTTGTTAAATAAAGTTGCAAGTAAACTCAAATTTATGTGCATAGATTGTAGGTACATACTATAAAATGTAGCAGTTGGCACGTGTTTCAACAGTAAACACGCAGTTACGAGTATGGTATATATTATACTAAGGCAAGATTCAAAAGCGATTATCTATTATAGTATTGATACTTAGGTATTATTATGATGTCGCGAACATAAAGAAACTGCCCATAAAATATAAAAGTCACACAATAACAAACTCACTTTCTCGTTTATAATATGAGTTAGAATTATTAACATTAATTATCTATCTTTACTTATATCTATCTAAGTATCGAAATCCTATTAATATTATAAACGTGAAAGTTTGTATGGATGGACGGATGGATGGATGTTTGTTACTCGTTCACGTAAAAACTACTGAACGGATTTGGATGAAATTTGGCACACAGATGGTTTATAACCAGGATTAATGTATAGAATACTTTTTATTCCGATGTTCCCACGGGATCGAAACTTATGCGGGTGAAATCGCGGGGCGCAGCTAGTCTGCTATAAAGAGCAAAGATTCGTACTCAGCGATTCTCCTCCACGTTTATTATGCGCACAGCCAAAGTGTGGAACTCTCTGCCATCTGTGTTCCTGCCATCAAAGCAAGAGGGAACAGGCATCTTCTGGGCACGCTCGTTCCATCATAGACCTCATCCATCGCTTTCCATCAGGCGTGATCGAGGTCAAGAGCAGGCCCATTTAGCAATAAAAAAAAAGATTAGTAATAAAAGCTCCGAAAAAAAATTAAAATATGAGCATACTCAAAATATGAAATTTACTGCTTTAAATACTAACTTTTCGACAACTTATAAGCGAATACAAATAAAGAAACGACCGAATAAAATGCTGAAAATTCCAAAAAATTAATACAATATTTGCTGACATTATATTTTTCCACCAGCTTAAATTGCGTTTTACCGAAATCACAGGTCATCATTTTTATCGTAACTTACCTATTTTATATTATAAATTTAGAACCAATCTTACACATTTTATAACTGTGGCGCTGTGGCTGTTGGTTTGGTTTTACATTCAAAAATATGTTTCTGGCGTTATGTGGTCACAGTTCTAACCTAACCTAACCTAGCTCTTGCGATTTAAAGAAGATATATGCGTGTTACGTTGCAAATTTCACCAAGCTATAACTTTCCGGAAACTTAGTATTTTTATTTTTTTTATTTTTCGGAAGTTTAGTATTTTTTTGGAAATTTAGTTTATTATTTGAAAGTATAGAATATTTTTCGTAGAATTATAATTTGAATAAGCTTCATGTTTGTTTGTTAAATACAACATTTTTTGTCGGTAACTTTGTATTAACTTTTCGGTAATTCATTTTAACACAGCTTAGTTAGTATTACAGTCAACCACAGATCGCTGGAAGTTAATTTGGTTTTTCGGAAGCTTTATTATTTTCCAAAAAAAAAACTTTTTGTAAGTTTGTTTGTTACGCTTTCACACTAAAACGGCTAAACGGATTTAAATGAAATTTAGCACATAGATAGACCATGACCTGGACTAGCGGATAAAATAAATTTTCTCTCGATGTTCCCACGAGATCGAGACTTATACGGGTGAAACCGCGGGGAGCAGCTAGTCTTTAATATTATATATAAAACTACATGTGCCATAATACATAAGGCGGGTTCTGTACGTCAATAGACGATTTTATTTATCAATTCAACAATAGAATGACTATTACTAAGCTAAAATTTCAACAAATTAACATACAATTTTAATACAATACGTACATACTCGTAATTATGTAGATTTGAACGAAGCTAACTTTATTGAACCAAGAATTAAATCAAATTTGAATGTATTTTACATTCAAATGTGGAAGTTAAACAAAAGCTTGTAAAAAAAAACCAGCCAAGTGCGAGTTAGACTTGCACACGAAGGGTTCCGTACCTACAAGGCAAAAAAACACCGAAAAAGAACCCGTTTCTTGTATGGAGTCCCCCTATGAGTTTTAAGTTTTTTTTATGTATGTTGTTATAGCAGCAATAGAAATATATACTCAGTGAAAATTTCAACTCTACCTATTACGGTTCATGAGATAGATCCCGCTGACAGTCAGACGAACGGACGGACAGCGGGTATGGAACCATAAAAACGTTGTTTTGTATATATTTGTTATTTGAAAGTGACCTACATGATCAAAATTTTAGTAATAACTACTTTTTAGGTATCGCGGCCATTTTTTTTGGGTCTATGGCATCAGAGAGAACGATCTTATTGTACAAATAAAATATCTGGTTAATGACGACACACGTACAGACCATCGAACTAACCAACTTTCTCCATGGGGTAAAATCGTAATCGCAAAAAAATAATCAATAGTCCCCTAAAAACTTTAATACCTACTTAAAAGTCGACTCGACTTAAAAGTAAGGGATGGCTGATAATTTTTTTAATTCACTGTCTTAGAATTTTGGGTATTTTAGGATAGTAGGTACCTACCCTAAAAAAATTTGAACAGCACAAAAATAATTTACAAAATTTGGTTTAGTTGCGATATTTACATGAAAAAATTTCAATCATTCCGAAAAAAGTGCTAGGCATTAGGTAAACACGGAAATCAAAAATTAACTGTTCTGCATTGATTTAGATCAAGGTTCCCTATTATTCTTATCATATGAAAAAACGAATCTAATTCATATTTAAACTAAATTTCTTTTTTAGCGAAGTTTTCTAGCTAATCTACAAAGATATGGGAATTTGGACGAATATAATATCTAATCTTCTCCAACCTCCAAAATCAAAAGTCAAATTAAATTAAGCTAAGATTAGGCAATTCAAATTAGGTTAAGATTCAGCACCTTTTTGGACGTAAAAATTATTGCGTAAGACAGTCCCCCAAAACGCCCGCCCTTCACCACTTCGTTGGTCCTGGGGGCCTATCCTCTATATCTGTCACCGAAGATACGAGCCCGTCCGAAAGTAGGACCCTACTCCCGATTAATTAACTTTATCGGAGGTAAAAACACACCGGGAGTAAGGACAGTTGTCAAATCGTGTCATTCGTTCTTAGTTTGGGCCCCGAACAAAACGTATGTCCGTAGTTGATACGGATAAGGAAACGGCCGTAACTTCGGCCAAAACTACGGGATTCCAGCTTACAGAGTAGACCCCCAGAACTGACCAACCAAAAATGTAGGATTACTGACAGACTCACCAAAATTTTCTATTTGTAATCTATCTGTGAATCACATCTCTCAAAAGAGGTCTCCTGCTGGACATAGTTGTCACTGCAGCAGCTGGTGCTGCGAGCCCGAATTAACGACGAGTCCTGGGGGCCTCCTCCGAAGTGCAAAGTGCGAATGTTTGGATCGGACCGACACATGGCCGAACCGAATATTATTGAAAAATGCGAAAAAAGTTCGGATCGGCTCAATTAGGTCGGGACCATAGTCAATATTCGAAAGAGTGTAGGATCGGAACCGACCGAACCAAATAGTAACTTCGTAGCAGGAAACGGCCGAACATTCGGCTGATACTACTTCGGAGTAGACCCTCTGGAGTGGAGACTGCTTATCAGCCAGCGTAGTGTGGGACGCCCCCCAGCTGGAGGCACCGACGACATTAAAAAGGTGACTGGAAGTGGAAGACAGCACAGTATTCTTGGGCATAACTTTGGATGCTAAGCTTCAGTGGAGTCTTCATATAGATAAATTGTCAAAAAAGCTAAGTTCCGCAGCATACGCTGTTAGAAAAATTCGTAATTTAACTGATATAGAGACCGCCCGTTTAGTGTACTTTAGCTATTTTTATAGTGTAATGTCGTACGGTATTCTATTGTGGGGAAATGCCGCTGATATTCAGACTATCTTTGTTTTGCAGAAGCGAGCTTTTCGATCAATTTATAAATTAGGTCCGAGACACTGCTTTTTTTTTTTTTTTCTTTTTTTTTCTGGGTGGGAAATCATCAAATGACTCCTCCCGCTCTGGGCGGAGCATTAGGGAGTGTCAGACTTTTACTGACTAAAACCCACCCGTGTTCCTTCAGTTGCCTGTGCCAGGGGCCACGGTATCTCTTTCGAACAACCCGCAGCCCCGGCGGCATCGGCCCTAGCGGACCCCGTCAGTTCGTGCTGACAGCTTTTTGAGGCGCGCGTGGAACACAACGCGCCGTCGACCCGGGCCTGGTCCTTACCGGGCGGCGAGCTGCCCATAGCTCGCCGCCCGCAAGCCCGCGCCTACGGTGGCCGGGAGTCGGCTGTTGACTCCCGTCCAGGGCGTCTCCTGCGGCGGCTAGGAGCGCGAGGGTGCAGCGATTGCCTCTCCCTCGCGCGCTCCGCCGCCTCCTTCGCGAGCATTACTGCTTCGCAGAAGGAGGCGACGGCCTCCCATTCACTCTCGCTCCGGACCATGGCCTGTATGAGGGCCGGACGCGAGAGGTCGCCGCCGCCGATCGCCGCCAAGAGGACACGGCGGGGTCCCGCCCAAGCCGGGCAGACCTCCACCGTATGCTCCACCGTGTCCTCCGGGCGATCCCCACAGTGGTGACACCCTGGCGTTTCCTCCCGCTTTATCCTGAACAGGAACCTCCCGAAACAACCGTGTCCGGTGTGGACCTGCGTCAGGCGGAAGGTGAGGGCGCCGTGGCGCCTCTCTAGCCACTCCTCAAAGAGGGGACTTATCGCCGCAATTGTGGCGTGCCCAGCGCTGGGTTGCGACAATCGCACTCTCCATGCCGCTATGAGATCCCGCCGGAGCTCTGTCCGCTGTGCCGTGATTTCTCGCGGCAGCGGAGCAACGCCCCGGCGTTTTGCCTCCTCTCGCCACTCCCATATGTGGGCGAGGACTTTGGCCTCCAGATCCCATGGCGGCAATCCGGCAAGGAGGCTCGCCGCCTCAGCGGAGACCGTGCGGTATCCTCGAATGAGCCGGACAGCCATGACCCTTTGGGACGCGATCAACCGGCGGGCTGGTCGCCGCCTCAAAGATCGCGCCCATACCGGTGCCCCGTAAAGGGCCATGGCCCGCACGACCCCCGCATAGAGCCTCCGGCAGGAGGCGTTTGGTCCCCCTAGATTGGGAAGGAGCCGCCTCAAGGCAGCCCCGGCCCGCTCCAGTCTGGGAGCCAAACGTCGGAAGTGCTCCACGAAATTCCACCGGCTGTCGAGGACGAGTCCCAGGTACTTCATCGTCAGCTCGACGCCGATGTGAACCCCTCCCGCCGTTATTTGAGAACCCGACGGTGGCGCGTCCCGAGGACCATGAAAACACATGGCCTCAGATTTGTGCAATGCCACCTCGAGTCCCAATTGCCGGATCCTCTCGACGATTGTCGCAACCCCGCGTGTCGCTGCTTCGGCCGCCGCCTGGTGCGACCTCCCCTGCGCCAGGACCAGCGTGTCGTCAGCGTAGCAAACTACGCTGACGCCATCAGGGAGGTCGGCGCGCAGCACCCAGTCGTACCCGATATCCCACAGATGCGGCCCTAGGACCGATCCCTGTGGGACACCGCACGACATCGTCCGAGACACTGCTCAGAGATAAATTTAAAGAGATTAATGTTATGACTGTGCCTTCTCAATATATTTATGAAAAATTATTATATGCCCATAAAAATATAAAATTGTTTAAGAAATACAGTGATATCCATGATATAAATACTAGGAACAAACACAAATTTGTTGTACCTACAACAAGGCTCAAGAAAATAGGTGGCTCGTTCAGATGCCAATGTATACGCTTTTATAATAAAATTCCGAGCCCCGTTCAAGATCTAAGCCTTAACAAATTCAAATCATTCATTAAACGTAAGTTGTGCCAGAAAGCCTTTTATACCGTTAAGGATTATATCGAGGACAAAAAGGCTTGGGATTGAGCTGCTTCCAGTTTTTTACATATTGGATGTTTTTATATATTTTTTTTCTATTTTGTTGTTTTTTTTTTTATATACACTTTGACATTCATGAATTTTATATATATACTATGACTTTTGCTTACTTTGTAAAGTATTTTATTATTTTAATTATTGTGAATGTGAATACTATGTGGGTCATTTTATTTATATTATTTTTCTCTCTGTTCTCTTAGTTTTTGTCATGGTCTGGCAGTTTGAGTAATTAATGTGGCCTACCCAAATGTCCTCTCTTTGGTATTGTTCGTCGAATCGTTGAGCTCCATAAGTTTTGAGTTGAGCTGCACGATTTCTGACAAATGCGTGCACTGACTGGACAGGTCCTCTCAAGCTGTGTGGTTCTTTCCTCAAAAGACCATCTCAGACATCGACCTACATGGTCTTCATATGATCTGACCAAGATTATGTCTGGACTTTAAAAGAGACTGTGACCTCTGAGTTTTTTCGGCCTTTCTTCTCAGACTAGTCAGATATGAAACGCCGACCTCATCTAGTTTTAAAATATGATTGACGTGTAAAAGTGTTTGTACAAACCTACTTACAAAATAAAATCATTTATCATTTATCAAAGCGGAGGACAGGGTATCGAGGCGGAGGCTGGGAGAGGCCTATGTCCAGCAGTGGACTGCGATAAGCTAAGTTGATTGAAGCTCTGAACCACCCTGAGAAGTCATCAAATGCAGTCGCTGGATCTGACTTCAGCTAGATGGTGAAGAAATATGAACGCAACCTTCTATCACGTTGACGAACGCGACGAATAGTGTCAAATTTATTTTTGTACTGCTTCCTTTGGATTATGCGCTTTGCAACGATAGCCACGCTTTATTATTTTAATCTTTATTTGACTTACTATAACTAGCTGTGCCCCGCGGTTTCACCCGCATAGGTTTCGATCCCGTGGGAATATTGGGATAAACGTCCATACCAAATTTCATCAAAATTGGTCCAGCCGTTTGAGCGTGAAGAAGTAACAAACACACACGCACACACACACTCACAAACTTTCGCTTTTATAATATTAGTGTGATCAATCCGTAACTCAACTCACACACATAAGTTTTCGTCAGATGGCATCATCATAAGTAAGGTACGGAACACTTATCAGGAAAATGGCATCGTAACCGATTAGAATTTTGCAAACTTCATTTAAATTTAGCTACTTAATTTACATGTCACATTTTATACTTGCTTCCATTGTAGCTATTTGCTTATAGAGGGTTGTTAGAACCCCGAGTAGTAGGTAGCTATTTTTTTATTTCTTTTTTAATTATTTGTGTTGGTAAAGTTGCTGTCAAAAATGGATGGAATTATAAACAGTATTGCTAGTGCATATAATTATGTACTTGATGACTTGGCAGGTTTGTGTTTTTTTTAATTATTTTTTATTTATTCTTATTTTATTATTAGCCATTAATGTCCTCTCCAGATCTCCGATATGTTTTTTTTTTTTTTTTTACTAATTTGCTTTGGACTGCCCTTTGACTAAACTAATCGAATTATAGAGATCAGGGATCAACATGAAGATTTTAATATTGATTTTATGGCTACAATATTGGACTTTACTTAGCTGCTATTTTTTTTTGTAAAATGAGGCCAAGGATACCTCCAAAACTTTTAGCTGTCTTCAAGAATAATTATTTAAACCTTCCCATGCCATTTTGACCAATGATTTAAAATTAAATACATTGCCAGACTAGGTATATAATTATTTTTAAATTGAGTTCAGCTCTGTACCTACTCTAGAGTCTGGCACATGAATGTTGAGCCTGAACAAGCACGGCAAATTTAAAAAAAACTACATGTGGTATCATTGATGCTACTAGGAATAAATTGTTTTGATACTTGGCAAAAAAAAAATATAAAAATTGATATACTTATGGCATACTTTAATTTAATTGTCACATTACCACTATCCAATGAATAAATAACGGTGTATTGACATATTTTCCATACAAAAGCTGCCAAAATGTAATTGTATGCATTCCATAAACTTTTATAAGTATATATTTTTACTATAAATCAATGTTACAATAAAGTTAAAACTTCAGAGAAAAGCATAGCAAGGTTCAAGGTTTGAAGATAGAAATAAAAATAAAAGGTACAAATATATTTTATGTGTCATATTCAAAATCAGAATCTAAGAATTCAATTTCTAATGAGGCATCCGAATCTCTGCTATCGTCACATACATTTATGATGAACCGATCTATTGCTTCATCTGTAATTTTGTCTCGGTCTTTGTAAGCATTTTCTACATGGATAACATGATCAGTATTTTTATTCCAATCTTCTGGACTAAGACACTCAAAGCATTCCCTTATAATTCTTTCCACTTCGACTGATGGCAAGTTTATATTTTTACTTGCAATTTTCCGTTTCACAAGACTCCAAATGAGCTCTATAGCATTTAGGTCACAGTGGTAAGGGGACAAACGAAGTACCTCATGACCATGATGTCCAAGAAGCTTATCAGCTTCATAAATTGGTTCTGGTTTGTGTTTTCGTACTAGACAAAGTAATTCAGCCTTTGTACAATGGCTTTCAAATTCTATATTTTATTATTTTCTGTAAAACACTGCTGTATTTTGCTTTTGACATTTAGTATAGTAGGTGGCTTATTTATATGTACTGTGTGATAACTTGCATTATCCATAACAATTATGCTTGGCTCATGTAAATTAGGTATAAGTTTTTCCACTAACCACTTGTTAAAATTTTGAAAGTTCATGTCATGAACTTATACTTTCTATTTTTTTTTATTAGTTGTTATCTGATGTATGTATCTGGTGTATTGTGTGTCTTTTAGTCTGTGCTAAATAAATGGTTTTTCTTTTCATGGTGGTAGTTCGCCATTTTTGATTTAGTGCTAAACAATAAGAGTGCGTCTGGCACAAAACCTCTTTCTGACCCAGCATGAACAATGATGTACCTTTTTCTGGCAGATATCTTATCTATAACGCCACTTGTTGATGGACCCTGCCATGATTTTTTGGGTTTATAATTTTGGTGAACATATGTTTCATCTAGATAAATAACTGGTTTCCCCTCTGCACATTTGGAAGAAATAGTTCGTAAAAAATGGGTCTCCAAGCTGCAAGGTCAATCTTTCAATTAAATAAGCAAGGACCGTTCGTTTTTGTTTTTCTTGAACTCATAGCCATTATTATGAAATATGCGACGCAACGTTTCACGGGAGCCAGTGAACTCAATAGATTCTCTCAGATCAGTCAATAAGCCTCGCAAAGTAGGGACTCGTTTCCTTACCAAGTAAAATTCATTGATTTTATTTCTTATAGCATTTATATCGAAGCTATCCAAATTTGATACCGTAGGTTTATGAGGCCGCTTTTTCGCAGGTGTACTAAAAATGCCATGATTCACTTGTCCTACCTTTTAAATTATTTTTAAAGTTGCAAGGCTAACTCCTGAGAAAGAAAACAATAAAACATAAACTAGGTACAAATAGGTAGATGGGCTAGGTACGCATTTATAAGAATGCGTTCCAGGAATTATTATATTATACCAGTGATTGATAAAATCTCTTCCAAATATTGACTCTGGGTTTTAATTAGCTCTTCCTCTTCCAAAGCAGTTATTTTTTAAATGTTTCCTTAAGTGAACTTTCCTCGTTTTCCAAATTTTCTGCAAATAAATGCGTAAGTATAAGGTAAATATGACAATTTGAAATAAAATATTTTAAGTATCAAAACTATATCAGATAAACTAACCTATAAAGTTCGTTACCGCAAGTAAATATTGTTGTTTTTTGTCGTAAGCATCACGCGACTTGTGTTGTTTTTCTTCAAATTTATTCGCCATAGTGTATTAGCCGTCGTACGTCACTTTTTAATGTTTTATTCACTATCGAAATAACTATTATTATGTATCAATGCAACAAACAAATACAATAGCCTGACACCCTGACAGTTTACAAGTCCGGTGACATTCATCTGACATTTTTAGAAAGTTGCCATGTAAAAAGTTTCAATTAAATCCCAGGCTAAACTTTCGTATGCCAGACTCTAATTATTATCCCTTCTTCAATTTTATTAACTTGTACTTTAAAATAAACTGTGTACAGTCACCAAAAGTAAGAAGTAACCAGGGTGCGTCGGATATGGTTGAAGTTTAGTGAGAAACCAGTGGATGTTTTCGAATAACATTTAATTTGATAAATTAACTGGTTGTATTCTATTTATTTTATTTTATTTTATTAGAAAACCGCCATCCTTTTCTTACTAAACTTCAACTATATCGAAAGGTTACTTATCTCCGTTGGTGATCGTACATTTTATCAACATATATTTTTATTCACAGATGCCAGGACGAAACATCTGCCGTTAATGTCGAGTCCAGTAACAGTTATTGTTACCGTAGTAATATACCTGAAATTCTGCACTGATTATGGACCCCGCTTTATGAAAAATCGGAAACCGTTTGAGTTAAAATACCCGATGATGCTGTACAACATATTTCAAATATTATTTAGTATATTTCTAGTCTATGAGGTAAGTGCCAGTTTATTGTTGCAATGTTTAATTGATAATTATGATATATCCATTCACTGATTTTCCATAAGGAATTTCTGAGTTAGTTAGATAGATAAAACGTTTATTCAGTGTAACAAAAGACACAATACCAGTAATAAAAAAAACATAAAAAAAGGAGAAACAAAAAAAAAAAAACTGATTAAAAAGATAAATGGACCCATAGACACCTCGTATATGTAAATCTATAACGGTCGATCACTACTGGGCGGTGTTAGTTACAACCCGGAGTTCGTAATACCCGAGGGTATTACACCGCCAACTTCCAAACTCCGAGCATACAATTGAATAAGAAATAATAATTAATTAAGTTGGTCCTGCGCCTGATCTCTCTCCGGTCGTGTCGGATTTCATGCCGTCTCATAGGACTGTGAGAGTGAAGGAAGAGAGAGTATACAGTCACGAGCACCAATATGTCAACACTTGGCAGCTTTCAATTGAAAGTGAAACAACGAATGCAACGTTGAAAAACGACATATTACATAAGCCTATGGGCTCGAAAATGCTATGTTCGTAACAACATAAAATTTCATTAAAAAATAAAGGAGTACATCGCTTTTGAATAACGCCGAGTGTATACATACTTTTGCTCGTGACTGTACCTATATCCGCGTACACACTTCTTCTGCCTAGCGTTTTCCTAACTTTTTTGGGATCGGCTTCCAGTCTAAACGGAAGCTACCTGAATACCAGTATTGTTTTTATCTACGTACTCACTTATGTGCTATGATATCTCCCGCGCCGAAGGCTAGTCTCCGTTGAGGTTGGCCGAAATACGATCTGGATCACCATTAAGACACTGTATACGAGTAAGTCCAAGTTCGGACTATCACGGCATTGTTAAAATTTGGGTTAAAATGAAGTAATTTGCCACCATACTTATTGATTTCGCGGACTATACCAAACTCACATTTGAGAATTTACTATTTTTTTTATAAGGCGCTCTGTGTAGCTTTTAGAAACTTACCGCTATTCTTACTATTTCCAGGGACAAAAGTATCTTTTATCCAAGGACTACAATTTTGTTTGCGATCCAATTGTGGAAACAGAAGATCCCCGTATATCTAGGGTAAGTAATGCATTAACAATTGTTGTAAAGGCACAGGAGGTTGGTACCTCGCTGGTGTTTAAAAAAAAAAGAATATCGTATTGGCGCTAAAACGCACCATGTATAAAACTGTATCCATTCATCAACTACTGAACATTTTATTTCGTTCGATCCCAAATAATATTAAAATGATGTTTTGCAGACAGCAGTTGCCTCCTGGTTTTACTTCTTCGGCAAGCTGACGGAACTCCTGGATACCGTATTCTTTGTATTCAGGAAGAAAAGCAGGCAGATATCAAATCTTCATTTGTTTCATCACTCGATGGTCACCGTTAGCGCTTGGGGGGCTACAAAATACTTCCCAGGTAAGATAGATTTTAGGCAATATTCTAAAATCGGTTCTAGCTAGGTTCTAAATGTGCAAGAAAAATAATGGCATGTAGGTAGCTTGCTCATTATACAACGTGGAGACGACAATATTCCATATAAATAAACTACGTATATCTAATGATGTTCCCAGTCTGTATACGAAAATTCAATCAAATATATCCAATAGTTTAGTCACTATGGCTAGTCAAAGATTGGCAAAACTCATAGTCGGCCCAACACTACTATTTAGTTTTATTGAAAAAAACACTTTTTTTTTATTTTCGATACTAGGATTCATTGATATATAGTTACAAAATACTCTTAAGCGTGAGTATCGAAATTGTTGTATTGTTGTCTCCACTTTATATAATTAGCTTATAATGTTCCCACTGTTACATTGTTAGGACTTGAACCACGTGGTTTCAATGCATATGTGTTGGTAGACACTGGACATATCTTGTCTTAGAAATGTTGGTTCTAGGGCATGACGCCCGGGTGTCATCACTGCAAGGATCGCCCAGAGGACACGGTGGAGCATACGGTGGAGGTCTGCCCCGCTTGGGCAGAGCACCGCCGTGTCCTCGTAGAGGCGATCGGCAGCGGCGGCGACCTCTCGCGCCCGGCCCTGGTGCAAGCCATGGTCCGGGGCGAGAGGGAGTGGGAGGTGGTCACCTCCTTCTGCGAAGCAGTCATGCTAGCGAAGGAGGTGGCGGGATGGGCGAGGGAGAGATCCTCACGCCTCAGCCGCCGAGGGAGACGCTCCGGGCGTCGGGAGCCGCGTGACGACTCTCGGCCACCGTAGGCGCGGGCCTGCGGGCGGAGAGCAATGAGTAGCTCTCCGTCCGATCAGGACCAGGCCCGTGCCGGACGGCGCGTAAGTGTTCCACGTGCGCCTCAAAGAGATGTCAGCATAGATGACGGGGCCCGACAGGGCCGAAGCCTGCCGGGGTAGCGGGATCGTCCGAAAGGGTTACCGCTGCCCTGGTACGTAAAGGGCTAAGGAAGGAACACGGGTGGGTTTTAGTCAGTAAGAGTCTGACACTCCCTTCTGCTCCACCCAGAGCGGGAGGAGTCATTTGATGATTTCCCATCCACAAAAAAAAAAAAAAAAAAAAAGGGCATGCAGGTATCCGAAAGATGTTTAGCAAAGTGACAAAAAAAATGACATACTGTAAAGTTCAAGCCTGCCTGGGTTCTTTTTTTAGGAATTTAATGACCTGGCTACTGATGCCTTTATGTCGAAGAATCAAGTTTAAAACTAGACAGGAATAGAGACTTAATTTTTTCTTGACTAGATCCGAACCTGTTGAAACTATGAATATAAACTAGGAGTCGTAAGACGGGGCCGTTAACACTAGGTCTCCACGATGAGGATACGCAATTCCTACTTTAGTATATACATTTGTTCAGGCCTTATTTTCCTACAGAGATGGTAATTATGGATGATACTTAACTGTCACCCGTCACTATGCAACATGCCCAATACGTAGGACAGTAAGTAATTATCAATAATTCAAACCTGCCGTTAATCGATATGGTTAAAACAGGCTTTGAGCACACTTTGAGGGAACTTGCATGACTGGATTTTTTAAAAACGATTACTTTCGATGTCAAAATATTGAAATTTTATAGCAAAGTACGTCATGGTTAATGCTTGGATGACCACCAATGCCTATCTGAGACAAAATGAAGGCCTCTTTTTATACAGAAAATTAATGAGCGTTGATCATTACCCTTGCATGTTTGCCGTTTTAGACAATCTGAAGATCCGTGGCATACCTCCACCATTTTGTTTTTTTTTTTTCAAAATGGTGGACGCACATGTTACCTATATAAATCGATAGTGACATCAATGTAGACAGATAACACAATAAGCCCAAACCCCGTAAAGTATCTCGTTTTCGAGATATTGGCGCTGATTCCCTTGTTCACAAACTAAACTAAATTTAAGTTCATTGCATCTTTTTCCTTCTATTTCATTAAGGAAAGGACAGAAGATAAATATTAGTTCAGTCCTGTCAAATAAGTCAGCGCCTGACGTAAATTAACGTATTTTTAGTAGCCATGTTTTTAATCACGTCTAAACTGTCTATGGAGTATCTTAATTTAACAGGACCGGCGGCAGTTTCATGCGTGACCGTCATTTTGTTCAAAAAAACAAAATGGCGTGTCAGTACGTATCGGCTCCATATAAAAATCTTCAATTCCATTTCCTCGCGATATTTTCATGTCTTATTTTTTCCTTACAGTTGGACCTTTTATCCTGGTCGGGACATTGAACTCGTTCGTCCATATACTGATGTATACGTATTACTTCATAGCTGGTCTGGGTCCACAGTACCAGAAGTACTTGTGGTGGAAGAGATATGTCACTTTGATTCAATTGGTAAGATTATATCCATACTTACTAATATTATAAAAGCATAAAGTAGCTCTGTCTGTCTGTCTGTTACCGTTTCACGCCTACACGGATTTGGATGAAATTTGGCACCCGGATAGACCTGGGTCCTAACCCAAGATTTAACATAGAATACTTTTTATATCGTTAGTACGTTTCCGTGGGTGACTTTCTGCCTACCACGCGTGTGAAGCCTTGGACAAAAGCTGGTTCAGAGAAACGTAGATGTATCCCTATGAGCCAGCATAATGCAGTCCATAAATGATTCATACTAAATACGGGCTTTCAAATAGTATTGTACAATATAGGTTTTTTTTTGCATAAAAATGCTTTTGCCAGCAATGATTCGCTACCCAAAACCACCACCACGTATTTATCATTATATAACAATTGATATGCTGTAATTACCTAAATATTCTTTTCAGATACAATTCTCCATAGTGCTCGCTCACAACACGAACGCCTTATTCCACGATTGCAACTACCCTAAACATGTTCATATATTCGTGCTAGCCAACACAAGTTTGCTATTCTATATGTTCAGCAGTTTCTACTATAACAATTATATCAAGGTTCATCCTAAGAAAAGTGAAGACGTAACAACTAAGGCAAAGGAAATAAATAGTCGGAGGGGAAAGAGGCTAAGCGTTGGACAATAAACATCCAACATTATTTTTAATTAAGAAATAAAGATTTCCAGAGATCCACCCTCCATAAAAGAGAAATGATGAATAAATGACTGATCCATTCAAAAACGAGACTTGTATTAATTTGATTATGATACCAAATTGATTGCAGTGTATTAATGTGTATGATCTGGCAAAAGCAGCGGGGTAATTGCGTAACACACTAACAGTAGCAATCGGTTTCATTTTGACAGTTCAACAAAATTCATTGCGTTATTTGCGTAGGCACATTTTTCGAACATATGAAGCAATGTAATAGCAATATCCTTTTTTTTTTGAGGATGGGAAATCATCAAATGACCCCTCCCGCCCTGGGTGGAGCAGAAGGGAGTGTCAGACTCTTACTGACTAAAACCCACCCGTGTTCCTTCGCTAGCCCTTTATGTACCAGGGCAGCGGTAACCCTTTCGGACGATCCCGCTACCCCGGCAGGCTTCGGCCTTATCGGGCCCCGTCAACTATGCTGACATCTCTTTGAGACGCGCGTGGAACACATACGCGCCGTCCGGCACGGGCCTGGTCCTGATCGGATGGAGAGCTACCCATTGCTCTCCGCCCGCAGGCCCGCGCATAGCAATATCCTTCAAAATGGTTCAGATTAAGATTAGATTTAGTGTGTTACACACTATCAATCTCAATCTGAACTATATCATTTATCATTATCATTTAGGGTACAATCATCTAATTAGTCCAACTACAGAAAATGGGTTAGTAGAAAGAGTAATCATAATGTACTGAACAATCGAATTAGGGATAGCAGTAGCATTACTGCTATCCCTAATTCGATTGTTCATAGTTCGAGGGTTCATACAGTTTGATTTTAGTTGAACAACATTTGTTGTCCAACAAAAAATACAATTCAACATTTGATTGAAAATCTATTCAGATCGCTTTCGATAAAGAAGTTGATCAACTAAAATCGAACCGTGTGAGCGCAGGTTAAGTTGTTACCAGCAAGCAGAAAAATGCAGCTTGTGTGTAGTAATGAGATTATAATGGGTACATTAAAAGGGCCTCGACGGGTGACGATTGCCGATTTTTTACCAAAAATGTTTAATGTGACAGTACTTGGAATAGTCATGTCAGAGTGTTAGTAGCTGTCGTTTGTGGATCTTTGACAGTCGTTACGGAACATCAGAAGCCCAAAAGTCTGACAACCAGTCTTACCAAGGGTTAAGTATTACCCAGTAGCTAGTAGCTGGGTTGTGGAGGTCAAATAGGCAGTCACTCCATGTAAAATACTAGTATCCAGCTGCATCCGGTTAGACTGGAAGCTGATCCGAACATAGTTGCGAAAAGTCTAGGCAGATGATACTTACAATAGTAGGAGCTGACGTATAAACTATAAACTAAAACAGGCTGAAAGTTTAACAGTTGATTGGTCTGCATATGAGTAGACAGCAGCACGGAATCGTCGCGCTGACAGAGCCTAAGGCTTCTTTTCCACCAGAGATGTGCTATGCTACGTTGCTATGGACGCGATTGATATCCACCAAGCATATTCATTGGTCCACATAGCATAGCACTGGTAGAAACAACTAAACTGTTTGTTATACGGAAGGATGCGTGCCTTTGATGGGAGCTATGGATGCGCAAGTGGTGTAGCTATGTACATGCAGAGCAGAGTACTTCCCGTGCCTTCCCTACTATCGATGCATCGCTCGAGTCGCGCATTTTCCTCGCACAGCTACCTTGCGGCGCCGGCGTCGCATCTTCATAGCACATCTTACTCGCTCCACTACACAGCTTAGCATTAGTGGAAACGGTCGCACAGTTTCGTAGCTTAGCTTTCACATCCTCGCAGCATAGATGCATAGCACATCTCTGGTGGAAAAGCAGCCTAAAGAAAAACTGCTAAACCTTTTCCCAGCTATTGGGGTCATACCAGTATGGGGGGGAATACTAGTATTTTACATGGAGACAGCCTATCTGACCTCCACAACCCAGTTACACGATACCCCAATTGGTAAGACTGGGTCTCAGATTTCGACGACTGTCAAAGATTCAAGAATGACAGCCGGGATCAACAGCTTATCGTGCAGCCACGGAAGGGTCTCGGTATGTAAAGATGGTCACCCATCCACAAACCAACCGCGGCAAGCGTAGCTTAACCTGATCGATGGACTTGTGCGGCTGTTATTATTTAGCCACGAGCCCCTCTTTCAGGACGCAACAAAATGGCTAGATAAAGCTACGGCTTCGAAGAAGTGCGGTGGCCGCGACACAACGGCCGCAAAGACGGCTGTCATGAAACTGATAGCAGCGTAGATTGACTTTACCACCTTTATCTATCTACTACCTCCAGGCTACAGTGTAGATGCACGTTTGCTGGTCGTAAACCTTTATCATTACAAATAAAACTCGTGGCGCCAAAATGAGCGCACATCTTCAGCCACGGAACGCCTTTAAAGCCATCAGTTTCTATACGTCATTAGTGTCGTAGTCCGAGATAATGGTGACACCCTTGCTTTGTATGGAATGTGTTGGCAGTGCTCTAAGTGCGGCAAAGGGTCGTTGTAAAGAAAATACAATTCAGTCAATTAAATAGCAGGATGTACAGCCTATAAATAGTACTTCGGACGAGTAATGATACCCATGGAGACTCCTTTACTAAATATTTTAATCATTATGCTTTATAATCAACGTATAATGTTCTCCCTGCTGGAACACAGCCCTCCTCTCTTCGAAAGGGAGTTGGCTGTAATGCAACACGCGGGCCCAGTGCGGGCTGGTAGATATATTTGTCGGCACGGTTGGCGCAGTGGTTAAGCGATTGACTGCTGCGCTGCGTGTCGCGGGTTCGATTCCCGCACGGAACAAATATTTGTATGACCTACAAGTAGTTGTTCCGGGTCTGGCTGTTTGTGTATGTGAGTTTAAATGTTTGTAAATGCACCCGCGATACAGGAGAAACTCCTAGTGTGGGGCAACGATATAAAAAAAAAAAACATTTATGTCTTTGAATTTTTGGTTCTAAAACATACCGATATGTTTTACTTCGCCGTTTGGAGAGCAGTGGTGATGAAATTATTTACACAAATTAAAGTGCCTGTAACTCGTAAGTCAGGGTCGTTACCACTCGGCTACCACTACTCCGAAAGATAATGAAATTCAGTAAATGTAATAGCAGGATGTATAGCACATAAAGCTACAACAATCTGTCAAACTTTAATAGATTTTCAACTTTAAGGTTCAAGGTTGATTGGGAAAATTTGACAGTTTCGTTTAACTTCATTTGCTGGCGTCTGTACAGTCACGAGCACAAATACGTCAACACTTGGCAACTTTCAATTGCGATTTTTTCGTGAAATAACGAATGCAACGTTGAAATACGACACATTTTATAAACCCATGGGTTCGAAAATGCTATGTTCGTGACAACATAAAATTTCATTAAAAAATAAAGGAGTACATCCCTTTTGAAAAAAGCCGAGTGTATACGTACTTTTGCTCGTGATTGTACAGCCTATGGTGCGTGGGACGAGTAATGAAACCCATGGAGACTCCTTTACTAAATGTTTTAAGATCTATGCACACAGCGGGCGGGGCGGGGCGGGACGGCGACGCGGCGCTGGCTCAGCGGTAATGTTCACACTACGGGCGCGATCACGTCCCGTCCCGCCGTGCCTTTCTTTCATCAAAAAAGATGTTGAGCGATTCAGACATGGAAACGCTATTGCTCATAGTTGCGCTAGCTAAGAAAAAACAACGTAAACGGAAATGGGTGCATGAAATAAATCAAAAACGCGCTCGCGTCGGCGGCGGGGCGCGACGGTTACCGTCGCGTCGAGCGGGGCGGCTCTGTGTGGCGTCGTCCGTAATATCTAGTACATTACAACTGTTCAGCGTCGCGTCGGCGTCCCGTCCCGCCCCACCCCGCCTCGCCCGCTGTATATTCTCTATGGCAGAGACCTTTAGTCATTATGCTTAATGAATAGAAATTATGTTTTTCGCAATCCAAGTAATTTGACAGTAACCTAATTAACATGATGTGATGCAATACATTTACATTCAAACGAACAACTGAAGATCAAACTTGTGTAATTAATAAAGTTACAAAGTGTTTAGTATGAATGTGTTTACTTTAACTTTCTCATCAACTACTAATCGTTTTGGTAACTATGCTGGAATTGGCTTCTAGCTTAGGTAATCACCTGCCTAGCATTTTGCCAACTATGTTGGGATTGGCTTCTAACCAGATACAGCTGAATACCAGTATTTTACATGGAGCGATTGCCTATCTGACCTCCATAACCCATTTACTGGGTAACACGATACCACTTGGTAAGACTGGTTGTCAGCTAGACTTCCGGGCTTCTGACGACCCGTAACGACTGTCAAAGATCCACGAATGACAGCCGGGACCAACGGCTTAACGTGCTTTCTGAGACACGGACGGGTATGTAAAAATGGTCACCCATCTACGGCAAGCGTAGCTTAACCTGATCGATCAATACGTGCGACTGTTATTACTTAGCCCCAAGCCCCTGAAACCTAAATTCTAGCCTAGATAATCATCGGCCCATAATCCGCCATGGGGTTTATAAGAATAAAACCGAGAGGCGCCCATTAACAATTCGACAATTTTATGTTTTTTTCATACATTTTCTAATTAATTAAATTAAACAGCACCTGCCGTGAAAATGTCAAAATTTTGTTGTTTTTTACTTGTTATTTATTTTTTTGTGTTTGTGTTCTTTTTATGCGTCATTTTTGTCGCAAATATTATATATTTTCCTTCTTTCTTTTGACAACAATGTCACACTACCAGATAAATGAAATACCTAGGGACTTGTTAATATTTTGTGAATGAAACCTCGGCCTGTCACCAACGACTGAAGTATTCTTGTAACAATTGAACCAATAAATAAAAGTGCTCTACGACGCAAGGATGAGCAATAATGAGCTCATGCTCACATTCATATGTGTGGAAGAATGCGGTCACAGCGACTGAACGTGGAGGATTGATGATGCATGCGGTTGTGAGCTACAAGTCCCTCAGAGTTTTATTTAAATGATGTTTCGGAGGCCTATCTCCAGCAGTGTTATCAGCCTATAATGTTCCCACTGCTGGGTCACAGGCCGCCACTCTTTGTGAAGGAGTGGGCTGTTGGTAGATGTCATATGTCTTCGAATTTTTGGCTATAGGACATGCCGGTGTCTTCACGATGTTTGAAAAACGGTGATTACAATGGCTGAAACTAAAATGCCATTTGCATTTTGATAAGCAGTTAGTCCCTATCTATGTAAGGTAGTTATTATATTTTTCTTTGACATTGCAATGACCTTTTTTTTTTTTTTTTTTTTTTTTTTTCAGGATGGGAAATCATCAAATGACTCCTCCCGCTCTGGGTGGAGCAGAAGGGAGTGTCAGACTCTTACTGACTAAAACCCACCCGTGTTCCTTCCTTAGCCCTTTACGTACCAGGGCAGCGGTAACCCTTTCGGACGATCCCGCTACCCCGGCAGGCTTCGGCCCTGTCGGGCCCCGTCAACTACGCTGACATCTCTCTGAGGCGCACGTGGAACACATACGTGCCGTCCGGCACGGGATTGCAATGACCTTGACATCCAAAAAATGCATTCGAGGTTCTTCTAAACTTTTCATAGTATAATATATAAGCATTTCTGCCTACAACTCTTTCTCTGTCTTATCAATATTTTGATGTTTTATCTCTATGAACATAAAAATGCACGGTAGTGATTTAAGAGTCCGGGAGTGTACTATCCGGTAGCATCCTTGGTGTTAAAAATAACAATAATTGAGCACAAATATTATGATGATCACTATAATTTTATGAATGATTGTCTCTTTCATGGACGATGATCCGTCCTTTTTCTCAATTGCCTCGCAAATTGCTCATGTAGTGACACTTTTGTTCTCAGATTAACAGCACGATAAACATTTGTATACGAACAATCTATAAATATACATAGATAGTATAAAACGTAGTTACTTTTCGTTTCTGTATATCCGCTTAAATATTCTAAACTCACTCTAAGCTACAGTGTATTTTGATGCGGTTTTCACCATCGTTTAGAATATTTATTCCGGAAGGTTTGTGCGTCATTATCATCAGCCTACAGCAGTCCACTGCTGGACATAGGCCTCTCCCCTTGCACGCCATTCAGCTCGATTTTCGGCAACTCTGATCCAGCTGCTACCAGCCACCCCGCGAAGATCGTCGCTCCACCTAGCCTTAGGGCGTCCTACCTTACGTTTGTCGATTTGCGGTTAACAGTTATATACACATATATGAAATGGTTATAACACGGCTAATAAGATGAACTGTGTTGAATTGATGAACCATTTTCCCATTCTGGACCATTCATATTGTCGCCGGTATACATTACATAACATGACATTACCCCTGTAGGGGATAACAGGAAGTGAGAACATTATAGGCTGATTGAGTCGCGTGTCGGAGCCTTAATAGGGGGCGAGTAGTCGCTGGTAATTAAAGGTAATTTTTGTAATAAGGAATATTTATTAGATTAGCACTCGCGATAAAACAATGGTACAGTTCGATTCAAACTTTATGGCGGCTCTGAAGTGCGCTTCTCGCTGCGCAGTACCTCACCCCTCACCCCTGCTGACACGTTAATTTGTTACTGCGCAGCGAGCCGTTTCATGTTCTGAGCCGCGTTATTATTATTAGTTATTATTTTTATCGTGCTGTATGTTTCTTCATTTTATTTATTTTACTATATGTCCCAATAAGGGACATAAAATAGTTACACATTACAACTTTAGTGTGACAAAATAAATTAAAACCTATGTAAACGTGTAACCCACACCAATGTCCGCGAAATAATAGTTTATAATGCGTGCGTTGATTTTACAGAAGAGTAAGAAGTACTCGTTCATATTTTTGGAATAAGATGGTTATTTTAAGGATTCAATAGCGATCTTTTTGAACTTAAAGTGTGTAAGCGCAAAAATATCCAAATCGATAAAGTGGGTGTTATACGTATCTATGTAAAATGCGTCGGAGAGGCGCCCGTTCACCAGCGTGAGTTCTGCACCTTGCGGTGTGGAACAGCTGGGGCACGCGCCTCTCGACGCATCAAATGTTCTTAGTACAATGTAACATAGATTATTGGTAATATCAGGACAATCGAACCTGTTATTACACAGACCATGAAGCATCATGGCCATAAGTAGGCTGCGTCTTGATTCCAAGCTTAGAAGTTTATAACGCATTAATAATTGGGTATATGGTAATTTAGACTTAGTGCATAGCACGTAAATTTTTTTTTTTAACCATTTCCATTCTTTTTATAGGAGTATAAACATCAAAAATGGGACTCCAAACCAGTACTGCGAATTCCAGTTGAGAACGGACCAAAGCTTTGTATAAAAGTAAAAAAGTAAACGGTCTTTTACAGTCGTTTGAAGAACGCATGACGAAACCAAATATACGATACGCCTTACTAGCGATGTTATCACTATGAAGATTGAAATGCAATTTTGAGACCATTGCAAAACCGAGATCCCGAATATAGTCAACGATTTGCAGAAAGAAAGCTACTATGTAGAATTGTAGACTATAATCAAATTTTATAATGTTTTTGGTTTTTTTTTTAAACTGATTGCATTGTATTTTGGCAAACTAAACTGAAGTTTATTATGTGAATAATATCTAGAAAGTCTATCAAGGTCTTCCTGCAAAAGTAAGCAATATTGTGTGATTCTGCACGACTTGTTTGATGTCATCGGTATACATTGGAAAACGGGAATACATGAAGCATTTCTTAATGTTGATGAACAAAATAAAGAGTATATTAATTGAGCCCTGGGGCACCCCAGAAGTAAAAATGATTGAACTTGATTGAAAACCATTAATGACTATCTTTTGCGATCTATTGTATACGCCATGAACCATTGTAACAAATTGCCACGGATTCCGTTGTGAGCAATTTTATCTAAAAGTAGTTTGTGGTCCACCCTGTCAAAAGCCTTCCGAAAATCTGTGTACACAGCGTCCACCTGAGCATGTTCATACATGCTATTGAATAAGAAATCTGCGAATAACATGAGATTGGTATTCGTCGAGCGTCGCCGTTTAACAAACCCATGTTGCTCACCAATAATGAGGTTATGAATGTGAGAATATACTTCACTATGTACAAGACTCTCGAAAAGCTTCGACACGGTGTTACCACTCTTGAACACCGGTGTAATCAAATCAAATAATTTATTTTAGATAAATATCCATAGGTAAGTTTTACACAAGTCAAAAGTACAAAGTAGAATAAAAAAAATCACAAGCTTATAAAATTAAAATCAAAATTAAAAATAAAATTTTAAAATTAAAAATGATAATTAATACACATACATATTACATTTAAAAATAATAGCAATATGTGCCCATTTCCAAATATCGGGAAAGGTGCCTTCTCGTAAACATTTATTAAATACATTTTTCTTTTTTGTTTGGAAAACGCCCCACACTAGGAATTTCTCCTGTATTTTGGGTGCGTTTACAAACATTTAAACTCACATACACAAACAGCCAGACCCGGAACAACTACTTGTATGCCATACAAATATTTGTTCCGTGCGGGAATCGAACCCGCGACACGCAGCGCAGCAGTCAATCGCTTAACCACTACGCCAACCGTGCCGTCAAATAAAGTGGAAAAATAAAAAGTGAAAGTACAATAGTTTGAATGATAATGGTACTATTGTACAATAGTACTTCGCAATAATATTTGTTCGTATGGCTATGAAGAAGTACTCGTCATTTTATTATCATTTACAAAATAACTATCAAAACAATGATAAATGTTTGTGATTACTGAAAAAACATAGATAAGAAAACAAAAACGTTTGCATAATTTTGGCTAAATTGTAGCCAAAATTATGCAAATGTTTTTGTTTTCTTACCTATGTTTTTTAAACAACCAACCCTGGTTGTTTAAATATTTAGGAATGTACAGTTCACCGCATGTCAGTTCACACTTGCTAGTATGAAATTGAATGGTTTATTCTGTATTAAATACAAGCAGGCATTGTTAAGCAGTTGTTTGGACCATTTATTTATTTAGTTATTTTTACCCTGATTATGAACTTATGAACTTTAATTTTAAATCTCTGACGTGATTCATTTCTAAATTGTATTCTTTGGTCGACCAATGACATCAGCAATTACATATTCTACAAAAATCTCATTGCTCTTGCGCTGTCATTTCACCTGATGCTATGCCTGATGGGTTGCCATTATTGACAGTTAACTTCACACTCACAACGTAGTTTTCGCAGTAAGATTTTTACAGACGGTGTATGCTGATGTGATTCAATCAATCAACTCGGTCTATCGCAGTCTACTGCTGGACATAGGCATCTCGAAGTTCATAGAAAATTGGTACAGTCGACTGCTCATCTATGTTGTTGTTTTTTTTTTTTAGATATTAACCGATTTATTCTGTAAAAATCTCACCGTGACAACTTAGGTGAAGTGAGCTTGAAGTGAGCTATCAATAGCATCAATCCTTTATATCAATTTGTGTCAATAACATTAGGTAGAACGACAGCGCACTTGAAGCCCACTTCACCTAGGTTTTCACGGTGAGGTTTTTACAGAATAGAGCAGGATACGTACTATGAGATTTTGCGGTTTTTTACCTATCTACTTACTTATCAAAACTCAAAGCATTTATTTCAATTAAACCATTTACAGGCACTTTTGAACTGTCACAGAGTCGCTCAGTTAGTGAGAAAGTTGAAGCTACTTGACCATTCAGAAACGTACATCTCTATGGAGAATAACGGGCGAGACACTTCAAGGACACTCTTTTAAATCAAGATACTACAAAATCCTGGATACATTATTCTTGTTGCTTTCAAGTATATATGAGAACAATGTAAAAAACAAATGAAGCAACAATTCAAAATATAAGATTAAAAATAAGCCCTAGCAGTTACGAGATGACCAGTCTCAACCGACGGCGCCCATTTACGAACATGACGCGTGGATCAGCACCATCCAGCTCAACAGAGCTCAACCATTTTATAGGGAACTGAATGATCTAATACACGCACCAACATCAGTGCAGAGACATGTATAGACAGGGAGTGAACTTTTTAGTACCGATGACGTCAAACTGCGTACGATGATTCAAACATGCCTTTTCGTTATCATTTGCATCTTATCAACCTCTTTAGTTTACTGATATAACACTCCAGACAAGTAACTGCAAACAACATTAATCTAACACGTTGGTTTGTTGACTCACATAACATTGTTGGATTCATTGATTTTGATCCATATCATTTATGTTTGAATATACTTCCTATTATAGAATTAATTGATGTTGGTATTTAGGGAAATTCGTCATGGTGAATAAGTGGGTTACTACTGATACCCCCCGTTCTTGTTTCGACCCAATATGTTATATACTTTATAATCCCGTTTTTTCAGACGAAATCGAGGTGGTCACGGTGGACGGAATCGAGGTCAAAGAAAAAAGTAATAAGCGATTATTAATAAGTTATAATTACAATATAATATTAATAAGTATACATATTTTAAACTCAAATCAATAAATAATAAAAATCAACAATTTTGAGTAAAAATAACTAAGTTATTTGGTGTGCACAGTTATCAGTGAGCTGATTTCTAGCAGGGATTTTTCATTTAATCATCAATATTGGTTCCTAAAAATAATATTTCGGTGGTTGCACTTTCTCACTTCACTGTAACTATACAGCCGATCCATTCTGTAAATATATCACCGTGAATACATAGGTGAAGTGAGCTATTATTCCTCTAGACGAGGCCAGTGATCATTAGGAATTGACACTATTGACAGCTCACTTCACCTACGTTTTCACGGTGTTCTTTACAGAATAGTCCAGCAGGAATATGGGCGGATGTTACCATTTTGGTAGTAGATAGTACACTATATTGGTGCAGTTGTGAGCAGCATTTTATACCAAAACTAAGCAATATTATAAAAACATTTAGAAACAACCAAGCTTATCGAATGAGGATAAAAAAAAACAATAATATGACGTTACTAAAATGTTGGTAGGTACCTATTGAATTCATTTTATGATACTTATATACAAACGGGTGGTTATGGACGAAACTATAAAATTTAATTTAACGTTGAAATAATAATTATATGTAGTTCATTGACAACAAGGGCACATAAGAATACAGAAAACTCATAAGAGTCCTTTTTGGCAACCAACTATATTACCTATTTCCCGATTCACCCCTACATCCTTATTCACCCCATTATATGGTGTCTATTGAATTCATTTTATGATACCTTCAAATAGCCACATACTCACCTAGTAAATATAAACTTTAATTGAAAAACATTAACTTATTTTATCATCGGGAATAGCTATTCCCGATGATATAAGTTGATGTTCACACACACGTTTTGGAAGCTCGCGAAATGTTCATTCGTACATAGATTCGTACTATTGCATGCAAAGTCACTTATAGGAAAAGGAGGGTGTTTTCACATGTTGGGGTCTTTTTATATTCTTAATTAATAACAAGCTATAGCTTCCATTATACACCATTCAACTCCTGACGACCTTGCAGGAAGGAAACTGTTGTACCTAACCTTAATTAATTCATTTGAAGCAGTTTTTAAAACCTATACAATTTTTAGTCAAACTTAAAATTATTATTTTACCTTTGACTAAACATTGTAAAACGACAGGATTTAAATCGATGCAATTGTTGTTAAAATTAAATTATTTCATGTTACAGTGCCTTTTATACTGGGATGTATATAGAGGATATAGCCCATATAATATATTATATTCTAATATCTTCTCAGAGATACCAATTAATACTACTTGAGATAACTAATGTTAGGTTATCAAACACAGGCACTATAATCTGATAGTTGTGCCGATTCATGCAATTCAAATATTATTTATAACATAGTGCCCGAAATAAAGTCTACCAAAGGTTTAAATCATCTCACCATCTAAAATAATATTATCAAAAGTTATACTATGACACGAAATATATTTTATCAATTCCTAAAATAAAATAATGACAGCAATTCTTTGAAAATAAAGTGACGCGTGCGATCTCCTAAACGGCGGTGGTGAAATATAAAACTTACAAAATATCTTAATTATTGTTAGTCCGTAAGTGACGCTTGCGCAGGCAGGTTCGATTTGCTTGCCAAGTGGATAATATTTAATAAATTAAATGAATAAATGAGATAACAATTAGATAAGTGGATAAAATAGTGTAAGTGATATTTTTGGGAAAATTTAAATAATATTTTTCTAAAACATGGCGGTTGTTCAGCAAGCAGTGCAAGGATACCATTATGTATTTGAAGAATTGTCGGGTAAGTTCCATTTATATACATGAATAAAAACTAATTTTATATATACCTAGGTCCTAGGCATTTTTTTTTTGTTATATAAATAATAAATAGTAAAAATATGATTCACCAAAGTGGAAAATGGTCACGAAGCAAAACCTTCTTTGCAATATCTTTTATGTGCATATTTTGTATAGCAAATATGAATGATTTTTCATCCATACATATTTGGTTACACATATTTTTAGAACGAAAAAAACTGCGTTTATTGGCATTACTATATAAATAAATACACCTTATAACTATAAAACAACAGAAAACAAAGATTATAATGCCAAAAAGGCCTCAGCTCAGCATAATGTCAGGTCACCTATTTATAATTTAAGGATAAACCAACACAGTAATATTTTAAAATTTGCAATGAGTTCGGCTTTTACTGTTACTTATCAATCATGAATTTCTATATCTGCCGTCAAGCAGCATTTTTGTTCCCGTTGACTGTAGGCCCCTTCACCACAAACACATCACGGCTGGGCTCCCCAAAGGTGTAGGCAAAGATGAAATTTTAAATCCAGATTTGGCCAGTTATGTTAATATGTGCCCAATGTCTAATCTGTCATCTAATATGTCATCTGTTTAAATCGGTCAAATTTCTTTAAAAGATTTTCAACTTTATCTTTAAAGCATTAGGTTCAAGGTTTTTGGGAAAATTTGACAGTTTCGGGTAGATTGATATGCTTGCGTCCTGTCTACCGAAACAATATCAAGGCCCCAGGTAGCTACTGAAAATTTCCTGTAGCTGGTAAAATCTAAAAACACTTAGTTCGACCTAGGGATTCAGGATCCCAAGCTCTCTACGATCTATTGATATAACAAATTAGTCTAACTGAACTGTTTTTTAACGACGACGGCACGGTTGGCGCAGTGAGTTCGATTCCCGCACGGAACAAATATTTGTATGGCCTACAAGTAGTTGTTCCGGGTCTGGCTGTTTGTGCATGTGAGTTTAAATGTTTATAAACGCACTCACGATACAGGAGACATGCCTAGTGTGGGGCAACGTTATATATAAAAAAAAGTTAAATGTATGATGTGAATAGTGTCTATCCATTCATATTTTTGCTCATATACACTTTTTTTTTTATTTCGTTATTTACTCATAAATTATATGTTTATATATGAGAATATAAAAAATAGTAGCCCACCGGCATCGGGAACAGGGTCCAAGCTACCGGCGCGGTCCGGGCTCCAAGGCGAGGAACCTCCTAACAATGCGGGCTTTGTGTAGATTATTTATATATACTTATTAATTATTAATATTATCTGCCTGTATGTCTGTCGCACCTTAACGGGTTAACGGTCTGTGTGCTGTCTGCCTGTATGCCTTTCACACCTTAACGGTTTTCGATAAAACTTGGCACACAGGTGGATCATGACCATTATTAGGACTTGGAATTCTTTTTTTTTTTTTATACCGGTAGTACGTTCCCGCAGCAATAATTTCTGACATCTACCCGGACGAAACCACGTGCAAAATCTAGGAAATCATTGAATAATAAATGACCTTATTCCTTTTCTAGATCCTCGAACAAAGGACTGGTGGCTAGTACCAGGCCCTGGTCCTCTCCTGACGATACTGGCGACATATCTCTACTTCTGTACCAAAGCCGGTCCAAGGTACATGAAGGACAAGAAACCATACAACTTGAAACATTTGGTGATGGTCTACAACGTGTTCCAGATCGGCATGAGTATATTTATAACTATTGTGGTAAGTACTATCTATACGCAGTATAAATCTAAGTAGCTTTTTGTGTCTCTCTTTGTGACCGCTTAGATCTTCTAAGGAAACTGCGCAATGATGCGGCTTTCACAATCATTTAGAGCATTTATTCTGGAAGATTTATAGGTATGCTAACATGCGTAATTATTAAACTTAGATACCGCAGATAGTACAGAGATGTTTGGATATGTCGCCATTGCACCCGTGCGGTGACGGGCCACGAGTAAGACCGAATTCTCAAAAGCAATTCCATTTGAAGTTATCGGAATCTGAATAATTTTGAAACAAATTGCTAATCCAATGCTTCATAAGTTCGAAAAATTTGTCTGCTCAACACGTAAATAACGCAATGAATGTTGTTGAACTGGTAAAATGAAACCGATTCCGATTGATCGTGTGTTACGCAATTAGGGTGCTGTTACATTACGGCTAAGAACGTCATCAACTGTCGTTAGAAAACTATTAGTCTCCGACAATACATTTAATCGCCACTTAATTAGTTATCTACTTTAGTGAAATGTATTCTAAGTTGATTTTTGAGTGACCATTTGTAATAAAAAGGTCCTAATAAGTTTTTGGTTAGCAATGGAATTTGAACTGTGTTCAACATTCAGTTTGTTGTTCCATAACATGAAAATTATCTCAAATTCCTGGCTCTAATATAGTAATTGTAAAATTAGACCAATAAAGACCACTAAATGTATCGCCGACCTTGGAATTGTGGCTGGTTTAGACTGGATGTGGAAGGCAAAGAACCGGGTTTCGTAGTGCAGCTTGGGAGTGTGTCAGTAGACTGCGAGAATTTGAGTCAATTGATTGATTGGGGAGTGACACAGCCTCGACCTCTATAGTCGGTCTTAAGGCCCAAGTCCCAGCGCCCGGTGAGCAAGCAGCGAGTGGGCGATGGCGACGAGCGATTACTCTCTGGTTTATGTCTGTACCAATCGTGAGTCTCTCAGCGAGTTCTGCACGCCAAGCGAGCATCGCTGAGCGAATACTCTCTTTGATAGCTCTTGTCGCTGCGACAAACGAGTACTCGCCCGCGCGAGGTGTGAACACTGAACAGTCTGGCAGATCAACTATTAATATATAATACATATGTACCTAATTTACTTACACGGAAACTACAATCTTGTGTATTTTTTTTCAGCGAGAAATCGTTGATAGCTGGTCGCTTACTCGTCGGTAATTAGTCTTCCGAATAATCGCTCGTCACCGTCGCCCACTCGCTGCTCGTTGCTAGCTCCTCTCATTAATCGCTGGCAGTGGCACAAGTGCCTTAACGTTAAAAATAACATCCCATCATTAACGAAACGTGTTTTAAAAGTCAGGAGTGGCTTCTCAATCCTGGCGTATTATTATGCAGTCAGTTGTGTAACTACAAAAACCCTTACCGCTACAAATTGCAGTTTTAATTATGTTTTTTATTATTTTTTATCGTTGCCAATCAAACGCAAATATTATGTACATATTGTATTATTGTCAAGTACATCAGACGAAATGCTCTTTGCGAAAAAATTCTTTAAACATGTTTTATGTAATATGACAGTAGTCTTCTAAATAAATAAACATAAAGGCGTCTCTCAATGTCCAGTTGTTATTATGGACGTCTGTATGTAATGAAGCGTCTATTGAGTTTAGATTTTACTTCAAGGACAGTTGAGCAAAACCAATTTTTGGTTTCTAAAGAACCGATTCTTGAGTCATTTGTTATATTCTCTTATCCATTATCTGCAATAGTTGTTTAGATAAGTTTCATGCCCATTTTTACTAACATTAGACGACACATGAATGCTTAGATAATGTAATCGGTGTTGGATTTTCAACGCTTGGTTTAGCGCCGAAAGTTGTAAATTCAACAGCGCGCTTTATTTAGGCATTTACTTAGGTGTCTGGAAAATCTTCCTATATCCGGCCTCTCCTCCTATGCTAGGAATAGAAACATAAAGTCCTCTAGAGCGACATTTGGCCATGGCGATCAATCTCAGCGGACACCAACCTTCAGCGCGGGAGATATTACAGTGCACAAGTGTGTGCAGAGACACGGGTGCACACTTTTTTCCCTCACTCTCATTGTCCGATGGGAACAGAAACTTAACACCTGTCTAAAAAGATCTCATCTCATATTCTTAATATATTTTATTACTATTTTCAGGGACTAAGCTACTTCTTCACGGAACCCTATGAAAACAAATGCTATTCAGTGGATTATTCAGAAAATCCGAGAGCCATGATGGTAAGTACTCATAAACAAATAGCTTCATCTGCCTAGCATCTTCCCAACTATGTTGGGGTCGGCATCCAGTCTAACCGGATGCAGCTGAATACCAGTATTTTACATGGAGCCACTGCCTATTTGACCTCTATAACCTACTTACTGTGTAACACGATACCTTTTGGCAAGACTAGTTGTCAGACTTTCGGGTTTCTGACTATCCGTAACAACCACATGGTAACAACTGTCAAAGATCTACGAATGGCAGGCGGGACCAACGGATTAACGTGCTTTCTGAAACACGGAGGGTTCTTGGAATGTAATGGATGGCCACCCGCATAAATCAACCTTGGCAAGCGTAGCTTACCCTTCGATCGAACCGTGCGGCTGTAATTATTTAACCACACACTAACGAACTGCTCACACCAAAATAATCCAAGTGCCGGTGAAATTTCAACTCGGGACCGCGGCACAGTAACCCAATAATTTTACGAAAGTGGTTTAATTTCCGTAAACGACTTGTAAGGCAATCTGGAGCACTCGTGATTTCTTTTACTCGAAATAATTTTTTGATAAGCCAATTTTACGGAATTATCAGAAAGTTATGGAGAGTTTGACCTTTCATTTTGTTTTTTTTTTACTCTTGTGACGTTTGCATAGCGACATAAACTGCTCCCGTTAGCTTTCTGAGTTTATTTATTTTATTATTCATGTTGACACAGTAAATAAAATAGATGGAGATACGACATATAACTTTTGAGTACAAAGGTATTGCATGTTTCTTAAGAAATTTCTTCCAGCAGACCTGCGAAAGGAGAAATGAAAAAGAAATGTAGATAGTATTTATTTATTTTTTCTTGTAGTTCCCAAGAAAGTTGGTTGGGATGGCTATTTGTGTTAGCGACATCTCTGCAAACATCTATCAAAAGGCTGACATTTAACTTACCCTAGATATTATTAGTAAAGCAACCCCTCGGTAGATGTCGCTGTCTACTCTCTGAATTTTATAATATAATTATGTAGTTTAAAAAAAAACTAAAAACACGCTTTTCTCACACACTAAATGTGATAAAATAATTAAATTGAATTCAAAAAGCGTGGAGCGTTTTTTTCACCTCCTGGCTCCATCATCAGATCAGCTCCAAGGTAGCAAGGTCGATGTCAGCTGTCATTTTAGTGTATAGCAAATTAAAAAATCAGAGGATACTTTGAATTCACGCTATAGTCCGCTAGTGTGATGATCTTGAATTTATCAATTTAGCAGTAGTCTAATTAAATACTTTTTGTATGTTATATTTAAATAAAATAGCTTATGCGAATAGTTTTTAATACAGCTGTCTGTTTACCAGTAGGTAGCTCATAATTCGTATTCAAACTCTAGCATAAGATACACAGGTTGCATTTTGACTTTGCTTAGTTAAGCGTCATACAAATATGAATCTTATTGTCATGCATATTCATATTCGTATAAGTAAGCGAATGTGTGCAAGCGTTTTGTACGAATATGAACATTAGGTTTATAAGAATAAAGTTTATATTCGTATGATACAAATTTTGCCCATAGAGTTCGATATTAGGTCGGAACTTGTGTCGGTGTAAAAACGTTAAATTTTTAGTTTTCTGAAGTAAAAAACGGTTTCAAATGTGTACCAGCATTAATTAACACATGCGAAAAAATTAAGACTGCTTCCATACTATTTATTCATTATTCATATTTGAGTAACGTTTATCCTTATTTAATTAACAGTCTACAGTTTACTCTCAGCTGCAGTTAAAGTTTATACACACAATAAGGAAAATCATACTATTGTGGACTCTTCATAAACCTCACTCTACAAATATACCTATGTTTCATATTTACAGTACCGTATTCAATATTTAATTACAATGGGTGATAAATCAATATTATTCTATTCAATAATTACGTAGGAAATATAAAAAGTTACTCTAAAAACGGTCTAGTTGCGTTGTGTTTTTAAGGAAAATATTTCAGGGAACTCTGTACGTATCAATAAGTGACTACTAGTAATAATAATTAAATTAGACTTTGGGACTTTGAACCTTATGTGTTTCCTGGTTTTAGCCATTTATCATTTACCGACTGCAATGTAGGTACCTAATTTACATCTGTAACGTCATACCTGTGTTCCCCGAAGGGTTAGGCAGAAGTTACCGACATTCAGCAAGTAATGTGTAAGTCCCATGAGGGCGAGCCTAATGCCATCAACTGGGCAAAAATCCATACTTCAGGCTACTGAGAAATTCTGGAATAACCCAATAACACTTTGCCTAACCTGGCAATCGAACCCAGGACCTCATGCTCAGCAGTAGCACGTGCGACCACTGAACCAACGCGTAATAATATTATTTATTGAATAGGCTAGCTGGCTAAAAAAATCTAATTAGTCCGTCAGTTAGATTATCAAAAAATATTGGACCCGTAATTTTTCTTTTGTCAATTATATAAAAAATTATGAAGATATCGCCCGTTAAAGTTCCACGTGACGTCACGCCTTGCTACACTTTTTAGCATGGCGTGACGTCACAACCCCCTACTCCCAAATTTTGACGCGCTTTATCTTTGTCATTTTTTATTTGATTGACAAAAGAATAAATACGTGTCCATTATTTTTCGATAATCTAACTGACAGACTTAATATAATATTTTTTTTTACCCAGGAATCTACCCTATTATTAGTCAGTTTTAGTTTTTGTTATTTCGATTAAGTACGATATGCCAGGCATGTCATACGGAGGAATGAGGAAAATGTCATGAGGAAAGTTTTGAGTGGGAATGTCGATGGCTATAACAGTAGGGGAAGACCAACGAGACGATGGATGGACTGTGTGAATGATGATAATAATATGGTTAGAAAGGGGGTAGTAAGGGGATGACGACTAATAGAGAAGTATGGAAGAACAAGACATGTTGCACCGACCACGAATAAATTGGGATAAAGACCGGAGAAAGATGGTGTCGATAGGCCAAATAACGGTAGTAACAAAACCAGCATAATCTGGCCTTTTATTCTATTGAAATTCCGTGCTCTGCTAGGCCAGCTCGAGGTTAAAGCACTCAATCAGAGTGGAGGCGGGCGCGGGTGCTAGCGCGGGCGCGTGTAATTCAAAAGGTATGTAGACGCGGTTACCGCTGCCCTGGAGGTTACCGCTGCCCTGGACCATAAAAGGCTAAGGAAGGAACACGGGTGGGCTTTAGTCAGTAAGAGTCTGACACTCCCTTCCACTCCACCCAGAGCGGGAGGGGTCATTTGATGATTTCCCATCCTCAAAAAAAAAAAAAAAAAATTGTAGACGCCAGTTGCGTTTGTCGTCATGAGGCGGGCGCGGGCGCGGGTGGCGCGGGTGTTTCTAATGGCTGAGTCCGCCCGCATCGTTCACAGTGATATAGCGTCTGTAAGGTGACTACACTTGTGGTTCTAAACCATTTTGATTCACCCGCCGAAGAGTCGTAAACTCGTAGCTTGTTCGGCACTGTGAACACGCAGACGCCAAGACCCGAGCGCCCGCGCCCGTCCCCGGAACCGCTAGTGCAGTCTGATTGATCACTATGTCTTACCACTAACGTGCAATCTATTGTATCTACTAGTTTTTTAAGAGGTTTCCTACCCAAAGGGAGTTAACCTAACCTAACGAGACCCTATTACTAAGCCTCCGTTGTCCGTCCATCCGACATTCCGTATGTCAGCAGGCTGTATCTTATGAACCGTAATATTTAGACAGTTTAAATTTTCACATAGATGAGAGATGTGTATTTCTATTGCCGCTATAAAACAACAAATAATACAAATAAAATAATTGTACAGTACAACGGAACCTTTCGTGTGGGAGTCCGACTTACACGTGGCCGTTTTTTAAAATAATAATGACCTTCGCGTCTTTCAGTGCCCACGGTCCTCACTCTTTCGTAACTAGTTACTGAAAATACGTTAACATTAAATAAATATACGTACGAATGAACAACAGGTACTCAGGTGTGCTGTTAAATTGTTCATACCTAAGTAGTTTTTTAACTACATATAAAATATAGATAAGTAACTGCAGAATTAATGTGAACCGTCTACATAAATAAATGTAAATCAAAATAAAAACGACTCAGTGTTATATTTATAATTGGACGTTTTAAAGTACCTAGTTATAAAATAGGTAGGTAGGTACTGTGAGATCTTTACGAGCTCTTCGCACCAGGATGAGTAAATTAAACCACGGTCTATCGCAAATCATCATTAATTATTCCTACTAAGGATTTACATTCACATCTTTTCATCTTTTGTCTTCTCGCTTGTCAGCTAGACCTAGACCCCTTTTTTTATTTGCCATTAATGTCCTGCTGGGCAAAGGCCTCCCTACTCTTCCACCTCTCTCTGTACAGACCTGCCAAGGACCAATCTTTATAAAAGAAGTCGAGCTCATCCCGCCATCTCCGTCTGGGCCTGCCGCGATGTCGTTTGCCATTAAGAGGGAACCACTGGGTCGTAAGTTTGGCCCATTGATCGTCTGACATGCGGCAGAAGTGTCCAGCTTAATTCCGTTTAGACAGACCCGTTGTGTAGACTTGTTTTATATTCTAATCTTAAACTAAGTTACCATTCATCTCGTATTTGTTGCCACTAACTAACGAAGTCGCGGAGGTTGCATGTAACCACCAAATAGGCTACACACAGTACCACCTAAACTTATGTGGGGAAATACGTAGATTAGTGGCGTTTGTCTTTGGGACACTGCTGGGTTTTAATTGATAGGTAATAACAATGTGTAGGCATAGCTGATGTATCGTTTGTCTTAAACCGTGGGAGGCACCTTATTAACTACGTAAGAAAACAATCGAAAGGGTTTCAAGGTCCCATCGAACTGTAGATAAAATAGTATTCAGGAGCTGTGGTGACCTACAGCTCGTAAGTCGGAGCCGCTAGCCCCGACTTACGAGATGTAGGTCATAGGTTCCAACCCAGGCAAACGCTTTGCTTTATGTAAATACGAGTAATTTCTTCACCATTGCTCTAAAAACGGTGAAGTAAAACATCGTTTGAAAAAAAATGTTCTAAAACCAACAGTTTGAAGACATGTGACATGTAACAACCTGCAATGGGCCCGCGTGGTAGATTATAGCCCACTCCCTCTCGAAGAGAGGAGGCCTGAGTCCCAACAGTGGGAACATTTTTTTGCAAATTAATTATTATTACATTATGTGTGTTTATGTTCTTTTTTTATGCGTCATGTTTGCCGCAAATAAATGCATTTTCTTTCTTTCTTTCTTTCTTTACTATAGGCTGATTATGCTACTAAACACTATATTTTTAGTAGGTATTTAAACCTTTCAGCCATAACCAGTACTTAACTAGCTCAGTTCAAAGTCAAGGTAAATTACCTTCACGGTGGAGCATACGGTGGAGGTCTGCCCGGCTCCAAGCCATGGTACGGAGCGAGAGTGTATGGGAAGCCGTCACCTCCTTCTGCGAAGCAGTAATGCTCGCAAAGGAGGAGGCGGAGCGCGTGAGGGAGAGGCAATCTCTGCGCCCTCAAGCCCCTAATCGCCGCAGGAGACGCCCTGGACGTCGGGATTCAACAGCCGACTCCCGGCCACAGTAGGCGCGGGATTGCGGGCGGCGAGCAATGGGCAGCTCGCCGCCCGGTAAGGACCAGGCCCGGGTCGACGGCGCGTTGTGTGCCACGCGCGCCTCAAAGAGATGTCAGCACGAACTGACGGGGTCCGCTAGGGCCGATGCCTGCCGGGGCCGCGGGTTGTTCGAAAGAGATACCGTGGCCCCTGGCACAGGCAGCTGAAGGAACACGAGTGGGTTTTAGTCAGTAAAAGTCTGACACGCCCTCCCGCTCCGCCCAGAGCGGGAGAAGTCATATGATGATTTCCCATACAAAAAAAAAATTGCCTTGAAAGTCAGTTTTAAGATTAATATCTACTGCCAAAACTGCTTTTGTTTACAGAATAAAGTAAAACCTCGTAAACATTGTTATGGTTTATCCTTCCTAAAAATGCCATTTTGCGTCAAAATAATTACCTAAATGAAGTTGTTTTCACCTTCTTGTTTTAAGTTTTGTTCCTTATAATTTATTAGGCGTATTTAGCACATTTTTGTTCATTTTAAATTGACACTTAAATTCAAGTCTGAGGCCATTTGTTTACACATGTTTTTCTTGTCGTGAAAAACTACGGTTTATTCACCGAGTGTAGGCACGTGCGTCAGAGTTATTATTATATTTATATAATACAATATTATATTGTTGACTACAAAATACACAATAGGCGGCCTTATCGCTTCCAGCGATCTCTTCCAGGCAACCTTGGAATGGACTGTATTGTATGGATCACCATGGAAGCTTGTTGACAGTTTTTTTTTTCCTACAGCGTGGTTTGTACGCCCGCCGTTAAGAAACCGAGCCGTGTACAAAACGCCTGACTATGTTGCAAGCGACTGTTTTTGTTGACTGGGCCCCTGGGTAGATTACAGCCCACTCCCTCTCGAATAGCCGAAGAGCCTGTGTCCCAGCAGTGAGGACATTAAAGATGATTATGACTTGTTGCTTATGCTATTATTTATAATAGATTTAACCATTAGGCAACGGTAAATAAATAACAAAAAAAAGTAACGATCCGGAGAAACTAAAGTTGAAGGTTGAAAGCGCTACAGCTGAGCATGAGGTCGGGTTCAATTCTCATATTTGTTTTAATACTTGTTGATGAATAATTGTTTGCTGCACCGGACGACGTCATTACGTCGGCGCCTCCCTGTCGCTTAAAACCAGCGCTGGCGCTCTGTCTTGCATACGGTCGCAGCATAATGCTGAGCGACAGCCGTTTTGCGTGGATGTGACGCATGTCAACCATTTCTTATTGTTTTTTTTTCGTTATTTGTTTTTATGTTCTTTTTTGCGTCATGTTTACCGCAAATAAACGTATTTTCTTTCTTTCTTTCTTTAAAATTATATTGGGTTTTTCTATCAAGAATTTCTCGTAGCAGACCGGAGTCTGGATTATGGCAATAGGCTGGACTCCTATTAAATGAGACTTAGGCTTGTCTGGCTGGCCTGCCTTGTTTTCGTAGCGATATTATACATAGCAAAATGAACTTTATGTCAATTGCCTACGTACAAACTAGATACGAGCTTATTACTGCCGGAATTCCCGAGAATGCGCGATAATTCTCCAGAAGATTTGCGACCTGTGTCTATCTGTGTATCTAATTTGTGCGTTACACTTTTGACATAAAGTTCATTATGCTTTGTACAAAAAGAAATCGCTTTCACTCCGTTCTGCGGCAGTGTAAATTAAGCCTTAAACATAACTAGCGAATTGTGGGTGTTACTGTGCACCTCTGCCCAACTCTACAGCGAGTACAGGGGTGATGTTGCGTTATGTTAAGTGATAGTTTAGATCGAAATCTTTAAATTTGGTACTCGTATACTGTACCTGCTAAAGAAAACTTAACTGAAAGTTGAAACTACAGTCCGGCCATCGAGTGAATACATTTCTGAGACCTATGTGCGACAATTCTAGTAGTGTGTATGAAACTGACAGGTGTCAAAAACGCATTCTCTCGTCGGCCGCGCTCTAATTACTGTTTTTTACATAGATAGGAAAATTACAAAAAAGCTACAGTTTTTAACTAGAGTAGAAAGTAATACCTATCTAGTATAATTGTCAAAGAACATAACATCATGAACATAAAATTAGTAATGAATCGAAAAGGAATTTCAAGTATTATAGAATTTTAATTGCTAATAATTATTATTACTTCTAATTACTTTATTAACGCTTCGAACAGCTTTTGCCAACTAGGCAGTGGTCATGTGGTAATTTGGTCATTTATACAGATAATCCCACAAAAAAATATTAGTAATGTGAAAACCGCATACCGTAACATAATGAAGAATTATATACTAACCTATCGTAAGTTCGTAACCTATTAATTTTAAACAATATCTACGTGTTCGTTAACAAACAAATGCTTAATCTTTATCTTGGAAAAAGTCACCAAGTTTTTAATAATTTTTATTAAAAGCCTATACTTATACTTGCCTATAGTTTTACTTTTTTTTTTTGTTTTTTTTTTTTTTTTGAGGATGGGAAATCATCAAATGACTCCTCCCGCTCTGGGTGGAGCAGAAGGGAGTGTCAGACTCTTACTGACTAAAACCCACCCGTGTTCCTTCCTTAGCCCTTTATGTTCCAGGGCAGCGATAACCCTTTCGGACGATCCCGCTTAAGTGAATTTTTACTAACATAGTTTTTAAGTCATTGTTAGTAATCATATATGGATTGTCTGTATTTTTATGTGTGATCCGCAATAAACGATATATTATTATTGTTATAAATAAATAAATAAAAATAAAATATCTATATTTCAGATATATTTTAACAGTCCATAAGTCCAGTCCCCCAAGTCTTTGCAAGAACTCTTTTCCTGAGCTATTTTCATCCATAAAACGATAATTTTGGAGTAGAAAATAAACGTTAATTTGAACTTAATCAACCTATAACTGCTACTAACTGCTGACTAAAGCAAAAAATAAACAATCTAAAGCACGGTACAAATTGCTTGGTTGCCAACAAAACTCAAATTCCGTAGAAAAATCACGTAACAGCAATATTTGCTTCGTCAACATTGATTTCGCTGATCGTCCGGAATCTCATATTATGGCTCACCTTCGTGTTGACCTTAATAATTATCACTAACGAGTGACAGCGGAACTGGGCATTATAATATAACACTATGTGGACATTATGATGCCGAGGATTTTCCCCCAGAAGTGCTGACCGGTTTTTATCGATAACTGCGACAAGCAAACTCACAAGTCAAAGCATTTATTTCAATTAAACCATTTATAGGCACTTTTGAATTGTCAAGGAGTCGGGAGTCGGTCAGTCAGAATTATGAAGCTACACTCTGTCGTTTAGGTAAACCGTTTTTTGACAGATGGAACTAGTGATTGCAGCAACACACAATACATATATTGATTGATACACGTACGGCATTATAATATCTGTAAGAAACCATGAAAAAAATTCAATAAGTTAAGGCAGTTTATATATTTATTTTATTACGCATTTTAACGTTAACTTGTACGTAATCTGGAATAGTTACGTTCTAAGATAGCTGTCAAAAAATGGTTTACCTAATGGACAGGCTATCGTTGACCATTCCAAAGCGTAGTAGGTACCTAGTAAGCTATGGAGAAGAACAAACCGATGGAAAACAACTTACCACTTAAGGGCCTACATTAAGAGGACACGGTGGAGCATACGGTGGAGGTCTGCCCCGCTTGGGCAAAGCACCGCCGTGTCCTCGTAGAGGCGATCGGCAGCGGCGGCGACCTCTCGCACCCGGCCCTGGTGCAAGCCATGGTCCGGGGCGAGAGGGAGTGGGAGGCGGTCACCTCCTTCTGCGAAGCAGTCATGCTAGCGAAGGAGGTGGCGGGATGGGCAAGGGAGAGATCCTCACGCCTCAGCTGCCGAGGGAGACGCTCCGGGCGTCGGGAGCCGCGTGACGACTCCCGGCCACCGTAGGCGCGGGCCTGCGGGCGGAGAGCAATGGGTAGCTCTCCGTCCGATCAGGACCAGGCCCGTGCCGGACGGCGCGTATGTGTTCCACGTGCGCCTCAAAGAGATGTCAGCGTAGATGACGGGGCCCGAGAGGGCCGAAGCCTGCCGGGGTAGCGGGATCGTCCGAAAGGGTTACCGCTGCCCTGGAACATAAAGGGCTAAGGAAGGAACACGGGTGGGTTTTAGTCAGTAAGAGTCTGACACTCCCTTCTGCTCCACCCAGAGCGGGAGGGGTCATTTGATGATTTCCCATCCTGAAAAAAAAAAAATTAAAAAAAAGGGCCTACATTAAAAAAAACAGCTTTCTTTTCTCCTGTTTGCTCTGAAGTCTCCTCCAAAATGGTTTTGATGTCTTGATGAAGCGAAGTACTTTTGACAGCTCCTTTTAATATGATACTGATCATAATTTTAAATGGCGTTTGTTGATTCTTACAACCAGTCTTAGTAAGGGATATTATGATACCCAGTTACCTAGGTATTGGATGGCAGATAGGTAGTTGCTCTATAAATATACGGGTATTCACCTGCATCCGGTATGGAAGCCGACTCCAACATATTTCGAAAATGTTAGAATAGGTTTAAGGTTAATGATGAGTTTTTGCGTTGTTGTAACCCATTTCGTTTTATTTTCAGTGGGCGTCAGGAGTCTGGTGGTTCTTCTTCGCGAAGATCACAGAACTTCTTGATACCGTCTTCTTCGTGCTGCGAAAGAAGGACAGACAGATCTCGTTCCTGCATTTATACCATCACACCATCATGCCCATCATTGGATGGATCGGAGTGAAATATGCTGCAGGTTAGTTACAAATATTTGATGAAATAGAGTTTCTCAGACGATTTTCTGCAAAATAATAACCATTTACTTGTCGTCAGTAAACACAAACAATCCACTACAAAAGAAAATGGAATCCTATGTATATTTAAAGACACCATAATAGGTGTTATGTGATGGGCTGAGAAGAAGTACACTTGTGGATCCCAAAAAATATAATTCACGGACTTTTCGCACAAACAGTTCACCCTTACTGTACTCTACTTGCTTACTCCAGGCAAACAGGTTTTATTGAATCTAAAAATAAAACTATTCCAAATTCAATTATTGTGTTTTCAGGAGGTCAAGCAGTGCCTGAGGGTTCCATCAACGCGTTCATCCACGTCGTCATGTACACTTACTACCTGATCTCCGGTCTCGGTCCTCAGTACCAGAAATACTTGTGGTGGAAGAAGTATCTCACTACCATGCAGCTGGTAAGGAGCCTGTCATTACTTTGTGTCAGAGTTGTGCTCTCGATGCAGCATGCAGCAAGAAAGGGCAGTCAGCTTGCTACCTAGTTTTCTGATTACCTTGCTCATTAAGGGGGAAGCACCAGGGTAGCTTGCGAAATTCAAATCTTCTTTGCAAAAGACGTAAGAATATTTGAATTTGGCGTGTTATGTAGTTTAGCGCATGCCCCTTAACCCTTCGTATGCCGGAGACACAATGGCTTTTTAATTGTATCTATATTTACGGCATTCAACGGGTTAAGGCATGATTATATTCTCGTATAGCTCTAGTATAGTGAGCAGTGGTGAACCAGTGGTAACGACCGCGGCTTACGAGTTCTAGGTCGTAGGTTCGAACCCAGACAGGCGCTTTACTTTGTGTAATTTATTTCATCACAACTGCTCTCAAAAACGGTGAAGGAAAACATCGTGAGGAGGTCATGTCCTAGAGCCAACATTTCAACCCACACTGGGTTCGCCCGGTGGATCACGGCCCTCCTTCGGCGAAGAGGATGCCTGTGTCCCAGCAGTGGAAACGTTATAGGCTGATTATGCTATAGCTCGACCTATTAATACAAGAGAAGTAAAACTGTCGTTGGATGCCTCCACCCAGCTGGTAAAGCAGATTGACGTAATTGATTACCTTCTTGGTTGTCTGATTTCTACCAGTCTGTAATTTATTCATTTCTAAATGTACCTAGACTCTTGGTATTCTTACCCGTGTTTCATACTTGATTTTTTTCTTCTAGATCCAGTTCTGCATCGTGGTATACTTGAACGTGAACAGCCTAGCCTCAAGCAGCTGCAACTACCCCAAGTATCTGAGCTGCCTGGTCATGTTCAACTGCCTCGCATTCTTCTACATGTTCGGAAAGTTCTACTATAACAGCTATGTGCAAGGAAACAAGAGACAATTTATATCGGTTTGCGAAAAAGTAGATTAAGTTGTAGTTCCTGGTTGTTAATTAAACGAAGTAAAAAATCATGTAATCATGTTATGGGTTACCTAATGAAAATAAAACAACAAAAAAAAATCTAAACTCACAGTTCCAAGCAACCGCACTATCGGACTTTGACTTCGGAATCGCCCGCGTCCTAACGCGATAGTCGCTCGGACACGCGACCACCGCGTTCATTTTGTTCAGTGAACCCGAAACAGTGGTCACGCCGATGAGCTCCTACCAATTTTCCGAACAAATGAGTGTCATATGAACAGTCGACGATCGCGTGTTCACGCGACTAATCCCCTTGCTTAGGACGCGGGGATCAGCTGTAGGTACTTGTTTGTTTGTTATGAAAATAATTCGTTGGATATCGATACAGTCTGTGAAAATTCACCACTTAATTTAATTGTACCTTGTATAGACTAAGTATTAGTGAAGGCAGTCAGTAATGGCCTAATTTATACCAGATATTTTTTCTTTGTCCATTATGTCTTCCAATGAACAAAGAAGCGACGACTTTAGACATTTTTAGAGTTACTGGTATGTGCAATGTAACATGACTTTCTGATGATCTTAGTAAACTAAATTATTTTATTTTTGGGGTAGTCTTCGACGCAGCTAAACACTTTAAGTTGTAAATGTTGGAATATTTTCTTGAGCATAATGTAATCTTTCTATTGAACGGTACAGGATTACTATTTCCATAATTTTGACAGATCCTGATGACTCTGCAAAATATTAATTGTGTTGTGTATTTTTATATCCCATCCCTTCCACGTCGGAAGGGATGGACTGTGTAATGTAATATAACGCAAATTCTGCGTGTGGACAGACTACGAGCATTATATGTAATGCTCGGGCTGGCGCCCGCGCTGATCCATCGGCCGTCCGATTTTACGCGAACACAAAGGCTCTCGCAGTCAAACACATACAGGATTCGCGTTGAGTTTGTATGCCGTCCACTATTCGCTTTACATTACATGATACATAACATTATACACGTCTGGTCCCGGCTTAAGGTGCCTGTGAATAAATGTGTACTTAAACGCTGTTATGCGCTGCTATACTAAAATGGCTAGGCGTTACATAAACTTGATTCTGACTTAAGTATTAGTAAACAAAAATATTATATAATATGTTTAAGGATTACTCTTTTTATGTGTCGGTATTTTTTTTTTCCTTTTAGAAGTGCGAACTGTTTATAAAAGTATATATTTGAACAAAGAATTTTCAATTTTGGATTGTAATGCTAGACTATAATTATTTATAGTCTAGCAAAATTCTAATTTCGCTCATGAAAAGTAAAATCGAACTATATATATATATATATATATATAGGTAGATTTTACATTTACTTCATGAGCTCAGTAATGTAATTCAATTGTAACCCCTTCTGAAAATGACGTGAAAGTCGTTTACGTTATCATAGTGGAATGCGGTAATTAGTAATTAAATAAATTTAATTAGGTGCTAATGTGCGTTAGTATTATGTTTTGCCCTTACGTGCAATGTATACAAGTTGACTGTGGTTCTTTATTGGCAATCTTTGAGGGGGTGAAAGTATTCCGTATAACTATACGATCGATCAAATATTAGGCCCACTTGCACCAGGAATTATTGAATGTATATAAAAATTAATTTAAAAAAAATGTTTTTGTTATTTTTTTCTATACTTAGAAATGAATTACCTAGGTACTTTTTTAATTAATTAAAATCCTTTTTTTTTAATCTCTTTTGTTAAACACGTCAAAATATGTATTTTAAAATTGTAGTCCCATTGTAAAAGTTGTTTATGTTCTAAGTATCAACCCCTGTAAAATTGCCAATGAACTCCATACCAGCCTGAATAGTTTGCATTCGTTTTTAATATTTATGTAAGATAGGTACCTAATTATATTCTACAGTAAGGGAGATTTAATTTTCAGATAAATTATTTGAAAATAAAAGCTTAGTGTGACTGGTTGGGTATTATTTCTTATTTTTGTATTCATAAGAAAACACACTAAAGTAAGAAGATGGTCGGCTTTTGTTGCAATTTGTATTTGTAAAAAGTCTATCAGTTATGTATTTTCATTTTATAGAAATATAAAGTTGATATCACTATGATTATTTATTCATTATTAGCACCTTTTTACAGGCTTTTATTTAGCTTGCCTTGTTAGTTACATAATTGGAATATGTATGGGTCAAATTGCAAGAAATCGTGGGGCGAATCACGTCAGATCCTAGACAAGAAACTACATGAGGACCACGACCGCTCTGACAAGAGTGCTACGAGGAAGAAGACGGGTCAAATCTATGTGCATTCGGATTTAGTGATCTTTTATTTTGAGACAAAATCTGATTTTACATTTAATCGAAAATAGTCAAAACTCATAGCCCAAAGTAAAAAAAAATCACTCTCAAGGGTCTTCAGTTATTGCCCAAACTGTGGATCAATCAATTCAGACATTTTGCGAAAACGGCTATGAGCTAAATCTCAATGAAAACTTACCTTGTTGACTATATTTCAAAAAACTACTTTTTTTAAAACTATCAGAGGTAAGAAAAAATCCAATACGGACGCAATACATTAATCATTTGTGTCAAGTAAACTGTAAAACCGCACTAATGAAAAAAAGTTGTTTTGGTATTGCCCCACTCAATAATAGAGTACCTAATATTATAAAAAATATGATTACATTAAAGTTTAAAAGGGCGTTAAACGAATTTTTGATTATGAAAACTTATTACACGATTGACGATTTTCTTAATGATCATTCACTAACTGATTGACATACTGTTACTCTGATTGACATAATTATTGTGATTGACTTAATTATTTCTTTTATTACTGTAACCACGCTGACATTTTTTTAATGTTATCTATATTGTAATTCCAATGATCTGAATGTGATTTTTTATTTGGAATTATTGTAAACCTTTGCATGCCCATGTGACGATAAAATATGGAGAACTTTATTTAAACAAAAAAAACACCTATGTACTATATCCATGTTTGCAAAGAAATAAATTATTTGATTTAATTTGATATATATGTACTACTATGTCTCAAAAAATTGTTAACAAATTGTCACAATATGTTTTAAAATTATCAAGACATTTAAAGCTAATTACAGGTATCTATGGCAGTATCACTGGATCACTGAGTACAGACACCATTTTGAACTGAGTGATCCTTATGAATACTTATAGGTAGGTACATAAAGTTGTACAAAAAAGAATCGTTGTTTGTGTAAATAAACTACGAACTATAAGTATTCATAAGGATCACTCAGTTCAGCAAATTTAAAAACATTGAATTACTCATAACTTTTTAACAAAAGGTACCTATTTGCAGGTACAATTATTATTATTATTATTTATTTATTTAAGTCAGACACAGTGATCCATAGTTATGTTAGTAACCAAATATTAAAATACATGCCACAATAATACCATTATAACTAAAATTAAATAACTGAAATATATAAAGTCAAATTGTAAAATAAACTCAATAGTTGAAATCGCAATCATTTTCAAATTCATTGAAATCTCTTAAATCATTTAAGTATCCGGGTATCCGGTTCATATTCAACCTCAAAGTCAAAGTCAAAGTCAAATCATTTATTTCAAATAGGCACACAAAAGGCACTTTTGAACGTCAAAAATAAAATTAAAATAAAATTGATTCTAGTCGCCCCTTCCAAAAGGTAGTTTTCGTATGGAGAAGAATGGGCAAGAAACTCGACCGTTACTCTTTTAAAAAGTTTTACAATATTTTGCATACATTAATTATATAATTATATGTGAAGACGATGCACCTAAAGATAAAATTACTATACCACAATAGGTAAAAGAATTAAAATGGATAAATGAAACCATGACATATAAATTAACTTTGTGATAGATACATGGTGCTCACATATTCACAAACATTCCAAAAGTAGACGATTTTCATAAATAAATAAGCATTAATAAGTCCGGGTGTGACCCCAAGTAATTACAGAATGTAAATCATGTTTTTATGCAAATAAATGATTGATTGATTGATTGATTGAAATCAATGTTATAGAAAAAAAAAAAAAAAAAGAATAAATTATACAATTACATTAGCAACCAGTTTGATTTTGTCTAGACTCTAGATATTGTCCTATGGAGCAGGACCAGCATGTTTCCAAGCATTCTTATCTTGGATATAATCCTCTAATTTGTAATATCCTTGCTTACAAAGTGTAATTTTAATATAAGTTTTAAATTTTCTTTCATTTAATTGCAATATTTCACAAGGTATTTTGTTGTAACATTTAACACATTACCCCATAAAAGATGTATGTACTTTAGATAATCTGAAAAAAGGTTGATCTAATTTATCTTTATTTCTAGTATTAGATGTTGATTTTTTCTTACATACATAATATTTTCATAAATGAATTGCCAAGGTACCGTCATAATATTAACCCTTTTAAATAGTTCCCTAAGAGATTCGCGGCGACGTAGATTGTAAATGGCTCTGACAGCTCTCTTTTGCAAAATAAAAATGGATTCAATGTCAGCAGCCCGACCCCACAGTAAAATGCCATGACATAATACTGTGGAAGTAACTAAAATAGACCAAACGCGTGGTTTCTTCATCTGTTAACTGTCTTATCTTTCTAACAGCATATGCGGCCGAGCTTAGCCGCCCCGCAATAGATGTTATATGAGGTCCCCATTGTAATTTCTCGTCTAGCGTGATTCCTAGGAAAACTGGCCGAATAACAAATTCTAATTTTTGGCCATTCAATATGATGTCACATTCGCTACTTCAAACATTAGGTAATTTAAATCTAATGCATTTGGTTTTTTTTTCATTAAGTACTAAATTATTTACCGTAAACCAATCTTGGACCTGAAGAATAGAGTTATTCACGTCGTCAAGATTATGTGACCGTCGGTCTATTTTAAAGATCAGTGATGTGTCATCTGCAAATAACACCTTCTTCGGTTGATTTTGAAGTAATTGGGGTAAATCATTAATATAAACTAAAAAGAGGAATGGACCCAATATTGAACCTTAAGGAACGCCCATTGTCATTTCAGACCCCAATGGGTTTACGCCATTTACTTGGACTTTAACCTTTCTATCTTTCAGGTATGATCTTAACAAGTCAAGTGCTGTTTTCTTAATTCCATAGTGCTGGAGTTTCATCAGAAGTGTTTCATGGTTTACGCAATCGAACGCCTTAGAAAGATCGCAAAAGATTCCAATAGCATATTGTGCTTCTTCCCAGGCGTTAAAAATGTTCTTCATTAGGGTAACACCGGCGTCAGTGGTACAACGCCCTTTGGTGAGGCCGTACTGGTGTTCATGAAAGATGTAATTTTTATTAAAGTGACGTAACATTTGATTGAGCATCAACTTTTCAAACACCTTACTGAGAACTGGCAGAATTGACACAGGTCTATAATTGTTGGGTTCTTTACTATCACCGGATTTGAACAATGGTACTTTTACTATGTTTTATGAGATCCGGAAAGACTCCTTGGTCAACACTGGTGTTAAATATGAAAGCTAAATAGGGCGCAATGGTTTCGATGAGAGATCTACATACTTTTACAGACATACCCCAGAGATCTTCTGTTGATTTAATTTTAAGCTCTTTAAAAGCTCTTATAACAGCCTGGGGGTTTGTATGCTGAAACCTAAGCTCCGAAGGGCATGCCTTTACATTCCTTTTAAGTAAGGCAGCAGAAAGCGTGGGTGAAGAATTTAAAGCTTCAGTAGTTTTAAGGGGAATATTAGCAAATAAGTTTTCAAATTCCTGAGCTATTTCTACATCTGAATTGATGGGGCCATGTGCAGTCTCTAAATTAAATTCACTATTTCGCTGTTTTTTCCTACCTGTTTCTTTATTTATTATTTGCCAGGTATTTTTTATTTTATCATCAGCTGATTTTATTTTATTGCTTATATAAAGAGCTTTAGCTCTTTGGCACACCCTTTTAAAAGTTTTTGAATATTTTGCAACATACTGATGATAGTTTGTATTTTTCATATGTTGCTTTAAGCCATAAAGTTCAAAAAGTTTTTCCCCTGCTTTTACGAATACCTGGAGTAGCCCAGTCACTGAATAAAAACTTTGTGTAAATACTTTTAGTTTTCAGTGGAAAAGTGTCATAAAATTGCGCGTTTAATAGTGTGAAGAACTCGGCGTAGAACTCATTGGGGTCATCTATATTATTAAAACTCACATAATTTACTGGCCAAAGAATTATTTAATTTCTCTAAATTTTTACATGTAATTGGCCTAAACCTTATTTCAATTTTTTGTAAAGGCATGTAGGAGCTAAATGTTATTATTTGTCCACTGTGGTCAGATGGCAACTTATTTACAATTTGTTTGTGTAAGTAATCGCAATTACAAAAAATATTATCTATGCAAGTGGCAGAAGAAGCTGCTGAAGCTCAGGAAATATGACCATGTGTCGAGCTATAGGTCTGAGCTCAAATGGATGGCCATTCGCCAAAGAAGAAGTTTGCGAGCTTTGACTACGCTTTTCTCCCTTCTCAACTCTCCCACTCCTCCTTCTTATCTCGTATCTCACTTCCAATATCTATGTTCTTCACACGCTAAGAATCTGCGTTCTTCTAACAGTCCTCTTACTCTGTCCTTCTCATACGTCTGACTTTGTTCATTCTTCTTTTCATATTCAGTCCATTCTTCTTTGGAATGCGCTTCCTCTTGATATCAGGACGGCCACCAGTCGGTATGCATTCAAGCGGAAATTATATTCAAAACAAATAGCGTAGAGTCATCTCAACACCTCTCCCTTGATTTTTTATATATATTTATATTAAAGTAATAGTATGTATGTGTATATATATAACCTATTTATGTATTTGTGTACCTACTTTTAAGAGTTTTTTTTTATCATTGTCCCTCTCAACCAAAGCACTTGCCATCTAATCTCTTCACCACCCTTGGTTCACTGGTAGAGAATGCCTAAGGCATTAAGTGCGCCTTTGTCCCTTTTTGTGCGAAAAGTTTAAATAAATAAATAAATATTTGTGTTACGATATTTATAGTACAAATATATTCACATCATTTTCCAAGCTTCATTTCACAAAATATAACGCACTAGAAACTAGTTTCTAACTTTATGACATTGAGATAAGGTTCAAAATGTGAATTAATTATCAACATTTTATATATTATTGCGGTTTATGCATCATCTCTTCCTACCAATTTGTACGCAACTATATGCGACTGATCATGTTAAGACTTTTCTGAATCCCACTATTATCCTGCATGCGCACCATGTCCACAATGTTTAAACTCCCCCCCCCCCCGCCCCCTTTCACCGGCTTCATAAGGTTCATAACTCATTTGTTAGGCTTGATATAACCTTTTATAACAAGATACCCTCTTCTTTGCAGGACTGCCTTTTAATGCGTATAAACCTTTTTTTTTGAGGATGGGAAATCATCAAATGACCCCTCCCACTCTGGGTGGAGCGGAAGGGAGTGTCAGACTCTTACTGACTAAAACCCACCCGTGATCCTTCCTTAGCCTTTTATGTTCCAGGGCAGCGGTTACCCTTTCGGACGATCCCGCTACCCTGGCAGGCTTCGGCCCTGTCGGGCCCCGTCAACTGTGCTGACATCTCTTTGAGGCGCGCGTGGGACACATACGCGCCGTCCGGCATGAGCCTGGTCCTGATCGGACGGAGAGCTACCCATTGCTCTACGCCCGCAGGCCCGCGCCTACGGTGGCCGGGAGTCGTCTCGCGGCTCCCGACGCCCGGAGCGTCTCCCGCGGCGGCTGAGGCGTGAGGATCTCTCCCTCACCCATCCCGCCACCTCCTTCGCTAGCATGACTGCTTCGCAGAAGGAGGTGACCGCCTCCCACTCCCTCTCGCCCCGGACCATGGCTTGAACCAGGGCCGGACGCGAGAGGTCGCCGCCGCTGCCGATCGCCTCTACGAGGACACGGCGGTGCTCTGCCCAAGCGGGGCAGACCTCCACTGTATGCTCCACCGTGTTTTCTGGGCGATCCTCGCAGTGATGACACCCGGGCGTCCCCTCCCACCTGATGATGTGCAGGAACCTCCCGAAACATCCGTGTCCGGAGAGCACCTGCGTCAGGCGGTAGGTGAGAACGCCGTGACGCCTCTCTAGCCACTCTTCAAAGAGGGGTCTTACCGCCGCTATCGTGGCGTGCCCTGCGCTGGGTTGTGATAGTCGCGTCTTCCATTCCACCATGAGATCGCGCCGGAGGTCCGTCCGCTCCGCCGCGATTTGCCGCGGGTGCGGAGTTTCCCCCCGACGTAGTGCCTCCGCGCACTAATCATACAGGCGCGCGAGGACTATCGCCTCCAGATCCCATGGCGGCAGTCCGGCAAGAAGGCTTGCCGCCTCGCCCGAGATCGTGCGGTACCCCCGGATAAGCCTTACGGCTACCACCTTTTGGGGCGTGTTCAGATAGTATGCGGCTCGCAGCCGCAGTGAACGCGCCCACACCGGGGCCCCATATAGGGCCATAGACCGCACGACCCCCGCGTAAAGCCTCCGGCAGGAGGCGTTTGGTCCCCTCATGTTGCGCAGGAGCCGCTTTTTTTAAGGCGGCCCCGGTCCGTTCCAGTTTGGGGGCCAAACGTCGGAAATGTTCGTCAAAGTTCCACCGGCTGTCGAGGACGAGACCCAGGTATCTCATCGTTGTCTCGACGCCGATGTGAACCCCTCCTACCATCAGTTGAGATCCCGAAGGTGGCCCGTACCGGGGCCCATGAAAGGACATGGCCTGGGACTTGTGCAATGCCACCTCGAGACCCAATGCGTATAAAGCTCAAGTAAAATCCAACCTTTGTTCTAAGGCATACTATTCCATCAACGACTACTTACTTGTTATGGATAGTTCGTCGCCCTAATTAACTCAAGACAATGTTTATGTTCTGTCTCCAGAATAAGCTTACTGACAGGTTATTGTTATTAGTATTAACTTATTTATTTATTTTACTTCGATGGTCCTAGTTTATCATTTGTGACTTCAAGTGACAGCTATGTGAATAGAACCCAGCAATGCAATATGTAAGCTGTCACGCCCTTTAAGGCCCTGAAGCTTTTTTTTGGGTGGTAAGTTTTTATAGACATTATAATTTTTAATATTTATTTTTTAGCTTGAGTAGGTACGTATAGTAGTATTTGTTGGTATATTGGCGTGGCTAGCTGACACATGGCAAATAATTTAATTTTATGTTCTGTGTCTTGTAATGTTAATTACTTAACATAGGTACCTAGTATTGTATACAATCAAATGTTTTGTAACTGAACAGACAGCTGTGCTGCTGGGGAGTTTGTTGCGCCACTTCTTCTTCCCAGCGATAGCACTAGGTAGTGGTGAAGGGCGGGCGTTTTTGGGAGACTGTCTTTTGTCATTTTGACGTTCGAAAAGTGCTGATTCTCAGCCTAATTTGAATAAATGACTTTTGATTTTGTTTTATACAAATACAATGTACTTACTTACTCACAATGTCAATGACACAACCTAATTGACTTGCAAAATACAATGACTTCTATAAATGTTAATTTTTTTTTTCAAAACAGAATCCCATTCGATAGCTGAAATACATTTTAATTTATTTTTGTCTCATTTGATTTGAATGCTTAGTTTATTTTTTCTAGGTTATAAAAAATTTAATTTTGCCATTAGAAAAATATAAACAGAAAAACAAAAACTTGATAAAATACTGAAGCCAACGTGTAAAGGGGACTGAAGATTTTTATATGGAGCCTGGCATACATTTTTTTCAAAATGGCGGCCACTTCTATATCTTATATAAATCTATAGCTAACATCAATGCAAGCAGAACACACAATATGACCAAACCCTGTAAAATGTCACGTTTCCGAGATATTAACGTTCAAAGTTGATCACATGACATCTATATTTTTTAAACTTTCTTACATCTTGTTGCACAGATGTTTAAAATAATCATTCTGAATGTTTTAAATAACCAAACATCTACTACAACTATCGATTTATATAGGTTTCGTGCGTGGCCACCATATAGAAAAAAAAAACAAAATAGCGGACAGGTAAGTAGGCCACGGACCTTCAATACCCTTTTAGAATTTCAAAGAAAAATTATTTCTTGTATATTTACCCATCTAAAAACTGAAAAATAATAGATAATGCTACAACAAAATCCTATGAAAAGCGAAAAACTCCTTATCGTGGGCAGGTCAGCTACTCATAAATGCCCTGACGAAAATGATAGTCATTTACTTTTTTCAATGACATGGCAAGTGTGCATGCGCATAAATAAGAGATTGGCCACCATGGCCGAAATATGGTGTGGAGTTCTCGAAAACTATAGTACACTACATCAATGATTTGCCTTGTACAAAAAAAAACCCAAAATTGGTTTATCAAATGAATCCTCCCCGTCAATTGATATTCTGCTTAGAATCTATCATTATCATCAGCCTACAGAGTATAGTACTGAATATATAAGTAGGGCAAAAACAAATAAATTAATCCATCCATACTAATTATTATAAATGTGAAAGTAACTCTGTATGTTTGTCGTTATGAAAGGGCTTCGAAGGTCCGTGGCATACCAACTGTCAGCCTTTCTGATTTTTTTTCTTAATGGCGGCCACGCATGAAACCTATATAAATCGATAGCTGACATCAATGCAAACATAAGACATAAAACAAACCCCGTTAAAAAAAATATGAATAAAATTATTGTTGTCAGCAGTGGTAACTAGTAAGTTAAAACCACGTTTAAGTTTCAAACACCCACCGTACCACCAGGAGTACGGCCAGGGGTTCGGTGGGTCTGCAGTGGAGATATTAACGTTCAAAGTTGATCACGAGACATATTTTTTTTAACTTGCTTACATTTTGTTACATAGAAGATTTTAATAATCACTCTGAATGTTTAAAGTAATAATTTTAGTAACGATATTAAAATCATTTCTGTGGTAGGTATTCTTTTGTTACGGCTAGTTATAAACCGGCTAACATTCCTTTACAAATAAATTATTTAAAAAACATGAAAACCAGTGCTTGTAATTAAAATCTAGTCGCTATCTCATCTTAGCGACAATCAGTATCAAAAACTTTGGTGTATTTTTGACAGATTGAGACTGATATCAGACTGTGAGCGTTCTTAAAATTACTAAAATTGCCCCTCTGGTGTCACTGCCTGCCTGACGGCCGTTGGGGTAGAAGAGTTCTCAAGTTGGCCAAATTGACAGTAGTGTTATAGACAATTTTACTTGATTTTACAAAATGATTATTTTCAACATTCAGAGTGATTATATAATAATAATAATGACTTATTGAACATACAAAGTACAGTGTGCGTCTTAATGTTGCACCAAATGGGAGTCCAGCTCAGCAGGTGTCAGGCAAACACATATACCTGACGCTAATATTCATATTTATATAAAAGAATTACACGCAGACGATTTCGCGGACAACAGTGAGTAGTGTTATAAGACAAACTAGCATCTATAACACTACAGTTGTGCAGGAGAAAGGTATTCTGCCAAGATGGATCTTGCGGAAAAAAAAATACCAGATAACATATCTTTTTTGGAATTGAAACTAAAAAAAATGTCCGCACACAAGCAGCCTTTGCGCAACCGTTTTATTAGTTACCATTTTATTTGTCACATTTATTGTTTCCACAAAATCTACATCCCTTCTATAAAGACACAACTAACTTGCCCTTTTGTTATATATTTTTTCCAATAAAAACTTGTGGCATTAGTAATTAAAATGCAAATATATTGGTACCCCTTAACACTGAATCAATTATCGCGTCAATTGTAAAAGAATCGTATTAGTCGTATGACGGTTATCAGTGAAATAGTAACTCCGTCAAAAATGTAAACGATAAAATTATAAAAACAAAACAGGATAAATCAAACAATGAGGATAAGATTGATGTTGGAGATAAATTAAGAAAAGTAACAGAAATTACGTACTTCAGAGATACATAACAAGTTTCTGAAGTTATTGCTTCGGAAGAAGCAAATCATTTTAAAGCAGCGGAGAGTTTTCAATAGTTAATAAAATGGCGGCTATTCTGGGCATGGCTTGGAAAGGATATCAAGTGATGTTCGAACAATTACCTGGTAAGCATAAATTAGTCTTCTATCAACTAAGCTTCACCATTTTATAAAGCTGAAGTTCATATTTGTTTGGTTTAACTAAATTCTCAATCGCATTGTTTTCAAATTAATGCTAGCGTAAGACTGTAGCAAAGGTGAAACTTGAGTAGGTACTTTTAAAATAAAAGTATTTGCAATGCCAATAAAGCAATAGTGATCGAGTATGTCCATATTCTGTTGAGGATTGTTTGTGCTAACTTATTAAGATCAGTATAATCTAGCATTGGCAGTCCATAAAAATGATGTAGAAGCTTTTGAGATGTGGTGTTGGCGAAAAATGATCCGCATACTATGGACCGCCAAGAGAACGAACAAATCTATTCTCGAACAACTACGCATTAGAGGTAGAGTATCCACGATCAGTTACTAAAGGATTCTCGGTTACTTTGGTCACGTTGCCCGTCGGGAACCAGATAATCTTGAATAGTTGGTGATGATGGGAAGGTAGATGGGTAAAGACCTCGCGGCCGGGCGGCCGGTCACCTAAACGCTGGTCAGACAAAGTAACATGACACGACCTTCAGTAATGAAGTAAAGGGTTTTTCAATAGGGACGCTCGAAATTTGACAGCTTATAGCGGCCATCTTGGTAAAGCGATAGCTGTTAAATTTGGCGGGAATACAGATTTTGTCGTGATATTTCACCATGGAACGCTACACGCTTCAACAACGCGTAGAAATTGCTAAAATGTATGATCAAAATCAGTGCTCTGTTCGCCTAACGTTCCGTGCATTGCGTCCAATTTATGGCATTCATGGCCGTCCTACAGAGTCCACAATCCGTCGTTTAATTAATAAATTTGAGACAACCGGGTCGGTGATCGATGAAGCAGTGACTGTACGTCAAAGAAACGCAAGATCGTTGGAGAATATTGTTGCTGTTCGTGATAGTGTGCGAAAAAACCCCAGGCAGTCCATTCCACGTCGTGCGTAAGAGTTGGGTCTTTCTGCGACATCAACTTGGCGGATTTTGCGTCGAGACTTGGGTTTTCATCCATACAAAGTTCAATTAACTCAAGAGCTAAAACCCAACGACCACAAACAGCGCCGTGTATTCGCTGATTGGGCTTTAGAGCATTTGGCGGCCTACTTTCGAAAAAAAAAAACATCTTTAGTGATGAGGCTCATTTCTGGTTGAGTGGCTTTGTTAACAAACCAAATCGTGACCAAGAAGAAGAAAAATGATATACCTTGTTTTTATTTTATTTTCAGATCCCAGAACAAAAGGATGGTTATTTGTTGCCAAGCCTTACCAAACTATAACATTACTTGGTTTGTATCTAATGTTTGTATTCAAATGGGGACCAAAGTATATGAAGAATCGTCAACCTTATAATTTAGATAAGCTTCTCATGGCGTATAATGTAGTTCAAATAGTGGCTTGCTTGTATCTGTTTGTCAAAGTAAGTATTTTGTGACATTCTGTTTTGAGTCCAAGTACTTGTTTAAGAGCTCTGGTGGCCCAGTAGTAACCGCCTTACGAGTTGTATGTCGTGGGTTCGAACCCAGCTAGGCGAGCGCTTTACTTTGTGTAAATATCATTTCCACTGCTCTCAAAAACGGTGAAGGAAAACATCGTGAGGAAACCGGTACGACCTAGAACCAAGAATTGAAGACATGTGACATCTACCAACCCGCACTGGGCCGCGTGGAAGATTACTGCTTTCTCGAGGAGGCCTGTGTCCCAGCAGTGGGAACATTATAGGCTGATTATACTTGTTTAAAACATTTTGAAGTGTAACTTATAGTTTAGCTTACAATTTTTCTGGTAATGCTTGCTTTTTTCTTTTTACACTTATGTTGCACAGTATCTACAGGGTTTTAAATTTAGTCCAGTCAACTAGGGGTCAAAACTGGATGGTTCAAAAATACAAATTTTGCTATTAAAGACCTTTTATTTCTGAGATTATGTAAGTTTTGCAAGCTTTTTTTTTAATGAGCTTTCATTATTCAACTTTCAGAAAAGTATCAATTAAATGGTTGGAGTGGAGTAGTTTTCTCTTTTCTCATTAATTGTTTTTGGTAACAAGTCAGAAAATTTCTAAAGAATCGGAGAACCGACACAGCTCGGTAACCATCCAGTTTTAAACCCTACCCTGTCACCCTGTATATAGGTATATTTAAATAAAAATGAATCACCGAAATGTATGTACGCGCATAACTTCCGATCGACTGCACCAAATTGGATAATTCTTTTTTTTGTGTTTGTTATTGTCAGGACAAGGTTTGTATACACAATTGGACCCGATAGGTGGCGCTGCTTTTTCGGGCCGGACGACGTCTGCCGGTCGGCTAGTTTATAATATATACTGTGTACTATAAGTTTCTATCAATATATTTACAGGGACTATACATAGCATGGGGATGGAACTACAAATGGATTTGTGAACCAGTTGATTTCTCAAATGAACCAATACCCTTGGAAATTGCACGAACGGTGTATTTCTATTATATACTTAAAATCGTTGATCTTCTAGACACAGTAAGTATAATTTTTTTTTTCATGAATAAAACGCGGTAGTAAGTGGACGGAATGCAGTGAATTACAAAGCAAGTATTGTAATTAATTTGAATAGTCATGCGCCTTTCTATAATTAACACTCGTGTTATGTAAATTGATGATAGTATCTCTTTGTGCATTTTTTACTTTCTTTCGTTCGGTTATAATTATAAAACCTAATTGTGGTATTAATTCGACACAAACAACTGACAAAGTTCAATGTCCACGCAACTTTGAACCTTATTACTTTACTCTCTTATACATTAGTATTGTCTATTTTAGCAGAATACTCAATGTTGAGCAGTGTGGCCCAGTGGTTACAGACACGACTTACGAGTTTTGGATTGAAGGTTCGAACCCAGACAAGCGCTTTACTTTGTATAAATTATATCATTACTACTGCTCTCAAAACATTGTGAGGAAACCGGCTTGTCCTAGAACTAAAAATTCGGACACATGTGACATCTACCGACCCGCTAGGGGCCCGCGTGGTGGATAACGGCCCATTCCCTCTCACCGGGAGGAGGCCTGTGCCCCAGCAGTGGGAACATTATAGGCTTACTTACTTTTAGTAGGTTCACAAATATGTAATGTTGGTCATTTAATTGCTCTTATCCTCATCGTGAATAATGACACGGAAACAAAGTTATCATTCCTCTTATCAAAACATTTCGAATATGAATATAAATGCTGGGTAGTACCTTTCATATAAGTGATCACAATTATATTATTTAAATATATTTGACAAAATTTCTATACTACTTTTGCAATTCAGAAAGTATTATAGATTGTTCTTTTTCCTTGTCTTTGAAAATAACTATTAAAACCTAATATTTTTTCCTTGTTTATTGATATTAATAAGTTTGGCGGACATTTTGGGGGGTTGTCAGATAATTTTGACGTTCGAAAAGTGATGATTTGCAGCTTAGTTTGAATATGGTTGAGAAATTCATAAATTCATGTATACAGGGTGGCGGAGAAATTGGCGCACCTATGTGTAACCTATGTCCATGGATTCAGTACATGGTTCTGAACCAAACAAAATTCCAACGCAGGTGGTTGGAATTGGTCGTAGTTTATTTTAAAAAAAACGTAATTTATGAAACAGCAGATATTTTTTTGATAACCGACGATAAATTTCTACGCTTGGGGGTCTAAAATCATGTGCTGATTTCATGGTTACAGTTTGCGCGTCGATGTCCCTGCCACCCTGTATGAGTCCAACAAACAAAGTCAAATTGTATATTTCAATTAAATCAGACCATTAAAAGACAATTTAGAACGTTACAAATTACAAGAAAAATGAATCACCTAGTAGAGATATCAGCTCGCAAAACTTCAGATCCAGTAGTCTCTGATCAGTTTCAAAATCTTTTATAATATATACGAGTATATAAATACTTTAGTTTTGTAGTAGTTACAAGTATAGGTTATAGGTTGTTTTATTGTGTCGTATTGTAGTTGGTGCATTAGCCAAGCAACTTACTTGACATTCGGCTTTGAATGGGCGTTCATCATTAACATTTGGAGCAGGTAGTAGTACGACTCTGTTCATTTCAGTATTACTTCCTCTGTAATGTTGTCCATTCAATTATTTTTGCACATTTTGTATCTTTTTAGTAAACACTTCATTTAATTCCATTTTATAAGATAACACTAAAATAACAAAATAATATCCTAAATTAACTAAAACTATTTACAAGCTAAAATATAGCGTCGAAAAATTCATCTACATCGCTGTCGACTGGTAATGTACCCAAGACACTGGCGGCATTGCCATGTTGTATGGCAATGCTTATCCTCTAGCCAAAGTAAAAGCCAGCCCTTAGGTCATGGGAAGTGTCAAAAAGTCTTTTCGAAATTTCCTTAAAAAGACTATGCGCACTCGGACCCCTCGGGCCGAGGGTTTCAACCCCTTTCTTTTTAGTTATCTTATAAATAATAGCGTCGTGAATAGCTTCACTTGCAAAGATTTTACAGGCCATCCGTTTGATTTATAGTCTTGTACTAAACTTAGTTGTAAAAATACAGGGTGATTAGAAGATGGGCGCAAAGCTTCAAGGCGAAGATAGTACAGATAATTTAGAAGCAATTAAGCCATGACTGTCTTAAATGAAGTCTTACAAATTTTTTTTTTTACCTAATTTTTATGTATTTTTCCGAAAATTCCCAAAATTGTAAGTAAACTGCGTATTTACGGCCAAATTGAATGATAAATTAATTCTTTTTTATTATATTTAACTAAAGTAATGTGTAAGCAATCTACCAATTTATGTTTTGGGCCTCTTTACCATAAGACATTTTTTTTACAGACATTACAAGTTAACAAAAAATTTAAAAATGTTGAATACTTTTTGTAAACCTTATTTAAAACAAACCGGAGGGTGCTTTTATTGTTCAAACCTTTTTGAAAATATGCTTGATAATTGTTCTTTCTTTTGAGGTATCATTTACGTGGATATCTTACAAAGTATTGAAATTATTACCTACAAACCAATTTGAGGGAGAAATTTTAAATTTTAAACAGACTAATTAAAACAACATTTAAATTGAAATTATTTATTTTTCATGTTCAAAATGACTGCCGTGATTCCTAATACAAGCACGGCTCCGTCTTTTCACTTCTGTTGTTATTATTTTCAACATAATCTCCAGCGTCATGATTTCAAAAGCTGAATTAATTCTCCCTATCAATTCTTCTCTCATGTTTATTACATTCGTATACACCAGTTCCTTGGCACGGCTCCGCACGAAAAAACACACCAGAGTCAGATCTGGTGAGCGAGCGAGTCAAGGGATGGGTCCATCTCTGCCGATCCAGCTGTCAAGAAAGCTTCGCCGTAAAGCTTTGCACCCATCTTCCAATCACCCTGTATAGTATTTTCTATAATTAGTCCGAACCTCCCGTGGTTGATATCGATCTTAAAACAGTTACTTTTAGATCCGGTCAAGTGCCTTACCCGAGTTACTAACCAAGCTTTGTTTATTCATACGAACCACGAGTTAACGAGTGCAAAATTAAAACACATACCTGCCTATCTCATTGTTGGCCAGAGTTTTAACGTGATCGTGTTTAAAATGTAAACACGACACTTCAATCAATATGCCCTTTTTTACTAGCCTGCGGTGTCCCTCTCCTGGACAAAGGCCTCCCCTCCACTCATTCTATCTTTCGCAAGCCCGTGCGTCCTTTATCCAGTTGTGATGGAACCTATCCAGCTTGTCCCGCCATCTCCTACTTAGTCTGCTGCGACCCCGTCTCACTGTCTCAGGGCACAATAAGATGCCTTATACCTAGTTTATTTCGGGGCTGGCGCAGCATGTCTTCTTTTTCCATACATTTATATTAATCATCATCTCAGTAGTCACCTCCTTTCTAGCCATATCATCTTCACACAGTCCGTCCATTGTTTATTTGGTCTTCCCCTACTTTTATAAACACATAAATTCATAGTCAAAACTTTTCATAAGAAACTTATGATTAAACAATCTTGTTCTTTAAAAAGTAGATTCTCTTATTTTTTATTAATGTTTTTCATAATTTCGAGCGCGATTTCTAGAGTCTACTACTTTGAGGTTGGTTCACTTTTAATTCAATTGAAAAAGACAAAAATCCGGGACAGTTCTGGCAACATATTTCTAGCCTGCGATCAAAGGGCAGCTTCGAGCCAAACGTGGTGGACAATGGTCAGACTAGTTCGGGTGTCAAAGTGGCCGAGACATTTGCTCAGTATTTTGCTAGCGTGTTTCTACCCGATACGCCTGAATTGAACCCTAGGAAATTTAATGCGAGTAGTGAGGGAGATAACATTCCTCTTCCCTTTTTAACCCCACCGGATGTATGTAGTTAAGGCGATTGCCAAACTCAAACCCTGTAGCTCCGTTGGCCCTGACAACATTTCAACCTTTGTCCATAAGGGATGTCATGACGTCATATCGGCAGCCCCTCTATGTCATGTATTTAACCTAGCCCTCCAGTCCGGTGTATAGCAATTAACAACTTCGCGGGTCACTCCCATCCCTAAAACCAGTAATAAAACATTAGTAGAGGGACATAGACCCATCGCTATCCTGTCAACCATTGCTAAAGTCTTCGAGCATATACTCTACGGTTTCATTTACAAACGCGTAAATATGTCTTTATCCGATGCCCAACATGGTTTTCGGCCGAGTCGCTCCGTAAATTCGATTTTACTGATTCACAAAGACTACATATCCCGTGGCTTGGACATCGGTGGGCAGGTTGACGCTCTGTATTTCGATTTCCGGAAAGCATTCGACAGAGTTGACAACGATGCGCTTTTGACTAAGCTGGGGGCCATCGGTTTCTCGCCCGGTCTTCTTAACTTCTTTTCGGACTATCTGCGCGGTCGTAAGCAGTTTGTGAGACATGGCTGCTTCGATTACACGCTCGGATGTAAGTCAAGGATCCGTGTTAGGGCCGCCTCTGTTCCTGATCATAATCAATGACCTCATAACTAATTTTAAGTTTGAAGAGGATTAAAAACTCCTACAAAGGGATATTGATGCCATCTATTAGTGGAGCATTGCGAACAAACTACTTTTTAACACAAGCAACTGCTACGTCATGACATACGGCAGAGGGTTGCGGCCAATTTAATATAACTATAGTTTGGGTGGTGACGTAATTACTCGTGTCACCGAAATAAAGGATTTGGGAGTGATTTTCGACCGCTGTCTGAGTTTTAGGGACCACGTTTCTACTCTTGCAAAGCAATGTTTCAGACTATGGGATTTGTTTTGCGAAATGTTCGTGATTTTCGCAATCCAAATGTTGTTAGGCTGTTCTACATCGCTCTTGTTCGAAGCAAACTTGAGTCCAGTGCCTGTATCTGGCACCCCTATAACGTGACCCAAATACTGATGCTGGAAAAGGTACAGAAAACTTACCATGTACCCTACCAAATATATTTTAGGGACGTTGGGCTTTAACTCATTGGAGGTGAGAAGAGGCCTTGATCAGCTCACGGTAGCTTGTAAGACCTTACGGGGACGTATCGACTGCCCAGACCTCCATGGTATTTTCTGCCGACTATTTGTGCCGACAAATAGTCTTCGCCGGCATCAGCTCCGTAAAAATGAAAAAGTTTGTATGGATGGATGGATGTTTGTTACTCTTTCACGCAAAAACTCCAAAACGGATTTTGATGAAATTTGGCAAACAGATGGTTTATAACCAGGATTAACATACAAAATACTTTTTATCCCGATATTCCTACGGGATCGAAACTTATGTGGGTGAAACCGCGGGGCGCAGCTAGTAATAAAATAAACATTTTCACTAAAAATAAAAAAACTGAATGTTTCTACCAAAATAAATAGTAATAAGGACTAGACACGCGCAGGGTGATGGTATCAACCACTCAACTCAAAGTTTTTGGTATTGCTAGCAAATCATCACAAATTAAGTTTAATTTTGTTAAATAGAAAAACGAAAAAAAGGTTCAACGGCTAGAATGTATATATATATATGTATATATATTCATTATTTGAATTGTCTATTTAAAATACGTAATGTAGAATACGCGGCTTCAATTAATTTGACAACCTGATCACCATACTGTATTTCCATACATTTACTTTCCAACGTTTTCGTGATGACGTGAACGTGGACGTTCAAGATAATATCGTAACGTTAGAAACCGTAAAGATAAAAGCGCACATTGCATGAACATTGCTAATGATTAGGAGATCAGCGAGGTAATTGCGTTACACACCATCAGTAGCAATGGGTTTCATTTTGACAGTTCAACAACATCCATTGCGTCATTTACGTTGTTTAGCAGACACCTTTTTCGAACGTTATGATGCAATGGATTAGCAATATCCTTCAAAATGATTCAGATGGAGATTGATAGTGTATTACGCAATTAGAGTGCTGCCTCTGACTACTAATCAAAACTAGAATTCACATTCTTCATAGAAATTAAATAAGGTAATATATTCCAACCTTGCATATGAACCACGGCAGTGACCTATGAAGCTTACCATTATCAAACAACGCATGTTTAGTAATAAACCTTGTGTTGAAAGGAATATGTCTTATTTTAATGTTTGGAATGTTCTTGTTTACCGGACGTGTATCAGTTTTGACAAAATAAATATAATTGCTCACTAGTTCGGTCTGTCAAAAAAACGGTTAACCAAGTCACGGTAAATTACCGTGGCCTAGTGGACAGTGTTTATGTATATTTTGCCACGAACCCGCGTGGCAAAATATACATAAATACTCTGTCCACTAGGCCTTTATAATTTTAATTTGGAATTCCTAACCAAAGTTAGGAATTCCAAATTAAATTTATTATTCTGTATTTTATTTATTACAAAGGCTTGTGTATTTGTATTTCGAATTCAGTGATTCATTTGTTTTCACAAATGTTTTTTTTCTTTGACATCGTTCTGTTCAGAATATGGAAAACTTGAAATATCGCGTTCGTTTACGAATATGAGTTCCACCGTGGCACCAGCGCTGCAGAAACAGCTCGAAGATGAATGATGTTTAAGGGAAAACTACTGTAAAAGAAAAAACGATACGTTTTTGGTTCCAACATTTTCGTTCTGGAAATTTTGAGCTAAAGAACAAACTCTGGACGACTGGAGACTAGTTGCACATGAAAAATTAAAAGTGATTGTGAAAGCGGATCCATCGCAAACCACGTCAGAGTAAGCGGCAGCTATGACATATCGAGACCCCTCTATGCCTCAGAAAGCACGTTAGCTGGTGGTCCAGGCTGTCATTCGTAGATATTTGACAGACGTTACGGGTAGTCAGATGCCAAAAAGACGGACAATCAGTGTTACCAAAGGTTGTCGTGTTACCCAGTAACTGGGTTGACGGTCAGATAGACAGTCAGTAAATGTAAAATACTATTATTTACCTGCATCCGGTCAGACGGGAAGTCGATCTCTACATAGTTGAGAAAAGGCTAGGCAGATTTGACTTCAATGTATCCTACTAATATTATAAACGAGAAATTTAGGATGGATGGATGTTTGTTACTCTTTCACGCAAAAACTACTGAATGGATTTGGATGAAATTTGGCACATAGATGGTTAATAACATATAGGATACTTTTTATCCCGATATTCCCACGGGATCGAAACTTATGCGGGTGAAACCATGGGGCGCAGTTAGTCTGTCAAAAATGTGTTGTGTGTACAGTCACGAGCAAAAGTATGTATACACTCGGCCTTATTCAAAAGCGATTTACTCCTTTATTTTTTAATGAAATTTTATGTTTTTACGAACAAAGCATTTTAGAACCCATAGGTTTATGTAATGTGTCGTATTTAACGTTGCATTCGTTATTTCACGAAAAAATCTCAATTGAAAGTTGACACGTGTTGACATATTGGTGCTCGTGACTGTACGCACGACGATAGGTATATCAAGCTATACCTTTCCAGTGTAAGCTGACTTCTTATTGTACGAAAAGCCATACAATGCGACATTAACTAAAACTGGATTTGTAATATGTAGCTTGTCATGGCTTCGTGTTTACACATTTTCAGTTGTAGCTGAATTATGTAACCATGTGCTTAATAATATGGCGTATAGCACATATTTGCTTGCCACTCTTAATATTTATTTTGTTTATCTAGAACGTTTCAGTAATTATTTGCTGTTTATGTAAAACAAGTTGCAAATAAATGAATAATCTTTTTTGTTTTCTAATTTGGCATTTAAATGTATTTTTCAGGTATTCTTCGTGCTACGAAAGAAATTCAACCAAATTAGCTTCCTGCATATCTACCATCACACTGGGATGTGTTTATTGGTATGGGGCGCAATAACTTATGTACCAGGTAACATAAATGATAAATGATTTATTTTCTGTAAGTAGGTTTGTACAAACACTTTTAAACGTCAATCATATTTTTTTTTTAAATAGATTAGTTCGGCGTTTCCTATCTGACTACTCTGAGAAGAAAGGCCGAAACAAACTCACAGGTCACAGTCGCTTTTAAAGTTCAGACATAATCGAATAGACAGGACTAACCTAATATTTATGTTCTGTCCTTTTCTTAATGAAACAAAAAGAAAAAGATACACTGAACTTAAATTTAGTTTAGTTTGTGAACAAAGGAATCGGCGTCATTACCTACCTATAAAGTCCATCAGCGCCATCTAGCGAATATTTCCGTAAACTGTACAGTACATTAAGAAAAACCAAATACGAAGTCAACGAACGATATGACATAATGATTAAAGGTCAATGGAAAAAGGTGACTATAGTTTGACCAAAACCGCTGTACCGCGCCTTCGGTATATGCGCGGCGAGAGGGGGGGGGGGGGGGTGCAGGCCACTCATTATTAGAAGTCGACGAAGTCGTTTTGTCGTTCGTCATTATTCATCGTTTTTATTAGTTTAGCAAAATGAACCAACATAAATTTTATCATTACTTTTTTTATTTTTTATTATTCTCATAATAATTCTATTGTGTCGTCTCTTTTTGAGTCAGCGTGTTATGGTAAATACACCAACCATGTCATCTAACGGAATTTTAATAAACAAATCATTTTTATCAGCCATGAATGAGTCGGCCATCTTCCACCATGTATAAGCAGGGTAAACTATTGTATCAACACAGTATGGGTTACCTTTCAAAATGCTTGGATGGTACAGCTGCAGTATTGTCTGTCCTTCTTCCTTAATCTATCCAAAGAGGGTCTTTAAAAGATCTCTTTTAGCTATAACACCGCCCATCGTGTCACCCCTTGTAAAATACCTACATTTATATCCGTAATTTTTATGGTGTATAACAAAAAGTATCCTATCTACCTTTCTATCTTGTCGTCCAAAGTTATAATCTCTTTCCTCAAAAAGCCATGTCAGACGTTTCTATGCAGCGGTATTATGTCAGTGTCAGTCGATGACGCTTAGCATAAGACCTGCCTCCTCTTTGTAGGAGTAGACCTGCATCGTCCACCACGTGCGCCCAGTGCGGGTTGGTGAAAGTCACATGTCTTCGAATTCGTGTCCTAGGACATAACATAACAGCTGACGATGTTTGCCTTCACCGCTTTGAGCGAATGATGACGTGTATTGTTTATAATCTAGAACATTGACTTGATAGGATTCCTTCATTGATACAAATTTTATTTTGGAACCCTGATTACAATTATAATATAAAAGCAAGATATAAATAAAACAGAAATAAAAAAATAGCGGACTACCTTGTTGATTTATAATAATAATTAAAATGAAAATGTTTGTTCATTTTCGATCGAAGTGTAAGGAGACTGTAGACAGAATTAGAAAGAAGCAGAACAAGAAGAATTTCTAATATACTAAATTAATGAAAAATATCAATTTCCAGGTGGACACGGTACAATGGTTGGATTGATCAACTCATTTGTTCATATCGTGATGTACTCATACTATCTATTGTCGGTTGCCGTGCCGAGTGTCAAGAACGCGATTTGGATAAAGAAATATGTGACTCAGTTGCAGATTGTAAGTATTTTATAAAATTTGACATATTTTTTACCCACATCTACAGTGGTTTTAAAGATTTAAGCTGTCTAGAGGCCTATTTTAAAGAAACTTTAAGAAAACGGACATAAGAAAAAACACAGAAAATTTATGAGCGCATCTCACAGCATGAAATACGCCAAATAATGATAGCACGAATATTATTGATATCTATCAATCCAGCAAAAGTCATTATTGTCATTTATTCAGTTTTTGCAACGCAAAAGTAATATTAGGCCAACCTTCATTCATTGGAGAGGCACCAAAAAAAGAAGAAGATTCAGTTTTTAGTATAATTTAACATAGAATCATCCAATTTTCTATAATCATACCAATCATCGAACATTAAAATGATAAAACTCGATATTTTAAACATTTATAAATTATTGTTTTCAGCTGCAATTCTTCTGCTGTGTAGTTCACATGGCTGTTATAGTGTTCAAGACTGACTGTGAATACCCTCGTTGGATAAGTGCCGTATTCTTACCGCAAAACCTGTTCATGTTGGTACTCTTCGTCGACTTCTACATCAAAACTTACATCAAGAAGCCCAGGAAACAGCTGAGTGCACAGAAAAACACGAACAAAGTTATCAATCAAAATAATGATGAAAAAAACAATGATGTTCCAAATAATGGCATTGCAAAAGATAAAATTGAAAATGGCGTCAGTAAATTAAAGGGTATGGAAATAAAAGATGCTAAACATTACCTTAAAAATGATTTAAGCAAGCTTGTTAATGGTAGTGATGTTTCATATAAAAGCAATAGTAATGAATTCAGTGAAAATGTTAACTATTTTGAGAATGGCATGGAAAAATCTACTTGTGGGTCTGGCAAATGTAAAATTAATTGCCATAAACATTATAAGAATGAATAATTATTTAAGTATGACTCTGTAGTATTATGTAGTTATTAAATAATAAGATAGACTAAGTGATTTAAGTGTAAATAGAGCACCCACTTACGTTACCGTTGTTACGTGGCTTTAATGTTCTTTTTATTTATGTCCCATGAACATTCAAACTGATATATTTTCTCTGAAATTATCGTTCGATTGTATACTTAGTTTTTTAAGGCTTTGTAAAATTATGGTACAAAAATCCTGCCTAAAACTTCAAATTACCTAAACTCATCCTATCCTACACGTATTCGAATGATACTCGTCCTATCCTAAACCTATTCGAAGGACTTGGAAAAAAAGAAAATTAAAAAGATAATGACCATCAAATCGTACCAAAAAGTCTCATGCATCAAAATCAAAATATTATAGTAATTATTTTCATATTTTTTACGACATTACCGAGTCGGGGATTTGGTTTTTGAACAGGGAATTTAATTTAAAGTAAAAAAGTGTTGATATTGTTTTATTTCCTTTACTTTCCCTTTTTTTAAATAAATAAAATAAATAAATAAATATTCCACAACTATCACACAACGCCATCTAGTCCCAAGCTAAGCAGAGCTTGTGTTATGGGTACTAGACAACTGATAAACATACTTATATATTTCTAAATACATAAATAATATAGATAAATTACACCCATTTTTTTATATGATTATGATTAATATAACCTTGATTTTTTTTAGTTTTTAGTCTTTCAAAAAACATGTAAAAAAATTGTACTTTGCCGATTCTAAATTAATTAAAAAGAACTAGAATAAAATAGGATAAAATTTTTATTTAAACGATTATCATTTTTTTGAGCAAAATGGTCGTTACCTTAAAATAAAGTACCTAGTTTTTAGGTTAGCTCGTTTTTTTTTTAAATCTCCGATACCCGGATTTTGTTACAAAAAGAGCTTTTGTAGGAGTTATATGATAAGTGTAGTCTGTAAAAAAACAAAGTTTGACTTTGATGCAGCATGGTACGGGATTCCATAAATCCATGAGCATTGTCCTTTCAAAATCATATTCACACCCCTCTAATTGCTATATAGCGTGTCAACAATACAAATCTAACTTGCATAACAGGTAACAAAACGACTGATTTTAATGAATTACTTAACAATATTTTAAATTGTGTGAGTCACGCAACATCATAAGCTATGCAAGTGGGATGTCTGAGGGGTGCTATTTCCGAGTTACGCCTCGACCAGCGTGAGGAGCTTGCGCGGGTACTAAGGCGAGTGTGAAATAACAACCATGAAACCAGTCTGCGTATGGACGCAGACTGTGGTTTCATGGTTGTTATTTCCGCCGGTCACTATGTAGTGACTAGTGACTACGGCGGATGCCTACCGCGACGGTACATACTCGTATGCCCGTTTTTACTAACACTATGTGACTTATAAAATAATCCCTTAAAGGAAAGCGTGCTATTGGATTTCAACTTACGCCACTGGGCTCAGCGTTGCAAATCCAACAGCGTTGTTTTTATCTAGAGAATCATTTAGTTGTAGCCTAGTGTTAGAGAAAACGGGCACTGTAACTAACGAGCAGCCTGCTTTTGTTTTACCCCATGGAAACACAGTCAGTCAGTAACAGTGTCTACTGCTCACTACAACAACTTGCGATGCACTATGGCCACCTAATCGCGCCCGCCACCGCCGTAGTCGCCGCGCTTTCACATTGGACGAGGGCTTAGAGGGAACGGGAGACGGTCTGGGTATTTCCCAGTTTGGGTTAAGTATTTACTGGATGTGTGAATCATTTATTTTTTGTGTCAGTTACGATTGGAGGTGACAGGATAGACTTATTAGTGTTTTCTTGTAACAAAGATGAAGATTTCATTGAATCAGGTTGCCTTAATAACAGCATCAATTTAACAAAATAGACTTGTGCGGAGATTGGGGCCATTCAAAAAAAAAAAAAATTATATACTTTCGTCAAGGGGCCAAATACCAGCTCAACCAGATGCAATCTGACAAGCAACTAGAATTTACTTTAAGGGTGAAGCGCCAAGGTAACTCGAAATTCAAATTTTCTTCATTTTTTTGCAAATTACAGGTCAGTGTCAGGTTGTATGTTGAACAAAATATGAGTCGCGACTGTAACAGGTATATTATACAAAATTATAATCATTAAAATCATCAATACCAGCTTCTAAGTTCATATAATCCTATTGATTGATATTTCATGAAATAGTCATTTAATAGGAGGAACCGTAAGAAAATTTCGCGCGCTACCATGTCGCCTCCCCCTTAAAGTAATTATTATAAATTCCAGCCTATACTATTAATAGCATTGAATAGCAGAAAAATTTTAGAAACTTACTGTTGATGTAAGATAAAACGTAATATATACTGTTTTCCAAATCAAAAAGTATAGTATACTCCAGTTTGCGTCGAGATCAGCAATTGAACATTCTACACAGGAAGGTGTAAAGACCCATTATCATAGTGTGCTTCTACTGAGCGTGTCGATGGAAATGCATTCATTAATCCAGCAAAGAGTTTGGCGCTATCAGTAGCGTCCATGTTGCGTACAGGCTTCAGTGTTCGCAGGGCACGATATAAAGTCCCATCGTTTTGGAACACCACCAAAGGACAATGCTCATGGATGTATGGAATCCCGGATCATGCTGCATCAAAGCCAAACTTTGTTTTTTATAGACTACATTTATCACATTAACTCCTACAAAAGTTATTTTTGTTAAGAAAACCTGGAGATGAAAAAATATACATATATGTGTATAGGTACTTTATTTTGTTTGACATGTCATTCACGAACGGCCATTATTGCTCTAAAAAAAATCTATTCTATTTATTTTTAATTAACGTAGAATCGGCAAAGTATAATTTTTTACATGTTTTTTTGAAAGACGTGATTATGACACTCAAAAATTCAAAGTTATATTAATCATACCGTTTGAAACGGAACGTCGTGTAAAGGAAATAAAACAATATCAACACTTTTTTACTTAAAATTAAATTCCCTGTTCAAAAAAATCAAAGTCCCGACGCGTAGGTTATGTTGTAAAAAAAATATGAAAATAATTACTATAATATTTTGATCTTGATGCATGAGACTTTTTGGTACGACTTTTGGTCATTCTCTTTTGCACTCCAGGAAGTAGTTGTATAAGAGTCTCCACCTGAGCAGATTTTCCTTGTTTCGATCAATCTTTGTCTGGAGTCATAGTGGTATAGAGATGAGGAACAGGGTGTAAAGTTCACTCATCCTGCATAGAAAAGGGAGGATCCTCCGACCAGACGGGTGTTTTCCAACGATTGATGTTGGGAAATTGTATCTATGCTAATTGCACGGTAAACTCTGCTTGCGAGATGCCGGATTTGCGTGACGTCAGTATGACGCGTTGTTCGCATGTGGCGTTGTAGATACCGCTACAGTGGTATACTCATTAGTTTTTTTATCAGAGAACTTTTGAAATTGTATGAGGAAATCTATGTATGACAGTCTCCTCAGTGATTATAGTAACAACTCTTGAAACAACAACAACATTTACAAAGGAAAGCTATTTCAATCCTCAGCTCTTATTGCGCCTATTATATTTCCATTTGAATATGACAAGGTAAATGCTATAGCTGAATGAAGCTAATTATTCCCCGACGTTATGTCAATCACAGTGAATTATTAGACATCCTGTTATTATCATACTCATCAAATATTTCAGTGATTGGTATTATCTTGGATATCTTGTATTGATCTGACGTAAATGTCGAGAATGGTCCCGTAAGCCTTATTTCATAAGGGTAAGGACTTCCAATGCTGAGGTTATGAGACCATAGTTTCATAGCAAGGAGGAGGAGGGGCTGGTGGCTAAGTAATAACAGCCACACGGGTCGATCGATCTGGATAAGCAACGCTTGCCGCGGTTGGTCCGTGAATAGGTGACCATCTTCACATACCATGACCCCTCCGTGTCTCGGAAAGCGCGTTTAGCCGTTGGTCCCGGCTGTCATTCGTGGATATTTGACAGTCGTTACGGGTCGTCAGTAGCCCGAAAGTCTGACAACCAGTCTTACCAAGGGGTATCGTATTACCCAGCAATTGGGTTGTGGAGGTCAAATAGGCAGGCGCTCCATGTAAAATACTGGTACTCAGCTGCATCCGGTTAGATTGGAAGCTGACGCCAATATAGTTGAGAAAAGACTAGGCAGTTGATGGGTTTAATAGCAAGGAAGTTAGCTTAGTCAAGGAGAAACTTAGAAAAATATTTCTGCCTTCCAACTGATATGGCTGCCTCGTGGCTCTAGTAGTCACAAGTATGACTGCGCAGCGTGGTTACCTGGGTTCGATTCCTGGGCATAAAGCTACGGTTTCCTAGAAAAGCGGTGGTCGCCACATATGTGCATTTAGTCACATAGTGTCTGCAATTTATCGGCAAATCGTCATTTGCCGATAAATGGCAGACACTATGTGACTAATAACTTTCAGTGACGTCTTACTGAAAGTTATTTATGAAATATGTTGGTGTGTTTTCTTAGAGAGCAATTTTTGACACTGTAAGGTCAAACCCCGCTGCCCAAAGATTTAAGTCGCTAGATTTGCCCGCACAATACATAGTCACGCGATAGAGTGCCCATACTGAGATGAGTGAGCGCACACATTATTGATAACGTTTCCATGACAATAAAGACCAGTCACCGCGTCATTTTGTGTCAGAGGTGTCAAATAAAACAGAAACGCGACTATCTTTTGACGCAGAAAGGCGAATCTAACGATTTAAATCTTTGCCGCTGCAATCATTTTCATGACAGCCGTCACTGTGGCCGTTATGTGGCGGTCACTGCTCTTCTAGGAAACTGTAGCTAAACAGTATTATTAGGTTATTCACTTAGAAAATGCTCAGTAGCAGCCTGGATTTGTGCCAGATCTGACCCCTATTCCATGACACTCTGTGAGATGTGGATGAACCTACTTTCAACTTTTGCTTTTCTTTTCGCTACGTGTAGCTAAAGCTAAGCGCGCTTGCTAAGTAGGCTAGTGTAGGAACCCCACATACTCAAGCGTTAATAGGTAATACATGATCCTTTACTTCCCTGACCATAATGGCTGAAGCGGCTATAGAAATACCCATGCATTTGACGTGGAACACTGTGTTATGGTCCCCCAGTAGTTTGGCTATATATACATATGTTGAAGTCCTCCGAGAAGATTCCAGCACCCTGTGCCACTACACAAGCGTTATAATGTAATGATTATACCTTCTGGGCGTAGGTTGACTCCCATCCAGGGCTTCTCGTGCGGTGACTAGGGGCGTGAGGGCGCAGAGATTGCCTCTCCCTCACGCGCTCCGCCTCCTCCTTTGCGAGTATTACTGCTTCGCAGAAGGAGGTAACGGCCTCCCAGGCACTCTCTCTCCGTACCATGGCCTGGACCAGGGCCGGACGCGAGAGATCGCCGCCGCCGATCGCCGCTACGAGGACACGGTGGTGCTCCGCCCAAGCCGGGCAGACCTCCACCGTATGCTCCACCGTGTCCTCCGGGCGATCCACACAGTGGTGACACCTGTCGTTTCCTCCCACCTTATCCTGAACAGGAACCTTCCGAAACAACCGTGTCTGGTGAGGACCTACGTCAGGGACCGTCGGCGGAAGGTCAGGGCGTCGTGGCGCCTCTCTAGCCACTCCTCAAAGAGGGGACTTATCGCCGCAATTGTGGCGTGCCCAGCGTGCCGCTATGACATCCCGCCGGAGCTGTGTCCGCTGTACCGTGATTTCTCGCGGCAGCGGAGTTACGCCCCGGCGTTTTGCCTCCTCGCGCCACTCCCATATGTGGGCGAGGACTTTGGCCTCCAGATCCCTTGGCGGCAGTCCGGCATGGAGGCTCGCCACCTTAGCGGAGACCGTGTGGTATCCTCGGACCAGCTGGACGGCCATGACCCTTTGGGACGCGTTGCGGCGCGAGGCGGCGACCATACTGGTGCCACGTAAAGGGCCATGGACCGCACGACCCCCGCATAGAGCCTCCGGCAGGAGGCGTTTGGTCCCCCTAGATTGGGCAGGAGCCGCTTCAAGGCAGCCCCGGCCCGCTTCAGTCTGGGAGCCGCGGCATCTGACCTCAAGATGTTATAAATAATTTGCCATCTGCCCCATTATTCACCTGTGTCTACTTTAGCGACTAATACTAGCCTTAGCTTTACTTGTGATGGCAGACCCGTTGGTGAAAGACTCCCGAGTCTTACGATTTCAGGATTTCCACTTATCACCTGACAACATTGCTGAAACTTCCTGTCATCAGCCACTAAATTCTTAATCAATCTACCCTGATCTGCGCTAGTAGTTTCCAGATCTTTATTTTTTACAAGCGTTTATATAATTTGTTTGTTATGCCTTCGATCTATGTATCTGGTGGTTAGTCTGCTTGTCTGTGATAAGTGAAAATTCTAAAATCGAAAGACTCCGACGGATTTTCAGATTACTAGGTACTGGTAGTACCTAGTAATCTGGAGTATTTTAAATGGTGGTCACAAGTGTGACTGCTGAGCATGATATCTTGGGTTCGACACCCAGGTCGGGCAAACATGTATTTGGTTTTTTCCAACAGAGAATAGTCAGGCGGGCTGGTCCCAAACAGTTACTTGAGTGCACTGTTCAGGTGGAGATTCATAGCCGACTCCGCCTTGGAGGGGAAATGTGGTGCTGTTCCACAAACGATGGGACTCTTGGTATCATGTCCTGCGTGTCCTATCAGCTGCACGTTACAGGAACTGATGGGCGCTGGTGATGGCGCCAAACAAGTTGCCGAATTTTGGGCCGAGTCCATTTAGATTGCTAAGAAGAAGACACTTGAGTGCAGCTACCGCGAATAAAAGTGTTGCTCCATAGCAACCCACGGCTAAGCTACGCACGTGATCAAGATTCGCTTTAGATGAAAACGTAGACGGAATCGTTGACCACGGTCAAGCAAGCTACGACCAAATGCGTGTCTGGCGAACAAGTGAACCGCGCAGCTATCTTGGGTCACCTCTTCGTGAACATCGTATACGTAGCAGTGGACGGTCGACTTTATACTAAAATAAAATTACCTACTGCATTTATAGTAGCACCTCCCATGTTTTTATAATAAGCAGAATATGAAGTTTCACTGTGCAAAGCCACGGACGGTCTTAGAAATTAATAAAGTTTTATACGACTTAGCTTTGAAAGCCGAGGTGTCGCGAGATTGGTTTTGATAATTATTGACGTATAAAAGAAAAGAAAAGTTACACAGAAAGCAGTCGTGTGGCTCTCGTCAAAGAATAGACAATGCCTTGTTACTTTGTTATATGACAGGCTTTTAGCATCACTTGGCTCAATTCCTACATCATCAAACATGTGATCTTTTCATGTTTCCGAAAAGGTCGTTAAAAATAAATGGGCAAAACGAAGTAAAAGAAATGTAGACTTATTTGGATTGATTTATAAAAATAATAATTTTATCTGCATCTATATAAGCAAATAAATGATTTCCATTTCTAGATAAATGATACCTAAATGAATTCGATGATTTTTATTATACGTACATAGCTTGTGACGCTCTAATTCAAAAATGAGTGTGTCCGAAAAAAAAAATACCTCTGCCTCTCCCAGGCTGCGCTACAACACTCCATCCTCCGCTTTCCGCATGCAGTCTACCCCAGCCACCTTGTTTAGGTCGACGGCCCATCTAGCTGGGGGGCGTCCCACACTACGCTTGCCGATACGCGGCCTCCACTTCAGGACTCGTCTACTTCATCTGCCATCGGTCCTTCAACAAAAATGGCCAGCTCTGCAACTTCAGTTTGCTTACTCTGCAAGCTATGTCGGTAACTCCGGTACTTTTCCGGATAATTTAATACCCGATTTTATAATTATTATTTTTTAACCAATGGGTTTAGGAGATCAGTTTATTTCATTATGGATCAATAAAAAAAATAGACCTTCATTTCCAACTTTTAACTGGTCATAAGAGAGGGTCATGTGCCAAACTCACCCTGGTCACTGCCGAGGCCGCATACTTCGCATACGCATCGTCTGTTCATGAAAAGGGCAAAACAAGCGGTAATAATTGTTAGGGGATGGTTATGATGACCAATATGTGTTTTTGAAAACTTTTTGAACTAGTAATGACAGCAATCGTGAAATAAAAGTTGATCGTTTGCCTAAACGGCCGCGCGGACTTTTATACATAAAGTGAACACTTATAATATAGGAAAGGTAAGACTGGTAGGTCCCTGCTTACTCCCAAACGATGTCTCCAACTTCCGTAACAAATCCCTACTAGACATCTTCAAAGGAGGAAAAAGTGCGGCGCTTGAAATATAGGCCTCTGAATTTCGTCGAAACTGTCTAGTGATACATGAAATATAGTCATTGTTCTGCAAATATATTTAATTAGCCCAGGTAACAATGAAAGCGCAAGTGAAGTAGGACGGCACAATATCTTAGGGACTACTGGTGTACTACTTATGTCTGTTACATCGCGTGCTATGCGCTTATTTTATATGTTGGTTCGGTCGATACGCCGCAGTGCTGTGTAAAGCGCCGACCTAAACGCACGGACTGAGTTTAACTTCGGTTTAGTTTGACGAGAGTTCGTGCCAATCGCTGTTGCGTTCGTAATATCGTGGTGAGTTCCTTTTTCAAATGTTTCTTTATGCTTTTCGCTTGTTTTTTTTTAGAAAGATAGAGGAAAACTGCCAGTATTTTTCCGACTGATAATTCAGAATTTTTTTGGGTTAAAAAAGTAAAGGAATGCGATTATAAGTCTGTCCCTAATTTAATTTTGTTTCGTGACTAATAAGAAAAGACTATTAATACTTTGCTACATTTTCCGCAACAGTGAAAATCATTCCAGATTTTGTTGTTCATAATAATGTACTCCAATTACTTTGAAAGCGTTTTGTAAATAATGTTGCTTGTCAGCTGTAAATTCTGAAAGCAATTTATGCGTTTTCTCCTTCTATATACGGAAGAAAAAGTTTTAATGAAATAGTTTATACTTCAGCGAAACAATGTTTAGTTTATATTCGACAGACCATGCAAGTTAAAACTTTTCAGGAATTTTAGAAGCTTTTTTCTTTTACACGTAATTAATGGTTTTGGAAAATTACGAATACTATAATGGAAACCAACTTAGTTTTTATGTGAATTGTATTTATATTATTTAACACAACGTTCAATGTAATTCAGCACGATAGGTATCGTACATAATACAATTAGGAATAAATTGTAGCTAACTGCATTATTTTATGCATGCGGACTGCATTTTCCGTAGCAAATGGAATTTCTCCCTGAATTTTTTATTCGTAGACGTTTTATTAAATTAAATTATCTACTAAAAAAAACATCAATTTAGCTCTTAACATTGATATCAGCCATTGTTATTTTTGATACTGTAGGGGTAAATGGATCACTTGTGGTTAGATCGAGGTGGTTCTATAAAAGGATGCCGGGAAGGATTTGGGGGCCACCTTTGCTCAGTAGTGGGACAGAGAAGGCTAACTTAAAAAAGGGGGTATTTGCCTTATTCTTATAAAGAGTAGGAATTATCACAATACTTGCTCACTGCATGTTTGCGTTTTTCCACACGAATTTTTCATAGGATGCACTTTTGTATGGGACAGCTGATTTTTTTTTAATAATCGACGAAAGCTTTTGTCGTTGGTGTGTCTAGAGACATGTATTGAATTCATGGTAAAAGATTGCTTAAAGTTTTTATTGTATTTGTCTATTAAAGTGCATTAAAGAAAATCAATAGACTAAATCATAATGAATAAAAACATTGAAAGACTAAAATTCCGTAGACTTTTCCATGTATTTCTTTATTTCCCATCGTAATGTTTTGTTTATATATTTGCGTTTTTGATGTAACGGTTGAGTAAGGGCTCACCTGATGTTAAGCCGTGTCTTGACCACTGCAGCGGCGTAGAATTACCTAGATCTTAGACTTACCCAGTTCAAGTCCTAGGTCCTAGGACATGCCCTAAGTAGGTGTATTTACAAAAGATTATTATCAAGAATCTACGCTTTAGAACAAATAAAATCTAAATATTTTATTTCACATAAACCTACATGGGCACTTATGAACCGTCAGAAGCTAGGTGCGCGGTTCCAATTGGTAGTTTCCTATGGAGAAAGCCGGCAATTGGCTTTTACCATGTTTTCAAATTACAATGTAGGCCTGTCAACAAGTACCAGGTACTTAATAAAATAGAAAATGGTCTACAAAGCCACAACACACACACACACACGCACATTCTAACAATATCCATTATATCCACCCCTATTTTGCACATTATTATAGTCCTATGTATTAGGGAGCAAGCCTATGAATCCACACTCTGGGATGCAACTGAAAAATTCCAGAAACACCCATTAACACTTTTTTATTAGAGGAAGAGGCCCATAATCCACCACCCAGGCCCCGGTAGATGTCACATGTCTCCGAATTTTTGGTTCTAGGACATACCGGTTTCCTCATGATGTTTTCCTTCACCGTTTTGAGAGTTGTGGTGTTGAAATTAAATTCCAAAAGTAAATAATAATAATAAATAAAGTATTATTGACATAAATAAAGGTGTTACATTTTAATTTGTAGCCCTGACTCCTGTGCTAGGTGAAAAATTAAAGTAAAGTAAAAAAGTAAAGGGCCTGCCTGCGTTCGAACTCACAACCTACAACTCGTGACTCGGAGCTGCTATCACTGGGCCACGACTGCCCCAAGCAGAACGAATATTTATAGAAAATTCTCATTAGTACGAACATCAGCTTTGAAACAGCTGACCAGACATGTTCTTTGGCTGTTCAGTCTTACATTGTCCTACATACCTTTGTATCTAATATTAGTCGTATGAATGAATAATGAAGATCACTTCTAATTTTGACTAAATATAATGTCTTGGGCTTGATTCTAAAATTAAATACTTGTTACAAGATGGCAGGACTATCTATAACTATTCAAGTTTAAAAAATGAGCCTTCTTTTCATGTCTGTCTAAATCTTTTAAAGTAGAAAATAGATTTTGATGCAGTGTCTACCATCATTTAGAGTATTTATTCAGGAAAGGTTTATGTGTATATAACACTACATAATCAACTTATAACGTTCCCACTGCTGGGACACAGGCCTCCTCTCTGTGAGAGGGAATGGGCCGCTATCTGCCACGCGGGCTCTGTGCCGGTTGGTAGATGTCACATGTCTTCAAATTTTTGGTTGGTGAAGGAAAACATCGTAAGGAAACCGGCATTAAGACATGCCGGTTTCCTTACGATGTTTTCCTTCGTCGTGCATGCGTATAATCCTACTAATATTATAAACGTAAAAGTTTGTATGGATGGATGGATGTTTGTTACTCTTTCACGCAAAAACTACTGAACGGATTTGGATGAAATTTGGCACACAGATGGTTTATATTCAGCATTAACATATACAATACTTTTTATCGCGATATTCCCACGGGATCAAAACTTATGCGGGTGAAATCGCGGGGCACAGCTAGTACATACATTAATATTTAACTGTGATATAAACACAGAATTCTGGACGTTTTGATCAGTCACAATTCCGCCACGCAAAGGGGCGGGGTCGCTGGTTAATTTTATTATAACAAGTTCTCATGACAAATGAAACCTTTTTTCTGTTTGTACCTATGTAAATATAGGGTAACATTGATACAATCAACTACTGATTTTAGAATCCTACTTTAAAAGTTTCAACATTTCAGCCCATAAGTTTTATGTAATAACATAACATTTTTTGACTGCAATCGGCCTTGCCTTTTCCTAAATATGTTAGGGTCAGCTTCCAGTCTAACCAGATGCAACTTAATGCTAGTATTTTACATGGAGCAACTGCCTATCTGACCTCCACAACCCAGTTACTGGGTAACACGATACCCAAGACGTGGTAAGACTGGTTGTCAAAGTTTCGGGCTTCTGATGACCTGTAACGACTGACAAAGACGACAGCCGGGACGGGGAAGGCCGAGACCTTCCCCGTCCCGGCTGTCGTCTTTGTCAGTCGTATGGAAAGATGGTGACCCATCCACGGAACAATCGTGGCAACCGTAGCTTAACCTAATAGATCGACCCTCGATCATTTTCTTACTATGTATGTGAAATCTAGGTGTAAAATATATTTTTTTTTTTGGGATTATTTACGCACCTAATCCTCTCAAACTTTTCTACTGCACTATCCATCATGTTTCTTTAACACATAGAAAAACGCAAAGAAAAAAATTGCGGTACGTAGGTAGCTTGCGGTAGACGACCTATGACCTACAATACTGCTACCCTTTTCTACCGCCTTGTTATTCCTTTACAAAGTGGGTTTATGTACGATAATGAGGTTCATTAAGGTACACGTTAGTTGAATTATACAGGTCGGCAGGGACATAGACGAATCTAGAAAGCCTAGCGTAGAAATTTTTCGTATGTTATCAAAAAAAAATCTGCTGTTCATAGAAAAGTGCAATGCCTACGCGGTCATAATACATGGAGCAGCAAAGGGGATTGAAGATTTTTATATGGAGCCTGGCATACCAACCAGTCTTTTTTTTTCAAAATGCCAGCCACGCATTAAACCTATATAAATTGATAGCTGACATCAATGCAAACAGAACACATTATAGGATCAAACCCTGTAAAGTGTCACATTTCCGAGATATTAACGTTCAAAGTTGATCACGTGACATCCATTTTTTTTTTAACTTGAGTATATCTTGTTGCATACAAATTTTGATTTGTGATTATTTCAACGTTGCCACGGACCCTCTAATTTTTTTTTTATAATCTGCGAAGAATTTTAACGCAGGATGGTTCAGAATCCCTTTATTCCCAGTAGTTCCATGTAGCAAGTTCCACATGGAACTATTGCAACCTTAAAAAAATGAATGCTTTGTACCATTCGTTCCATGTAATTTTAAACTAGTTTTATAGCCCGCTATTTCTTTCATATGGAACTGCTGTAACTATTTAGTTCCATGTGATTATAGTTGAGTTCCATATTGTACTACTGCAACCTTTGCCATTAGTTCAACGTAATTTAACACCAGTTTTACTCAATCAGCTTTATTTAGTTTCACAATGACGATCATATATCAATATTATAATTTAGAAAAACTAAAAGGACACGCTTTTATCACACACGATAAATGAAAAAATAATTAAATTGCGTTAACTCTACCATGAAGTTAAAATATGTTGGCAAGGGTAGCATGCATATATCGTAACAAATAAACGTTTATATAATTTAATTATTTTTTAATTTTTAGTGTGTTTGACTGGAAGCTGACCCCAACAAAGTTGGGAAAAGGCTAGGTAGATGATGATTTAGACCATTTTGGTCATACAAATGTTGTAGTTGGTCTTTTAGTAAAATATATGGTTAAATTTCACTAAAAGATCGACATAATAATTATGAGACATAGATTATGTCCATATATGTGCCCTCACACATTATATCATCCGTCATTTACATTAAAAAAAAATACTGTTGTTAAAACTAGCGATTCGTTATGTATATACCGGGTCAAATTTAATAAGCTAGCGAAACTCCACAGACTCGATGGGTCGATATCTAAAGATGATAAAACAAAAAAGAAATAGATTTGATGATTTTTTTGTGGGGTCACCGACCGCTCTTAATGGAATTACTTGATATATCAGTATAAAAAATCAGTTCTTTTTTGTGTATACTTCACAAATGTGATTGATATCAATATCTAAAAACAATAAAACACATTTTCTCAACTCATATTTGAAGTAACAAGACTACCAGAGCTCGTTAATCCCTTTTAAAAAATAAAATCTTTTTTATTCGTACATCTACAGAGTTTCGCTAGCTAATTTAATTTGACCCTGTGGTTACCTTAACCCTCCTTTCATCTACGAATAACAGTAGTTTCCCATTGACATAAGCCAGCAGTATATTCGATTGTCGGTTCGAGCCCTTAATTGCATGGAAATTTGCATCAATTTATCGTTTCTGGGATCTAAAAGTGATTCAACTAACTGCTATATAATGGCTAATGTGGATACTTTTGGAGTCCCAATGTCAGTATCATTGGATCGAATCTGCATATATAATTTTCATGAATTTATTTTTTAAGCTGTCTCATTGCGTCCGGTGTAGAGCTAAGTGGTTTTTTACTGTATTTAGTTTGTAAGTTAGTTAGGTCATCTAGCTAGGTATTAAAGAGCATACAAATATCATCATCTGTCCCATCTCCCAACTATGTTGGGGTCGGCTTCCAGTCAAACCGGATGCAGTAGAATATCAATATTTTATATGGAGCGACTGCCTATCTGATCTCCACAATCCAGTTACTGGGTAATACGATACCCCTTGGTAAGGTCGGTTGTCAGACTTTTGGGTTTCTGACTACCCGTAACGACTGTCAATGATTCACGAATGATAGCCGGGACCAATGGCTTAACGTATTTTCCGAGGCACGGAGGGGTCTTGGTATGTTAAGATGTTCACCCATCCACGGACCAACCGCGGCAAACGTAGCTTAACCTGACCGATCGATCCATGCGGCTGTTATTACTTGGCCATAAACTCCTCTAAAAAAAGAGAACACAAAGAGAGAAAGAGCATAAAGATATCTCTTTAACACCTAGCTAGATAGACTGACGAATTTCAAAGTTTTTTTTTTTAAGTCTGCTGGCCCAGAATGAATGCGAAGCCCGGAAAACTGGGAACGTTGTGTGGTTCAACTTAAATAAATAATCATAGGACTGCGATTCATGCTTTGTTGATGACCGTTTCGAAATAGCTCATGCAAATATGCATGTAAACAGACAAGAATTAAAAATAAAATAGTTTTTTTCAGATTCTGCTGTTACGATGATTTTATTGAGTTTTGCCACTTAACTTTTCCACTTTGTACAGTGTGTCTTATCAATAACATTAAAATTGCCACCAACATAAACACCGTTCTTCTCAAATGTTATAAATATAAATGTGTTACAAGGGACAAACCCTGAAAGTCGACAGCCGAACATGTGCGTTGCGATAAACCGTTATAATTTACGATCGATCCTCGGAGGAAAACGCAATGTTTTACGTAAAGCCAGCCTTTTTACCCTTGAGACCAGATTTTCGCTGTAACGTGGATTGACCTACCTAGTGTACCTACACCGCGGTAACATTGCCTTTCTATTAAAATATCAATGGTTTTTTGAATGTCAAATGTTTTTTTCTGGACAGTATGTGTACGTTCTAAACTAAATATTCTCGTAATTCTTGTTTAGTTTTTAAGTGAATTGTTTTTTTTTTATTCTATGTATTATTTTTTGTCTCCTTTGCTCTATCACACGCTGTCTACATCTCTGTATCTATTGTCCTATCTCAGGTATGCTGGAAGAGATTTCTTATGAAATAAGCATCACCTCTGTACCTATTTTTTCTGTTCTGTTTTTCATTGCCTGTTTATATATGTGTGTACATAAATGGTAAAATAAAAAAATAAATATCATAGAGCAAACCCTGAAAGGAACGAAGGAATATCAAAGCAAGATTCAAATTTATTGAAAACTAGTAGCGCCCCGCTGTTTCACCCTTATAAGTTTCGATCCCGTGGGAATATCGGGATAAAAAGTATTCTACGTGTTAATTCTGGCTATAAACTATCTGTGTGCAAAATTGCATCCAAATCCTTTGATTAGTTTTTGCGCGAAAGAGTAACAAACATCCATCCATCCATCCTCACAATCTTTCGCGTTTATAATATTACTAGCTGCGCCCCGCGGTTTCACCCGCATAAGTTTCGATCCCGTGGGAATATCGGGATAAAAAGTATTCTATGTGCTAATTCTGGCTATAAACTATCTGTTAGCAAAATTGCATCCAAATCCTTTGATTAGTTTTTGCGCGAAAGAGTAACAAACATCCATCCATCCATCCTCACAATCTTTCGCGTTTATAATATTACTAGCTGCGCCCAGCGGTTTCACCCGCATAAGTTTCGATTCCGTGGGAATATCGGGATAAAAAGTAGTCTATGTGCTAATTCTGGCTATAAACTATCTGTGTGCAAAATTTCATCCACATCCATTGAGTAGTTTTTGCGCGAAAGAGTAACAAACATCCATCCATCCATCCATCCTCACAAACTTTCGCGTTTATAATATTACTAGCTGCACTCCGCGGTTTCACCCGCATAAGTTTCGATCCCGTGGGAATATCGGAATAAAAAGTATCATTTGTGTTAATTCTGGCTATAACCTATCCGTGTGCTAAATTTCACCCAAATCCGTTCAGTAGTTTTGGCGTGAAAGAGTAACAAACATCCATCTATCCATCCATACATACAAACTTTCGCGTTTATAATGTTAAGTAGGAAAAGGATAATTACGATTTTTACGATATGTCTTTATAAAAAACTAAATATATATTATATTCTGCCATCACATTACAAACATTGGTCTAAACTTCCTAGAAGATATCTAAAATATTAAATTAAATTTACCTTGACCACGATCGTATAAGGTGTTCGAAGTGGCCACCATTTGGTTTTACGTCAGAACTTTTTTTTTCGTTTGTTTTTTTATATATAATTTGGTTTTTTTTTTTAAGTTTTGATTGTGTTTAGTTTAGTTTAGTTTTATGATCTCCCTGTGCGAGTCGCAATAAATACTTTTTCTTTCTTTCTTTTTTAAATTTATTGTGTCACATTTAATTATTTTTTTTTCTCTTTTGATGTCACTTATATTTTCTTCATGATTCTTATCAGCATTTTCCTCCAGGACCTATAGGTATTTAGTTTAGAATGTATACAAACTTCCTCGAAAAAAATTCACTCTATATGTTTGCGCTATATTTTATCGCTTTGGTTGTAATATTGTAATAGTAAATAAGGTTTATTTATGTTGTCTAAACATGAACATACTTCTAACAGAATAGAAGAATCCGCTTCCTACTTAAGTCTGGTGCTCTAAAAACGACATATTGTGATCAAAATGTGAACCTTAAAAAAAACAGGTAGAATTTTCAATAATATTATTTCCTTGAGCATGTCTCATCATCACACATGCTCAATGAAATAATATTATTGATTTGAATTAAACCGGTACTTGTCCAATTCCCATAGATAATGATGATGACAGTCAATATTATGACCGGAAAACTAGCTTTAAAAATTGGCATTCTCTTAAACATACATCCGTAAGAACTCAACGTTTTTCATAAAACCCCAATAATGGGGGTTTGATGATGTTCAATTATTCAAAATTTCATATTAATTTATTCAACAACAAAATTATTTATTTAACATTAACCTTACATTAGCCTACATGGGCACTTATGATACGTCAGAAGCTGGGTGAATGATTCCAGTTGTTGGTATCATTAGTGTAATTTCTTTAGAACTATCCTAGCTGGTCCGGAGGAAGGTGATGGTATTCGTGATACAGGGTAATCCTAGTACGAATGCCAAAGCACTCCTTTGACATCTAAGTGCACATTATTACGTAAGACCAAATTTGTTTGTTTTTAAGGAGATTTACTGTGCCCATTCTTCTAGTAATAAAGATTTATATTATTATTATTTATTATTATTATTATTAATGTTGGCCCAGTGGTAACGTCCGCGACTTACGAGTTGTAGGTCGTAGGTTCGAATCCTGACAGGCGCTTTACTTTGTGTTAATTATTTCATCACCACTGCTCTCAAAACGGTAAAGTAAACCGAAGATTCCAAGACATGTGACATCTACCAACCCGCACTAGGCCACCGTGGCGGATTACGGCCCACTCCATCTCATCGAAAGGAGTCCAGTGTCCCAGCAGTGGGAACATTATAGGCTGACTATGCTAAATGATGTAAAACTCTTGTTTACAATTATTATCTAAATCTTTGACACGAGGCCACAACGTACGTCATCTTTATACCTATTAATCATGAAACCTTACTGAAAAAAGATGACCTAGATAGTCGAAAAGTATAAAATATTTTATGGGTTCACTTGTAGGTGTAATTCGTTTGTTTAGTTGTAAAGTTATAGCCTGATTTGGTTACATTATCATAAATAGTCAGCCTATAATGTTCCACTGCTGGGACACAGGCCTCTTCCCTTCGAGAGGGTCTGGCTGGGGGAGAGAACTGTCCACCACCCGGGCCCAGTGCGGGTTGGCAGATGCCACTTGTCTTCGAATTTTTGGTTCTAGGACATGCCGGTTTCCTGACGATGTTTTCAACAACGTACGACCTACAATCTGCTATCAATCTAATGAATGAATGATCAATAATTTGGTTAAGTCCTCCATAAAATAGAGTTTACGAACTCGCAGATAAAATTCAGGTTTTTGTTTTTAAATAAACTAATTTACGCCACGCCACACGCCAGCACGCCAGCGTACGAAGTATTAGACCCTTTGTACACACACGTTTTTCTTGCCATTAAAAAATACGGTTTATTTACTGTGTGTAGGCACGGTCATTAGTATGGTATGGATCACTATGGAAGCTTCTTGACGCTGACGGATACGTTTTTTCTACGGCGCGGCATCCAGCATACAACAATTACAAACTAACAATTGAAATCTAATAGCTTGAAGCGCTTGATGACACAAAAATCCAATCTTGATAACATCGTCTTACAAGTTTGGAAAATGGCAGCAGAGAAACAGCGTCCAATATAAAACCCCATTCTTACTTAATCTTATGTTAATAATTTCATACTTAATCCGCTTTGGAACTCGGTCAAAAATGTAGAAACTGCTAAACTTGCAAATTATTTGGAGCCTTTTCCATTTTCTTTGACAGCAATTCAGGCATAATCAAATTGTTATACAAAGAGCAAAATTAAAGAGCTACCAAGTAATTTTACGCGAAAAATTTCTCGGAAAGTAACACTTGGATCAATCACTTTTTAAAAATTTCTCGGAAAGTAACACTTGGATCAATCACTTTTTAAAAATTTCTCGGAAAGTAACACTTGGATCAATCACTTTTTAAAAATTTCTCGGAAAGTAACACTTGGATCAATCACTTTTTAAAAATTTCTCGGAAAGTAACACTTGGATCAATCACTTTTTAAGGTCGAAGTTTTCGTCGCCACATCGCTGAATTAGCTGAGTACGTTATTTTTTCTATTCACTGAAATTGGTCTTGTGCCTTTAGTTATACTTTTTTACTGTAGAAAACTTCACGTAGCGAAAAAAAGTTTTCCTCCATGAGACACACACAGAAAGAAAGGGAGTTTTCATGGTTTTCGAGGGCGCTGATAGTGAAGTTAACATAAAAATCCAAGGTAGTGGCCGCAGAAATTTTTAGAAGTTTGTGTCATTTTCATTTTCGCAGCCGCCATTTTGTATTATCGTTTTGAACTTCGTTCCTGCCAGGGGTCCCCCGACCCCACACTTTTTTTTTACGGAGAGCTCTTCCTATTTTATATCAGTAATTTTCTTGCATAGTTTTTTAACGAGAATCATGCCGTGCGTTGGAGAACATATGCCTCTATGGCATTGGACTGAAACTATTTTTTTTATATGCCATAATGTGCAACTGCTGGGCAAAGGCCTTCCTAATCCCTTTCCACCGCTCTCTGTCCAGAGCTGCCAAGGACCAATCTTTATTAAAGGAGTCCAGCTCATCCCGCCATCTCCGCCTGGGCCTGCCGCGATGTCGTTTGCCACTAAGCGGCACCCACCAAACTATGTTTTACAATTGCCATTTAATTAAAAACCCTCGCAATTACTCAGACTGCCTAAACTGTGTATTATGAAACTAGCCTTACGTAGTTAGGTCCTAGTTAAGCCTAAAAATTTAAAGTTTTTGAATTTGCAAAGGTCAAATGGTTATTTAGTCGCATCTGGCTACCCCAAGGCCGATCCCAGTATTGCTGTGAAACATTCAGTATAATTTTCTCTTTATGAAACGCTAAAATATACAATCCTGTTATATAGTAAATTTGCATTACAAATCAGCCCAAAAGCGACCACTCTGTAAATGAGACTTTCATGAAATAAGCTTTTTATGATTAACCCTAGAAGAATAAAGCTACAATTTATTTTAACGATGTTGGTAAGGTGTAAAATATTATCATCATCATCTGTCAACTAGCTTCATCTTTCTGACTGACCGACCCCTTGACAATTCAAAAGTGCCAGTAAATAGTTTATTTTTAGTCAATGCTTTGAGTTTTAGTTCTGCCTAGCCTTTTCACCTTTTGTTGGGGTCGGCTTCAAGTCTAACCACATGCAGCCGAATACCAGTATTTTATATGAGCCAACTGCCTATCGGTCTTCCATAACCCAGTTACTGGGAACACGATACCATTTAGTAAGACTGGTTTTCAGATTTTTGGGCTTCCGACCACCTGTAACGACTATCAAAAATCTACAGCCGGAATTAACGGCTCAACTTGCTTTCTGAGGCACGGAAGGGTTACGGTACGTAATGGATGCTCATCCATCCACGCACCAACCTCGGCAAGCGTTGCTTAATATTGAAGATCGACGCGTGTGGGTGTTGTTATTTAGCCACGAGTCCCTATATAACATTATCATGTAAGCAAAGAATGCTGGCCATCCTTACGTATTCGTAACGGATCTCGATCTATTTATCCATTTGTGCGCTTATAACTGGAGATCCACTTATCTGATCTACGTGATTTATTTTTAAGTGATAAATTATGTTCTTTAGCTAGTTTTAGTACTTATAGTAAACCCACGCGAGCGGAATCTTACGCACAGCCAGCAGCTGAAATGATAAGATAGAAATTAAACTATTTTGGGCCTATATTTGTTTAGTGTCCTGGCCAATTCCCGTAATTAAAAACTTTCAAACTCTAGTCGCAATCTCATCTCAGCGAAAATCAATGTCAAAATTGTAGGGAAATTAGAGGTATTTTTGACAGATTGAGAAATGAAAGAAAGAAAGAAAGAGACAAAGAAAATGCGTTTATTTGAGACTGAGATTAGATTGTTTATGTTCTTAAAATCACGAGAATTGCCCTTCAGCTTGTATTGCTAATCAGCCAAACTTGACTTCATTCTTACCAGTAAGTAAGTGTACCTTACTTGAAGAGCTACGCATAAGGTATACGTAGATCATTTCGTTTTATGATCATCCTCTTACCCTTATAACCCTATAAACTCAAACTATTTATTTCAAATAAACCAATTACAGGCACTTTTGAATTATCAAGGTCGGTCAGTCAAAAAGATGTAGCTAATAGCCTTTATAAGCCTATAATATCTCGTTCATCTAATCTCTATATCTCTATCAGTCGTCAAAGTCAAAGTCAAATCATTTATTTCAAATAGGCACATAAAAGGCACTTTTGAACGTCAAAAATAAAATTGATTCTAGTCGCCCCTTCCAAAAGGTAGTTTTCGTATGGAGAACAATGGGCAAGAAACTCCACCGTTACTCTATTAAAATGTTTTACAATATTTTGCATACATTAATTATATAATTATATGTGAAGACGATGCACCTAAAAATAAAATTACTATACCACAATAGGTAAAAAAATTAAAATGGATAAATGAAACCATGACATATAAATTAACTATGTGAAAGATACATGGTGCTCACATATTCACTCATTTGTCATTGTAGTATTCACTCATTTGTAGACGTATCATTTTCCTCCCATTCCATCCAACCTCGACTCGACTGCCACGCTGGTCTAGTTGTCGCAAGCGCTATTACAAAGCATGAGGTCCTGGGTTCGATTCTCAGGTCGGGGTCTCGGAGTCGGGATTTGCGCTTGGTTGATGACAACAAGCTCGTCCCCTAATACATGGGACTTACACAAACCTGGCAAAATGTGGATGTACAGTCAAAGTATATATACACTCGGCAAAACACTCGGCAAAAGTATATATACACTCGGCTTTATTCAAAAGCGATTTATTCCTTTATTTTTTTATGAAATGTTATGTTGTTACGAACATAACATTTTCGAACCCATAGGTTTATGTAATGTTTCGTATTTCAACGTTCATTCGTTATTTCGCGAAAAAATCGTAATTGAAAGTTTGCAAGTGTTGACATATTGGTGCTCGTGACTGTTCAGACGCCAGCAGGTAAAGCTACCCGAAACTGTCAATTTTTTCCAATTCACCTTGAACCTTCATGCTTTAGCAATAAAGTTGAAAATCTATTACAGAAATTTGACAGATTGTAGTAGATTGATGTGCTGGCGCCGGTACTTATTATGGGTATACCTCTGTCTAACGTTTCGGGGAGACAAGGTGTGATGTTATGTGTATGGTTCCATCAATCGTTTCATATGTTCTTTCTCTATTCAAATCAAAAGAAGTAATTAGTAAGAAAACTGCTTTATCTGTTACAATGCCATGCTGCTCAAATTTAATCACCGAACGAGTTATTATTAGCCGCGAAGGTAAATGATTTCTACCAAAAATTGGCCATAATTTTCTTTGAGTTTCCGCAATACATGATTGGGTTGAGTCAAAATCAAAATATTTTATTTAACATAAGCCATGGTGCATGGTTCTAATTGGTCGTTTCCTACGGAGAAGAGCCGGCATGAAACTCCACGATTACTTTTTTTTTAATAATTGGCTTTTACAATGTTTTCAAATCACAGTGTTAATAGGTATGGGAGGAAAGTGTAGGCCTGTCAAAAAGTACAAAATAGTTTCTTAATACATAAAATAGAAAATGGTCTTATACCTACTTATAGAAAAAAGAAAGTAAAATTATTTATTCCGCACAAACACAAGCACATTACAAATAAAATAAAACATAAAATATACACATACAACAAAGTCAAAAGCCTCGTACTCAATCAAGCATATAAAATGTTGACAATTTTGTCCATTGCTTGATGTCAGGATCAGGGACCAAAGACAACACACATTCATTGATATCGACAGTATGGACATACTTAGCCATAATATTAGTAGGGGTTAAAGTATGAAATTGCCGATTTGTACTGAAAAATTGAAATTAGTTTTTTTTTTAATTTAACATATTTATTTAATCAAAATAATTACCATTATTATCTATACATTACTGCCATCTAATAGGAAGGTCTCTCGTGATCTAGATTCGACAAACTGTGTGAAAGCATTTTGTACTGCCTCCTGAGAAGAAAATTTTATATCACGTAGAAAATTGTCCAAATCACGAACAAAAATGGTAGTCCGTTGGAGCAAGGTCTGGCGAATACGGAGGGTGACGAATGGTTTCTAATTGCAGTTCCTGTAGAGTTAAAACGGTTTCTTGTGCTGTATGAGGTCTCGCGTTATCATGGAGCAATAATGGTGAAGATCGATTCATGAGTCGGGGCTGTTTCACTGCTAGTTTTGCTATTATAGTTCGGAGTTCGGCACAGTAGACATCTGCCGTTATTGCTTGACCAGATCGGAAAAAGCTATAGTGAATAACACCATGCTGAGACCACCAAACAGTTACCATTACCTTTTTATTGGTAAGCTTTGCTTTAGGACACTGTTGCGGCGTTTGACCTGGGGTCAGCCATTGCATTTTTCGCTTACGCTTATCGTAAAGAATCCACTTTTCATCACATGTCACAATTCGATACAATATTCCTTCATTTCTGTGTCGATTCAACAAGGCAGCACGAGTTTCAACACGCGTTTCTTTCTGCAGATCAGTCAAATCATGAGGCACCCATTTCTCATTTTTTTTTATTTGATTGATTTGACGCAAATGAGTCAATATTGTTGGTAAAGTAACGTTAAACCATGCCGCTAATTCCTGGGTAGTTTGGCTCGGATCGGCTTCCACCATCTCTTTCAATTCATTGTTATTCACCTGTGTGGGCGGTCTTCCACGTGGTTCGTTCTTCAAATCAAAGTTTCCATCACCAAAGCGTTTAAACCAAAATCGCACGGTGCGTTCACTAGCAGTCCCCTCTCCAAACGCAACATTGATATTGCGAGCTGTTTCTGCCGCGTTAGTTCCGCGTCGGAACTCGTATTCAAAAATAACTCGAATTTTCGAAGTATCCATCTTTCTTGTCTAAGCTGAATAAAAAAAACAACTGAAAGTCGATAATCGAATGTTGCACATTTTTTAAAAGAAGAACTTGATAGGTAACTACCATGTGAAAAAAGTTTCACTCAAAAATCTCAAACCATGAAGGTTCTATGTCAATTCGAAGTACCTATTACAATAAAACGGCAATTTCATACTTTAACCCCTATTATTATGATCATACCTTACCTTTTTCGTAAAAAAATAAGACGGTCATTGTAAGATCTACTTGAATACAATTTTACCCTATGTGTCCGTAGGTACAAACAAACGAAAGGTCCCCCTCTTCATTTGTGTGTAAACAATAGATTTGTGTTAACAGGCCATTTACTTCGACGCTTGATTCAATGCAGATTGGGTTATGAAATGTTTATATAATTGAATTGTATAGTTTCAGGTTACTGACATTGTTTAGAATTAGTTTCAACGTTCGTTGTAATTTATTGTAATTGTAATTTATAGCGTGTGTCAGCTCTTTCTTTTCAAATATTGTATAGGATTTACAGGAATGCCTATGCCGTATGTTGCCTGTCTAGTTTTTATTTTCAGTAAGATCAAGAGTAATTTATTAGCAGACTTCGTGCTTGCTGCAGGTCAATCAACACACACACACATAACATAACGCCTGTAATCCTTGAAGAGTATAGGTCTACTCGTATCCTACACAACAATACCAACAATAATAATATCTAAACTACACCTAATTTGATGCCGTGAATGGCACAAATACATTTATTTTCAGAAAGGAAATATGTGAAATCAGTTTTCTTTTTCTATTTCAATAAAAAGGAAAATATAAAATTAAATAACAATATCGAGTGATTGTTTGAAGAATAGGTAACATGTGCACTTTTTCGTGCAATTATACAAATCTAGCTGACCGGGCCGAACTTCGCACCGCCTCAGAATCAAAAAAGCCGTTCCATACAAAATGTATGAGAAAATGAATAGGTACAATTTTCTTAATTTTTCGTTGGTGCATTTTTGCTATGCTTTAATAATTATTCTGCTATTCGGGACGGAGACAGATCATACAAATCAGTCCGGCCGTTCTTGAATTATAAATGGTGAAAGATGTGCTTCGATTTAATCATACTTACAGTACAGATTTACCGTTCACGCTTCAAATGCGCTTTGAGTCACGTGAAATTCAATTATTTATATATGTAGATATCTACTAAATGTCTTATTATATGCAGTAGGCATCTACTTAATTCACCTATTTTTCATCGTTACAATGAAAGCAACATGATTGTTTTACGAAAAAATAGCAAAATCATTACAACTAGGAAAATACATATTATTATAATTAATTATAATACATTAATATAATGATAGACGTATTTTTGTTGCACTGAGGTCGCCGGGTCACTTAGCCTTGCAAAGGTGCAACAAGTATATTGTGCGACCCCAGCTATCGCGCGGTTTATGAACGCGCGTTTTTAAAGCCATGTTCTAATACAGCGTGCATCAGAAATGGTTGTGATACAGATCATTACAGTGAGCTATTTTGTCAATGGGACCAAAATCGTGTTTGCGAAAAAAATATCAGGTGTCCCGTAACTTTGGCTCGAGTAGGTATTGAAGTTTTTAATAGGACAGCTGATTTTTTTTTTGCGACTACGATGTTGGTCCCATGGAGAACAGTTGTTGAGTTTGATATTCTGTATGACCACACATTTCTTATACACAGTGTATATGCAATCGTCCAATGAATATCGACGATAATTTGTCACTCATCACGTCATGTTCGGAAAACCGGAAGGCACTCTCCGTTCAGGTTCGCCGAACAAAATTAACGCAACGATCGCATATTCACGCGATGATCGATCATATTAGGACAAGGCCTTAAAAGTGTTGCGTAAGGTTACTGGTACCTACTAACACACCACGATCATTGATCGTCATTTATTTATTTTGTAGTTCTTATGGATTTTTTTATAATAATTGTAAATTTTAATCCATCTTTTTTGTAGAGGTTTTGAGTAACGATTTTTTTTTAAAGTAGCTTAAGACACTTCTTTCAACCAGCTTAAACACGTAACCCTGTGTTGTTAGACTACAGCTGGTCTATTCTGTAAAAATGTCACCGTGAAAACTTAGGTGAAATGAGCTGTCATTCCAACTGATACTAGGGATGGTCACTATAATATTGACAGCTCATTTCCAGTTCACTTCACCTAACCTTTCACGGTGAGATTTTTACAGAATAGATTGGCTGTATCGAGTGACAACATGAACAGTTCAAAAGTATCAATGCTCGTCTAGTGCGACCAACAACCAATACCAACTGTTCTTTTCTAAACGATATAAGTCGCGCGTTGTACCAACATCGCTCGCGTCCATCTGAACTTCGCCTATGTCTATTGAATTAAACAAGTACCGCAATGCGGCATTGCTCGGACATGCAGAATACCGTCTGATATTTTATTTAGACATAATTGCATTGAAGCTTGAACTTCAGCAAGGTTAGGCTGCCCGTGTTAGGGTGATTCCGGCTGGTTCATTCATAATTTAAAAGTCATAAATTAGCAATTATTAGCATTAAAAAATTAGGTACAGCATATTATACAAAAGTACTTTTAGGATGTCAAAAGGTCGTTAAAACTAGTGCTAAAATAATGAAAAAAAAAAACAAGTTATTTCGGCCCAGTAATCACTGAGCAATCGGTGTAAGAAAACCTCCTCCAATGCGTAACCTCCTCCGGTTTCTGAAGCCGGTTAAAAAGTGACCGAAATTCTCATAGCTAATCTATCACTTGAAATTTGAAACGTGCACTGAAAATGTTTTTTTTAGTTAAGCCCGATGTAAAATTATATACCTTTTCTGATATAAGTTTATGTCCATTTTTAGCAATAGGGCTAACTATTTATATGTACTACTTTACCCCAACAAGCATATTTCAATTCCTAGCATACTTCAATTAGATTGAAGTTTAATTTATTTATTAAAAATCAACAGCTGACGTTACAGTGCACAGGGCAAGCACGCGAGGTCGTGATGTCTCCAAAACAACCCTGGACATGCTAGAGTTTACCAACGAAAGTTAGAATAGGTTTTTTCTAAAACCACTTTTCCAAGCAATTTTTTTAGCACAATCTTAAGTCTCTCTTTTTTTGTGGTTTTCTAACGATCAAAGGTACACATATTTTTTTTGTTCATAAACTAGGTAGGTACTAGGTTATCTATGTGGAAAAAGGACATGCTGTGGAAAAAGGAGAGGGAGGTCTTTGCCCTGCAGTTGGACAACACAGTAAGTTAGTTTAGATAGTGTTAGATTATACTAGGTACTTGAGGCTGATTTTTCAAACATCTGTTAACTTTATTCGGAGAATAATTATGAAATGTTGACAGTTATTTCATACAAACACTGTCAAACGTCAATTTTATTCCTCGAATAAACGCTTTTTCAACGCCAAATAACTTTATCGGCGGAATAATTTTGTATATTTTGACAGTTCTTCCATACAAAAACTGTCAGACGTCAATTTTATTCAACAAATAATTATCGGTCGATTGAAAAATCAGCCCTTAGTAATTTTGCAACACTGAAACATGGAAAGATTGGTGCTTTTTTATGTAAAAAATAGCAGAATAAACAAAACAATTCTTAAACGAACCTCGGCATCATTTATTCACAACCTGCTACGACAAAAAATAACATCAGTCGACCTGTATAATGCCGACATACTTTATTTTGTACACAATCGTTTAAATAAATGAAGCAATATTTTACTAAAAACGCCTGCTAATAAATTCAGAGCAAATAAACTTACTGGCCATAAATTTTGTGAAATATAAATATTCATATTTTGTTCTTTACGTTTTGTGAACAAAATATAAATTTATTTTTTTATTAAAGCCTCGCATTAAATCGAATTTTAGTCCTTCGACATTTTGCAAATGTTACCAAGTTGTTACCTAAAGTATCCCAAGTTCAGTATCATGTTTTGGTGTAAGTTCATTGATCTGCGGAACGTCACCGCTGAACGTAGGGAGGGGACTTGGCGAGACACATCGCCGCCACCTATGTTAGGTATATATTTTCGTACTTGAGTCTAACTGACAAAAATAGTTAACAGAAAAAGGTGGACGATTGATTTTGTCGCGTTTATTATTTATTTATATGGCGCGTTTATACAAGACATTATTAATAATACATAAATTTAAATAAATTAAAACCTCTTAAGTATCTACTCGTAAGAAGATCTTTTACTATAGAACAAAACCTGAAATCGCGACAAAGTATCAGCTGCTATTTATGTCAGTCGCTATATACCATATGTTGAAAAATGCAACCAACAGCTGATTTTATTATTTTTTTTCCTGATTACTTACTTACACTAAGGTCCGGTTTTTTTATCCGTAGTTAACTCAACTAATTGTTAAAAATAGTAACTAATGGTTAAATATTGGCAAAACTGTTGAAAGGGAGTTGATTGATAGTTTTATGATTGGGAAATATCACCAGAAAAACTTAAAACACATCTCCTTCAGCGTCTATTATTAATGCATCGTACTCCTGAATTAACAGCTTTAAGAATCTTACTTACAATCGGTAAATCTTTTCTTACTGATCGCAGTTATTGGTATCGCCTGGTCGGGCATATAAATGTACACATCTCTAAACTCTTTCAGGGAATCAAATGGTCTCTCTAAGCAATGCCTCGAAATTCCAGGCATAAAACTAGACCACAGTAACATTTTCGCTAACTTCTAACTAAACTATAACTATTTCGGATCCAATCGCATGGTTCCATCCACTTTCCTCCATGTTCGCAAAGCGTTCAAGTTTGAGTACATTCTTATGGATGGTAAACACGCAAATGTCGTATAAAATGTTATAAGATCAAGTGTTTTATTATGACCTACATACTGAATACATAGTTTGATTTATATGCAATTTAACACTGTATCAGCATTAGAAAAAAAAATTATAATACCACCACGGTGAACCCTGTAGTGTGTGTAGCAGGACTTGAACAGAAAAAACTCACATCTTATTCCCATGGGGATGGGTGTAGGCAGACACTACAGAACGCAACCTGCTACGATCCTTATATACTCCTTTTGCTTCGTTTACATCCATACTCTCCAATCTTCCTCTATTCGTTCAAAGTAAACCTTTTGAAGTAATGGGAGACTCTCGGTATATTGAAGATCAAAAACCAAATAAAAACCAGAAGTTTTAAAAAAGTAGACACAATTATTTTTTATACTGAATAAATTAAATTAATTAAAATAAAACATAGTCCCAACTAATTAACAATACAATTTAAAATGTACATAAAAACAAATATAAATACATTGTAACAATTATTAATTCAATTATTGATAAGCAACATGAAACTGATGTAATGACAAAGTAATTTGTACGTAGCCATTCGTGACTTGTATATAAATACTACGAATTGATTGAAGGGGAGAATTTGTCGATATGTTAGCGGGGAGTTTCGTTTTAAAATCAATAAATATGACAACATAATAACACGCCTTTATTTGATCTAGGGGTAGCCAGACAGTATATAGTAGGTGCTCGCGTCCATATATATTCGCCAGTTATATGTTCGCCATTTATATTTCAATACTCAATATCTTAATTGTTTAAGCCCAAGTCAACGATTATATTTTTTTTTTTTAATCGGACCGAGCCTATTGCCATTAACCGGACACGAATTCAAACTTCGGACTGCTACTGAGAAAATCCTGAAAGAAAAACCCAGGAAAGGTTGAAATAAAACTAATAACGATTATGTAGTAGCTCTACGATCACTCTACTATTTTTATATCGAACCATTATGGAATATAATTTCAATCAATGTCGATAAGCTGGATTTTCCCAAAGGGTGTAAGCGATTAGATGGAGGTACCTCCGAACGAAACCTTTTCTTTTTCTGATTAAATATCGGTCGTCGTAAGCGAAAACTTTCCAATATTTTTTTTATACGTTAAGAAAAAATCTTTTGGGGATAAGAATTAGAAGAAGAAAATTATACAAAGAAACTTTTCGTCAATTCTTCATTTTGTGATTTTATGACAATGGACAAATCGAGTAGCGTGGAATAGGAGAGGCCTTTGTCCAGCAGTGGACTGCTAGGGTGATGATGTGTGTGATGTGATGATAATTGTCATCACTATCCGGCCTCTAACCGGAGAATAATAGCTTTTACTCGCGACCATATAACATATCCTTTGCCAATCGGCAACAGCGTAGCTTTCTATCGGTGAAAGATTTTTTTGAAATCGGATGGTAAATTTCGGAGACGTATACCTATTATAAAGTACCAAAGTTTACCTCTTTATAAATAGACACTAGGTAGTACGTATAGAAAGACAAGAAAGAAAGAAAAATTGTTTATTTTGAACAAACACAACCCACATTACAAAAAAAACAAAATATACACATACAACGTAGTCAATAGTCTCGTACTCAAGCATATAAAAAGTTTACAATTTTGTCCATTGCTTGATTTTAAGGCCAGGGACCAAAGACAACACTTGACACACACATTAATTAAGTATAGATAATAGATTTGAAGCCGGTGCAGTATATCTTCGTCTTCCATACACCTCTACATATTTGCCATCATTTCATTATTCACAAGGGTGAATAATAATTAATGATGACATGTAGCTAACAGAGGTTAGCTAAATCTTAGACTGAACCCATTCGTAGTTTCTTTGGTCTTCCTTCTACCGATAGGCTAACTACCGATGAAAAAAAGTCTTGACCTTTCACTGACACATACAACATTGTATTAGCTAAGTGCTATTATAATAATAGTATCAACATACCTATGACGTACAATGTTACTATTCAAATGTTAATGTGTCAATGTTATTATTATTGTTCATGGTTCAACCATGGGATCGATATACTCGGACATGGGGCTATTTTAAGTGGTAAAGATAATGGTCAGGGCCGGTCATAGGGCGGTAATTAATATTAATTGTAGCCTATTAGGGGTGGAGACTTTTGAACTTTGGGTTTATTTTTGGAAATACTGTAGTTTGAACTAGCTTTAATATTAGGCTTACAGGTACAGTAATTAACAATCGTTTACTGCCCAGTTTACCAAAATAATTAACATTATTAAAAGAACCAGTCAGGTCTTTCAGCCTCTATCTATCTACATAGAAGAGTTTGTTTGTTTGTTTGAACGCGCTAATCAGAATTCTTTGTTTTTGAAAATAAGGCGCGTAACAGGGAAGTTCATTAAGTTAAGGCTAATAATAAAATATAATCTATACTAATACTAAAGCTGAAGAGTTAGTTTGTTTGTTTGAACACGTAGATCCCTGGTCGGATTTGAATAATTACTTTTGCTTTTGAGAGCCCAATTCTTGAGGAAAGCTATAGGCCACTTGACCTCACGCTAGGGCCCTTAGGAATCGAGCAAAAAGAAAAAACAACGAAAGCTAAGCATAGACGAACTAAACGCGTGCAGGCGATGCGATGCGACAGATTGCACGGGAACAAGAAATTCCACGCGGACGAAGGTCGCTTGCACAAGCTAGTTTAATTATAAAAATACTATCTGTGCCCCGCGTTTTCACCCGCATAAGTTTCGAACCCGTGAGAGTATCGGGATAAAAAGTATCCTATGTGTTAATCCTGGTTATGAACTATATTTATGCCAAATTTCATCCAAATCCGTTCAGTAATTTTTGCGTGAAAGAGTAACAAACATCCATCCAAACTTTCACGTTTACAATTTTATGTAGTAGGAAGGATTATTAGCCCTTGGAGAAACCGTAATAACTTGTCCACAAAAAAATTTAAATATACTTGTTTGTCAATAACTTCGGCTGACACAAGATTCTAATCACCTTGTTATGACTAACCTTCTATTAGAGACAGTGTTTCGCGTTTTATGAGTCACTCCATCATTTTTATTTTGGATATTTGTATTCATGTCATCGCTAGGGAGGTATCATGGCCTGTAAACAAATCTCCATAAAAGCTTATCACTAACGTTTTCTTTTTATAGATTAAAGATGTCTTGCCTTGCCTTTGGGCATTTATTTTTTATGAACGATTAAAATAATTGTTATCATCCACATATAACATGCATCGTGCACAGTGAAGGGATACAAAAAATTGGGGTGATACTACAAGCTCAGCTCAGCTTTCAATTTGGTGATCAAGTCACCAGGCTTCTTCTTCGTCGTGTCGCTGGCACGATTTTTTTTTATTGTATGGCATCTCGCAGTTCAACCTATGAGGTTGTCATCTGCTTAACCGGGCTTGCCTGTGGATGCCTCAAAAAATTAAGGCCTCCAGCCAGGGCGTGAAAACTAAACGACTACACTCTAAGGGCATCCCCTGTGGGGTACGGACCTGTGAGACCTCGGCTTAGTGCGTCAATGGGAGAGGGCAGCCAAGGACAGGCTGGATCGGAATTGTCGCTGGCACCACTGTATTTGATTAGTGTTATATACTCTATCTATGGTACTTGGGATCTTGTTGGCCCAAAACTTCACCACTTTTACGGCGTCGTCAGTAGCACTGCAGAGCTAAATTTGACTACATGTTTGGGAACACAGGGTAGGATAGGAGGTGGAGTATAGTTTGTTAGAAAAGTGAACATGGAGTCTTGAGTTTAATCTCTTCGTTTGATCACAGTATTACTTATCGAAGATAAAACACCTTTGCCCACCCCTTCAAGAAATATAGCCGTGGGCGTATGTGTTAGCATGATAATAATAGTGACATAAAAGAAAGTCTTTCTACAAATGTCAATTCACAGACATCTGATGCATCGAACGCCTGCTCGTTATGCCTTTTCATAGCACTTCAATGTCAGCATGCAATCTTCATTGCACTGACTATGGACTGTTCGATCTACTCCTGATTTCTATATTTTAAGTGCAACAGCCAAGCTTTGTTGTGGTTGCTCTAGAGCTAGTACTGTAAGAATTAACTGAAACTTTGTTTGTAAATGTTTGTTTCTTTTCTTATATGTAGCAGTATTTTGGAGGAATGGATTCCTAAAAGTATTCATGGTTCATTGTCAGTTTAGGGTTCTCACCCATTCATCTTGAAACTGGCAAATAAAAGAATCAACAAAAATTTAAACAGTAGTAATTGCAACTTTTCTTCTACATGCGTTTAATAGTCATCATCACCATCATTATCAACATCATTAGCCCTATAGCTGGCAGTCCACTGCATGACGTAGACCTCTCTGATTGCAACTCTCATCCAATAAACCACCACCCACCCTGCGAAGATCGTCCCTCCACCGAGCCTGAGTGTTCTTCCTTACGTCTCTACTCAAGAACACGTCAGGACCCACTTTTTTTTTTTTGGTTAGGACTTCATAAAATAACTTCTTACGCTCTGGGCGGAGCGGGAGAGCATGTCAGACTTTTACTGACTAAAACCCACCCGCGTTCCTTCAGTCGGTCATAGGTTCTACATCTTCTACCCCACATTCAAACCAGTACAAACTACATACAAGATCGAATGCTTTCAAACTCGAAACAAAAACACATAAAACAAAAGAAAGTCGAGCTGATCTCTCGAACAAGGGTGCCAAGCTCTTTTAGCCATTTTCCTCTAAGCTTTAAAGAAGAATATAATCTGATGTCTAGATTACTAAAATCCAGACATCTGCTTCACTGCATACTTTATATTTTTATGTTCAAAAACATGGCAAACAGCCAGCTAAGTTCGAAAAGAAATAATGGGGAGTGTTATATTTCTTCGTATTCAGTGCAATTTTACTGGCTACGGGTGACTTAGTCTTGGCTAATATATTTTGCAGATTAGTGCGTCTACTAATGAATGAGATTAAATGGGTCTTTAAAGGAGAAATATATTTGTGTTAAAAGCAAACTTGGAATTTAGTGTCGAAATGGCCGATTCATATTCATTTGTAGTAGTAAGGAAAAATAATGAGGCACCTCCCTGAAGATACATCGTTGTCTTTCAGTGTTTAGTAAAATTTTTCTAAATCTAAAACAATGTTATTGCTTACAATTACAATACATACTTCATTAATAATAAAAAAAAGAAAAAAATATATATTAACATCCGAATTGAGACCCTCCTCCTTTTTTTGAAGTCGGTTAAAAAAATACATTTCAATTCAGTTATAATAAGAACAAAAAATATTGTTTACTTTATACTAAATCACAGTTAATAGATTAAATATTTTGTAAATTAATTTCAAACTTCATCCAATCTAAGTTTGAATAAATATTAGTGTGAAGAAAAATTTCAGAAATAATCACTTGTAAAATCGAATAAATTATTATTGTTAGTACATACAATTCAAAATCAATCAAAATCAAAAGTCATTTATGCAAATACGAGTAAGTCTAAGGCCTCATTTACGGAGACGCGGGGCGTCGCGCGTCGCGTGCAGCGTGGCGTCTCGCGGCGCGTCGTACGATTTTCTGTTTACGGAGCGGCGCGCGGCGGCGCGTCAAGCGGCACTTATCATCGCACGCGTAAACACAAACGTATGGAAATATAAGACGTTGTTCATAGAGACGCGGGGCGGGAAGCGTGGCAGTGCCCGCCGCTGCGCCCGCGGCGAATCGGAAATGCGGCGCACGCGGGATACTCAATCAAACTGACCAGTTTTAGGTTAGCGGAAGATGGGAGCGCAAATTAAATAAATTAGTAATTACTAATAATGAATTAATTAATTGCGTTCTGCAATTTCCAAATATGACTGGCAGAAGATTCCGCCGCGGGCATCATCACTTCATCGAGAATTGCCGCTGCGTGCGCCGCCGCGATAAACCCCGCGTGAGACGCGGCGGTGCCAGCCGCGGGCTCGGCCGCAAAAAACGCTCCATTTCAAGCAAACGCGTCTAAAATCGCACGCGTAAACGCACTCATACAACGCCATATGTTTGAATTTAGTGCGGGCCGCGCCGCACAACGCGACGCGCGACGCCCCGCGTCTCCGTAAATGAGCACTAAGAATCAGCACTTTTCGAAAGTCAAAATTACAAAAGACAGTCCTCCAAAAACGCCCGCCCTTCATTTCTTTCATAATAGTTAGTAGTATTTTTTTGTTGTGAATTTTAAATTAATTTGTTATTCCATTTTAAAATAGTAGGTATAATTTTCAAAGTTTAATATTAAATGAACAATATCACCAAGCTTTGATAAACAAATCATTATAATGGCTGAAGTTATATGCAGGCAATGATCAGAAAAAAAGTTGTTGTTCATGACACTATGACCTTGTTTCCATCTCAACAAGAAACTTCAGTTCTAAAACCTTTTTGATACAATTTATTTCCTTCATCTGATTCGTTTGACCCTTTCCAATCCAAAGAAGACATTCTCACACATCATTCCAATACAACGAACTACAGTTACTGTGAGGGTCTACCCGTAAAATGGCATTTCGCTATTTTATAGCCCACACTTCTAAAGGGACTTGATTCGTCACCTGTCTCGATATACCTTAACACAAGTGTAGGATATGCCTGAATACACTTACTAACGAGGACATTGACACAGATAATATGTAGGACGATAAGAGAGACCTCAGGGAATTAACCTACAATAGTTCACATTGCAACAAAAACACTTCAGAATTACTTTATAGCAACAATAGAGTACACACACACAAATTACAACTTTATTTCTGAAGGTATAAAGTCGAAAATGCAACGGTAATGCGATTGAATTTATGCATCAAAGAAAATCGATGTCACGGAAGCACCGTGTCAAGATGTATCAGCGATCATGAACAACTTATCGCTCTGTGTAGAACCGTGTCAGTAGTTGGAAAACGAATTCTGAGATACGACTCAGTTGGATAAAAACTTTTGGATAAGTTGGCTTTATGATGATGTGATTAGAGGATTAGGAATTAGAAATTTACAAAGCATTTTCTAGTGTACACTTAAGTAAACATAAAGGGGCTCGTGGCTAAATAAAAACAGCCTCAACGGTCGATCGGAAATGAAGTTACGCATGCCGCGGTCGGTTCGAGGATGGGTGACCATCCATTATATGTCGAGACCCCTTTGTGCCCCGGAAAGCACGTTAAGCCGTTAGTCCTAGCTGCCACTCGTATAACCTTGACAGTCGTTACGGGTAGTCAGAAGTTTAACAATTTGACAACCAGTCTTACCAAGGGGTATCGTATTAACCAGTAACTGGGCTATTGAAATCAGATAAGCAGTCACTTCGTGTAGAATACTGGTATTCCTCTGTATCCAGTTAGACTGGAAGCCGACCCCAACATAGTTGTAAAAAAGGTAGGCACATTGAATAAGGTGTATATAAAAATAAATTTAAGCAAATTGCTCAGCTAACTACCTAATTATTTCATTCTTGAAGTTTTAGAAGTCATAACCTTACATATTATTAAAAACTGGGAGTAATATTGATCTCGCTGTTTTTATGTTATCACACGTACCTGTTTGCATTGCGTAGCAAAACTTTTCCAATTTTCTTTCCCAAAAAACCTTATTCGGACTATGAAACCCTCGGGCCGTGGGTTCCGAGTGTTCATGGTATTTTTAAGGAAATTTCGAAACGGCTGCTTGACACTTCCCGTGACCCAAGAGCTGGCTTTATGGCCAGAGGCTAAGCGTTACCATACAACGAGGTAATGCCGCCAGTCTCTTGGGTACATTACCAGTCCACAGCGATAGAGAATTTTTCGACGCTATATTTTAGTTTATGAATAGTTTTAGTTATGTTAGGATAGGATAGATACAATTTTGTTATTTTTATTAATTAATTAGGTATTCATGGTTATTTACTTACATATTATTTTAATTCTAAATAAGAAAATATAATTCGGACATAAACATTTAAAATAATAACCAAAACCGTCCAGCCTTTCTCAAATGATACGCTTACCGACAAAAAGTATGTCGTTTACAGGGTTCCGTACCCAAAGGATAAAAACGGGATCCTATTACTAAGACTTCGCTGTCTGTCCGTCCGTCTGTCTGTCACCAGGCTGTATCTCAAGAACCGCGATAGCTAGGCAGTTGAAATTTTCACAAATTATGTATTTCTGTTGCCGCTATAACAACAAATACTAAAAACAAAATTAAATAAATATTTAAGGGAGCCCCCATACAACAGACATGATTTTTATAGACAATGGTACGGAACCCTTTGTGCACGAGTCCAACTCGCACTTGGCCGATTTTTATTTATGTAGAATGTAAGTACCTATCATGGAATTACTAAGTTCTATTTAGTAGTGAATACTATTATGTATTCGTTTGTATCTGACCGCCCGCGCCGGCTTTTTTCTGTCGTGACTGCACGGATATTGAAGAGACCTTTGTCCTTTTTGTCTCTTCTTTGTCTCATCATAAAAGTGTTAAGACAAGAAAGTTCTTTGATCAATGCGTCCACATATACGGAGTGCATTATTTACGGTCTGTTTGTATAGGATAAAGTACTGTTATTATTTCAAGAACAATCATTGTTGGAGATTAACCCACAAGTGTTTCGCGACAAGAGTCATGTCACGAATTGAGCTAAATCGTACAAAGTTGACAAAATGTGTGAAGCCGCTACGTGATTTAGCGCCGAGTAAAGTTATTTTACTTTAATAGCGACCCCTGCTCGCACGGTTTTTACGACTTGACAAGGCATCGAAATTTCTTTATGATATGTTAGGTAAATATTATTTAGGAGACCGCGTATCGGTAAGACAGTGTCGGGTAGCTTAACCTGCTGGCGTCTATACATGAGCAATATTAACTTAAAAAAAAAAATACCCACAGTAAATCTAAAAGTGTATGGTAACTGTTATAATTTAACTTAGCCAAAGCCAGCTTCTCCATTCTCACCAATGAATGTTGCTGTTGACAATAATAACTACCAAAAGCACAATAGAATTGTGCTTTTGGTCATTCATCATTAATATGTATAATTTTTGTTAATGTAATGTAATAGTAAAAAATCTGTTTTCTCAAGGTGAATAATTTATTGTTATATCCTTTTCAGGGGACGTCCTAATTTCACACCTTATCATCAGAACCGATCTGTAGGGTAGTAGTAACGCGGAAAATTTGTGGGTTATTTGGGGCTCCATTAATAACACGAACACCGGCAATATCTAGTATCGATGGTCCTATCCAATAAACGGAAATAAGAGAAACGCCAAGCTTGGGACTATAAAAATATTAGGCATGTAAAAACGAATAACTTTCTTTTTATAACGGTTATAACCCAAGGCCTGCTTGCACCACAAACAGTAATGTTCAAATAAGCTGTAAACTTTATAGCTTAAAATATAATAAAATGACCGGTTATTTGACCGGTTGAAGTGGAGTTGCTTGGAGGAGGCCTACGTCCAGCAGTGGACGTTTTTCAGCTGAAATGATGATAATGATATAATATTTTATAGTCTATAACGTATTGATATGCGTTATAGACTGTAAAATAATTATAGCGCGTTGTTTTATACGCTGTCATTGTAACACGTTGTTAAAAAAAATCTCGGTCGCAGTCTAAACACGGAGACGCGCTAAACGAATTTACAAATTCGTTCAAAAGATTCTTTTGTTTTCGGTGTAAGCGGGCCTAAATGGTGAACAAGTGGGATACACCCTTCTTTTTACTATCCTACAAATATTATAAGCGCAAAGGTTTGTGAGGATGGATGGATGGATGTTTGTTACTCTTGCACGCAAAAACTACTCAACGGATTTTGATGAAAATTTACAGTAATATGGCTTATGCATCAGAATAACACATAGGATACTTTTCATACCGATATTCCCATGGGGTCGACACTTACGTGGGTGAAACCGCGGGCCGCTGCTAGTAATTTATAAGTCCATGAAGCTCGAAAAATTATTCTTCTTCTTTTCGTTTCGACGATACATCTATGTTGTTTGGGCCTAGGTGACCATGTTCACTGCGGCGTCAGAGGCGTTATATCTTTTTTTTTAAAACGATTGAAAACATCAAACGCTTAGTCCTTCCAAAGGTGTCTGTAAAAGATCTCTTTTAGCGATAAGACCGCCCATTGTGTGACCCTATGTAGAATGTCTACAGTTATACCCGTAACTTTTATGGTGTATAGTACTATTCTATCTATCTACCTAGGGTTTATTCGTATTTGGATCAGATGCAGTACCTAACTTACCTACGTCTGTTGGGACGTCAACTTATTATTATTAAACTTAAACACACTATCTTTACAGGATGACCCCAATACAATAGTGGTTTTCAAATACACACCAAATATAATGATAAATCAACTTACGCCTAATACATAAAAATCTAAATTAAAAAAATACAAAGCACTTTATACAATACATAAAAATCAAAACTTTTTGTTTTTTTTGCAGTGGCTCTTTCTTCAAAAGACCCTTCCAGACGTTGCCCTGCATTGTTAGACTCACATAAAATCCTAATATTATAATGTACCGCGAGATCTGGTTCGAGGTGGCGGGAAAAGAGTTCCTGGAAGGATTTGGGGGTGGCCTTTGCCCAGCAGTGGGACAGTAGAGGCAAACAAAAACAAAATGTTTGAACTTTAAAAGAGACCATGATCTCTGAGTTTGTTTCGGCATTTCTTGTCAGGGATCAGTCAGGAAATGCCGGCGCCATCTTGTTTTAAAATATTGACCAACAAAATCAAAAATCTAAATCAAAAATCATTTATTCAAATTAGGCTGAGAATCAACACTTTTTGAACGTCAAAATTACAAAAGACAGTCCCCCAAAAACGCCCGCCCTTCACCACTTCCTAGTGCTATCGCTGGGAAGAAGAAGTGGCGCAACAAAGTCCCCAGCAGCACAGCTGTCTGTTCAGTTAGAAAACACTTGATTGTATACAATACTAGGTAACTTTGTTCAGTAATTAACATTACAAGACATAAATTATTTGCCATATGTCAGCTAGCCACGCCAATATACCAACAAATATAATAAAAACTGTACGTACTCAAGCTAAAAAATAATTAATTAAAATTAAAATGTAAATAAAAACTTACTACCCAAATAAAAGCCTCCAGGCATAAAGGGCGTGACAGCTTACATATTTATGCATTGCTGGGTTCAGTTCATATAGCTGTCACAAATGATAAACTAAGACCATCGAAGTAAAATAAACAAAATATTGACGTGTAAAAGATCTACTTACAGAAATAAAAACTTAATTTTAGATCCAGCCATAATATCTACGTCACTCTAAACCGGATCATCCCATACTTACAAGCCCTAACACCTTTTGACGCATTATGACAAAAAAGTGATACAATCTAGAAAATTCCATTACATTCGATCAAGGATAGCGAAAGGTAATTTAGGTCAAATGGTGTGAAGTAACTAGGACTTATCGCCGGCTAGACTGAAGCCATGCAGGGCTAGGACAGGTGACCTGACGCGGCTACATGTGTGAATGACATCGTGTGTTATTGCTGTAAGTTTAAACGGTATGTTTTTATATAATAATGTGTAATACCTATGTATTACACATTATTATATAAAAACATACCGTTTTAACCGTTTAAATTATTGTAACTTCTATAAGTTACAATAATTTCTACATATAACGTCAAGCCTGTAATTCTCGAAGGGTTAGTCAGAGGTGTACCTATAGCACCACCCACATTTCTGCAAACAATACAACACAACATCATCATGTGACTAGCCTTTTCCCAACTATGTTTGGGTCCGCTTCCAGTCTAACCAGATACAGCTGAATACCAGTATTTTACATGGAGCGACTGCCTATCTCTCCTACACAACCCAGTTACTGGGTAATAGGACGTAGTAAGACTGGTTGTCAGACTTTTAGGCTACTGGCGACGAACAACTGTTAAAGATCCACGAATGACCAACGGCTTAGTGTGCTTTCCGACGCACGGCGGGGTCTTGGTATGTAAAGATGGTCACCCATCCACAGACCAACCACGGCAAGCATAGCTTAACCTGATCGATCGACCTGTGCGGCTGTTATTATTTAACAACACAACCCAACAAAATAAAAACAATAATTTGTAATTAATAAAGAAAGAAAGAAAGAAAAAGTGTTTATTGCGACTCGTACAGGAAGATGATAAACTAAACAAAGTAAAAGTATTTTCTTAAGAATACACTGCGTAGGCAGGGGTTATCATATGAATGTTGATTCATTTTGTAATTAAACTAATGTTCTGCTAGGCAGCAGCCATGTTAGAGACGGCTGCTGTTTCTGTGCAATACCTTTTGTCTCTATTTCACCTTTGAGGACCATGCCAAACAGTAGAATGCATGCCCTAAACAAAAAATATGGACTGTGAATCACCAAGTTTTACAAATGGTAACGCATATATTTTCTGCAAATAAAAAAATAATCCTTGATTCTTGAAATTAGTTTGAAAAGACAAACCTCATTTAGTCCATTTACAACACGATCAAGGCACAGCTGAGATGACAGACTACAGCAATTTATACTCATGTGTAAAGTTATTTATATTTGTAAACCAAAAGCAATTCAAAGCTACATAACCAAAGACTTGATATAATAAAATCACCTTTCTATTATACCCCGAATAGACGGAGAAAGACTCAAAGACTATATTTCTTCTATACCGCTAAAATTTTTAGGCACTTCGCTGAAAATTGAATACAACATACTCCACATCAGTATATATCCGTAGGGAAATCAGCCGCTTCATACAATGTCTGAGAAGAAATTGCGAACAAAATATTATAACATAAGAACTTATTATTTTACACACATATTTCATAAAACCTCGGCACAAGGTCTTCATTTTAACCGTAGACAGACAAACTGATATCAGATTTATGATACAGATATAGAAAACGTTGCGTAGCTATTCAAAGATGTGTCTTTGGGTAGCTAAGCAACCGTTACACACAGGTACAGGTTTAGATACTTGAAGGTAGTTTAACTTATAGCTTAAAGCTTACCTTAAAGATAAAACAACAGACTTCATCAAGATATCCCTTCGCGATCGCAGACGGCTGCTAGATTTATGCTTCCTCCATAAATTAATTAATGGAAAAATACAATGCAGTTGCCTTTTGCAAAATGTTTCTCTGGCAGTTCCAAGAATTTACCCAAGGTCTGATAAAAATAAAAAGGTATTTTATACACCTTTTGTAAAAACTAATCTCGGTTTACAATCCCCAGTTATACGAATGAGCAACGAGTACAATAATACTGTATTAAACGCATCTGACCTTGATAAATTCAGCGACAACCTACCGGTATTCAGAAAGAAAACCAGGCTATCCTTGCCGAGTAGCTTTTAATTTCAATTTTTATATTATTATTACTTTTTAAGTTCAATTATTGTTTCTATTCTTAACTTTTTGTTCATGTTTATTACACATGTTACTTACTTTAGTCTATTTTAGTTTATATTAATTTAGCTTAATATACTTTTCAAGGCAGCAAGATATACAATTATAATGAATGCTATAATTGTCGCTGTAATTGTCATGTACATTAGTCCTTTAGTTACTAAGATTATTCTAGCATAAGTAATTTAATGTACGTGATGTGGTTGTGCTTTTCTTGAATTAAGAAATATAAACGCAAAAAAAAAAGTTTATATTTTAGCTGGACAAATACAGGATGGCAGGGACATCAATAATAAGAAATTTACCATCGGTTATCAAAAAAAAAAAATCTACTGTTTCATATAAAAGTGCAAAACCTACTCGTCCTCAATTATTTTTTTAAATTACATACCTCAACTAAAAATTTCATCGCAGGGGGTTCAGAATCATGTGCTGAATCCATGGTAACAGGCTGTTTGGTTGCTGGTTTTCTCTGCCATCCTGTATACATTGACCACTTGTACCTAAATCGCTAAACACATTTAGCTCTAACGCGTTATTGTATGCTGCACCGGACGACGTCATTACGTCGGCGCCGGCTGTCGCTGAAAAGCAGCGCTGGGGCTCTGTCTTGCATAGGGTCGCAGCATAATGCTGAGCGATAGCCGTTTTGCGTGGATGTGACGCATGTCAATAATTTCTTATTGTTTTTTTTTTTTTTCTTTTTTGCGTCATGTTTACCGCAAATAAACGTAATTTCTTTCTTTCTTTCTTTTTTCTTTCTAAACGAATTTAAAACATCTTTGTGTTTCTGACAATCGTTTGAAGATGACGTGATGTTTCAGATACGTTTAGCCATAAATGTATTTCGTGAATGGTGGAGCAGGCAAGCATTAAATAATGGTCATGAAAAAGATTTGTCAATTCTTGGTGATCGGAGTTTATTACTTTGACAGACAAAAATTCTCGTCCAAACCTACATAACACCTTTTTTTTTTTGGGTGGGAAATCGAACCCACCCGTGTTCCTTCAGTTCCCTGTGCCTGGAGCCACGGCATCTCTTTCGAACAACCCGCAGCCCTGGCAGGACCTACATAATACCTTAGAGTGGCAATAGGCTGGTGTTTTCATTCATCATAAGGACCTGACGTCCTATAGGACTATGAGAGTGAGAGAAGATAGCGTGCACCAGTGTATATGCACACCCTTGCACACTATAATATCTCCAGCGCTGAAGGCCGCCATAGCCGAAATACGGTCTGGAGGACTATAAGGACTTAGCAATACTGGAGAGTTACATCTATCTTCCCCAGCTTAATTCTACTTACCAAAATTAACGTACAACTGTTACCATGACCCGCGAATTAAGTAAAAATCAATAGTTTTGTCCGCTGAATTTCATGCGAAGGTCATGCGAACTGATTTAGGGAAGTGGGGCGAAACGTTCCGTAGACAGACAGTCTGTTTCGTTTGACTCATTTCATGTTATGTTAGCAGTAAGGTGTATGGTTTCTGTACCGGTTGAGGTGTACGGTTTTTTACCTATCTAAATTAAGTCAGCCTATCAAAAACTTAAGTAATCTCGTGTTAGGTATAAAATTCAATCTTGCATTACTTTAAGGCTTCAACTTTGAAACTAACTCCTACTATATGGACCCTGACTCATTGGCAGACTCCGCCTTCCGCGACCTTGAGTAATGTAAACCGCCTACTTATAACCCTAACAATTTCCTTAAAATGATCAACCACAACTTTCATAGTATAAATAAAAACATGGGGTACCTAAATTTACTCTAATCCAACTTGGAAAGGGCGTAGAGAGTAAACAGACCTGATGCACTTCTTTAATACAGTCCAACACCTATGCTAGGCAAGAGGCGCTACGACCCCATCGACCAGTCTGTTGGAAGACTTACGACTTGCTTCTCCGAACGATTCTTCTGTTTTCTAAGAGACTGTCTCTATAATAAATTAAATAAAGTTCACAACATGTTTCCACTCACAAAACACCTGTGCAAGAAAAGACTTGATGGATGGTTTAGGAATCGGAACTATGATAATCGAAAATCTACTTCTATCCCAAAATAGCAAAATATTTTGGACTATTTTTATGCACCTATGTTTATTTCTACCACAAGCACATACTAATACGGCATTCAAAACGCAGTTTTAGTTACGGGAGACCATTATCATGTACTTGGCAATACAGGCTTCTGCTTAGCACCAGTTTTCCACAACATTTTTATTTAAGCTCATGACTGGAAGATATTGTTATGTGTTTTTATTTCTTAAAGTTATTGTGGTCAGAAAATAAATGTATTAAATACTATTAAGTATTATATTAGTATTATAGTATTATACTTTATTATTTAACAACTTATTTCAAAATAATTTACAATAAACATGTTATCAGCAAAATAATCATTTTTGTTTCATACAAATGTTTTTTGAATATATCATAACTAGTATTTTATCAAGTAAAATGATTTAAAACTTAAAAGAGGTTGCATACATAATACAAAAACTTTTTGGTTTTCAAAGTTTTCCATTTAACACCTTGTGGTAAAAGTACTGGCACAAAACAAAACAGTTCTTTAGTAAACATCAAAATGGCTGTCGCAAGAGAAATTTTCTCGTGGACTTTATTTTTAACCGCTTATTTTTATTATTATTTAATTACAGAATACGGCCCAAAAATGAGCTATTTGGAGAAAGTCGACCGATACCTGGACTCCCTGAAAGTAGGGAAGAGTAAGTAATTTTTCTTTTACTACTTCCTCGAACGAATGTCTGTGGGTCTGTTCTGAATCTTAGTGTCTTTCATCAAAATATTTATTATGTATTTTGTTAATTTCTATGCGGGGTACTGAGAACTTAAACAGGGGGCCCTATCACAAAGTATTAATGCCATAATGATTCCAGTCCGAAAAAGGGATGGTGCTATCGGTCATGTATAACTCCGTCTCTCTCTTACACTGGAATCATGATGGCAATAAATCGTCATAATACGACACCTGAAAAAGAAAATGATTACCTTTTAGATGTTCTGCCATAAATCTAGAATGATATATTATTATGTTCTTATTGTTCATGAACTTTTTTCACCAAGATGATTTTTATCAGCCTTTCCGAAAAGAAAGTAAATAGATAGTTATGTTCTTTATTTCATTTAAATACTTATAATATTTAAAAAATAGTAGCCCACCGGTATCGGGAACAGGGTGTAAGCTACCGGCGGTCAGGGCTCCAGAGAGAGGAACCTCCTGACAATGCGAGCCGTGTCCAGAAGTACCGCGTTTCTGAATCAAGCCTTGACCCAGCTGCCCAACGAGAGCCTCCTCATGTGCTGGTCAAAGCTCTTGGCTATTAACCCATTGGCTGTCACGACTATCGGCACAATGATCGCTGAGATAATTATTATTATTATAGAGATAAACACAATTCTTTAATGTGCATCTATCATTATATCTAAGTACTTTAATATACAAGTATAATTTTGTATCTTGTGCAAATAAATACGAAATAAAATAAAAATACCATGTTCTAATTCCAGGTGCCATGGTAGACTCCTGGTTCATGATGTCGAGCCCCACGCCGATATTATCGGTGGTGGTAGCTTACCTGATCCTGATACGCATTGGCCCAAGAATTATGAAGAACCGTCAGCCATTACAGATGAACAGGCTCATCGCTTATTATAACGCGTCACAGGTCTTCTTGGCGACTATGATTTGTTTTAAGGTAAAATAAATTATTTTTAAACAGTCTACTGAAACGCCTACATTGTCGTAATAACGCGAACTATGCTTACTTAAAGGTCTCTCATATTCATATTCATATATTTATTTGCATTCCATAATGTTGTAGAGGTGTTACAATGGCTTACAGCTATGGTACAATTATGGACCCTGTAGGGCACAGCAAAAGGTATAAAATTAATGATTAAAATAAAATAAGTTTAGAAAACAAATTAACAATAAGCAATCTTCTTCTTCTCTTTCGCACACAGCTCGACGTCTCGCTGTCCAACAGAGAGCGCGCGAAGTGTAGATCGCTTTATCGCAACAATGCAGCTGTAGCATTAAAACTGTTATTTTTATGTGTAAAAGTTTAACTAATTGAGTGACACGTCACCCAATTAGCTAAACAATTCAGAGGAATGATAGTAGTTAACGCCATCTATTAGGAGCTGAGAGAAGCAATTGTAGATTGATATAAGTAATGAGAAGTCTATGTGGGGAGATTTTCAATAAATGAATTAAAGCCGTGGAAAGAGGATAATGAACGCCATCTATTGGCTGCTGCAATACCTTTTAACCAATGCGCAAACTGTAACTACGAATTCAGCATAATTATGATTCTAGAGCCCATGCGCAGTGGTTAAAATTGGTATCCTGTATAAGTTTGTCAACCTTCTGCCAAAGCTTGAAGCTGCTTATTGCTTATGTCATAGCGTATCTATATACAGCCGCCACAAACACCAAGACGTTTCCTGGAGCACTGTCAACCTTCGAGATAAAGTTGTTTCTCAAGTGCATGGAAGTTTATCCGCACTCGTACCTTTCGAACTTCGGCTTCTTCGTCGTGTCGATGGCACGACAATGAATTAGACTTTGTTGGCACAAAACTTTCCCATTTCCATGGCATCGTCAGTGGTAGTGGAGAGGTCACTATGGCCGCTCCCGTCATACTGAAACACATAAATGCTTAACAGTAGATACAAAACAATACACAATATATACAATAGACACAATATACTAATAGGAACTACCCAAACAATCCCTTATTTATAAAGCTGTACCTACCTATAACTTATAAAAGTACTGCACACGGCTATAAGCACAAAAATAATCAGCCTATAATATTCCCACTGCTGGGATACAGGCCTCCTCTCTGTGGTAGTGAAATAATTTACACAAAGTCAGCCTGCTTGGGTTCAGTTCAAATCCACGAGCAAAACTCCACCACCACTGCTACATACAGCTATGCCGAGTTGTTATCACAAAACAAACTACATATAACTGAAAGAAAATTTAATTAAAATAATGGATGGGATCATGAATTAACTAACGTTCCACCGTGCCGCTATCGAGGGCCGTCGATCATAATGGAACACTATAATAAATTAAATGTCTAGTATTACAGTTGATACCTAGCCATTGACATTGATTTGCATTCAATGTTGTTTCTATTCACCTTCCTACATTTTTAATTAATTGAACGGTTTATATGGGGCCGGCTGTACGTAGCCACAAATTTATTGAAAAAAAAACTATACATTTCCTAAACTTACCCCTTGCGGGGAGAGGGGAAATTGCCATTTCACGGCCCCTTCCCATCCCTCAAATAAATATAATATATACCCATAAATAAAAGCCTTTTCAATGCTATCAATGCAAGTAAAGCATTATTATAATTTTAATTTTAGTTATTGGCTCAAGTTCCCATAAAGGGATCGGTGTCAATTAGCCTAGGTGCCACCACAACCGTCCTAAATAAATCAACTCTGCTTGCTAATTCACAAGTATCTTTTTGTCACGTTTCAGGTTTTCAAATTGAATCTCTTCAGAGATGGCATCATTTACGCAGGGTGTCGTTTTCCGTCCAATACGCAAAATTCAATGGTAAACTATGATTTTATTTCGTATTATCTATTTATATAAAATGGAAATACTGTTCGTTGGTAAGCGCATCATTTCAGAACGGCTGGACCGATTTGGAAATGTGTTGTTTTAAAATGTTCGTAACAGTCTGAATGAAAAAAATGTGTCCGGAAATGTTTAAATTCAGGGACAACTGAATGTTTTTTTTCTATGGGATTTCAAAATTTTGTTACAAAAATAGTCGATCTCTGCAGGCAGACTGAACTGACTGGGGACCCATTGTCTCCTTTATATAACAGAAATTTAATAAGCACCCGAATTGCGTACTACTGTTTCAATAACAATCCGAATAATTTTGAAGGATATTGCTAATCCACTGCTTCATTTGTTAGAAAAATGTGTCTGCTCAACAATGTAAATAATGCAATTAATGTTTTTGAACTGTCAAAATAAGAAACCATGGCTATTGTTAGTGTGTTACGCAATTAGCTCGCAGGTTATAAAAGATTAGAAGTAATTGGAGACCTAACTGAAACCATTCTTACCAGATTGATATCAGAGGGGTAATTCTCGTAATTTTAAGAACTTTCACAGACTCGATCTGTCTCATCTGTCAAAAATACCTCTAATTTCCCTGCGTTTTGACAAGTTTTTGACATTTGTTTGTCGCCGAGATGAGACTACGACTACATTTTGAACGTTTTAAATTACGAGAATTCCTTCTGATACCAAATAATAACGAGCGTGTTACTGTTTTTCAGCTACTAGACCTGGGTTGGTGGTATTTCTTCGCGAAATTCACTGAACTTCTAGACACAGTATTCTTCGTTCTACGAAAGAAAGATAAACAGGTAAGATTATGTTTTGTGTTATGTGTTTTTATGGATGGATACGAAGCCGCTTTAACAATTTATATTCATATTCATTTATTGCATTCCATATTGTGGAAAAGACATTATAAAATGCACAAAAAAAATGTATAAAATAAGTTTATCCAACGGGTGAATTCTCAGACATACTTTTCCACGTACCCTGAGGGTGGATTTTTTGGGGTGGATAAACGGAATAACTCTTAAGAAAGAGTAAAATTAAAACATGAGGACAATTTATGAAAACTACATTTCAAACATCAACTACTACTTCTAACATCAAATACTTCTTTTAATTCCAGGTAACCTTCCTCCACGTATACCACCACGTGATCATGGCCCTCTATTCCTGGAGCTACCTGAAGTTCGCAGCAGGCGGGGAGGGCGCGGTCCTAGCACTCCTCAACTCAGTCGTCCATGTCGTCATGTATTCTTACTACTTGCTGTCAGGACTGGGGCCGAGGTTCCAGAAGTATTTGTGGTGGAAGAAGTATGTTACTAAGCTGCAATTGGTGAGTCTGAATTTGAAATATATCATGAATATAAAATCAAGTCTGTATTCCTCGAAGGGTTAGGCTGCGGTATACGTTGACATTTTGCCAGTTGTGTTGCCATAAGCGATGCACAAATCCAGACTCCGAATCCAGGCTGTTACTGAGAAATTTCTGAAAAGGAATAAAAAAGGACAAAATTACAATTTGCTACACCTGGAATCGAATCGAAAAGCCGCGTTAATCAATGATGTATACTAGATACTACTGATGTAGGCTAGATAGAATGCTGCAAGCCGAGCGAAGTTATTTCAAATCTGAAAAATAGTATATAAAGAAAGAAATATAGGTTTATGTGTCACAAAAACACGTGCATACAAAAAGACAATTAACTCTAGTAGGTAAACAGATTTACATAATAATCACGAGCACAAAAGAAAGAAAGAAAAAAAAATAAGTTTATTTGACCCAGGTTAAGTAAGGCACACAATATTCATACAAAACAAAAAACTTAAAATAGTATTGCGTGGTTCACGGCTGTGCCAAAAAAAAATAATTAGTCTTATATTACGAATATTTTTTTTTTTTTCGCGCAGTTTTGATTCACACAATACTACTTTAAGTTTTTTTGTCGTTAAAATAATATAGTATGAATGCCTACTTATTCTATTCAGTAGGTAAGGGGCTAATAGGCTATTTTCCTAAAAAATTCTAATTAGTGCGTCAGTTAGATTATCGCAAAATATTGAATCCGTATGTTTTCTTTTGTCAATTATATAAAAAATGATGAAGATATCTCCCGTTAAAGTTCCGCGTGACGTCACTTGCTTGCGACACTTTTGCAAACAAGTGACGTAATGACCCCACTCCCAAATTTTGACGCGCTTTATCTTTGTCATTTTTTGTTTGATTGACAAAAGAAAAAATACGTGTCCATTATTTTTCGATAATCTGAGTGACTATAAACACTAAACTTATAATTATTATTTTTTTTACACAGGCAACTAACCCTATTCTAAAACCCGTCTAATAACTAACTTGTTTGATGTCGTTTACAGATCCAGTTTATCCTGATGCTCACGTACTGCGCCTGGACGCACTTCTCCCCGCGCTGTCAGTACGCCTCCGGCTTCACCTACTTCATCTGCTCCAATATCACAATCTTCCTCTTTCTATTTCTCAACTTCTATACTAAGAGCTACAAAAAGAGAAATCTTGAGAAGAAAAATATCGAAAGAGAAATCAAGGAAGAATACGATAAAGCTCACAATGGAGTCAAAACAAATGGAGTCTGCAAAAACGGAGTCAATAATAAAAAAGAAAACGGGGTACATGGGAGTGATTGCAAGATTGTTTCCAATATAGAGGAGATCCCTTGCGAAGTCAATAAGGCTTGCGGTGATTATGTCAAAGATGGAAAATTCTTCCTCTCGAGGCGGACGGCAAAAACAGCGTGCGGTGCCGAATACAACTTCGATAGTATAATAAAGAAATGATTCATCATGGTCAAAGACTACAGCTAGCGGTTCTATTGAGACTGATGTATGTGATGACATTGGTATTGTTAAAGCCTAAGATTTTTGTGGAGTTTGGAAGTTAGATAAGTACGCTTAAGTATTCGCTTCACTAGGACTCTCTCAAATTGAAGAAAGGACCATGATTGGTGCTATCATTTGTTAGAGCCGTTAATTTTCAAGTGGGGTCTAAAATTACAGCATATCGTAGTTCGTATTGCAAAATTAATGAATTTAAAAAATTATCGTACCAGTGAGAAGACGCTTTAAATTTACAATAAATTGCCAACCGCACAATTGTTAATGTAGATTTTAAGGTTAAGCATTTGCTGTAAATATAATACGTGAAGTATAATCGTGCACTTATTCGATGCAGCCAGATTTTAGTTTAGAATTGAGACCTTTCATACATGGAAATTGATTTGACATCACAAATTGTGATATGGAAAGTGTATTATTTGTAAAATAATGAACATTTTAAAAGTACTTTTTAAGGACTGCACCGCTCTAAGCAATGCAAGGTATTGTGTGCACAGCACTTCAGAACCAGTGATTTGTTGCCTACCATACAATATTAATAAGTATCCTACTTTCTCTGAAATGTATTGCAATACGCAGCCGTCCACTTGGATTATAAGATTTGCCAGTGACTGTTAAAATTTGAAGTTCCATGAAACTTCGTCATTAGTAACCGTAGCGTCATTCAAATTTCTTTCGTTTTAGAGTGTTTTCAATATTAAAACTACGTATATAGCAGGCTTATCATCATTCCCTTCATCTAAACTAAAGATTGGATCTGTAGTTGCATTACCTTTGCTTTTTAAGTCGCTTTAGGATAAAAATTGAGAAGAATGCAATTCCATATGTTCCTTTTCGAATATTTTGCTGCTTCTACGGAATCTTTACTTTAAGCTGACTATATTGTTTTATCTAGGACAAAAACAAAGATTGGTAACCAAATGGAGATACGATGGGTTACTCCGTTTATCAACCCCCAAAAAATCCACCCTACGGTGGATAGGCTGAAATGCATGTCCGAGAATACGCGCTAGGCATAGTTGGATAAACGAAATTTATAGGCTTGTGGTGGACTTTCGGACAACCGTTTCCGCGTATGTACTTTAGGATGGTTTTTTTTGCGTTAGTTACTTAATTAATCGGAATAACCACAGGCATGTTTCTGTAGAGTGAAATTGACTTATTTTCATCTTCATAGACATCCTTTCGTCATCGTTTGGTACGATACTGAATATGTAAAATGTCTCTGCAAAGAAACATACCTTTTTAACTAGTAACTCTATTCGATTACCCACCTCTTTGCAAAGCAAGCAGTACTCAGCTTCAAGTAGCGCGGGACCACTTTGTTTACGAACAATGATACAATTGAAAGTATCATAATGTATGAAAAGCCTCATAAATTAACAATTAAGTATAATAAGTTTTAAGAAAAGTGTGCGAGGTTATGTCTCATATTCAAGGACCTGTAATTTTGTTATGAGATTAAGTACTAACGATTAGTTAATTTAATCATTAATAATTTTTCAATTAGCAAAGTTTTGATTTTGTACTTTTAATGCAATTAACAATAGTACAAAATAATGTTAATCTTAAGAAACTAATAAAGTTTAAATAATATTCTTGAATTTTTTATTAATAACAGACTTCCTCTATTTTAGGACTCCTATCTTTGCTGACAAACTATTTATATATATTTTTTCAAAAACAACAAACATACAACCTCACCAACCATCAAACAACCAATCGGTAATTATTTGCAACTAGCTGACCCAGCAAACGTTGTTTTGCCATATAAATTATATCTAGCTGCCCGGCGCTACTTCGTTCGCGTGGTGTCCTACCCCCTACCCTACTCCTACACTACTCCCACCCTACTCCTACCCTACATCTACCCTACATCTACCTTACTCCTACCCTACTCCTACCCTACTCCTACCCTACTCCTACCCTACTCCTACACTACTCTCACCCTACTCCTACCCTACTCCTACAGTACTCCTACCCTACTCCTACACTACTCCTACCCTACTCCTACCCTACTCCTACCCTACTTCTATCCTACTCCTAACCTACTCCTACCCTACTCCTACACTACTCCTACCCTACTCCTACCCTACTCCTACACTACTCCCTACTCCTACACTGCTCCTACGCTCCTTCTACTCCTGGTTCTAAGCTACCTCCCCGCCAAATTTCAGCCAAATCGGTTCAGCCATTCTTCTAGCTGCAAACGCAACCCGGTAAACGTCGTCCTGCCCGAAAAAGCAGCGCCATCTATCGGGTCCAATTGTATATATAAACCTTGTCCTGACAATAACAAACACAAAAAAAAAGAATTATCCAATTTGGTGCAGTCGATCGGAAGTTATGGGCGTACATACATTTTGAAGATCCATTTTTATTTATATAGATACACGATTACAAACATAGGTCTTATAACGAGACCTATTTCCAGTGGACATTGATAGACTTCGATAGGCAGACGGATTAGCATACATTGAAAGTGACCAAAGATTTTTTGCTGTTTTTGTTAGGGTACACAGGCATACAGGGTGACTAAACATAAACATGATTGTAGTAGTAGGGAGAGCCCAGAGGGTTTTTGAGCAAGCATATTCAGGGCGAAAAGTTGATAGCTGAGAAGGTGTGGCATGAGGACAGACCACCGAAAATTTAAAAAGTTTCAGATAGGAGCCCCGAGCTTAACAATCATCATTTCTTACAGTTTCCCATTTTACACTTCACAGAATTTGATCAATTTCCATTTTATGGAAATCGCACGCTGCATGTGATTCTTGAATGGCAATAATTCAACGTGCTTTATGGCATGCGATTAAGAAAGAAAGACGCACGGCACTTCCCCACCGCCGACGAGGAAGCGACTGGCTATCCACTACTCTCGCCCAAGAAACGTACAATGGATGTAGATCCCATGTCAGTAAAAGACATACATAAGTAAATTAATAGTTGATCGCTGACTGTTCATACTAACAAGAGCTTTCAAAGAAAATACTCGCTCAGCGATGTGACGTTCGCTCGGCGGGCAGAAAACTCGCTTAAAGATTCTCGCTTCTTATATACGCATACCAGGAAGTGATTGGTTATTGTGCCTACTCGTCGTGATCGCTCATAGCCCAGCAATAAAACTGTCCGAACTACACGCTCACTGCTTGTTCGCCACCTCTTTTGTAGTTGCTAGCTCTACCCACTTCTCGCTAATGAAGGCGGTGGGATAGGTACCTAAAGTTAAACTTTTTCGAAAACTCCAAGTACCTACCCAACGGTCGGAACGAAACAGAGAATTATAAACTACAAGTAACCAAGGGCAAGAGTTTTTCCGACTGCTGCATGCCGACGACATCGACATCGCAATAAAATAAAATTTATTAGATTTCTTTTACATAGAATAATAATAAATATTTATGTACCTAAATATAAATAATAATGATTGGTAAATTAATTTCTAATGAGGAAACGTCGAGACTGACTATAAATTCAGATGTAACTGGTGTCTAACATTCGATAGGAGTAAATACAATAAGGAATTTAAAAAAAATCATTAAAAATTAGTAGCATTATTAATTCACGAACTCACTGAAGGCCAAAATAGCAGATTTAATGTGCAGGAAAATACAAAATGCATGCAAACGTATTCTGTTAACGTTTTTATAAATTCTATTTTGGAGTCCTAATAAAAGCGATATTTGCGAACCAAGTCAAACAGTATCTTTCAGTAACCGAAATGGATATAAAAGATGACGCAAAAGTCATCACCCTATCGGAAAATGCAATATTTTTTGCAAATGGTGGCAAATGTTAACTCTACTTTGACATTTGTGAAGTAAACAGATACAAAATAACCGTCAAAAGACATGAATCGCTATACTCCTAAAGAACTTAGAATAAACATTTCGGGTCGGCTAATCTCTCGTTTTGGCCATTAGCACTGACCCGCAAGATCGCCTGATTTAACCGTCTGTTTGTGGGATTTTTTGAAGTCACGAATCTATATCAACAAGCCTCAGACTCTTGAAGCCCTCAAAGAGATTAACCGTCAATAATGGACCTGTCGCCAGAAGTTCTGGCAAATGCCATAATGGAAACTGCTATAAATCGAGCCCGAATGGTCATCAATTCTGGCGGCAGCCACTAAGCCGATATTATTATTTTCTCAACTTGATGGAAAAAAAATAAGACAAAAAAATATATAATCCAACATCAAAATCAAAGTTTTTCATTCATAAAAAAAATTGCAGCCAAAGACCATCGGGTGACAACTTTTGCCACCTTGTATAATTAAATACTTTGCTATTGAATGTTTTTCTGTACCCTAATTCACTATGACCACTTGGCGATTCCTTACTTCGAAACAACGTCAATTCCATATGCTATTAACGTATTCTCTATGACATAAAGGCGTAGTTGGACTGTCAAAATACATGTTGTCCGAACGTTTGACATTTCGATTCCTTGCCGTTAACGAGACACGATATTGACGTGGTGTACACGTGGTAAGATTTCGCGGGGAATAATACAAAACTAATACCCAGTTTGAAAATAAATTGAAATCGGTGCAAATGCCATTTGGTTTTTCAGATTTACTCACAGCTCATCACTGAGGTGGCAGTTTGTTTCTTTTTTTGTAAACGATTTAGACATCGTTTTTGGCATTTGTAAAGCTTTATGTGCACAATAAAACAATTTTCAGGACTTTAAATGTATCCATTGTGGTTATTTTTAATTACTTTCTGCAAAATTGTCCGGTCCCCTATTATTCTAGATCACAGTTCATTTTACGTTCTTACAAAATGTACGAAGATGATGTGGTGTTTCCGTGTATCCAGTTTGATGTGGCCTATTTGATGTAATAAATGCCTAGAACCTGGTGGGTAGTGGATAGAAACTGACGGTTATCACAATGTAACGATGATACTGGCAAAACTTCATCAATCAATCATCATCAGCATTCATCACAATATTACATAGTGTAATGCTGCTGTAAGTGAAACCATACCCTTAGTAACATAAATAACTAAACGTAGGTATTTATTTTATTCTATTAGGTTGCTATCACTTCATGTGAGTTCTTTATTGTTAGTGGACTCACTTTATTCACATATTTCAGAATGATTTCTGAAAATAGTGTAGCAACAGAAAATGGATCGTTTTGGGATTTCAAAGGAAAATGTAAGTACATTTATATACTTATCTTTTTTTTTTTTTTTTTTTTCCTTAGCCCTTTATGTACCAGGGCAGCGGTAACCCTTTCGGACGATCCCGCTACCCCGGCAGGCTTCGGCCCTGTCGGGCCCCGTCAACTACGCTGACATCTCTCTGAGGCGCACGTGGAACACATACGCGCCGTCCGGCACGGGCCTGGTCCTGATCGGACGGAGAGCTACCCATTGCTCTCCGCCCGCAGGCCCGCGCCTACGGTGGCCGGGAGTCGTCACGCGGCTCTCGACACCCGGAGCGTCTCCCTCGGCGGCTGAGGCGTGAGGATCTCTCCCTCGCCCATCCCGCCACCTCCTTCGCTAGCATGACTGCTTCGCAGAAGGAGGTGACCGCCTCCCACTCCCTCTCGCCCCGGACCATGGCTTGCACCAGGGCCGGACGCGAGAGGTCGCCGCCGCTGCCGATCGCCTCTACAAGGACACGGCGGTGCTCTGCCCAAGCGGGGCAGACCTCCACCGTGTGCTCCACCGTGTCCTCGGGGCGATCCTCGCAGTGATGACACCCGGGCGTCTCCTCCCGCCTGATTATGTGCAGGAACCTCCCAAAACATCCGTGTCCGGAGAGGACCTGCGTCAGACGGTAGGTGAGAGCGCCGTGACGCCTCTCTAGCCACTCCTCAAAGAGGGGTCTTACCGCCGCTATCGTGGCGTGCCCTGCGCTGGATGCGATAGTCGCGCCTTCCATTCCACCATGAGACCGCGCCGGAGGTCCGTCCGCTCCGCAGCGATTTGCCGCGGGTGCAGAGTTTCCCCCCGACGTAGTGCCTCCGCGCGCCAGTCATACAGGCGCGCGAGGACTATCGCCTCCAGATCCCATGGTGGCAGTCCGGCAAGGAGGCTTGCTGCCTCGCGCGAGATCGTGCGGTACCCCCGGATTAGCCTTACGGCTACCACCTTTCGGGGCGCGTTCAGGTAGTGTGCGGCTCGAAGCCGCAGTGAACGCGCCCATACCGGGGCCCCATAAAGGGCCATGGACCGCACGACCCCCACGTAAAGCCTACGGCAGGAGGCGTTTGGCCCCCTAAGGTTGGGCAGGAGCCGCTTTAAGGCGGCCCCGGCCCGTTCCAGTTTGGGGGCCAAACGTCGGAAATGCTCGACGAAGTTCCACCGGCTGTCGAGGACGAGACCCAGGTATCTCATCGTATTCTCGACGCCGATGTGAACCCGTCCTACCATCAGTTGGGATCCCGAAGATGGCCCGTACCGAGGCCCATGAAAGGACATGGCCTCGGACTTGTGCAATGCCACCTCGAGACCCAACTGCCGGATCCTTTCCACGACTATCGCAACCCCGCGTGTCATCGCGTCGGCTTCCGCCTGATGCGACCTCCCCTGCGCCAGGACCAGCGTGTCGTCAGCGTAGCAAACTACGCTGACGCCATCAGGGAGGTCGGCCCGCAGCACCCAGTCGTAACCGATGTCCCACAGGAGCGGCCCCAGAACCGATCCCTGTGGGACACCGCACGACATCTCTCGCCGGTTCCAGTTCCCGTCGCGACCGGGGTAGATGACGGCTCTGTCCGTCAAATACGCCCCGACTATTCGACGGAGGTAAGTCGGCACCCGGTGATACCGGAGTGCCTCCCCTATGCAGCTCCAGGGCAGGGTGTTGAACGCGTTGGCGATGTCGAGTGACACCGCCACGACCACCCCACCCCGGGACACCGCGTCCCCCGTCGTGAGGGCTCTCACGCGCATGATAGCGTCCACCGTCGAGCGCCCCTTGCGGAAGCCAAACTGGCACTCCGCAAGGTCCGGCCCCGTCCTCACCAGGTCCCCGACGAGGCGGCCCGCAATCACTCTCTCAAAGAGCTTGCCGACCTCGTCGAGCAGCACTATGGGCCGGTATGCGGACGGAGAGTCCGCAGGGCGCCCTGGCTTCTGAATTTGGACCAGCTTCCCCGTCTTCCAACGGAGTGGAAGCTGGCCTCTCTCCATGCATGCGCTTAAAAGCGCCTCCAGTCGAGGCCCGAGAGCCCTCGAGGCCAGGACCCAGGCTTTACCCGGCAAGCCGTCGGGTCCCGGGGCGGTATTTTTGGCCTTCAGCCTGCCTACCGCCGCTCTCAGATCTACCCCGGTCACTTCAGGGGTGTCGTCGTCGTCGTCCGTGTGGTCCGCTTCGGGCACCGCAAGTGGCGGAGCCATAGGCGGGGGAGTATGCTCCCCCCGTGAAGGGAACAGAGCGCTCACCACTTCCTCCACCAGCTGGGGTCGGAGACTCTGCGTCAGCGGGGGGGCCCAGGTGCGGAGTTTATTCCGCACCATTCTGTAAGGGCGCCCCCATGGATCTCGGTTCAGAGTCTCCAACATCTCCTCGCGGGCCATATCTTTGGCCCGCTGGACAGCCTCTTGGAGGGCGGTCTTCGCCGCGCGCTCGTGCGTATATACTTATCTTAAATTTTATTAGACTTATTAACACTTTTTCCACTATATCGTTAATTTGTTTCATTTAACCCTGCTAATCTGAGCAGTGGTGGCTCAGTGGTACCGGCCGCGACCCTACGAGTTGTAGGTCGTAGGTTCGAACCCAGACAGGCGCTTTACTTTGAGTAAATTACAATTCAACACTACTGCTTACAAAACGGTGAAGGAAAACATCGTGAGGAAACCGGCATGTCCTAGAACAAAAAAATCGAAGAAATTAACATCTGCCAACCCGCACTGGACCCGCGTGGTGAATTACGGCCCATTCCCTCTCACCGAGAGGAGGCCTGTGTCCCAGCAGTGGGAACATTATACGTTGGTTATGTAACCCTTCTAATTAAGAAATTATCCTTTTAATCATGTTGACTATGTTTACTGAACTGGCCTTGGAGGTGACCAGACAAGTGCTAGCTTAATTTTAAGTTGAGAAAAGGTTTACAAAACAAAATATGTTTATTTGTGACCAACATAACGCATAAAAGAACACAGACACAAAAAAGAAACAAGTTAAGTATTAGGTTGGTAGTTGAGGAGCCTGTGGCTAAATAATAACAGCCGCATAGGCCGATCGATCAGGTTAAGCTACGCTTGCCGCGGTTGGTCTGTGGATGGTTGACCATTTTTACATACCAAGACCCCTCCGTGCCTCGAAAAGCAAGTTAAGCCGTTAGTCACGGCTGTCATTCGTAGATCTTTGACAGTCGTTACGGGTAGTCAGCCAACTCTCATCAACGATAAACTGGCGATCTTTGCAAAAGTGTTGAAAAAGCAAACCGTGTATAAAATAAGTACAATATCTGGATATCGAGTACAAAACGCAAAGTGCATTGTGACGGAATGCATCCTGAATAAAAATTACAAGAAAATATGTTATTATTCCCTTAACGAGGGTAAGAAAGAAGGTCACTGGTCAGGAAATCAAAATAGCGCAGTAATGGCGCCGATTCCCTTGTTCAAAAACTAAACTAAATTAAGTTCAGTGCATCTTTTTCTTTCTATTTCATTAAGAAAAGGACAGAAGATAATTTTTTTTTTTTTGGGAAAAGGCTGGCTCGATCGATGGTTTCGCAAAGTCATGGACAGTTAAAATCAGTGTACCTAATAGTAGATAGCTAAGATAGTACTATCAAAGGAGGTACTAATGTTGATGAGCCATTTGTAAGCAAGTCAAGGTTTTATAATTGTTATGTTAAAAATGAACCAAATGCATTAAATTAGCATAAATTGATGCCGGTTACATCAGCAAATGGCAGGTGTACTGCTCCGTTTGTGTGAAGACACTCTTTTACTTCCGTGTGTGCGTCGTGTTAATTAATTTCTTATTTTTATTGTTGTTTTCTATTTATATGTAATCGTATGCTGCACTGGTTGACGTCATCACGTCAACGCCGGCTGTCGCTGAAAACCAGCGCTGGGGCTCTGTCTCCTATAGGGTCCTAGCATTATGCTGAGCGATGGCCGTTTTGCTTGAATGTGACGCATGTTTTCCCCCAAATTCTTATTTTTTTTTTGTGTTTGTCGTCTTTTTATGCGTCATGTTTGCCGCAAATAAACCTATTTTCTTTCTTTCTTTCATTTGAGTCTTTCAATCGTTACCCATTGATCATTGTTATGATTGTTAGGGGCTTCTGGCTAAGTAATAACAGCCGCATGGGTTGATTAATCAAGTTAAATCATGCTTGCCTCGGTTGGTCCATGGATGGGTAACCATCTTTACATACCAAGATCTATCCGTGCGTCAGAAAGCACGTCCTGGATCTTTGACAGTCGTTACAGGTCGTCAGAAGCCCGCAAGTCTGACAACCATTTAAGAATAGTTGTCAGACTTGCGAGCCGAGTTACTGGGCAATACGATACCCCTTGGTAAGCCAGGGGGTATCATATTGCCCAGTGAATCGGTTGTAGAGATCAGGTAGGCAGTCACCCCATGTAACTGTATACTGGTATCCAGCTATATCCGGTTAGACTGGAAGCTGACCCCAACATAGTTAGGAAAAGGCTGGGCAGATTGATTTAATAGTCACCCATTGACTCCCTTTTCATTCATAATTATCATCTCTACACAGTCTATACAATGTGTCACGGAAAGGGTGTATTCATCCGAAAAGCACGGCTTCTTTGGATGATATCAAACGAAATTGGAAGAGTTTTCTAATCCTATCTCTACATGTTCGGAAGTTATGAGATTTTTTAATACATTGATACCAGAAACCGAACTTTTCAAATTGAAATAAGCACATCACTAGCACTACGTCAGCTGATCGGTGTCAGTGAACTATTTGTAAGTAAAAATAAACCTCTTACTCCTGGTAATTCTGAATAAAAGGTTCCGTATGTTTATTTTAGTTAAAAAATATTATTACTGACTTTTCCTAAACTTTGATTATGTTTGTGAACTAGATACAATACAATTAATTGGTCTTGGTATCAAAATTTAACGAAATAATATTTAGATACCTGCTTGCACTGTCACGTATCATTTACACACTTGTTGATTTTTTACTTAGTTGCCCTTTTGTAGAAGATTACTTTGTAGATAGTTATTGTCTACATAGTAATCTTCGACCCACCTTGCCATCGTACCTACAACACAGTAAATACCTAATTCAAAATCAATATTCCAGTAAACCTAACGTTATTCTTACCTATTATTTTGGTGGCCATAAGGATGAATGATGTTTGGCTTTAAATCGATGTTTTATTCGATTCACAGATCGAATCCCGTGCTCTGGAATCGATCTTCTAAAAATCCATTCAAAAATCGTAATCAAACAAAATTTTATTTTGTTTACAGTTGCCAGTCAGGTAGGTACACACGGCTACACATCAAGTTAAACTGTTTGGACTTTGGACTATTAGAAGTTGAACGCTGCGAATCGTGCGAGAGGGTGCGATATGTTTTTATTATTTCGTCTCACTCACGCACGTCGCAGGACTGCGCGGGAGGCACCAACTTTAACGCGTATAATATGTAGATAAATGCGTATCATGTATATTATTTTGTAAACAAGTTGAGCTCGTATTATAATACTAGCTTCTGGCCGCGACTTCGTCCGCGTGAAATTCTTGTTCCCCCGCCCTACCCCGTCGCATCGCATCGCTCGCTTCTCGTTCTCGCATAGTTCTCTTTCTGACTGTATTCATTTTGACCTAGCGTGATGTTGAACCGACCCGAACGTTATCATACCTATTTAGTTGCGGAGTTATTTTAAAATTATGTTACTTATCTCCTAAGATGTTGATTGAAATCAAGTGATGTCAAGAGCAATTTTGTTCACAATTAAATACTTGTGATGAATAACGTATTTATTTGGATAAAGATTAATAACATATTGATAAAACACCTTCGCAGATAATGCATTAATTTCGAACAAATTTGATTACCATAAAAAGGCTATAGTGAGTCAATCTTAAAAGATAGACATATGCTGTCGCGGACTTTTTTTTAGAACTTTTAAAGAGGAATAATTCCTTCATACATGATTTTTGCGTAACTTAAACCGTTTACGCAGCGCACCCAATGGAAGCTCTCAAAAAGGAATACATTTTCCCGTTTTTGCAATATTGTCCATTGATGCTCCGTTCCTATTAGTCGCAGCGTGATGTTATATAGTCTAAAGCGTTCCTCGATAAATGGACTGTCCAACACAAAAATAATTTTTCAATTCGAACCAGCACCCTAATTGCGTAACACACAATCAATCAGAATCGGTTTCATTTTGACAGTTCAACAACATTCATTGCGTTATAGTATACGTGTTGAGCAGACTTTATGAAGGTAACCTTTTTCGAACTTATGAAGCAATGGATTAGCAATATCCTTCAAAAAGATTCAGATTGAGATTGATTGTGTGTTTCCTAAGCAGTACTTCCTAAGGTTAGCGCGTTCAACCAAACAAACAAACAAACTCTTCAGCTTTATAATATTAGTTTAGATGAGTTTGCACTAATAAATCCATTACCATTAGGTATTTTTTATTATCATTTAAGTATATTATTATATTATATTCGAGCTTGCATACGTGTAGGTAGTTCGGAAATCTACATCCTGTCGGATTTTCATACAAACTTTCAACCAACACCGCCATCCAACCACCCATTCCATTTCATTCCATTTTATAACAAAAACACTGAAACGCGTATTACTTTATTGTCAACCGAAATTACAAATACGAATTTTGATAGATCTAACTTCAAAACGACGGATTTTCATACAAACTTTCAACCCCCATTGGATTTTTATCAAACGGGTTCTTATATTACATAATATCTACTTATGGCAAATAAAACTTAATTACTAAAATCATTAGTTAAAGGCCTATTCTATACCTATAAGCGATATTCGATAGATACGGTTGTGGGTAACAACGAAATACGAGTGGTATATTCCGCCGGGTAGGTAGGTATATTTTGTATTCTGGTTTCGCGCTAGCCACGGGAGGTTATCTATACATACATATAATAAAACAGTAACGAAAGAAAAACTGTACATTGAAAATTTTCGAGAAAAAATAAGTGGCTTTTGTTAGAAAAACGTAACTGATGACAAAAAGTGAATATTTAGAATTTTTGTCTGTTTGTCTGTTTGTCTGTGTGTATGGTACGGCTTCACGCCAAAACTACTGGATAGATTGAATTGAAATTCAGCAAAAATGTTCTTTGTAAACCAAGGAAGGCTTTAGGCTACATATTATCACGCCGTATGTTATGGGAGCTAAGCAATATTGATTTTAAAAGGTTTTTGTTCGTAATTAAATGCACAAAATAATTGAATGCACAAAATGATATGTTATTTATTTAGTTAATAATAATTTAACACTGGGAACATAATAATCACGCTGTTTTTATAAAGGAGCGGGGCAGTAATATTATAAATTGCAAGAAAACAGTTATTTCAACAATAGGTCAACGGGGAATTTAGCGGTAAGGTCAGGCGACCGTTTACCGCACTAAATGGTGCGAGTTCAAATCCTATAATATTGTTTTAAAAAATCGTAAAATTATTTTTTTAGTTTTTGCCTTTTTTATGTGCATTAGGAACGATATTGTTATGATATCTGTAAACTTTACATGTCCTATCTAATTGTATGGAGAGTTTCACACCAATATTACTAAACAGATTGATTGGTGGTACAACAAGCTACACTATCATGAAGTCAAGTCAAACTTTTGGTTCTAACTTATATCTTACCAAGCACATTTGTTGTAGGTAATTGATTCAAGAACTATGAGTACCGTCGTCAATGACTATGTCTCTAAGTTTACCTCAGAGCAAAATCAAATTTTCGACACCATCCTTGAAAGCGTTGGACTCGGCCAAGGTAAAATGTTTTTCTTGGATGCTCCTGGTGGAACAGGGAAAACATTTGTCACCGCTGGCATTCTCGCAGAGGTCAGGAGGCAAGGCAAGATTGCCATTGCAGTAGCATCGTCAGGAATCGCCGCAACACTGCTTCCTGGTGGCAAAACAGCGCACGCAATGTTTAAGACTCCCATAGATTTAGAGAGTAATGAAACACCTGTTTGTGGAGTGTCACGCAACAGTGACAAAGGGCGCGTGCTTAAAGATTGCTCTTTAATCGTGTGGGATGAATGCACTATGGCAAACAGAAAAGCAGTAGAGGCGGTAAACAAGACTTTGCAGGACATCCGCAGGAACCAGCAAATGATGGGTGGCGTTACAGTTCTGTTTAGCGTCGATTTCCGACAAACGCTGCCTGTGGTGACGCGAGGAACTAGGGCTGATGAGGTGAATGCTTCGTTGAAATGCTCTTTCTTATGGCCACATATTCATAGGTTGCGCTTAACGATGAATATGAGAACACAGCTTGGCGGGAATATACACGCCCAAGAATTTTCTGATGTTCTCTTAAAATTGGGTGAGGGAACGCTACCAGTAGACGGTGCCCAGGTGGTTCAACCTGAGATACTTGGGAGAGTGGTGTCCACCTTAGAAGATTTGATTCGCCTGGTGTACGGGGACATCAATAGGATACCGCACCAAGATAATTCTTGGGTGTGAGAACAAGCCATTTTAACACCCAGAAACGACGAAGCTTCAGCGATCAATGAATGCATTCTCGCGGAAATTGAGAGAAATGAAGTGATCTACACTTCAATAAACACTGTTGTCGACCAAGATGACGCCACACATTACCCCGTAGAATTTCTCAATTCCCTCAGTGCAAGTGGACTACCAGCGCACACCATTAAGCTAAAGGTCGGTGTCCCAATTATGCTTCTTCGGAATCTCACTCACACGGGTTGTGGTGTCGGCGAGACAGTGTTTATACCACGTATACCACTGATTCCCCACAATTACCCCTTTCAATTCAAGCGCGTGCATTTTCCTGTGAGCGTGTGCTTCGCCATGACAATAAATAAGTCACAGCGGCAGACACTGAAGGCTGCGGGTGTCGACCTCAGGACGAGCTGTTTCTCACACGGACAACTGTACGTCGCTTGCTCCCGAGTCACCAGTCCTGACTCGCTGTACATATTGAATGAGACCGAGGGAAAAACAACGAACGTTGTTTACACAGAAGTGTTACAGTAAATTATAACAGTTCTGTTATTCGACGTCTCCTAAATTTCCTTATTAACCTGACGTCTCTTACCAGTAAATTAACTACATAACTTTCAAATTTTGAGTTTACTAAGCCAAATAGTTTTTGAGGGATCTAAGCTATAGGTATAGTATGGGACGCATCTTTTGAGTGTTTCTGTAAATCAAAAAACTGTCACTAACTATTATTAAAATTAAAATAGAATTAAAAAAATACTTATGCGATACGTGGGCAAAGCCACGGGTACAGCTATAGGTTATAAAGATATTTTTTTAAAGTTATTTGCAATATTATAGTTAATTCAGTGTACCCTTGGGATCCACTGCGGAATTACGGGAAGAATTTTTTTTTGTTGTATAGGTATTAAGTCTGGGCAACATATACTTAGGCTATAATTTATTTTGGAAAATGTAACACCTGATGCAGAACGCAACAGACCAGCTAAAGTATAAGAGATATAAAAATGGTGCCATAGCAAAAAATGTTCCACGTGAAGAGCATTTTTTGCTGTGAGAATAAATTTGAAGATCTGGAACACCTGTTGTGGAACTCCACAGCCCAGCGATACTAAAACATATATAGGAATGACGTCTTAGCAAAAGTTGTTTAGTCTGATGGGCATTTCCTGTTGACTTACAAAAATGAAAGATCTGGAACGTCTTGAATCGTCTCGCGCATCACACTGTTTTCCCGTCCCCGGGCTCTTAGAATTCGACATCAGACGTTTCAGATCTTCGGTTTTGACGACGCCGTTGTCGCTGGCATAAGCAACAGGATCCGCGTACGAAGTCGCGGGCAGAAGCTAGTAAATAATAATTGGTAACCTTTAATAATCTTTGATAATTCAACGACTTTCATTCAGATGGTACAGATGTAGCCGGTTAAAATCACAATGACTAATACAGAATACGACGCCGAGCGATTAGGTAATTTATAAAATACAGCTATGTCATTCGAAATGAGAACTTCTAGCAAACCGTCAAATGTTGCAATCTTCGCTTAGTGATGATTAATGAGTAAACTGTAAATCAATAATTACGCATTAATTTTTACATCACGGTAAAGTAGGTATGGTATAATATTGCGCGCGCGCCGCCGCCGCCGAAAAAGCCGCCAAAGAATTGCGTCCCTTTGTCGGCACGGGCGACGGCATGTAGTTTGCGCCGACAAAGAACACCGCCTGCAGTAGGCTACTACTATACTAGGCGCCCAGAATTACGGAAGAGATTTATCGTAATATTGGCAACTAAAGTTGAAGTCATTGACCTGCGTAGTGCGGTGACACGTTTGTTATGATTTGAATTTAAGAAACCTAAGAAACCGAAAATTTGGTATCAATTTTTAGAGTATTTTATTTTGAGTTGAAACCCTTTCAATATCGTTTGATATCATCCAAACAAGCCGTGCCTTTCGGATGAATACACAATTTCCGTGACACGTTGTATATATTTTCCTTTGTCGTCCTCATCTCTTCCATATATCAACATTTTATATTCAAGAAGATTCGTTACTTCCTCTTTAATATTTAACTCCGTCATAAATTAAAAAGAAATCTTTTGAATTTTCAGTGGACTTCGTCGGCCAATGGTTCCTGATGAGTTCTCCTGTTCCTATGGCAGTCATAACCTTAACCTATGTTTTATTTGTGCTGAAAATGGGACCTGAATATATGAAAACACGCCAGCCGTACACCTTGAAAAATGTTATGATCTTGTACAATATTATACAAGTGATTATATCATCTTATTTGTTTTATTTGGTAAACATTTTTGTTGTTTTATATTTAGAGAATATAAACTTGAATACATTTTGATTATCAATACAGATTCGATTTGGAACATTACTATATTACAATTACTTCAGTTCTCCTCGCTCGCTGATGTAATGGTCGAATCTGAACTGTTATATTACAGGCAAATGTTCCCGTTGAGGGAGCACCGTTGTGTTATAGTGTTGTGGGTCCACAGCCTGGATCACCACCGTCATTTGTTGTAATCATGACGCCTCAGTTGTTGGTCTGCTTAGTATCCCACTCCCACCATGCTTCGTGATGCAGTTCTGAGCTCTTCATACAGTTCCGGGTCACGACCTTGCGGACACCGTGCCATTTGTGCCCAGTGGGTACGTCACTCAGAACATGCTTCGCAATAGGTACTGAGGCCCAGACCCGGATCCTGGACATGTGGAAACAATTTCATACGAAATAAATAAATAAATAATAAATAAATATTCCACAACTATCACACAACGCCATCTAGTCCCAAGCTAAGCAGAGCTTGTGTTATCGGTATTAGACAACTGATAAACATACTTATATATTTCTAAATATATAAATATTATAGATAAATTACACCCAGACACAGAACAAATGATCGTGCTCATTACACAAACATTTGTCCTGGGTGGGAATCGAACCCACGACCTCCGGCATAGCAGTCAGGGTCACTAACCACTAGACCAACAGGCCTGTGAAAATGCAAGCAATCTCTTACCTGTTGCTGATGAAACACTACGAGAATCTGAAGGCGTGACCCTGATATGAGTAAATAAAGCCGCAATAAAAAGCTTCATTATTAATGTTATTAAAACAAAATCCGCTTTCTTTCACTTCCAGGGAAGCCGACTGATGCTGCCTAATGGTTTAGTGAGCAAGACTTGCCTTTTGGAAAAGGGAGAAACGAGACTAAGTGTAATAATTTTATTTTGTTGTCCTTAAAGTATTTAAAGTCATAAGCTCACTTCTACTGCGTGGTTTGACCCCTCAGTCGTGAAGAGGTTTCATGGATTTTCTGTAATTAAATCTTTAAAAAGTTAAATGTCATTCAATCTTTAGTTTGCTTTTCGAAATTACTGGATTACAGAAAAACAGCAGTGCGATTCTGTAACCATCTCACCATGAAAACTTAGGTGAAGTGAGCGTGGAGTGAGCTGTCATTCCAACTAATGCTAGGGATTGAAACCTTTGACAGCTCACTGTAAGCTCACTTCACCTAACTTTTCACGGTGAAATTTTTACAGAATCGATCGGCTGGATGTTTCAAGTGAGTGAAGTGATATACCTACCAATGCGTTGCATAGATGAACTTTGTATTAACCTATTTACAGATACCAACCATGATGTACTATTACTTCCTGGCAAAAGTGACTGAACTCTTGGATACCGTGTTTTTTATTCTAAGGAAGAAAGACAATCAGATCACCTTCCTCCATGTCTACCACCATGCGATGATGGTACTCACCAGCTGGTCCATCTTGAAGTACGAACCGACGTACCCAACTATATTTATAGGGACTATCAACTCGTTTGTCCACGTGATCATGTATGCTTACTATGGACTGTCTTCGATCCCAAGTTTGACGAAGTATTTGTGGTGGAAGAAGTATATTACTAGGTTGCAATTGGTGAGTTGAAGACAATTACTTTAGTTTAAAGTTCTAGGTAGGTACTTACGTTACTGAATCGATGCTGGCTGTAACATAAAAGGGAGAGATTTAATAATATTAATCGGTTTAATAAAATTGATCGAGTTGAAACAGTTACAGGGCTGGTCCATGTGGCGATGCATATGGGAGGTCCATAGCCACCAGTGGATGTCTTTCGATTGATGGATGACGATGACGATGAACCAGTGAAGTTATTGATCTAACTAGTCCCCTTCAATAGTCACCAACAGGATTAACATGACAAGCGCAAGAACGGTTTCTTTCTCGATTTGTCAAAATATGTCTACGATTCTGATGCCTAACGTGATCGTTAAGCTCGAGCTAACTCTAAAAAGGCACTTTGACACTTCTTTATCTCGTGACGACGCGAAAACGATGTAGCAAGTTAGTAAAAACACAATGTCCTAGTTATGTAAGTAAATTTATAGCGCCTGATGCTTTATCAACTTCAATACTATCATAAAAGCCCGACATTTTCTTTGTTTCAGGGACAATTCACGCTGATGCTGATATATTTCGTGATGACGTACACAACCTCAGAATGCACTCTATCGTACACCTTATGTTTAACAATCACAATCAATGCGACCCTGTTTATCTTCCTATTTGGAAAATTTTACATCGAATCATATTCTAATAAAGAAAACATAAAAACACTAAATGCAAAAGACAACCACACTTTAATACAATCTGTTGGTAAAGATAAAATGAAAAATGGTTCTAATAAAAGTAATACAACTAGTATTAAGAATAAGTGTGATTTAATTAATAGAAAAAAATAATCAAGGGAAACAAATAAATTATTTCACATTGAATAAGTATTTTTCTTTACATTTTATTTTAATCATATTATAATGATACTTTAGAGGACTGAATAAAACCACATAAACTCGGCCTTCTTTCCATGCAGAAACTACAGAACGCGACCATACATACTCATTTACTGCACCGTAATTGCGTAACATACTGTTATTCTCAATCTGAATCATTATGAAGAATAATACTGTTTCTATACTGTACTTCATAATGTTTGAAAAAGCATTCAGCGAGTCCACCTTGTCTCAAAAAAGTTTTTATAAGTGGTACAAGCGCTTTACAGAAGGCCGAGAAGATGTTGATAACGATGAGCGGCCTGGAGTTGCAACCACGTCAACAAGCGAAGAAAACATCGAAACAGTGAAAAACATTGTCTGCTCAACAACGTCAATAACGCAATGAATGTTGTTGAACTGTCAAAATGAAAGCCATTGCTGACTACTGATTACTGATAATATATTATTCAAAGACCCCGCAGGTAATACACGCCCGCTGGTTGCGAATACTACGCATCTAACCTTTTTGAAGAACACCATCAATAGGAAGTACTGTCAAAAGAAACGGGTTGCACTCCGGGAGTGCCGGCAGAAGTGAAAACTTGAATATTATCGTTGTGCATTTTTGATATTTTGGAATGCGGTCTACTCTCCCTCCGTCTTATGAATTTTCGATGAGGTCACGTGTCTTGACGCGAACTCCGTCTTACGAATTTTCGATCAGGTCACGTGTCCTGACGCGAGCTTAATATTTTTTACCTATCACAAAAAAAGTGCACAACGCCGCTAAAGAAGTTTTCACTTCAAAAAACAAAACATAAATGTTTGCAGATTATCTTCTAAGATTACATTTCGAAAACCCAAAAAACAAAGTTCAAATAATTTCCTTGGAAAGTTTAAGTATCGCATTTTATGAATAGTTCTTAGCAATGAATCGTTTAACAACGTCATACAATATTTTATTGGAACGTACTAAAGTAGGTAATTATTAATGAGATGCAAACTGATACAGACGTAGCAAGGAAAGAGACTGATGCCAAATCAAATGGAATAAGGGGAAGACAATAATGAGACTAAATCATAACAGCTGCACGGGTCGATCTTCAGTGTTAAGCAACACTTGACGAGGTCGGACCGAGACCCCTCCGTGCCTCGAAAATCACGTTAAGCGGTTGGTCCCGGCTGTCATTCGTAGATCTTTCACAGGCGTTACGAGTAGTCAGAAGCCCGAAAGTCTGCCCATCAGTCTTGCCAAGGGGTATCGTGTTACCCAGTAACTGAGTTGTGGAGGTCAGATAGGCAGTAGCTCCCTGTAAAATACTGGGATCCAGCTGGACCCAGCTAGACTGGAAGTCAACATAGTTGGGACAAGGCAGATATATAATGATATTGATTGGAATTACAAAGATTATTAGCAATAAGTGGTCTTTGGCTGAAGTACAAACGCCAGCACATCAAGCTACTACAATCTGTTAAATTTCTTTAATCTATTTTATGTCTAAAGCAATAAGGTTCAAGATTGATTGGGAAAATTTTACAGTTTCGGGTAGCTTGACTGGCCTCTGTACAAACATTTTCTTTAAACTCATAGTTACCAAACATTGCTCATAACAAAAACGAAGGCGTTTCTCAAACTTTACCAAATCATGAGACAAGTGCAAACAATGATGAATCCATAATAAGGTAGGCATTACTACGACTTGATCTACGAAAAACTACAAAGGAATACTAGGTTAAGGACAAGCCCGCATTGAATCAACAATTACAACAAAGAAGGATGTCGTATATATGTACCTAATTATAAGACTACACAAAATTATAAATATAGATAGTAAAAAATGCTCTGTTTTGGAAATGAAACCTGAATTATATCCGGAATAATAACAATATTTATGTTTAATTCAAATATAATTAATATGTTTATACAATGAAATAAACGATATAATAATAATTATTATGCAAGAAAGGGGTTACAAATTGTATGAACTCTTGTGCTAGGTTATTAGCCTGTGTTACTAAAGCTGGTGCCAATGCCGGGAGAATTAAAAAATTAAAAAGACTGTAGCATAACAAAAATGAATTGTTAGAAAAAGCCTGTAAGGGTGATTGAGTGTGTGGGTAAAATGTGTGTGTGCATGTGGTGTGCGTGTGGTGTGTGGGGGTAAGTGTGTGTGTGTGTGAATTAAATGTTCAGGAAAGGATTAAGTAAAAAAATTATTCGTGAAAAATAAATTGTTTGTTTTTAAGAATACGTTTCTTTTCATTATTAAAATGCTCAGTTGTATGCTGGACCCTTGACATTTATGAGCATTAGTAAAAATGCAAAATAAAAGCATTGGTGAGAATTTTGACAGACTAAAAACAATTTAAATTGAGTAAGCCTTGTACGTTTTTTATTCAAATCATGAATTATTGGGCTGGGTATGGTTTCAGTGCGAGGGATTTGAAACGTGCGGCATTTTGTTATAATCATACACATAGGAACCTCGTTTCTTCGATATCTAAGTTTATGTGGCAATTAACCCAGTTTTTGGTCTGTCATATATCCCTTGTTCCACGAAAACCATAGCCACGCTATCCTTTCGGTGTTTTGCTTCTTTGAGGCTAGCAGGAGGTCATTTGTTCGGGTGGTTTCCACCAGGCGGCATTTTGAGGACCGAAACAGGTAAGAAACGTGATGCACCCTTATTGCGTATCACACTATCAATCACACCCTGAATCATTTAAAGGATATTTCTAATCCATTGCTTCATATGTTCGAAAAAATTGCCTGCTCAACAACGTAAATAACGCATGAATATTGTTGAACTGTCAAAATGAAAGCCATTCCTACTGTTCGTGTGTTACGCAACTACCCCGCTGAAGAATAGATTACCAACAGCAACAGTGTATCATGTCAATGATGTTCTGACATATCCGCTTTGTGCTCGGAGTTTCTTGGCCAAAGTAGAATATGCTAGTCACATGAAAGCCCATGAAAGAGCAGCACGTCTAAGCTCTTAACCACCATGATAAGTCATTGAATGCAGTTGCTGTGGCCGACATTGTATAGAAGCCGTCATCATCATTTTTCTTTGCATATTATGTTATTATGACGATAATAATTATTATGTACGTTTTTTTCTTTACTTTAAGGGCTGATTTTTCAATCGATAGATAATTTTTATTCGTGGAATAAAATTGACGTCTGACAGATTTTGTATGGAAGAACTGTCAAAAATTCTAAATTATTCCTCCGATAAAATTATCTGGCGTTGGAAAAATCAGGCCTTTTTTTTTTTTTTTTTTTTTTTTTTCAGGATGGGAAATCATCAAATGACTCCTCCCGCTCTGGGTGGAGCAGAAGGGAGTGTCAGACTCTTACTGACTAAAACCCACCCGTGTTCCTTCCTTAGCCCTTTACGTACCAGGGCAGCGGTAACCCTTTCGGACGATCCCGCTACCCCAGCAGGCTTCGGCCCTGTCGGGCCCCGTCAACTACGCTGACATCTCTTTGAGGCGAAAAATCAGGCCTTAATCAATGTTTTGATTATAAAATTAAGCTCCGTTGAAGTTAAACCTAAACATCAAAGTATATTTTCCAAAATGCTGCCGCTGCCGCTTGTACTGACACCACACCCTGCTGAAAACACCAAATTATAACACTGCTGCAAAGCGTATATCAATTGCGGGTATATAATCGATCTGATAAGACGTGTATTGCGCTTCTCTAAGTGAAACAAAATGGAAGTAAATAAAGGAATTTCAATGGATGGAAAAAATGGAACCCAATTCTCAGCATCATTTTATGAAAACAGTGAGTTTTTTTATTATTATTTAACTGAAAAATTTAGGCGCGTTAAGTGATTTTTGTAGGGAAAATCTTGTGGGTTCGCATCACTGACATGCAAATGTTAACAGTGTTTCTGTAGCTACGAGTGTGACGTGTTGTGAAAGCATAATATTTTAACTGACAATATTAATTATGGTATTAACATTTTTGATACCTCATCATTCTCCCGCCCATAACCCAATTTATTTGGGATAATCTTTCTCCCATACTTCCCTATTAGTAGTAAACCCGGTAGTCACCCCCTTTCTAACTAAAAATAATAAAAAATATATTAAAAAAAAACATAAAATTTTTGATACCTACACAGTAAATGTAAAATTTAAAAAAAAAACTGTTTTTTAAATAGTTTTGAGTGTTCACTTCTGTCAGCAGCCCCCATGACTGCCTATTTTTTATTGTATTTGTGTATATAAATAAAGGAGCGCTTTCATAGTCTATCTGGATAGGTTGAGGTGAGCCTCCTGTAATATCCTTTCATGGAGACAAAGATACTTCTATGTACATTGTGAAAGATCATTATGTCCTAATTTTTTGCACATAACTTTATAAATTTGTCTTTCTTCCATTTTATTGCATCGTTTTTCGACCGTTAAGAAAGAAAGAAAGAAAATACATTTATTTAGCACAGACTAAAAGACACACAATACACCAGATACATACATACAGATAACAACTAATAAAAAGTGGTAAAGTCCGATGTAAGAAATATAAATTTAGGAGTTTTCCCCTAAACGATTTGCATTATGCACCCTAGGAATCGTCTCCACCACGATTTTATATTGATGTCATGCTTGAAAAATTTGGAGAATTATGTAGTGTTGTTCTATTAACAATGTCATAGGTCTTTATTTATTTATTTTATTTATTTTTTATTTCTTCAGGACAGCAAATAATTGCGTAATAATGCTTAATACTAGTACAGATTGATTTTAGAACATTTAGGTAATAACGCAACCAGCACCGGTATCCACATAATAGTACAGTAGACACTTAATTAGGTACAAGCAAACTTAAGCAAACAAAAGACTTAACTGTTTTAATGTGATTTACACAACACTTAAGTATTAGGTGAGACAAATTTTTAACAACCGACTTCGAAACTCGTCATCAGATCTCACAAAATTTAAATGCGTGCGAACAGAAAATAATTATGGAAATATGTCTATATGTATATGACGGAATAATGTCCGAACATACAGAACAAAACACATTAATAAAAAGAAAAAAATACATTTGTCTTTCTTATCCGAATTGAGAGCCTCCTCCGATTTAGAAGTCTGTTAAAAATATAAACAAGCAAATCTGTAAAATGTTGACATTATGAGGAAGTGTGATTAATTTTTTCATAGTTACATTTCTTGAATTGGGTTAGTGACAAACTATATAAAGATAGCTATAGCTAAGCTATAGCTATAGATAACTATATATACCTATCATAAAGGTCGAAGGTTCCAGTGTGTATTTTATTTACTTTTTTGGCATACACTCAAAACCATCACCCAGAGGCCTCGGGACGTGACAAATATTATTAATCTAAACTTAATATTATAAAGAGAAAATATTAGATTTTTTGGTTTGGTTTGTTTTTGGCGAGAAAAGATTTGATTTTATGGTTTGTTATTACGCTTTCACGGTAAAATGACTAAACGGATTTGGATGAAATCTAGCACGTAGATAGACCATGACTTGGATTAGGAATATGATACTTTTTGTACGGATACTCTCACGGAATCGAGATTTATATGGATAAAACCTCCGGGCGCAGCTAGTTAATAATAAAATCAAGAAATTAAGGCATTGAACTTCCATCGCTGCCATTACCAATTAATTATTTTGGTATACCTATATATACTTAATCTTGTTTAAATTTCGTTTCAACTCCATTCATAAATATTATAACAGCACCCTAATTGCGAAACACCCGATCAATCGGAATCATTTTCAAGCAAATTGCTAATCCATTGCTTCATAAGTTCGAAAAATTTGTCTGTTCAACACGTAAATAACGTAATGAATGTTTTTGAACTGTCAACATGAAACCGATTCCGATTGATCGTGTGTTACGCAATTAGGGAGCAGGTCAGACTCTTTTCTTTCTGTGAAATTATACGCTAATAATATGCAATGAAAGCCTCCTTAATTATGTTTTTAGATAAATAGATTTACCGTGTTAACATTAATTCATCCAACTTCAATGTTCATTAAATAAACCTGTAATTTTAGGGGCTTATTTACAAACGATGATTTAAATTAAGTGGCGTTTAAACGTTACAAATGTATGGTTAGTCGCTAAACACTACTTAACTTTAAGCAACGTTTATGATTAAAGGGTCTTATATTTATGCAGCTAACCACAAATTAACAATGTATTTAAACCTACTCAAAAGAAACGGGAATTAAAATACCGAAGCGAAAGCCTAGAATCACTTGGTCTTCTCGTTATTACGGTTACGCAGACATTTTAGGTCAAAGTTTCAAGTTTTTTTACTTTTTTAAATGAAAACAAGCTTTTAATATTATTAAGTACTTTCACGGTCCCTGTACCGTTGCATGCAGCCATAACCACAATGTTGTGCGTGCGATACGTAAACAGCATCGCACCAAAAATAAAAGTCGTTCCAGCAATCATTTTTGCAGAAAGTTACTTAATTTGATATACAGAATGCGTAGATGATGACTTCGTGCTTTGTACATCCTGTATTCTTGAATTATAGCGTTAGATATTATGTAGATACATATAGTGTTAAGTGCATACTAGACAAACACAGGCGGACGTTAACTAATTAATTAGCAAACAAGAGATTATGTACTGACACACAGGTATTATGTACTCGGCAAAGTACAAAGTTACTGTGTACTCACTTATTTATATAGAAAAAAAAGAGCGAATCTTCCATTGAAATGCAAATCGAAATTCCAAACCAAAACCGCATCAAAGCCTTGTTTGTTAGATTACAAATGAATTTGTCGATTTTTGATACTGGCTATTGTGAAGATCAATAATATACTTCATTCTATTTAGAATTCCAAATCCAAATTAATTTTATAATATACTTAGCATGACATTTTGTTTTTTAAAATCAGTTATTCATTTGTTTACTCGCCGTTCGATTAAAAAAAAATCGAAATTACGCGCTATTTTCGAATACTAGTCCCGTCGTGGCACTAACGCAGCACGTAATATTAACGACGTGTATAGACATGGTACTGGGGGCTTACCACCAGCTCTTATAGCAGGGCAGAAGTAGAACTGCACTACTTTTATGTACTAAGTCATAGAACAAAAAAGCAGTGCAGTTCAACTTCTGTCCTGCTATAAGAGCTTGCATGTGAACGCACGGTCCGTTTTTGGTTCCGTTCTGGAAATTTTGATCTCAACAATGAGCCTGGAGACGAAAGTCGACACTGATGAATTGAAAGCCGTAGTGGAAGCAACACAACATTGATGTTCCCTTCACATTAAACATAATTTCATTAAAAAACCGGATAACGGGTAGTCAGCTCCATCTTCCCTATGACAAGATATGAAAGTGTGCTGTGAAAGCTTTCACAATTACTGGCACAATAAGGATGCTACAGTCCCTTCACAGTTATTTTACCTCTGATTTTGCATCACTGTCCAAATCGCAGTGATCTTTATTCTCGTTCTAATAAGGTTGCTGTTGGGTTTCCGCCACTAACAAGTCTATCAAAATCACAATAATCTTTATCCTTGTTATTATAAGGTTGCTGTTGGGTTGCTGCTGTCAGAGGTTAAAAAACTGTGGAAAGATTGTAAGAGCAACTTTTTTTTTTGGTGGGACATCACCAAATGACCTCTCCCGCTATGGGCTGAGCGGAAGGGCGTGTCAGACTTTTACTGACTAAAACCCACTCGTGTTCCTTCAGTTGCCTGTGCCGGGGGCCACGGTATCTCTTTCGAACAACCCGCGGCCCTGGCAGGCATCGGCCCTAGCGGACCCCGTCAGTTCGTGCTGACATCTCTCTGAGGCGCGCGTGGAACACAACGCGCAAGAAGAACTCATGGCGTCTAAATGACATTGACAGGGGAGCGTTGTTGGTAAACATTATTTGTGAAGCTGTCACAGAAATTGTATTGAAAAAACATGATGGGTCAAAATCTGAACTAACCCCAGTTCAGATTTTGACCACGTGCCAAAAGATCTTAGTACCGTTATATTCTTCTGACTTTATCATACATTCGCAATCGGGTACCCGTTGCGACTACCCGACATGTGTCGGCCTGTTTGTCAGCTAGTGTAACTATTTGAACGAAAATATGAACACACAAAATAGTTAAAATGGCTTAGGATAATCTATGTACATGACATTGAAATATTCGCATTACTCAGTTAATATTTGTACAGGTGCGACTTTGAACTTGCATCATAGAAGTTATTTATTTTTTCAAATACTTACAGTTATTTATTCAAAATTAGCTAGGATTGGCTTGTTATTATCTATCTAACACATTAACGCGAACTACACTTCACACTTTGTACAGCGAGACGTCGAGTGGTGTGCGAAAAAAACACGCGATGTATAATACTTAGGTCGCGTTATCGCAACAATGAGTCCGTAGCATTATAGCTAATAGTAAAAATGATAAAATCAAAAATCATTTATTTGCATAAATAAGGTACAGAAGGTTGATAAAATGTACAGAGTTGTTCTCTTATTCTGCCTTTAATTTTGGCGTGCAAATATAAAATAAAGTTACATATTATTTAATTTAAATTAATTATTGATCATAATCACGCAGTCAGTAAACAGATACACCCATAAAATTGTGTCATTGAATTAAATAAATGTCACTATAAAATTGAAAAAATAATAATCATGTCAATAATGGGAGAGGTTCGGCACACAATAATAATAACAATAATAAATGAAACAAACAAGAAATGAATGATCCTTTCCTAATCCCTTCTACTCACTTCTAAACATGCCTTTGAAGGATATTACCAGAAATCATGGAACTACCCAACAACTCCGAAAAGAACTCAATGTGTACTAGCCTATTTCTATAAATTCTATAATTTCCAATTTCGTTAACCATTGTACGACAATCCTATGTAGAAGTATAGTATGTAGTCACAGCTTCGACTCCCTCACGGGAGAAATGCCTGAGACGATCATGATCCATTTTTGTCTGTGTGTATTTGTGCCTCTTAGCGATAAGACCGCCCATTGTGTCACCCTTTTTAAAATTTCTACAAATATATCTATAATTTATATGGTATACAGTCACGAGCACTAATATGTCAACAATTGGAAACTTTCAATAGCGATTTTTGCGTGAAATAACGAAAACCACAATGACGACATATTGCAAAAATCTATGGGTTCGAAAATACTATGTTCGTAGCGACGTAAAATTTCATTAAAAAATAAAGGAGTAAATCGCTTTTGAATAAAGCCGAGTGTATACATACTTCTGCTCGTGACTGTATATAATAAAGAGTATTCTACCTACATATCTATCTATGTGAAATTCCTAGCATAGAGCAAAAAATCAATACTGCGTGTATCAGAAAGATGTAGTCTATGTATCTAAAGATGTAATCTATATTTAAGGGTGTGGTACAGTCAACAGCAAAAGTAGATGATCAAAATCAGAAATTCAATACTAATGAACGGGGTTCGCATCAGAACTGTGTGGCGTCGAAGTGATTCAAAAGTGTGTGATTGTAAATTATACCAAACATTTACTACTAGTACAGCCACACAGTTCTGACGCGAACTCCGTTCATTAGTATTGAATTTCTGATTTTGATCATCTACTTTTGCTGTTGACTGTACACACCATCAAATTAAACAACTTTCTCCATGGGACCAAAATCGAATCGCGAAAAAATAATAAGCCCTTCCCAAGCATTTGGGTCGACTAGGTATTGAAGTGAGGTATGGGACAGCTGATACTTTTTTCGCAATTACAATGTTGTTCCGATGGAGAAAGTTGTTCAGTTTGATGGTGTCTACCACACCGTATCGCATCTCCACCGCGAAACCATAGCACCTAAACCGCTGTAGTAGCCATGACTTGTCCGTTGTACGACAAGCGAAACAGTAGCGAAACTGCCTGTTCTAACGCATAGATTTGATTATAATTCTATCTCTTTCCGGCGTGATTTCGCTTATCTGCTCGGAAGCCAGTTACACCTCTGCGCTCAGCCCATTATTTTGTTGCAGTGCCGCGTTTTTTCACACGTATCTCTGGCATTCGACAAGTCTATAAAGCTTCAATTTTTTTGTAAAATTTTACGGAAAAACTAATCTGAGAGGTCTGAAGTAGAATAGAATAGAATAGGTACTCTTTATTGTACACCATACAAATTACAGAACATAAATATATAAAATTTTACAAAGGGTGACACAATGGGCGGTCTTATCGCTAAGAGCGATCTTTTAAAGACAACCTTTAACCCAACCTTTTTTTTTTGTAGACCTTTACTGTATTTACAAGGTTTTGTTTTTAATAAGTTAAAAGCGATGATATTTGGCTTGATTGCTACATTTCAACTAGTCAGTTGAGTTATAGCAATCAGAGCAAAAAGTGCGCATGATATTCCGTTACTCGAATCGCGACATATGTATTATAGTAATGTTTCTAAGCAGAATCCTACGGCCCTTAAATATGACCACACTTTTCTGATAAACCATAGGGGCTTGTGGCTAAGTAATAATAGCTGTACGGATCGATCAATCAGGTTAAGCTACGCTTGCCGCGGTTGGTCCGTGGATGGGTGACCATCTTTAGATATCAAGACCCCTCCGTGCCTCAGAAGGCACGTTAAGCCGTTGGTCCCGGTTTTAATTCGTAGAACTTTGACAGTCGTTACGGTTAGTCAGAAGCCCGAAAGTCTGACAACCAGTTTTTATCATATTACCTAGTAACTGAGTTGTGCAGGTCAGATAAGCAGTCGCTCCATGTAAAATACTGGTATTCAGCTGCATCCGGTGAGACTGGAAGCCAACTTAGTTGGGAAAATGCTAGGTGGATGGATTGACCTTTCTGATAAAGGATGACCTTGACCATTTGACCTTGTATCTTGCAAAACTGACATTACCCCCCAGACTCCAGTAGATAGTAGGTATCTATAAGATAGAACCCAACCAGGCGCTTTACTTAGTGTAAATTATTTCATCACCACTGCTCTCAAAACGGTGAAGGAAAACATCGTGAGGAAACTGGCATGTCCTAGAACCAAAAATTCGAAGACATGTGACATCTACAAACCCGCACTGGGCCCGCGTGGTAGATTATAGCCCACTCCCTCTCGATGATAGGAGCCCTGTGTCCCAGCAGTGGGCTGATTATGATTGTGATGATTTACGTCCCTGAATTAATTCGATTCACATGATGATGATGATGACAATAATGATAGTATTATATCATAAAAATATAAATATTTATGATCGATAATCATAAAATATAATCCACAACACCATGGAACAAACAAGTGAGTGAACAAGATTGGTATTGATATGAGGGAGGGATCTTAGGATACCTTTATATACCTACCTACATACGTATAATTGTTATTATTACTTATTTTATTCAGACACAGTGATCCATCTTCATAATAGAAGTAGTATTAATTCCTAATATAGTAGTATAAACTTGCATCACTTTCATAATATTTTTATTTTACTTTTTGTTTTTGACTAATATTATTTGACCCTCTTACATTATCTGACTTAAACATGACTGTATCTGTGTCATTTTTATTTATTAAATGGGCAGACTTCTTATACTAAATAACTAACGAACGATTAAAATAAAAATATAATGCCCTAGCCTAACTAAAACTAAAAAAAATTAGAGTAACATTGTTAACTGACGCAACATTGTAACGACGTTCAGTTCTTTATATCAGAAATTGTTTATTATGTTTAGAATGGTTTATTAGTGAAAGCAAATCGTAAAATTACTCGTATCGATCATTATTACAGTAAATAATGTAATCGTAATTCAAAAAACTTAAGCAATTGTGCAGTTCTAACAAAACGAAAAAAAAAAATTTTATGACCGCCGTTACAAGGTTACGTTGTTGAATTTTGATGAATTGTCAAATGTTACCTATTAAAATGGCTATACTTTATGTATTAACAAACTAAAATATGGCGTTAAAATATTCCTCCGCATCGCTGTCGTTTTGTACCCAAGAGACTGGCGGAGTTGCTACGTTGTCTGTGTTATTGTTTATAACTGTTAATTGAACATCATAATCTAGAAAATTTAAGTAATAAATAATAATAATTTAAGTTGTGTTTTGACAATTTTATACTTATTTCATGTTAAATTATTGTTCAGAAACTCAACAGCAAAACATATTTATCGTGTACAAAAACCGACAGTAATTTATTATAAAATATGTGATGTGCTTGAGAGCTGCAGATAAATACATATAACTTATATGTGAAATCACCAAGACAATCTTATTATTGTTCTGCAATTAGTTGGAATGAGAAAATTAGTTTATTATGATCATCGTCATCATTTCAGCCGAAAGACGTCCACTGCTGGACATAGGCCTCTCCATGCACTTCCACTTCGGCCAGTTCTGCGGTTCCCGCATCCAGCGGGGGCATTAATTATTATCTGTAAACCAATGAAACCATAAAAACTTCACAACGACATCATGCTCTGAGGAAAATAATCTTGCCATGCCTTGATGATCCTGTTTCCCATGTCTTTCTGTAAGACATGGGAAACAGGATCACTCAAGAATACACGCATTCTTTAAACCTTGTTTCAACCAATCAAAAGGCTTTAAACTTGTTTTCAAGTAATACTCGAGCCCTGAGTGCGGTTCGTTTTCCTTCATATGTTTTCTTTCAAAAATATAATTAAGATTTTACTCTTTTTACAGCGGACTTCGTAAGCACATGGTTCTTAATGGGTTCTCCGCTGCCAGTGACGATAGTATTGTCCTCATACCTGCTGGTGGTGCTGAAGATAGGACCGGCCTTCATGAAGACACGCGAACCATTCAAATTACAAATTATCATGCCGCTGTATAATGCTGTCCAAGTTCTGATCTCGTGTTTCTTGTTATATATCGTGAGTGTATCAAAGATTAATAAATCTATTCCTCTATCAATCAACTCAGCCTATTACAGTCCACTGCTGGACATACGCCTCTCCCAGGCTGTGCCACAACACCCTGTCCTCCGCCTTCCGCATCCAGTCCGTCCCAGCAACCTTCTTAAGGTCGTCCGTTCCTCTAGCTAGGGGGCGTCCCACACTACGCTTGCCGATACGCGGTCTCCACCCCAGGACTCGTCTGCTCCACCAACCATCAGTCCTTCGACAAACATGGCCAGCCTACTGCAACTTCAGCAAATTATTTTTTTTTTATTTTATTCTTCTAAACCAATAATATGAAGAGGTAAAATTTGTGAGTTTGTATTGTATGTAGGGGGTAATCTTCGGAACTACTGATCCGATTCCAAAAATTCTTTCACCAATGGGAAGCTACATTACTCCTGACTGTCATCGGCTAGATATATTTAAAATGTTGTATTTCAAAGTCACATCTGGATGAACCGGGAAGTATGGCAGACGAAGGGGGCTATACACAGCAGTGCGTGATTCCGGGCTAGAATGATGATGATAATGATTTCAAAGTCTGTTTTACATGCGGGCGAAGCGCTAGTATTTAATATAGGTACTACATAGATACAGACACCAGCACATCAAGCTACTAGAATCTGTCAATTTTTTTTGTAGATTTTCAACTTTATCGCTAAAGCATAAAGGTTCAAGGTTGAACGGGATAATTTGACAGTTTCGGGTAGCTTGACCTGCTGTCGTCTGTACAAGGTGCCTAGTACCATATTAAATACTAGCTGTCTTGGGTAGTACCTACCTGTAAAATTACAGACAGGTGCGACATTTCAACGTTGCCTCTTATGTATAGCAGCAAAGTATTTGTAAACGCTTTGGTGTCTTTGAAACAAAAATACGGAAACGCTTGTAAGATTTATAGGCTTGTAAATTGTAAGTACAAGCTTCAGAATAATAAACCCCATACATTTTTGGTAAAATGTAATAAACAATGAGAGTAACTGTAATTGCCGTACTTGAGCAATGAACATGGATATCTGATGTTGGTACTTATACATATAAAAGTGTGTTCTTTCAATGTAACAAAATTGGATTTCATGGAAATGTATTTTTCCACAAGTCACTCCGTGTTGTATAAGGGGTGGTAGACGAGGGGCTTTCAAATAAATGTACCTAGGCAATGACCACGCAGTAAAATTCGTAGGTCAAATTGTAACGTGGCTTTTAGTCGTTATAATTGTTATGCTAGTTTCATGAATTAATGTTAATATTTATCATTTCAGTGTACTAATATGCTGGCCGAGAATGGATTGGTGCCAAAAACCTGTGTTATGGACACGGAATACCATAGGCGAAATGTACGCATCTCAGTTTTTTCTCTACCATCTCTTTCATCCCATTTCTTGTCTGAGTTAAATTCTTGTTGAAAAACGAAGTACATTTCATTGTTCACCAAGTATTTATCATCAGATCCAATCAGTGAGGTAATTGCGTCACACACAAAATATTAGAATGCCTTTCATTTTGACAATTCGACAACATTTATTGCGTTATTTACGTTGTCAAGCAGACGGACTTTTCAAACATAAAGCAATCAATTAGGGATTTCCTCCAAAATGTGTTACACAATTAGGGTGCTGTAGTTCATACTCCTCGAAGCAATATTCTTAATAGCATTGTTGATACTGTGCTCAATTATGACATGTGCTAGCGTAGTCTAGCCAAAAAGGAAACCTACGCTATATGTTAAATCCTATTATAATATTATAAACGTGAAAGTTTGTATGGATGGATGGATGGATGGATAGATGGATGGATGGATGTTTGTTACTCTTTCACGCAAAAACTACTGAACGGATTTGGATGAAATTTGGCAAACAGATGGTTTATAACCTGGATTAACATATAGGATACCGATATTCCCACAGAATCGAAACTTATGTGGGTGAAACCGCGGGGCCCAGTTAGTAACAAATACTTAGATCGTAAAGTTGTACTCAAATCATTAGCATATTTAAACGGTCAGACAAAAAGACAATGACTTTATACGAAAGGTTGAGTATGAAATAATTGTTACTGCATGACTTTTTATCTAATTCCAGTTAACAGTAGCAATGTACTACTACCTACTAGCCAAGCTTTCTGAACTCCTGGACACAGTATTCTTCGTACTCCGGAAGAAGTATAACCAAGTTAGCTTCCTCCACGTGTACCACCACACTTTGATGGTAATTGTGACATGGACTGCCCTGAAGTATGAACCGACGTATGCACTGCTGGTCCTGGGATTGCTGAACTCTTTCGTCCATGTCATCATGTATACCTACTATGGACTCTCTTCATACCCGAATATGGCGAAGTATTTGTGGTGGAAGAAGTATATTACTAGCATGCAACTGGTAAGTTGGTTTCTTTCTGTTAATGTTTTCAGTGTACATTTTATGAGCACCATAAAAAGTGACTAGCGAATCAAATTATCGTTTAACGAGAATGAAAGGTCTCTTGTAGAAACAAAATCCGCGTCTGCTGCACCTGGGCGAGTTTGATGAATGATGACGATGATGGCAAAATTCCCGTTTATTATGAGTTCTATGTCCAGTAAAAGAAAAATTAATAATCAATGGCTTGTGCACATACCGACCTTTCTCATGTTTTTTGGGAAATCTCTTTGCTGGACTACATTTTTAAACAGTCTTTCTAAATTATTATAATTATCCTAAATTATCAAACAAAGAATACATTTGTCTTCTTGTTCTCGTAACTCCTCCGAAATCATAAACCATTATAAAACCTATGTTTGTCACTAATATTCAATCTTTATCGTTTTCAGATCCAGTTCGTCCTCATACTAGTTCATTTCGGAGTAGCCCGCATGAAGTCAGACTGCAAACCTTCGTACATCATGTCTGTATCTTTGGCAATAAATGTATTCCTCTTTCTCTATCTCTTTGGAAGCTTCTATGTTAGGACGTACGATAAGAAAACGGCTGTTACAGCTGAAAACAATAAAGAAATTACAAATGGTAAAGGAACTAAGTATAATTTATTGGAAACGGATAAAAATAGGTATCAAAATGGAAAGAAACAAACCGATGGAAATGGGAAGCTTGATAATGAAAATAACAGCTATACAAGTGCTTCAATAACAGTAAACGATACATATAGAATAAGATTTAATATGAAATCGAATAAATTGACTTAAGATTAATATAAATTTCAGTTTGTGATAGTAAAATAGTTTTAGAACTATTATATTATACAGTTGTGTATCTGTGAAAAATTTTGCTTTAAAACAAGAAAAAAGATAACCAATAAATGACTAAAATTAAGCTTTTTATGACTTTGAAATTTTAAAATAAAAATACACACCCTCTCCTTCCCACACACTGCCATTAGTAGAAACTATATTTGTAGATGTCAAAAATGTAGGGATTTTCAAGGTATTTTTGACAGATTGAGACTGAGATCAGACTTTGAACGTTCTTAAAATTACGAGAATTACCCCTCTGATCACATCATCATCATCATTTTAGATAAAAGCGCTTAATACTGGACATAGGCCACCCCCAAGCATCGCAACATTGACCAGTCTTGTGTTTCGCGCATCCAAAGGATTCCTGCGGCTTTTACAGGGATATCGGTCCACTGGGAAGCATTTCAACGATACCCCGTCGCCGCTCCTGAACTTTTCGGCTTCATCGGCCATCTGTTCTGCGCGCAATGTCCCTGCCCACCCACTGCTACTTAAGTTTGGCAATTCTCCGGACGTAGCTAAAGCATAATCATCCTATAATGTTCCCACTGCACACACACTGAACACAGGCCTCCTCTATGTGAGAGAGAGAGGGCCGTAAGCCACCACGGGGAAGTCGCCGTGGTGGCTTACGGCCTTCTCTCTCTATGATAATATGATCTATGATATCCACCTGCACTAAGTAGTGCAGGTGGATATCATAACTTAGAACTGAACTACTCTGATAACGGTGATAAAACCGTAAAGGTTAATAAGAATGTCCTGATGGCAGGGTTCACTAAATCTTTACCAAAGCTATTGGATAAAATGCGTAATGACTAGAAACTTACCTTCCAAGCACATGACGGCGACAGGGCGACCTGCATGGGGCCTATTTAATACAATCATAAAACCTATCAAAAAACCTAGTGGTTGCAAGCGCTTCTGGTAAACATGACGTCCTAGGTTCGACTTCTAGGTCGGCAAAGTATTCAGGAGATTCCATTGTGAATTTCTGATTAGCAGCTCGGAGACAGAATTTGTACCTTGTTTGTTGGCACTGGCTGGGCTCCTATTGCATTGGACTTGAACATAACTGGCGAAATGTGTGTGTTAGGTCGCCTCTGCCTAACTCTTCAGGGAGAACAGGCGTTATGTTATATATTTATGTAATATTATGTAGGTTCGTTAACTTGTGATCATTTATTTGCCCTTAAAATCTTTCTTTTTCCTCGCCAACCGCAGCGGACTATTACGGTAACCATTGGCGTACCTAATATTAGCAAAAACTGAATAATTAACGAGTTATTTAATTAAGATCACGTGCCGCTGTTTGAATATTATAACGAGGTAGCTTTTGCCTGCGGTATCGCTCGCGTGGAGCTCCGAAATTATCGCACGCAAATGTACTAACCCAGGTCTGAACGATTTAACACAGCTCCACAAAAAAAAAAATGTTTTTTGTTCCCTTGGATGTCTAAGCAAATTATGATGCTTTCAAGTGCCCAGATTACGAATTTATTCATGAAAATATTGAATGTGCTTCTGTTTTTATGATTATTGCATATCTTATATTTTGATCAATAGGCTAGTTTCCTAAAAAAATCTAATTAGTCCGTCAGTTAGATTATCAAAAAATATTGGACCCGTATTTTTTTTTGTCAATTATATAAAAAATGAAGAAGGTGTCGTCCGTTAAAGTTCCGCGTGACGTTACTTGCTTGCGACATTTTTGCAAGCAAGTGATGTCACGACCCACTCCCAAATTTTGACGCGAGTTATCTTTGTCATTTTTTGTTTGATTGACAAAAGAAAAAATACGTGTCCATTATTTTCGATAATCTAACTGACGGACTAAATATAATAATAATTTTTTTACCCAGGAAACTACCCTATTATCGGCTTATTAGTAATAAAATTTATTTTTCCAGTCATGATTAAGGTTCTGCGCACCTTTTTCGCGCATACAAACATCACGTAATCCCAGAACAGCTGAGATCTTAGAGGGGCAATTCTCGTAATTTTAAAAACGTTCACAGTCTGATCTGTCTCAATCTGTCAAAAAATACTTCAAATTTCCCTACATTTTGACAAGAGTTTGACATTTGTTTGTCGCCGAGATGAGTCTATGACTAGATTTTGAACGTTTTAAATTACGAGAATTGGCCTTCTATTATTTGACAATAATGAAGTACTTACACGTGATACAGATTCACGTGTAAGTACTTACTAACATCACATTGTTTTAATATTTTGTTTCATTTACTGAATGTTCATTCTAATATTATGACGGCGCGAGCGTGGGCGTAGCGATAACAGGGGCCATCATCATCATTTCTTGGTACGGGTTTCATGAGGAAGGTGGGTACTCGAGCAAACCAGTAAAACGTAGGTTGAAGCACAAATCACAATCACGTTGATTCGGTAATTTACAATGAGTCAATGACTTTAAGAGTAGTAAAAAACAAAGGCTTGCACGGTGAACATGACAGTTTCGATCGTATGCTCTCAACTATAAAGGGTCAGCTACCGCAAATCGAATGCCGCCCTTTTTCAAATCGACTCTGTCCACGTGTAGAAAATGGCGCGAAATTATAGCGACCCCTCACGGCGTCCACTGTACTAACCGATCAACCAATGAAAATTAAGTTACAGTTTGACCAATATTACGAAATCAACGGGTAGTAGTATTTTGATAATGGTGTCGTCTTGAAATTGCTTGCGACGACATATATTTGTCTTCTTTTAAAACATGAGTTCGTCACGAAGAAAGTCTAAATATGGTACTTGATTTATTTTGTTATATATGTGGTGTTTATATAACAAAAAAACAAAAGAGAAATATCACAGACTTTGTCAAGGAGACTTATGCTGAATATTTCGCTTTTAAAATGGATAAACTAGATAAACCATGGGTTCCTCATAAAGTTTGTAAGTCTTGTGTTGAGTCTTTACGGTTTTGGAAAAAAGAAGAACGTGCTGGATTAGATTTTGGTATTCCTATGATCTGGATGGAGCCTAAAAATGATTTTGATGATTGTTACTTTTGCGTAGTAGATGCTTACGGTTTTAATCGTAATCAAACGTGGAGATGTCCAGACTTACAGTCTATAAAATGTCCTGTTTTACACAATGAAAATCTCCTTCGACCTATTTGCGTTTCAAAAGTAATTCGCATGCCCTCAGAAACAATGTTATTGCCAAAAGTCACAAAAATCGGTACAGTCTACCAGTGGAAGTGAATGGGAGGGTAAACATCTACGCCAAAGTTATTTTCTCAAAATTAACTCATTGATTTAATACGTGATCTCAATTTATCAATAAAAGGATCAGAACAGTTAGCTTCAAGATTGAAAGAAAAAAAATTATTAGCACCAACAGTAACAATTACCACATATAGAACCCGAGAAAGTGAGTTATCACATTTTTTTTGTGGAAATGAGGAACTGGTGTACTGTAATAATATCGCGAAGCTGCTTCTAGACATGGGCTTAAAAGAATACAAACCTACTGAGTGGTGCCTATTTATTGACAGTTGAAAAAGAAGTTTATAATGCGTCTTACTGCACAATGGAAATAAATATGCATGAATTCCAATTGACTATTCAACAAAACTCAAAGAAGAATACGAAAATATAAAATTCGTTTTAGAAAAAAATAATTACTTTGAGCATCAATGGCCGATCTGTGTGGATTTAAAAATGGTTAATTTTTACTCGGTCAACAAAGTGGATACACGAAATACCCTTGCTTCATTTGTATGTGGGACAGTAGAGCTAAGCAACTTCATTGGAATCAAGATGTTTGGCCTGTAAGAATTTTTTAACGGTCGGTAAAGCCAATGTAATTAGGGAGCCGTTGGTAAGCAGAGACAAAATCATACTTCTACCATTACATATCAAGTTAGGAATGATAAAGCAATTTGTCAAAGCGTTGGACAAGGAAAGAGATTGTTATAATTACATTTGTAGAAAATTTCCGAAACTTAGTATGGAAAAGTTGAAAGGTGGAATATTTGATGGTCCTCAAATACGGCAATTAATGAAAGATACAGATTTTATCAAAGTTATGACTGTTCCGGAAAGTGAAGCTTGGAAAAGTTTTTTGTTGGGAGGCCAAAATTTCTAGGTAACCATAAAGCGCCAAATTATGAAGAAATTGTGCAAAATATGCTGACAAACTTTCAGACTCTAGGAGCGAATAAATGTGAGTATCAAGTTACACTATCTCCGCAATCATAGATAAATTTCCGGATAATTTAGGAAATTATAGTGAGGAACAGGGAGAGTGGTTCCACCAGGATCTAAAAGTGATGGAAGAAAGGTATCAGGGTCGGTGGGATCGTCGCATGATGGCAGATTACTGCTGGTCTGGTCCTTAAAAAGAGATTGTCCACTGGAAAATTATAAAAGAAAAGCTCATAAAAGGGGTTTTATTGAAATACGACATAATGTTTTCGACATTTTTCTCTCTGTTTACTTCGATGTATCCTTATTTTTCAAAACAAAACTGACATTACAAATATATATCTGTTATTTTGTTTCATATTTTCCGATTTTTTAATGTAAAATAAAGATTAAAAAATAAACGAGAGCAAATCTTACAAAATCATTGATAGCTTCATGAATTGTGTGTGTGTGTTTGTGTGTGTGTTAATATATCCAAAATCGATCTTATATCTAGTGCCAAAAAACCACTGTAGACCAGATTTTTATGAAAGGCATACTGATAGACCAATCCTAAAAAAATAAATGCCTTTCATATAAAATCGTTCAGACGTTAAGGCATAAAAGGTTACAGACAGACAGACTGACAGACAGACAGACAGAGTTAATTTTGCATTTGTATGGTAGGTGCGGATGGTTGTTTAATTGTTGTATTCCTTTTGAAAGTCATTATGTGCCCAATTATTATTAAAACTAAAACTGCTATACTTTTTGATACGATTTCACGCTATGTTTTAAAGTAAATTATACTTCGACGTTTAATTGTATGCAATAACTTGACAGTTGAAGGGTTACCCGATGTTGACAAAAAAAAGATAGTGAGGTGGTGCAAGAATAAACGAAATTGAATGATCTTAAATAAAATATTCAAATGCAAACTTTTTATTTTTTTAATAAGTTGTCTTAAAACACGATATACATACACTATTAAAAATTGTAGAATTTGTTATATATTTTGTTTCTTAGTAGTACAACTTAGTTAGAATGTATTGATTATTATTATCATTCAGACACTCTTGAATGTCTTTTTTCTTTCAGGACATCTTGGGAATTGTTTAAATTTTTCGATTATTCGACGAATTACGAAAATAATACGAATATTTAAAGTTTTATTTAAATTAAACCATTTTTATCATTCGTTCTTTACGCAAAATCGTTCACTACCCCAACACTATTAGTTTTAGTGTGGTAATATTATTTTTCTTTGAACTGTCAAGTTACTGAATACAATTAAAAGTCGAAGTATAGGTAAATGTTTAAAGTAATTTTGAAGTAAAAAGATTCTAGTAGCTTTATCTTTCTGACTGACCGACCCCTTGACAATTCAAAAGCAATAATCCAATTACAGGCATGTAATTGGTTTATTTGAAATAAATGCTATGACTTTGAGTTTGACTTTATCGTAGTATAAAATGGGTAAGCAGTCGTTAATCATCACTTTAAGCATCGTTTATAAATAAACCCTTTTACCCGTAAAACACAAGAATAGACATAGTTGTTTTCAATTAAACGTAATTAAAAATGAAGGTCTAGGTCCAGAGGGGCAATTCTCGTAATTTTAAGAACATTCACAGTTGATCTAAGTCTCAATGTCTCAAAAATCCCTCTAATTTCCCTACATTTTGACAAGTTTTTGACATTTGTTTGTCGCTGAGATGAGACTGTGACTGTGAATAGATTTTGAACGTTTTAAATTACAAGAATTGGCCTTCTGATCGAAACAATGACGATTGCGTTCAATCGCGGGCGAAGTACGAGGTTTAGGCCAACGACCCTGCCCTAAGACCGGACCTCGGAGTGTGTATGCTATTGTAATTGCTTTTATTTTGAAGGTCTACGTAGTAGTGACACAACATGCAACCTATGGGTATAATACACCCACAGAACAGATAAAATATCTGTTCTGTGAATACACCCATGTGTGATTTCTTCGAAGGAGTTGGCTTCATAAAAAGCAAGAGAGAGAAGGAGAGTGTATTTTTTAGTCGTATATTTATCGTTGCCGGTTTTGGGAGGCCTACTTTCGACAATGTCGGCCTACTTTTTAACCGACGAATAAAAACGGAGGAGGTTCTCAAGTCGACGCGTATAATTTTTTTTTTTTTATGTATGACCACGCATAACTTTTTACAGAGTAGTCCGATTTTGATAATTCATTTTTTATTGGAAAGGGTATACCAAGTTGGTCCCATATAAATTTGGAAAAAAAAATCCAGCCCTAAGTGTGGGAAAATAGGGGTGATTTATTGTTCACTTACTGATTTGAATGCTGAGTTGTGTATTATTACTCTACTCAGTGCCACATATGCCTGCCCTTTGGCAAACAATTACTAGATTATAGTCACAAAAAATTATAAAACAAAAACTTATGTTTTTTATATATTTCGTTTTATATTCTACTCTTATACACGTTGTGGTGGCCCAGTGGTAACGGCTGCGACTTATGAGTGGTAGGCCATAGGTTCGAACCCAGACAGGCGCTTAACTTTATGTAAATTATTTCATCACCACTGCTCTTAAAACGGTGAAGGAAACATCGTGAGGAAACCGGCATGTCCTAGAACCAAAAAAATCTAAGACATGTGACATCTACCAATCCGCACTGGGCCTGCGTGGCGGATTACGGCCCACTCCCTCTCACAGAGAGGAGGCCTGTGTCCCAGCAGTGGGAACCTTATATGCTGATTATGTTATTTCTAGAAAATACTTACAAAGTATCGCGTTTGTACGTATTTTTCTGTTCCTTTTTCGTTTATATTTGTGTACATAAATGGTTAAATAAATAAATATTTGATAAAAACCAAGAGTGTTGTCAAGCGCTTCGTCCATAGTGCTAATGGGTACCTCGCACTTACAACCTTACCTTACAAGGTCAATCTAGACCAAAATCAATGATCAGGTCAAGATTGGCTGCAAATCTAATTTTAATCGCAATACATAATAGATGCTATATAATTTTAAAAACCTGTCTTAGCAACAGTGTTAGCCAGGTCAGTATAGAAATATCTATTGTAGAAACTTCTTCTATAAATCTTAATGGATTTAAAATGTAATTTTATGTACCGTGCATATTAGTCATATTTACCAAATTTTATCAAGACATTTCAATAGATATTTTTTTGTTAGGCGGTTTTTTTTCGCAATTCCAGATAAAATCCAACATTGACTATTTAAACGTGCTTATTTAAATATTTGACTGCAATTCTTCGACCAATTTTCGCATCAGTTTGTAGTTTAATGTTTGGGAGAAGAACGCTTGAAGGAAATAGGAAAATTTTGATAAGGCACAGAGGACAGAGCTGTCTCGGCGACCGCTGCTAGAGGTGGAATTTTCAACACGTACGAGGGTAAGGTGAAAAGTTCTCGGTCTGAAATTTAAGCCTTCATTTTCAGTTAAAAATTATTTCATTATCCTACATAATCTCCCTCGACTTTACCGCACTTGGTGCAGCGTTTCTCGAACATCAGTATTCCTTTCCGGAAACGAGAGTGTGGGAGGCTGTGAAATTGTTCATCTACCGCCCTCTCAACTTCTTCATTGGATGCGAATTGCTTTTCAGAAACCAATTTTTTCATGTTTGGGAACAGATTGAAGTCTTAGGGTGCCAAAACAGTACTTGCTTCGGCAGTACATATACTAAAATTGGAACGATACAGAGAAGATTAGCATGGCCCCTGCGCAAGGATGACACGCAAAAATCGTGAAGCGTTCCACATTTTTTGGTGGACGTCTCGTTCGCCAGCCCCGCTCTGTCGCCGCATGTCGTCAACTGGCGTGTCTTGGAGGAGGTGGAGACCTATTCCGACCACCGGTATATCCGGTTTGACGTCTCCGCCCAGACCTCGGGCGCGCCGGTCCGACCGGCCCTGGGTGGTCCGCGGTGGGCGCTGAAACAGCTGGACCGGGAGCTCCTCCTGGAAGCCTCGATCGTGCAGGCCTGGGTGTCACCACCGGACAGGCCTGCTGACATCAACGACGAGGCAGAGTGGTTCCGGGAGGCCATGTCCGAAATATGTGACGTGGCAATGGCCCGGGTCCGGCCCGGACGCGCCCGGCGCCAGGTGTACTGGTGGTCGCCGGAGCTGACGTCTCTGCGCGAGGCGTGCGTGGCTGCGCGACGCCGGTACACCAGGCACCGCAGGCTCCGTATCCGCCCTCCGGATACGGAAGCCGTGCAGGCGGAGCTGTACGAAGGGTACAGAGCGGCGAAGACCGCCCTCCGAGCGGAGATCCTGCGGGCCAGGGGGCTGGCCCGCGAGGAGTCGCTGGGGACTCTGAACAGAGACCCGTGGGGACGCCCCTACAAAATGGTGCGGGATAAACTCCGCCCATGGGCTCCCCCGCTGACGCAGAGTCTCCGGCCCCAGCTCGTGGAGGACGTGGTGAGCGCTCTGTTCCCTTCGCGAGGGGAAAATACTCCCCCGTCCATGGCTCCGCCTCCTGCGATGCCAGATGCGGACCACACCGACGACGACGACGATGCTCCGGAGGTGACCGAGGCAGAGTTGAGAGTGGTGGTACGTAGGCTGAATGCCAGGAACACCGCCCCAGGACCCGACGGCTTACCTGGAAAAGCTTGGGTCCTGGCCTTGGAGGCTCTCGGGCCTCGACTAAGGGGGCTACTAAGCGCATGCTTGGATAGGGGCCGGTTCCCACTTCGTTGGAAGACGGGGAAACTGGTCCTCATCAAAAAGCCGGGGCGCCCTGCGGACTCTCCGTCCGCTTACCGGCCCATCGTGCTGCTCGACGAGGTGGGCAAGCTATTTGAAAGAGTAATTGCAGACCGCCTTGCCGGGCAGCTGGTGCGGGTGGGGCCGGATTTGGCGGACAGCCTGTTTGGTTTCCGCAGGGGGCGCTCTACGGTGGATGCCATCATGCGCGTGCGAGCCCTCACGACGGGGGATGCTGTGGCCCGGGGTGGGGTTGTCTTGGCGGTGTCTCTAGACATCGCCAATGCCTTCAATACCCTGCCCTGGAGTTGCATCAGGGAGGCACTCGGGTATCACCGGATGCCGACCTACCTCCGTCGCATTGTCGAGGCCTATTTGACGGACAGGGCCGTCATCTACCCCGGTCACCGGGGAGAGTGGAACCGGCGAGAGATGTCGTGCGGTGTCCCACAGGGATCGGTCCTAGGGCCGCATCTGTGGGATATCGGGTACGACTGGGTGCTGCGCGCCGACCTCCCTGATGGCGTCAGCGTAGTTTGCTACGCTGACGACACGCTGGTCCTGGCGCAGGGGAGGTCGCACCAGGCGGCGGCCGAAGCAGCGACACGCGGGGTTGCGACAATCGTCGAGAGGATCCGGCAATTGGGACTCGAGGTGGCATTGCACAAATCTGAGGCCATGTGTTTTCATGGTCCTCGGGACGCGCCACCGTTGGGTTCACAAATAACGGCGGGAGGGGTTCACATCGGCGTCAAGCTGACGATGAAGTACCTGGGACTCGTCCTCGACAGCCGGTGGAATTTCGTGGAGCACTTCCGACGTTTGGCTCCCAGACTGGAGCGGGCCGGGGCTGCCTTGAGGCGGCTCCTTCCCAATCTAGGGGGCCCAAACGCCTCCTGCCGGAGGCTCTATGCGGGGGTCGTGCGGGCCATGGCCCTTTACGGGGCACCGGTATGGGCGCGATCTTTGAGGCGGCGACCAGCCCGCCGGTTGATCGCGTCCCAAAGGGTCATGGCTGTCCGGCTCATTCGAGGATACCGCACGGTCTCCGCTGAGGCGGCGAGCCTCCTTGCCGGATTGCCGCCATGGGATCTGGAGGCCAAAGTCCTCGCCCACATATGGGAGTGGCGCGAGGAGGCAAAACGCCGGGGCGTTGCTCCGCTGCCGCGAGAAATCACGGCACAGCAGACAGAGCTCCGGCGGGATCTCATAGCGGCATGGAGAGTGCGATTGTCGCAACCCAGCGCTGGGCACGCCACAATTGCGGCGATAAGTCCCCTCTTTGAGGAGTGGCTAGAGAGGCGCCACGGCGCCCTCACCTTCCGCCTAACGCAGGTCCTCACCGGACACAGTTGTTTCGGGAGGTTCCTGTTCAGGATAAAGCGGGAGGAAACGCCAGGGTGTCACCACTGTGGGGATCGCCCGGAGGACACGGTGGAGCATACGGTGGAGGTCTGCCCGGCTTGGGCGGGACCCCGCCGTGTCCTCTTGGCGGCGATCGGCGGCGGCGACCTCTCGCGTCCGGCCCTCATACAGGCCATGGTCCGGAGCGAGAGTGAATGGGAGGCCGTCACCTCCTTCTGCGAAGCAGTAATGCTCGCGAAGGAGGAGGCGGAGCGCACGAGGGAGAGGCAATCGCTGCACCCTCGCGCTCCTAGCCGCCGCAGGAGACGCCCTGGACGGGAGTCAACAGCCGACTCCCGGCCACCGTAGGCGCGGGCTTGCGGGCGGCGAGCTATGGGCAGCTCGCCGCCCGGTAAGGACCAGGCCCGGGTCGACGGCGCGTTGTGTTTCACGCGCGCCTCAAAGAGCTGTCAGCACGAACTGACGGGGTCCGCTAGGGCCGATGCCGCCGGGGCTGCGGGTTGTTCGAAAGAGATACCGTGGCCCCTGGCACAGGCAACTGAAGGAACACGGGTGGGTTTTAGTCAGTAAAAGTCTGACACTCCCTTCTGCTCCGCCCAGAGCGGGAGGAGTCATTTGATGATTTCCCACCCAGAAAAAAAAAAAAAAAAGGGTGCCAAAACAGGAGAATAGAGAGGATGGCCGAGCAAATCTTACCCCAAATACCACAGTTTTCCCATCGCCAGCGCACCGAGGGTGCGTCGTTCTGGTGAAAGACATTCAGTAGATGTGGCACCCATCTTGCACAGAGCTTTTGCATACCTAATTCTGTGTGCAAGATGTTTCGCAACCTTCCTTTTAATATTCCTACAGCCTCAGCTATCTTCCTCAACTTCACTCGCCTGTCGTCTAACACGATATCATTCACTTTTTCGATGGTTTCTTTCTTGGTTGTGGTTGCAGTTTTTGGCCGTCCTTCACGAGGGTCAACTTCGACGGACGCGCGATCTCGTTTAAATTCAGCTGCCCGCTTTTTAACGGTTGACGAAAACCGTAAACTTTTGTCAACTTCCGATGAGTTTCCTTAGGCGTTAATCCATCCAAAACGAATCATTTTATGACCGCACGATATTCAACTTTATCCATTTTAACGAAAGACATGCAAGGCATCACTGCGAAAATTCGTGTAAGCTAGTTGCGAGAACAAGTTGAAACTTATCATACGAACTAATGACGAGTGCACCAGGCGGGAATAATATTTTTTTGCTGATTGGAATGCCATCTTTGTGTCAGGCTGAGAACTTTTCACCTTACCCTAGTTATTAGTTTAGTACAAACCAAGAGTGTCACCGTTAACTCGCACGACGACTCAACGTATAGATGTGGCAGATGTGTTGTCGAATCCGATATTTACATAACCACTAGCTGTTTTACAAAACAGCTCCGATATGAAAAACAACTGAACGTTGCATAAAAGTATTGCTTTTAAAAAAAGTGATTTCAAGGATTAATTAAAAGTTATCACAGTTTTATGAAAGACATTTATTGTGACTGCAGTTAAGCCATTCTGCATTATGTCTAAACAACGGTAGCAGTTTTGTTAAACGTAGCGCAATGTCAATCCAGCTGAACGTTGTTCAGTTGTTTTATATAACGGAGCTGCCCATCGATTCCGTAAAAATCTCACCGTGAAAAGTTAGGTGAAGTGAGCTTAGAGTGAGCTGTCAGTGGTGTCAATCCCTAACATTAGTTGGAATGACAGCTCACTCCACGCTCACTTCACCTAAGTTTTCACGGTGAGAAGGTTACAGAATCGTATTGGTGTTTTGTAAAACAACTAGCCGTTTTTTAAAACAGCGTATTCGATAATCGGAAAAATAATAAATGAAATGAAATGAATCAATCTGCGACAAAGATACTGACAGTTTTGAATGGCGTCCTTGACAGGAGTTGTGCGCTCAACGCGATTTCAGCGAGAGTGAGTAGAGTAGTGCGCAGTGTTGCTCTGTGGAATGAGGGCAGGAGGCGCATGATAACGATGAAGAGGTCTTTGTGCACTAACGGTTCCACGAAAGAATTAGAGTGCTGGAAATATTACAGATAGACACAGGTAAAATGAGCTTGACAAAGAAGAAATATCAAATTTACAAATTATGGACAGTATTTCAGAGCAGAGAGGTCATCACCGGAGCGTTAACCTGTAGACGACCCCTTCACATAATTATTAGTTTCAGGTTATTGTTTAAAAAAAAAATGTTTATGTCTTCGTTAATTGACAAACAATGGAATTATTTGGGTTAAAAGTTAAATTATAATTTAAAATTCAAAAGATTTCTTTCATTCAATAATTTTTGACGTAAAAATCCAATTCCGGGATCAATTGTTGGGTCAATATTTTGGATACTTAGGTTATTGGCCCGCGGCGTAATTGCGTAACTCAGTAGCAATGGATTTCATTTTGTCAGTTCAAAAACATTCATTGCGTTATTTACATTGTTGAACAGACAAATTATTCTAACATATGAAGCAATGGATTAGCAATACTTAATAATCTTAATCATAATAATCATTTGTTCATTTGCGAATATGGGTACTTAAGAAAAGGTCTCATACAAAAAATAGTGTCCATTAGCCATATCCTACCATAAGGCATGCAAATTTACAAATACACAGGAATCTACGAAGCTAGAATATAACAATAAAAGACATTATTTAAAATATCGTATGGAGTAACATTATATAAGTTTATCCTGTAAATATTCAGCGACAGAGTAATATGCTTTTTTTAGTAACAGTGTTTTTATATTGTTTTTAAATATATTTATATCACGTATCACCAGAAGTGAAATTGGTAATAGGTTAATAGAATCGCCCACATCATGTATGTAGGCGATTCTATCAACCTAACTTTTTTTTTTTATTATTAATTTGATTCGTTTTATGATTTATTATTATTATTATTATTTGTTATATAATATATAACTATGTAACTAGATGAGTTGTGACTGGAACCTTGTGAGAATCTATTGATCTAAGGTTGGTCGCAGCTTCCCCAAGTTCAATTTAACGGAACTGCTATTCCTTTCAGCGAAAAGGTTAAGAACCTTGGGGTTTGGATCGACAAACATATGTTTGCATCAAAATGTTTGCATCCGGTAAGTCACTGAGACGGTTGCGGAACTTTCTTCCAACTGCCACTAAAACTGCGCTTGCACAATCTCTTTTACTTCCCATCCTTGACTACGCTGATGTCAGTTATCCAGATCTTACTGAGGCACAACTAGATAAACTTGAGCGACTTTTGCATAAGATTTATATTTGGCCTGCGCAAATATGATCACATTTCTGAATTTCGTACAAAGCTCAAGTGGCTTCCTATACGTCTTCGCCGGAATTCACATATCTTATTTCAGCTCTACAGTATTTTGTTTAATCGTAAATCACCCTCTTATCTTAAAGAACGTTTCAAGTTCCTTCATGACACACATAATAGATATCTGAGGTCATCGGAAAACCTGAGACTAGAGATGCGGATGCATTCCACCCGTTTCTTTGACAAATCTTTTACTGTTCAAGCAGTACGGTTATGGAATGACTTGCCCGTGTCGGTAAGGCGTGCTCAATCTTTGTCCGCTTTCAAAATTATGATACACAAGCACTTCCTCTCTCCTTAAACTTCGTCATTATTTTATTATTATTTATTATTTTTAATTTATTTTTTTCTTTGCTCTTGTTTCATGTTTATTATTATATGTATATATTTATTTAGACGAGTAAAATATACTATATGTATAAATATTAATTGTATAATATAAATGGTACACCACAGACTACCACCTATATTTGTCTCTCCTTCATTGTAATCCATCCAAAGGTTGTCTTTAAAAGATCGCTCTTAGCGATAAGACCGCCCATTGTGTCACCCTTTGTAAAATGTTATATATTTATGTTTCTGTAATTTGTATGGTGTACAATAAAGAGTATTCTATCTATCTATCTATCTTGAGGAAGACTATCCGCTCGTGATACAGTTTTATACTAGTACGAGGGGGTAGGGCGAACCAGTCCAAAGACAACCAAACCATTGTTACAATCTGCCACTTCAATTTCTCCAACTGTCTAAATTTATTGTCAAAATAATTTTAAACGATTTATTATTGTATATCCTGCGTTTATTTTTAAGTTGCTCTGTATGGTTGTCTCATATTCATCAATAAAGATTATTATTATTATTACTTACGGACTTAAACATACATGGTGAAATGTGGGTATAGCAAATCTCTGCATAACCCTTCGCGGATAACAGGTGTGTAGTTATGTTATTAGGATTTTCCAGATTAGTAAATAATCTTGATCCATAAACGTCTTCTGTGGAAAAAGCGTATCCCCCTTTTCCACTCAAAGCAAACATTGACTGATCAGTAATATTAATACACTAATTCCCCGTATTATCTAATACATAGATAAGTCACACCATACTTTAACACAGCGTACATACTTAGACATATACCTACTTATGTATATAGGATGTTTTAACTTGACAGTCAAATTCAAGTTAACTCAAACAACGTGTTATTTATGATAAATAGTGATTCATAATAAAATTGCATAATGATGGTTCTGTTCGCCCATAGTAAAAGTAAATTTTGTTTCAAACGGCCAATAGCTCGACAGTTAAAGCCGACTGATGAAAGAAAGAAAGAAGAAAAAACATTATTGAAAGAAAAAAATGAACGAGTGAAAGTAGATTACTGGTACTGTTAGCCTTCATCATTTCACTGCTGGGCAAAGGCCTCTCCCCATGACTTCCAACTCTTTCGTTCCAGGGCTAAAAGTAGCTTTAAAGATATTTATTCTCAAAAACAACACAAAGTCACTTACATGAGAACAATGCTTCAGGCAAATTATGTAAAGTTCGTCACAGACGTCACGGTAGCAATTATGATAGACCCATCCAATGCATTCAGCTTTTAGGAAGGGTGTTAAAAGTAGGTAGGTACTTCATTTATTTATTCTTCAGAAAATAAAGCTTACAGTCCAATATCTACGTAAATAATGTAAAATTAGGCTTACAGTTGCCCTTTACAAGCTTCGACAAATTAAAAAATATTAAAAAAGTTAAAAGAAATAAAAAATACACAAAATCGATACCTAATTGCCAGCCAGTCATAAAACATATTGATAGTACCGCCATCTATCGGCCGTACAAGTACCTATCTTGCGCGTAGATTCACTCACTGACGTCATACAAAGAAATCCTGACGCATGTAAAATAAAGAAGACCCATTTATTCCGTAAAATAAAAATGCTTAAAGGAGATTAAAGATAATTCTACAAACAGTAGGCTAGTAGATACTTTTCTAAAGTAGCTATGAATTTGCCATATGCGTCATAGTGTGCTCTTGTTTGTTTTTATATTTTTTCTCAGAAACTATGTACCTACTGAGTTGATTCTGTTGCCAATTTTTGTTTCCGTTTGATAGTTCTTAGGTTTTGGTTTCAACGTCGTGACTCTCATGACACATGACAACCAAATAGTAGTTTTGGGGCAATTATGCCAAAAATCCTCTGATGACTCATTATTATTTTGCTCATCTAGTAATCTTTAGCATTCAAAATAGTTATGAGAAATCAATATGAAGGACACTACCTAATTTGGTGGTACCTACATTAAAGAACGTTCTGCATCGTTCTGACATGTATAATTTTTAACATGAATGATGTAACCAATACTTTGTAACTATATTATTGTGATTTAAAAGAGTGTCCATGGATTTTCTTGCCCGTTCTTCTCCATAGGTACCTACTACGCTTTGGAATGGGCAACTAGCTTCATCTTTTTGCCTGACTAACCCTTGACAATTCAAAAGTACCTGTAATTGGTTTAGTTGAAATAAATAGTTTGAGTTTTGAGTTTGAATAAAGTGGCAACGATGATAACGTAAAAAAATATATTTCAAAATGATAATTATTTAAACTAATTACGTTTTTTTAAAGTGTACTAGAGGCTGATTTCTCCATCGCTAGATAACTTTATTCGAGAAATAATTTTGAAATGTTGACAGTTATTTCATTAAAAAACTCTCAAACGTCAATTTTATTCCTCGAATAAAAGTTATCTGGCGATGGAGAAATCAGCCCTTAGCAATATATCACTTACTAGTAATTATCTAAGTGCCAAAAGGGCTTCATTTTTATCCCCAAAGAGCTCCGACTACTATGACATTTATGTTTTTTTTTTAAATTCTGACCATATTTTCTTAAAAAAAAAAAACATGGAAATCGTATTAAATGCTGAATCTTAAAAAAAAATATTAACAATTAAAAAGTTGGGCAGGACACATCTGCCGCATGTCGGATGATCAATGGGCCAAACTTACGACCCAGTGGGTTCCACTTAATGGCAAACGACATCGCGACAGGCCCAGACGGAGGTGGCGGGATGAGCTGGACTGCTTTGATAAAGATTGGTCCTTAGCAGCTCTGGACAGAGAGAGTTGGAAAGAGAGTAGGGTGGCCTTTGAAATTAAAGGCTAAAACCATAATAATTAAAAAGTACGTCTTGTGTTGATCTTACGAAACAAACTAAATTACCAACTGTTTTTTGTTTTTTTTTATGTTTTCATGATATTAATTATCATTAGTGTAGCCTTTGTGAGTGTTATTTTCAGGCACTTAACAACAATGCCGACTAAATAATATCCAGGTCACACAATCCTATTAACTGACAAAAAAATCCATTATGAACCATTTTTTTTTATTATAAATAAACGTTATTATTATTATTATTTATTGAAATACGTGTATGTTCATGCATTGTTATCTCCTCCTAAAGTTTGGTAAACAATATTTTTTGCAAGATTTTATTATCTTGTTTACATTTTCCTCTTGTCCTATCGAGTTGAAACGTTTTACGACGCAGGATAATTGGAGAAAAAGTTCTTTGCGAAAATTCTTACATTTATTTATTTATTCTACAGGAACGTCATACATTTGAGGGGTCCATGGCTAAATAATAACAGCCCCACAGGTCGATCGATCAGGTTAAGCTATGCTTGCCGCGGTTAGTATGTGGACAGGTGACCATCTTTACATTCCGAGAACCCTCCGTGCCTCGGAAAGCACGTTAAACTGTTGGTCCCGGCTGTCATTCATGGATCTTTGACAGTCGTTACGGGTCGTAAGAAGCCCATAAGTCTGACAACCAGTCTTACCAAGGGGTATCGTATTTCCCAGTAACTGGGTTGTGGAGCTCAGATAGGCAGTTGCTCCAGGTAAAATACTGGTATTCAGCTGCATCCAGTTATACTGGAAGCTGACCCTAACATAGTTGGTAAAAGTCTACACAGATAACTGGAACGTCACACAGCGTCATTACACCAACCCAACGGTGCAAAAAATTACTTCATGTGCTGCTTTCCATCCATCCTGTGCGCGGTGGACATCGAACAGGTGGCTACGGAACACGCATGCTCACACAGCGTCAACTCCATAGTTCCATTACTACATCCAAATTGAGCACAGTCAGCGATTTTTTTGACACTCAATGATGAACTTTTTCAAAATAAGTATATTAAAATTGAATTCGACATTTAAAAAATAAATGTCGCAGCGCTGGTATTCTGATAGGTCACGGGCAATTACAGTAATAAACTAATAATAAAATAGATAATAATTATGTAAAATATTAGCAAATAAAATAAATATTTCATTTTTAATCCGCGCCAGACGTAACGTCATTACTTACCTCATTACTAAACAGTTGATTTGTCGTCCTGCCAGACAGATGTCAGATACATTAACATTAACTTGCATAGGGTGCAAAGTTCACCAGCTGCAGCTAACCTTGCTGCAGCTAACCTTGCTGCATTTCCGTCTACACGTACCTGACGCTGGCAGAATAGTCAACATCGGCTCAGTGGCCATAGAAGAAAGATTAAAAAAAAACTTGCAAAGGACCGAACTATTTACTGCTGTCAGGGGGCCTACTCTCTGAGTACGTTAACGAAGATAGAAGGCCGCCAGAAAGTAGTTCGATACTTCGAATTGAACCCTGCTCCCGATTAATTAACTTTTTGGACGGGCATAAGCACAACGGGAATGGAGACTACTGTCAAATCGTGTTGTCATCCATTCTTAGTTTGTACCCCGAACTAATCTTATGTCCGTAGGTTATACGGAGAGGGAAGCGCCCGTAACTTCGACCGGAACTACGGATTTTATGCTAGGAGAGTAGCCCCCAGGTTCGCCGTTTCTTGGGAACTTTTTAACGGTTCCTGGTATATCTGTGACGAGTTCTAGGTTTATAGCTTGGTAACAACTTCATTAATTAAGCCACCACATCATTTTACTGACGTGGTGACGTTTGTATGGTTGAAAATCTTCATAAATAATTACACTATTTTGTCTCACATAAAAACCGTAGATATACGTGTACGGTCACCAAAAGTGATAAGTAACCAGTGTCGTCGAATATATGTAGTTGAAGTTTAGTAAGAAACCGATTCATTTTCTCTAATAATATTAATTTAATTAATAGAAAACAAACAGTTCATCTAACAAATTAATAAATATCATTCAAGTGTCGAACATTTTATACCCAAAAATTAAAGTCCAGAAAAAAGTACAATTTTCTGATGGGAAATAACATCTTGAGCATTTTGTTATTAGACTTACGTTGTTATAGTAAAAAATGCTCAAGACGTCTGTAGCAGCAGCGATGAGGTTTGTAAAAACTCAGGTTTAATATTTGATTGCGTTGCGGATTATTATAACAAAACGATGCGTTATGTTTAACGAGCCAATTCTATGAGTATATTAGCCATATTTTTTTTCAAGGAGATCGGCCATGGAATAATAATTTAGATAGAAACCAATCATGATTGAGAGATTAGTATGATGTAGCGTATGGTGTCGTTTTATGCCTCGAGATGTCGCTATCAGTCGCTATGTGTATTTATGGAGTATGAGTTTACAACAATGTCCTTTCATTCGAAAACATCAATCGGTTTTTTACTATACTTCAACTATACCTGACGACCCTCGATATTTATCTCTTTTGGTAGTCGAGAATAATTAAATTATAAATCTTATATTATTTATAATATTACAATATTGTTGATCATAAATTAAATTTTTAATTAATTTTACAACTTCTTTAGTTACCATAGCACTGCCTCCAAATATCAGGGTCCGGGTCCCGTTAGGGACAGGAAAAAGCTTGCTTGCAATACATTTTGTAAGAACTTGTGCACATGTCATATCTGGGATCCGGGCTGTCCTGACCCTCGTCGATTTTAACACGGACACTAAGACGGTCCGGATTCGGAAGGCCCTGACCCGGAACCGTGTGGTCAGACCTTAATCATTGTGAATGTGCTTAACAAAAGAACTAATCTAAAAAAAAAAACTGTTACTTTTACAAAATGTTGTGATGATGCAACTCGCAGCTTCATTCGCTTTCTGATGTAGCGGCAGGCGGTACACTACGTTTGGCGAATTGTGACTGGGCCACCGGCCAAGTCATTGAATTGCGCTGTTCATTTTGAAAGACTCATTCATAATATTAAAACATAAAAAAGTGGTAGATGGTTGTAAGTCGTTATGTGATTACTTTTTTTGACCGCCAAACCAGTTTGGTTTTGGCAGTCAAAACAGATGTTCAACACATAACTGTAGAACACATGTTCTACAGGGTCAAATTAAATTAGCTAGCGAAACTCTGCAGACGTGATGAGTATCGATATCTTAACATAATAAAATTAAAATAAAAAAGATTTGATGTGTTTTATACGTAATGGTAATGTTGCAATTTGAAGTATCGATACTAATCACGTCTGTGAAGCTTATATATGTAAAACTGATTTTTACACTGATAATTCAAGTGAACACACAAACTGCAATTTGAGAACCCCACTAAAAAATCTAATTAATTTCTTCTTATTTTTTTTATCGTGTTTAGATAACAATACCTATCACGTATGCGAAGTTTCGCTAGAAATTTAATTTGACCCTGTATTTAGGCCCCAGGCCTTCACAATAACTCAGACAAAAATTAACAAAAGAACATAAAATGCTGTGACGTCAATATCTGTACGGCCAGCAACAGCTACTATTAGAATTCATCATTATTAGATACTTTGTATAGGTATCAGCATTTCATATAAGAGACTTCTGGTTCAAAGTTCTGGTTTAGTATTCTTCTAAGTTTACTTTAGTTTCGGTCCACGTGCGCGTCGTGGGTTCGAACGCAGGCAGGCGCTTTACTTTGTGTAAGTTATTTCATCACCATTACTCTCAAAAACGGTGAAGGAAAACATAGTGAGGAAACCGTTATGTCATTGAACCAAAAATTCGAAGACATGTGACATCTACCAACTCACACTGGGCCCGCGTGGTGGATTACAGCCCACTCCCTTTTGAAGAGAGAAGGCCTGTGACCCAGCAGTGGGAACATTATAGGCTGATTTTGCGCGGTGCACACAATAATTAAGATTTTTAAAAGTGAAGTGTTAATTGACTTCTGTCGCTGACTGTAGGTACTTCGAGTAATTGTAGAGCTATTAATGGGTATTAAATTAAAGGGTTCGATCAACTTTTGTTTCAAGTGTAGCAAATTACCTTCGATACTTTTACAAGTTGATGACGTAGCGCACGCAAAGCATATTTTGAAAGTAATCTATACTACACAATAAAAAAGCTGATGAGATTTTTTGTTTGTTTAAACGCGGTAATCTGAAAAAAGAACGAAAGCAAATAGGTTAAAACACAAAAAAAAAAATAAGAAAGGGTTGGAGGAAACATGCGTCATATCCACGCAAAACGGCTATCGCTCAGCATTATGCTATGCAAGACAGAGCCCCAGCGCTGCAATGACGTCGTAACTCTGGAACTCAAAAATCTTTTGCATTTGATAGCCCAATTCTAGAGGAAGGCTATCATATGAGATACTTAACATCACGCTAAGAACTAAGCAAAAATAGAAAGAAACAACGCTGAGCAAAAACGAAGTAACAGCGCGTGCAGGCGATGCGATGCTACGGGGGGAGGGGGGGGGGGGCAGTAATGTACTCTATATACGGGTTTACTAAGATATTCACAGGTTGCTCTATGTTCTATGTCACGAGTTTGGTTTTCGCACTTAGTCCTTCAGGTGGACCATTGTGCGTAAGCCATGACGCCCGTCGGTGGTTATTCCAACCAGCCCACCTCCATCCAGAAGCTTATTAAGTCTCCTGGTCTGTTGAGAACATCCGTGTAAGATCTGGGTGTCCCGAGGGTTTCCGACCTAATCTGGGTGACGCTTGTGCACTCAAAGAGCATCACAGGCTGCTTATACAATGTAGACTGTATGGTGTTCACTAGGACAAAAAAAGACCACTTACACTTAATACCACTCCTACTTTACCCTTAAAAAAACCTTTATCCCTAACAACTACAGCCTGAATTAATGTTAACTCAAATTACTCGTGCTAAAAAGCTTCAGCTCTTAACTTTAAGACTCTGGGCTAGGTTAGTGTTGATAGTGATGACGCCAGATCCCGTCATCCTATTCACAGTCTGGCTGTCGCAAAAGGTGTTCCTGACACCTGAGGGGCAATTCTTGTTTTTATTTATTTATGTCTGCTTCCGCTTAAACGGTGCACTGGTTGACGTCATCACGTCAACGCCGGCTGCCGCCGAAAACCAGCGCTAGAGCTCTGTCTCGTATAGGGTCTTAGCATTATGCTGAGCGATGGCCGTTTTGCGTAGATGTGACGCATGTTTACCCCCAACTTGTTATTTTTTTTTTGTGTGTTTATGTTCGTTTTGTATTTTGCAATGTATTTTCTTTCTTCTAATTCTCGTAATTTTAAGCGGGATTCGGTCATGGTCCACCTGCTTAGTTCACCTGGGTGGACCACGGGCACTTTTTCTTGCCGGTGGTCCACTTTTATTATAATATTGCAATCTCTTTCCTTTTGAACTTTGTTTAGTTATTAACTACTACTAAAAATTTATAAAAAAAAATATTTTTTTAAAAAATTTGTAAAAAGTTATCCGTGGTCATACATAAAAAAATGTATATATATATATGTATATACGCGTCGACTTGAGAACCTCCTCCGTTTTTTTTTCGTCGGTTAAAAAGGAAAAAAGGCTGGTAGGACTGACTGCAGTTTTGCCGCTTTTGCCGGCTGAAAACATGACTGAAGGTTTAAATTACATCAAATCGGAAGGCAGTAATAATGATAAAATGATACCGTTTTACAAATACCTGCAGTGCGATTCTGTAACCATCTCACCGTGAAAAGTTAGGTGAAGTGAGCGTGGAGTGAGCTGCCATTCCAACTAATGCTAGGGATTGACACTATTGACAGCTCACTCTAAGCTCACTTCACCTAACTTTTTACGGTGAGATTTTTACAGAATCGATCGGCTGGATGGATTTTGGATGACAAAACAATTTGATTCTGTATTATCTGTGTTTGGTGAAAGACACCGCACAGATAATGTTACGGAATATTTCCATTCAAAACTGAATAAAAAAGTAAAGAAAACCAGTACCATCATTTTGCGCCTTCTAACTGAACTGGAGAGTCTTGAATAAAAGGAAAACCAAATATATAACTGATGATGACGATATAATAGAAATACAATTAGAATTGTTAAACAAAGAAATTTCTGTAGGACTCGCTTTGGAAAAGTTACGTTGATTGTCTCAATGATAAATCATTATTTTATTAATTCAAGTTTTTTTCCGTATTCATTTGTTTTTCGATTTTCATATTTTGTTCTTTGGGCATTCATTTTTCAATTATAGTAAAATGACAGGATAAGGATCAGGAAGAGGATTTTATTTCCGTGGAATTAATTTTAGGTAGACCATGGCCAATAGATATTTTTTATTTGCATATTCCTCATCATTTAGGTGATCCACCGGCAAAAAAAAGTGCCCGTGGTCCACCCAGGTGAACTAAGCAGGTGGACCCCGACCGAATCCCGATTTTAAGAACGTTCACAGTCTGATCTCTCGTCTGAATCTGTCAAAAATATCTCTAATTTCTCTACGTATTTGACAAGTTTTTGACATTGATTATCGCTGAGATGAGATTGTGACTAGATTATGAACGTTTTGAATTACGGGAATTGGCCTTCTGACAGTGCAGCAGCGCGACAATTCTAGTCGCTAATAAAGATCATATTTGCAAAACACGTATTCGTTTGTTTGAAACTGACAGGTGTAAAGAACGCATTCTCTCGTCGGGCGCACTATAGTGCCAGTGTTAAATTTATTTGTACCTACCAACCCGACCCTGCTAAGCACAGTTTTTACGCTTTGATAAATCATCAACATTTCTTTATAATATGTTAGTTTAATATTTATATATTACACACATAAACCTTTTGGAATAAATCCTTTGAATTATTGTAAAAATCGCATCGAAATACGTTGCATAGTAAAGAAGGACAACGCAGTCACACAGACAGACACGAAAACCGTCTTTCTCGTAAATGTATAATATACACGGTTTAGATGATTCGGACTATCCTTAGGGAAAACTTCACCAATAAAGTTTTATTGGTGAAATCTTCCCTCGCGCAAACGCGATCAGCATAATCTAAACCACGTTCAAGAACTGTCAATATTCCACAACAATGATGACAGCTTTTGAATGCTGGTAAGGCCGTGTAGTGCGATTCTGTAACCATCTCACCGTGAAAACTTAGGTGAAGTGAGCGTGGAGTGAGCTGTCATTCCAACTAATGCTAGGGATTTACACTATTGACAGCTCACTCTAAGCTCACTTCACCTAACTTTTCATGGTGAGATTTGTACAGAATTGATCGGCTGTTCACGGCCTTGAACAATGCGACTTGCGAAGCGACGTGACATGCGTCAAGTGACACGAGGGCGCATCTCCTGTTTCCGTTCGTAATCATTATCATTTATTTGTCTAAATATAAATAGTACATTATATGGTCTTAAGATTTGTCCATGGTATCATCACATTCTCCTAAGTGTGGTGTAATTTTTGGAAATAGAGCGATTTTGGGTTATTGTTATTTCTGACTACTGGAGTAATTCGGGATAGCGTTCTTCACAATCAACTGGGACATTGTTTTTGGAAGAAAAAAACGCAGTAAATATTTTTATTTTGTTTAGCATATCCCACTGCTGGGCAAAGGCCTCCCCCAAGTCCTTCCAGGATCACTTTTCCCGCGCCAGTTCGAACCAGCCCTGGCGGTACGCGTCCAGGTCATCTCGTCACCGCTTTCTAGGCCGACCTCGGCGGCGCCGTCCATCTTCAGACACCCAATGTCTGGAGATTTAGCCCAGCGGTCATCATACATGCGGCTGATGTGACCCGCCCAATCCCACTTGAGCATGGCAGCCTTCTCGCATTATACACATTTTGGGACGACGCAGCATAGCGTTCCGAATTTTGTTCTGTCTTTTACACCCAGAATGCTGCACCACGATAATATTACCGTGGTGCACTGTGTATATAATTATTATTCATTTATTTGGACACCTACTAGCGTCATTACGTCTTCGCGGGGGCAGACGACGACGCACGATGTGCTCCCAGAAGCGTAATAATAGAATAAAAAATTTGGCACATGTAATTGGGTAATTTTAACGTTACTTAATTATTATTTTTTGCTCCTCATTTGAAATTTTTATTGAACTATGTATAACAACAGTAGCGATAACTAAATATAAACAGACATCATGACTAAGTATTATGGATCTGTATGTAAATTTATTTATGTACCTAAACTCTGAATTTGTAACAACACTTTATTTTTATTATTTTTTTGTTTTGCTAGCCATTACTGTCCCACTGCTGGAAAAAGCCTCCCTACTCTCCTTGCACCTCTCTCTGTCCAGAGCTGACAAGGACCAAAATATTTTTTTTTATTAGTTTGGTAATTACAATTTACAAGTTAATACATTAGTGTTTAATTTTTATTACGTACGTATATAATATATTAATATATATAATATTAAAAAGAGAGGAGCTCATTAGGCATCAAAAAATAATACAACCTTATTATCTAATTTGTAAACATAAATCTATTCTGTATTTAGGTATGCAAACTCGGTCCTTTCCTACGGATTTTGCTGTTGCGTGAATATATTTTTTTTATAGTAATTATCATTAAAAACATACGTTATCACTATGAAAATGATTTAAAATATGAATTTGAGGGAATCAGAAAATTTTGTGCATTAAACGACTTCCAAAAAAAATACTTGCATGATAAATAATAATTATGTTTGGTAAATACCTACCTACTCATTAATAAAAAATCAATACCCGCAAGCGTAGTTTGAGTTTAAAATGAACTATTAACGATTTTCCAATTCAAATTATAATTCTAAGCTAACTGATACTAAAACTATTAATTACTCGGACAATTAACTCGATGACGTTTACTAATTATCATTATTTTATAATAATTATTATATTTCTAGCAATAAGTCATTGGGTGTAAAAATGTAAGTCGCTTCCTCTTAACTCTACCATAAACCTTTCCACACTGTACTCTTTTTCCACTATCCAATTTAAGTATCTAAAACAATTTAAACAGGCAGATATCGCTGCCTGTTTTCATTATTGCTAAATAGTTGCGCCCCGCGGTTTCACCCGCATAAGTCTCGATCGATGAATAAAAAATCTATATCCTAACCTAGGTCATGATCTTCCCCCGGTGCCAAATTTCATCCTAATCCGTTCAGCCGTTTTAGCGTGAAAGCGTAACAAACAAATATAAAAAAAACATTTTTTTTTCTATGTCATTTTAATCTAGATGTATAAGACTACACTGTTTCCTCATACCTACTACATAGGTAACAAACTATAAAGGGACTCACAGTAAACCAAATTATTTTAACAGTTTGCATAAGAACAGTATGCTATTTCCAAATATCTGCGAGAACATAGCGTATGAATTCAGTACTTAGTACAAAAATTGATAGAAAAACCCCATGATATAGCGAGCAAAAATACCGGAACCCTTTTAATATCAACAGACATACACACAAACATGCGTAACGTTGGCTCAACGCAAAATTAAGTAATTGTCCGAATACATTTGCTCGACAGTGCACAGTATCACTTAATGTATTAATAAGTGGATACCACATTTTTCATCATATTGCAAACAGACTTTGCCGCCGGCGGTCAGTTTTGAAAATAATTCGAACGTAATATTTTTCCTGTGTGGTAGTGTTTTAAAGTGAAGTGAGTTTGTTTTTTATTCTGCCAGTGAGTATTTATTTTTTATTGTTTTTATTTTATTTATCTTTTTGAATAATTTCTCCTAGGAATGTTTATGTTTTTTGCGAAAGGTGGGGTTATGTGCCCTTAGGGATAAGAATTACGTCAGTGCTGGGAAAAAAGTGTCTTGTCCTAGTTATTTTAATAGTGTCGTATTACACTAGTTTATGAAAAAAACAGAGATTTTTAGAAAGAAAAGGTTTTAAGGTTTTTTTTTTATTGTTGCTATTGTTACGTACATATTTCTATAATAATAATTGATAGTTATGTTTATAGTCATAGGATCTTCATGAAATAATATTTAAATAGGGAAACATTAGACATTGTCCACGGAAACCTGATGGGCAATTCTCGTAATTTTAAGAATGTTTACAGTGTTTATATGTCAAAAATACCTCTACACTTTTGACAAGTTATTGACATTGATTGTCGCTGAGATGAGATTGCGACTAGATTTTGAACGTTTTTAATTACGGGAATTGCCTTCAGATATATTTTTTTCTACTTTTAAACAATTTTTAAGATAAACTCATATTATTTGTTCTACTTTTAATCTATTGTACATTACCTATCCTACATTTCAGAATTCAATGGTAACACAAACTATAATCTTAGTCACGTGCGATAAAACAACAATAGCTCTTCGAGCACAAGTGGTTCTGTCATAGATAACACACCTATACATTCTAAACATAACGTATGTTCTACATAATATTATGTAGGTAGTAAAATCCTTTTGTAAACATCCATATACATTTATATCAGTTCCATGACTAACTCACTGACTGACGACAACGGACTTTATTGGTAATTGGGTTCCTGTTTTCCTGTTTGCCGATAGCTACATAACTATAAAGTACTGTATGCCTATCGACATAAAGTCCACTCAACCCTGAACAGGGTCAAACAGGGTTTTTTTTTGTTGAAAAAAAGGTCCCATTTGGGGCTAGAAATTATTTTGATGTTTTCGTTTCCTTGGAATGCACGTTTAGACGTTGGTCCCGGCTGCCCTTTGTAGGACTGTCGTCACGGGTAGTCAGAAACCTGAAACTGGCAACCAGCGTTACCAAGGGGTATCGTATGACCCAGTAACTGGGTAACAGATGTCAGATAGGTAGTTGCTTGGTAACAACACTCACAATAATATGTATAACTCTAAAATTATGACTCTAAAATTATGACTCTAAAATTATGACTCTAAAATTATGACTCTAAAATTATTACTCTAAAATTATGACTCTAAAATTATTACTCTAAAATTATGACTCTGAAATTATTACTCTAAAATTATGACTCTAAAATTATGACTCTAAAATTATGACTCTAAAATTATGACTCTAAAATTATGACTCTATCCAACCTTAATAGGGCTTAACAGGGTTTTCTTTGTAAAAAAAGGTCCCGAATGAGAGCTTGTGCTTAGAAACAATTTTTCTTTAGTTTTTTTTTCCTGAATGCTCGATAAGACATTGATCCCGGCTGCCATTTGTAGATAGGACAGTCGTTACGGGTAGGCTCTTAGCAAGGGGTATTGTATTACCCAGGGGGTATTGTGTTGTAGAGTTCAGGTAGGCAGTTGCTTCATGCTAAATGTTGGTATTCAGCTTCATCCGGTTAGACTGGAAGCTGACCCCAACATAGTCGGGAGAAGGCTAGCAGATGAGATGATTTTTTTTTTAAGCGATGGTCGTCTTGATTTACGCATACTAGTGCTGTCATCTGCGAGAAATGTCTGATGGTTATTTCCCGAGATTTGTACAGTCACCAAAGTAGATAAGTAACCAGAGTCGTGGGATCTAGTAGAAGTTTAGTAAGACACCGATGGATGTTTTTTAATGAAATTTAATTTGATAAATGAACTGCTTGTTTTCTATTAACTAAATTAAATTTTATTCGAAAATATCCATAGGTTTCTTACTAAACTTCAACTATATCCAACGACCCTGGTTACATATCTCCTTCGGTGACCGTACCTTCTAGTTTTGGCATAAAGCAAACTGTGCATGCAGTTTTTGACTCAGAGTCGAGGTAAAACCCGCTTGGACAAATCCTTCGAAATTAAAGTTATGCAACTCTGACCTCGAATCGCGACTTAAACTTGAGCTTGAGCGCAAAATATCAGAATTTAGAAACTTCTACAATATGTTCTGACCCTGATAGATACTTCCACACTTATTTTTTGTTCCTTGGTTAACTTCTTCTTGGTCTCACAAGCAACCTTATTGCAATGTGAACAGAGACCACTACGATTATGATGCAAAATCGGAGTAAATAACTGTGAAAGGACAGTAAAGAAAGAAAAGAAAAGACATTTATTTGGCACAAACTAAAAGACACACAATACACCAGATACATACATCAGATAAAACAAACAATAAAATAAATAAAAAAGATTAAATAAAAAGTGTGAAGTCCGATGTAAGGAATAACACCACCAACAACAGCAGCAGCAACTATTAGGTATAATTTCTTGTTGCAATAAATTGCATAATCAATCCAAAATGTTCCTATTGCCTGTGCCTTTACTGGGACACAAGCCTGGGTGAGAGGGAGTGTGCCGTTATTCACCACGTGGGCCCAGTGCGGGTTAGTAGATATCGAGGTTTTTTAACGATGTTTTCCTTCACCGTTTTGAGAGCAGTGGTGGTGAATTAATAATGTACACAAAGTAAAGCGCCTGTCTGGGTTCGAACCCACGACCTGCAACTCGTAAATCGCGGCCATCACCACTTGGCCACCACTGCAGTAAATTGATTTTGTGGAAATTAAGACATGTCACTGAAAAACAGGAAAAATAAACTTACGATCGAAACTTAATACAATAACATTCTCTAAATCTATATGCATCATGATACATATATCCTTGATAAGTTAAACAGTTTTATCATGAAGTGTTGTAGGTGGTAGCTCGGTGAGATTAACCAAAGGTAAATTGCTTCAGCATAGTTGACGGGGCCCGACAGGGCCGAAGCCTGCCGGGGTAGCGGGATCGTCCGAAAGGGTTACCGCTGCCCTGATACATAAAGGGCTAAGGAAGGAACACGGGTGGGTTTTAGTCAGTAAGAGTCTGACACTCCTTTCTGCTCCACCCAGAGCGGGAGGGGTCAAAAAAAAAAAAGGTAAATTGCTTGTCCAGCACGCTAATTCCGTAACACTGTAACAATCATATCGTATCACTGTAGCAAATCCATTGCTTCATATCTTGGCAAAATTTGACTGCTCAACAATGTAAATAACACAATAATATTGTTGAACTATCAAAATGAAAGCCATTCCTACTGTTCGTGTGTGACGCAGTTACCCTGCAGCTGTACAGTGAATAAGATATATGGCAGATGATTATCAATAATTCATGTGGGGGAAGACCAAAGAAACGAAGGATGGACTGTGTGAATGGTGATATGAGTAGAAAGAGGGTGACTACCGAGATGACGACTAATAGAGAAGTATGGAAGAAGTATATATGTTGCACCGCCCCCAAATAAATCGGGATAAGGGCAATTACGAACTGCACCCTAATTGCGTAACACACGATCAATCGGAATCGGTTTCATTTTGACAGTTCAACAACATTCATTGCGTTATTTACGTGTTGAGCAGACAAATTTTTCGAACTTATGAAGCAATTGATGCAATTTGCTTCAAAATGATTCAGATTCCGATTGATCGTGTGCTACGCAATTAGGGTGCTGGACCATTTGAGAATTGAGAATTGGACTTTTGGATATTTTGTGAATAGGACATAATGCGCCCAAAAGGGACTAATGATGATATATATCAATTCAACTTCACATTTTTTACTTCTAGATGGTCAATTATTTAGCATAATTTTTCCCGTCGAGGTAATGATACGGAAACCGCACGTTGAATTACCCACTTAATTTAATAAATTACTAGCTGACCCGCCAGACGTTGTCCTGTCCAAATTTCAATAAATCAATCAAAATTCCAAAATTTCCATAGAAAGGTGCTTTCAGTTTTCCCGATTGTACAGTTTTTTAATTTGCAAAAATATGATTCTAAATCTAATCAATCGATAACTATAAATTGTGGTGGGCAACTAACTATTTGTTTAATTTTTAGAGTGTCGTACCCAAAGGAACCCTATTACTAAGCCTCCGCTGTCCGTCCGTCCGTCTGACTGTCAGCGGAGTGTATGTCAAAAACCGTAATAGGTAGACAGTTGAAATGTTCACCGAGTTTATTTCTATTGCCGCTAAAGCAACAAATATTAAAATTGCATAGAAATTAAAGTGAGACCACCTTAAATTTCTATTAAATTTATTTAATTCTATTCAAGAAACGTGTTTTTTTCAGCGTTTTTTGCCTTGTATGCGAAATCCTTCATGTGCGATTCCGACCCGCACTTGGTCGGTTCTCTAAAGTCAATATTGGCTAACATAAACATTGTTGACCCTATTTAAATTTAACATACTTAAAATACTTGAAATACCATGTTTTACCAACACAATGAACGCCATGGGCATAGAAGATATAGGTGCTCTTCATGAAACATGTTAGATATCTTTAGGATAATCTAACAGTCACCCAAAGGGCAATGGTGAGGGCTATGCTTGGAATTTTCTTACGTGATCGAATCAGTAATGAAGAGATCCGTAGGAGAAGGTAACCGACATAGCCCCAAGAATTACCAAACTTAAGTGGCAGTGGACAGGGCACCTCGCAGAACAGATGGCCGATGGGGCCGAAACGTGTGGCGACCAGGTACCGGAAGACGTAGTGTTGGAAGGCCTCCCACAAGATGGACCGACGACCTTGTAAAGGCTGCAGGAACCCGTTGGATGTGAGAAGCACAGAACCGGTCGAAGTGGAGGTGCTTGGTCGAGGCCTATGTCCAGCAGTGGAGATCTTTCGGCTGAAATGATAATGATGATAAATCTAACAGTGCAGCAGTGACGCGTTTGCTATACCATTGACACCTTTATCCTAGAAAGCGAAACCCTGCTTAGAAGCGATAGGTACCTATTACTTTTCCGGACGAACAAGTTAAAGTAAGCCTACGCACGGCCGTGAAAATATCGCGGCGGGATTTTATCGCGCACTGGATTTTCAACTCTAGGTGTTGAGCCGAGCGTTGAGAATCCAACAGAGTGCATCTCAGCGCGTCACAAAAACACACTCTTAGATTTTCGACTCTCAGTGCTAAGCAGAGTAATCAATTTATTATTGTAAACACATTTATGTATAACACACATAATCAGCATATAATGTTCCCACTGCTGGGATACAGGCCTCCTCTCTGTAAGAAGGAGTGGATCGTAATCCACTACACGGGTCCGGTGCGGGTTGGTAGATGTCACATGTCTTCGAATTTTTGGTTTTTGGTCATGTCGGTTTCCTCATTTATGTATGGTACGAAGTAATTTTTAACCCCCGACAAAAACAGTTATAAGTATGTAATCATGTATTCGACAAAATAATCGTCCATCATCATATAGCTTCACCCACTGCTGAACATAGGCCTCGTTTGCCAATCCCCACGCTCCTGTACCACCCTCATTCCTACCCGCCACCTTATCCCTACCCGCCCCTTCATTCCTCATTCATTACTGCCGGTCGATTCTGTAAAAATCTCACCGTGAAACCGCAAGTCAAGTGAGCTTGATGTGAGTTGTCAGTAGTGTCAATCTCTAGCTCACTCCACGCTCACTTCACCTAAGTTTTCACGGTGAGATGGTTACAGAATCGCACTGGGTGTCTGTGATACACTGAATTTCATTCATTAGTACAGGCACCAACGATATACTTTTTTCTCTAATGTTCATTTTTAGTTAGAAAATAAAGTATATATAGCATACCTTTTTTGTGAACCTTAAATGTGTTTTTTTCTGTTTTTTTTTTTATAGAAAACATTGCCCCACACTAGGAATTACTCCTGTATCGTGGGTGCGTTTACAAACATTTAAACTCACATACAAAAACAGCCAGACCCGGAACAACTACCTGTAGGCAATACAAATATTTGTTCTATATATTAAATTATTCAGTTTCTACCCGCGATGGTAATGTAATCTTCCGCCCATCTCACCGCTGGACGACCGGCACTTCGTCTTCCAGTCCTGGGACGCCACTTGGTCACTGTCTTACTCCACCTGCCGTCACTGCGCCGTGCCATGTGTCCACTTCCACTTGAGTTCCATAACTTGTTTTCCGATATCGAAAACCTTCGTAGCTACGAGTACGTCTGCGTTTGGGACTTAGTCTATAAGCCTTATGCCAAACATCAGGCGGTGTATTATTTGTGCAAGTAATAACAACATTAGCTGTGCCATACAGTAAACATAACGGTATGAATAATTTTTACACGTCCGAGCCGTATTAGCTGGCTGTAATATACCACCGACAAAGACTTGTGAAGTAATAAAAATATTTTGAATAATAATTAAGCGGAAAACTTTATGAAACAAAGTGTTAGTTATTTCCTTTGAAAGTAACACGTAGTTGTCACATGGTGGTGACCGAGTTTGTTGGTTCAAAGAACCTTTCTCCTGGGGTCGGGTGGAAGGCCTGATACAAGTCTACCATCTTACCACCTTACTTATAAGATTCTAAATAAACTTAGAAGATCCTGGAGGAGATGATGGGGTTAGTGTTGCACCATTCTTACGGGCGTAAGGGCAAATTTCACCAAAGAAACTGAACGCAATCAGCTCATCTTAACCGCATTCAAGATCTGTTCATAGAGTAAAGTAAAATATTGGATCTCTTAATATTCCACGACAATGATGACACTGACATTTCTTGTTCATTGTGAAATACGCTTTCAAGGCGTTTGTCCACCACCACCGTCAATGGGACGAAAACGTGAACTAGATGACGGCGCCGAAGTAGCGATATATTATTATACTATGGCCGCGTGTTCACCGCACATCCGTCACCGGAGCGCCGGTAACGCGGCTCCCGAATTTTCAAGTAGTTCGGCGCGACCACTAGAATTCGACCCAAGATTGTGACGGGCAGATGTGCTGGTAATTCTAAACACATTTGATCTTGTCCACACACTACCGTCGCACCGGCGCCATTTGCCCTGCTTTTGTTTTGTCTATCACAACATACTGAACCGCGTGGACGAATGGTCGCCGGGACGTCACGTTCGGTTCGAATAATCTCGTTTCTTGTTGACATCCCATAGACGGTGGCGGCAGACAAACGGAGAAACTACCTGTTCCCTGCTTTAGACTGCTTTTCCGCCAGAGATGTGCTAAGCTGCGTTTGATTTTCATTGCGAAGCTTCGCGCAACGAAGATTTTTCAACGAAGCTAAATTTTATATACGCACAAAGCTAATCATCGTGGTACATCTTAGCCCCTGTTCCCACCGGCGTAAAATTATCGCACACTGGATTTTATTTATTTTACTCTTGGTGTTTAGAGAGGGTGTTGAGAATTCGACAGTGGGCACCCAAGCGCGTCAAAAAAAAACACACACTGTTGGATTTTCAACTCTCGGCGCTAAACAGTTCGTTGAAAATCCAATGCGCGAAAAATAATCGCGGCGGGAAAATATCGCCAGTGCTAACCTGGGCTTACTCGCTACGCTATCCCACTTAGCTCTTCACCGCTTAGTCACCTCCCACACCTACTGTGAAAAGCAGCGATGGAAGCGCTGAAAGATGGGCATTAAGTTTTGACGTCACCCGACTTTACTTTTTACTGCGATGGCATTGAAAAAGTGCTGTTTAAAGAATATTATATTTTTTACCACCACGTTGTTACCATCACTTAACATAGTGGTTTAACACCCCACGGTTTTATAAAGTAAGCATGCGTCATATTTCTAGGAAATTATACTAAGCAGCTTTAAGTAAAAAAGGAACATCTGACGCGTGACAAGCCGTGTAGCCTTGTGGAACTTAATTTTGCATGATGCCCAGTAATGGCCAAAATATTATAGCATAAAGATAATGTTTTGCGCACAATTTTTTTTCATTTTAACTTATCCATATTCATATTTGCATTTCATAATGTAACGTTTACGGGTGTTACAATAGGGAACAGCAAAAAGTATAGAATTAATTAATTGTGTACATTTTATTGTTTAAGGGTATTGCTGTTTCCCTCAACTTGTTTTTTTTTGTGTGTTTATGTCCTTTTTTCATGCGTCATGTTTGCCGCAAATAAATGAATTTTTTTTTCTTTCTTCTTTCTTTCTTTATATTATCTTCTTTATATTATATTATCTTTATACTATCTTGGTTGTATAATAATTATATTAAAATGGGTTGTGTTATTTCAGTTTTTACTCGCAAAAAGGTAAAAAGTAACATTCATGTATCATCCACCCATCATCATTATCTGCCTGCTTTTCCCATCTATGTTGGGGTCAGCTTCCAGTCTAGCCGGATGCAACTGGATACCAGTACTTTACATGAAGCGACTGCCTATCTGACCTCCACAACCCAGTTACTGGGTAATACGACACCCATTGGTAAGACTGGTTGTCAGACTTTCGGGCTTCTGGCAACCGGTAACGACTGGCAACTAGGATAAACGGCTTAACGTGCTTTCTGAGGCATGGACACCAGCCATATCTAACCATATTATGCAAATAAATGTTTTGATTCGATTTAAAAAAGGTCGTCAGTGCCGTGCTGTATAGGAAACATGGTAACAACCGATTCCCCCTGGACGTCCGATGTAGTACTTAGTCGAAGAGCCCCAGTTCACACCGTAGCAGTTAAATAAAACTGGGTGTGAACATAAGGTGCGCACAGTGTATGTAACTGCTCCATTTAAAATATCAGTCACCAACTGAGTTCACCTCTAAAGCTATGCGCAGTGGGGCCGCGCCCTTATTATCCACACTGACCCACATTTCGTCACAACACCATCGTACCGATCCCAACGCTAAACTCTTTAGTACAGCGCTATGGGAGCGTCCATCAACAATAATGAAACAAACCGTACTTGTCAAAAAACTCTGTCAGTGTTCTATAAGTCAGTGTGTATCAATCAAGTGAATTATTTAATCTCCGTGTATTAATTTACTGGTATTTGGAAGACTTTTTTAAGTACTTATATATTTTTGAGAAATTTTTAGTTATTCGTCCTCGTCGTGGATTCTGATCTTCTGCCGGATTTAAAAGCAGGTAGATGGAGGTACCTTTAGATTTTAGAATTATTGTCTTATAATATGAGAACATTCCTCTAAAAGATTTAGAAAGAAGATTTCTAAACAACGTTTGTTGACGTTGGGCAAAGGGCTCATTCTCTTTTCATCTATGAGCTATTTATAGGCCCATGTTCAGCTGTGGATTTTATACCTGGATTGATAGTAATGATCTTTGATTTTCGGCATGTTTTCTATGCATGATTAAACTGTTGCCTCTAATCTGCGAAGGGATATTAGGAGATAATGATAGTTTACTTAAAATTGAATTATCTATATTAAAGTGTTTTGTCTCTATTTGAACAAAGTTTGTAACAGTGAAATTGAATGGTGACATTATAATAATAATAATATACTCGTAATTATGTATTATGAAATTAATGACACAATACTTCCTAGCAAAGTACCTCACATAAACTCGACGTTTTATGAAAAAGATAAAACTGCTTCAATTTTAGTATTTGCAGTACGAATCTGTTAAATGATAACAGCGGTCTGTCGGTCTAGTGGTCTGGAGATAATACTGCTTATCTTAAGTAAATGTTAAGGCACGGTTCTACCAAAGTTATTCACAAACATTTTGTGCAGAACACCGACAGTGCGCGTAGTTAGCTGCAGAAACGTTAGTCTCTGTTTCCACCGGTAAAGCCGTGTGTAACTTTTGTAAGCGTACAGTTCAGCACAGTGACTGATCCAGAGGGTTAAGATGCTCAAGCCCCCTCCCGAAAAGCTGAGTTCTTCCGTGACAAATCTCTAAGTGAACTTGATATAATACTAATTAAACTTTTTAGCAAGTAATACACTAACTAAGGTACAATTTTCATTAATTATCCGTAACCAATTAAGTATTATGTTTTCTAGTTTGAAATGATTTCTATGTTGTGTTTTCGTGACTGGTTTTGATTCCGCGCGCCTTTTTTAGAGTTTCCTAAAAACCTACCCTCAGCTCACCGTCCGATCAGGACCAGGCCCGTGCCGGACGGCGCGTATGTGTTCCACGCGCGCCTCAAAGAGATGTCAGCATGAATGAAGGGGCCCGACAGGGCCGAAGCCTGCCGGGGTAGCGGGATCGTCCGAAAGGGTTACCGCTGCCCTGGAACATAAAGGGCTAAGGAAGGAACACGGGTGGGTTTTAGTCAGTAAGAGTCTGACACTCCCTTCTGCTCCACCCAGAGCGGGAGGGGTCATTTGATGATTTCCCATCCGGAAAAAAAAAAGAAATAAGCCGGAGCAAGCTACTCCCAAACGACAATCCTGGACCCATCACTAGTGCAGCACATTTGTAAATGTTTACTTGAGTGAGCTCACCGTAAGCAACATTTGTGCCGAACAGTGTGCATTACAGTGTTGCACAGTGCTGCACACGGGTGGAATCGCACCTTTACCGACCCACTCGTAGATAATTTTAGAAGTGTGTTAGTATAACAGAGAAATTTGACCTTGCCTGCTTCTTCATCAACCACAGACTAACCTAGACCCTATGGAATTTTGCCAGCAGGTCTAGCTGGTATGGCATAAATTGATTTAGGTTGTGGAGTGTACATAAATATTATAACATTACTCTCAAAACGATGAAGGAAAACATCGTGAGGAAACCGGCATGGGACACCCCACTCCCTCTCGCAGAGAGGGGGCCAGTTTCCCAGCAGTGAGAACATTATAAACTGATTGTGATTATGATCTTAATGGGATTATGATGTCGTCATAAAGAAGAACATTGAAATATTGACGAATAGATTAAGATTTTTATTTACAAAGCTGATAAATTCTCTCTCCGGTTCCTGATAAAATATATGTAAATTATTCATCTTATTGATTTAATGATACTTATTCCATGGGTCAGTTGCATAATGTAAATACGCGAAAAGGACGAGGTCGATTTTTTCTAAACCTACATTTCTACTGAAAATAATTTTCTTACAAAATTAACAGGTAGATACAGAAATGTTTACAAGTTCTCATACACACGAGCGACAGGATTCAACGGCAGAAGAGTGTCGACAGCAGTCGCCGACAACATGCCTCGTTTATTGAGCACCGTAATCAAAACTACGAGCGGCACTTTGTCGACGACTGCAGTTCCCTCTGGCGTTGACGCGTATCGCTCGTGTGTATTCACACTAAGATGGTAGAACACACATTCAGTAGAATTTCTTATCTCATGTACAGAAAATGAATTATGATCTTGTCAGTTTTCATATCAGAATGTGATAAGGGTTGTTATAGTGTTCTGTGATAGTTGTGTGTTATATAAATGTGTTCCCATAATATTCATTGCAATAATAAAATCAGTCTCAAAAATACATAATAGCGATTTTCCTGCATCCTATCATATCCTGATCTAGCCATTTATGCAGGAAAATCTCTGTTATATATTTTTCTTCTATTAATATTTGTAGGTGAAAGCTAAAGGACCTTAAGTCACATTTTATAAATTATTCAGTAGATGTCAGGTGACATTATAGATATCCAGACATTCTCGCGATATTTTCCATAACTGAAAGCCATTGTTTTAAAAAAACAAAAAATTCAAATAATCAAGTTAAATCATTCACTCCTATTTACCCCATATATGTCATGTTTTGTCGACTATTGGACCGTTCGAAAATGTTCTGTCAAATGCTCACGGGTTAAACTAACTGAACAGATAGCTGTGCTGCTGGGGAGTTTGTTGCGCCACTTCTTTTTCCCAGCGATAGCACTAGGAAGTGGTGAAGGGCGGGCGTTTTTGGGGGACTGTCTTTTGTAATTTTACCGTTCGAAAAGTGCTGATTCTCAGCCTACTTTGAATAAATGACTTTTGATTTGATTTGACTTGAAACGTAAACCTAAGGATCTCTAAAACAGTGTTGTGCAAATAATAATAATTCAATTGTGGCGCATTCTCAAATAGTTGTTAAAACAATAGCTAACGATTATGGATTCGTATATAGGTATTTAGAAATATTTAGATTCAATATAAAATTACCTACAGTTAAGCACAAAATTGATTTCAAGAATCGCGTGCTGAGGTTGGTAAGATAACTTTAATAATTACTATATTAATATTTTTAGGTCATTTTACTCAATAACTTATTTATTTTTACTGCCCCGTTGGTCTAGTGGTCGCAAGCGCTACTGCTGAGCATGAGGTCCTAGATCGGGCCAAGTGTTATTAAGTTTTTCCAACATAAATTTCTCAGTAGCAGTCCGGGGTCTGAATTGGTGCCTGGTTGAAAGCAAAAGGCTCGCGTCCTTTTACATGGAAATTAAACATAACTCGCAAAATATGGATGTGCCTACCTACCTACCTTTCTATTACTTACTATTTCTAGGTTTATTTATTTAATTTTTTTTTTTGAAGGTAATGCGCACATATTGGTTATTTATTTTAGTTTTTCATTAATTACAATACAACACACACACAAAAACATGTATGTCACGACATTTTATTTTATTTTGTATGAGCTTTTCTATAATTTCTAGCATTTAAATTAATTCTCTCAATTTATTATAACGGACACACACTTCCCTATGTGTTTGTTATCCCAGCGTATGGCACGTTCGTGGGTTGCAGCTGAAAATCAGCGTCAGGTGGTACACTTGTGTCGTCATCTGACATTAGGCATTATAATCTTTGTTTTCTCTTTTTATAGTTTTAAGGTGTATTCATTTTGTGTAATGCCAATAAACGCATTTTTCTTTCTTTCATTCTTTACCTACTATTAGGTTGCGTCTGCCTAACCCTTCGCGGAAACCAGGCGTGTTGTTATGTTTATTAATATTTTATTAATATTAATATTTTGTAAGTTTTATTTTTTAAATTTATTAATATTACATATAATGTAAGCATAAGTTTCGATCCCTTGGGAATATCGGGATAAAAAGTATCCTGTGTTAATTCTGGTTATAAACTATTTGTGTGCCAAATTTCATGCAAATCCGTTCAGTAGTTTTTGCGTGAAAGAGAAACAAACATCCATCCATACAAACTTTCGAGTTTATAATATTAGTAGGATTTATTTACATTTAAAAAATGTACCGTTGATCGTGAATTTTAATTTATGGTTCAATCAATTAGTAGAATTCGAACTGCCTCTTTTGCCAGTCTCATCATCATCATTCTCCTGCCTTCATCCGAATTTATTCGTGGTCGGAGCAATATGTCCTTTTCTTCCATACTTCTCTATTAGACGTCATCTCGGTAGTCACCCCCTTTCTAACCATATCATTAATCATATTCAGTCTGTTTTGCCAATCTATATATATAAAAATCAATTGCTGTTCGTTTGTCTCGCTAAAACTCGAGAACGGCTGGGCTGATTTAGCTGATTTTGGTTTTGAAATGTTTGTCGTAGTCCAGGGAAGGTTTGAACGGTGACAAAATATGGAAAAATTGCGAGGAAGATAGTAAAAACAACAATTTCTTTTTCCCATATAAACTGTTTTACCTACTTTCCTGTCAAACATTTGACGATCGTCCTTTCGGTACGGTAGACTCGGGTCCACTCGAATTGAAGTACGTATTAAATTAAGAGTTTTGTATTATAAACCCTTAAGTAGGTTAGGAGTAGGGTAGGAGTAGGGTAGGAGTAGGGTAGGAGTAGGATAGGAGTAGGGTAGGAGTAGGATAGTAGTAGGTTATGAGTAGGTAGGAAGAGGGTAGGAGTATGGTAGAAGTAGGTTAGGAGTAGGGTACGAGTAGGTTAGGAGTAGGGTAGAAGTAGGATAGGATTAGGGTAGAAGTAGGGTAGGAGTAGGGTAGGAGTAGGGTAAGAGTGGGGTAGAAGTAGGGTAGGAGTAGGGTAGGAGTAGGGTTGGAGTAGGGTAGGAGTAGGGTAGGAGTAGTGTAGGAGTAGTTTAGGAGTAGGGTAGGAGTAGGGTAGGAGTAGGGTACGAGTAGGTTAGGAGTAGGGTAAAAGTAGGATAGAAGTAGGGGTAGTGTAAGAGTAGGGTAGGAGAAGGGGTAGGGGGTTGGACACCACGCGAACGAAGTAGCGCCGGGCAGCTAGAAATAATTTATATGGCAAAACAACGTTTGCCGGGTCAGCTTAGTCTATATCATAAAAATCTACCACAAACTACCAACTATGTGTCACACTTATGGCTAGATTTCCCAATGGACATTCATTGTTTAACATATTTGGATCGAGCATCCATTCCCTACGTCGTGTCGTCGTTTACAATAACACAAATGCTCGATGTAAAAGATGAAAATTAATTTTCGTCTCGCGAAAATTGTGAATGAGAATGGATGAAGGTAAAACGAGGATCTTGTGGCATTGTAACCGATAGACCATTGTCAATGGTTTGGCCTTCCTGCAGCTTCATTCATTAAGTAACATGCAACACAATAGATGATTCCACCGTAGGTACCTACAACATCGATACTCAGTAGGTACAAGTAATTACGTTGTCCCTTTATAGATAAACTAGCAGCGCCCCGTGGTTTCACTCGCATAAGTTTCGATCCCGTGGGAATATCGCGATAAATACTCGTAGTATCCTATATGTTAATCCTGGTTATAAACTATCTATGTGCCAAATTTCATCCAGATCCGTTCAGTAGTTTTTGCGTGAAAGAGTGACAAAAATCCATCCATCCATCCATACAAACTTTCACGTTTATAATATTAGTAAGAAGTAAGATTAAATTAAATCAAAATTCATTAATTAATAGTAGGATTTACTGACTTTTGTTGATCTTTCTCGGAATAATTTGGATCTATTGTATAGATGCATATGTCTATACCATTGTTCCAACCTTTTTTTTAAAACCACAATTTTTTTTTTTATACAAAAACTTATTATAATGATATTTCAGAATATCTTGTAGGTAAACAAATTAATTCTTACAATAATTCGGCTATTGTTTCATTCAATCAACTCAGCCTATTGCAGTCCACTGCTGGACATACGCCTCTCCCAGGCTGCACCACAACACCCTGTCCTCCGCCTTCCGCACCCAGTCCGTTCCAGCCACCTGCTGTAGGTCGTCTGTCCATCTAGCTGGGGGGCGTCTGTTGTTCCTACCTAATTGAAGAACTACCAAAATCTTTTGAACACAAAAAAGTTAATTACAATATTTTGGAGTTTCTTGTACTTACACAAAGTTTTGATATAACATTTGTTTATTTCCAACATTCAATGTACGTAACTGTGCCAGGAAAGAAGGATGGATGTTGATAAAGCAAAAGAAGTAAGTCGGACCTTCATTTTGCAGTCATAACATGTGATGTTTTTAGTGTCTACATTCCTCTGTACCTTAGTGGAAAAAAATGTGGGGGGGTGCTACACATTTTCGGGTCGGCAATTTTGATTCGGCAGTATTTGCGTAACTAGAAAGCCAAACCGAAGCAATTACTACACATATTGCGGCATATACTATTAATTCAGCTCATGCCGATCGGAAAACTCCGTTCGGCTATTAGGGTCGGCACAATTTTTCCCGAATATATGACATCTACATGTATTCGATTTTGCCGCCCAACTGTGCCGAATCATGCCGACCCGAACAAAGTGTAACCAAGTAGTACCCCTGATGTTTAACTTAAGTGTTCAATCAATATTATTAATAAAATTATACGACTACAAATAATGAAGATGAAGAAAATGTTTCTTCAATGGATGATGAAGTTATTCGCGATTGTTACGCTAAAATTGTGGAGTATCTTTTAATTGTTTTGGTCAATAGAATGTTTGATTAGGGACTGATTTTTCAACCGACAGATATTTTTTATTTATGGAATAAAATTGACGTCTGACAGATTTTGTATGGAAGAACTGTCAAAAATTTTAAATTATTCTTCGGATTTTATCTGGCGTTGGATAAATCAGCTCTAAGATTTGGTTTGGATTGGTTTTATTTTAACCAGTGAATTCCACGAAATTAAATTCTTTAAGGGTTGGCGATTAAAAAATCAGCCCTAGTACATTTTTCTTATTCTTTTGAAATATTTCATATTTATTATTTAACTTTTTTTTTTTCTAATTGGAAATGAGATGTTTATTTACATTATATAAGCTAATATTGAAAATAATAATACATATGTACATGTGAAAAAATAAGCAAAAAATCATAGGGCATCAAAAAATTCGTCCGTATCGCTGTCAACAGGAACAGTGCCCAAAAGGCTGGCAGCATTGCCACGTTGTATGGCGATGCTAATTCTTTGGCCAAGAAACAGGCCAGCCCTCTGGTCACGTGAAGAGTTGACTAACCGCTTGGCGATATCTCGGAAGCCAAGTGGGCACTCGGACCCCATGGCCCTAGTGTTTCAACCCCAAACGGCTCGAACATATAACTCCCATTGGAATATTTTCGCTGTTTGAGGTTTTCTGCACCAGCAGCAGCCGCTCCAGCACAGCCCACCGTGCTAGGAAGATGGAATGGCGCAAGGGTGTCGACACATGTTGCATCCTACACCAAAGGTCTGCCTAACTTCCAGGGCATTATGGTCATTCCGTCTGGTCTCTTCCCATCGTCGCGTGCCAGGCCGTTGGGTTCTAAAACAGCTGGCACCCTGGCGGTGACAAGAGCACGACGGATGATGTCATTAATGCTGGCGTGCCATGCTATCCGAGCTGCGCTCCTACTGCAGGATAGGCCTTAGTGTCCGTGGCCATGCCAGGCCCACTCACCCACAGCCAGCAGGCGGGCACGCTCAGCAGTATTGGTGGACGTATTGGTAATTTGTTTTATTTTTAACTGTGTTTAGTTTAGTTTATGATCCTGTACGAGTCGCAATACATAATTTTTCTTTCTTTCTTTCTTATTCCGTACCAACCTACAGAGCGGCTCATCCCACTGTCTCTGGGAAGATGGGTTTACGGGGCGATCTGTATCCGGGCAAGCCGCTTTCCAGGCGTTCACCGCGTCGGTCAAACAAGGCACTTCAGAGTCAAATTAACTTCATTTAATTCGTTTTTTATATCCAATATAATTACATTATATTATAATTAGTACTGTGTTCATAATTATCTGTAAATGCACCACGAGATTCTTCATTATACATATATTTCTCACGCCCATAATGGCCATCGTAGATATTTATAAGATCGCTGTTAGCTATGCTATGTATTGTGTAGTTATTTTTATACATAATACTCGTATTGTTATTTAGATATACTCTTTTATGATGTAGATTATATTGCTATATTTTTAATAGCTCTATCATTGTTTATTGCCAGCATTATTCTGATTCTTTATTGTACACAATAATAGTAACTACATAGCTGTTGGAAACATGGGTGATAATTAATGTTTAAATTTTACCTATCATCATCCTCCTCCATTTGTAAGAAGAAAGAAAGAAAAAAAACATTTATTTAGCACAGACAAAAGATTAGCAAGAAAGTGTACCTCACGGCTGCGCCAAAAAGGCCCAGTTCAGCAAAAATGCCAGACAACTTATGCCTGACGCTGGTTTTCAACTGGACCTGATGTGTGAGGTGATGGATGTAAATCAGTTTTACACTGCAACGTGACATGTGTATTGTGACGGAAGGAAGAGGTTTACGTGGTTGATATAAATAAAACCACGTAAAGTGTCCACATATAAAAAAAGTATATTTTCTGGTCACCGTGAGTGAAAGGAACACGACGGTGCGCGGTGTCGCGCGTAGATATAGTCGCTCTTCATACGTTCGGATATGCCGACCGCGCGCATCACTAGTACAGACAGCAAATTTATGTTGTTTAGTAACCTAGGACGTCCCTAATTTTATTACGATTTTTTTTTTTTATTTGGGACTTGCCCTGTTAGCTCTTTTTCTTGTAAACATTCATCAGCCGTCACCTCTGTGTTCACTTTCTTCCTATCTACATATATTATCATATTTTACACAATCCATTTCATCTGTGGTCAAACTCTTTTCGTACAGCTTTTACGGTTTTAAAAATAGTTAGGGGCCTACTGCATAATATATATGTATTAAGCAGTATGCCTTTGTGGTTATGTTCGCTTCCATTTGGAGCTTCGATGCAATCCAATAGATTTGGCCATTGGTTATTTGTGAGGCCACCGGCTAATAAGATTCGCGCACGTAGGGTCTTAGTATTATGCTGAGCGATGGCCATTTTACCGCACTTTCTTTTTTTTTTTTTAAATTACCAGTCGCGGTAAATTAAATCTTATAAGCCGGTCTAAACAATCTACCCGCAAAGTTTAGGTATTAACTGAATTATAATTGCATTGTAACCTTTTTGGTCAAGGTTTTAACGCCGATGTAAAATGCTAACAGGCGTCACTTGCATTGTGATTCAAGCAAAAACTTAACTACCTACTTACATAAGTATTTTCACGTTTCAATTAATCGCAGAAATACCTGGATTTTTGACAGGTGAGGTTGACAATTTAGCTATTTAATGTGGGTTACATATCGAAGGGTCATATTGCTAATGGAATTAGAAATGGTTCCACTAATTGTTATTCATTCCCTGCAAATGTGTATGAAGAAGAAACAAATAAGGGGAAGAACGTAATTACTATTTCCAATCCCATTTCTAAAGTCAATAATGTTTGATGAAGGTGGTTTGTAATCCATCAAGAGATGTTGACTATTATGAGGCCAAATGACGTTTTTGTGGAGCAAAGTTTTAAGCAAAAGACTATTGTATATTATAAGAAAAAAAATTTAATTTTCATATTTTTAAAGGCTGATTTTGCAATAGTCAGATAAATTATATCTGAAGAATACATATGACAGTTTGACATAATGTTCTATACAAAAGCTGTCAAGCCGCAATAAGTATTCCTCATATAAAAATTATCTGACTATTGAAAAATCAGGCCTAAAGGAAATAATTTATTATTCCAACAGACGTGCTTAAAACTTGCTGTGGTACCACTTGATCGTTTTGTTCGGCTGTGAAAGTTGTATTAACAAATTATGTGTATAAAAAAAATGTATGGCGTGGGCCAAATAATTTCAACTCTCAATTTTATCTTATGTCATAAGGAAAACGCATCAATGTAAACATATGTTCACGCAACGGATAAAACGGAATTTCAAATCACTGTCACTGCCTGGTTAAACGATTGTCAACAATATTTACTGCCTAAAAGCTGTTCCATTTTGGAAATTGTTCCTGGGGCTGCAGTCTCGACATTCATAGCGATCGCTTTACGACTGAATTCGGTCGCTAAGTCCTGTCACTCCATACATTGAACCTGTCAATCCGGGACTTTGCGACCGAATTCGGTCGTAAAGCGATCGCTATGAATGTCGAGATAGCGGCCGCTGGTCAAATTTATCTATATCTTTACCATCTTCTAATATTATAAGGAGGTAAAATTTGTTTTTTTTTGTAAGTTTGTATGTAGGGGGTTGCCTCTGGAACTACCCATCGGATTTGAAAATATATTTTAGCGTTTGATAGCCAAATTGTTGAGGAAGGTTATAGGCTATTTAACATCACGCTACAACCTTTAGGAGCAGAGCAAGTCGCGGGCAGAAGTTAGGTATGTATAATAAGAATATTGAAACTAGGTATCCTACTAATATTATAAACGTGAAAGTTTGTATGGATGGATGAATGGATGGATGAATGTATGTTTTTGACTCTTTCACGTAAAAACTACTGAACGGATTTAGATGAAATTTGGCACACAGATGGTTTATAACCAGGATTAACATATAGGATACTTTTTATCCCGATATTCCCACGGAACCGAAACTTATGCGGGTGAAACCGCGGGGCGGAGCAAGTGTAAAATACATTTTTAGGGAACTACATAAATTACGGTAAAAACAAATAATAGACCATTACTTGCGACTACAGTTTATAAATTTCAATCCCAAAATAGTGTGTGCCTGTGTTTTGGTCTCAGTTCGTCTTATCTGTTATCAGATCGAACTGTAGCAGAATATTATCTTTTAACCTAAAAAGATTAACCAGTTTGATAGCGCGGCTGACTACACTGGGTATGCCGCTGATAAGCGGTTAGGACCGGCACTAAATTGTAAAGCCCTAGGGAGCTAACCATCACCAACGCACCAACCGCAGGTAGTCACCTGAAATATCAGTTTAAGAAAAAAACAGTTTTCTTTGTATACATTTCACCGACATGATTGGTATCGGTGTTTAAAAACGATAAAACAAAAAAAACAATTTCTCAACTTTTTACGCAAGGAACAACACCATCAGCGGTCGTTGACCCCCCAAAACTACAAATCAAGTTTATTTTTTATTTTGTCGTGTTTAAATCAAGTCTGCGGAGTTTCGCTAGTTAATGTAATTTCACCCTGTAAATACAATAACGGTCGCCGCCCTAATGACTAACAAAATTAACAACATTGGTGTTGAACTTATCGTTATATCTACTTACCTACTATCATACATGACATGATTATCTACTTCGCTACGCTCTCGCTGTATAATGCGTCATACCAAATATTTAGAATGTACAAATTGTAACTCGTGTAAACTGCATTCACGATTTATTTTCCAAACATGTAAACAAATGTGTGATTATGGAAAAACAACTTTATTACGTACACATAAAGTTCAGTTTCCGCTGCAACTTCAACCATTATTATGACTTTTTCAATAGTAATACTATTGAAAAACGAATTCTGAAATCAATTTAATTCCTACTAGTATAAAACTGATATTTATTACAGTCGAAATAACACCAATAAAATTGGAAACGAGTATTTGAGTTTACAATAGTCTATCATTATTTTTAATAGCCACAGAAACCAAATACTTTAGAGGAGCCGTGATGATGATAACAGCTCTGCTGTTAGCGAAGACTTTAATAATGGGTTATTCAAATATAATGACAAACTGAAAGAATTACTTCCTTCAGGAAATTGTTCTGAGATAAAAACCGAGGCGTTTATATGAACATGCACATTCTGCCTGTAGTGGAAACAAAATAGCGTTTTATTTATTTACTTTGTATACTTTATTATGTACGTGTTCTTTTTTGTGTGTGTGTGTGTGTTGGTATTTTTTGATATGATATCAAAAAAATACATTTAACACTAAAAAACTAACAATGGGCGGCCTATCGGTTTAAATCATCTCCCTACTGATGTTGGGGACTATTCAATAAAACCAACAGTCAAGAGGTGACAGGTGATATGCGACAATCCGACTTTACAAGGATTTCTCATAGTCTAGTCTCTCCCAAATCGAACATCAATAATGTTATCAAAAGAGGCCTCTAAAGGCTGTTCACAAATCCAAAACCCGAACATGGTGTCAGTTTAAATCAAATAGACGACCGCCATTCTTCCTACGGCTGTTTGCTGTCGGGGGCATGGCAAATTAGTAATTGGAAATGTGACGTTTTCGACAATCTGTCGTCTGGTTGTAAATAGGTAGCTGTAGTGAAAATGCGGCAATTTTGCCATTTTTAGGGTTCCGTACCTCAAAAGGACAAACGAAACCCTTATAAGATAACTTCGCTGCTCGTTTGTCTGTCCGTCTGTCAAGACCTTTTCTCTCAGGAACGCGTGGAGTTAAATTAATATCAAATATTCAGGGCACAATCCCTTGAAGCAGTGAAAAATCAAACTTCAAGTCAACGCAACTAAAAGATTCGGGCGTTTATGTTCCGTTTATGCCGCATATTTTGACACTCTCAAGAAAATCGAAACCTATAGGGTACTTCCCGTTGACCTAGAATCATAAAATTTGGCGAGAAGAAATGTCAAGTAGCACAAGTAAAGGAAAAAATTCGAAAACCGTAAAGGACAATGCTCATGGATGTATGGAATCTCGTACCAAGCTGCATCAGTCAAACTTAGTTTTTTATAGACTACACTTATCATATTAACTCTTACAAAAGTTCTTTTTGTAAACAAAATCGGGTTTCGCAGATTTAAAAAAAAAATCGAAATAACCTAAAAACTAGGTACCTTATTTTATTTGACATGTCATACACGAACGGCCATTATTGCTCTAAAAAAATGATAATCGGTTTAATAAAAATTCTATTCTGTTATATTCTAGTTTTTTTAATTAATGTAGAATCGGCAAAGCATATTTTTGTTACAAGTTTTTTGATAGACGTGATCATGACACTTTCAAACTTCAAGGTTGTATTAATCATATCATTTGAAACAGAACGTCATAATATAATAGCGAATAAAACAATACTCGTATCAACACTTTTTAACTTTAAATTAAATGCCCTGTTCAAAAATCAAATCCCCGACGCAAAATGTCGTAAAAATTTATTAAAATAATTACTATAATATTTTGATCTTGATGCATGAGACTATTTGGTACGACTTTTGGTCATTGTTTTTTGTAGTTACATTACAATTTCTTTTTTCCTGTAACAAACTTCCTACAATTTTTTACGGAACCTTCGGTGCGTGAGTCTGACTCTCATTTGAGCGGTTTTTTGACAAATATGTCGCATTTTCAGTTTTAAGGGCATACGAATGTCTATGCCAGACGTTGTTATAGATAGCCAGAAACCTTGTGTGACCGGCGAAGCTAGTATCCAATCGGATCATTTTACCACACGGTCTTCAGTCACTGCAAAGCTAGGCTTTAAATATCCTAGCATCGTGTAAACAGCTCTAGCATGCCAAGCCAGGACAATAAGCCAGCGGGGTAATTCCGTAACACACACTATCCATAGCAATGGCTTTCATTTTGACAGTTCAACAACATTCATTGCGTTATTTACGTTGGGGAGCAGACAAACTTTTCGAACATATGAATCAATGTATTAGCAATATCCTACAAAATGATTCAGATTGAGATTGATATACGCAATTAGGGTGCAGGATATCACTTGCTTGCTATTCTAGCCTCGTGTAACCAGGGCATTAGTCACGAAGCAAGCCAGACAGGTTTTAGTTAATACGAGTATTGTTTTTGTCGTATCAATGACAATACTACACTACTTTGAATCAGTATGACGTCGGAGTTATTTCGGTTTACAAATTGGACGGTTTTGCCGTCACGTGTTGGTCGTGATTGTCTTCTTCCGTGTCTGTCGGCATTGCAGCACGTTCACGTGATGATTATTTATTTGAGAAAGCTGAATTCAGCGTCACTATCACAGTCTTCTATTTATAACGTTGGTGAGACAAATTCATATTACAACCGGTGTAAAAAGATGCTTAACGAAGTCGAGATTCAATTATACTCCTCGTCATTGTGATCACTGTATACTGAAGGTTTTCAGGTATGGACCTGGGAACCTTCTGGTTATGAGTATAAGGATATTGAAGGTCAAAGTTCAAACTTTTTTTCACGAAAACAAGTTTTAAATATTATTACTTTATTTTTAATACTATTACAAGTTCTGTACCACTGCATGCACCCATAAGCACTATGTTTTGCGTGCGTTACATTGTGCACTACCATAGACAGCGAATTTTCACACCAAAAATAAATGTCGTTTCCCAGCAACAATTCTTGCACAAAGTTACCTACTTAGTTTGATGTATAGAATGCGTAGATGACGACTTCATGATGGGTATTTTTTTTACCGGGCCGGCACTCGCAAAAGACAGAATTGTGTAGAAAAGGGAGAGGGAGGCCTTTTCCCTAAAGTGGGGCTGTACAGGGTAGTTAGATTAGATTATTATGAACGTAAATGGAGCAAAAGGATTATGAGTAAGTTTAGTTTCTGCTTACCCACACGAAAAAATATGTATGTGTGTAAATTCATAATATTAATTCCCCGCTTATTTATATAAATATCTAACCAAATAGATTCGACCACAGACGGAAAATTCTTTTTCTTAAGGGCTGATTTTTCCAACGCCAGATAATTTTATCGGAGGAATAATTTTGAATTTTTGACAGTTCTTCCATACAGAATCTGTCAGACGTCAATTTTATTCCACGAATAAAAATGATCTGTCGATTGAGGAATCAGCCTTAAAAGTTACGAAGTAGAATATTTTTATTTGACGTGATATTCTCATTTTGTGCTTATTTACCGGTACTTAATAAATTATTACCTCATATTTGTTTTGTTAATATGCGGATAATGAAGTGGTCTTGCGGATTATTAAAACCTATTAGGTTAAATACTTATGTGGTTAGGTACCACTCTTATAATATAAACATTATAATTGTTGGCTGTTTATTCGTCCATGCAGCTAATAAAACAAAATGAGTTTTCCGGTTACAAATGTGTGCTATACTTAACCACAGGCAATAGACGAACTGACGGGGTCCGCTAGGGCCGATGCCGCCGGGGCTGCGGGTTGTTCGAAAGAGATACCGTGGCCCCTGGCACAGGCAACTGAAGGTACACGGGTGGGTTTTAGTCAGTAAAAGTCTGACACGCCCTTCCGCTCATCCCAGAGCGGGAGAGGTCATCTGATGATATCCCACCCAAAAAAAAAAGGCAATAGACACACAGACAATACAAATAAATAAAAAATAACTTATAAATTAGAAGATGGACTACTTCCGGAAGCTTGTTGTCTGAAACGTTTTTTCTATGGCGCGGTTTATATGCCTGTCTATGGCAAACATTACGAAATTCCATAAAACTTGCATCCTATATTCAACCCTTTTAGGGGATAAATTTTTAAAAATCCTCCCATAGTGCTCACTTTCGTTAATAAGGAACATTTGTGCAAAGTTTCATGCTTCTAGATCCAACGGTTTATGCTAAGCGTTGTCTGTTAGTGAATTAATGAATTTAGACATTTTATTAAGTAGATTCTTAACGTAGAATTCATGTTAAAAGTCTCCAACATTTTTTCCACTGCACATAAATACACATGACTTACTTAAAATGACTTATAGGGCCCTTGACACAGGAAACCATGAAGGTTTGCGTTCATTACTTATTTAAATTGCACGATACCATACATAGGTTCAAAAATAAGACATCCCGTTATTATGATCATTGTACAATAATTAAGGATGGGTCAGAACATCTTTCCTTAAAGTCGATTTAATTGGGAAATGAGAGATGACACGATTACCTTCAAACCTTTAAAAGGATGGATGTGTATGTAAAAACGTCTGCAATGGTAATGACGTGAATATTTTCGTATATGGCATAATTAGTATGATGCAAGTAATTGCATTGGACTTGAGACGAGGGTATAAAAAATAAATAAGAGTCTCTGTGAGGGTCGAGGTTGTAGCGGGATCGTCCGAAAGGGTTACCGCTGCCCTGGTACATAAAGGGCTAAGGAAGTCATTTGATAATTTCCCATCCTGAGGTTGAAGTTCAGATCCATTAATGAATAATCAGCCTATAATGTTCCCACTGCTGGAACACAGGCCTCCTCCCTTCGAGAGGGAGTGGGCTGTAATACACCACGCGGGCTCAGTGCGGGTTGGTAAATGTCAGATGTCATTGAGTTTTTAGTTCTAGGACATGCCGGTTTTCTCACGATGTTTTGGTGACCGTTTTGAGGGCAGTGGTGATGAAATTATTTATACAAAATAAAGCGCTTGACTGGGTTGCTTGTCTGGGAACCCACGACCTACAACTCGTAAATCGGGGCCATTACCACTGGGCCACGCCTGCTCCTGAGAAATATTTTTTGTGACTTGAAACTGCTTCACATACATGGAACATGTAAGTGACGACACGTTTAGCGCAGTGGCTGAGCGATCGACTGCTGCGCTGCGTGTCGCGGGTTCGATTCCCGCACGGAACAAATATTTGTATTGCCTACAGGTAGTTATTCCGGGTCTGGCTGTTTGTGTATGTGAGTTTAAATGTTTGTAAACTCACCCAGGATACAGGAGTAATTGCTAGTGTGGGCCAACGCTTAAAAAAAAAAAGAAAAAGAAAAATTGCTGTCATTCCTAGATATTTGACAGTCGTTACAGGTAGTCAGAAGCCCGAAAGTCTCACAACCAGTCTCACGAAGGGGTATCGTGTTATCCGGTAACTGGATTGTGGAGGTTAGATAGGCAGTCGCTCCATATAAAATACTGGTATTCAGCTGCATCCAGTTATACTGGAAGCTGACCCCAAAACAGTTTGGAAAAGGCTAGGCAGACCACTCGCGCTTGTTCTAAGCAACAACTATACTGTACATTGAATTTTGACATTAAACTTCGTTTTATGCGTTCTAATAAAAATATTTAAAAAATACTATTTATAAAACAAAATAACATATTGAATATAACGTCTGTGTAATCCTAGAGCGGTATTACTTTCTTTGACGATTCATTTAAAAGGTGGTGAATTCCAAGCGTATAATTAATTAAGTACCTTAATTATGATTGAACTCAATTGACTTCGTAATTAGTTAGACGAACTAGTTTTGTCAATGCACATTAGACTTAGACTACAGACTGGTAGAGCTGCATTTTCTCTAAATGAGTTTTTTAAGTATGTCCGATTTCCTCTCAGCAGAAGTTTTATTGATGGCAGTATAGTGTACCGAAGCAGCGGGGTAATTGCGTAACACACTAACAATGGCAATGGCTTTCATTTTGACAGTTCAACAACATTCATTGCGTTATTTATGTTGTTGAGTAGACGATTTTTCGAACATATGAAGCAATGGATTAGCAATATCCTTCAAAATCTGAAAGATTGTGATTGATCATGTGTTGCGCAATAAGGATGCAGGAATTTGGTCGAATAAAAGAATTTAGAAACTGACAAAGACATAGAAGGCTTCCCGTCTTCTATGTCTTCGTCAGTTTTAAATTGTTTTCCTGTGCACGAGCCTCACATAATCCCTGTAGTCCCGTTGTCCCCGTAGGCCATGTCCCCAATCGTAATATTTTTTTATTTGTGTAACAAAGGTGTGAATACAGTCTGTTCTTAAATTAAAGTTCATAGGTCGCTTTTTCTTTCCTATACTCGTATCTATGGTCGCTATGTTATGCCAAGAGGCGTAGAAATATGGTTGCATGCAAAATAAGTACAATATGGAATATTTTCTATAGTCAATGCATAAATAAATAATCATAAATTGCAATTAGTCACAATGTTTAATTAAAAATGGTTTCTCCAGTCAAATAATTATATAAGTCATTCAGAAACTCATCAGTCGTATAATAACATTTTTCAATTCTCTTCTTTAATTCAGACCTGAGTCCACAGTGTTAGTATCAACAAAATGACAATATTGTGTAACATTAATTTTTTTTCTGACATCTGGTAATATATTGTAAATGCGCGGTGCCATGCCTAAAATACTCAAACTCTCCTGTACGTAATCAAACATATTGTCATTGTGTGAAAACACCTTTTGTCGAAACGTTATTATTATTATTGTGATTAAAATAGTATTGTAATGTACCTATAAATTAACTAATTGGTTACAGTAATGCGGAATGGCCAAGTCTTGTTGCTACGTTCGTGGTAGAACATTTTTCCCATTAGATAACGACTCTTAAATGTTAAAATAATTATTTTATGTAGTTCACTATGAGTGTTCGTGAAGACTTGTAGTGTTTTACGTGAATTGTATTAGATTTTTTAAAATTATAAATTGACTAGTGGATTAGGAGTACTTAATTTTCATTTTGTCTGTGACCCCTCTCGTGTGTGTTTCGCGAATTTATAAGTGGTTGGTAGGTAGACCCCTTTAGATTTATACACGTGGCAATTTTGTCAATTGAAAATACTGATATTATAAATATGTAGCAATAAACCTATTGGAGCATGAACCTGTTGCTTCTTCCTTAGAGCCCGGCAACATGACCACGACACGTTTTTATATCTTGATGAATGTTTACGCCTGTTCTGACGTCATGGTCTTGCTTGTGTTGAACCTTCTAAATGGATTCTTGTTTTGTTACAGATGCAGATCTGGTGACGCGTGACACCAGTAAATCAATATGAACACAGTTATTGGACTGAGTCCGAAGAATCCTAGCTGGGACTTGAACAAGAGTAAATGTGAGTAGTCTTCTCCGATAATATTTGAGAATAATACATATTATATCAATATCAGAGACAGTGGTGGCTCAATGGTAACGGCCGCGACTTCCGAGTTGTAGGTCGTGGGTTCAAACCCAAGCAGGCAGTTTGCTTTGTGTTAATTATTCCATCACCACCGCTCTCAAAACAGTGAAGGAAAACATTGTGAGGAAACCGGCATGATCTAGAACGAAAAATTCGAAGACATTTGACATCTACCAACCCAAACTGGGTCAGTGTGGTGGATTATAGCCCACTTCCTCCCACAGAAAGAGAAGGCGCAGTCCAGCAGTGGGAACATTATAGACTGATTATCCATAATCATATCATTCCTCAACCTCACAAGGGGCCCGCGTGAGGCCTGTTTTCCAGCAGTGGAAACAATATAGGCTGGTTATGATATCCATATTTGTTAGATCAGAAGGTGCACGGGTCTAAGTAAAAGCCACACGATTCAATCGATCAAGGTTAAGCTACGGATCCATCAGCATGGATACGTGGATGGATGGCCATCTATTCCATATCGAAAACCCTCCGTGACTTGGAAGTCACGTTAAAACTTTGCTCCTGGCATTCTTAAATCTTGGACCGTCGTTACGGGCACTCCATAGATATAGGAAAGGAGCAGTCAGATGCTCGAAGGTCTGACATCCACTCTTGCCAAGGATTATTGTAGTGTTAGTCAGTAACTGGGCAGCAGAAGTTAGATGCACTCACTCCATGTAAAATAGATCAGATCTGGAGCCTTTTTAGTACAGCGGACAATGCGACTTATCTGTCAAAAAAACTACAAAATTTACACATTTTCACGACAAGTGCTGTATATAAGGATGGGAAAAAAACTTGTTGGTTTGTAGGATTGTCACATGTCAGCTCTCATCTGTCGGTTTTATTAAATAGGCTCCAATATCAATCACAACCATTCAATACGCTTTCGTACCGAATCTAACATCAACCAATATTATCGTAGGTATTAGTCCTCTAAACGCTGTTCACAAGTCCAAAGCCCGAAAACTTTGTTATAATATACGAGTATAAATCAAATAGACGACCGCTATTCTTCCGAGACTTGTTTGCAGTTGGGGGCAATACAAATCAGGTTATCGAAATGTGTCATTTTCGATACGATTACCTGTTGGATGGTTGTGAATAGCTATGTAGATCAGCTGTGGGATAAATACAAACACACGACCTCACACCATATTATTTTGTCTATCATACTTCCCATTACATGAATTACACAAACGACGCGTTGATCTAGTTAATGGAACGGATGAGCGTTGTTAAACTTTCAAATTGAAAACTATAGCGGTTGTGTATTATGCAATCATGGTGCAGGGTTCCAAACTTATACAAAATAAGACTTCAAAATCATTCAGGTTGTGATTGAAATTATGTGGTTTCATTATGTCTAAAGTTTTGTGAGAGTGAATTTTGTCTAATGTTTTTAAACAATTTTTATTGGCTGATAGCAATTAAAGGACACTGGACATAGTTGTATACGGGATACGATGTAGTATCCTTTTTATTTTTAGCTTTTTCCTCAATGGAAATAAATATAATTGGTTATGTAGGATCTATGACACGATTAGGCTTACAGATAGTGATTCTCAAAAAACACATAAACTCACTTCATCATTATCAGCCATAGCTTCACCCACTGCTGAGCATAGGCCTCTCTTATCATGTCCAGGTAGAGCCTGGACGTGGCTGGCGTGAGGGGTGCTCCTGTACAAGCATCATCCAGGTTCTACCCATGATGGTAACCATGTCGTTCATCCATCTCGCTGCCGGACGACCGACATATCGTCTCCCAATCACTGAGGAACATGAAAACAATATATCTAAGCTAAATTATGAATATGAAGTTCGTTAATTATGAAACACCCATACAATGTATTTAGTTTTTAGGCACATTCGTAAAAAAAATACTCGAACAGCTAACTTTGTTTTCTTTCTGCCATGCGCATCGTGAAACTGCGTCACCAGCATCTCAGCATACGCTTAGCCTGATGGATGACGTCTGTGCCATAGTTTGTTAGTCATTTATTATCTTATCATTATTATCATAATCATAGTAGAAGTACCTAGGTAGTGACTAATTTACTGATACTGATCAACTGACAGACTGCAACTATCTTCATTATTCATTTGTATCTAGAAGTGGGTTATAAACACAGGACGCAATGCAAAGTAAATTAGATAGGTAGACTCAAATACGATAAATTTAGATAGTTATGTTGGTGTGGATAGTTCGTTCTTCTCAAAATTATAAAGTGAACGTAGTTACTTTTGCCTTTTTAAACTACTCATGGATGTCGTGCGACTGACAAAAGAAACGAGTAAGTCGGACACATTGAAAATCAGATCCAGAATGGGAGAAAACTGTTCTTTTCCTACAGGGAGATCCTGCAATAAAACATGATGAAAATAAGTTGATTTAGTTAGTTTATTGGGCATGCAATCAAAGTAACCTGTGCTCTGCCACCGACAAAGCCGTGGAAGTGGCAAAGTTTTCGGAAAACAGCATTTAAAATACAGTCGGGCAGCCACACGGAGAAGAAGATTGGGACAGCTGCAATTTATGATTAAAACACTTTTGGTACACAATCCTCCTTGACATTTTATTAACCGAAAGAATATCACGTGTTGTAACAATAAGCCATAAAATAAATGCACTATTTGTTACTACTATCAGCATAAACATTAATAGTTTTAGATTATTCTTAATTATAATTTTGTTAGATTGCATTGCGGAATGTTTCGTTGTGTGCCTGATGGCACGCATACAGAATACGTTTTTTTTTTTTTTTAAGAACTGGTTGAATTTTACAAATGAAAGTGAACGCGATCACTGTATCTAATGCCGCATGTAATAATACACCAAAATTATGACATTGACAGCTCTTGAACGCAATTTGGATATGGTTTTCAGTTTCATTGATGAATTTCGCCCCTAGTCGTCCTGGATGAAAATAGGCAATCTTTTACTCAATATAAAACCCTGAACTCACGAGTTAAGTAGCTATGAGAATATGTAGACTGTAAAACGCATACTGCGATCGCCAATCCAAAATCACGCAATGCCCTTTAAAAACCAACTTCACGAGGGATCATCTTTGCAAAAAGGTGGTCTACGTCCATGCTCCGAAGGATCTATCCGTCCATACTTATAAATGCGAAAGTAACTCTCGTCTGTCACCTTCTCACGCCTGAACAGATTTCTATGAAATTTGCCATACAGGAAGAACATGACCTGGGGTAAGAGTTGCGTAGGAGTTATCCCCGTAGTACGTTCCCGGGGGATAGTTTCCGAACTCCACGCGGGGGACTAAGATAGTATGATATATTTTTCTCTTGTTATCTCGAACTACTTATGCCAGTATCTCATACCGTAATTAAATGATTACGGTATTACGTGCCTGCGGGTATCCTTATTGTATCACCATAGTTAGGAAAGTACGAATAAAGATGAGATTGTGAACTTCTGATAACACTTATCCTTTCTCATTCCAGATGAAGAAATCGACGAGCTACCATTCATGGCCTCTCTTGGCCCAGTCGTCACCATACTGGCGGTCTATCTAGTATTCGTGCTGAAGATCGGACCAGTGTTTATGAGAAAACGGGAGGGTTACAAACTGACACACACGTTACTTGTCTACAATGGCATTCAAGTTGCTATATCAGCCTATATGGTTTACAGAGTAAGTTTTATACTGGATATTTATTATCTATTTTTTTTGCGGTTGACGGTTTCACTCCGTTTGTCTTCGTATTTTCTTCGGATTAAAAAAAAAACACGAAGAACGGACGACTTGTGTAACCAAAGCATATTGGTATAGACTATAAGCAAATATTTTCAGGTGATTTTTGAACGCCAGCGTTCAAAATGACATTAGTTTAAAACATTAAATTATTACATGTAGTCAATGTACAGTCTGTATGGGACTTCCCCGAGCTAGGTGGACTTAAAAGGTGGCTGGGCCAGACTGGGTGCATAAGGTGGTGGACAGGCTGTTGTGGCGCAGCCTAAGAAAGGTCTTTGTCTAGCAATTGTTTGGCTGAGCTTAAAATCTAGAGGCCACTGTAATTAGTATAAAGCCAAGTAGATCAATATTGAGATTGACATGCCTACGTTAAACGGGTTTTTCCCTAAAACCGTTTAGTGTCAGCTTAAACTCGAAATAATTAAAATAAATATTTTGAACACTCGCTAAGTATGTGTTTAACAAACAATCTTACTATGTCCAATTACGTAACTTTTATGAATACACGTGTCTAACAATAAATCACGTGAATACTAATTGAAATTAATTTTTTACTTAATTTGTTAATCAATCTCCCGTTGAATGGGTCTTATAGGCAATTAGCAACAAGACAATGGCAATGAGTTGTGATTTTATAACATGCTAGATGCGAGTGCTAGATTGTATTGTAATGCCAGTATTGAAACCTAAATAACAACTCCTCTTTCATGTCTGTATCATGTACTAGGTATCTAGGCTGGCTAATTAAAAACAGCCCCTAGGCTGGCTAAGTAAAAACAGCCGCACGGGTCGATCGATCAGGTTAAGCTACACTTGCCGCGGCTGGTCCGTGGATGAATAACCATCTTCACATACCAAGACCTCGAAAAGTACGTTTAGCCGTTCGTCCCGGCTGTCATTCGTGGATCTTTGACAGTCGTTACGGATCGTCAGTAGCCCGAAAGTTTGACAACCAGTCTTACCAAGGGATATCGTATTACCCAGTAAATGGGTTGTGGAGGTCAGATAGGCAGTCGCTCCATGTAAAATACTGGTATTCACTGACTGGTATAGACTGGAAGCCGACCCCAACATAGTTAGGAAAAGGCTAGGCAGATGATGACCTAGGCTGACTCAACCAACTTGCATTTCAAAATTAAATATAAACTTGTTTATTTTTACTAACTATTTAACATGGTCAGTTTTTTTTTTTTAATAAAACGTTGCCCCAGACTAGGAATTACTCCTGTATCGTGGGTGCGTTTACAAACATTTAAACTCACATACACAAACAGCCAGACCCAGAACAACTACCTGTAGGCAAAACCATACATGGTCCGTTATACCTTAGGTAGGTATTACGGACCATGTGACCTTTGACTGTGCATTGAAAATTTTAAGAGCGCCTGATAACTTTCAGCTAGCAAGTAATCGCATATAAACTACTTATGGCAAATTGTTCCTAAGATATTTTTTTGGTTAGTGGATATATCATTGTATGTAGGTACCATGTTAAAGCATTTGCTTTAACATGGTACCTACAGACAATAATAAGACATGTTATGCCTTTTGTTAATATGATAAGACATTTTATATTTATAAAATGTCTTATCATAATAACAAAAGGTACGTTTAAAGGTGTAATCGCGAAAAAAACTGTTGTTCCTATATAAATGTATGCATAAAATCAAACTCATCAAAATAAAAAAAACTATTTTTTTTTAATAAGGCTGAAAATCTGCTCTTTTTGAACAGTTACACGTCTTTAATTATTTTTATTACACCTTAATAGGTAGACTAAATATTTCCGGCTGTAATGTCCTCTTGGGCAACAAGGAAACATGTCCCTTATACCGGTTCAACGTTTCCTGTTACAGCCGCGTTCCCTGCGGTACGACGTCATTTCAATATGATGTACGCAATACAAATTCCGGTATTCCTTCTTGTTGACCTCGTAATTCTTTTACCACTTTTGACAATTCCCAGTTAATTTAAATTTCAGTAAGGTTGATTTTTTGACAAATAAACCTTATCGTATTATGACGTGCAAGTGGTTTTTAACCTTAGGATTTTATAGCAATTACGAGATTACCTAAGTTTAAGGTACGGTCACCAAAGGAGATAAGTAACCAGGGTCGTCGGATATAGTTGAAGTTTAGTAAGAAACGAATTGATGTTTTCGGATAAAAATTTATTTAATTAATAGAAAACAACTAGTTAATTTATCAAACTAAATTTCCTTCGAAAACATCCATCAGTTTCTTACTAAACTTCAACTATATCCGAAGACCCTGGTTACTTATCTCTTTTGGCGACTGTACCTATTTTGCCCAGATTGGATGTTCAAAATTTTTTTTTTCTGGTTTCCAGTTCCTGTCAGACCTCATACACATGGGTTTGGTACCAAAGAAATGTTATATGAACGAAGATAGTTCCAGAAGTGGAGTAAGTAGCCGTACATTTTTTATCAATCAATTAGTTGCGATGGATGAGAGTTGCCGAAAATCGAGATGAATAGCGTGCAATAGGAGAGGCGTATGTCAAGGAGTGGACTGCTGTAGGCTGATGATGATGATGATGAACTAATTGCGCCCCACAATTTTACCCGCGTAAGTCTCAAAACGGTGGGAGTGGGATAAAAAGCCATATTAGTCTCAATTGTTTCCGCCACAAATCTAATCCTATGTCCTAATTCAGGTCATGGTCTACTCCTGTGCCAAATTTCATCTAAATTCGTTCAGCCGTTTTAGCGTGAAAGCGTAACAAACAAACATACAAAAAATCTAATCTTATCTCTTTATTATAATATAAGTTTTGATTTACAAATTGAACACTCACTTTCGTTTACCTAAGTACTAGGTACTCATGCTCCAAAAACCCGGATGTTCATGAACTTCTTTGTAGGTGCCTACTTCTAAAAATGGAGATCTTAATATCTTCAAAACACCCCTGTTCATTTTCTTGACTTTAAAGGTTATTGTACCCATGATAAAATTCCTAATAATTGCCCAGTATAATTAAAATTTAATGATTTTTAAATTTTCCATTCATGCATTTCGTTTACAACACATTAAACTTTTCCATTTCAGATCCTGTTTGACACATACTTATACCTAGCAGCGAAGCTCTCAGAACTTCTAGACACAGTCTTCTTCGTCCTAAGAAAGAAGACCAGCCAGATAACCTTCCTCCATTTATACCACCACACAGTCATGGTGATTGGCACATGGGCTTTGCTCAAATATTGGCCGTCACACACGCTTATATTCATCGGGTTCCTGAACTCTTTGGTGCATGTCTTCATGTACACATACTACGGGTTGGCAGCGTTGGGGCCAAATGTGGCCAAATATTTGTGGTGGAAAAAATACATGACGAAGTTTCAGCTAGTGAGTTTGTTTTGAGGACTTGTTTTTCTTTCACTAATAGCACACCATAGGCTCAGTAGTAAATATACAGTCTCAACACCGATGATCGCGGGTGATGCATCCGGTTTGCGGTCAGCAGTGTACGGCACCTTCTATCCAGGGCGTCGAGTTCAGTCTGAGTCCATTTGAGTATGCCGAAAGAGTACATCAAAACTAGCATGACCCAACCGTTGAAGGCGCGCACCTTATTTCTGCCCGAAAGAAGACTAATTAATACTTTCTTTTGGCGACAAAAGAAGCGCTCTGTAATGTTGCTTAGCACAGTGGGTGATTCAGCTCAGGCCTCATTGATGTGGCTTCAGAAAGAGCTCTTGGGAAATATCCCCAAGACCCCATACTGGAACAGTAATAAATAGGACTGCTTAAGGGTAGCAGATGAGAGCATCTTTATAGTAAACGTAGACCCCAACCCGGGCTAAGTTGTTATGATGATGTTTGAAAACATATTTTTTTAAATACATTTTACACAGTAACTGATTTATGAATCACCATTTTCTTTCTTTTTTTCATAAATTTCAAATGCCTTTTTTTACAGATCCAGTTCGTGTCAATCATCGTCCAATACGTAGCGACTGTGAGAGTGTCAGACTGTCCCCCAGCAAAGGGAGTGGCCATATTCGTCTCATGCAATACCGGAGTCATTCTCCTTCTGTTTTTAAACTTCTACAGACAAAGCTACAACAAGAGAAGAGGGGGAATAGCCACTAAAACGTCCCTACCATCACTGTGCCTACAAAAAGAAGACTAGAGTGCGTTTCCTTAGTAGTCTATGAAACTGTTGTATATCATGGCTGAAAAAAACGAGTAGAACAAACGAACGAATAGTATCACAGTGTTTCAGTACAGTAGTTTTGTGCAGTTTCATACATTCACCATCATTCAGCCAAAAGACATCGACTGCTGGAATTAGCCCATATATTCATACATTAATTTATCTAAATATATCTAGCTGACCCTCGCGTTGGATTTTGGCTCCATATTTACGCGAATCGTGTTTTAATAAACCCTGATATGCAGTTTCAAAAACTACTATGAAAGCATTATTTTGCTAGCGAAAGTGTATTATAAAAAAAACTTTTTAATTTTATTGAGAGTTGCACGGGGATAAAGTCTATCATCAAGATACTATTTTTGATTTAATAATTAGAATTTTACAATTTGTGATTATATAATAAGTACATTGTAATACAAATGAGCAAAATGCTCACGTGTATCAAACAATATTTTTCAACACACTTGCGAGGAAAAAAGAAATAATATTTTGTAACAAATGTTCGTGAAAAATGGCTTGCGGATTTAATAAATACATTGAGAACATAAATGCTGTGCAATAAGATCCAATTTACGAGCAAGTGTGTTTAAAAGTGTCGTTTGATACGCTTGAGCATTTTGCTCATTTGTATTTTAGTGATATTTAACGAAACCTCTGTGATGACAACGACAGTTTACTTGTCGTGAAACGGTCTGACAAATGTTTCATTTTTTTTAAATTCGATTTTGTCACGATCTTTGTAAATAGTCCTAATATTTATAAATGTGTACAAAAAAAATGTAAACTTTGCAATTAGGTACGTATTACCCACATATAGACAACTGATATAAAGTTCAGTGTTGCAACAAAAGAAAAACTAGTTTTTTAAGGTCTTTTTTTAGGCTGTGAAGTATTATTGAGGTTCTTTAAAATTTTTTTATAACTTATTGAGTGCCTTAATACTCTCGGTATAAATTTTTTCGGTAGAAGTCTATTTTGTTTCAATCGGGTTTTCATAATATTTAGGTTTGAAGTCCAACGTAATATGTATTTTTAAGGTTTAGGAATAAATTATTACATCAATAATGGGCCAAATTAAGGCATTAATGATGTAATAATAATTGAATTAAATATTATAGTTGATTGCGGGTCCAAATTGAAATATTTCTATACGCCCTATTGTATGTTCGTTCAGGAATTTGGGACATTTGGTGTCCATAAAATAGGATTCAATGTGTTCATTTAAAGTTTTAAAATTTTTCATATTCTATATATTTTACATTCATTTGCATTTGGATAAGTTGAGACCGTTTTAAGTCTTTTTTATAAAATAATAATAATTATGAATTTTTAATATGAAGTTTTTGAAGTAAAATATAATATTTTAAATGACTGCATTTTTTAACCTAGACGGTGAAATAAAATTTAAATATTTATGAAACAATTGTTGCGGTAAGCAATTGAATTACTTACACGAAAAATAATACTTTTCAATGTGCAAATATTTTGAAATATTAAAGAAACTTGCATACTAGAAAGTCAAATGTACAGAAAGTCGAATATAGTTTTAGTTTGTATTTTTTTTACAGCGTGATATGTAACAACTATTTATTATTGGGTACTTATGTAAACGAAAATTATTTGTAAATTATTAGGCTTTTAGACGGATGAATGTTAGCTTAAAATAAATGATTTCTATCAGTTGTATTTTGGCTTATTTTTTAAGAATTTCTTATTCCTTTTTTACATGAATTCTTAAGAACAAATTGAAATACCAATATACATAAAAATAGAACAAATTCGCTAACACTAGTTAATCCCAATCCCACACATCAGTACTTACTTGTCCACTCATGAAAAACCTTGAAAATTGTACAGAATGATAGGAAAAAAGAAAAACAACATAAATATTGTAGTCACATATATATTATTAAACATTACAAACCCGATTACGCAAATGTACAATTATTTAATGTATAAACGTGCAACTACATAATGAAAGATGCTTGAACGATTGCATTTAATTTTATGGCAGCAGCACACCTAACTATATAAACATAATTATGTTTAATTTCCAATGATGATGTTTGAGAGAATAATAACGCTGATTTTGCTGTACCAACTAAACTTAAATGAGAGTATTGCTACCTCTTACTAACAGATAAAGCGAGAAAAGGACGGTGACGGAAAAAACTAAGTTAGAGCTGTCAAATAAGGTCGCGTTTTAAACGACGGCCTGTTTTCAGGTAACGTGTGCTAACTTCGTTGCAGGAAGTAATTTCCAATCCTTATATTCTTTTGACTATATGTATAAGTGCCGATTATATGGAGGACAGCTCTCCCTAAAATCTATTCCTTAATGATTTTTTTTGAGAAAAAATTGCAATAACCTTAAATAAGCTTAGTTTGATCACAAAAGAATCAGCTATAATGAGTTCTGTCTTAGCGATTCGTCCTCCTTTTACTACAGTCGAGTGTGCCACTACCTTTAGGGCTGATTTTTCTATCGACAAATAATTTTTATTTGTAGAATAAAATTGACATCTGACAGATTTTGTATGGAAGAACTGTCAAAAATTCAAAATTATTCTTCGGTTAAAATTATCTGACATTGGAAAAATCTGCCCTTAGTCACATTTTGGTATGGAGCTTAAATAAATCTAAATCGCTAAACGTCAGCTAGTTGCAGAAAACCAGTATACCTAAATATTAAGTAGCCTTATTTTAAATTCGTAGAAAATGTCATATTGCTGGTAAGAGTATTCTGTTTGATTTATTGCGAAAAAAAAATTAAATTCTTAAATTCATTACTATCGAAACTCATTTATTTATTCACTAATTACGTAATATTTTTGCTAAGAATAAATAAGATTTTTCATGCTAATTAAAATTAATTTAAACAGCAAGCAGGCAAGGCAAGCTTGATTGAAAAATCTTTTCCAATATATTTGTTTACGATCATTTGGGCGTTTTCAGTTGGGGCAGAATTTTTAGAATTCTTTCGCATTTTGAGTATCAATACATTCCTAAATGAATGTTTCGAGCGCCTATCATAGAACCCGATAAACAAAAGAAAATATTCCCTAAACAGCAATTTAATTTATTTTGGAAGAAATATTCTAAATCATTGGAAGACAGTATAATTATCACTTTAAATTACAGTAATAAATTGACAGTATTTCGTGAATTCTAAACAAAGTTAGAAGGATCCACAATTACACATTTGCAAAGACCAACAATTATATATTATGTTGCTATTATTGGAATTAAATTTCTATATACCTATCTACTTCCAAGCAGTATTAGAATCTTTTTCAGCTCCTAACACAAGCGGATACAAGCGGATTATTTTTCGTCCTTTTTTATAAATCATTTGACCGCTTTTAGTAAGCTTTACCCACATAGCATGAAGTATTATTACCAAACATTTTAACACTTATTTTATTATTTCGAAATATTTTTAATGGAGCAGACGTATCAAAGCACGGTACTTCGAGTTTCATGGCAATATACTCAGTGTATCATCTTAGATTAAACAATAATGTCTTAAATACATGATATAACAATCTATAGTATATACACCGTAACATTCTTATTTATAACTGAAGACGTAACATAATTAAACAATTAAAAAATCCAACAAATTAGAAGTACTGAAGACAGCATTGGATAACATCTACAAGATGTTAGATGATGAAAAAGTACTTACTAATCCAGTAACGGTACAAGAAAGGTGAATTTAAGTTAGAATTTGTTCCACATTCGTTACATGGACTTCTTCTAAAGTAATCAATATTCAAAATTAGCTAGAACTAAGATTGGTATTGTAATTAAACAACAAAAATATTTACATATGTTTTGATCACATGGTTTAATCAACCTTTTTACCATTGGGCGTACCGTTGGCGATGCCATTGGCTATGCCATTGGCTATGCCATTGGCTATGCCATTGGCTTTGCCATTAAGTGTACCATTAGGTGTGCCATTAGGTGTGCCATTGGCTGTACCATTGGGTGTACCATTTGCGATTCCATTGGTAGTGACTTTGCCATTCATATGACCATTGCTTATTATCTCTTTAGCGTCTGTTTTCTTGTCAGTATCTCCTTTCTTGGTAGGTTTGCCATATGCCTTGTAATAGAAGTCGTAGAAGAGGTAGTAGAAGAAAATGGAGTTAGGGAGAGTGAAGACGACGGACCAGCGAGGGTAACCGCAGTCGTAGAAGAGGAGCTGAGCTGAGTGGAGGAAGGCAATGCAGAACTGGAGCTGGAACGAGAAGATAAAACAAGGGTTACAACGATATCAGTAACTAGATAATTACCAAATGCAACGCTGGCTCAGCAGGCTGTTAATTTCACAATTTTAAACTGATTTCCATTAATAAAATTCTCTTTAATTAAATGTAGTACAAAGGCGTACAAGACGCCTGGTCTTATTTAAAAGCAATACAATATCAGACGATTCTTTATTATAAACTTATATAAATAGGTTCTTCTTTGAATTCCATTACTTAAAATTAATCCCCAGTTTCAACAATAACTTACCATTTGTAATGTGGTGATGTATTTCTTCCAGAACAGGTACCTCTGGAACTGAGGTCCCATGGCTGAGAACATGTAATACGTGTACATAATAATATGAACGAAGGAGTTTATCACTCCTATGAGAGTCCCGTGTCCTCCTGGGTAGTACTTGGTAGCTCCCCATGATATCATGGGCATGACTGTATGATGGTACATATGGAGGAAGGTGATCTGTCTATCTTTTTTCCTGATGACGAAGAATACCGTGTCGAGGAGTTCAGACATTTTTGCCAAGAAGTATATGTAGACGCCTATTGCAACCTGGAAATTTGAAAAGACGTTGTTAACAAAGATATTTGAAGGAAGAGATATTACTGTGGTGGATATGATTAAATTCGGAAAAAATAAATAACACAAGTCAACTATATTTCAAAGTTATCGACACAACTAATGTTATACATGCGATCTCTAGGAGAAGTGTTGGTAATACAGAAAGCATACTATATAATAAGTCATCTACTTATAAACAAACTAGCATTTATATCTTATTTAAAATCAGGATATAGTAGCCTTTTTTATGTTAGCCTATGCTGTCCCACTCCTGGGCAAATGCCTCCCTCTACTCCTTCCATCTTTCGCGAGCCCGGGCATCTTCCTTCCAGTTTTGACGGAACCTATCCAGCTCGTCCCGCCATCTCCTTTGTGGTATGCCGCGACCTCGCCTCGCTGTCTCAGGGCACCAATTCTGTGCTATTTGGGTCCACAGTTTTTTTTTATACGGCACACATGTCCTGCCCAGTCCCATTTAAATTGGGCAGCCTTTTGAGCCACGTCAGCTATCTTTGTTTTGGAGTGCGCTCCAAAACAAAGATAGCTGACGTGGCTCAAAAGGCTGTGTTTCCAACACGATCCGTTAACTTAACGCCTAGTATTATAGTAGCCTAAAACTATAAAATTACACCTAAACTTACGGAATACACTTTTTTTGTTTTAATTATGCAGCAAAGATTGTGTGTTTTTAGTCTGTTTCAAATAAAATTTAATGTAGTTTAGTTTATTTTTCATTTCCCTTTCCTTCATACTTTGATGATCTTTTTACTAGTTACTAAACTTTAATTAAATAGAATGTGATTTAGTAGAGCAGTCATCATAATTATGAATGGTGCCGTAACGACGGTTAATAACAGTACTTCTAAGATAACTGTGCCTATTGTTTTTACTGCCTCGGTGAAAGACATTTTATGAATGTTTTGGGCGTCGCTTACATCACTCAAGTAAGGTATTATTATTAGGCTAGCCATTTCTAATTCTACCGCAACTGTTTCTACTGCCATTTTATTATAAATCTAGTATTACAAGTTTTATATAAATAATATGAGTCTAGTATTACAATGATTATTTTGTACTGATTGCTTAATGTGCTCTCCGAGATATACTGGTCTAAAGTCTATGATGAAATTAAAAACACTACCGGAATTGCGTTCCTGATGGACGCTACAATTTTTTTTTATTTAGCCAATATTGGTCAGCACCAAATTATCACTACGCATACTGAACTAAGCCTTATCAAAACTAATATAAAGATGAAAGCAAAGTGTTACTCAGTGAACAAATAGCTCATAATTACGCATGCATCTTGATAGTAATAAATACGATGTAGAGGAAGGAACGGTGACTGATCAACACGACAACATTGTGTATGATGAAAACAGACTCTGTTGTTATTGATGTTCGTGTGTTTCACTGTAACTTCGGCTATCTAGATCGTGTAATTGTATTATTATTTGATATGGTTTTGTATGGTTCTTGTAACACTTTTACTTTTTTTTAGATTGTTATTTCTTCGCTGTACCTACTGTGTTTAGAACTTGAATCTATAAAAAAAATACAAATAGTTGATAAGTTGTCTTAATTTGTCCCCAATTGTTTTTATCGAATACTTTTTAAACATTTAGGGCTGATTTTGAAATATTGACAGTTATTTCATACAAAAACTGTCAAATGTCAATTTTATTCCTCAAATAAAAGTTATCTGGCGATGGAAAAATCACATGATCTACCTTTACCGAGGGGACAATTTCTACCTTATATTGGACAGCCGTAAACAATACAGTTAGGTATACGTAATAATACCTATGTATTGATAGGTACCTATCACAGATCATTATAAAATACTTCAGAGCGTACAATTATATCCTATTAACTTGTATTAGCATCACATCACATATACAAGAGGATTGCCTGACTCCGAAGGTCAGTTATGTTTATGATTTCAGATAATCATAATAAAGAGTTTGTCTTTGATAGATGACAAACTTCTTGGTTACTCGTATTTATTAACATTACGGTTATAGGGGCGGTCAATAGCCGCGCTTTTATAAGCGATACTCATATCTAGAATGAATTGGAGAATACTGATATTAGCGTCAAAACTTGAAGTTCAACTCAAAGAAAACAACCATTTTAATTTTATAATTCTTTCGCCACCTTTAACACGGGACTTAAACATAACTGCGTGCCTCGTTGGTATAGTAGCCACAAGCACTACTGCTGAGCATGAGGTCCTGGGTTTGATTCTTAGGTCGTTCAAAGTGTTATTGAAGTTTTCCATCCGGAATTCCTCAGTAGCAGCCCAGCTGGTGGCTGTTCCAACTTTCCGTACTGTTGCACACTCTAAGTCTCCTATTCCTCGCACATTAGCCGCTATGAATGCTCTCCTGAACTCAAACACAGATCTTGATATGTTTGCGAATGAATGGAAGATGATACTGTCAGAAAGTTTGAATATTTGTGAGAAGAATGCCTGACTGTGTTATAGTACATTATGATATAAGTGCGGTAAGTTGAAAATTACAGCCGAGGCGATATTGCTACAAGAAAGCAGAGGCTAATTATCAAAGCGCACGTATGTCATACGACGTTTTATAACATATTTGCGAGGAAATAAATAAAACTCGGACTTTCTTAAACCAATAAACCTTTAATCACTTGTTAAAGCAGTTATAAAAATTTTAACAATTTGTATAATTGATTATTACATTGCCAGTTGGCATTTTTTATATTGTCAAGTTATTATTATTAGTAACAATTTCACCAGTCTCTCTCTCACTCTCTTGAGTAAAAGTAGGAGAAACGAGACCGGCTGCGGCGGCGGTGACGATGGTGGAATGTACGCGTGTGTGATGTGTAGATGGTCGAGAGTCAACACTTGGCTCCAAATTTATATTCCTTGTAATGCGGGAGCTAATTTCTTCTTTATTTCTTATCGAGTCATCTATGTAGCCCTCGGCTACACTGTTCGACCGCCACCCTCCGTGGCATTTTAGTATCAATAAGTTCGCACCTGAATCGGCGAGCAATGTAGCCGAGGACCTTCTGAAACTGTGCCCTGTGTATTCATGTGGATCATCCAAATTTAAGAAAGTGGCAATTTGTTTCGGCATTGCTCCAATTTATGCCAATGGGTTGGCTAGTGCATTTTCCATTTTGGTAATTTTGAAAAAATCTGTTAGACATCGCTTTTTTTGAACGGAGCACTTCGTATTTCTTCACTATGTCGTGAAAAGGCCCCTGTATGTATTGTGAACGATCTTGGAATTTTATTTTTTGTGTTCTCAACATCATTAGTTGTGATGTTTGCCAACTCTTGACGTCTACATGCACCATTTATACCGAATATTAAAACAACCCGAAAAGAGATAAAACAGCGTACAAAACACCTATATTGTAAAGAAATACGAAAGTGAAAGAAGTTAATAACAATAATTTAGTTTCAACTGACCTTTGTTGCCAAATATCGGCAATCCGGAGCTTCTTTTAGGAACTTCTTGACATTGTCAGCCGAAAATACTTTTGACTTTTTACTCACATGGCCACTTGAGCGTCTTTTTAGAAATGCCAGCAAGTTGGAGTATGGTTTGATATCAATATCATGTTTTGTTTTCACACTGCTTTTAGCATTGAATAGTAGCACCACAATGAGCTTGATTTATATTTTTGAGAAAGTTCCATGAAATAGGCTAAAAACACACTTTCTTAAAATGAATTTGCATCTTTGCTTGTTTTCCATAAGATGAAATTTTGATACGCTTGTAAGTATCTATCGGTCGATTTTTCGGGCAAGAGGATTGAGTAGCCTTTTTTGCTGCCTCTGAGACTTCTGGCGGTGTCGAATTAATAAATTAATCATTACTTGACGATATTTTCAAATAAAAACAATACAACGAAAAGAAAAAGCGCGCGGAATAATTTCTACTGGTTCACAAATTAGCGATGCGCGCGCATCAGCGCTTTTTTTAAGACAAAGGCACAAAAAACAGCCAGTATTACTAATAAAGTAAATTAATATTTTTATGTTTTTGTTAAATGGACAGACAGATAAATGGTTGGAATTTATTGTCAAAAATTTATTAAATTAAAGAATTAAATGTTTATTTATTATATTTTATCTCCCAAAGTTAATTTTATTCATAAAATGTTGACCACTTTTGTGACATAAAAACTCTTTGCTAAGATTTAAAAAAGTACCGTTCGTTTTAGACAGAGCATCTTGATAAACCGTGCGTTTTACCTTATTAAAAAGAAACTCGTGCGTTTTACATTATAATAACGCACAAGTACGTAATGAGATACAATACGATATTGAATTTGGTGAAATAAGTGACCCTTTACGAGCAAATGTGTTGTAAAATAAATTATATGTTTAAATAGTGTTATTGGCTTCGGCCATTCTATATAAAATAAATCATGATGATTAAGCAAATTAAACAAGTTTATGTGGCCTACCCAAATGTCCTTTCTTTGGTATTGTTCGTCGAATCGTTGAGCTCCTTAAGTTTTGAGTTGAGCTGCACGATTTCTGACAAATGCGTGCACTGACTGGACAGGTCCTCTCAATCTGTGTGGTTCTTTCCCCAAAAGACCACCAGACATCGATCTACATGGTCTTTATATGATCTGACTAAGATTATGTCTGAACTTTAAAAGAGACTGTGACCTCTGAGTTTGTTTCAGCCTTTCTTCTCAGGCTAGTCAGATAGGAAACGCCGACCTCATCTAGTTTTTAAAATACGATTGACGTGTAAAAGTGTTTGTACAAACCTACTTACAAAATAAAATCATTTATCAAACAGAACTGGTGAACTGTGTACCTACTACAGGCACACCTCTGCTTAACCCTTCGGGGATTACAGGAGTATCATGTTTATGCTGTGATTGTAATTCGTTTCTAACATTTTCTTTTTAGCTGGTCTTCGAAGGAGACCAAGAATTGATGCCACAGCACGAATACTAGCGATACTTACTCTCATACTCTCCGGCGATCTTGAGAAGTCAACCGGTTGGCATTTCCAACTATAAGTCCTCAACCAACCTGCGGCGAGGCCCTGGAATAATAAACAACATAATATTTAAATATATTGAAGAAGAATCCGCATTAGAAACTAACTATCAGACCTATGAAAATTTATTCAAAATTAAAAATAACAAAATTATTTATTAATAACAATTTTTACAAGAATAGAATAGACTGCAACCCCCAAACTAGGCATTTGCCTGTATCTTGACGCCAATGCAGGCGGCATTGGCGTCTGTGTCACGGCATTGTGTCACCTTTTATAAAATGTCTACAAATATGTCTGTTTATATTTACATGGTGTACCTATATAATAAAGAGTACTCTAATATATTCCATTCTACTAACCTCATGGAACAACCAGACGCTGACGACCACTTGAATAAAATTATAAACGATTAAAGTCTTCTGAAGTTGGAAGGGTTTCTTGTCTGCCATGTACCTCGGCCCCCATTTCAGCGAGAAGTACAGGTACAGGCCGATGATAGTGAGACCAGGGGCTGGGTTTGAGATCAGGAACCAGTCGTTTGTTCTGGGATCTGGAAATTGAGAAAGGATGATCTGTTAGTGACATTTTACAAAAGAATGACGATGTTGTGATTCTTTATGTGGTTTAAATTCGGCAAATTTTGGCAGTTTGACATATTACTATATGTTACCGTGCAGTCTCAACTACTGAATAGATTCCTGGTGTTGTTGGATTTATCTAAACTAAGGTTGCCTGGAAGAGATCGCAAAAAGTGACAACGCCGCGTATTGTATGTTTTGTAGTGTTTATTTTCTATCCCGATATTTCCACGGGATCGAGATTTATGCGGTTGAAACCATGGGGCGCAGCTAGTAGTAATTAACTGTGTATTAAGTCGTAATTGGAAGTCACAGGCATTGTTTGTTTGAATTTCTGATTGTATCACTTTCAGACCAGTCTTTCAGTGGTCAGATTTTATTCCTTTCATTTTGTAATTCCAAATTACTATACAACTAACTACTAAAAAAATAGCGAAGAATTGAAGATGTCTAAGTTACACAATCGTAAGCCAACCACGAAGATATAATAACATGTGACGGAAATGGCCTCTGTTTCGAAATCCCCACTTTTATTTTCACAGATAGGTAATGCATGTTCTTAATTATGATCGACTTAAACTAACAATTAAAAAGATTATTAGATATTGCAGGCTTTCAAGAAGGCCAAGCGGCAAAAATAAATGATGTTTTCACATAATTATGTTAATTTTTAATTAGGTAACTCTAGGCCTACTTTCAAACATAATTTGAGAGTGAAAGTGAAGTTCAGAGCATATTCGCCAGTCATCATCATTTTGCGTAACACAATGTTATATAGTCATCTTGATCATCATTATCTGCGGAACGACGTCAAACTGCTTAATAAAGGTACACACAGTAGGACACCCCATTTTATGTCCAGGAAAATCACTTTCCATTCCATAGTTGCCTGGAAGAGATCGCAGAAAACGATAAGGTCGCCCATTGTATATCTTGTAATGTTTGATGTGTTTTTTTATGTTACGTATTTTTGTGGTGTACAATAAAGTAAATATAAATAAATAACGGTATAGGTTAGGTACTAATGAGATTGTCCCTTTATCCATTGTATTGACATGAACTATAAATACGACCATAAAATAATATTATTATAATCCGACATTTACGTGGTCATGAAATACATTCAGTTCAATGTATTTAAATTACTATTCAGGTTAATGTTAGTGTTATGAACCTAGTTTTAGCTATTGATATGCAATTTAAAAAAAAAAAGAACCCAATGAACCGTATCAATTAGCATCTCATTAGATATTCAGAGGCTAATAAGAGAAACGCATTCACATCAATAAAAAAATCCAGTTAGTTTATGCAGACTATTGAGTCTCTAATATAGCATATAATAACCTGATATGTGTAATATATACTGAAAACGAATCAAGCAATGACCTCAACAAAATGTCGTCGAAAGCATGACTGTGGTCGTCGTGTCGTCGTCTGTGTTGCATATTGTAGTCATCATCATCAGCTGCCTAGCCTGTTCCCTATGCTGGGTCGATTTCCAGTCTAACTGGATGCAGCTGAATACCAGTATTTTCCATGGAGTTACTGCCTATCTAACCTCCACAGCCCAATTAATGGGTAACACATACGGAAGACTGGTTGTCAGAAACACAGAATTTGTGGAGCAGCTACTTATTTTCGCGATTTCAGTTTTGTTCCCATACTTAAAGTTGTCCGTAATGATGAGTTCAACGACGCCTTTTTGGGTTTTCAGTTATTTCAATTACACCTTTGAGAGAAGAACGAGTACTTACCAGCTAATTCGGTGAACAAGCGATGATAAGTTCTTGAAAAGGAATTATTGAACAGCGCCATCTTCAGGTTTCTAGATACTAAGCTGCAGAGTTAACTTCTACTCGTTTGTCATGAAAGGCTCCCCCGCATTTTACGTTTGAATTACTGATCCTTTATATGCCTGGAACAAGAGAGAAAGATTATAAGCAAATTACAAAACAAAAATAAGGAATTGGTTAAAGGACCTTTACATATGTATGAAGGTAACATCATTTTACATAAATAATCAATATTTATTTGAAAGACCAGATAGAACTGTGTGGCATTCCCTAAAGTCTTCTAGTAGAAAAATATATATGATAACTTTATGGACATTGTTCTACCAGAATCGCGTCACGCCTGGCTGTGGGAACTTTAAAGCTCTGGTTTCGTAAGGAAGCGGACAACGGTCATACACTATCGGCTGTCCAAATGCAGCGTTAATTTGTTATCTAATATTGGTGAAAATTACAGATATTTTTATGACGGCCGGTATAACAGCTTTCCTAAGAAACCGTAGCTTAAGAAAGTGTCCTTCAATAAAAGGAAAAATGCAATACAAATAGATCAAATTACTGAAAGAAAGAAAATGTATTTATTGCGACTCGTACAGGAAGTTCATAAACTAAACACAGTGAAAAATAAAAAAAACAAATTATTAAAAAAAAAGGAACAAAGAATAATGAAACAGAAAGTCCTATACGAGGCAAAAGGCTCCTATCTAAGCAAGATGCACCTTATCGTCGGTCTAAATGTGACACCTCGTAAATACGAACCTGTCAATTTTCCAAGAGAGACAAAAAACTGTTTTGATATTTTTTTTGTATATTGCATGCTTTTGGTTATTTTATTAAATATGAAATAAAATACCGTATGTTTTCTTGTATGTACATAAAAAATCACTTTGGCATACTTGTGTCTATTAAACTTACAAGGTACCACCACCTTACAAAGTGCTTCAAAGTCTTGTTACGAGATGTCACTAAAGTCAGTTTTTAAGTGAAGTAAACCTCCTGTACAAGGTATCACCAGAAAAATTGAAAATTGCTTGATAGACAATTTCGCATCAAAATGTAAAATTGACCAATAATTGCAGTTACGAGGTATCACATCTAGAGTGACGTTATATTATTACCGTATGGGATTATATTGTTGAATTATTTTGTTATAAAAATTATGTTATTTTTATTAAAGCAGTTATGTGACCTAGACACTACACAGACTATGTGGTCTGTCTAGTGTCTAGGTCACATAACTGCTTTTTATTGCTGTTGACTAATACAGTTTCGTTTGGCGCCAATTATTAGCCCTAGACTTATTTCTAACGAACATATTTCTAATTGGATAATTGTATTGGGTTGCTTTTTTACTAGTATTTTCTTAAGTTTTACTAGACTCCTCTTAAATATTTCGACAATACTAATCGGTTGAAATGTGTATAATATTACTTCCTCTTCGAAACTAATCAAAATTGCACATGCAACTGGCTCTTATTATGAAACGTCAGGAACTATGTGTACGGTTCCAATTTTTCGTTTCTTACGTAGAAAAGCCGACAAGAAACTCCACAGTTACTCTTTTAAAAATAATTGGCTTTTACACAGTTTTCAAATTACAGTATTAATAGATATGGGAGGACAGTGTAGGCCTGTCAACAAGTACCAGGTACTTAATAAACTGAAAATGGTCTTCAGATCTACTGTCTACCGCCTTTATTATATACCCACACCTTGTGAATATTCCTTTCGGTAACAATTTATTTAGCATCAGACTTTTATTTCCTTACAAAGGTGCATAACCGTCGAAAGGAAAAAGAGGAAATTGATTTCTTAATTGACATACATTATAATAGAGTCATTTATTAATTTTCATATTATAGCTTCGATCATTATCTTTGATTTGATTATAACAAGATTAAGGTCGTCGTCATTTAATCTATATATATAAAAATTAATCCCTATTTCCCTTGGTCACGTCATAACTCGAGAACGACTTTACCGATTTCATCCATCTTTTTTTTTTTAAGTTTTCTTATACCATGCAGAAGGTTCTTACGGAAAAAAAATAAAAAAGTTGCTTCACGCGGACGAAGTTGCGGGCAAAAGTTAGTATAATATAAGTATTCAAGCTATACTATTGTATTATAAAATGGAAGTTAACGAAATACATAGGCCACCTCTGACGTAAAGCCTATCTACTTTCGCTTGCGCGATGCTATGACCTTTGGCCTTTTGATTCTCGCCCCAATCCTGGGGAACACGCTCTGCGCTTAGATGAAATATCTATTGAAATAGACGAAAAAAAGCAAGATTACCGCTTACCATGAAAAAGATATAGGAAATGGTAATTTTCAATATGAATTTCGTTGATAAGTGCTTTTACCGTATCATGTTTTCCAGTCAAACGTTTATTGTTATCAGCAAACCCATAAGATGAATAAAAATCATATCTCAGACAACACTATTATGAAAAGATTGCTTTAGAAAATATCTGCCTACATTAATGTCTGTAACAAACAGACTTTACAGCGAAAAATAACATCATACAAATATCGTCCTTGTTACTATATCGAACTTTAACGCACACTGCGGACCAATTGTCCAAACTGATCCGACACTTCACTAAAAGGCCGCAACTATTACCTATAATACATACTACGTTGACATATTTGCATAACTCCATGAAACACTACAGGAAGACATTGTAGGAAGCACTGAATCTGCAATTTATTTTCACATCATCATTAACATTTTCATTTATATTTGTTTTAGTCACGCGCGTAGCGGTGGCACGTCCGCTCGCTCCGAAATCGTTAGCGCGACTGAGCTTTTGTCCCCCCTCCACCCGTTGTGGGAGTGACTGGGTTAAGACGAGGGGAAATTCGAGGGGTGGTTGGGAAAACAGGGTGCTTTCCAAAATGTGTGCAGGTTTTGTTTGAGTAGATAATTTTCCGGTGACCAGAATGAGCTTGTTTTGTCTAGCGTCGGTTACAGTGACGGAGAAAGTGAAATGCAGATATCTATTGTTTTGTTCCAAATATGGTAGAACTTCATGCAAATAATGTCTCGTCTGGTTGGATGAGAACCTTCGCTTTCTGGTTAGCAATATTCTGGTATGTCATCGAGAAATCTTATAATGATGTATAATTATAATAACTATGGATTGGTAGGGTAGGTCCACTTTAAGATTAAACTTAATCTAATATCTAAGGAAAACTCATGAACTACAGAAGACCAGTACTACAACTTAAATTCAATCATTCAATTCCCTTAAAAAAATTTAACAACACCCTTTCATCCAGACGATTGTCTCTCCCCGTTCAAACAAATATTTTGTAGATGTAGTTACCCCTGTATACAGGCTGTAACTGCCTACAGCCTACACTGCTACCGGGCGCCACCCTGCAGCCATTCAGCCACCCTCTGCCTTTTTATCTCAATATGTGTTTTTAATATTTTTAATTTTAGTGTGTTATAATGAGTGTCTAACGTATCTTCTATCTATGTTTTGATACTTTCGATTCTAGTTCGTGGTAGGTAGGAATCAATGTTCATTTTTAGGGTTCCGTACCTCGAAAGGAAAAAACGGAACCCTTATAGGATCACTTTGTTGTCCGTCCGTCCGCGTGGAAGTATCAAGCTGGAATGTATATCAAATACTCAAGTCTACTGACCCTTGGAGCTGTGAAAAAATCAAACTTCTAAGCCAACGCAATAAAAAAATACAGCCGTTTATGCTGCAAATTTTCGCAAATTTTCGACACTCGCAAAGGAATCAAAACCTACAGGGTACTTCCCGTGAACTCAGAATCTTGAAATTTGTTATGAAGCAACGTCTTGTAGCACAGATAAAGGAAAAATTGCGAAAACCGTAAATTTTTAGTTACATGCCTACAAATTTGTTCGGAACCCTTGGTGCGCGAGTCCGACTCGCACTTGACCGGTTTTTTTATTATTAAAGGCATGTTTAACTGTATCGGGATCATTATTATTATCAGTCTGCTAAACACATTATAATATAATTTGTTTGAAATTGTCTACCATACAATATTGAAAACTGTTTATATGGCTTGGTGGGGTTTGATACTTAAGATCAACAGCCATAATATCAGCAGTTAAAACATCAACACCGTAAGACCAATGATTGCAGCTTAGTATGTCAACAGTTCACTAGACCAAAGTTTAAAATCTCAACTTGGAAATTATTAGGTAAATACTAATTGATGTTGAGAGTATGAATGGAAGGTGACTAACAAAAAGTATTTACAAGGCAGATGTGAGTGAAAATAAAAAAGAGGGGACGCAGGAGGAGGACCTCTGTAAAGTGACCTTATTGCTGATGATCTTAAGAAAGATCAGGTGCGTAGTTCTCACAACTGGCGTGCGTATATGACCAGATGTATGAACGTAAATAAGGCAAAAGGAGTATGTAAGGTAAGGATCGAAGGAGGTAGCGTTCTGTAGTATCTGTCTACCCCCATAGGTAGAGGGCGTGAGTTTATGTATGTATATTGTCTATCATACATTCATATATGCATACGTTAATGGAAACTTCTGCATAAGTTTGGTGGTGACACCGGTGGTGTTACAGGACATATGATGAATGACTGTATGCGTCTATAGGAGAGGTATATGTACAGCGATCAATATTGCCACAAAAAGGTGGCAGATGATGATAACTAAATTCAAGAGAAGTGTACTACTACAGCTTATATTGTTAAAAAAGAAAGAAAATAATGTTTATTTGCGTTAATCATGACGCGAACAGAAATTTAAAAAAATATACGTAAAACGGCCATCGCTCAGCATAATGCTAAAACACTATGCGAGACAGAGCCCGAGCGCTGGCTTTCATCGACAGCTACTACTTAAATCCATTGACCAAGACACACACATACTTAATTCACACAAATTCCATTAACAAGCAATTCGTTAGCAAATACATAAAATTATGAACACGCAGGACTGAAAACGGATAAAATGCAATGGATAAGTAGTCACATCCTTTGATTGCGGGTAATGATGGAATTATTGTGAAAACATCTACATTGCATACATTCGTGTGTTTAATTTTAATTGTACCTATTGATTTATGAGGCTGAAACTGTTCATGTATTTGTTTAAAATGATTAATAAGGTTAGTTTTGACGGCTAATTTTAAAATTCAGTTCCTTTCCCTAGATTACTGTATTAACTTTATTGAGGATTTTTCATTACTGGCCCCACCAATACCCAGTGCGAGTGCCGTGCTTCTAATCAGACCATGCCCCACTTGCTGGTGTGCCCTAAGTGCCCGTTCACCTGCACCTTGGATGATCTGAAGAATCAACGTGGCCACCTACTGGACTCTAACAATGTAAAACATCAAACAAGAGTACCATCGATACGAAAAGATGAATCATTTCTCATTCATACTACTGCTATGAGTTGTTTGGACGACATGGTTACCGACCTTCAGTTTAACTTTTCTCTTTAGCGTTATTTTAAGCGAAACTATGGTAGCCTAAATAAATGCACGTAATACTACCCTTTACATGATCCAGTAATCCACCCTTGGTCGGTGCCAAGTGAGGATTATGGTATAATCCTCCCTACATTGTTCACTGCAAGATTGAACACGATCCCTCACAGAACGTGAACTGTAGGGTCTTCATCGTAACACTAGTAACAAAGTCTTTGAAAGGACTACTTGGATAGAGAGTAAAGTACTATAAAAAAAATATAACATATATCAAAAAACGGTGATGAACATACTATACAAAATGTTACCGCATCTCATTTTGTACAAGTAGCGTTTGCAGAAGCAACTGCTCATACAAGGGACAAAGGCACGAAATATTTCAGTACATTTTCCGATGAAACCGAAACCAATCGTTAGAACAAAAACAAACTTTTGCGTCACACTACACATATAATTTTCGCAACGGAACAAGTCATTCATACTCAGCATCGTAAAACGCCTTACAGGTGCCGACCACCATAACTTTGAACCCCCCTCTGCCTTTAAAACGCACTTACGCAGGACTCAAAAGGGTACCGCATCTATTTGCATAGCTCTTGCAAACTGGTCGTAGCATACAAACAGGGTTAAGACGTGCGGTTGCACAAGACCTTAATGGGTAAACATAAAGGTGAAAATTGAACGGGATGTCCACATTAGTGTTGTCCAGACTGTGTCGCAAGTGTTTCGCTCCGCTGGCTGTCCTAAATACTTTGGTCCAAAGATTGCCGTTCGGAAACCCCTTGCTCTCACTCTTCGAGTGATAAGTGCCTGTTTTATGCGTTTGTAATGTGATTTTGATACCGAGATTGACGTATTAGAAGCGTCGATTGCCTCGCTTTTATGGTCGTGCTGAATATCCGTTTCAGAAATGTCTTTATCTGTAACTACCGTCAATGATACTTTCCTTTAGTAAATGATGAATATGCAATCAGTTACAAGTGTTAACTTAGAAAATCATTGTCACACAGTTTTAAATAAAACTTCTCTGTTTTATTGCGTGACAATTCTATCAAACCTTTTGATCTATTGTGATTATTCAAGGCATAGAAAGTCAGAATGGTCAGTTCAACTGATTGCGCACATATAGGTAGCTTACTGCTCTATTCCCAGAAACAGTAATTGCCAAAACGCCTTTTTTCTTGCACTCTAGCCCGCTATTTTCTCAGATATCTATTCAAACATTAGCAAAAACATAACGACCACAAGGGCCTTTCTCCACTGAGGTCATATACCGGAGTCGTATCGTTAGCGTCCCGGACGTGTGTATGCAAACTGAGCTTCCTTATTTAGCATAGATTTGTATTACATAAAGTGTCTAGAGTTTAGACTTATTTTTATAAGCCTTAGTCCGTAGCTTAGCCCCCGTGGAGATCAAAAACTATCTCTCGAAAACACACTATCGGGATAAAAAATACCCTGTGTCCAAACCCAGGTTCGAAATATGTTCTCCCGTTAAGGCGTGAAAGGGTAACAGGGAGACAGATAGAGTTACTGTCGCAAAGTATATACATATTTAATTTTAATCACCTATAACATCGTTTTTTTAACTTCACAAAGATAAATAAAGAAATATGATTCGGGAGTGACGGTTTTAATTTTAACGAATAAATAGATGATTTTCAATGCCTTACACTGCTGTTTTACAATATAAAATAATCTAGCGACCAACTCTAGGACTAAGCTGGATATCAACATTATCCGCTCTTACATTTAATATATGTTTTTCAAACGTAAATTTTTCACTATTTTGGTTGCATTTAACAGTAAAGTGTCGTAGAACGTGCACTAAACCACGTACTAGCTGTACTTGTAATTTGGCATATCTGGCACCTATACACATCCTGTTACCCATCCCAAATGGCATATAAATGTCATCACTGGGTTTTCTATCCTTAGAAAATCAGTCAGGATCAAACACCTCTGGATCTGGATATAGTTTCGGATCATGATGTATTTTTTTTTTATTTTTTTTTTTATTTGGTAAATTGGAGTAAACACTTTTGACCCTTTTTCTACTTTGATGTTACCAACTTCTAGAACAGTGTCTTGAACGCGCTGTCGACTCAAGTATTCATTAGGAGGGAGTATCCTCATCGCTTCAATAAGCACCTTAACTATGTACTCCATTTCACCAATGACGTCATACGTTATTTTGCTGTTGTATTTCTCGAAATGCTCGTCAATTTCTTGGTGAACACTTTTTAATATTTCTGGATGCTGACAGAGCATAGGTAATATTGAGAAGATGACGGTGGCGCAAGGTTCAACACCAGCAGCAAAGAAAAATAAAGCTTGTGCAGATAGTAAGCCAGTCGTCGATTCCATGTCGCAACCAGTTGTTTCATCCCTCATAGTTCCATTCCTCTGCAGACTAATACATAAATCTGCAAAGTCATGCCTCTTGACGTTCTCCTGTTCTCTTTTATTAATTACTTCTTGTATCGCACCAACGAAGAAGTCCTCATGCTCTGCAAACAACTTTATTCCCAACCAATTAGATATTTTCGGGCTAATACCACCATTACAAATCTTAATGTATTCTTGAATTTTGTTGCTGACAGTTCTTTGCCAAGTTGTAGAAAAGGTGAATCAAAAGTTGATTTTGAACCGATACCAAAAATTGCTCCATAAACAGCGACATTGCAAAATGTGACTAGAGTGTGAGAGTGGTATAAAAATCACCTTCCCATGCCTTGGGGTTGTTTTTCAAGTAGTCTGCAAAGTCTTGGGCATTTTTGTCAATGATGTTATACATTTTCTTTAATTTTGCTGCTGTAAGCAATGGACTCATACTTTTTCGCATCAGCTTCCATCCAGGTCCATTCATGAAGAGAATATTATCAGATAATTGGTCACCTTCAACATTTTCCATTCCTCTATGATGAAAAGATTGGAAGTCAGTATGCAAAACTTGTTGCACGTTTTTTTGGTCTATAACGAAGAACCCAGGTGCAAACATTGGTCCAACCCTACAGCCGGTTGATCTCTATACTCTTCATACAGTTCACCAAACACCTGTACCAGTGCACGTTTTGAAGTGAAGAATTTCCATTACGGTCCAATCACTTTGTTTTTATCGTAGAATTTCACTCCGCGTTTCTGCCAGTAGTTCTCATTGTATCTGCCTATTTGGTAAATAAACAATAGCAACACAACTATTGCTATTAAAATTATTGGAAAAATCATTTTTGGCTTACATAATTATCTAACACGAGTGTGCAGTGTAGAATAATAAACAGCACTGAACTCTGAAGTTTTTATCTGCAGTGAGTATATAAATTATATTCTTATTAATCATTTTCGGTGCGATTAGGCTGCTTCCCAGCTTGTAAAATTATTGTTTGACCCATTGAAGAACACTGAACGAAACACAATAGAAGTTTTATTGTTATTATGTTAATCAGTATTGTTTTCGCAGATTTATGAGCTTTGTTTTATTAATAGGAAGAACGATTGAACTACATTGTATTGGCTCTAAAGATACCAGTTGCCATTTAACTATTTGGTCTACCACTGACAAACACTGAACTTGTAAAACTGAAACTGGGAAATTCTTAGGAAAATATGTACAGAGGTTTTTAGAAAAGATTTTTATAATTATTGCACCAGAAAATACATAGGTACTCGACTTTAGGAAATCTCGAGTTGGGAAGTAGCCGTCATTTAAATAATTCATTTTTCTGAGTAACGACTATACAGCTATTTCTGCCAACACTGGTTTAAGGTTGGCACGTAGACTATCCTCCTTGCTTGACTGCAATCGGACGTAATCCGTTTTTATCAAACAAATTGTCTGATAACGGTATTAGAGTAACTTTAACGATATAGTTTAACTCCAGTTAAACGATGAAAGTGGTCATCACTAGCAACCATTTAAATTCCTCCAGACCGTATTTCGGCCACGGCGGCCATTCTCAACGTTGACTAGCCTTTAGCGCAGGAGATATTATAGTGCACAAGTGTTCGCGCAGACACAGGTGCACTGCCTCTTCCCTCACTCCCAACCATTTAGTTAGTAATCAAATACCCAATCTGATTTAATATTTTAATTTAAATTTGATAAACTACTGTTAAGGCGGGTTTTCGTCCGTACCTACTGCAAGCATTCATTCACCAGCAATCATCATTGAGTTATTTTATATTGATTCGAAACAGCGGTGTTTGTTGGAACTTGGAACGTCCTTAATAGCATGTATCAGAAAGTTTTAGTCATATTAGAAGTTGTATTACAGACCATCAAACCGAATAACTTACTCCATGGGAACATTGTCGTGGTCGTCGTCATCGTCAGCTGAATACCAGTATTTTACATGGAGCGACTGCCTGTCTGACCAAGTATCCCATACAAACCTCAATTCGGTTGATTATTATTTTGCACAATATTTTAATTTATGATCGGTAACTGGGTTGTGGAGGTCAGGTAGGAAGTCGCTCCATGTAAAATACCGGTATTCAGATGCATTCGGTTAGACTGGAAGCCGACCCCAACATAGTTAGGCAAAGGCTAGGTACATGATGATGGTGATTTTAATGTAAAATACTTTAAGCTGTTATTACAATAATGCGGAAAAGTGACGAGCTGATTTTTACTTCACTTTTCCGCATTATTGTAATAACAGCTTAAAGTATTTTCACGTTAACAGCAATAATAATATTAGGTCCGATCGTCCAAATATTTACCTACTGAGTTGAATATTATGATGTACTAAGCCGACTATTACTTACAAAAATCGTATGTTCGTTGACAAATGCCGCGTAGAACTTTTGCGTGAGGTAATGTTTTTAATCTGACATTAAAATATTGTGTTCCTATTGGCAAACGATTTTTTGTATACAATCGTCAAATCGCTGTTGGTACAGACGCCAGCACATGAAACTACCCGAAACTGTAAAATTTTCCCAATCAACCTTGAACCTTAATACTTTAGCGATAAAGTTGAAAATCTATTAAAGAAATTTGACATATTTTAGTGCTGTCGTCTGTTTTTTTTTATACAATTTTCAAATTGATGTTGTTACTTGGGTTTACACAAAAAAAAATTGAGTCAATGCCTCCGAAATTTAACCATGACAATGACATAACACTTCTGCCTGTATTCCCCAAGCGGCCAGAGGTGTAGGTATAGGAGATAGGTATAACTTTTTTCGCTAGATATGTTTATTGATGGCGAGCCTATGGCCAATTCCTAAAGGAAAAACATTTTTAACGAAAAGCAATTTGGCTGATCGAAATAATTTTCGAAATCATTTGTAGTGTCTATCATTGAGAGCAAATTACTCACTCATTAATCGTTCATAATCGTTCCGTATAGTTATTAAATCGATGCATAATATAATCGGCAGTAAAGGTCCTCCACTCAATTAAAAAACAATGAAAAATTATAATATTCATACATAACAATATAGAGTGCTTTAAATACCTTCCTTTCACATGACTAAATTATTAGACTCCGTTCTAGATGATTCAACACACCATGTTTAAAGGTCAGCTTATGTTATGCGATTTTGATTCGTAAATCACAGACCCATGGAGTTATTATTCAATATAAAATTGTCGGTGCTTTCTTTTGTGAATTAGATAAGCATCTTCCGTGACCTTTTCAAATTGGAATTTTGAAAATATTTTTTGTTAGGGAAAGTTTTGAAAGTTTCTAGATGGATAAATAAATAATTTGGTCGTAAATAGCGTTGTAGACCAGCACGCTAATTTCGTAAAACACTATCAATCACAATCTGAATCATTTTGAAGGATATCACTTCATAATATTTGACGGCACGGTTGGCGCAGTGGTTAAGCGATTGACTGCTGCGCTGCGTGTCGCGAGTTCGATTCCCGCACGGAACAAATATTTGTATGGCCTACAAGTAGTTGTTCCGGGTCTGGCTGTTTGTGTATGTGAGTTTAAATGTTTGTAAACGCACCCACGACACAGGAGAAATTCCTAGTGTGGAGCAAAGTTTAAAAAAAAAAAAAAAAAAAAATATATATGTTCGAAAAATTTGATTTTAAACACATATTATACACCTTCAATTTTTTGCTCATCTTCGTATTAATTCATTACCTACACACACTTTTTTAATTGACGATTTGTTGTTACGCTTAAATCTATTCGTATTACACAATTATATGATTATCTCGCATTTGAAGTGAACAAAACATAAACTATTGTTCACTAATACTTAATTCATTTTGAATCCGACGCCTAATTTATCTATTCTAATACTAAAACTGAAGAATTTAGTTGTAGTCCTGCACCAACCCGGGGTTGTCCGTGGGTGCACTTACAAAGTACATACCGGGATAATCACCGGTAGGTGCCTCCTCATCATTTAAAATTATCTAAGGGGCCTTGAGTTAGGAGTTGGGCCCCTCGTACGCCTTCCAAAAGTTCGAAGGGGAAAAGAACTGAAGAGTTTATTTGTTTGTGTTTGCGCTAATCGCTAATTGCTAATATAAATGACTGATCTCAGTCTCAATCTGTCAAAAATACCTCTGTTTTCCCTACATTTTGACAAGTTTTTGACATTTGTTTGTCGCCGAGATGAGACTGCGACTAGATTTTGAACGTTTTAAATTACGGGAATACGGGCCCTGGTACCTACCTATAATTGTAATGATTTATTTTTCTGTTTTTTTTTTTTAAATGTATTTCTCTGTATTTATAATTTGAAATTTTATGGATTGATTTTATCTGAAATAAATTGATTAATAATAATAATCTCTGGAACTACGAGTCGTATTTGAAAAAAAAAATTGTTATTTGATAGAACAACTCTCGAGGAAGCCTTAGACTAACTAGGTCACTCAGGCGACGTGAAAAAAAAGACAAAAAGAATGCTGAGCAAAAACGTAGTAATAGGGTGATGCGATGCGATGCGGTTGGTCGGTGGAACAATAAATTTCACGTGGGCAAAGTCGCGGGCAGATGCTCTTTATCGTAATAATAAAAGTTCTTTTTAAATCCTACTAATATTATAAATGTGAAAGTTTGTATGGATGGATGGATGATTTTTACTCTTTCACGCAAAATCTACTGGACGGATTTGGATGAAATTTTGCACACAAGCGGTTTATAACCAGGATTAACATATAGGATAAAGGATGTTAGTATAAAAGTGTAGAAAAACGCGTAAATTCCAAGTTTATTTTAATGTGAATTTGATTGTCCACCATTTTATAAAAAAAACAAGACATGCCATAGTATTATAATAAATTACACAAAAATAACGATAATTTTATTCACAAAAAGAACATTTACCTACAGACTTATTCCTAGGTATTCGAGACATAACTCATAAATAATGTTTCAAAAAACTTTGCAATCTAGCAAATTACAGACATTTTGAAAACGCATAACGCTTTCTTTTTCGAAGTCTCATTATGTGCACGAGATATATTAAGGAATTGTAAAATAAAAATCTTTACTGTTTGTCTTCGTGAGTGTTATAATATAATTTGGCCTTAGATAATGAGACTAATAATCCATATTTAAATACTGCTTTCAGCCGTTATCTTGCTGAAAAACTGGGCATTAAAATTTGAAAGCACTAGTTTTGTTAATTTATAATAAGACACCAATTGGAGGTGCTTACCACACTAACAGTACAATCACTTATAGTTACAAAAATTACAAATAATTTATATTAATAACTTGCGTACACAAAATTATTAATAACTTACATACACCTCCTCAATTGAGTAAATGTTTATATGAGTTGCAATTAGTATAGCACAAAATTTCTAGAACTGACTTTTGATGCACTGAATATTAATGAACTGACTATTCAAGAACAAGTGCAATTTAATTTACAACTAAGTTCTGGTTTTTAAATACTTTGTCCGTGATACCTACTTATGTAAGCAAGAAGCGCATGCGCCGCGAACTACAAACATAATTTGATCACCTTTAAGATAATGCTCCATTACTTTAATTACCATTTGTCGTTGTGTTCATTAGGTTATATAAATTAATCGTAAAAAAAAGATAAAAATATTCACAAAAGTTTAAACGGGTTAACTATCCACTACCCATAGAAAACAATAATCAACTAACAATTATAATGTAGGTACCTAGGTATCTAATTAGTGAATCATAATTGCTTACACAAGATATCCTAGATTCTATTTTTATAAATTAAATGGAAGCTCAACCACAGACTAATTTCATGCAGTTTTCCAACATTTTTTTTTATAAAAAACCGTAGCTGGTCCAGTTGGACTAGCTACGGTTTCTTATAATTTTTTTTTTACAGTTTTTCGGTTTTTTATTAAAAAAAATATACTACAGTCTGTGAACATGCAGTTGCATGTTTACAGACTGTAGTATATTTTTTTTTAAATATATAATAGATCTACATGGTCTTCATATTGTTACGAGCTTCGGGTTCGTGACAATAAAAACTGCCGATAAAAATTACCAAAAGTTACACTTTATTTAAACAACACTTATAACAACTCTAACACACTAATTATAAAACACAATCGCTCTTAAATCGCACTTGAAGATCGCATTCGATGTATTCGCTTCTATCGCAGAACCAAGTCTGATTAGTCGCGGCTAGTCCCGGCCTTATATAGTGCCGCAGATAATTCCAGAATCTTCTATTGTAGAAACATCTAGAATGTTCGAGTACATACCGGCCCCGACTGACCAGATGTCGATAGTTCTAGTAAGTTCAGCCAATCGATAATAGATGGCGCTAGTGAAGAACTAATAAGTTCTTCTACTAGAAACTAGATGGCGCTAGTGGTAACTAATGTCACCATCATCAGGCATTAATTGTGGCGCGCAACACTGCCCCCTCCTAAGACATGCTCGTCCCGAGCATTATCGGCTCCATAATAACGCGCCAATCGATCCACATGGACGATCTTAGGAGTACCTCTTGCACCTTTCTGTATCCGGTAGGTTACGTCATTGATCTTTGTCACAATCCGGTACGGTCCATCCCATTTAGCTTGAAGCTTAGGAGATTTCCCTTTGCTGCGGACTGGATTGTGCAACCACACTAGTGAACCTTCGTCGAACCCTTTACTGTTCATTTTGCGGTCATAACGGGTTTTCATCTTTTCAGACATTTGCTGGCCCGATTGTCTGACGTGCTCATAAATGTCATTCATTTTGTTCCGCAAGTGATTCGCATAATCGGTTATACTGCGTGGGGCATCAGGTGGTATTCCGGTGATCAGGTCTGCAGGCAGCCGTAATTCTCTTCCAAAGTTTGCGAAAGCTGGTGTCACCGATGTACTTTCGTGAACAGCGCTTCGATATGACAACAAAAACGGTTGTATGTGCTTGTCCCAATCTCGTTGCCGATTTTCCACAACTTTTGCTAGGTACCTCTCCAATGTCTGATTGAATCGTTCCACCATTCCATCCGATTGTGGGTGGTAAGAAGTTGTTCTTGTTTTATGAGTACCCATAACTCGACAATTTTCCTGGAATATTTGGGACTCAAAATTCCTTCCTTGATCACTGTGAATCTCTAAAGGTACTCCAAACCGACAGAAGACTTCATAAACTAATTTATCTGCAACTGTCGAAGCTTCTTGATTTGGAATGGGGAAGACTTCCGGCCACTTAGTGAAGTAATCCATCACAACCATGAAATACTTGTTACCACTTTCACTTTCCGGAAACGGCCCCGCAACGTCAAGGGCTATCCTCTCCCATGGTGCGCCAACATTGTACAATTTCAATGCACCTCTACTACGAGTCTGAGGTCCCTTTACAGCTGCACAACTTGTACATTTGCAACACCAGTCCTCGACATCATCCCGACAGTGGACCCAGTAAAATCGTTCTCGTATCTTCAGTAGAGTCCGTTTTACTTTTACCGTTTGACTTCCTGAACAACCATTATGGTACAGCTGTAGAACATCCGGTACTTGAACTTTAGAGACAACCATTTGCAAATGACAGCTGTCTCCCCGAGCATTTTCCCATTTACGGCACAGGACTCCATCCTGAATCACCAAGCTGTCCCATTGGGCCCAAAAGCTTTTCGTGATTGAACTCGTTGCTGAGACGTCGCTCCACCTGGGCTTAGGAGCTCTGGCCTTCATCCACTCCAGAATCGGCTTGATGTCCGAATCTTCCTGTTGTGCACGTTGTAGGCTTTCCTTCCACTCGTTGCTGAGGTCTGTCTTGAGCACCGTTACAGGAACGACTTCTTTACTTTCTTGCCTAGTACCAACTAGTGTGCCTTTTTCCATAATCTGTTCCTGATCACAAAGGTTCCGCACACGTACCCCTGAGATGTCGGTGGCTCTGACCAACGTTCGTCCCACTTTTCATGGAAGGTCATTGTCTACCCTTCCTGCAGTTCGCTTGGGGCAACTGGATCGAAGGTGGCCCCTTTCCCCACAGCCGTAGCACCTAAGGCTGTATCCTTTATTGCAGTGGCGAACTGTAGCCGCTGCAACCTCCCTGACGCGATCGGAACGATGATCCTGTCGCGCGGCTTCCACCTCCAGTGCATGGGCCAAGGCGACCTTCAGCGTCCCGTGGTGCCCGAGCCTCACAGCAGCTCTAACTTCAAGGTCGCGGATGCCGTTGATGAATGCCTGCACCAGGTTCCCATCAATAAGCGCAGGTACGGACTGGTAAGCTTTACGCACCAGCTTCTCCACTTCAAAGGCCCACTGCTGCAGGTTTTCATTACTGCGTTGCACGCGATCCTTAAGCTGCGCACGAAACACGTGTTCCAGGTGAGCGTCGCCATACCGAGCCTCCAATGCCTCAAGGAGCTGCTCGTAAGTCACTTCCTTACCGAGAGCTTCCAGAACAGTTAAGGCCTGGTCGCGCAGGCCTAGGGTGAGGGCAGTCATGGCCTGACTTTTACTCCAAGCGTTCGCCTTCATGACAGCCTCAAACTGGATTTTGTAGGCTGACCAGGAAGAAGTTCCGTCGAACGGTGGCACTTTGAATCCACGTAGCGAAGGTGTTGTAGCTACGGGAGCTGCAATTCCATCCCCAAGTTTAAGGTAATCCAGCGTTTTCTTTACGTCAGCCATCACGGTTTTCTTAACGTCAGCCACCGCGTTTTCAACCCGACTATACACTTGGTCGATCCGGATTTCAGCTTCCGACAGGCGGTTGTCATGTTGAGCAACCTTATCCTTCACCTCCCCCATGTCTTTCCCTAAGGTAGCGTGAAGGTCCTTCATAAGGAGCATCTGCTCTTCCCGGCGGCGCGCTTGCTCCTCCTTATCACGTTGGAGCTGTTCTTCCAACCGACGAGCCTGTTCCTCCTGTCGGCGAGCCTGTTCCTCCTGCCGGCGAGCCTGTTCCTCCTGTCGGCAAGCCTGTTCCTCCCTGTCACGCAGCAGCTGTTCTTCCAACCGACGGGCCTGTTCCTCCTTGTCCCGCTGGAGCTGTTCTTCCAACCAACGAGCCTGTTCCTCCTGTCGGCGGGCCTGTTCCTCCTGTCGGCGGGACTGCTCCTGCAGCATCATCATCAAGGCACCAAAGTCTGGTGCTGCTGATGTTGGAGCTGCTGCGGACGGGTCAGCCTCGGTGGTTGGTAGCTGGCCCTCCGACCTCTGCGGCATAGCTCCACCAAAACGTCTCTGGTCCGTCTCCTGTTGGCGTTGACTCCGGGTATGGATACCCTCCGTGTCGTCTTTGGGTAAAATCGGCATGATTTTAATCCTTGCTTCTGACACCAATTGTTACGAGCTTCGGGTTCGTGACAATAAAAACTGCCGATAAAAATTACCAAAAGTTACACTTTATTTAAACAACACTTATAACAACTCTAACACACTAATTATAAAACACAATCGCTCTTAAATCGCACTTGAAGATCGCATTCGATGTATTCGCTTCTATCGCAGAACCAAGTCTGATTAGTCGCGGCTAGTCCCGGCCTTATATAGTGCCGCAGATAATTCCAGAATCTTCTATTGTAGAAACATCTAGAATGTTCGAGTACATACCGGCCCCGACTGACCAGATGTCGATAGTTCTAGTAAGTTCAGCCAATCGATAATAGATGGCGCTAGTGAAGAACTAATAAGTTCTTCTACTAGAAACTAGATGGCGCTAGTGGTAACTAATGTCACCATCATCAGGCATTAATTGTGGCGCGCAACAATATGATCTGACCAAGATTATGTCTGGACTGTGACCTCTGAGTTTGTTTAGGTATTTCTTCTCAAACTAGTCAGATAGGAAACGCCGACCTCATCTAGTTTTTAAAACATGATTGATGTGTAAAAGTGTTTGTACAAACCTACTTACAAAATAAAACCATTTATAATTTAAATAAAAATTTTACCTACCTTTAAATAATTTTATTTAGATTTTAATTATGCACTTAAAGTTATCACATACCTCTTGCCTGGACCACAAACGAGTGTTCACTGTCAGAATAAAACTACATAAATAGTCTGAACAAATGTACGATACTAGCGGAAGTGAGTGGCTATGAATCTGAGATGAGGATCTAATCGTAGGCGCGGTTATTACGAGAAAATTTCATATGTCTATGAATATTAAGATTGAATACATAATACAACATCTAGCTTGAATTCCTCGATGAGGTAAACAGAGGTTTATTTCTCCAGTTAATAATATCTGCTTCTGCTTCTTCTGCTTCTGCCCAGTGGTAAGAGCCCCGACTTACGAATCGTTGGTTCAAACCCAGGGAGGCACTTTACTTTGTGTAAATACTTTCATCACCACTGCTCTCAAAACCGTGAAGGAAAACATCGTGAGGAAACCGGCAAGTCTTAGAACCAAACGTTCAAAGACTTGTGACATATACCAATCCGCAGTGGGCCCACGTGGTAGTTTACAGCCCACCCCCTCTCGAAGAGATGAGGCCTGTGTTGGGACACAGGCCTCCTCTCTTCGTGAGGGGGTGGGCACATTGTAGGCTGATTATGCTAATCTATTTGCATTATAGGTCTGATAAATTCAACGTAAATAGCGCAATGAACGTGCGGGATGAACTGTCAAAATGAAACCCATTGCGATCAATAAAAAAACATATGATTTACAATAAAATTATTCCTTATGTTAGAGTTGCAGCCAATACCTAAGCTAACTTAATACCTTGTAATCCTACTATATATATTATCCTACTATCCTATCCTACTTCCTACTAATATTATAAACGTGAAAGTTTGTATGGATGGATGTTTGTTACTCTTTCACGCTAAAACTGATTTGGATGAAATTTGGCACACAGTTAGTTTATAACTAGGATTAACACATTGAATACTTTTTATCCCAATATTCCCACGGGATCGAAACTTATGCGGGTGAAACCGCGGGGCGCAGCTAGTTATACATATCAGCGCCCACCCTCGTTAACAATTGTAGCCGATGATCAATTACATAATGTAAAATATGTATTTTACTTTCATGAGTAATTTTCATATCTAGATATCGTCATTGTATGTGTGTTACGAAATTACCCCCCAGAATTTATCATCATTTGTTGTTACCCTATGTGAAAGAAAGAAAGAAAAAGTATTTATTGCACAGGAAGATCATAAAACCATCATCATCATCATCCTGTGCCTTTATCTTAGTTGGCAGAGCTCCAAGTATCAATCCAATACGAAACCTAGTAATTGTATAGTTGATTAGGTATTTTAATTTATTATGTAGTCGAAGTTTGATAAGACATCAATGGATGTTTTCGAATGAAATTAAATTTAATTAATAGAAAACCAACAGTTCATTTATCAAGTTAAACGCGACTGTTATTATTTAGCCACAAGCCCCTCCTTGGTGTGTACCATCTGTACTATATTATCTTCCATGCTTATTTCTAAAGTTGAATTTTAAGGTTGTCAGGTCCGCACTTAAAATCACAAATATTGTTTACAAATCTCGGTCACGACGCATGTGGTTTCGACTTCCATTCCAGCCTGCCTAGAATTGTGGTTAGTCTTAAACATATCTGTGGTCGTTTAAGAGCTAGCCTGAAACTGTTTAGTGGTTTAAATAATTTGCAATACTTGAACTAGGTGCGTTATTGACCTGAAACTTTGACTAAACATTGGACTTAGGTTAACTGTGGTTCTAATGACGACTGTAAATACCAAAATCTTGTCACCTTGAGGTACTGCCGATGTATTCTATAAAATCTCACCATAAAAACTTAGGTGAAGTGAGCTGTGTGTCAAACTGTAGCATTAGGTGGAATGGCAGCTCTCTTCAGGCTCACTTCACCTAAGTTATCACGGTGAGATTCAACAGAATAGACGAGCTGGTGTTTAGGCTTTTTTCAGCTGAATTCTAGCCTATTGAAGTCTACATCTGTGCAAAGACTTACAAAAATAAATATATAATGCATTGTATCTATCCTTAGCAAATAAACCTCTATTTATCCAAAGTGATGTCTGTTATACTGTGACAAACAACTAATATGTGCATACGCAAGAAAGTGCTTACTTGCACACCTTTCAATGCTTAGCAGAGCTTTATGTTATAAAATAATCAATCCTATTCACAATATGCAAGTAATGTGAGTGCAATTGAGGATACTTAGTATCTTTATTAAATGTTTTCGGTTTAAAGAATTTATTCTCATAAAGAACACACACTTCACTTAACATATTATGAGATTACAAATAAATAATACAGTTATAATGTAACTTAATGACTTCGTGACTCGATAAAATAAAAACAGAAATATGACGAGTCGTACTCAGCGCTTCTCCTCCACGTTTACTATGCGCACAGCCTAAGTGTGGAACTCTCCGCCTGTGTTCTGTCTTCCCGGATCCACTTTTTAAAATGTGAGGATCCGGGAGCAAGACATCTTCTAGGCACGCTCGTTCCATCATAGACCTCATCCATCGCTTTCCATCAGGTGATCGAGGTCAAGAACAGGCCATTAGCAATCCTACTAATATTATAAACGTGAAAGTTTGTATGGATGGATGGATGGACGGATGGATGGATGGATGTTTGTTACTCTTTCACGCAAAAACTACTGAACAGATTTGGATGAAATTTAGCACACATATGGTTTATAACTAGAATTAACATATAGAATACATTTTATTCCGATATTCCCATGGGATCGAAACTTATGCATGTGAAACCGCAGGGTGCAGCTAGTAAAAAAAGAAATAAAAAGAAAATAGGCCTCAAAACATTTGAAATCCAACGAAAAGGATAATACACAGTTTTTTTTTTCTCTTATAAATTCTTCTCAGAGTACAAAAGTTTTCAAAACACAGTAACTCCTACATCAAACACTTATGATCTAAATTGTCTCGAACCTCAGGCGCGTAGCTTTCTCACAATTAATCTACGTTTTCGCTATAACTGTGCAACTGTGCCGAAATATGGGAAACCCTTGCTTATGTCATAACTTCCGTAAAGAAGTAACTAGTTTATGGCATTTTTATGCGTATTATAACTATGACGTAGATTAGACATGTTGGTGGTGTTACGTAAATTGGAACGCGAATTTGGATTGTGAAGTCGGATTTGCGTGAACAAGAATTTTGCAGATACGTGGTTTTGGATTCTTGTGTAGAGATCACGTATGGATTTAATATGCTTTTTGTAAATTTTGCTTTGTTTGATACAAAGCAAACGTTATACAAAATAAATTAATAAGTAATATCAATAAAATTAATAATTTTGCATTATTTTGGGTTTTTGTTAAAAAAAAACAATGATAGAATAATTAAACCACAAAAGAATTTATTACCTTCTAAACTTGATACTTATTATTAGCAACGTCATCTGCACATTAATCACCTGTAATTAATTTATTGCACAATTTATGATTTATTATAAGCAACTACCTTTTCCTTAACACCTCACGTATTGTTGAAAACGAACCGCCTAGCCAAGGCAAACCTCGAGTCTCGCAGGTATCAAAATTTTAGGTCACGCAGCTTACTAATACCTGAACCTAACCAAAAACAGGTTTCCACAAAGCTCAATGTTCCAATGGTCAATAAATCTTGATGGGAACCGCTCACAGTATAGTAGATAGACGTCAGTAGGTCAATTATAAACTGTACCCGAATTATTTTCTAATTGAAGATTTATCTATTATGGCTATTACGTGATGAGAGATTGCGTGTAATTATTTAACTGGTTTTAACTGTGAGTTTCGATAGCATGGTGGAATGAATAGGGAGATTTTTTACAACTTCATAGGAGTCCAAAACCAAAACATTTATTTATTCATTGATATTATTAATTTGTACTAGAATGGCGCAAATATGTTTAGCTGGGGGAAAACATAGCAGGCAAAATTTCAGGGTTACATGTGATTTCTAATTACCGGCAAGCCAACTAGCCGCCATTTAAGTCGTTACAATGTATAACTTAATACATAATTAAGTATCGATTAAGTTTCTTTCAATCCATTCAACTTAACCTATAATTTACGACAAACATTTGATATTGCATAAGATATTGATAAACAAGTTGATATAGCATTGACAAGTAATGCAATATCAACTTGTTTTATGAATAACAGATAGTGAGAAAATGAGTACTGATCAACGATAAATAAATAATTGAACAATTACCTGCTATAATGACATGTACCTACTGTTTGATTTGATTATTCAAGTAAGAATTAGGTAAATTGCTTGTTTTGAAAGTTTAATATGTGCATATTAAAGTACTTTTACTTTTCATACTGAAAAGAAAACACATCCATTATGTTATAAATTTTTCGCAAAATTAAATAACTTCAAATTCACTTTTCATTACTACGATCGTATCAATTCCTCACCATTGACCTACTGTAGTCCGTGCACTACGTCACACTTAGCTTACGCCAATACAGACCTTTCAGCTATCGCAATAAGATCTAAATTAGCATACATATTTCACGCAATATGAGTGCCTACTTGTGACCACGGTTACGAAGTAAGCAAATACCATTTGGTGGCAGTAATCGCACTGGTAGGCATTTCTAGACAACCCAATGCCCTACTTAAATTGCAACGAAACGTCTACTACGTTTGTTTACTATGCGGTTCGAGAAGTGTTATGAAATTATTATTATACTAGCTGTGTCCTGTGGTTTCACCCGCATAAGTTTCGACCCCGTGATAATCCTGGTTATAAACCATCTGTGTGCCAAATTTCATCCAAATCCGTTCAGTAGTTTTTGCGTGAAAGAGTAATAAACATCCATCCATCCATCCTCACAAACTTTCACGTTTCTAATATTAGTAGAATAGCATTGTTCTAATACAAATTAAACGTCATATCTACATCGTATACCCCCATGGGAATGGCATGTATGGATTCGTCATATCAGCCCGAAATATGGATTTTATCCCACAATGACGGCTACAAATGGGTTCGGTAAGGATGTTGCGTGAATCACCAAACTTAGGAGAAAGAATGAACCACACAGATCAATTTAAGAACAGCTACTTATTAAGGCTGTGACCGCTTGGCGTCCAAAGACTGAAAAAAGAAGTGTTGCTCGTCCGACGGCGACATGGGCAGACGACATTTTTGCCATTGGGGGTAAAACCTGATAATGGATGAGGCTGGCACAGGAGCGTGGGCTATTGACACACGCGAAGAGAACCTTTCCACAGCAGTGGGTGAAGGCGGAGTGATGATGATAACTTGTTAGATACTAGCTTCTGGCCGCGACTTCGCACGCGTGGTAGTCAGCTACACTATAAAACATCCTATGGCACTTTTGCTTTCAGCCAGTGAAATAATGGTAAAATCGGATCTGTAGGTACTTCCAGAGATTACCTCCTAAAAACTTTATCTGCTTATAATTCCTTTACATCCAAGCATGGAAGAACTGAAGGCCAATTCTCGTAATTAAAAACGTTCAAAATCTAGTCGCAATCTCATCTCAGAGACAATCAATGTCAAAACATTTAAAAAATGAAGAGAAATTAGAGGTATTTTTGACTCCTGCATATTAAAATGTGTCTTAGCGAAATAACTAATTCATAATAATATTATTAGATTGCATTGATTGATGAAGCAATACGTACCGGTTATTATAATCAGTGTTTGTGTGTGAAGTAGGAAAACAACTTTGTTACTAACGTAAATACTGTTTAGATTAATATTTATTCTTAGATAATCTATAGCTAGACTTATGATGGGCCTTAAGCAGAAAGACATGGATTCGCGACAGGATTCAACATAGAAATCAAAATCCTGACAATTATACAGAGTGGCAGAGACATCGACGTGCAAACTGAAACCGTGAATTCAGCACATGATTCTAGATTGCTTCTACATTACTGTTTAACTCTTAGGTCTAATTTTAATTAGTTGTGTAAGTTTTATCTGTGTTGCAAATCTGCTTATGGAAGTAAAAGAGTAAAACACTTAATTTGATTATTATCGTTTAGCATCTGAATTTTTTAGACTGGTCATGATGATAAATTAATTTCGGGTAAAAGATAACACATTGCATAATATTATTCTAGCACGCGATGGTCAAATTAAAACTATGAGACTACTTCAATTTACTGCAAATCATTATCATCTTCTTGAGTAGATTTTTTTTTTGTTAGCCTATTCTATCCCACTGCTGGGGAAAGGCCTTCCCAAGTCCTTCCAGGAACTCTTTTCCCGCACCACCTCGAACCAGCCCTCGCAGTACGCGTCCAGGTCATCTCGCATTCTCTATCTGGGCCGGCCTCGACGGCGCTGTCCATCTTCAGACACCCATTGTGTGGAGTTTGTTTTTAGTTTTTGCCTGCCTTGAGTAGATATTTATGTAAATTTATAACGATCTACTACAACATGCCTACTTCAACATTTTGTTGACCAATGTCGATATTGCTTTAATATGTCGGTCAATAGACATAACAGTTTGTTGATTGCGTGTTAAAGAGTGTTGACTGCGAAAATATTCCATTTATGGTCATCGTTTAATTGGTAAATATTTTTCTATTACTCATTGTTAATGTCCATGGAGTTACCTGCCCGTTCTTCTCCTTAGGCACCTACGCTATGGAATGAGCAACTAGCTTCAGTTTTCTGACTGACCGACCCCTTAACAATTCAAAAGTGTCTGTAATTGGGTTATTTGAAATAAATGCATTGAGGATAAGTTTACTACAAAAAAAAAATACTTCAAGCAATATATCTCACACGTGTAAAATATCATAAGTTTTCTTTTATTATGATAATAACAATAAAATTATGTAACAACCACTTAATCAATGCGTCTTATATACGAGACTTTCAAGGCCTCACTGATTCCTATTACCTCATCCAACCAGTGGAAACGCTCCCTAAGCACACTTTCGCCTTCTATTACACTTTCGACCATGTTATGAGACACACAAAAAAACGCCTGGCTTCTGTTACAGTGCAGTGACTCGAAAGTACACCAGTAATTTGGTACTATATAACATTGCTCTAATTTTTTTTTCTCATAGTTGTGATACCCGATTTTTTTACGTGTATTTGGCATTTGTAGGCTTGCCTTCCCCCAGCTAGATGCGCCAACGACCTTCTAAGAAGATGGCTGGGACAGACTGGTTGTGTAAGACGGAGGACAGGGTGTTGTGACGTAGCCTGGGACAGGTCTATGTCCAGCTGCAGTCGACTGCGATATACTGAGATGATTGTGGCTTACTTTCTGATTGAAAAGGAGACGAGTGCTTTTTATTTATAGTTTTCTTGACTATTGTTAACTACCGTTAAGTTACGTGTAGGTGCAAAGGTAGTGAGTTGATCAAAAAGATAACTGTAGATAACAAGTTTTGTGATAATATATATGGACGTAATATATTTCTGTTATTCAGTCGAACTGTTCGGTACGGTGCTTGACTTGTATCAAACCAAGATGCTCTGTTCATGTTCATACAGGGAAGCAGGGACAAAGACGCGCAACCATGCAAACGTGCAATACCTACGTGGCCAAAATGTATGAAACAGGATTTATTTTTGTAATAACCAACAAAAAAATTAACGCTGTGGTTTCAGATTCATGTGCCGATTCCATAGTAACAGAGGGGCAACTCTCGTAATTTTAAAAAAGTTCACAGTCTGATCTCAGTCTCAATCTGTCAAAAAAACCTCAAATTTCCCTACATTTTGACAAGTTTTTGACATTTGTTTGTCGCTGAGATGGACTGCGACTAGATTTTGAACGTTTTAAATTACGAGAATTGGCCTTCTGGTTACACGTTGATGTCTGCCTGCCAACCTGTATTTTAAGTATACCTATCTTATGTAATAATTTGACCAGAAATAATTATTATGACCATTATTAACTTTTTCCGGAAACCCAAACATAGTAATTAGAAAAAAAAACAAACGAAATAATAATAATAACACATTGTTTTAATACCATTTCACTAATTATTTCTAGACTATTGTTTTTTATGTAATGTTACGTTCATTCTTAGTTTTGTTATGATTAATATCTTGAACCTGACATTGTTGAGCCGTTTATTTATTTAATACCTTAAGCACACAAATGTAGAGAGGTAGACTTAATGCCATTGGCATTTTCTACCAGTCAACCTTTGGATCATTCAGAGATCAAATATTTTTAATCATAATGATACGCATAAACCTATTTAAAACGATATATATAATACCTAATTACATATAAATATACATAAATACACGAATATACAAAAAAGAAATAAGACAAACAATGAGAAAACATTACCACTGTGATGATACTGGTACTGATATTGATAAATATTTCAGAATAATTTACTTTATCTACTGAACATAGTAAACACAAAGCACCCGCCATCTTATTTCTTCACCACCCTTGGTTGACTGGTAGAGAATGCTTAAGGCATCAAGTCCGCCTTTGTACCTTTTTGTGCGAAAAGATGAAATAAATAAATAAACACCCATTTTCATGAGGCATCTCAAATGGCTATTAGATAGGTCACGTAGGCATAAAATAACTTGCGTACATTAAGGTAAGATCTCCTAAAATACATAGCATTGATAGATATTTTACGATGTTACGAACAGATTATTATTGAAGCCATACAATATTATGAAATAGGTCTTTTCTCAGTTTTTATTTCACAAGATAAACGTTTTCGAATTAGTTTTCGAAGTGTTTGATCATTATTTTTTTGGTTAAAAAGTTTTTATTTTATATTTTTTTGTGGCTATAATCTACTAATTGTTTGTCAAAGGGCAGGCATATTTGGCACTGAGTAGAGTAATACAGAACTCAGCATTCAAATATGTGAGTGAACAATAAATCACCCCTATTTTTCCACCCTTAGGGTTGGATTTTTTCCAAGTTTATATGAGACCAACTTTGGGGTATACGCTTTCCAGAATCTGAATACACTATTTTCGTTTTTATACGTATTTGATAAACCTGTTTAGTAAGTGTTGCACTGGTTAGAGACTTTCTCTGTAATTTTGGACAAAACGGTTAGAATAATATAAATAGGTACAGTTATGTTTTAATTTATTGGCTACACAATTCGGTTAAGGCTACAATATTCGGTTCTTAAAGTCAACGATCGTTTAATTAATCTGTCAATAGATTAATAAACATAAAATTTGACTAGCGAATACTGTCGTAATAGATATAAACGCATACTCATGCAACTAATACGATTAATTTCAAAACAAATGACGACGCAGCTTTTTACTTTGTTAAAAAAGCAAACGACCAATATTTTTGTGGGTTGCCTACCTTTTTATAAACTAAGTAGATGACCCAGTAAACTTCATACCACGTGAGACAAAAATATTTTTCTTATAGTATTTTATTTCTTCTAAACTATTAAAATAAAAAAGTATTCATTTTGGTCGAGCCATTTTCGAGTTTTTGCGAGAGTAATGCACGGCAATTGATTTTGCAGATTGAAAACGGGCTTTTCAAAGCATTTTCTTGTGGCTGCACTGAAAATGGGTCTCAACGTTTGCAAACTAACAGAACTATCATCATTTTACGTTCAATGCTGGACAACGGCCTTCTCCAGCGTTACAGCTTCCACCGGCCCTGTGCTTCTCGCATACAGCAGAATCCTGCGGCCTTCACAAGCTCATCGGTCTACCTTGTGGGAGGCCTTCCAACGCTGCGACTTTTGATACGCTGTCGCCACTCACAGAACCTATCTTAACCTTATATTGACAACAAAAGGAAACTTTAAATTGCTTATGATACAGTTAGCTATTATTTACATAAAATGTATTATTCCATCACCACTGCTCTCAAAACGATGAAGGAAAACATTGAGAGGAAACCAGCATTTTTTTAAACCAAAATTTGAAGACATGTGACATCTACCAACCCGCACTGGGGCAGCGTGGTGGATTTCGGCCCTCTCCCTCTCATCCCAGCAGTGGGAACATTATAGATCGATTATGATGTTATGTAACAGCTAACTAGATCATTAGGTAACCTGTTTAAGCTGTACGGAGGTAACTTCCTGTCTTCTTGTAACGATAATCCCTTTTACTTCATTCCAAAAACAATACATGGAATTCAACATAAAATAAAAACGCCACATTTTTACGAAATATTATTGTTTATATTAATGGCATCTATCCAAACACGTGCAGAACATTATTTTATGCCACAATAATATTTCCATAAAATAAAATAATCTTTTGACATGTAATAGTATGTATTTGGGTCGAATATTTTTCTGATAGAATGTTATGTAAAGAGGGCCACTTTCGCAGCCTAGTTCCTAATTGTAGAGGCGTAATTATTTATTATGTGAACTGGTACTTTAATTGTATAATCTGACCTTGTTTGGTACTTAAAAGTGGGTCTGTTTATTAGATAGCTTATGTAATTAAAACTAACTTTGTTTTGTTTTTATATTTTGTAACTAGCTGTGTTTTTTTTATAGATATAAACAGAAATATATTTATTTATTATGTAAAACCTAATTAATTAACAAAAATAACAAAATGATATCCTAACTTAACTCTATTCACAAACTAAACTATAACGTCGAAAAATTCATCCGCATCGCTGTCGACTGGTAATGTACCCAAGATACTGGTGGCATTGCCACGTTCAATGGCAATGCTTTATTTTGGATTTTTCTTTACAGCAATTATAATTATATTTCATTAATTATTTCTTGTCGAAATAGGAATTGCCATAGCTGGGCACATATTCACTAGCCTTGCTGCTACTGAGAATTACCTAAGGGAAAGTACAACCACAGCTTGATGTGATTTATCATGAAATGATAGAGAAACTTGTACATATTAATAAACATAAACATAATTTGAAACTCTAAGTACAATTGAAATATAATTTTCTGATCATTTTCCAAGATTAGAAATGAAAAGCTCGGCTAAAATCCGATTAAAGATGTGAAGATCTGGAGCATTCGACGTTGGCGGTTTCATTTCGAAGAACACAAGGAAAGTGTAACCCATTCTTTTCCCACTACAGGGCAGAGGGCTCTTCTTATAGAGAGAAGACATGAGCATTGATCACCATGCTTTTAAAGCCCTTAACCTAGGATAAAAGTAAATATTTACTATAAGTTAAATACAAAGTGTCAATGACCCACAAAACAGTTTACCAAGTAGATCATTACCAATATACTTTACATCCTAATCACTATTTTGCAATTAGTTCAAGACTACCATCACATCAGTACAGTTCAGCAGAACCTTACAGGAGGGCAAATAGAGATGGAATTGCTTTAATTTAAAAAAGTGTTTACGTGGTTTAAAATTCGCGTGCTGTCGCGTCATTGAGCCTATGTTTGTTCGCGAGTGGTTTCAGTAAACTAGTGATTATTCTACGTTATGACATCCTAGTACATCGTTTGTGGGTCAGGTCCATTAGTGCATGGCTGATCGAAGATGTGTCGTTATTTTAGGTTAGAAACCGACAGCCTTATTTACAACAGTTCGATTTAATTGCCTTTGGCATACCTACCATAAATTAAAGAAACAATAAAAGTTACATCGTCTAAACAGTGTTTAGACATTAGTTTATGGGCAGAGTGAATACGGAAGTTACACCAGAATTGCATGATGAAATGCAAGTTGATACTGGGCCATAGGCCATCAGTTAACTGCGATGAACTGAGTTGATTGATTGAAATTTGATAAATATTTGTTTACAGATTCATGTTCAGTACCTACCGATCCTAAAACAGGCCATTTATATTTTTCTTAGATATGTTTTATGATATTTTTACGACAGTAAACACATTGCTTATGACCAAATTTGATGGACCCATTCTTCTAGTAATAAATATTTTATTATTATTATTAACAAAAAACAAAATAGACAGACAGATATAACTATGACGAAAATGATTAAAAGTTTATATTCTGAATACGGAACCAAAAAAAGGAAGAAATAAAACAATAGTTTCAGTTTACTAAAAGATCACACTACATTTGAGACTCACGTGCGAAAGAAATAAATTGATGATGTGGTTAAATAATAGACAATACAGCCTACTAACTTTCACTGCCACTGAACTACTTATTTGACTGCGTAACATAACATAACATGTTGCTGATCCAAAAACTCCAAGAGCCGTGACTAATACGTACTGCAATATGTCTGTTTGAGGTTAATAACAAGTGCAGGGCGTGGCACATATACAGATGTGGCATAACAGTGCAGGTGCTGTTGCGACATTTATTCTGCCTTCTGAAAGGCTCCGATCATCAACTGCCACCTAATTATATTCTCTTTGCTGGGACTCAAGCCTGGGTGGAGCCTTCTCAACATAACGCCTGTATATTCCGAAGGATTAGGCAAAGGAGTACCTACAATACATCTCATGGAGCCAGATTTTTAAGTCCCATGTAAAAAGGATGAGCCTATTGCCATAGGTACCCGTCCAGACTTCCGGCTGCTACTGATTGAGAATCCTAATAACACCCAGGATCTCATGCTCAGCATATTTATGCTGATTTTCAAGAATATAACATCAATAATGCATTTGCATTATTGATGTTATATTCTTGAAATTTTTTAAACAGGCTAATACTATTACGTACTCTATAAATAGACTAAACGTCGACAAGTCAAGTTCGAATAGTGTGAAACTAAAAAAAAGCTTTTACTCTACATCTTCAAGCTGACAGTAAACCTGTGGGTAAGACAAACACTATGTATCTAAGGACAAAATATTTGCTTAAACCTCCTGCATCGATTTCATCTACCTGCTTTCTTCACTTTAAAATTTACAATATATTATTTTTTTCCATCCAACAATCCGCACGGGGCCCACGTGGTGGTCTCCAGCCAGCTCCCTCTCACAAATACAACACCCTTAAATGCTGATTATACTTCGCACAGCTTAAACTCTACTTTGAAAACCATTAACCAGCCTAGCTACGAGTATGTCGATTATTAGGTAATACGTAGCCACTTAATATTTTTGCGTGCGATCATTTTGAAGTTAGACACGCAGGAGTGAAAGTCGAACAAACTATGATGGCAGCAAAATTACATACATATGAACAAGCTATTATGTCAAAGAAAGAGCTTTGAAGTTATACCGTAACTTATTCGGTGATTATTCATAATATTGTACTGTTATTTTGTCATTTTTGGGAGCTGTCACTTGATTGATTTTGATATACCTATGTAAGTTTTGAAGCTGATAACAGTACTTGATTGATTGATTAAAATAAAATAATTGATGGGATACATTTTTAACCAGTGCTTAAAAAAAATCAACTGTTTCATAGAAAAGTGCAATACCGACGCAGTCAAAATGTATGGCAATTTTTTTTTTTAATAAGTGGCACCACCTCTGAACCCACCATCACGAACTCCTTCATATACTACATTCATGGTTTCAGTTTGCGCGCTGCTTAAAAATGTATCCTATGTATATTTTATTTTATTGTATATACGTCGTTTTTCTAAACGACACAATGGATTTTAATGCGGTTTATTCCGGAAGGTTTATGTTTATAGGTACTATAATTAAGAAATCTCGATGTCTTGTCAAGTCGTAAAAACCGTGCGAAGTAATTCGGGTCGGTGTAATTCCTAAAAATAAAACGACAGCAATTAAATATACCTACAGCGCAATATAATATATAGCAGCTAACCTATCCATGTCTAACCTTTCCCAGATTTCTCCATTATTATCAGAAATAAGACATACAAGAAAGCAGTACAACACAAAAGGATCTGCTGAAAGAAGCAACTTTGAAATGAGGTTCAAAGGTTGTGCGGCAAAAGTGATTACAAAAGCCACAAGTCTATCGTCTGCATTTATAATGTGTTGCCCTCAATCATACCTCACGACAAGTATTCAAAGTTGGGATGACTCATTCTATAAAGAAGCACTTTGCTTAAATATCAGAAAAATTACAGCCATTAGTCTTCTTCAATACTATGTAAAAGTTATTTGTCGTCAAAATAGACGATTAATACTTTGCACGCGATGTACAAACAAAGTAAAAAGTAACAAAGGCAGTCTTCTTTTACCATACTCCCAATTTTACTTAGGGTCCGCGCAATGTGTCTCTTTTTTTATTTATTTAACTTTAATAGTCTGGACAGACTTTTTGTATCATCACCATTTGGTTGAGACAGAATTTTGTGGTAAGGGTTGGTTAAATCAAGTCGGTTCAACCTCAAGACCCCAAAAATATGTCTTCTTCAGCCTCTATCATCCAACATCTCCGTATTCTTCATCTTTGTGTCTCACAAAGGAGTCTTTATTTATTTAAACTTTTCGCACAAAAAGGTACAAAGGCGGACCTAATGCCTTAGGCATTCTCTACCAGTCAACCAAGGGTGGTGAAGAGATTAGATGGCATGTGCTTTAATTGAGAGAGACAATGATAAAAAAAAACTCTTAAAACTAGGTACACAAATACATAAATAGGTTATATACACATACATACTATTACTATAATATATACCTACTTATAATATATATATATATATATAAAATCAAGGGAGAGAAGTGTTGAGATGACTCTACGCTATTTTTTTAAAGATTTATTTTGAAAATAACTCTGCAATTTCCGCTTAAATGCATACCGACTGCTCGCCGTCCTGATATCAAGAGGAAGCGCATTCCAAAGAAGAATGGACTGAATATGAAAAGAAGAATGAACAAAATCAGACGTATGAGACGGACAGAGTAAGAGAAGATTGTTAGAAGAACGCAGATTCTTAGCGTGTGAAGAACAAAGATATTGGAAGTGAGATACGAGATAAGAAGGAGGATTGGGAGAGTTGAGAAGGGAGAAAAGCGTGGTCAAAGCGCGCAAACTTCTTCTTTGGCGAATGGACATCCATTTGAGCTCAGACCTATAGTTCGACACATGGTCATATTTCCTGAGGTTGAATATAAACCGGATACCATTCTTGAGCAATCTGTCGAGCTTATCCAGAAAAACCGCATTCAAGTCAAAGTAGCACACGTCACCATAGTCGATTATAGGGAAAATCAAAGTCTGCACAAGCATGGTCTTCGTCTTAGCGGGCAAAAAGTTTCTCAAACGATACAGGGATCGCAGAGTACCATTGACCCTTTGACTAACACTAGAGACCTGGCGTTGCCAACTAAGCGTAGAGTCAAGATGCAAACCGAGATCTTTCACAGTAGGTGTAATGGGTATGACGGTACCATTGAAAATAAGAGGTGGAAGAAAGCTAAGCGTCTTTCACGCAATCCTTCAATCGTTTTTTGGTCTTCACCTACGGTTTTAGTCATTCATAATAATTTTCGATCAAAATCCATTCTCTTATCGTCAGCGAGTCCTACTTAACATTAAGAGTTAATTTGTTTTTAGATAGGAACTTAGCTTTTATTTTATTTTATTATTTTTGGAAAACTTACAGCTAATCAGACACAATAGTTACTAAATTTTTAACATGATGATGGCCAATTACAAGTTTTCACACATAGAATAACAACTAACTATGTAGGTACTAGTTAGCAGACAGTGTTACTTTCGCATACTTCATATTCGTATATAATGCAATGCTATGTTATCTTGTCGAAGAAGTGATTGCAAAGAGCCTTCTCTAATTTGGGCACACTAGTGTTAAAGAGATCTATGTCAACTTCCTGGCAGGTTTCATTAAACATACGGCTCGCCCTAATCATGTAGGAGATTTGTCTGTAAGTTGTTCTTGTTGTTGGTATGTGCAACAAACGAGGTTTACGCAAAAAACGAAGAACATACGTGCAGCCTAATTTTGCTCAGCAGCTCAGGGATGTCGTTGGATTCGTTTGCAATTTTGGATAAACATGCTAAATCAGAAAGATTAAATTATAAAGAAGTAAGAAATCTTATAAAAGAAGAAATTATCTAAGAACTTCACAGTTTCTTTCAAACCAGTATCAAATATTTACTCCTTTAGGTTATGATCACACTTTCCTTAGCTTGTTCTATGACTAGAAGTGCAAGTGAAAGGTTACTGTGCCTATATCCCTACTCGTATTGTAGGTACCCTATTTCCTCAATAACTTTGTAAATGCCGTACCGTCTACCCGTGAAACTTTCGTTTTGAATCGGTATAAGTGCGGTCACCACAATTCCGTAATTACAGAGGTGTAACTACATTGCACGCGATATAGTTGTTTATGGGTAAACTCTAAGCAATGGCATTTTTAAAGATTATTTTTATTGAGCAAAGAATAGCTTAAAGATTATCAGCCCGTAACGTTCCAACTGCTGGGACACAGGCTTCCCCTCCGTGCCCTGTCACGGAGTCTGTGGGCCATAATCCAAAGAATGATTACTATAATTTACTATTATCTAAGACGAATAATAGTTTGTTAAATTGTCAGTCTTGTTATGGATGACTTTAGAAGAATCAAGAATTACAGCATATTATTATACTACTAACTACTACTAGAGAAGTAACAAAATGGCATCCCAGAGAAGGAAAAAAAAATACAATTTCAAAGATGGGATGATGACTTGAAAACTACCTGAGGGGCTATTCTCGTAATTTTAAGAACGTTCACAGTCTGATCTCAGTCTCAATCTGTCAAAAATACCTCTAATTTCCATACATTTTGACCAGTTTTTGACATTTGTTTGTCGCCGTGATGAGACTGCGACTAGATTTTGAACGTTTTAAATTACAAGAATTGGCCTTCTATGCTAAAGAGCAAAGCAATCCGGAGATTTCTAATTCCTAAAACTTTGATTTAAAGAAATTGTAAAACTAGTTAAGATATGACGGCTATTTGAAATTAAAATTGAAATAGGTAGTACTAAGTCTAGTCTACTATATCGAAAATTAAATAAGTCAATGATATCACTTTCACTCACCATCAAATTCCACCAAAAAAAAGTAAGTAAAGTAGTCGGTAGTCAGGTTAATCAATAATTGACACCAGAATAATCAATTTATTCTGGTGTCAATCTCTTCGAAGAATGCAGCTCGACAGATAAAAATGTCCATGACAACCAGAACAGTGGCAAAATAAAACAAAAATAAATGTGTAGTGACCCCGTTATATTTAGCCAAACGTGCCAAAAGTGAGTAAAATGTCGGTCACATTTTTAGTAACATACGTCAAGTTTGTTGTCTTTATTGTTAATCTTTTGAGTCAGTCAACTTGAGAAATTGAGGGCAAAGGTAGTGACCAAGTAGCTAATTTTATGTGTTGACTTTATGTAAATAGGTAAATCTCGTTACTTATAATTATGCTGTTTCGATAGATACATAACATACATACATAATCAGCCTATAATGTTCCCACTGCTGGGATACAGGCCTCCCCTCTGTCAGAGGGAATGGACCGTAATCCACCACATACCATAACATATATATAAGATGCCTTAGATAAAATGTAACCTGGCTCAGCTATTAGAAAAAAGGTTATCCATTGATTACTCCGTTGTTTGTCAGAATCAATTCCCAAGATCAACTGGGGGTTTTAGCACTACATTATAGCATATTTTTCAGGTTTTTTATGGGTTCGGTTTCATTAAGTTAACGAAGAATTCCATGCCTAAAATTCAGATTTTTTTTTTCTAATACGCCTAAAAATATTCGCATCATTCCGATTCAACTTTATTTTTGCACACTATAACCATTAATCATTATTTTCTCCAAAATCAACTTTCAAAATTCGCTAGATAATATGTGTGTCAAAACTACAGATACACACCCATTGGGCAATACTCAAAATTCTTTTTATACCTACGCCATCTTCCGCCATTGAAAGTAATCGCCTCGAAACGCACATACGTAACACATAAGTTATACTCAATCATAATAAAATGTGTGTCATCTGTCTGTTGGATGGACTATACTACAATTTTGTAATTAGTTCATTGAGTTCAACATTCACCATGGTGTGTAAACTCCATAAACAATTAGTCAATCACTCTACACATCTACTAATTGATTAGTCACTCTTGATTGACTAGTCAATTAGTAGATGTCATCTTTGTAAAAGAAAATTGGTCATATTTGTATAATGTTTACAGCGTTATCAAGACTATTGTTAGTGACAATAAATGCCGTTAATGAAGATTATAATGTAACCGAATGAAAAATTAAAACAAACGCCTTTTGTTACACAAGTCAGAACTATCTCTTATTTTGCCTACTAGTACTTGGTAGGAGGATATGTCATAAAGTCATTTTAGTCTACTCTTTGGAAACTTACATTATTTATTGAAGAAAATCAAGATAATATGCAACGATGAACGTCGAAAAACTCCCAACCATAACAAATCAATTACCAACCAACTGCTGCTAATTGCTAATAGTGCTAACTGAAGAAATTCCTAATTGAGCGTATTTAAAAATAAGCAATTGGTATCCATTACAAATACTCTTCAATAAATGAACCATTGCAATAACAACAAAACATTAACGTTACACATAACTGAATAAACGAAACTAAAGGGTAACGTTTTCAACAGCCGGATACCGATGTGCAAGTGCAGGATATTTGGAAACACATGCATTGGACCGTTGTGAAACCACACTTGTGTTAGTTTTCACAAATTAGTACTGGATATGTGTTGTTTTTACAACATACATATCGGCTGGGCTCGTGGCTAAACGGCTGCACGGGTCGATCTTCAAGGTTAAGCTACGATTACCGACGTTTTTCGGTTGGTGGGTGACCATCCATTACATACCGAGACCCCTCAGTGTCTCGGAAAGCGCGTTAAGCCGTTGGTCCCTCGTTGACAGTCTTAACGGGTAAGTCTGAAGCCCGAAAGTCTGACAAACATGTGCCAAAGGGTATCGTGTTAATCAGTAAGTGGGTTGTGGAGGTCAGATACGCAGTCATTCCAGCTCCATTCGTTTAGACTGGAAACCGACCCTAACATAGTTGGATAGGCAGAATAGATGATGATGATGATGATGTATATAATATGTTCTTTTACACAATTTCTAGTTGTAGTAAGACAACATGAGAAACAGGTCCATTTTGACTTAGCTTGGCAAGTTGATGAGGTACCTACGCTACTCTAATTACGTGTCCAGGTACAGACAATGGGTAAAATCACAAATAAGGCTTATCTAGATTGAGAAGGAAACCTGGGGGTCTACTCCGAAGTAGTATCGGCCGAATGTTCGGCCGTTTCCTGCTACGAAGTTACTATTTGGTTCGGTCGGTTCCGATCCTACACTCTTTCGAATATTGACTATGGTCCCGACCCAACTGAGCCGATCCGAACTTTTTTCGCATTTTTCAATAATATTCGGTTCGGCCATGTGTCGGTTCGATCCGAACATTCGCATTTTGCACTTCGGAGTAGGCCCCATATTCTCATTAAGACGTATTTAGGGTCATACATGATCTTTTTGTCCTTAGCAACTTTTGTAACGTAAAAAGTAATAAAACATTATTCGAAATCAAACGCTCGATTTATGTTTTTGTACATGAAACATTAAACGTCTTACTTGGGAAGAGACCACGACACAGGGAATCCTAGTGCGGGGTTCAGGGCATTTATAAAAATCTAGCACCTGTAGTCTGTTACTAGTTTTTTTTTTAATATTGCTCTCTGTTTTTTCTGAACAGATTTTTTTTTCTAAGGCAAACATTGTCACCTTGGTTTGCCTCCAATCTGATGGTTCTAAAATAACAGTATAAGAAGTTATTAACAATGTAAAAAATACTGTGTACAGACGCCAACACATCAAGCTATTACAATCTATCAAATTTCTTTAATAGATTTTCAACTTTATCGCTAAAGCATTAATTAGGTTCAAGGTTGATTGAGAAAATTTTACAGTTTCGGGTAGCTTTACCTTCTGGCGTCTGTACAAAATATGTTGTATTTACAATTTTATTATGCACGTGACATTGCCTTTCACTACCAGACAAAAAGGTGTGACGTAACGTAGCCCAGACATGTCAATTCACACTTCGATGTTAGTTCTAAAATTAGCTTAACTTCGCAAACATCAGAATTATTGTAACACATTGATAATCAATGTTGTAACACAATATTTAGATTAGACTTTAACTTTACACGACTTGTTGCCTGCAATCTCAAGCTGCTGTAAAAATATTTTGTTGATCGATAAGAAATCATAAGAGTGCAGTTATGAATGATTTACATACTGACTTTTAATGCACACGTCATTGCATTAAAATTGGGTCAAAGTACCTAGTCTAGTTAACACGATGAATGTTGTATAATTTAGGGCTGATTTTTTCAACGCCAGATAAATTTATTCGAGGAATATTTTTGAAATTTTGACAATACTTCCATACAAAATCTGTCAGACGTCAATTTTATTCCACGAATAAAAAATAATCTGTCGATTAAGCTGTCGATTGAAAAATCAACCCTTAATCGGAAATAATGCAATAAAAAGAACAAATATTTTACTAAAATCCATGTAACTACCATTTTGTAATAAAAAAACCGGTCAAGTGCGAGTCGGACTCTCGCACCGAGGGTTCCGTACAATTTTGTAGCTATGTAACTGCAAATTTACGGTTTTCGGATGTTTTCCTTTACTTGTGCTACATGACATTGCTTCTTGTCAAAGTTCATGATTCTAGGTCAACGGGAAGTACAGGTTTTGATTCCCTTGCGAGTGTCAAAATATGCGACATAAACGGAACATAAACGCCCGTATCTTTTGATTGCGTTTACTTACAACTTTGATTTTTTTCACTGCTTTAAGGAATTGCAACTTGATAACTCCACGCGTTCATGAGAAAAACAGTCTTGACAGACGGACGGACAGACAGACGGACAACGAAGTGATCTTATAAAGGTTCCGTTTTCCGTTCTGAGGTACGGAACCCTAAAAATAAAAATTTGCAAGAGACTAATCAACGAAAGTAAAAGGAGTATATAACGAGCCATCGTTACATACTCCTTTTACTTTCGTTGATGAGTCTCACATACACATAAACCCACGCGTTTTTTTCCCATGGGGGTAGTCAGAAAGAACAAAACGCTACACTGAACAGAACAGCTACCAAGCTGTTCTGTTCAGGTTAGCGTTCTGTTCTGTGGGAAAAAAACGCGTGAGTTTACATGTATCATCAACGCCAGCTCACCTATTAATTTAATAATCTCATGCATCCGAGAGAGGGTACTGCAAAAGTTCAAATCATTTATCAAGCTCGTGTATTACAACCATTTTATCATTACCGGGTGTTTAACGCTGGCCGTACATTCTTAACCTCTCCTTGAAATATGTGACAAGGTACTATGAGTGTTATAGTTAATTATATAATGCCCGGAAACGCACTATATGTTAATTATCAACACGATTGTATTTCACCCAGCACACGGGTGTCACGTGCCTTGACCCCCAATATGTAAACAATGAATACACTTTTCCGGGGTTGAATTCCCTTGAAAACTTCAGTGTGTAATTAGTATAGTAAGTATAGTCTGGGTCGGAAATCATTCATATTTTCATATCTAGACGACACGGTTGGCGCAGTGGTTAAGCGATTGACTGCTGCGCTGCGTGTCGCGGGTTCGATTCGCGCACGGAACAAATATTTGTATTTTTCCGGGTCTGGCTGTTTGTGTATGTGAGTTTAAATGTTTGTAAACGCACCTACGATACAGGAGAAATTCCTAATGCGGGGCAACGTTTTAAAAAAAAAAAATTGTTTGGCCTGTAACATCAATTTGTAATTTTCCTTTGTTACATAATATGTTATATTTCGTGGACCTTTGTCAGTTGCTACGGGTATAGATATATATAGAGATAGATATAGATAGAACACCGAATCTAGTGAGATTCGGTGTTCTATGTGTGTGGTAAGACTGGTAGTGACCAGTCTTACCAAGGGATATCGTGTTACACAGTCACTGGGTTGTGGTTTGTATTCGGCAGAATCCAATTAGACTGAAAGCTGACCCTAACATAGTTACGGAAAGGCTAGGCAGATGATAATGTTAATTTAGATTCATAATCGATAAATCACTGTCTTAAATGAATCTTCGAAACATATATTACGGATTCTTGACCAAGATTAATTAAGAATTTAAAGAGGTAGTTACACCATTTATCAACTTGCATCCTCATGCAAAATATACACGCATAACAAAATACTGCCGATTCACCATGTCTAACAAGACACTATAATTATTCTCAGGTGCAGCAAAAACATGTACACGGCGAACACTTGCATTTTCTCATTCCCACACAACCATGCTAATGGTCATTTGTCGAATTATTAACGTAGGTACATGTTAGAGATTTTGCGATACTTGGCGATTTGGCAGAAATAACATCGTGAGCGGGCGCGTGACTTTCATTGTAAACTTGAAGATGCTTGGAGATATAAAGCAAATGGCAACGTGAAGGAATGCAACCATTATGGAATAATCTCAAATTATCTAAGAATTATCTTAAGAGATTGTAAAGTATGACTTAAAACAATGCCTCATAAGTTGTGCATCATGTTTGGCTCCAATTTGACCAATATGCACAAGCATCACACCTAACTTCTTGAAAATGTTTAATTTCACTTTTTATTGCCATAATCTAATCAACGGGCTCATCAGTCAGTTCGGCGACTACTTAAAAAGGATATATGTCATAAAAATCATATCAATATCATAAAAATGCAAATTCTGTTATGAAACGGATAACACCGTTGGGCCTACCATACATTAATAACAGATGTTTAAAGATCAGTGAAAGTTATAGATATATGGTTAAAAGATTCATAGGAACATTGCCTAATATTAAAATTTATTGATATTAGATTCCTATGGCGTTATACGAGTAGATATTGTTATGTTGGCCGCATTGCATGCGCCTATAGGCGGACTTGATTTGTTTGACCACATCACTTTTATGTAAGTCGATTCTTGCAATACCAATGTATTCAGAATTATACCACAAATAGAATTCTAGTAAAAAGAAATACTTCCGCGATTGGTTGTCTGACAGGTAATGACTGACTTCATCTTAAATCACAGAAAACCAAAACTTTGAAGTAAATGATGTTCCTTAGAAAGAAAAATTACGCTATGAAAGAATTTTCCGAAAACCTGACCAAGTCTTAGGTTGGTTAAATATAATAAATCCCACAAAGTGAGGTTAATTTTCATTCTTGAAACTAAAGAAACAATTAACGAGCTCAAAATCATGATTACACTATATCAACAAGTAATAAAAATAAATCGCAACACTAAAATTACTTAATAATATAAACTATGAAATAAAATTTGATCAATTGCAAATTACAGTAACTCTTTTCACTGTTACCAATACATATAAGACAATTATATATTATGGCTGATTTATACTTAAATTCAATTGCAACTACTGAAATTGGCAATAAACTTATATGTGAGCAATGGATAACGTGGTTTTGATAAGTTAATAATATGTTTTAACTATTACTGATATTTATGAAACCGAAGATTGACATTTTTCATTCATTTACAGAACTCGTTTTGTCGAATTTATTACGGTGATTAATTTTAGATGCAACGATCTCTATGAATGAAATTGACTGTTTAAATTACAAGTGTAAAGACCATTAAATTTGTATTTTGATTTGCGGCCGCGAGATGGGCGGACTACATCGCGGAACCAGGTCATCCAGGTTGTACCAGGCCTCATGGCCGGGACAGGAGCGTGGGATTGGTACAAGTACAGAGAGGCCTATGCTCTATATAATTAGTATTCATTCTTACATAAACCATTTAACGTTACGTAATAAGTAACTGACCTGGATTTATATAATATAGAGAGTAAGCTGTTACATCAAATAGAACAACCATAACAATGAATTCTACGTCACCTCTGTAACTATTATTCCAACTAAAAATAGAAATATCAAAGAAATGTTTGTAAAATCTTGACCTATGTTTTATAGTAAATGATTAATGAAGTGAAACTAATTTCTTGGTAGTTTTAGCTGAACTTGGAAGCACGTGGCTTTTAGTGACGGTTTATACGCTAATTTTATGCTTATTAGGTATAAATTGTTGTTGTTGCAATATTTAATATGGTCAGATATTTCTTGGTGACATCTTTTAAATGCTTGATAGGTCAAGATGCATCTTTGTTATTTTTGTAAGTTTAAATGCAACTCGATCTAAAATAGGAATAATTAAGAAAAAAATACAACAAAAAGTATTAAAAAAATCAACTCAAACTTTTAATCAAAAAGTTACAAAATACGTAATTACCGCTATCATTTGAATGACACGCATACATTCGAGCTTGGCACCGTTTGGAATGTTGTAGTTACGCAACAGTTTTCAAGTTTAAAGTCTCGCCGACTCTCGCCCTACAAACCTAGAGACAGATCTCAAAGGTATGACATAATTTAACGTTATTAATGTAAACAAAATATTGTAAAATAATTTTTCAAAGTACAACTATTGAATTTCCTGCCCGTTCTTTTCCACACGAAACTACGATTTGGAACGACTAGATTCTATTCCTTGATAATTTTGACATTCAAAAGTGCCTATAATGGTCTAATTATAAGAATACGACACTATAAAATAACTTTAACTTAGACATGTTCTAGTCAATAAGACATATATTTTTTGTTTCTCAATATCTTATTTACCATTTTACAATAGTAGAAGATTGACGAGACATTACTACATCAGAGAATGCCCGGTCCAATTGAAAAATATGCTGTAAATGTTTAAAACGGTCTGGTCCCATAGTACGTCCTAGAGGAAGCCCACTCAAAGAACTGGTTCTTCTATCCCTTGGAAGCAACCTAAGATGATGTGGTGATAAATAAGATATTACAGTCTAATTAGAAAGTTAATAACCCATAGCATTACGTGGTAATGTGATTTAATTCACCTGTTACAGAGAAAGTACAGATCAGTGATCCAAACATGCGTATGGTAAAACTAGAACGGATCTTACCCAATCAATGCCGATCTTTTTTTTCTACTAAAAGTTACGAGAGTTTTAGATGAAGAGGCTGGCAGTGTGACGGTAAAGGATTTGGAGGATGAGGACGGAGATTTAAATGTTGTAACACTTGACGACAGAGTTTGATAGGTGTAAGGCTGCTCCCTGTGAGACAGACCTGATAAATGAATCTTCGTCAACGATATGAATGAACAAAAAAAGAAAATTCTCTGTCTTTATTATTTGGTACGAGAACTCAGTAACAGACTAATTCCAGAACGTCATTTGGGACTGGTTGCATAGGAAATTAATAAGAATCTAGTGAATTAAGATAATAACAGGTAGGTATGGGATCATATTACTACTATACTAGGTATAGGAAAAAAATACTAAGTGTGGTGAATTAACATTTTTTGTCAAAATAATTCCATTTCAATTGCGTATATAGTACATTTTTATTTGCATTTGGGAATTATTTAACATATATAAATATATTAAGGCCTTAAGGGTGACAACCAAAATCGCGCCTATGAAATCGAATTATTATGTATTTGGCAATGTAGTTGCCAATTGTTCCGAATTTGAAAACGTAAGACATCAGCAATTATAATCAAACTATTCATTACACTTTTGAACTAGATGCCAAGGATTAGCTTCGTACTTACACAATAAAGTACGGGTTAATTACGTAAGGTACGTAGTTCTTCTGGAAATTAAAACTGAAGTAAAGTCTGGCAGTAATATATAAACAGAGCTCGTATATGTTGTGATGCAGAAGTAATGAGGTCATGTCGCGAGAAAAGTTTTAAGTAGGAATGTAGATGACTATTAGAATATAGAAAAATCCAGGAAAACGATGGCAGTATTATAAGACAAAGGTATCGCTTGAAAGTGAGTAAATACTGATATGACGCTGATAGAAATATATGTATGGAAGGAAAAACATGCTACGCCCTTAATAAATTGAGATAAGAAAGAAAGAAAAAGTATTTATTGCGACTCGCACAGGAAGATCATAAAACCAAACTAAACGAAACACAATCAAAAATAAAAAAACCCAAATTATATAAAAAAGGTGGTTAACTAAACCAAATTTTATACTTAAAAAAAAGTAGGTAACAAAACAAAATTATATAAAAAAATAAATAAAAAAATTAAGTAACAAAAAGAAAACTGAAACTGAAAGTCCTGTACGACGCCAAAAGGCTATCTCATCATGATGCTACGACATTTAAAAATAAATGTTGCAGCGCTGGTATTCTGATAGGGCCCGCTGTGATGTCACGGGCAATTACAGTAATAAATAAATAATCTATCTAATTATTTAAATATATATAATTATTTAAAATATTATCAAATAAAATAAATAATTCATTCTTAATCCGCGCCAGCCGTAATCTCAAGATAACGCTAAAAGACATAAATATATATGTGAATTCCCACAGTTAAGCGTTTAAATCTTCCCCATAAGTACTAGTTCTTAATAAGTTGCACAGGTGCTATTATTTTCAGGGTCATACTCTCCAATCTGATCAGAAAACATTCCGTTATCTTTTCCGAACCACAATCAAGATTCAGACGTATAATCACGACCACAATCGTAACCTAGGGTCAGACAAAAACATAATATCCAGCTATTAAGTTCTCGTGTAACAGTGTCAAAGTCCATGAAGTGTTAGAAAATTGAATCATTAGTTATCTCATGCATTGAGGTGATCTGTTTTGTTTAAACTGAATCAAGTAGGTAAAGACCAGATTTGCCAAAAAAAAAACATAAAACTTGTGATGCTTATAGAGAAAACTGTTCGATCAGTAATGACGTAAGCGAATTTTTAGCAATAAAAACGAAAAAAAGGGTAAGGAGTCTGAATATTACTGCGGAAGAAAAAGTGTGGATGAGAAAATATACAATATTCAAAATACGTTTCAATACCATCAGGAAGAAAGGCATAATCATCGTTCGTTTTATTGTTATCCTAATTTATTTAAGCTCGATGCACCAACTCTCCATCATTCATACATCATTAAGCCGTCAGGAAAGACTTTCTGACAAAAGTACGATGAAGCACCTGATTTTCCGCCTCAATACATCATTGGCACCATAAGCAAATAACACAAGGCAGCATTCTTAACCACATAAGTTTAAAACATTATTACTAGCACCACTGAGCATTGAGAATATAATACTCCGTTGCTCAACACGCCATACGATACCAGTTTGTCGGTAGTTGCAATAAAGTGATCAGTTTAAAGATTGCAATAACATACGATGACATGTTACGCATCGTGCGTACGTCAAACTTGGGGAAGCATTTTATTTCCCTCGATAATTATTTTTTAGACAACCTTGCTTACATAAAAAAAAACCATCTAGAATCAGCCTAAAATGAAGTTTTTCTAATCCTCTACTTAATCGTTAGAAAGTAGAGTTTTTTCTGATGTCTCATTGTTGGAAGGAAGTCTCCATCCAAGATTTACCTACAAGTGGGTAAGTCGTACCACTAAAATAAACATAATTACGAAAAACTAAAATTTTATCAGTCTTAAGTATAATTTAGGAATAGCCACATGTAGTCCCGTTAAGCATGTAAATTAGGAATTTAATTTAACAGTTAGTTTTGTTTCAGTGACTAAAAGAAAATCCTTTGGAAAAAAACACAGTAGAAAAAATAAAAGGATTTCTTAGTTTCGAAAATTTTACAAATGATTACCTTGTCGTGGTAGTTCAGGACGTCAGTCAATTTTTATAAGTTTTCCGAGACGTTCGTCTACATGAGTTTTGTGATTCCTCAGGCTACTACTATCACTTATTATTCTGGTATATCTTTGTGTCAATGTATAGCTTTTTCTTTGTGATGTGAATTTTTCTGTAAATGTCGTATAGCTTTTAACACCTAGAGGTGGCCTTTAGAGTTTATTTACTGACGTCTCAAAAATAGTAATTCGATATTTCGTTTTTGTCTCAGGTGTCGTTGTCACGAAGTTATAACCATGGGCTCACTATAAGTAAATGTAACTTTCAGCATAAAATTCTAATCTCACCTAGATTAGAATTTTATGCTGAAAGTAACATTTGTCGATGGCACACATTCAGTCAAATTATACTTTCTAATGCAAATCACACATATTTAAAACAAAACTAACCTTCGCTTTTTGATGCGATCGGCGAAAAAGTTGAAAAACGCAAAAAATGAAAATTTATAAAAAAAACAGGTCCTTTTTTATAAAATTTCAAAATCACTCGCGATTTTCGAGACGCCCCGGATAGTGGCACGAGCGACTAGCGCGGTGATTGGAAGGCAACTGAGGCTGTTGTTGCGAACCTGCGCGCACGCAACGGACGGTCAAAACCTCCGGATGAATGAAGCCTAGTTTACAAGAAGTAGGTGTAGAGCTCACTAGTTTTTGAAGAACTCGTTCGTTACATATAACACGTATATTATCATATCATGTAACCGGTAGTTATTGCCAATGAGTCCCATTAGGTATGCTTAGCCATATTAGTAGTTAAATTAATCATTACGTATTAATTGATTTTGAATAAAATTAACAAAAAGCAAGTTGAAGTTAATCCGGCCAAGTGCAAAGTTGTACTGAGTATTTTATAAATAGTTCATGTCATTTAAGAGCTGATAAAATCAGCATCCTAATGGCGTAATACATTTTAAATCACAATCCAAGGGTTTTGAAGGATCCGCTGGGGCTGCGGGTTGTTTGAAAGAGATACCGTGGCCCCTGGCACAGGCAACTGAAGGAACACGGGTGGGTTTTAGTCAGTAAAAGTCTGACACTCCCTTCTGCTCCGCCCAGAGCGGGAGGAGTCATTTGATGACTTCCCATCCAGAAAAAAAAAAAAAAAATGGTTTTGAAGGACGCGCCGACCTCCCTGATGGTGTCAGCGTAGTTTGTTACGCTGACGACACGCTGGTCCTGGCGCAGGGGAGGTCGCACCAGGCGGCGGCCGAAGCAGCGACACGCGGGGTTGCGACTATCAAATCAAAAAATCAAAAATCAAATCTATTTATTTGCGAGAATGTAGGTTTACATGATGATCTTAAACTATAATGGCCCCTTTACATCCTTTTACACATGGTGTGCAAATAATTAACATGCACAATACTATAAATATATCGTTGAGAGGATCCGGCAATTGGGACTCGAGGTGGCATTGCACAAATCTTAGGCCATGTGTTTTCATGGTCCTCGGGACGCCACCGTCGGGTTCACAAATAACGACGGAAGGGGTTCACATCTGCGTCGAGCTGACGATAAAGTACCTGGGACTCGTCCTCGACAGCCGGTGGAACTTCGTGGAGCACTTCCGACGTTTGGCTCCCAGACTGGAGCGGGCGGGGGCTGCCTTGAGGCGGCTCCTTCCCAATCTAGGGGGACCAAACGCCTCCTGCCGGAGGCTCTATGCGGGGGTCGTGCGGTCCATGGCCCTTTACGGGGCACCTGTATGGGTGCGTTCCCTGAGGCGGCGACCAGCCCGCCGGTTGAACGCGTCCCAAAGGGTCATGGCTGTCCGGCTTATCCGAGGATACCGCACCGTCTCCGCTGAGGCGGCGAGCCTCCTTGCCGGATTGCCGCCATGGGATCTGGAGGCCAAAGTCCTCGCCCACATATGGGAGTGGCGAGAGGAGGCAAAACACCGGGGCGTTACTCCGCTGCCGCGACAAATCACTGCACAGCGGACAAAGCTCCGGCGGGATCTCATAGCGGCATGGAGAGTGCGATTGTCGCAACCCAGCGCTGGGCACGCCACAATTGCGGCGATAAGTCCCCTCTTTGAGGAGTGGCTAGAGAGGCGCCACGGCGCCCTCACCTTCCGCCTGACGCAGGTCCTCACCGGACACGGTTGTTTCGGGAGGTTCCTGTTCAGGATAAAGCGGGAGGAAACGCCAGGGTGTCACCACTGTGGGGATCGCCCGGAGGACACGGTGGAGCATACGGTGGAGGTCTGCCCAGCTTGGGCGGGGCCCCGCCGTGTCCTCGTGGCGGCGATCGGCGGCGGCGATCTCTCGCGTCCAGCCCTGGTTCAAGCCATGGTCCGGAGCGAGAGGGAGTGGGAGGCAGTCACCTCCTTCTGCGAAGCAGTAATGCTCGCGAAGGAGGAGGCGGAGCGCGTGAGGGAGAGGCAATCGCTGCACCCCCGCGCGCCTAGCCGCCGCCGGAGACGCCCTGGACGGGAGTCAACAGCTGACTCCCGGCCACCGTAGGCGCGGGCTTGCGGGCGGCGAGCTATGGGCAGCTCGCCGCCCGGTAAGGACCAGGCCCGGGTCGACGGCGCGTTCTGTTCCACGCGCGCCTCAAAGAGACTTCAGCACGAACTGACGGGGTCCGCTAGGGCCGATGCCGCCGGGGCTGCGGGTTGTTCGACAGAGATACCGTGGCCCCTAGCACAGGCAACTGAAGGAACATGGGTGGGTGGGTTTTAGTCAGTAAAAGTCTGACACGCCCTTCCGCTCAGCCCGGAGCGGGAGAAGTCATTTGATGATTTTCCACCAAAAAAAAAAAAAAAAAGGGGTTTTGAAGGACCTCCTCAATCCATTGCTTCTTAGGTTAGAAAAATTCGTCTGCTCAACAACGTAAATAACACAATGCACGTTGCTAAACTGTCAGAATGAAAGACATTGCGATCAATTGTCATTTTATGTGTTTTACGCAATTACCCCCCATGATATTTTATTAAAAAGGTTAATTTCGTTATAACATTGCATGAGATAGATCGGCACGCAGAGAAATTAGCATTCAGATTATAAAGATTAGTGTCCCATATTAGGTAATAAACCCTCGAAATCACATTACTTATAACTTATGTCATAAGTCTCTTAACATTTGCTTATGAAATTAAATATTGCCTAATTTGAGTTCACTATTGTAAATTAATTTGATTCCCGAAATATAACATTTTGGTTGACAAGATTATAATTATGTGGGCATTCAAAACGTAATCAACCGCAAATTTATTTGCGAATATGCCAAATACGTTATAATTTAAATAAAAAGTTAGTTAACAACTCAGAGCATAAAATCGAATTAATCGAATTAATTTAAAACATGAAATCCGGAAGACAATTATAAATATTCTAATAGGGTTTTCAAAAGTAGCCTCAAATTGGGAAAAGGGGTGTTTACGACATTGTCCGGAAAAGAACCGGAGTTACTGACATAGCTTGAAGTGGCAGTGGGCTGGCCATGTTTGTCGAAGGACCGATGGCCGGTGGAGTCCTGGAGTGGAGACCGCGTATCGGTAAGCGTAATGTGGGACGCCCCCCAGCTAGATGGTCGGACGACTTTAAGAAGGTGGCTGGGACAGACTGGATGCGGATGGTGGAGGACAGGGTGTTATGGCGCAGCCTGAGAGAGGCCTATGTCTAGCAGTAGACTGCGATAGGCTGAGTTGAGAAAAGTTACATCATGACGAATGATTTAATTTGGCCTAAATGAGTTAGGTACGAACGTAGTTTGGATATAAGCTAGTAATAATCTATTCAAATACGCACTTGTACACTATTCTTTATTCAGTTGTTAGTCCATTATAATTTCCACACAGTCTATTGGTAATCGTTGTAGTAAATATACAAGAGTTATCGTACATACGTTTATATTAACCAATACATAGAATGTTTGTTCGATATTATTTATATTTATTAATGTCTAAAGTGGCTGTTTGACTCTCAAAATTAGAATTTTAATAGTTTTTCCTTTATGTACGTATTTATTGTATTATATAAATGGTACACCACAGACTACGTACAGTATTTGTCTCTGCTTCCTCTTTTGAATCAATCATAGGTTGTCTTTAAAAGATGGCTCTTAGCGATATGACCGCCTATTGTATAACCCTTGTAAAATTTCTATATTTATGTCTGTAATTTATATGCTGTACATAATAAAAAGTATTCTATTCTAATAGACTTGCATCGTCGAAAACAATGTTAGATGTGTAAACGGTGCGTCTTTTATTGTTTCTTCAACTTATGGGCAAACCATCAGGCAATTAAAACATATCGTATAAATCAGGCTCTTATGCTTGGTTTCTATAAACATTAAGTAATCGTTTTGCTTACGAATGGTAGCATTTTTTATTGCCAAACTGTGCCAAAATTGGTTCGTAAGCTAAGTTTACCTGTGATAGCTACTTCCATATAGGAGGATCTACCATGCAAAGCTATGAGCTTCATTATTGGTACAGATACAATAGTTTTCATTGTAAATTATAAATTTGAGCCACACGGTGCATTTTACTATCATGACTTATGCTTGCGTCGTCTTCGTACACGTTAAGGGTCTGTAGCGTGGCTTACCACATTATCGCTATAGAATGCAGACCCTCCAGAACCTTTCCTCGGAAAGGTCACAGAAGCCCCTTCTATGTCCGCAATGAGAGTACACTTAGACTTCAGAATGCCCATCGTCCAGCAGTTCATGAAACGCCTCTCAAACCGTTTCTTTGACTTTGCTATAAAGCACACCAAGCCCCTGATTGCAGCGGCCGCCCGATACACTACCTCCCGTATTAGTATGCTTCGCTAACCGAGGCGTACCGTTACGATCCTCGACGACACCACGACCCTCCTCAAGGAGAGTAGTAAGGCCACTAGTACTCTCAGAAAGTACAAGTCCCGACCGCCAACCTATCGTACTCGCTACCGATGCCTGTCGCGACGCCCCAATCTATGTCTGCCCCGACCCTTGCAGCGCAGACTGGTTGACAGCCCGCGCCGCAGAGCCTGTAGCTTTAAATTCGTCCCTAAATAATTCCGATGTCCTTAGCATGTAGTCGCTTAGTTTTTAAGCCCTGGCTGGAGGCCTGACTGGCAAGTCCGGTTAAGCAGGCGACCACCTCATAGGTTGAACTGCGAGATGCCATTCAAAAAAATACGTTAAAATGATGGCGACGCGACGTGTGGACGCGTGCGTATCGGACTAGGGGCCAGGGAGACGAAGTAGGGAGGGGTGCTGCGGTGAGACGACAGAAAGCCAATTCTCGTAATTTAAAATGTTCAAAATCTAGTCGCAGTGTCATCTCAAATGTCAAAAACTTGTCAAAATGTAGAGAAATTACAGGTATTTTCGACAGATTGAGACTGAGATCAGACTGTGAACGGTCTTAAAATTACGAGAATTGCCCCTCAGAGCGACAACGGAGCCCAGTGTAGTATTTTTTTATATGTCAAAGGTGGACGTCGACGTCGTGAAGGTGCGACGTCGGGATAAGCTGCGTTGCGTTACGACATCGCAGCGCTCGCGTGACACTCACTGCATCAAAATCCCTACGCTGCAACGCATTGGCAACGCCCGTGAGGCATCGCTTTTACGGCCGTTAACTATAGGAACCGGCCGTAAATCCATCGCCATGATCTGCTTTTCCTAAAACATGAACCTGCAGAAGCCCATTGATCAATATGCTTTAATTATTCTAGATTTCTTTATTACATATCCGGTAGTCTGTGTATTAAAATAAAATCCGATTGAGATTGTTAAAATGCGTGACCGATGGTTAAACTAAAAGATCGTATAATGAATTTCACGAAACCAAAAATTATATTCTAGGCTGGGCTTGGTATGCTTTCTCACAACATTAAATAATCTTTATATAACAAATATTAATTAAAACAAATATTTTTTTAATTGATTTGTAATTATGCGTTTTGTTTGTGCAGAACAAAATATTTTTGTTTCTTTTTATTTCTTTCTTTTTTACTACAAATAGTAATACTTCTAGATTTTGTCTAAACTTTTGGTGAGCCTTATTTAACATAAATATTTCGTTGAGTCATATATATGTATGTACGAGTATGTTTGTAAACTTGAGTTGATAAGTCTGTATAATTTAAAAAAAACTGTCCAAGTGCATGTCGGTTTACGCACAATGAAAGGTTCCGCAGTTGGAATGAACTTATCCCAAGATCAAACTAAATATTATAATAATTGAAAAACATTTTCTCCCACATATTGACACATTACCAACTGCAAATGTAAATTTGTACGCACAATATTGAGAGATTTACCATGCTATTTTATGACCGCAGACTTTTTTTCCTGTAATCTATAAATATAAAACTATTTTCTGAATAAAAAATGGGCTAAGTAGTTTCAGAGATAAGATGGGGGGAATAGTCAATTTCATCTATTTTTTTAATTAACTTGAAAACTATTTATTTAAAATTATTTTTAAAAAATGTTTGAGATACTCAGGCATGGCCAAAAATTCGAAGACATGTGACATCTACCAACCTGCACTGGGCCCGCGTGGTGGATTACAGCCCACTCCCTCTCGAAGAGGGGAGGCCTGTGTCCCAGCAGTGGGAACATTAAAGGCTTATTATGTATGTTATGTATTTGAGACACTCAAAGTAAGCCCTTTCATTTAATATGTCACACGGTACAGTTTACAAAACTTTTTTTTTTTCGCAAAATTAACCCCCATGTTCAAAATTCATTTATTTACCTTACATGTCCGTTAAATTCATATGTACCTTTCAACTTAACCGGCCCATTAGATCCGGAGCCAATTGGCTATGACAGACAAACACACGAGTGATCCTGATCCAGTCTCTGTCTCCACTCTGCTGGATAGGCTGGAATCAATTCGAGTAATTCCCCACGCCTTTCTCAGAGACTATCTAAGCGAACGCAAACAAAAGATTAAGATAGGCCCATTAGCTCTGAAGAGACCGTCCAGTTCGGAGTTGGCCAAGGTAGTGTGCTCGGACCGATATTGTTCCTTATATAAATATAGAAATACCCTATGTATCATGAAAATTCTTTCATACGCAGATGACACTACTATAATGTTCAGTGCCGCTACCTGGGCCAAAGTCCATATAACTGCCGAGCGTGGACTGGCAAGGCCATAAACTTTTAACCTTAAATACTTTATAAACCAACTTCATCTGCTTCACAAAGTACACCTCTCAACCCCCTCCAGAATTCAAAATTGAGATTCATAAATGCCATTATCCCGTAAACCCAAATTCTTCTTGCACAGAAATTACTAGAGTGGAATCCACTAAATACAGGTATTATGGTTGATCAACGATTATCTTGGCATAATCACACGGAATTAATAATGAAACGAATAAGGAAATTAATCTGGACTTTCAAGACATTACGTCAAGTAACCTCGAAAAAACTCCTGCTACAGATTTACATCTCACTTGCTCAGTCCGTCCTAGCATATTGTCTACCTGTCTGGGGAGGTGCCACTAAAATTAAATTCCTAGACCTTGAGATGGCTCAGAGGTCCATAATGAAAGTTATGTTTTTTGAACCATTCAAATTTTCAACTGCGAACCTTTAACGGACTTCAGATCTTCTGACAAATATGACAAAGTTTAAAACAAAATAGTTTTCTTCATGCATTAAAATAGTAGATAATTAGCAAAAACTTTATCACTACTACTGAACAGATTTGTGGAGTTATAATATTGAATAAACAACTATTAATTATTAAACTAACTAGAGAAGATACTTGGCATCTATTCTCAATGGAATGTGCACTTTTATAATGTTTATCGTGACGATATTATCGTGAACGTCCACGTCCCTGTCACGGCATCACGATAACATAGAAAAGTAATATTATGTATGGTGGAAATATATGAAGACCCTTTTTTCCGTCCACGATAACATTAGAACATGCACGTATTTCCATACATTTTATGGACGTGGACGTCCGTCCGAACGATAATATCTTCATGTAAAAAAATTATAAAACACAAAAGGTCGGTAAATAAATTGACGTTTAGGCTGGGGTCACATTTAGAACCTGCTACTGCATTGTAGCTTACAAACATTATGCAAGTGACGTTTGAGATAGGTCAATAGTACATTATATTTATACAATGCGATGTAGTTTGCTTGCACTGCGTTTATAATAATTATGTAGTTATGCTTAATGTCACCCCCAAATATAACACAATCATTTTGTAGTAGTTACCTACCTAATATTTCTTAGTATATCCAGCCTGTAATGTTCCCACTGCTCGGACACAGATCTCCTCTCAGTGAGAGGGAGTGGGCTGTATACCAACACGCGGGACGAGTGCGGGTTGGTAGATGTCACATGTCTTCGAAATTCTTGTTCTGGGACATGGCCGGTTTACATATTTATTACTGTTTACTTTTAGAATATTTTTAAATATGTGAGCACCATGTATCTATCACTTAGTTAATTTATATGTCATGGTTTCATTAATCCATTTTAATTCTTTTGCCTATTGTGGTATAGTAATTTTATTTTAGGTACATCGTTTTCACATATAATTAATGTATGCAAAATATTGGAAAACATTTTAAAAGAGTAACGGTGGAGTTTCTTGTCCATTCTTCTCCATACGAAAACTACCTTTTGGCAGGGGCAACTAGAATCTATTTTATTTTAATGTAATTTTTGACGTTCAAAAGTGCCTTTTTTCCCTTTTAGTGGAAAAAAGAAGGGATGGATGTTTGCTACCTTTAAAATTGCTCTCTGAGCTCTTTCAAGAGGAAGCAAATTAGTTTTTAATTCGTTTTAGTATAGTAATAAATGTATTTTCATTCTTGGGCGACTAGAATCAATTTTATTTTAATTTTATTTTTGACGTTCAAAAGTGCCTTTTATGTGCCTATTTGAAATAAATGATTTGACTTTGACTTTGACTTTCTTTTTGGTGCGCCACCCTAAGAAGTGATACAGTACTGAACTGACTGATTAGCATAGGGCCAAATAAACTTGCGTGATTAATTTTGGATCTGCTAATGTTCGCAATTAAAAAATATATATATAATAGTTTGCGCACTCTTTTAACTAAGCTTTCAATATGTTTTTTAAAAGAGAGTGTGTCGTCCATTATTACCCCCAGATATTTTATATTGTTCGTTTTGTGGATAAAAGGACCATTACACATGGTGATTGTATGGTTTCCATATTGATGGGCATATAGATAAGGGTTAGTAATGTTAAGTTGAGGTTTGCTCATGGAGAAGTGAATATATTTTGTCTTGTCAATGTTAGCAAATTGCTTTGAAGTTAATTACTCACAGTATTACAACCTAGTTGAGCGATTTTGAACAATTTTTTGCGCTAAATATTAACGCCGTGTCGTCGGCATATGATATTATTTTGCCGTCTTTAATATTTAGATTATACAAGTCGATAATATAAATAAGGAAGAGGGTGGGGCCCAGAATATTCCCCTGAGGAACACCAAAACCAGTATTTTTCTGCTCATCGCTCGTAATATTATCTATTCTAGCACTTTGGTACCGGTGCTCTAAATAGTCAGTAAAAAGGTTGAGTGGCGTTCCCCTTATTCCTATGATCTCTTATTATATTCTTATTTATCTCTTATTCTCTTATCTCTTATTCTTATTTGTTGTTGCTAAATCAAGAAAGACTCCCAGGGTCTGGTATCCTTTGCCGAGTTCTTCTGTAGTCAGGCAGCAACCGCATCGCCTGTCGACAGTTTGGCTCTAAAACCAAATTGCGGACAAAGACGCGGGCACAAACTAGTATTATAATATTCCGTCACATTAAGTTTGTGTGCAACACTGTAAAAAAAGTCACAGATTTGACAGAACGGCAGTAATGAAGTCGCTCGAGCCGCCATTACAGATTGCACCGTTAAAAATTAAATTGCGTTATAAAAATTAAAAAATATTTTTGTTAATAATGTTACTATTTTGTTAAAATATTTATATTTTGAGGGAAACAGACCAAAAGGAACATTATAAACCAATTCCTTAAATATGGTCAGTTAGGTTATCTAAGGCTGATTTGTCCAACGCCAGATAATTTTATCCGAGGAATAATTTTGAATGTTTAACAGTTCCTGCACACAACACTCTTTATTCATAAAACTTTAATCAATTGCTAAGCAACTGATTACCAAAATTCTTATTCATAACAGCTGCCTATTTAGCGCTAAGAGGATGCTAAGCAATTGATTAGTAGCTGTCAAAGTGAAACACCATCGGACCACTGATAAGAGGATGCTAAGAGGCAACATGGCGGATTTTATTTGAATCAGCTGATCTGATCATTGCACTTCGAGGTTAGTTTGTTCATAGTATCGAGTAGTGCGTAAATATGGATTTGGACAATCTTTCACTGGATTTCCAAAACGATGTAGCAGAGTGAAATAATTTTGAAACGCCGGAGGGAAGTAGAGGAAGGAAGACCTACAACGCTCGTTTAAATCCGCTACTGGAAGGATTACCTATTACATATTCTTCATTCCGAGTACACATATTGAAAAGATTTATAGGGAAAGCTCAATGAGGTGGCTCAGTAGGTGCTTAGGAGGTTTGAAAAGAACGAGTTCGTGAAGAAGCTAATCACAGATAGTGATTATTCAATATGTTATTCCATGTGCCCTTGTGTTACCTTATGACGCCAGTTCTAAGGTACAGAACTAAAGAAAAGCTACGTCGTGGCAGTCACACACAAATAATAAGAGACTTTTGCTAATCAGTTGCTTAGCAATTGATTAAAGTTTTATAAATAAGGCCGCTTTCACATTAGGACGATAGCAGCGCGACAGTCGCGCGGCAGAAGCCGTTTAGCCAATCCAATTAAGCGGATTGCTTCTGCCGCGCGACTGTCGCGCTGCTAACGTCCTAATGTGAAAGCGGCCTAAGAATGTACCTATTTTGTAGAAATAATTTATTTTGATTTATATAAAACTACATTTCTGTTCTATATTCATTGTTTTTGTTTTCCAATACTATTCCTCCAAAGACCTGGGTGCCATGCCACTCTCATTCCTCATCTTTCTCACGTAGCCTGGTCTCCTCCCTCGCCGTCTTTGTGAGGTTGAATAGTATTGGTGCTAGGTATTAATAGTGGCTTTCATAGCAGCAGTCAAACTTGTATCTGTAAACAAGTATAATAATTATTACTAAAATACACCGAAATCCCGTTACAAAAGCAGTAGAAAGTAATATAATATAGACACAAGTACCCACTTACATATCTATAAGAGTAAATTCATGTTAACAAGCATGTTAACATGAATTTACTCTTTTAGATATGTAAGTGCATGTGTAAAGGGCATGAAAATACATAGCTATCATCGGCTACTGCTTTAAAATTAATTTGGTCAATTTATATTAGTAAGTAGATATAAATTCAGAGATAAATACCTTTTTCTGTTTACTCCAATTATTGGAGCTTATTATTTTCATTGCTACCATCGCAAACACAATGATTTAAACATAATACATTATTTAATTCATATTCAAATTATCCGATGAAATTTCTGACTTTTATCTGCCAAAGTCACGACAGATAAAAAATCGTAGTTTTGACAAGTTTAATCTGAAAATTCCTTTTTTTAGTCAACTATTTGGATTATAATCTGTGCCCAACGCATAATTTCACCTCTATTTCGTTTCGCTAGTAATCACCTGTTATGATCACCTGCTGCTTGAGCATTGATTAAGAGCTAAATAAATGGTCAGCTAAACAGTAGCTAATGAGTGATTAGCGAGATTTTTATAAATAAGGCGGAAAATCTGCCAGACATCAATTTTATTCGACGAATAAAAATTATCTGTCGATTGAAAAATCAGCCCCTATACAAGTACGCACGGCTACACATAAAGCTATCCATAACCAGTATAAGCTGACTTCTGATTGTACGAAAAACCTATACAATGCGAGGTCTGCTAAAACTGGAAATTATAGCTTGATGTGTCGCCGTGTGTACAATATATTCTACATGAATACGGACATTTGTCAGAGGGTTCAAAAGTTCGTAATGATTTTCAAGTTAAGCTTATTGAAAATTCTAATTATTTATATAATAGTGTAAAACAGCATAAATGACGTTTAACAATCGATTTTATTATTTTAATTTTTTTTTTTTTGTTTTTTTTTCGTTGCCCCATTAGTTAGTTGCCCCATTAGTTATTAGTAGTTTGTTTAGATTCATACAAGTCAAGGATTTATTCGGTGACAGTTGCGTTATGCTGTATCGTTGATGATAGATACAGATACACATATAATTAGAATATAACGAAGAATAATCAAAATGGCCCTTCTTTTTTCAATTTTCCTGTTTTTAACCCCAGAGAGGAGGCCTGTGTCCAGCAGTGAGAACCTTATATGCTGATTATGCATGCATGCAACCGACTTTAAAAAAATAGGTTCTCTTTGGTGGTATGCATTTATTTTTGTTTCAATCAACTCAGCCTATCGCAGTCCACTGCTAGACATAGGCGTCTCCTAGGCTGCGCCACAACACCTTGTCCTCCGTCTTCCGCATCCAATCTGTCCCAGCCAACTGTTTGAGGTCGTTGGTCTATCTAGCTAGGGGCTATTTTTTGTTTGGTCCATATCTTACAGTACTCTTTGATTTGGTCGGACATAACTGATAAATATGACTACCCACATAAGCATAGAAATATTTTAGCTTGTTACCATTGCCCTTTATTTCAGCAATACTCATTATAGAGGAAATAGCTAAAATTAAAAGGCAAAAGCAATTAGCAGCCCCCGATTATTTAGGACAAAAACGTAAAAGGAAAAATCTGAGTCAGTGTGTGTCTATACACCTCTGCTGAACCCTTTTTAGGATACAATGGTGATATTATATGTATTATGTCATGTTATCATAATTAGATCTTCAACAACTAAAAAATTAAGAGTAGAGCTTGCCTTCATAGGAATTGAAGCATTTATTAGAAACCAAAACGATCCGCTCGGAAATTATTCGGCACAGCTGCACGGCAATATAATGGGAGATTTACATTCGATTTTCGCCATGCGACTGGTCACTTACCTAATCCCCAAAACAAGCCGAATCGCCATCCCATTTACACTGGCCTATAACAATCGCACGTGCGTGATTAATTTTGCATGAAAATGACGACCTTCATACGGAGGGCAATCGCCTATAACAGCATTTTTACGATTGAATTTAGTCACCCGCCGCACGTGACCTGTCGCCGCACAACCAAAGTCGAAACCTGTTCTACTTTGGAATGTGTGGTTTTAGTCACATGCGGCCTAGCCGAATTGCCATCTAGATCTTTGGCCGTTCGGTGAAAATCGTGCGGCTATAAGCAGCTGTATAAAGCCCGCATAAGTATATTGGAGTACCTAATTGCTTCGGGACAGCTTTGTCGTTCAACATATTATTATGCAAATACTGCTATATCGAATGTGCCGACCCAAACAAGTATGTCGGCATGCCTACCAGCTACAAGAGAACATGTTGTTAGATTTTTCGCTTCATCTAAAAGGAGAGGTGTCTTTCACACTTTGGCGCTTTTATGTACCACAAATACTTTACTCATAAAAGCGGTGTGTGCAACTAAATGTACATAGTGCATTAATGTAAGTAGGTATGTTAAGTATAGTTTAGTGGAATTGAGGTCACTGCTGCTGACTTTGTTTGATTTGTAATTGCTTAGGAATAGGATTTCTCCCTAGTTTTAGAAACCTTTGAAATTCTGCGCGTTCTTTACGATTGTTCTTGGTAGTTCACATAGATATCAGAAGGCCAATTCTCGTAGTTTAAAACGTTCAAAGTCTAGTCGCAGTGTCATCTCGAAGACAAATAAATGTCAAAAACTTGTCAAAATGTAGGGAAAGTTGAGGTATTTTTGACAAATTGAGACTGAGCTGGGCTGTGAACGTTCTTAAAATTATGAGAATTGCCCCTCTGATTTTTTTGGTAGTACAGCTACACTTTCCACCGTTCCACGGTCTGGAACTAAGACTGAACCGAACAAAGCCATTGGGACCAATTCTCTTGTTCACAAACTAAACTAAATTTAAGTTCAATGCATCTTTTTCTTTCTATTTCATTAAGAAAAGGACAGAAAATACTCGTAAATATTAGTTTAGTCCTTTCTTAATGAAACAGAAAGAAAAAGATACACTGAACTTAAATTTAGTTTAGTTTATGAACAAGGGAATCGACGCCATTGTTTGGGTACTAGGCCATCAACAGTGTAGTCCTCTTCGCGCTTCAGAACGCACGTTCAGCTGTTGTTCTCAGCGGGCATATTAATTCCTTTACCAGTCAGACCCAAAATTTCGAGGAGCTCTTGAATGGTATAGTAAAGTTTTTTTTTACAAATTTTAAGGAAGCTTGTATCAGTAAACATAAACCAGCAGCATTAATGTTGGTAACCAGATTACCTACTATGATTTTGTTCCATTTTCTGACCCGCAGGCAGAGGTAAACAGACAAATAAAATAGCTAATACAAAATACTTTATTATTAAAGCTATATACATTAACAGACATTTACGGTACTTATCGAGTTTTAATTAATCTCTCGTCAACAACAGACTCAGTACTTCCATTATTCTGTACCAATTCTTCTTCTTTATTCTTCTTAGATTTGCTGTTGTAGCTGTTGATGTAGAAGTTCATGAAAAGACCGAAGAAGGAACAGATGAGGAACATGCAAAAGTTGTGGAAGAAGTTGGGGATCGGGCATGGAGACAGCTTCTGCTGGAAGTGAAGGTGGGAGACCACTAGGATGAACTGGATCTGAAAGATAGAAAAATCACTTTTAAGAAGAATACGATGATATTGCATGTAAAATTTGTATTAAATGCTTTTGTCAAAATTATTTTCTGTTATGAGTTAATAGTTTTCTGCTGAAGAATGCACAATTATGTACATACCCATGATTAAGTCATTATAACTCAATTAGGTAAATCGCTCTTTTAAATGTGACTGTAATTATAAGAAGTCACATCACACAATTTATGCTTCTACTAACTTTTCATCGAAAACATAACTTGACCATGAATGTTTAGAGAGATATAGTATTGAGACAATAGTTGACATAAAGTAAAAATATCTCTGATAATACTACAGTGCGGCTGTCGACAGAATGCGTTCCTGGTACCTGTCAGTGCGACAATTCTAGTAGTTCATAAAGATCAAATTCGCAAAACATGAATTCATTCAAGTATGAAACTGACAGGTGTCAGGAACGCATTCTCTCGACGGCCGGACTGTAATATTAATCTGTCATGCAAGTGCAATCTTTGTTTAGTAACGAACTGAAACCAATCATGGAACACTGGCATTTGATACGGTCAAACATATTTGTACCTCTCTACATCTAGTAAGAAAGAAAGAAAGAAAAAGTATTTATTGCGACTCGTACAGGATCAAAAACTAAACACAGTTAAAAGTAAAAATAAAACAAATTATATAAAAAAAAAGTGACAAAAGGAAAAATGAAACAGAAAGTCCTATACGAGGCCAAAATGCTGCTGTCTCAGCATGATGCTTCGACATTTAAAAAATAAATGTCGCAGCGCTGGTATTCTGATAGTATTGCTATTACTAGCAGAGTGTAATACTGTGAGAATGTTATATTGCTATACAAACTCATGATAGATGGCTGTTGTAACGATTTGATATTTAATTCAATTATCCACGCTCGAGCTCGCTCGCTCCGAGTTTGCTTTACATCCCAACGTTTATAAAACAAAACATTTAATAACTTTAGTAATGTGACTTGATGAAGTGCTATAAGGTTCTTATCGTTTACGTTCATACATATAGTCATAAGCGCACGCCGGTTGGAACTACTACGCAACTGACCTTTCTGAAGAACATCACCAATAAGGTCACTCACTCACATCTGCCTTGTAAATACGTATTGTTAGTTACCTTTCATTCATCCTCTCAATATGACCAAACCATCTAAGGATACGCTTTTCAACCATTATCACTATATCTAGGAATTCAAATAAATTAAAAAAATACTTACCAGCTGAACTTTAGTCAAGTGCTTCTTCCACCAAATGTACTTCGCATACTCAGGACCCAAAGACGAAATCCCATAGTACGCGTACATCACAACATGGACGAGACTGTTCAACATGCCAACGACCACGAAGTTGTCAGTCGGATGGTAGAACAAGTGAAGCCAGGTCCAGGTGACCATGGATGTGTGATGATAAAGGTGGAGGAAGGTTATCTGGTTGTCTTTCTTCCGAAGGACGAAGAATATTGTATCTAGGAGGTCAAGGTGCTTCGCTATGAAGTATGGGTAGATTTCGTAGACCACCTGAAAATAATAAATGAAGTGTTTTATTATGATTGTGATTAAATATAGGGTGGCAAGTACATCGACGCGCCACCTGTTAACAGGCCCTGTTACATAATCCTGAACCCTTCTGCGTTGAAACCTTTCTTCCGTTATTAAAAAGAAATAATGCTGTTCCATACATTTTGACCGTGTAGATAATCACTTTTTTATAAAACAGCAGATTCTTTTTTTGATAACTGACGAAAAATTTCTACGCTAGGGGTCTAAAATCATGTGCTGAATTCATAGTTACTGTTTGCGTGTCAATGTCCCCTGCCACCCTGTATAGTTTCAGGTTTCAGCTATGTTTGTTGCAATCATGCCTCTGATAGGTGTAGTAATGTTCATGTCAAGTTAGGAGCCTAGACCAGTGACAATCGCTTTAAAAGCATTTCGTATTTCTACAACGGCTTTCAACAGTAATAACGGTTGCTTATGTCAGACCCATTTTTTTTTACTTTTCCATCTTCGTTATCGCTGATAGAATGTGTAGGCTCTCTGGTTGTACGATTTCAGGTATGACTATTATTCTGGGTTTTTTGAAGTCCGAAAGTTCAGTATCCATTGTAGGGTTTCCGTTTACTCCAACAAAAATCAACCAGGCAAAAGATACCAGCACCCCAATTGCGTATCACACGTTCAATCACCACCTGAATCATTTTGAGAGATCTTGCTAATCCATTGCTTCATATATTCTAAATATTTGTCTGCACAACAACGTACATAACGCAATGAATGTTATTCAACTATCAAAATTAACGCCGTTGCTACTGAGTGTGATACGCAATTACACCGCTGGTTGGTGTTTTATACAATAATAAAATTATAATTACCCCTTGCAAATCATCTCCTTGTGGACATCTCGTTGTTATTATATTAAATCTGTAGATGTATCTCATGTACTGAAACAGTAAAAAACAATTAATCACAATAGTAATAAACTTTGAAAAGAAGCACTTAAACTTCATCGCATCTTGAAAACGTCCACTGCTTTCTTCTTAAGGCTCCGGCAGACAGGCGCGAGGCGACTCTAGTAGACTATGATCGCGTCGCACCGTCACGTTGCGCCTGTCTGCGGGGAGTCTCTCTACAATTCGCAACTGAACCGTTTTCAAACGGATTGACAATTAGTCCGAATCGAACTTAGTATTCAACCAATAGAACAATTGAGTTGATTCGATGGATTATAGAGATGGGTCATCGACTAATATATCAATCACGATCCTTTGTAATGAGAGAAGATGTATCTTATATATTAAATCAGTATTAAATTACTTATAACGTCCTCAGTGACATGGCTCTTGGATACAAATGGCCTACTTAGAATATAGTTAATTAGCTAATTATTCCTACTGTATAATAGTAAAGTTACATCACATAAGTGATTGGCTCCCTTCTTTGGTCTATAATATAATAAATAGTACGCATATGTTTCAACTTGTTCATGCACTTACCATTTACAGAAAGGTAACAATCGTGTCCGTGAATTTCAAAACGTTGGTATTAGGTTGACTTGTTTGAAATAGTAAATGCTGGACCAATGTAACAACAATAAATAAATAGTAATGCCATTCTTCTTCGTCGAGTTAATGATTTATCTGTTTTAAATAAGCTTTTACCAGGATTCGGCCACTTCAACAGCTTTATCGTTGGCCTTGCAAAGGTCTTTCATAGGGCAGGTGTTATTACACGACACGAAGTGAGGTATCTCACGAAGTGAGGTATATGGCTCATCGGAGTCCCCCTGGCTAAGTTCTACCTGCAGCGGCCCACCCGGTTTCTTAGTCGGTTAAGGGATTTTCAGGTAGGCTATGGTAGTTGGTGGCCCGCTGGAAGCTAGAGACAGCCGGACAAAATACACTTACAAAAATATTATAGCAACCAGTATCACTTACGATGAACACTACGTATACAGAGAAGGCGACTTGAAACGCGTTGTAAACCAACATTATATTCTTCGGTTGATACGGCTGTCTGTTCTTCATGTAAGTTGGTAATACCTTCACAACCAGGGTCAAGTATAGTCCTAGAACTATGACTAACCCTGTCAAAGTTTCTTGTAAAGTCCATGTTGGTAATGATACTGGAATTAAAAAATATTTACATATTATTAACAATGTGTTTTGATTTTCATTGCAGTTATATTCTTGGAGGCATTTGAGATATTTTAGCTCGATAATAAATCTAGGAATGAGATGATAACAATTGATTTTGACGAGTTGGACTCACAATGCGACCTTGCGGTACACCCATTACCAAATATTGTGAAAGATTAAATAAGATCTAAATATTCAAAGATGACGATTCAGGGCTCCTTCTATCCTAGAGTATGGTGCCCATTGTCGCAATTTTCTATAGTCTACAATAATCTTAATATGAAAAAGAGACAGAAATGGTTAGTATATGCCTGTAACTAATTTGAATAACAGGTATGGCTTCGCAACTTTAACTTATTCCTAAAATCAATTTGGATAACATAATTAGGAGCCATCGTAACAATGATGATTAACTAACAAAAGTGAATGAACGATCAACGTATGTTGAATATTGAGTTAGGGCAGTAATTTTCTTTGGCGTGAGTTTACTTGTGTACAATCTATTGGATTTTTAAATTATGTAAAAAAAAAAAACTATTATTTTATAAATTCAATAAAATTTTGTGGTTTTCCCCCATATACAGTTTCCAGATAAATTATCATTTAGGTACCGTAGGTATCAGTTACAGAGGGAGGTGGAAAGAGAGTAGGGAAGCCTTTGCCCAGCGGTGGGACATTAATGGCTAAAAATAAATAAAAATAGGTATCAGGTAGGTTAGGTAAAGGAAAATAATTATTTTAAACTACTTACGATTCGCGTTGTTTATGCCATGATCCTCCACAATATGTTTCAATCCTGCATCCATTTTGATATCAAAACAATTTTCACTTGCTTTATTTACCACTCCAGCTTACTCCATATCACGTTTAGCTTTATCACGATTAACACTGCAAGTGAAGATATCAAAGGAATTGGACATAAAGAAATCTACATATGACAGCTAGATGTATTCAGCTGTTAACAGGTGCAATAAACATTATCTATTGTATTCTAATAAAGTGCGTTCTATTTTCTGTTCAATATATACAATTAATGGGGGAGTTCTGTAGGCTAACACTATAAAAAGTAAAGTCCATAATGCATCAGTTAATATTAAAACATATCCTACCTTGATTATCTTTATAGTGTCACATAGGCTGTCAAGAACTGTCTCTTGTAGAACAACCTCACTTGGCAATTAGCTCAAATGAGTATGACACACAGTTCGCAATGGCTACCATATAGGTTGGTATTATATTTGATTAGATTTTCTTTACCTCATAAATAGACCTTTGTTGATCACAATCACAATATTATGATTACTCTTAATGGTAAATAATATAATACTCGGGAGAACCTATTGTTTTGAAAGAGACCAGTGCACATCTTATGATCTCTCGTAACAGGAATCCTAGTATAATAAACGCGAAAGTTTGTGAGGGTGGATGGATGTTTGTTACTCTTTCACGCATTTTTATGAAACTTTACAGTAATATAGCTTATACATTAGGATAACATATAAGATACTTTTTATCCCGATATTTCTACGGGATCGTCACTTATGCAGGTGAAACCGCGGGGTGCCGCTAGTAATATTATAAACGCGAAAGTTTTTGAAGATGGCTGGATGTTTGTTACTCCTTCACTCAAAAACTACTGAACGGATTTTTATGAAACTTTACAGTAATATAGCTTATACATCAGAATAACACATAAAATCATTTTTACCCCGATATTCCCACGGGATCGATACTTATATGAGTGAAACCACGTGGCGCTGCAAGTCTATCATATTTACTTAATATACTCTTATCTTCCTTCTACATGGGTCCAGTCCTGTTCCATTCCCTTTATTTACATAGGTATATTCAAACATTTTACTTCAAGTTCAAAATCATGACACCGATTCCAAGTTATTTCAAGTTGTGTAAGTACAAATATCAAAGTGGTCACACGATAACTTCTTGACATATTGTAGGTAAAAAATACTCATTTTTGTGTAATATTAATGTAGTGGAAATATTTCTTAATACATGAGGCTTACACAAACAGTTTGAGACAAAAATAGATGTGGTCACTTGCATTCTGTTTTTGATTTCTGATTTAAAGCGATTTCTACTAACTTATCTTCAAAATTGATAACAATGGTACCTATCCTTAATTTTTTTTAACCCTTGCCATCTGCAAGCTATCCATTGCACAGTATTTGTACTACTAAGCATAATTAGCCTATAATATGGTAGTCCTGGCACAGGGCGCCTACTCCGAAGTGCAAAGTGCGAATGTTCGGATCGGACCGACACATGGCCGAACCGAATATTATTGAAAAATGCGAAAAAAGTTCGGATCGGCTCAGTTGGGTCGGGACCATTGTCAATATTCGAAACAGTGTAGGAGTGTAGGATCGGAACCGACCGAACCAAATAGTAACTTCATAGCAGGAAACGGCTGAACATTCGGCCGATACTACTTCGGAGTAGACCCCCAAGACACAGGCCCTCTCAGCGAGAAGGAGTGGGCCCTAATCTACCACGCGGGCCCAGTGAGGGTGGGTGGATGTCACTTGTCTTTGAATTTATGGTTTCAGGACATGCCGGTTTCCTCACGATGTTTTCCTTCACCGTGTTGTGAGCAGTGGTGATGCCCGGACGACCCACAACTTGTTAGTCGGGGGCTTTACCATTGAGCCACCACAGTATTTGTACTGTGTACAGACGCCAACACGTTAAGCTACCCGAAACTGTCAAATGTTTCCAATCAACTTTGAACCTTATGCTTTAGCGATAAAGTTGACAATCTACTAAAGAAATTTGACAGATTGTAGTAGCTTGATGTGCACCAGCACATCAAGCTACTACAATCTGTCAAATTTCTTTAGTAGCAGAGAGAATATTTAGTATTGTACAGATACCAATCTGTACAATACTAAATATTCTGCTGGACTGGTCCATCGCGACGAACTCGAGAAAGAAGCTAGTTTTGAAGTAAAAAAATATAACTAAAAACATGTTTTATTTAACCATTTGTTCACACACATATAAACAGACAAGAAGAAAATAACAGGAAAATACGTACAAAGGTGATGTTTGAAGAGAAGAGAGGATTGAAAAATTTTATGGGAGAACTTCCAGAGGATAACGTAAGTGACAAACACAACAATGACAATTCCAAAGAAAGTATGTATCAATTACAACTAAATGAGTGCGTATTTAAATGAACGAATGATGACACAACCATATAGGAACGGAATTATACGCTATTATACATGCATGAATGTCACTGTTCCTATTTGGTAATGCAGAATTTATTTCCGGGTTCTGTTCCGATTAATTTATAATAAACTAGCTGACCCGACAAACTTTGTTTAGCCAAATAAATTATTTCTAGATGCCCGGCGCTACTTGGTTCGCGTGGTGTCGTACCCCCTACCCTACCCCTACCCTACTCCTACCCTACTCCTACCCTACTCCTACCCTACTCCTACCCTACTCCTACCCTACTCCTACCCTACTCCTACCCTACTCCTACCCTACTCCTACCCTACTCCTAACCTACTAATCCTAGATAATCCGAGTAATGTGGACATATGTATGTTGTCGATTGAAAACCCTTAATTTAATACGTGCTTCAATTCAAGTAGACCCTAGTCTACCGTACCCAAGGGACGAACGTCAAATGTTTGACAGTAAAGTAGGAAGAACAGTTTATATGGGAAAACGAAATTATTGTTTTTACTATCTTCCTCGCAATTTTTCCATATTGTCTCACAGTTTAAACCTTCCCTGGACTACGACAAACATTTCAAAACTAAAATCAGCTAAATCGTCTCAGCCGTTCTCGAGTTTTAGCGAGACAAACGAACAGCAATTGATTTTTATATATATAGATAGATAGATAGAGAATTCATCAATTTACTTGACATCGATCTCCATATTTGCAGGCGTTGCCAGTATTAAGAAGTAAAGCAGTGGTGGCCCAGTGGTAACAGCAGCGCCTTACAAGTTGTAGGTCGTAGGTCGAACCCCGTCAGGCGCTTTAATTTGTGTAAATTATTTCATCACCACTGCTCTCAAAACGGTGAAAGAATAGTGTAAAGAAACCGGCATGTCCTAGAACCAAATATTTGAAGACAAGGGACATCTACTAACCCACACGGGGCCAGCGTGGTGGTTTACGGTCCACTCCCTCTCACTGAGAGAAGGCCTGTGTCCCAGCAGTGGAAACATTATAGGCTCATTATGATTATGCAAGAATTAATGTATAGAATTAGATGATAATTAGTTGTAGCCTTGGTATAAAGAGTAGTTCTCGAAGGACCAGTTATTTTTAGTGAGACAAATATATTATAATATTTTATCCGTCCATTAATCGCTCACATTGATTCGGTAAGTGTGAACCAGTGCACCTGAAGTGGGTTGGACGCCTTGGAGTCAATATGCTGTATATTGATACAGCATATTACCAACATTGTGCAGGTGATAAATTAAGAGTAGATAGTTATGTTTGAACCAGCAACTGGTCCTAATTGATTAAATAGGGCAAAAAAACTTCTACCAGCTTAAGTCATGCTCGAAGAATAAACAGAATGGATCTTCTTCAGCCAGACTACCGTGCCATTAGTACTATTTTTATATTAGGTACTATTTTTATAATTTCTACAACTAAAAAATAAAGCCTGGCTTGAAACTCCGAGTTTTTGGCAAGTATACAACTTGTTGCTATTATTATTTTTAAGTTTTTTTTTTAGTAAACTGCTTGAGAGAAGATGATTTGGTTTGTAAGTAGTTAATGTAACTTTCAACAACACAATATACATATCCAAAAAATCCTTTTTTTTTTAAATAATTCTCAACCTTGTGCAAAACAGTCTTAATATTTTGACTGATGTCTTTTGTAGTCGTGACTGAACGTTTCTGCACTTCTTGTGATTTTCAAGCGCCATGCTATAAGAATCCTGGCAGGCGTGTGGAGGTTTGGTACATGTATTTATTAACTTGTATGTTTCTAATCATTTTATTTACAGATTTCGAGCTGAATTCGGAGCCGAAATGTGAACACTCACAGTACAGCTGGTCCATAAATTCAACGTCACTAATCGAGCTATGGAACTACGAGAGATTGAATCCGCAACGAGGCGATCTGGCAGAGAACCAAAGTTGTCGATATAGGTCACAGAATAAGCAAGCTAAAGTGGCAATGGGCCGGCCATATTAGCCGTAGAACCGATGAACGTTTGGGACAGTCCATTTGGCGGGTCTTGAGAGGAGACCGCGAATCGGCAAACGTAAGGTAGGGCGCCCTCAGGCTAGGTGGAGCGAAGAACTTCGCAGGGTAGCTGGTAGAAGCTGGATGAGAGTTGCCAAAAAATGAGTTAAATGGCGTGCAATAGATGAGTCCTATATCCAGCAGTGGACTGCTGTTGGCTGATGATTTTACCTGATGATGATTTGCTTATAAGTAGACAACCTAACTACGTTCCTTAATTAGACACCACTGTTAGAAAACAGGACCAGTATAATTATAAATCTTAATTTTATGAGCAAGAGTACATAATAAAATCTATATGAGCTATAACAACCTTTGGGTAACTTATAAAATATTTTTACTACAATATGGCTAACGAAACTATTACACTACTTGATATTTGATACTGGTAACCTATGTCGCAAAACAATGCTTCATAAATCTATTGATTTGCGTAGATTAAATTTTGAATAAGTAAATTATGTATATAATCTGAAAAATTACACATACCTACCAAAAAAAAAAACAACACAGCAGACAAATACCTTGAAAAATCATAAAGACTTTTTTTTGTTTATTTAATCTATTCACACAAAAAGGTACAAAGGCGTACATAATGCCTTAGGCATTCTCTACCAGACAACCAAGGGTGGTGAAGAGATTAGATGGCAGGTGCTTTGGTTGTGGTTTGATTTCTCTACATACTTCAGCTCAGCACAGCTCATCACCTTGGAAAACGCAGCCTTAGCGGGAAGTCAAAAGGTTTCTTTGGTCAACTTACCATGACCAAACCAATTGGTTAACTTTTGCACTTACGCACCGAGACCAATTAGAGATCATAGAGATGAACCGCTTAGTTAAACGACATCTTTTTGGTTTTAAGATTGCTATAAAAAATAAGTTTGAGGAAGCCAAAAGATAAACGACTTTGTGATTTTGTCTGTGGGAACTTACCTAACAAAGGATTTTTTGCCTGTAAAGATACGGTGTGTACATGTACAGACGCATTTCCTGCTTTATTTATATGAAAAAGATGTATAAAGCACTGTGTGACCTAAACCCGCAATTACGTCACGCTGTTCTGGGACATAAGTAGTCCATTTTTAATAACAATAAAAACTCTTTATTTCAGATAACAGGATCCATAATGTGTTAGTATTGCCTTAATCTATTGTTAGTGAAAAATGAATTACAAACAAAAGTGACAAATTATAAAATAAAAATACAATTAATTTGGCACATGTACGTCTGTACGCACATGTCTCCCAGCCCAGTGCCTAATAAACGGCCCATCTATTTTGTCCGCCAGTGTACCCAAAATATTGTTGGGACTACCTCGGAATCGCCGCAGCATAGATGCACTTCGCTTGCGCATGATGGCATAAAAGTCGTCCAGTCTCGCTTCAGCAAACATGCCTGATGCGCTGCAAAACCGAGGCAGTCCCAACAACATCCTGAGTCCATTATTATATTGGACACGCAGGGCGCTGTAGGCCTTCTGCGTATACCTAACCCACAGGCTGCACGAGTAAAACGTCTGGCAATAAGCCTTGAAAAGAGTTAGCTTTACCTCCTTCGTGCACCACGCAAACCTGCGAGCAAGCATATTGCATCGGGCCGCCAATGCCCTACGTTCCCTATCAATATCCTGATCATCCGTAAGACCATCCGTGACCACGTGACCGAGATATTTAAACTGAGTGACCACCTGCAACGGAATTCCACGTAACGTTACAGGTGGAATATTTGCAGGTGTATTTTGACATTTTTACACAGAAATGCGTAAATGTGATTTAATTGCGGGTTTAGGTAACACGAGCTATAAAAAAGTACACGAGACGTGTGACTTAAATAGTCTATTAATGCAGGGCGTTTAGCACCTTCACTATTAGGTTTTTTCCATCTGGAATTTCTCAGTACCAGTCCGGAGTCTGGACTTATGCTTAAAAATAATTGGCGTAATGTGTAGTGGCCTTTACACAACAGTGGAAAAGTGAAGTCTAATTTAAAAAAAAACTGTTTATTGAGAATATAAATCGACTGAATATGATTTATAATCTAATAGCTGCATATAACATTGCTTGGAGACAATCAAACTACCAAAAAATAATTATAGGTATGACATGACGATTGAACATCGCGTTTGTTCCCTGAAGGGTTAGGAAGGGTTAGATGCCGCCGGGGCTGCGGATTGTTCGAAAGAGATACCGTGGCCCCTGGCACAGGCAACTGAAGGAACACGGGTGGGTTTTAGTCAGTAAAAGTCTGACACTCCCTTCTGCTCCGCCCAGAGCGGGAGAGGAGTCATTTGATGATTTCCCACCGAGAAAAAAAAAAAAAAAAAGGGTTAGGTTTTGGTCATGTGGGTGTACTATGGAGTACACCCACATGTCGCACAGTTATGTTATGCTCTCCCGGTATTACGTGGGACTTAAACTTAAACTATTTAATCAGGGTGCGTCTCATATCATATAAAGTTATTTGGTATATTTTCATTTCAATAACGTTCACAACATATAATAAACGTGAGTTATGTATACCAACTGTAGATATAATTTCTTTAGATAGGTATAACATTTATATACTCTAAAACTTATTTCGTATAATGTTATTGGATATAATGTTTATTTAATCGAAAATCATTAGGCTTATCGTTTAAAATATATAATATTGATACCATTTTTATGGTTAACACCCCGATTCAAAGCAATCCGACTCGGATGGGTTATATTAGGTTAGAAGTTTAAGGCGGGAGCGAAGCGGAGTGCCAGGTCCCTGATTCACCAACATAGTTGGTGAATCATTCGGGTTAGGTTTGGTTAGAACAGTGACCATTAACGCACGAAGGCGAACGAGTGAAGCCAGCGTGCTGCGGGAGCGGCGTGACAGAAACGAATCGCTGCAAAACCGACTCCACGTGGTCTTGTCTGCCCTACCCCTAGAGTGTTATTTAAAATGGCGTAGGCGCGGAGGGGCGAGGCGGCCCGCGAGCTGAGGAGCAGGTGGATCTGCGACGATAAGCTCACATGGGACCGCCGTAGCCCCGCAGCACTGGAGCCGTGACAGAAACCATGCCTGCTGCATGTTGCATGCTTGCTGCATGCTTGCTTGCATGCTGCATGCTTGCTTGCAAGCTGCATGTATGGTGTATGCTTGTTTGCATGCCTGCTGCATGCATGGTGTATGCTTGTTTGCATGCCTGCTGCATGCATGGTGTATGCTTGTTTGCATGCCTGCTGCATGCATGGTGTATGCTTGTTTGCATGCCTGCTGCATGCATGGTGTATGCTTGTTTGCATGCCTGCTGCATGCATGGTGTATGCTTGTTTGCATGCCTGCTGCATGCATGGTGTATGCTTGTTTGCATGCCTGCTGCATGCATGGTGTATGCTTGTTTGCATGCCTGCTGCATGCATGGTGTAAGCTTGTTTGCATGTTTTTTACTGGGAAATAAAAACCACATAATATGTTCACAATCTTTGTGTTTTTTACTAGGCGTTTTATCATATTAGACTAAATAGGTTTTATGTATTTTGAGTGGTATATCAAATGATTTTATATATTCAATGTATGTTATGCTTATAAAAATTAGTTAGTTTAAAATTATATCAATCATTTATTATATTAACTGATCATTATATCAAATAAAATTATAGATTCAGTTGTTATATCTTGTAAATATTAGAGATTTTGTAATTACATATATCATATATTACTTATCCATTTAATCACCTACACAACACAACACACGTGAATTATGTTTGTGATAAACTCGACAGATTTGTCTACGCAATAAAAAGACTAAGAGTCACGGTATCAACAGATGCTGCGCTTTGTGCATATCACGGATACGTTTCATCCGTACTCTCTTATGGTCTCTTGTTGTGGGGTAATTCGGTGGATATTACAAAAGCGTTTAGAGTACAAAAAAAATGTGTACGTGCAATATGTGGAGCCTGGTGTACGGATAGTTGTAAACCGTTGTTTAAAAAGTACAATATTTTGCCATTACCGTGTATGTACATTAGAGAATTATGCCTATTTGTACAACAACATCCGAAATATTTCACTAAACACAAAGATATAACCAAACGAAATGTAGCTCCTAGAAATAAAAATAAATTTAAGCATGAGCTCTGTGTACCGCAATCCAGGCTCGAATTGTATAAGAGGAACTCGTTCGTAAATGCTGTAAAGGTATATAATAAATTACCCGACTTTTTTAAAGATTTACCTTTGACCATGTTCAAAAAAAAGGTAACGCAATGGTTAAAAGAAAAATGCTTTTATAATCTGAATGAATACATGTCAGATCGCGGAGAAGGAATAATAAATAATATTGGTAATGGTGGTAATTGGAATTGTAATGATTTGAATTAATATGACCTTATAATAATTGAATAATGTTGACATTTTAAAAAAATTTAAAATTATAGTATTGTGCATGTTAATTATTTGCACACCATGTGTAATGGTAGGATGTAAAGGGGCCATTATAGTTTAAGATCACCATGTAAACCTACATTCTCGCAAATAAATAGATTTGATTGATTTGATTTGATTGACAATAAACCTCAAGAATTATTTTCCATATGCACAAGGGCGATCGCAAATACGTAAAAGTAACAATAAAATTGTTAAACTGGCTGACCATTTCATATTCAGACATTTCATCATAATTATAATTTTAGTTACAAGTGAACGTTCCGTTTCGACATAGTTTCAACTAGAATTCATTAAAACGTTCTTGTACAGTCTGTGCAGCCTGACATGCGAAGTGGCTTACAGTATCTTTATCTCACGAAGCGACGCCCGCTTTACTTGTGGCTTCTATCGGAACCAATAAAAGATAATGAAAATACAGAAACAAATTGACGAAATCATTCATGTCACGGTCAGACGGAAACAGGGTGACCAATGGGAAATATACAACTTTAAATTAGGGCTATTTTTTATCACAAAGGAAAATTACCAAATATTTTCCCATCACACTAATATTATAAAGGCGAAAGTGAGTAAGTGTGTGTGTGTGTGTGTGTTTGTGTGTTTCTTACTTCTTCACGCTCAGACGGCTGGACCAATTTTTATGAAATTTGGAATGGACGTAGCGGACACCCTGGATTAACACATAAGATATGTTTATTTATCCCGATATTCCCACGGGATCGAAACTACTAGAACAGGCTAGGCAATTTTGTACGAAAAATAAAATTTGCCAGCCGCGGTACGACAGCACCTGCCCTGTAGACTCTTAAAGGAAGAATGGTGTAGGTACAGTCACGAGCAAAAGTATGTATACACTCGGCTTTATTCAAAAGCGATTTACTCCTTTATTTTTTAATGATATTTTATGTTGTTACGAACATAGCATTTTCGAACCCGTAGGTTTATGTAATGTGTCGTATTTCAACGCTGCATTCGTTATTTCACGAAAAAATCGCAATTGAAAGTTGCCAAGTGTTGACATATTGGTGCTCGTGACTATACTGCATCAGTGAAGGTAATCGTTTGGCTTGGTATGGGCATGTGAAGAGAAGGGACGAAACGCATGTGACTAAAAGAGTGATAAATTTACATGTTGATGGATGGAGAGGGAGGGGAAGGCCACAGAAAAGATGGATGCATTGTGTGAGGAATGATATGAAGGAGAAGGGAGTGAATGATAGCGTGACGGTTGACAGGGGAGAATGGAAGAAGAAAACGTGTTGCGCCGACCCCAAGTAACATGAGACAAGGGCAGGAAGATGATGATGGTGTTGGTACTACATATAACCAGCCAAAAAAAATTTAGTCCAACGTGGTCAAAAGCTTATTCTTCTTCACAATAGCGAACACCCGTGCGGCTATTTATTTATTTAGGGACAACAAACAGTACTGATTCTTATATCGGTCTTTATACTTCCTATTTAGGGACAACAAACAGTACTGATTCTTACATCGGTCTTTATACTTCCTATTTGTTTTTTATTAGTTGTTATCTGATGTATGTACTAGTATCTGGTGTACTGTGTGTCTTTTAGTCTGTGCTAAATAAATGTTTTTTCTTTCTTTCTTTCTAGTGTAATAATGAGTAAACATAACTTAATAACAGAGGTAACAAATACACTACTCACAACGTTATCCACATTTACTAAACAGATCTACTAATTGTTAGAAAGAACGATATAAAAATAAACAGGATAAAAGTAAACATTACTTCATTATTAGGGTTCTGATCACTTAAAACATTAACAATTTCTGTTCTAAATATAGCTTTGCTGAGAAACATTACGTTTAATTACTGTTCATTTTTATAGCTGTTTATTTGTTGTGTAGTTGAGCCAAACTGCTTCTTTGTTAGCCCCCCTGTAGTTGAAATAATAAATCATTCGAGTAAAGTTGGGAAACGTGTAGATCACGTAGAAAGTTTAGAGAGATAAACTGGAAGTTGCGCAAATGCCAGATTAGTTGCGCGAGACTGAAGGTGATCATCGGATTAGCGCAACCTAGTTTTGTATGTTACCCCTTACCCCTGCTTGTTTGGATAATCCACATTCTCATTACAATCCCAACTTCAGATTTTTTTGGGTAATATACGGTGAAAAGGACGGAGAGGGAGAGAAGTTAATTACGAGCATCTTCCTTGACTCTTGAACTCATGTATAAAAATCGCAACTTCTTTTTTGAAATTGCGATTGGATTTGCGATTGTCAAGAGACCAATCTGGTATACTTAATGCAATAAGCTTAAAAAGAGAAATCTTTCATCTATTATTATTATATAAAATATACTTAAATAATTTTAATATTAATTTAATTTTGTCATAATTAACAGCAAATTGGTTAATTTCAAAACGCTCGTTTTCAACTAGACCCAATTTGACTCTAGTTGAAAACGAGCGTTAGGCACTAGCTGTCCGGCATTTATGCTGAACTGGGCGTATTTGACTCACACAATACTATTTAAGTTTTTCTGTGTTTGTGTGGCTTAACCTGGTTTAAATTAATTTATTTTCTTTCTTTCTTTGTTACAACCATATATTGGGTCCCTCTGAACTGTCATGTAAATCATGCGACAAAGTCGTATAAACATCATCAATAGAATGGTACCTCGTGAAACTTCTATACAGGGTGGCAGGGACATCGACCGGAAACTGTAACCATGAATTCTGCACATAATTCTGAGTCTAGCGTAGAAATTTTAAGTCAATTATCAAATATAAAAATCTGCTGTTTTATAGACAAGCGCAATACCTACGCGGTCAAAATGCTATGGTTTTTTTTATATAAATAACCGATGAAAAATTTGAACGCATATTTCCAGAATCAATTATTGAATCCATAGTAACAGATTGCGTATTGATGTCCCTGCTACCATGTACCTAACTAAAGATTTTCCTACAAATCACCGTCATTCGGCCTTAACCGATATCATCGGCGTTTTTACAATCGTCATCAACTGTTCCTATTTATGTATCCCACGTCACATTTATATACCACGTCAACGAATTTTTAATTTTTCCACTCACACACCTTAGAATTTCACCCACCCCGTACCAAGAAATGAGCGGGTCCATATCTGAACTCCATGCTCGATATGTTCGCTTGAGCAACTGCGCTCAGTATTCCGTGAGAGTCGCCGATTTAGATGCCTGAGATAATTTGGACGTAAGGATATAGTGGTGCCGTACTCGCTTGCTGCTTGGACTAGTTTCCTCATCCGTGTCTCAATATATGTTGTACCTACTTATTCGTGGTGCCTAGTTCATATACTTTTATGTGCTTCTTATATTGTAAGGTACTAGTTAGTAGGCTGTGTACTATTGCCAAAACCTATCTGACCATTTTGAAAACAAAATCCCGTGCACATGATGACCACAGCTGTATCCGTAAGTAAAACAAAAGAAGATCCTTTTTAGGTCGACTATAATATGCACTGCAAGCAGGAATAGTCCTTACGGTGTCAGATATAGATTTTGACGATAGTTAAGGTTACTAATTACATTGCTTTGCTTGTAATTTTGTCTACTGCAGCGTACTAGTCCAGCGTGAGCTATAAACATTGATTTGATTTGCACCTCTTTTGATTTTGCTACTAAGGGTGAGAGTTAAAACTTAACATCTGTGGTGATTGAACGCCGCACCACCGCCGAGAGAGGGCGCTAGGAGGCTACGAACAACGCTGATCACGTTTTTATTGCAATCTTACATGAATGAATAACATTTCTGCTGACAAAGCAAAAGTAGTGGTTTTGAAAAAGCAATTCGTAACTAATTATAGTTGACTAAAATTAAATTAAACTTTCTGCAGTCGGACGCATATACCTATTTTACCAGGGGGGTAATTTCGTAACACACTAACTAATGGCTTACATTTTGATAGTTCAACAGCATTATTTGCGTTGTTGAGCTGACAAATGTTTCGAACATATGAAGCAATGGATTAGCAATATCCTTCAAAACGATTCAAATTGTATTTGATTGTGTGTTACGCAATTAGAGTGCAGCACCCTAATTGCGTAGGTAACACACAATCAATCAGAATCGGTTTCATTTTGACAGTTCAACAACATTCATTGCGGTATTTACGTGTTGAGCAGACTTTATGAAGGGAACCTTTTCGAACTTATGAAGCAATGGATTAGCAATATCCTTCAAAATGATTCAGATTGTAATTGATAGTGTGTTAGATGTCAGCATGAATGACGAGGCCCGACAGGGCCGAAGCCTGCCGGGGTAGCGGGATCGTCCGAAAGGGTTACCACTGCCCTGGTACATAAAGGGCTAAGGAAGGAACACGGGTGGGTTTTAGCCAGTAAGAGTCTGACACTCCCTTCCGCTCCACCCAGAGCGGGAGGGGTCATTTGATGACTTCTCATCCTCAAAAAAAAAAAAAAGTGTGTTTCGCAATTAGGCTGCAGTTCATTCTATCATACGAGTAGAAGTAAGTAATTTTTGCAGAGTTTAAACGGCTGTCCCATCTAATTGTTTTCGTTAGTAATTTTTATTGGAATACCTAATTTTAATTACTGCCAATTTTTTATTGTAATTCATAAATGAATCTCCGTTTGGTGGAGAAACCATAACTTGACATAAACGTACCTTGACCAGCCACTGTCAAATTGGTCAGACACGTTACGACAAATTTATTACGGTTTTCTGTTTGTACGTGTGGTTAGCGGGTTTTTTAAGTTTCATAAGTTGATGAATCTTGTTTTCGCTGATTATTCAATATCTTAGAAATGATTGGGTATTGAAAGTACCTACTCATTAGAGTAGGTATTGTTGTTGGTTGATGAATCAATCGCTTTAGATGACTAACCAATATTAAACTGCTGAAACTTAGTTGATAATTTTCTAGATAGCGTGGTAGTGTTCTAAACGTTGTATCGTTTTATTTTACAAGTCTTTATAACATCATCTGCCTAGCCTTTTCCCAACTGCCTTGGGGTCGGCTTGCAGTCTTACCGGATGCATCTGAATACCAGTATTTCACATGGAGCAACTGTCTATCTGATCTCCACCACGGAGTTACTGGGTAATACGATACCCCTTGCTAAGACTGCTTGTCAGACATTCGGGCTACTGACGACCCGTAACGTCACAGATCTACGAATGACAGCCGGGACCAACGGCTTAACGTGCTTTAACACACACGTGCACGTGCGTGCGCTCGTGCGTGCGTGCGTGCGTGTACGTGCTTTGACACATGGTTATTATAAATACAATAAAATAAGCATAATCAGCCTATCATGTTGCCCCTGCTGGGACACAGGCCTCCTCTCTTCGAGAGGGAGTTGACAGTAATTCACCACACGGGCCCAGTGCAGGTTGGTAGATACCACATGTCTTAGAATTTTTGGTTCTAGTAAATACCGGTTTCCTCACAATATTTTCCTTCACCGTGATGAAATAATTTACACAAAGTAAAGCGCCTGACTGGGTTCGAACCTACGACCTACAACTTGTAACTCGCGGCCGTTACCATAGGGCCGCGACTGCCCTATGACACATGGTTACCTATCATAGTACAATAAAATTGATTAACACAATCTCCACCTTTTACATGTCATGTACAAAAGTTTTGTCAACAAACACGTATTCAAGTATCTGACACCAGGTGACATGCTTTGAAGGCAGAAGGCCACACGACCATATAACTCAAGGTCGCATAACCGCTGATTCGAGCTTCTTAGTAATGACCTACAATGCGAGGCATAACGGTTTATAAATGACTTATGTAGTTGCGGTAGGTACTCTACCGACGTAAGAGTTCAACAGCTCACTGGGGAGGGCTGCCTTGACGGAGCGGCAGTAGGGTGTGATTGTGGAGCTATGTCACAAACCATGATCCATCTCCTATCCTGCCCTCTGTGTCCCATAACATGCTGTCAAAGTGACCTCTGCGCTGCTCCGACAACGCCGTGCAAGTGGCAAAGTTTAGGGAACACAGCATTTAAAATACAGTCGTGCAGCCACACGGAGAAGAAGAACAGCTCAATCCTCTACTTCCACCAATTTGTTCCTTTTTGTGTTCTATCTTTGCATCCAACTGTGACTCAACTTCCTAACCATAGTAATTACTGAAGAAACATTAATAAAACCTTCTTAATTATTTAAAACTGCACAAACATAGCAATGTTTGTGCAGTTTTCTCGAAGGCCTCTTCATACAAATGCCAAAAGCTGTACAAATTATGTTTTTTGTAAGGAGGGCCTATTCATAAAATTATTTTCATAAACTTTTTGTTAGTCTTTTATGGTTTCCTTTATAAATATAAGGAGAATGCAAGCTGAACTGAATGGGAAAAATATATTCGGTGTTGTTTGTCATTTTTTGGACTTTTTACGGATATCTATGGGTACGTCAGTACTCGTAGGTTTGTGTCCCCTTCGGGTTTTGAAATCTGTTAATCATCGTCATAATATGAGCTCAAAGACATCTCTCCCTATGGAATGGCAACCAAAGACGTCCAACCCGCGGATTCCCGCAACTGACATCGTAACCCGGACTGGATATGAAGATGGGGACTTTAATACAAAGAACTTTGTTTATAGAATAATTATGACAATAGGAATGTGACTACGCCATGTAAAGCTTGAGTTTCCTATAACAGCGGTGGCCACCACCGCCACATAATGGCCACAGTGACGGCTTAATGAAAATGATGGCAGCGGGGTATGACTATACGGTGTCAAAAAATGCTTTCTAGGGAAACACACCCACGTACTTTGACGTCATTTGACGGTAAATTTCGAACGCTACGGACCGAGTCTTAGGAAACCCTAGCTTGACGGAAAGCGGTAAAGCGGTGGTGCAGCAATCACAACCTGATGCGATTCCTTCACTGAACATTTTTTAAGATGTTCCGTAGACGACGCGGCGACGCCCCGCTCGGCCATCGCTCCTCTCCTGATATCGTGCCCGCGGCCATAATCATATACATTAATGGTTGTAATTGGTTCTGCATCGTCTACAATATGGCCACTTACACATTTTAAAGCCTGACTTCGTTTCTAAGCCTTCCTTTATCTATAAAATAAAAATGAAATGCTGTTCCTTGGTACGCGCATCACTTCAGAACGGGTGGACCGATTTGGCAATTTTTGGTTTTAAAATGTTTGAATAATACTTAGTGCGAATTTGGTAGGAATGGAAAGAATGTTTTTAAAGAAAACTGTGAAATTTGGTAAAACTGAAAGTGCATTTATTTATTTATTTATTACACCATGGAATACTTAGAGCTAAAAAAACAAACAAAAAAAGGAAACTATAGTCTTTGCGTTTAGACTTATAAGAATTTGTGTTGTGAACATACATAAAGTAACATATTACTATATACTATATTTTTATGGGTTTTATGTTGGACGTCTGTCGGGTCAGCTAGCTACCAAAAAATACACTTAATTTGAATAACAATTCCCTTCGTAGCAATGAAACAGATTTTTTTACATGAGACATAGCAGCTTATATCAACACCTCTAGGAATTTGTTAATACTATATGACTTGCTAGATGTCGTCGTTCATACGCGACAGACCAAGGTAACTATCACAGTTGGAACAGAAGGCCACGCTACCGCTAATACAACTCATCTTAGTAATGACCTACTTACTCTTAAGTATTTCGGAGATACCAATGTACATACGCCATATCGCGCCAGCACATCAAGCTACTACAATCTGTCAAATTTCTTTAATAGATTTTCAACTTTATCGCTGAAGCATTAAAGTTTAAGGTTGATTGGGAAAATTTGACAGTTTCGGGTAGCTTGTCCTGCTGGCGTCTGAACTTCAACGAATTGTAAGCAAATATTGGAACGAAGCAGTAGATAGAGTGGGGTTTTAAATGCAGTGCAAATGTTCGAGCAACTTGGTATCTATTGTTGTGGACGCCTGCATCAGATGGGTCACACAAGTTACTAATTAACGTAGCAAAACTATGCTGATATCTATAAAAATAATAAAGAAGAGTTTGTTTGTTTGAACGCGCTAATCCCTAGAACTACCGGTCGGATTTGAAAATTATTTTTTCATTTGATAGCCGAATTCTTGAGGGCCCTCCTCAGGGCTCTATAGGCTATATAACATCACGCTATGACCCAGGAGCCGCGTAAAAAAAAGGGTCAGAAAGATCGCTAAGCGAAAATGAAGTGACTGTGCTAGAAGGTGATGCGATGCGACTGGGAAGTTCGGAAGAACAAGAAGTTTCACGTAGACGAAGTCGAAAGCAGAAGCTACTGTTTATATAAAATCTTACCTGTAAGCATTTCTAGAGGATGAACTATACTAAATATGTATATTGGCAAAGATAGATATGTAGGTAAAACCTAAGAATTATTTGCCTGTCACAGCGCAAATAAAATAGTTAGCCTCAGTAAAATTGTATCACTGGAAAGACAAAGAACAAAAACCTGTAAAGGGACAGTATGCGCAAGTGTAACGAATTGCAAACAAGGATTTAGCAAGAGTTGAGATATCACAATAAATTGCATTGGACAGTTTCATCATGGGTGCCCTGACTTGCGATATGGTGCGCGCATCTTACAAAATTATTTCTTTGTAACAATATATTATGTGCCAGCCTCTAAAGGCTTGCTGAACGGACATACAGATTACAGACTATACAATGTATAGTGTGACAAATTTTGACGAGTCTGCTATTGTTGTGGAGCTGGAGGATATAATGCAATTACAATTTGTTATTTCAACTAGCATATGGCTGACGAAGATACGTAGCGCCGATGCTAAATAAATTGTAATAAGATCAAGAAAATTATGATAATAGGCCTAATGATCAATGGGAGGTTCGCATGAATAGAACGATCTGCCAGGATAAGCTGTGATTGCTAAATGTAAGAACCATGGATCCGTTTTTTATGATATTTTGATGTTGACTTGAAAGAGCATGGCAGTTGAGAATAGGTCATGCTCACTTAAATGTCTCACTGGTGGTGGCGCGTGTGTTGGATCATTCGGTTGGTTACAAAATGGTTGAGCTGGGTGGTGCTGATCCACGCGTCATGTTCGTGAACGGGCGCCGTCGGTTGAGACTGGTCATATCTTAACTGCTTATTTTTAATTTTATATTTTAAATTGTTTCTTTTTTACATTGTTCTCACACATAGAAGCAATAAGAATAATGTACCCAAGATTTTGTAATAATATCTTGATTTAAAAGAGTGTCCTTGGAGTTTCTCGCCCGTTCTTTTTCATAGAGATCTACGTTTTGGAATAGCCAACTAGCTTCAACTTTCTGACTAACTAACTATTTAATTTTGACTATTCAAAAGTGCCTGTAAATGGTTTAATTGAAATAAATGATTTGAGTTTGAGTTTGAGCTATAAACTAATCGGGGAAGGGTGAAATACCAAGAATATTCCACATATCGGAGAGTCATATTGGTTCTGGCTGGGTAGAAAATGAAACAAGTACGATTGAAAGTTTTGAATATTGGTCTAATAATCTAGAACCAGCAACTCTGTAATTGTTCCTAGAGCGATCACAGAATCTAAATTGTATTCTGATATAAAAGTATCATGGCTTTGCGTATACTTGACGTAGTATGCTTGACGTAAGTTTCTCCCAGGCAGCGCCACAACACCCTGTCCTCCGGCTTCTGCATCCAATCTGTCCCAGCCGTCCATCGGGGGGCATACCACTTTACACTTGCCGATACGCGGTCTCCACTCTAGGACTCGTCTGCTCCACCGGCCATCGGTCCTTCGACAAACATAGCCAGCCCACTGCCACTACATGCATGGCTTTTTCCCCCTGTTTATGTGCTGGTTTCTAGGACAACAGGAGTCCTGCTAGTGTTGAAATCTTCATATGCAATTCATTTGCATCATCTAGGATCACGATTTTACCTATACACATGTATTTGTTACAGTTACACAATATAGGAAGATCTGGGTCTTCTGTTTTTGTTATAATGTTCATTACGCTTTTAAAAGTATCGAGAAGTTACAAACCTCTTTATAGAGGTTATGACACAGTACCGTCACTATTAACAATAACGAATTGGTTTTAAATGCTGCATTAGTTCTACAAAAATCTTCGTTTTTTGTCGAGTCTATTTTTATTACATCAGCAACAAAAGATTTCTGCCAGGTTACATAACTTAATCATGACTGTGGAATCACCATAGGAAATTAAAAGAATTCAGTTCTTCCAGAAAAAAGGGTGTGCTGTCCTGGACCCGTACGCATGAGATAAGGAGGCACTGGAAAAAACCTGGAAGAACTTGCGGCTGTCCTGATTAGCTACTAAAAATAAATGTATAAGCAAATTGATTTCTTCTCTTTCCGCTAGTTTTCATTCCAATCGGTTCGGAAAAATAAGGTAACAGAAGAAAAGACGTCTATTTTATGTACAATCATTTAAAACCATGTCCTCTCTTACTGGCAAATCACCTACCAATGTCAAAGTTTTTTACCTACATATTTGCCTGAGGCCTAAACCTACTCAATGATTTTTTAAACAAATGGAAATAATTTGCAATGTATTACAATCTTTAAGTAGGTGAAGGAAATGAGAAAATTATATGATTCTTCATAGATGTGAACAATCTCAATAGTATAATCAGCCTATAATGTCTCCACTGCTGGGACACAGGCCTCGTCTCTGAGAGACTCAGAGAGGGAGTGGGCCGTAATCCACCACGCAGGCCCAATACGGGTTGGTTGATGTCACATGTCTTCGAGTTTTTGGTTCTAGGACATGCCGGTTTCCTCACGATGTTTTCCTTCACCGTTTTGAGAGCAGTGGTGATGAAATAATTTACACAAAGTAAAGCGGCTGTCTGGGTTCGAACCTACGACCTACAACTCGTTAGTCGCGGCCATTATCACTGGGCCACCATTATCACTGGGCCACCACTGCTCTCAATCAATTCTCAATAGTGAGATAAGCTTAATAATATATTAATTAACTAGCTGCGCCCCGCGCTTTCACCCGCATAAGTTTCGATCCCGTGGGAAGATCGGGATCAAAATTATCCTATGTGTTAATCCTAGTTATAAATTATCTGTGTGCCAAATTTCATCCACATCCATTCAGTAGTTTCTGCGTGAAAGAGTAACAAACATCCATCCATTCATCCATCCATCCATTCTTACAAACTTTCGCGTTTATAATATTATCATAGTAGGATTATAAGAAACAAACATTGTGTAGATGGCTATCAACGATGCCTATCAACCGCACGGAGCCAGCGCGGTGGACTATGTGGCACCCCCTCTCACAGAGAGGAGGCCTAAGTCCAATTGGTATTCAGAAATGATTATATTTTAACTATAAGAAAGAAAGAAAGAAGAAAGAAAATGCATTTATTTGCGGCAAACATGACGCATGAAAAAAAGACATAAACACACAAAAAAAACAAGTTGGGGGTAAACATGGGTCACATTCACGCAAAACGGCCATCGCTCAGCATAATGCTAAGACCCTATACGAGACAGAGCCCAAGCGCTGGTTTGTATAACTTTTATCGTCGCGTGCAACACAGGCAATTTTCCATAATTAGGTGTTTCTGCTCGTTAGAGAACCAACCCTACCCTGGCTTCATTATAATTCCTGAAGGTTTCCATCATGTGCTGTGAAATCATTTATCCTGGACTCTTTAAGCTCCATTACCTCGGTGCTTCTGGTGGATGCCATTGTTCTTTCCAGATTTCAAGAGTTGTGGATGCAGGTTGGGAACAAGGTGGCGGGCTTGGAATAAAAATGTGCTCTAAATAGTTATAAGGAATATTTTTGGGAGTACTGCAACTTACAGCAGGATCTGTTTTAGGATTACCACGACTCTGGAAAAATACCCTACAAACTATAGCCCCCTCCAGAGTCATACAGAAAAGCATAATAATTATGTTTTACCAAATGGCCTTGGAGGAATAAACTAAAAATAAACGACCTTCACAACCCTTACCACCCTCTGTATCCGCCCCAAAAATTTCACCCAAATCCAATCCCAACTTTCTAACACGAAAAATAGAAAAAAATAGAAACATGTTCTAATACAATCCCTTTGCCACAATCACTGGTTAAGACATAGCCGGGGTTGTGAAACACGCCGGTCGAGGCGTTCAGACTCTCAGTAGTGAACGAGCCACGGTAACATTTGTGCAACTCCTGCGCACACGACCTTCGCAACGGCCTTGGGTGAGTGGCGCAATTGAACTTGACCTTGCTTAATTTCGTATTTTATTTTTGATGGATGGGTGGTTATTTTTGGAAGGCCATGACATTGTTTTTGAATTCGATGGTTTTATGTTTTTGTATGTGCATATGTGGGCAATATAAGAGATTGATAATGGGGTGTAATTAAGCCTTCTATGTGCATTAATAAGATATTATATTCTACTAATTCTGTAATTAAGTCGGGTATAATTTAGATTGTGGACATTATCATTTCATAGTTGTACAGTCACGAGCAAAATTATGTATAGACTCAGCTTAATTCAAAAGCGATTTACTCCTTTATTTTTAAATAAAATTTTGTGTTGTGTGTGTTGTTGAACATAGCATTTTCGAACCCATAGGTTTATGTAATGTGTCGTATTTCAACGTTGCATTCGTTATTTCACGAAAAAATCGAAATTGAAAGTTGCCAAGTGTTGACATATTGGTGCTCGTGACTGTACACCTTCTATGAAATGATAATGTTCACAGTCTAGTCTTGGGGTAGGTCAGCGTTTAATGATTGTACGTACGATACGTATAAGAATTTGAACATTCGCTTTTCTCGTTGGTCGTCGTTGGTGGAAACGGGGTGGATTTCGCTAATTCACTATAATATTTGAAGGGATTTTTAGGTAGGGTGCTTAGGTAGCTGGGTCAATTTTCCGAAAGTTAGTCTGCTTCTCTGAGAAGAATTATTTGATTTTATTTATATTTATAATAAAAGTCATCATAAAAAATGACTGCTAAGATAAATGTTAGAATAATCGGTCGATTAATCAACCCGTACTCGTACAATGTTGTTTTATAGTGTGAACATCATAAAACACAATATATTTTATTTATGTTTTATGTTAACGTTGGTTTATGATGTGAATAATATTTTTATTATACATAAGCACTTAGGTAATGTAAACAACCAATACATTTTTCACATCGATTATAGGTACGTTTTGAAATTGATATAATTTTTACAATAGGATTTTGATAAGTATTATTACCTTTTTTAAATACGAGTTACATCCTTTCGGGTATATTTTTAAACGTAATGGCGTTGACGACCAAACAGTAGATGTCTCCAAAAGAATCTAAGTAGAATTATCTTTACACGAAAATTATTCTCATGCACGCGAAGACATGTCATAACATCTGATGGGAAGGGTCAAGGTTGAATATAATAACTTGGTAGATACACAGTTAGATCCCAAACAGTAAGACAAGAAGACATTGATTGGCTTTCTGAGAAATGATGAGAGGCTTCCAGCCGACCCAGATTAAAATAAATATTTATATTTAGTGCGAATTATTAGAATAGAAAGAAAATACGTTTATTTGCGGTAAACATGACGCAAAAAAAACTAAACACGGATGAGTTGGAGGAAAATATGAGTCACATCCACGCAAAACGGCTATCGCTCAGCATAATGCTGAGGCCATATGCGGGATATAGCCACAGCGCTTATTCTCAGCGACAGCCGATGGGCCGATGGACTGGTTTAATCGATGGATTGTGTTAGTTATTAATCTGGCACTACCCACAAATTATATTTATCCACTGGTAAAAGACTTCATAAGAGACCTAGAACTAGGGACAGATTATAATATAATGCATAATTAACTATCAAGACGAAGAAAAAGTTAACTGGATGAGCTTAGATACAACACACAGTACTCTCATTTCATGGATTTTGAAAGATCCACTGCTCATTTAATATAATCAAGATTAATTTATTTGGTAATATATAGAAATATCGAATCATAAAGACTCCAAGGTCAAACTTTTGAAGTGTCACATCTAGCCGGTTATTTTGATACGTCATTGATACTTTGACGATTGTAATCAAGGCAGGTAAAAAATTGCACGTGTAAAATCGCATGTTTATAAATGTAGTATAAAAATCTGTTGCTGAGCGGATTTTGTTAAACTTTGAAGGTCTTCTAGCAGAGAATTATTAATTCATTCCTCTAAATTATTTATTCAAATAGGTACATGGCGATAGCTTAAGCAGCAATACAACTTTTATTGTTGACACGTGTCGTGGAAAATCCAACAGATTTTTGCATGAATGATCTTTTTTTTTTGGTTCCCAAAAATGAATTGAAAAAAATACCTAACGGTTAAAAAGTTTTGATATGCCTATATTAACCTAGCAAAACAATTGTTTTTTTTCCATATCACACAACTCACGGACCATTAAAACTTGTATTACTGTTTGCTCCGTACTATGGGGGTCACAGCGCAGTATAATGGTTTTACAGACTCAATTACGGCAAGTTAATGAGTTCTCGTCACAAGCATAAACAATGTGACAATGACACGTGTCTCTTTGTAATATATTGTCTCACTGAGTTCTTTTACAAGGTTCCTTTATGTAGACCGCGAGTGAAAGAAAATCTTTTGTATGAATTCGACTTGAATAGATTTAATTTTTGATTGACAAAAAGGTAACACCTATTTTTCTCTACGACTGTTTCAAGAATGCTAGCTGAATGAGATTATGATTAATATCAGCACAATATAAAATCATCGAAATCTTCGATATTTATTTAGCTGTCCCAACAGACATTTTCCTGTCAATATTTCAACATGATCTTGAATTCATACAAAAATTCTATAAAAAAAGTCACTTTCAGTTTTTCCAATTTTTCGGGCGACGTTTCCCATTTTCCTTCCCATAAAAACCTAATTTGGACTATTAGGAACATCAAGTGATGCACCTACCAAGTTAACTAGTTACTTAACCATGTTTCCCGGCAGTAAGACAAGACTTGAATTTAACTTAATTTTAGATTAGACTAGCAGCGTCCCGCGGTTTCACCCGCATAAGTTTCGATCCCGTGGGAATATGGGGATAAAAAGTATCATTTATATTAATCCTGGTTATGAACCATCTGTGTGCCAAATTTAATCTAAATCCGTTTAGTAGTTTTTGCGTGAAAGAGTAACAAACATCCATCCTTCCATATAATATTAGTAGGATTAAGGGCTGATTTTTCAATCGACCGATAATTTTTATTCGTGGAATAGAATTGACGTCTGACAGTTTTTGTATGAAAGAACTGTCAAAAATTCAAAATTATTCCTCCGATAAAGTTATCTGTTATATGCGTTGGAAAAATCAGCCCTAAGTGATTAAAATTGAGAAATAGGGAGTTGGTTTTAAACCAATTTAAATAAATGTTTTTATTTTAACCTAATTTGCTCTCTTCCTCACTCCTAAATTTTGCTGTGCCCGACAGGGTCCGTATTGATCTTTTAGCTTTTATATACTATCTATGTAACACATATGGAATTCAATAAAGATTTGAGTTTGAGTTTGATGGAGAGGGGAAGGAATCTAAAGATCGATATTGTGAGGAATGATATGAATGAAAAGGGAGTGAATGAAAGCGTGACGGTTCTTAGCGAGGAGTCAAAAAAAAGGGGTTGCTCCGACCACAAGTAACTTGACATAGGGGCAGGAAGATGATGATAAAGTTTCAACTTAATTCAATATTAAGTACTAACTTCTTGTAACCTAATTTGATAAGGAAAAATTCTTACGAATCTACCTTAAGCCCTACCTTTAAGCCCCAACATATTGCAAAACTGACTATAAAATACAAGTTCAGTATATTTAACATTTAGCGGCGATAGTCGACGACCTGCCTAATGTATGCACGATTGCAGTATAAAACCTCTCGGCTGTATCTGGAAGTGATTGCTACATACACTTCTGGTGGATGTGTCGTGATGTTAATGTACTTAGAGAGTAGTGCAACAAATATCTTTAAGTGTTTTGAGTAGAAAATGAAGATATAAACATTGACCACGCGAGAACACATTTTTTGTAGTGACACCTGAGGGGCAATTCTCGTAATTTTAAGAACGTTCACAGTCTAATTTCAGCCTCAATTTGTCAAAATCACGTCTAACTTCCCTACATTTTTGACAAGTTTTTGACAGTGATTGCGAATAGATTTTAAACGTTTTTAATTACGGGAATTGGCCTTCTGGCTTTGGCACCTCAATCAATATTAAAGTCATTATCATCATCATTTCAGCCGAAAGACGTCCACTGCTGGACATAAGCCTCTTCCAAGTATCGCCACACCCACAAGCGTGTCTGTGCTTCTCGCATCCAGCGGATTCTAACGGTCTTCCCAAGGTTATCGGTCACGATACGGTCCAGAACCGTACGGCACCATCAGCCATCTGTTCTGGGAGCAATATTAAAGTGCAATAGATTTTTGGTTGGTTTATTAGTTTGATTCAAAATTGCATTTGAGGGTTAGTAGGTAGTACTACCTACAAACTCTAGAGCAGATGTTTTACTCTCGTCCATATTTGGATATTACGACTATAAAGTATTCCCTTCTAAGTTTCTTACGACATTCAATCAAGATGCGCACTTTAGACTGCAGCCGAAGCAACACGGTATAAAATAAAGTTCACAAAATAATATGTTAACGTTAGAAGAATTAAGCCAGTATCTTGGGCACATTACCAGTAGAAGAGTTGCGAAGGAATTTTTCGACGCCACTTGGTTTGAGGTTTAGTGTTAGGATAATTATATTATTGTTTTATTTAATATGTATAGTTTGTATGTAGATTCATCAACATTCTCCTGCCTTAGCATAAGCATAATCTACCTATAATGTTCCCAATGCTGGGACACAGGCCTCCTCTCTTCGAAAGGGGCTGTAATCTACCACGCGGGCCCCGTGCAGGTTGTTAGATGTCACATGTGTTTGAGTTTTTGCTTCTGGGACATGCCGGTTTCCTCACGATGTTTTTCTGAATCGTTTTGAGAGCAGGCTCCTGCCTTTAAACCAATTTATTTGAAACCGGCGCAACATGTCTTTTTTTTCGTCTCTATTAGTCGTCATCTCGGCAGTCACTTCCTTTCTAGCCATATCATCTTCCACGCAGTCCATCCATTGATTCCTTGGTCTTTCTCTACTCTTATACATTTACCTCATTCCTCCGCATCACATACTCATACCACATATCACATACTCAGACCGCGTATCGGCAAGCGTACCCCCCCCCCCCTCCGCCCCCGCTAGATGGACGGACGACCTAAAGAAGGTGGCTGGAACAGTCTGGATGCGAAAGACGGATATGACAGGGTGTGGTGTTGTGGCGCAGCCTGGGAGAGGCCTATGTCTAGCAGTGGACCGCGATAGGCTGAGTTTATTGATTGTTCATTGACACTACTCATATCTTGACAACCGTATGTAGATAAGTTTCAGTAAATTCGATACCCAAGAGTCGTTAAATAAAACTTACGTTGTATAAATTCCTTGATCATTAAAAGTCTATGTATATAATAGAGGTCAAATTTAATAATAAAATTGATTGGTAACGGTTTAAATACAATGTAACATATTATTAGTTAAGTACATTGATTATAGCAGCATTGTTACTGGACGATTTGTACCTACCTAATTAGTCAATAAAAACGTTAATACAAGTCGATGCTAAGCTTCCGGATGAAAAACTGGAAACTTATATCTTCAACCGGTTATCCTCATGAAACCAGTGTGATAAATTCTATCTAAGTTTTTTTTTTCTATCTATGATTTTAAATCTGCCTAGCCTTTTCCCAACTATGTTGGGGTCGGCTTCCAGTCTAACTGGAGGCAGCTGAATTCCAGTATTTTACATGGAGCGACTGCCTATCTGACCTCTACAACTCAGTTACTGGGTTACTGGTAATACGCTACCCCTTGGTAAGACCGGTTGTCAGACTTTCGGGCTACTGACGACCCGTAATGACTGTCAAAGATCTACGAATTACAGCCGGGACCAACGGCTTAGCGTGCTTTCCGAGCCATGGAGGAGTCTTGGTATGGGTGACCATCTCTTGGTGGACTAGCTCCTCTCTGATGGTAACCCATCCACGGACCGACCGCGGCAAGAGTAGCTTAACCTTCAAAAAACCCGTGCGGCTGTTATAATTTGGCCACGAGCCTCTCTTTTATTTTACAAATGTCATGAAAAATAGAAATACTGGTGTCTATACATACATATTATGTTGTTAGAATGCAATAAGGGAACACTAATCCCTTATTACAATAAGTAAACATAAATATTGTCATTAAACACACACTATTTTTAAAGAAATTGAAAGAAAATCTTGTCATACACTTTACATAGTGTGGCAACACTGGCAATACAACATAGTTTCAAGCCGCCACTATATGTAGTACTAGCAGCCGTCAAGGTCAGTTTTACTATAATGAATAGGGTGAATACAATTGGTTGTTGACTCCGCTTAAAGTGCGTTACACTCGACGCCATTATTATGTACATATCTCGTATTTGAGCTGGTTGCCTCAATCGCTCTACTCGTATATAGTATTAAATATATTGAGGTATTTTTTACTCTTATAACTTTCTTTTTCTATTTTTTTCTTTAGGATCAACGATACTATCTCAAAGTCAAAGCATTTATTTCAAATAGGCACATAAAGGGTACTTTGAATGTCAGAATCCTATCCTGCTAATATTATAAACGTGAAAGTTTGAATGGATGGATGGATGGATGGATGTTTGTTACTCTTTCACGCAAAAACTACAGAACGGATTTGGATGAAATTTGGCACACAGATGGTCTATCATCAGGATTAACATATAGGATACTTTTTATCCCGATATTCCCACGGGATCGAAACTTATGCGAGTGAAACCGCGGGGCGCAGCTAGTTTGCAATAAAATAGAATTGTTTCTAGTCGCCCCTTCCAAAACGTAGTTTCGTATGGAGAAGAATAGGCATGAAAATCCACCGTTACTCCATTATAATGTTTTACAATGTTCTGTATACATTAATTATATAATTATTATGTAGACGATGCACCTAGAATAAAATTACTATAACAGAATAGGTAAAAAAATTAGAAATTATGCCATGTCAGATAAATTAATTATGTGATAGATGACATGGTGCTTACAAACATTGTAAAAGTAGACGATTTTCCTAAAAAAAATAACAAATCATCATCATCTGTTTAGCCTTTTCCCAAGTATGTTGGGGTCGGCTTCTAGTCTAACCGGATGCAGCTGACTACCAGTATTTTACATGCGACTGCCTATCTGACCTCCACAACCCAGTAATTTGGTAGTACGATACCCCTTGTAAGACTGGTTGTCAGACTTTCGGGCTTCTGACGACCCGTAACGACTGTTAAAGATCCACGAATGACGGCCAGGACCAACGGCTTAGCGTACCCAACATGCCCAAAAAGGTATTGATGTGAATCAGATTAAAAGACAATATACCATCTATTTATCCTACGTCTCATAGATCGTCTTTATTGAAACCTGATAAGGTGTACCTATCATTCAAGGGACTAGAGTATGGACCCGATAAAGACCTCGATAGTCAAAAGGTAGGTAAGTAGTTAATCGATCAATCAACAGAATAATCAAAATAATTAATTAATTACTGATAGTTTGTAATCAATGCGCAATCACGAATGCAAACGTATGTCACGAATCGTAATTTACAATCATTCTTCTTGATAAAACTTCTTTGTGTTACGACAGAACAAAGAGACAAAAAAATTTACTGACGAAATTAAAATGGCTTTCAATGCTCGAATTTCAGGCACATTAGAACATCAAACAATTGGAACTTTTAAGTTACAAAATGATTACTTTGAGATAGATTTGCAACAGTTTGCATCAGTTTGGTCTCCGACGGTATATTTTTTTTCCCTTTTGGTTACGATTTTGGCAGAATGGCGTGGCTGCTCATTTTGTTAACGACACCAACTGTTATGTAGATCACCTACGATTTTATCTAAGTCGGTAGTATTTTTTTGGCTATTAACTGTTGTGATGGTTGAATGTATTATGCAAACGTAAAGCAACTAGCTATTATTTTTGACTTAGTAGACAAAACTTGTGTTTGGCTTATCTGATATTATGCTGCTTATGTAGTAGGTCGGATTATGTGATTCCGATATTAGATTACCAACGTCTGCGTGACATTGCGATGTCAATTTTGTATCTATATTTTATAATATAATGTATCCTTACTAAAATTATAAATGGGAATGGTATAGTAAGTATATTTGTTTGTTACGCTTTCATGCTAAAACGGCTAAACGGATTTCGATGAAATTTTGCACATGGAATATCGGGATACGATATCTCTTATACCGATATTCCCACGGAATCGACTCTTATACAGGTAAAACCGCGGGGCGCGGCTAGTAATATTATAAATGCTAATTCTGCGTAGTTGTCTGTCTGTTACCTAAGTCTGTAAAGCTGAATGACGAAATTTGGCACACAGGTGGTCTATGACCTAATGTAGTACATAGGCCACTTTTTTATCTCCGTGGTGCAATCCTGTGGAATAATTTTCGACCTCAACGCAGGCAAAGATTTGAGGAATTAATATTATTATGTCGTTTATTTATTTAGTCGTCTTATTTTGTTACATTTTTAAATATTAGTATGATTAAATAAAAAAAAAAAAAAAAAAAAAACATTTAAAAATATAAAAAAATAGTGATCCACCGGTGTCGGGAGCAGGGTCCAAGCTACCGGTGGTTAGGGCTCCAGAGATAGAAACCTCCTCACAATGCGAGCCGTATCGAGGAGTACTGCCTTCTGAATCAGGCCCTTGATCCAACCGCCTAACGAGAGCCTCGATAGATGTTGATCGAGGCTGTCGGCCATCAGGCCATTGGCCGATACGACAATCGGCACAATGACAGTTGAGCTCACATTCCACATGTCAACAACCTCGCGTGCTAAGTCAAGATATTTGATTTGTTTATCTTTCTCAGCTTTCACGAGGTTCCCGTCATGTGGAATGGTAACATCAACAATCATTGCGTGGCGCACTAATCGATCTATCACCACTATATCAGGTTTGTTGGCGACAACAGTCCTGTCAGTGATGATAGACCGATCCCAGTACAACGTGACATGGTTATTTTCGAGAACTGGGTCGGGCACATACTTGTAATACGGTACCTCTGAGTCGACAAGTTTATATTTCAAAGCAAGTTGCTGGTGAATAATCCTGGCTACTTGGTTATGCCTGTGCAAGTACTCGCTGTTAGCCAGACGAGAACAACCAGAGATAATATGTCTGATGGACTCACCCGGACGGTGGCATGCCCGACACACGTCAGCCGTCCCGTCCTTCATAATATGTCTCCGGTAGTTATTCGTCAAGATAACTTCGTCCATAATTGCACAGACAAAACCTTCAGTTTCCCCGAAGAGGTCACTGAAACGCAGCCAGGATACGGACGCTAAGAAATCTACACCGGGCTCATGAAGAGCCCGATAGAAGCGCCCGTGAAGCTCCTTGCTTTGCCATACCTTCTTGCGGTCATCGGTAGTAAGTACTACAGGTTTGCGCCAGTTCTCTTTCGCCATGGAGAGCGGGGTGAGCCCCTTGTCCATTGCGACCACATCACGGTGCATACCCACTTCGGCTTTTAAAAAATATTCCCTGAGACTGCACACCTCGCGGTTGTGGAGGGTTTTCGCATTTAAAAATCCTCGACCCCCACACTTCCGCGGAATATACAGTCTCATCACCGATGATCGTGGGTGATGCATCCGGTTTGCGGTCAGCAGTGTACGGACCCTTCTATCTAGGGCGTCGAGTTCAGTCTGAGTCCATTTGAGTATGCCGAAAGAGTACATCAAAACCGGCATGACCCAACCATTGAAGGCGCGCACCTTATTTCCGCCCGAAAGAAGACTAATTAATACCTTCTTCAGGCGACAAAAGAAGCGCTCCTTCAAGGATTGCTTCATGTCAGCATCGTTGATGCCTAACGCTTCCGACATACCCAAATACTTATAGCTTTCGGATGAGGAGAGGGATCTAAGGTGTATGGAATCCGAAAGTGGAATTCCCTCGGATTCCATAATCTTCCCCCCCTTTACATGCATGACTGCACATTTGTCCACACCAAATTCCATCCTGATGGCACTACTAAAAGTTTCAGTTACCTTCAGTAGCTCCATCAGATGCAATTTGTTAGGGGCAAAGAGTTTCAAATCATCCATGTAGAGGAGGTGAGATATGACCTGACCACCTCTCTTCAACCGATAGCCTAGACCTGAGTCCTCCAGCAGTGTGCTTAGAGGATTCAGGGCTAAGCAGAACCAAAGTGGACTCAAACTGTCACCCTGAAATATTCCCCGCTTAATCCATACAGGCTCATCATTCCCCTGGATCTGTCGACACCCTGGATAGCGAAGGACCGTCTTCCACTGTCTCATACACGATTCAAGGAAGGTGCGTAGAGTTGCATCTATCTTGTACAACTCCAGCACCCTCATGAGCCATGTATGTGGCACCGAGTCGTAGGCCTTCTTATAATCTATCCAGCATGTCGACATATCCTTGCGGGATCGGCGAACCTGTTGGCTAATGGCCATGTCTATGAGGAGTAGCTCCTTAGTACCGCGAGACCCATTCCTACATCCATTTTGAGAGGCAGACATAATCGAGTAACTGTCAATGTGTGTGTTAATTTTCGCTCTCAAAATGGATGTAAGAAGTTTATAAACCGTCGACAAACACGTGATCGGTCTATAATTCTTGGGTTCCGCGGGACTACCTGACTTATGGAGCAGGTGGGTAACGCCTGTTGTTAGAAACTGTGGTAGCGACCCAGACTCTAAGGATGACTGGAACTGAGATGCCAGGCAAGTGTGTGAACTAATTAGCCATTTTAACCAAAAGTTATGCAGTCCGTCCGGTCCCGATGATTTCCAATTCGGTAACGGACGGACTGCTTTGGCTACATCTAATGGCGTAATTATGACTGGTTCCATTTCTGGTATAGTTCCACACACTCGCTCGATATCGCGCATCCAGCCACCCTCAGCGTGACAGACAGGCACCGACCAGATGCTGCGCCAGAATGCACTAGTGGTGGCATCATCCGGGCGGCACACGTCCATCACGTTTTGTTCAGGTCGCTCCCAAGTTCTATATACCCACCTCTCATCGCTCCGGAACATGCGATTCTGCGTGTACCGATCAACCCGCCGCTTATACCGCCGAATACGACTCGCCCATGCACAAACTTTCTGCTTCAGGAAGTCGATGCGCTCTGTGACATTGGACATGTATTCCCGAGGGCTGATTCCAGTCCCCGAAAATGCCTGTCTTACAAAGCGCATCACTCGTGGTCGTGTGTTGCCCTCCCTGAAGCAGTATAGTTTACCGATGAGTACCCTGGCCCCATCGATACGACGCTCGATCCTGTATCGCCAGGCTGGTACGGCTGGTTTTGGTCGAGTAGCTGCGTCACAATTTGGAAACTTGACGTTAGCTAAACGACATGCCGCCACAGCCGCGCAATACAAGATCGAGTGTGTATCAACGAGATCCTCGCTGCTCTCGAAGAAATTCTTGAGCTGCGAGTCCAAGGCACACACTAGCGCCCTATTTTTTTTGTGCATAGGTAGCCGTGGTATTCGGGGTCTAAGTTCGGTTGGAGTGGACCTATACTCGCGAAACGCATCTTCCAGTGCGCTCCTCAGTCGGACGTTGTACTGGCTACTTACTGTGTCAACCCTATCATCATCTTCTTCAACACGATTGGACCGCGGCGGGATGGCATCAATAGTTGACGCTTGTGCCGCGGTTTGTGCCAGAGTCGAGACGATTTGGTTGTTCAGTACCTCTGAGCGCAGCCTATCAAGTGCTATGTCGTCCAACCTGTGATTGCGTTGGATGACCCGCACCTGATCCGACAGTCGTTGGGCCGAGACGTTGACGGTTGGTTCCAGTTCCTGGAACAGAGACAGCAACCTATCACGGTACGCAGTGAGGTTAGTTCCCCCCTCTGTAGACCCGTAGTATGCGCGCATGACGTTCTCGTTCATAGACTGAGTCCATCTCATGCGCTGCACACAACCACCGGCAGCGGGGACCCGGCTCGGGGCCGGATGGCCCCTAAGTCCCAAGCTCCTCGGTGGCCGGCCTCTCCCCTGCCGACGTACAGGTGTTGGCGACGTCGGCGGGGAAAAATATTCGTCGCTCGAGCTCGACGCAACTGCTACGGCCGGTGTCACAGTACTCTCGATGGGGCTGGATTCCGGCGGCGGCAGGGCGGGGCTGAGCGACGACTCCGGAGGTGGTAGGCGTGCACGGCGAGCTGCTAATCTCGTCAACATTAATAATATTATTATTATTATTATTGAAAGTGTCTTAGACGTATCTCGAGACCCTGAGGTCCCAGACCTTTGGAAGGCGTACGAGGGGCCGAAGCCGACTCGCAGTGGCCCGTTGGATTTCAATGAAATGAGGCACCAACCGACGATTATCCCTGTTCGTACTATGCAAGTGCACCCAAGGACAACACCCAGTTGGTGTAGGATTATGCAAGATATGGAAACAAAGATATTGGATTGTGGGTTTGGGTGGCTAAAGTGAACTGGTTATCTAGGACCATTGAAAAACTATAGTCCCTGCCTGACCAATGTTCTATATAAACTACACAGATAAAATGGCAGGGGGTGACTTGTACACTCAATAATGGGCCCCCGAAAACGATCACTAGGACATAGTGTCATAGCAACAAGGGGCAACATGTCCTAAGGTGCTTATGAGGAGTGAAGAGGTATTCCACGGCTATCAGGACAATCCCGGAAGTACGGTCAAGATCCCTACCAGCATTTTACTGGAATACTTTTAACTCCCGACTTCTCCCGGGAGATACGGTCCGTGGGGTCGCTATTGCCCAACAGCTCGCCACATGCTGCCCCGCGGGTTTCTGTATCTCTCTTGGTCTGGCTCCTCACCCTAGACCTGTTCCGGCAAAGTAAACTCTTCCAGCACAAGCCTAGAGTTCGGAACGGGCAAGCCCCACCACGACGTCAACGTATCAGGCTTAGTTTAAAATATATTAAATTAATACCTATCTACAATGCATATTGACTGCAACTAAAATAACGGTTATCGTGCGGCTATCCTTTCATTATTTCTGCTAATTGATTTTGACACTATCAGAACAAAATTCAATTGGCGTTAATAATTTTCCAACAAGAATTATTGCATAAATTACTTTAATGTAATAATTTTATCGAAATAAATTATAATATTTTCTTTAAAGTGAATTTAAGCTAGTGCAGATTGGAGTGAGCCGCGCGCAACGCAATAGTGAGGTCAAAATGAAAATCCAAGATGGCGGCTGCAATTTTTAAATATTTCTTGCCATGAACTCAAACTCAAACTATTTATTTCAAATAAACCAATTACAGGCACTTTTGAATTGTCAAGGTCGGTCAGTCAAAAAGATGAAGCTAGTTGCCCATTTCAAAGCGTAGTAGGTACCTATGGAGAAGAACGGGCAAGAAACTCCATGGACACTCTTTTAAATCATAATAATATTGTTACAAAGTATTGGTTACATCATTCATGTTCAAAATTATGCATGTGAGAACGATGCAGAACGTTAAAAGCGTCCGTAATGAAAAGATAAAAAAAACAATTCAAATATTAATTTAAATCAAAATAAGCCATTGCCGCAAAGAGTTGACCAGTCCCTACTGACGACGCCCGTTCACGAACATGACGCATAGATGGATGTCGTTTTCATGGTTTTCAAAGGTACTGAAGCCGATAATGAGGTAAAAATGAAAATTCAAGACGGGGGCTACGAAAATTTAAAAAAATTGACATTTTAAAAGTTTTACATCCGCCATCTTGAATTCTCGTTTTCAACTTCATTCCTGCCTGGGGTCCCCCGACCACACACGTTTTTTTTTTATATCCAGTAAATCAATTACTTTCTACTTAAAGTGCCTGCCTACCTGTTCTGAAACCAATGCACGCCAATGGTATCAGGTGCTAAGGAAGATTATAATTGTCTTTATTCTCTCATTGGCTTCTGACGATCCGTAACGACTGTGAAAGATCCACGAATGACCAACGGCCTAACGTGCTTTCCGAGGCACGGAGGAGTCTTGGTATTGAAAGATGGTCACCCATCCAAGACCAACTGCGGCAAGCGTAGCTTAACCTGATCGATCGACCCGTGCGGCTGTTATTACTTAGCCACAAGCCTCTCCTTAGTAACAAGCTACGTCACCAGAAGGCCTATTCTCGTAATTTAAAACGTTCAAAATCTAGTCGCAATCTCATCTCAGCGACAAGCAAATGTCAAAAACTTGTCAAAATGTAGGGAAATTAGAAGTATTTTTTGACAGATTGAGACTTAGATCAGACTGTGAACGGTCTTAAAATTACGAGAATTGCCCCCTCTGATCAAATTGGCTTTGGATTTTTTTTTTTTTTTTCAGGATTGGAAATCATCAAGTGACCCCTCCCGCTCTGGGTGGAGCGGAAGGGAGTGTCAGACTCTTACTGACTAAAACCCACCCGTGTTCCTCCTTAGCCCTTTATGTACCAGGGCAGCGGTAACCCTTTCGGACGATCCCGCTACCCAATTGGCTTCGGCTTAGGTTTCTTTTTTAGAAAAAAAATTGAGACAGTAAGTATTCTATTATAGACCGTTAAATTTTGATCATTTTAATCCTTAAAAGGGGTCATTGTACTCATCATTATGAACACTTTTACTACGAGACCAACCTGAAATCGTAAAAAAAAAATCAGTTCATCATTTATGTTCGCTAGTGTATGAATCAACTGATTTTTTTTGTCCCGTAGTTAAAGTTGTTCATAATGATGAGTACAATGACCCCTTTTAAGGATTAAAACGATCAAAATTTTACGGTGTATATTCTATTTATTCACTGGGCTGTTAATATGGAAATTTTATCAACTATAATCGTCATTAGCAATGGACACAAAAAAAAACTGATAGATTTGTGAATTAAAATGCACGTAATCAATCAATGTATATTAATAAATGTGTATTAATGAACTGCAAGTGACGAACTATACTGTACGTAATCAAACAATGCAGTAACTTTAGATAAAAATCACTAAACCGTTTGCAATGTCGCAAATAATTGCGAATTTTTCGCGGTCGGATTTTGTAACCTCTTAACTCTGCAACGTTTACGTAACGCGTCGCGTTTCAGTAACGTTTTGGTAAGTTAGTGCTAACGCGGACTCACCAGTCGCAAGTGATAATTAAGGGCGTGTTCTATGCTAAGTAAACAAATATTAACGTGTGTATTGAAAAAGTTTGCGCGTGTTGAAATTGAGTTAAGTGCGCGTGAGTACCTACTGTTTATTTATTTTAACTATAATATTTAAGGTCGCAGTTTTTCTGAATTTTAATAACTTGTTCATAGACAAAGTGGCAGAGAGAGAGTGACGCAAGCTTTTATTATAATTAAAAAGGAAACGTGAAGGAAGCACAGGACCGGTTCATGTGGTGATGCTTGGGGGAGGTCAATGTCCAGCAGTGGACGTGTTTCGGCTGAAATAATAATAATAATTCCATTTATTGCAGACTAATTACATGTCCATAGTTGTTAGTAACAAAGGTCTTAAAAAACTATGTTAGTCAATACTAAAAAAAATCAAAAACAAAACATCAGACTCTCAAAATTCAAATAATAAAATAATAAAACCATCAATGATAGAAAATATGTCAAAAAAATAAAACTCTTAGTCAGTAATAGTGTTATCTCGTCACATGAAGCTGGATGAATCTCCCCAACACTGCAGAGTCTGAACTCTCAGAAATTACGAAAAATAGAAAATGACGATGATTATTTAAAAAACCGCAACATAGAAAAAACAAATCCCAAGTAGCGATTCATGAAACAATAGGACCATTTCTTTGCCAAAAGGTACTATTTCTGAAATATTTAGTACGAGTTCCTAGTTGCAGCCCAAACGTGACAATTAAGGGCGACATTCCAGCTGCATTTGTTAGCTGTTTAGTGTTGAAATTACCGTTGTTTCGAGACATTCCTTAACTGAGTCAAAGTTGGGTTGACTATCTTCTAAATGCCATCATCATCATCATTCATAGAGCGTCTTCATCCATTGCTGGACAGGCCTCTTTGCTTGCATGCCAGTCTTCAGGCTCCTGCACCAGTCTCCTCTAAGTTCGATTGAGTAAAACCACGCTTTATAAACAAAGCCTTGATCGCAGAAAGTGGTCGATAAAAGGGTAGTTTGTTTCTTTTCTTTTCTCAAATTTTCCTACTACTCATAGAGACCTACAATGGAGGCCGCGTATCGGCAAGCGTAGTGTGGAACGCCCCCCAGCTAATTGCACCGACGACCTTAAGAAGGTGGCTGGGACTGACTGGATGCTGAAGGCAGAGGACCACATTTTTCTGTGCCCGATATGATCCATAATTGATTATATTGTTTCATACTTACCACCTATGTGTGTACATTATGGATCCAAAAAAGGTTGTAGATTGAATGGACAGGGTTTTGTGGCGCTGCCTGGGAGAGGCCTATGTCCAGCAGTGGACTGCGATAGGCTGAGTGTGGACAGTGGAAACACAAAAAGAAACACTAATGCCCTCAGTACCCTTCTTAAATAGTTCAATTTCAGTATTATCCCACCAAACAAAAACATACCATAGATGTTGGGGTCACTACACCCCATGAAGGCAAACTCTTTCAAAGTTGTTAACCTTCATGGCATTGAAAATAAATGCGTTTATTAATAGATTTTTCAAAAATAACCTGCATCTATTTCTACACTGGCTTTTTTGGCATGTCCTTGCCCTATTCGGTCATCAAAAGTTGAATTTAAATGACTCCATAATCGTTTTAGAAAACAATCAATCATTTTTTATTTTGAATCTAGTTGCGCTTTTTTTGACTTCGAACGGCAACCTAACCGGTTTTTGGGTCATTGGCCCAGTCGGTAGTGTCAGGAAATATGCTGATCAGAAATGAACTGTATTTAAGATTATCGATATGTCGTTATTAGCATAATAGGATTATTCATCGATTTTCTTTTTTGTGTTTCCAAGGACGTTATTTTTACACATACATACAGCTCATGCCTTCTTCCCAAGGTAAGCAGAAACTACAGAACGCCACCTGCTAAGATACTTGTATACCTACTCCCTTGCCTCGTTTACGTTCATACATCTGGTCATACATGTATGCCGGTTGCGAATACTTTTTTTTTTTTAATAACGTTGCCCCACACTAGGAATTACTCCTGTATCGTGGGTGCGTTTACAAACATTTAAACTCACATACACAAACAGCCAGATCCGGAACAACTACCTGTAGGCAATACAAATATTTGTTCCGTGCGAGAATCGAACCCGCGACACGCAGCGCAGCAGTCGATCGCTCAGCCATTGCGCCAACCGTGTCGTCAGACCTTTCTTATGAACAGCACATCTGCCTTGTAAATACTACGCTACCGCTATTTTTATATTTAAATATACCTTCTTGTATGGCACATTTAATAGGAAACTTAAGCATAGCCACTATTCTCCTACACACAATGCTTCAGTACATTTAACGTACCCTTAGCAGTAAGCCCCGCTAACTGGCTAATTTTGTCAGCATCATCATCATCATCATTTCAGCCGAAAGACGTCCACTGCTGCCTCCCCCAAGCACTGCCACTTCGACCATCACTATAGCGTGAGCAATTTATTCTCTTGCTACAGGAGCAACACGGTTGCTCCACTACCTCGTTCGAAAAGGAATGTACCTTAGACAGGCCTCCTCATTTCGAGAGGCAGTGCGCGTAATCTAGCGGTTGTAATCTACCACGCGAGCCCAGTGCGGGGTGGTAGATCTCACTTGTCTTCGATTTTTTGGTTCTAGGACATGCCCGTTTCCTCGCGATGATTTCCTTCACCGAATTAAGAGCAGTGGTGGTGAAATTATTTGAACAAAGTAATGCGTCTGTCTGGGTTCGTAAGTCGGAGCCCCGTTACCACTAGCCCACCACTGCACTCAATGTCCTGCATTGACACCATTACTTATAACGAAAGATTCGTCTTTAGATCATATTGAAATGTACCACGATCTGAAGGCCCATTCCTGTAATTAAAAACGTTCAAAATCTAGTCGCAATCTCATCTCAGCGACAATCAATGTCAAAAACTTGTCAAAAATATAGGAATTTTAGATTTATTTTTGACAGATTAAGATTGAAATCAGACTGTGAATGTAAAAAAAAAATTACGAGAATTGCCCCTCTGGTTTTTAATAAACCGTAAAGAAACTTGTAATACGTTGAATTGTTAACCTAAAATTAAAATGCGATTTTATCTTTTACTGGCCAATTTGTACATGCACAAGGTCTAAAAGGAAAACATAATTTACCTTCCAACGAACGTAGTAAATCAGCAGATTTACTATAATGTAGCAAATGTGGGCAACCTTGTACGGGATAAAGAAACCGAGCTACTTTAGAAAGGACAATGCCAATTTGAGTGCATTTTTGAGGTATGCGTCCGTCAATGAACTCCTTTTGTCATACAATTCATTTTTCAACACTATTATTTTCATTTTCATTATTTTGAGTGATTATTTTGGCATCATTAGGTCGGAAAATGAAGTACAGACGCCAGCACATCAAGCTACCCGAAACTGTCAAATTTTCCCAATCAACCTTGAACCTAATGCTTTAGCGATAAAGTTGAAAATGAAAGTTGAAATTTATTATCAAATCTGGGCGGTAATTACAGCGAGTCTGCCGCACCAATATTTATGCAATCTATCTATCTTAGTCTGCAAATGGTCCAACACAACTGAAAAAAAAAACAGTGGACTGGTCTAACAACCAAGTGGAACTATCACTAAATTTTGGTTACCTCATACGAGGTACTCTACTCGTACTACTTATCGTGTATGTTTTGTTGTAACTAGCAACCTGCCCCTGCTTCGCACGGTTTTACGACTTGACAAAACATCTAGATTTATTTATTATATGCAAGTTTAATATTGTATTGTACAAATAAATCTTTGGGACTAAATTCTCTAATTTATAGTGAAAATCGCATCAAAATCCGTTGCGCAGTTTAGAAGGACAACGCGGACACACAGACCGACGAAAAACGAACGGTGTCAAAGAGAAATCAAATGGCGCGAACACAAAAGAATCACTAAATTCAAAACACAAGAAACACAAGAATTCCTAACTGAACGCCAGATATTGGAAATTAAAATGGCCAGTTCGACAAAACGCTAACACCGTAGGCGCGGGCTTGCGGGTGGCGAGCAATGGGTCGCCAGCTATGGACCAGCAGGGTAATTGCACAAGACACTATCAGCTGTCGCAATGGGTTTCATTTTGACAGTTCAACAAAATTCATTGCGTTATTTACGTTGCTGAGCAGACAAATTTTTCGAACATATCAAGCAATGGATTAGCAATATCCTTCAAACTCAAATTGAGATTGACAGTGTGTTACGGAATCCGGGTGGAGGCCCGGGTCGATGGAGGGTTGTGTTCCATGCGCGCCTCAAAGAGATGTCAGCACAAAGTAACGGGGTCCGCTAGGGCCGATGCCTGCCAGGGCCGCGGGTTGTCGAAAGAGTTACCGTGGCCCCTGGTACAGGCAACTGAAGGAACACGGGTGGGTTTTAGTCAGTAAAAGTCTGACACGAAGAGCGGGAGAAGTCATTTGATGATTACCCACCCAAAAACAAAACCTAATATGTATAGAAGATACTGACAAAAATTAGATAAACACAAATTCTAATATTTAAATGATGAATAATCGATAACTCACGCCGTACCTCTTAGCCCTGCCTACGATAAGCGTGGGATTCTTAAAGGCAATTATCTTCATCGTTTAAATTCCGTAGTAGTTTGTACACAAACAACAGCTGAATAAGGACGGCGATAACGTAGGAGTGGCCAGCTAGACCTAGGCTGAAATTGCAACACAACAAAGTCTATGTAAACAAGTAAGTGTGTACTTACAATTTACTTACTTTTGTATGGATGGATGGATGAATGGATGTTTGTTGCTCTTTCACGAAAAAACTACTGAATGGATTTGGATGAAATTTGGCACACAGATGGTTTATAACCAGGATTAACATATAGGATACTTTTTATCCCAACATTCCCATGGGTTTGAAACTTATGCTGGTGGAACCGCGGGTCGCAGCAAGTAATATTATAAATGCGAAAGTTTGTATGGATGGATGGATGTTTGTTACTCTTTCACGCAAAAACGACTGAACGGATTTGGATGAAATTTAGTACACAGATAGTTTATAACCAGGATTAACACATATGATACTTTTTATGCCGATATTCCCGCGGGATCGAAACTTATACGGGTGAAACCGCGGGGCGCAGCTAGTAATTACATAAACTAAAATTCTGTTACGGAAATGGTATATGAAACCAAATCATCATCATTATTTCAGCCGAAAGACGTCCACTGTTGGACTTCCCCAAGCACCGCTACTTCGACCGGTTCTATGTTTCCAGCATCCAGCGGATTCCTACGGCCGGTTTTACTACGCGGTCGCTCGAGAACCTTTCGGCACCAACTGTTCTGCGAGCAAACAAAACCAATGAAAACAAATACTACTGAATAAAACTGTGAACATAAATAAGTACAAAAATTAATCAGCCTGTGTATTATGTGTTTGCTTCGCTCTAACAGCTAAAGCTTCAAACAGACAGAGGCGAATCTCGCACGGGAAAAAAAGCATAACTGTCAAAAAAGTTGAAGACGCGTCCCTCGTACCACGAGGGATTCGCCTTAGTGTAAGTCCAGCTTAACTACAATACCAACAATTTTTTTTTCGATCTATGGGAATGGTACCTACTTACTTTTTTCGTAAAATTATTTTTAAAAAACAAAGCTTCTGGCATAACTACAGATCAAAAACAAAATTTTCTCGCAAATTATTTTAATAGCACTACGCACGCATTGGTTTGTTTACAAAGACGAGTGTGTGTACACACATAATGTATATTTTTTTAAATCCTGTGTCTGCAATACATGAACAAGGCAACCTTACTTATATCAAAACGACTTTCAACAAAATATATTTCATAAACTCACTACCTACATTGTCCGCATAGTTTTACGACAAGTCTAGTCTGTTAAGAACTGGCCCAAACTAAATATCCGGTATAATGTCCGATCGCGTGCCACACGGTGTGTCGCAAGCCTAAGTAGACAATTGTCACTTGGCTAATATTGAAGGCTAGGCCGCACAATGTTTGAACTTATGTTGTAAGGTGATCAGTATTGTGTGAAAGTGAAATCATTTAATGTAAACATTTGACGGCAGGGTTGGCGCAGTGGTTAAGCGATTGACTGCTGCGCGGCGTGTCGCGGGTTCGATTCCCGCACAGAACAAATATTTGTATGGCCTATAAGTAGTTGTTCCGGGTTTGGCTGTTTGTGTATGTGAGTTTAAATGTTTGTAAACGAACCCACCAAAGTTTTAAAAAAAAAAAAAAAAATTGATATTTTATAGGGTTAAATTAAATTAGCTACCGGAACTCTGCAGACGTGATGGATAAACAAACAACACAAGGTAAAATCAAATAAATATATATTTGGTGATATTTTTTTGCGGTCAGCCGGCGGCAGTAGGTTTCATTGTTAATAAAAACATCGGTTTAAACATCAGTTTTTTTTTACAAACGTAATTAAACAAACAAAAAATGATTTTGTCAACTTAATACTCTCAGTAACTACAATATCAGCGGTCGCTGACCCCAAAAAAAGAACAATATCTATTGGTTTCATCGTACTTCGATATCCGTATCTATCACGTCTGCGGAGTTTCGCTTGCTAATTTAATTTGACCTTGTATTTTTTTAGTTGAGTTGTTCATCCATTCTTAAGTCTTCTCGTGGACTACGTACCTAAGGCAATATTAAGTATGTCGGAGGCATTCGTTTGACTATTCGGAACGTTAGCGCCATCTCGTGGCGCTAGACAGAGTCTAGCCTGAGTTCGTGGTGGGACGAGAGCAACAGCTATAAAAGCGGTGTGGGCAGAGCTCTCGGAAGGATCGAAACATTGGACATCGTATGAACAAAATGTGCTCAGAAACTGTCAATTGCGTTCCGTATCGTTGAGTTGTGTGATTCGCTAATGTGACTAACTCGTTCGTAAATTATAATCTGATTTGAACTGTAAACCGTTTTTCTATCGTGCTATAACCAACACTACCCATAGTACGCCCACAATAATTAAAATATGCCTGATGCTAACGAGAGACAGACATACCTTTCTCCTACAAGTATAAAAATCAAAGGCTGAAGTAGTACTGCATTCAAACATTCGTCGCCTATCATAAAATAATATGCTATGACGACTAATGCCCGTTTATACTAACACTAGGCGATACCTAAATGAATGCCTAAATAAAAGCGCGCTGTTGGATTTTCAAACCTCGGCTCTGCACCGAAAGTTGGAAATCCAACACTTACACGTTGGCGTAGCTATCTATCTCTTAATGATCGGTGAGACTTGTCATAGAAATCAGTGCAGCACATTTAAGACCGTATTACAGAACCTTACTCAAGCATTGCTTAAAACTAGTTTCAAACAAATGGCTTTAAACGAGTTTGAAGTAATTCTTCAGGTTCTGTAATACGGACCTTAGACTCCGTATAAGAAAAAGAAGTATTCATAAACCGAAGGTCAAAAGTTTTCATAAGCCGAAGGTCAAAAGTATTCATAAACCGAAGGTCAAAAGGATCAAACCCGTGCAACTCTAAAAATAAAGTTCCAAAAAATAAAAACATTCGAGATTCAATTCAGAAACGTTACTGTACATATTTCGAAAATAAAATAAACTGGTTTCGACAGCAGCAGTACGAGTAGCTTCTTCTTTGGGTCGCAAATTCAAACTTAAATTTTATTATTCCTGTTGGAGCAATACTCGCTAAAGTCTACCGGTGAGGTCTACCCTGTACACATCAACTTGCGCAGGCACACCAGCACAGGTAAACCGAAGCATGTATGGTTTACATTACAATCGTCGTAATAGTTCCAACACTTTAACATGGTCTTTGTGATAACTCCATGACTTCCATCTTTCAGGGTTCACGATCGTGACAATGATGTATGCACAATTCATAAGAATATCAAATCATACATAATATAGGTATGTGTATAGGTACTTCGACAATGAACCTCATCAATTCATACCAGGTTTGTTTATGCATTTCATCAATCAGTCGTGGGCACTCGTAGGTCAACAAATATGTACAGTCACCAAAGGAGATAAGTAACCAGGGTTGTCGGATATAGTTGGAGTTTAGTAAGAAACCGATGGATCTTTTCGAATGAAGTTTAATTTGATAAATTAACTGTTTGTGGTCTCACAAAAAATTAAATTTAAAACTAACGTAACTAAAGTTCGATACGATTTGTCCGTCATTAAAAATGGATGTTGTAAACTTGATTGGTTACTTCATGTCTGCTGCTTCTAACAATATTTTATTTTACAGTAGTATCGTTTGTTAACAAAAAAAAGGTTTTTAATACCTCAGTATTTTTTAATCTTCAATGTTTTTATTCTTATAAATTTCTTTTTAGAGTTGCACGGGTTTGAACTTATGACCTTCGGTTTTTAAGTGCTTCTTTTTCTTACACGGAGCCAAACTTGTTAGTGTTAGCTTGCATCATCCCACTGCTGGGCAAAGGCCTCTCCCCATGACTTCCAGCTCTTTCGATCCAGGGCTAAAGTGGACCACTGGTCGTTGTTTTCTCCAACTCGTCCCGTCTTCTTCTGTCGTGACTCCTGACTGTGTCAGGGCTCCACGTAGTGGTTATTATGGTCCACAGCTTATTGGGCATACGGCAGACGTGGCCAGCCCGGTCCCACTTCAGCTTAGCGGCTTATTCAGAAAAGTCTGTGTTTTGAGAGCAGTGTGGTGTTGCGCTGTTGTGTGTTGCTGCGTTCCATTGGCAGAATTAAGCTTTTAAAATTGTTGAAGTTATGAAAGAAATCCAAATCCTACCCGACGACAAGGCGATGGCGACCCGTTATGCAACATATAATATGGAAATAAGCCGTTATTTTCAAAGGTCTTAAAAACATAAGAAATATCTCTGTGGTATTTTGGATTTCATTATGTTGTTTTGGTTTGATCAGTCTAATGAGGTGTGGGGTAGTGTGACCACTTTTCTTAGGTATATCTCCCGTCGAACAGTATTGGTGTCAGTGAACTTATTAAATGAATTGAAATCAGAATAGATAGCCGATGGGGCGGAAAGGTTCTAGAGTGGCGACCTTGTACAGGAATACGTCTCCTGGTTGGGCGTTAGAAGGCCTCTCACAAGGTGGACCGATGACCAGGTGAAGGCCGCAAAAATCAGCTGGATGCGAAAAGCACGTAACCGGTCAAAGTGGCGGCGCTTGAGGGAGCCCTATGTCCAGCAGTGGACATAGGGCTCTTACAAAACTGTAAGATTGTCGCCTGTCACCTGCTTGGTTTATAAAATAGGCCCTAGGTATCAATCAATATTTTTATTGATCACACTCTTTCACGCTTACCGTGTTTAAGATTAAACACGTTAAATCAAACTATGTCATCACATTTCGCAAGAGAGACCAAACGTTCAACCTGACCTGCAATGTTTGGTCGGTTAGACCTTGGACCAAAGGGCGGGGTCAATGTTGGAAATTGCGTGGTCTTCTAAAAATAGATGTTTAAAACTCATGTGCTTATGATTTATAGACATCTCGCGTGCTTGAGATTTGGAAAGCTCAGCTAAATTGGTTAATGGAATTGAGATGAATTTACCAGAATCAGATGTTTTAGTGGTGTAATTATTTTTTTATACGATTGGCCGAATTGTTCTTGTCTTGCAGGATGAAAACTTACCTTCCATTTGATTGATTTTTTTATTTGATTCACTGTCATATATTCAAATGACAGTGAATGAGGAGGCAAATGTTACTTAACAGTTTGTTTGCATTTAGTTAAAACACACTGAAACGAAATAAGTACAGTTGTTTAATGCTACCTAGCTAATCTCTTATTAACAAACAAAATGGGAAACATCATAATGTACAGGCTGACTCGCATGCACGAGGTTGTGGGTTTAAATCCGACCAAGTACCACTGTGACTGTTTCCATGATAATTATGTACGCTTAAGTTTATCCTGGACACCACTGACATCGGTGAACGAAAACATCGTGAGTAAACCTGGGGTTCTACTCCGATGTAGTATCGGCCGAGTGTTTGGCCGTTTCCTGCTACGAAGTTACTATTTGGTTCGGTCGGTTCCGATCCTACACTCCTACACTCTTTCGAATATTGACTATGGTCCCGACCCTACTGAGCCGATCCGAACTTTTTTCGCATTTTTCAATAATATTCGGTTCGGCCATGTGTCGGTCCGATCCGAACATTCGAACTTTGCACTTCGGAGTAGGCCCCCAGGACATACACCGTTAAATTTTGATCGTTTTAATCCTTAAAAGGGGTCACTGAAATGTTGATCCATAGTTTTATGTTCGCATAACTCGACATAATGTATGGATCAACAGATTTTTTTTTTCACGATTTCAGGGTTAGTCCCGTAGTAAAAGTTGTTCATAATGATGAGTACAATGACCCCTTTTAAGGATTAAAACGATCAAAATATAACGGTGTATAGTTAATAATAATATAAGTCTGAAATCGCCAACCCTTCTTGACCAAGCGTGGTGATCAATGACGAGCATTGAGTTCTCTGAATAAGAAGAGGCCTCTATCCTGCAGTGGAACAATAATAGGCTGATATTATTGGCCAGTGCACTACAGAATTGGTATTGTCAATCAAGTTACGACTCTCGTAACATAAAGTGTAAACTTGAACAATTAACTTAAGACTTTTTCTGATTGCGTAAGGTCCCACGGGTACTAATTAAGACTAATTTAACAATAGATTGTATTGTAGCACTCATAGTTGAGTATGATTTTATCTGAATGATGTCGTGTTTGATTGTGCAATGCCATACTTCGAATATGACGTACACCACTCAATCCTAGAAGGTGATTAATGTCCGAGTTCACTAATACAAGACGCTCCAGTCCACTTCTATTTAGGCATTATATTTAGGATACGTGAACGTGGAGGAGCCCGTGGATAAATAATAACAGCCGCACAGGTCGATCGATCAGGTTAAGCTACGCTTGCCGCGGTTGGTCTGTGGATGCGTGGCCATCTTTACATACCGATACCCCTTCGTGGTTCGGAAAGCACGCTAAGCCGTTGGTCCCGACTGCCATTTAAAAATCGTTGACAGTCGTTACGGGTAGTCAGAAGTCTACAAATCTGACAACCAGTCTTACCACCATGGGGTGTAATCGTGTACCAGTAAATGGGTTGTGCAGGTCAGATAGGCAGTCACCCCGTGTTGTTTGTTAAGTTGTCGCCAACATAATTAGGAAAAGGCTAGGCAGGTGATAGTTGAACTATTGCAATTATAACTTAGCTATAACTTGGCATACAACCAGACTCTCAGGCAAAGTTTACCTTCTCCATTCAATTTAGTCAGCATCTGACTAACCTTTTGACATTCACTTGCCCTTTGAACCCGGGCCTATAGCTCGATCGTTTGCAAATTAATATCATGTGCATAATGTGATTTTGTTTTAAAACTAATCTATGAATAGAAATGTTACACTTGTCTCTACCTTGAGATTATTTGCCTAAATAGGCAAATAATCTTATCATTATTTATAGCCTTTGCACTTAACATATCAAATTGAGCTGTCAAATTAGATATCGGAAATCTGACAGAGGTATGCCTATCTATTGTGGTATAGTCATTCCTATCCCTCAAAAAATTGTGTGTCAGTCCTTTTACCAAATACCCTGTATAATTAATGTACACAAAATATTTTAAAAGAGTGACGGTGGAGTTTCTTTTGCGTTCATCTCCATACGAAATTACCTTTTCACTAAGGGCGACTAGAATAAATTCTATTTTATTGTAAATTTGGACGTTCAAACATCGGTCTTTCATTCTCAGCTTAGTTCTTGAGTTACAATTACTATTTTACTGTGTTGAGTACCAATAAAGTGATTTGTACAAGTATTCGAGTGTATAATTCTATCATGAACAAAATCACGAAAAAATCGATGATTTTCGTGATTATTGTGAAGTCAAGACGTCAAAATCTGTGTCACATCATCAATGAAAACAAAACAAAAACCATTCAATATTCGACAAAAATTCGCGACACATGTCTTGTCATCATGCGTGTTGAACTCCACCACCATGACGAAACGGACGGACGAACACAACACAGAATTATGTTGGCGTGCACACACAACCTTGACCCAGTACCACCAGATGAGTATGCTGCATGCAATTAGTGTGATAACTGTATAGTGACCATCTTCGGTACACTGTGGTCAGTTTGTGTTCTTGGTGTGGTGAAAGATATCTAATGGCTGCGGTTCCGGAACTTTATTAGGTAATTGGTATTTTTTTCAATAGTTAGTTATTGTTTCTTAATTAAATTAACTTTTTTTCAAATAAATTTACTTAACCCGTTAACGAGGAGTTGCTAAATGGCATCCTAATACGAGAGACTAGTATTACAAGAATGTGTCAGAGATGTATCTTTATTGTTTATAGAGCTTTATTTCTGAGTTCTTTATTTTATCGTGTTAGTCAATTCCAACTTAACCGTAACACAACAGTCAGACTGGCCATATTACGTCACAGGAAATTCAATATACAAATCTTTTGGCAATGCAATTTCAAAAAACAATTTTCAATAATGTTTATCAACAGCCCCCGGGCCGCCGCCTTCCATCAAAGCCTTCATTGAAGCGCCAAAAAATCCTTGTAGCACTAGTATGGAGAGTAGACTTCATGAATTTTTCAGACCGTCCAGTTTGCCTTTTCGTAGTCAGACTTCAGTCCACTTTGTTGGCCCTCATCGGCAATCCAAATCATTACGAATATGTGTGCCTCCTTTGCAATAAGTGAGTCATTTTAAGCTATCCAGTTTCAAGTACTAACTATTAGTAATATTGCAATACCCGTAGTACACCGGTGGAGGTTGCAAGCCGCTAACAGCGCAAAAACGACCAGTTTTCCTCGCTCACTGATGCAACTCGCGTGAGATGTACCTGCTTCATACTTTTTCTGACATTTTCATTGGTAAATCAGTCTTATACAATTTTGTAATTGATCGAAATAACTATAGTTAGTATAATCAGCCTGTATTGTTCCCACTGCTGGGACACAGACCTTCTCTCCTCGAGAGGTAGTGGGCTGTAATCTACCACGCGGGCCATAAGTTCGGGTTGGTAGATGCCACATGTGTTTGCAGTGGTGGGTCAGTGGTAATGGCCCCGACTTACGAGTCGTGGACGTTCGAAGCCAAGCAGGGACTTTACATTGTGTAAATAATTTCATCACCATTGCTCTCAAAATGGCGATGGAAAACATCGTGAGAAAATCGGCATGTTCTAGAACCAAAAATTCTCTATATGAAAAATATTGCGTATCCTGCCTGTCATACTAATGATGTTCGTCTTTGCTGTTAGCATTTAGCTATCTCTGCTGGTTGTATAGAAAAATTAAAGATTTGTTAACATCAGATTTCCATTCTCGTAATTTTAAGACCGTTCATAGTCTGATCTCAATCTCAATCCGTCAAAAAATACTTCTAATTTCCCTTCATTTTGACAAGTTTTTGACATTTGTTTGTCGCCGAGATAAGACTGCGACTAGATTTTGAACTTTTTAAATTACGAGAATTGGCCTTCTGGTTTTTTTGATAAATGCTCTTTATCAAAAATTTATTTGTATAATACAGTAAATTTTAACTTACATATATGTAATAAAGGCGACATGCGATCGCATAGATTCTTTTTCTTAGTGTGTCGATAGCAATCTAAATGGTCTCACCAGTGGCGCCATCACCAGTGTCCATCAGTTCCTGTAACGTGCAGCTGACAGGATACGCAGGACACGCGTTATTAAGTGTCCCATCGTTTGTGGAACCACGTTTACATTCCAAGGCACAGTCGTCTATGAATCTCCACCTGAACAGGTTTTCCTTGCTTCGGCCAACCTGGGTCCGCAGTCTGTTTAAAGACTTCCAGGTTACCCAAGGTAACTCATGTCCAGGTGCGAGGTCTTCAGCAGATGGAACAAATGTATCGAGATTCCTTAATTATATGTAAGTTAAACGGAACGTGGAACAAGAACTAGTTATAAAAAAAAATGATACTCTATTAGGTAATAGAAATATAGTGAGAGGTCTACTCCGATGTTAGTCAAGTCCACTTTTTTTTTTTAGATGCTCCATTTCCATACTGATATTTTGGTGCAGTGATTGCACAACTAGTGGTGTGGCACTGCAATCACTGTCCAGATTTGATAATACATTTAAGAAATAATAATTAATCAAAATGCGAAATACTGTTTGGCTAATTCATTTAAATATGAACATTCATTTTCTACGACATGATGACACCAAAAGATTAATCCAAAATAATTAAAACCCCAAATAATAATCGTATTAAAAATCAATGAATCTAGATGATCGCGAAGAACAGGTTTTGCTGAGACTTTGTTGTTTTCGACTTTTTTTTGTTTTTGTCGTGATATGTATTTGATCGTTACGACGCATATTATTTATTTATAAGTATAAAAAGTATGTATTAGGTACATTGAAACTGTGTGTACTCCCCGTCACTTGTCCCTAAAGGTTTAGTAGAAAACCAGCGTCAGACAGCATCAGCTGTCTGGCATTAATGCTGAAATGAACCTTTTTGGCGCAGCCGTCAGACACACACTATTGTTGTTTGGAACATTATTTTTATTTTGTTAATTTTGTATATTGTGTTTCACGAACTGTGCCCAAATAAAATTTATTCTATCTTTCTTTCGTATTAAAAATTAATGGATTGGCCGACAATCGTAGTAGACCGGGAAATGTGGAAAGAGGGAAGGGCCTTTGCCCAGCAGTGGGACAACATAGGCTTATAATAATAATAATGACACTATTAACATAAGCTTATAATAATAATAATGGCTACTATTTATTTTTTTTTTATTTTTTTTTTAATCTTTTTGTTTATAAAAATATTTAAAAATATAAATTATATGTATTTAAATCAAATAAAGGAAATAATGACAAAAAGAGTTAATTGATTGGCGCATACCTCGTCAAAAGCACTCAAATTAAAACCTTGCGAAGTAGTTTGTATTGTATATTTTAAAACTGGGAAAAACATTATTTCCGCGAAATAAAAAAAACATAATAATTTAGGCAAAATAAGAGCATCTCCCTAAGAGCTTATTACAATTAAGAACTTGAGACATTTTTCAAGTCATGGAACAACAAACTGAATGTCATACTTAACAAAGTTCAAATTCCGTTGCAATCAAAAACTTATTAGGACCTTTTTGTTACAAATGGTCACTCAAAATTCAACTTAGAATACATGTCACTAAAGTAGATAACTGATTAAGTGGCGATGGAATGTAAATTGTCTTAGGTTATGAACACGGCTATAGGTACCAACAGTCTTGGTAGACATGCGCAATGCCTGTCCAAACTATCTCTGTTACAATCTACAACTAAACTCAATACTGGCTAGTTCTAAAAATATTTTGGCCTTGCTTTTAAAAATAAAACCATAGCCATTACCGTTGTGTAATAGAATCGCCGAAAATAGAATGATAATATCTTCTCAGTTGAATGTATTGTAATGTTTGACCTTAACATTCTGTAGATCTGTTTTTTTTTTAATTTTAGTGTGGTTACTCCGTTGGTTACTGAATACGAGGCACTATACAGTGTTAGAGAAATCGAATCGAAAACGAGACGAAATGTTTGGCCTTAACATTCTTTGGACCTGTAATTTTATAAACAAATAAGTAAATATAAAATGTGGTTGCTCCGTTGGTTACTGAATCGGAGGCACTATACAGTGTTAGGGAAATCCTCTCGCGCACTGAAATTGTTTCAGTGCGCGAGAGGACTGGAAATGTACATACAGGACGATTACCAGTATTCCTTTTTTTTGCAACGGGTTTATAATGGGTTTAAAACGACATAATATCGTCTTATGTACAAACTGAACCAAACAAAACCATGGAAAGAAAAGAATGAAAGAAAATAAGTTTATTTGACCCAGGTTAAGTAAGGCACACAATATTCATTCAAAAAGAAGAAAAAAACATAAAAATTAAAATAAAAAAGAACTTTAAAAAAAAAGCTTTTATTACTTGTTAATAAAAAGAAACAAAAAAGTAAAAAATAATTTAGACCTGATAAGAAACAAATAAAAGCGAACTTGTGTAACATTAAAATTTCATAATAGGTACGTTATAGTATCAGCACCCTAATTGCGTAACCTACTTTCAATCACAATCTGAATCATTTTGAAGGATATTGCTAATCCGTTACTTTATAAGTTCGTTAAATGTGCCTGCTCAACAAGGTAAATAACCCAATAGCAGAACAGTAACTCAAAAAAGATTGATGTGAAATTGCGTGTGAATTTTATAATCAGCTGATTTAATTAACTTTAAAATAGGTTCAAAGCCAGCCGGCTATATGGTATGTATACAAGGACAACACCTTCTCAAATTATTCAAAAACGTGGGTCTAAAAATAAATTTTTAAAAATAGATATTATAATTTTGCGCCTAGAATATTTTAATTTTGATAGATGGCATCTGTCATTTAGGCTGACCTCTGCTGGGTGCGTTTTATTATTTAACATTTTATAATATGCATTATGCATAAAGTTCGCAAGATTTTTTATATAGGGAACACAATAACCTCGGGTAGGCTTAAAAATCGAAAGAGCTTCTTACGCTCTACGCAAGCCACCCAGGATAAACCACCCAAGGACAGAAGCAAATTGTGGGAAGAGAGGCATCCACCACCTCTTCTTCGTTATGCCCCAGGAGCATTTGCCTCCCGGGCGTAATCTGCAGTGGCCTATATGGAAAGCTGTCAATCGATTGCGTACCCAAGTAGGCCGCTGCAGACAGAATTTTTCGAAATGGGGGATTACAGACCCACCCAACACCCAATGCGATGCAGTGCTTGTAATTAGACCATGCCCCACTTGCTGGAGTGTCCTAAGTGCCCGTTCACCTGCACTTTGGATGACCTAAACATGCCACTGAAGCCACAACTAATGTGGTCACCTACTGGGCACACACTATATTAAAAAAAAAACAACGAGTGAGTGTACCATCGATTCGAAAAGAAGATTTGAACGTTTTTACCAAATTAATTGAATGATATTGCTAAAGGATAAATACACAAACAAAATAAAAGAATTTGCTAACCTATTAAAAAATATTGAGTCATTTTCTACCGCATATACATAAATTATTATACACGTAGATGTTAATAACCGTAACCGGCAAAATAACTATAATACAAAAACCCGGCAAAGGCAAAATACCAGCAAGATAACCAAATTGTGTTTTCGAGTTAGAAAATAATATTTATAAAAAAAAATATTCATCCGAATTGCGAACTTCCTCTTTTTGTAAGTCGGTTAAAAACAACGTTGTAGTCATTATAACTAATAGTTATGATGGCTACGCGATGTCACACATAGAAATTTCCACAGGGACCATGTATTTTTTTTTCAGGATACATAATACAGTGCAACCTTAATATAACATACCTCAATATAACGAATTCCTCGATTTAACTAATTCTACGTAATCCCCTTGAATTGTCCATAAGAGTCAATGTAAAATATACCTTTACATTGCGAAGATTTTTTGCGAACAACCTCTTTATAACGAATTTTCAACTATCAAAAAAAAGTGTAAACCTCTAATTAACGAATTTTGCCAACCCAAAACCTTTATATAACGTTCCCAATAGTATGTAATTCAGTCGACAGGTTTCGACAGGTTTTTACCTCTTTATAACAAATTTTAGACCAACCTAACCTCAATATAACAAACCTCAGTTTAACGAATTACTTGATATAACGAATATTTACTTGTTCCCTTCCAATTTGTAATATCGTGGTTGCACTGTATGTTACATACAAATAATGTATTACCTTTTAAAAAGGACACAAAAAGGTGTGAAGACTTTGCTTCCCAAAACCGAGCCCTGTATTATGGAAAGCCAGGCATTTCTAAGCTAACATCCTAATATCGTCGTTTTAACTCGAACCGTAGGTAACTAAAATCCATCTCGTAGCATTCCACAAGCTGGGAACCGGCAACACGACATCGGAATCGAGCGTTTTGCAACCGTCCACACTGTCGCAACATTACCTTTCTAGATATATCCACCGGCTAACTGAATTGTGGCGAACTGGCGATCGGGAGCGAGATCCGAATGACCGCGGCCCGTGACGATCGCTTCCGACCGTGTGAGTGGACTTTTATAATTTTATCCTTGGGAAAGTTTCGAATTTAGAATTACTTACATGTTTTTTTTTTTTCGATTTGCAATATTTTTGTTTTTGTAAAAAGGTTGCTTATGAACATCGAGCTCAGAGTTTTTTTCTTTTAATTGCATCGTTATGTGTGTTGGTAAAGAAACGTGAATGCTGAAAATTGCGCGAATTTTAAGGAGGCGATAAATACACAAATTGAATTTTCATTCTCGTCACACTCGTTTCTGACATACCTTCAGTTTTTACCCAGTTTGAAATTCAAATGCTTCACTATATTCCGTAAAAAAGTTGTCTGGTAAGTTAACAGGTACATAGGTACTATAGTATTTTTATCGCACGAAGCGATGTACTGACGCTACTAGTTTTCACGCACACATTTACAGCGTGTTTGTTCGTGAGATAAAAATTCTGTAACATAAAATCGAATAAAACTATTATAAATTATATTGACGAGTATTATCCTCCCATTTAACTTAATAGAGGCGTAGAACAGTTCTACTTAGAACTAACTTACAACACTATTTCATTGATGAGACATTTGAGCTTCAACATTTCGAAAATCAATTAACACCTCATTTATTGAACCTCTTTTTTACTAAATTGCGTATTTTTTTATGAAATCTCTACTGTTGACCTATAGAATCAAGGCAAGGTGTTAAACTAATTACTTCTATGAATTAATTAATGGCCTTGATAAATGGTAGGTACTACTAACCTAACAGCTTAATTACGCACATTATTACGCCTATTAGTAATAACATGCTTTGTTTTATTACTTTAAAGGTTTTACCATTTATTTTAGCTTCTTAAATTACCAGCTAAAATAACATTACGCTAGAAGAAGTGCGTACACTAAACTAGTGTAAGAAAAAAGTAGGTCTGTAAATGGATTAAAAGGGATGATGTAATTTCAAATTAGCTTTAACAACTCCTTTAGGCTCCCGCAGACACACGTGACGCGTTCCTGTCATGTGATTCTAGTAGAACAATTCACATGAAGTTTTCATAGAAAGTATTCTACCAGAGTCACATCACGCTGCGGCAACCTTTAATGTTACCTCGGTGGCAGCGTAGAGGTCACTGACTGCATGTTTTGGGACACAGAGTGCAGGATAGGAGGTGGAGCATAGTTTGCGACATAGCCCCACATCCACACCCTGCCGCCATTCCATCGTCGTTGGGTCTAAAGTCACCCAGATCATCTAACTATAAACCCCCATTCATTTATAAGGAACTTAGCCCGAAATAACCCGATGATAAAAGTTCTCAGTCGCATAATTATTTCGTACATTTGTCTTTGTTTGATGTTTTGGGTTCAAAGACATCTTATGACTTCCTACTAATATCATTTTTTGTATTCAAACTAACTTCAATGCCTCATGTAATAAGTAGTTCCAAAGGTAATTTATAATGAAGATGCCTTGCGGTTTTGAACTCCCAAACGACCAGATACAAAAGATTGTTAAAACAGATTTAATATTATTATTATTTTATGGCTAAAAAAAAGAGATACATTTTTTTTGCGTATACGCCTTAGAGGAGTTGTGGGTAAATGGAGTGCTATTACTCATATTGTTTTAAGATCCGACTGTTGATCCGAAGTGGATTTATTTAGAGGGTTCATTCGGAAAGTTGGCAATGTTGCAAATAGAAAAGAAAAAAGAAAGAAAGAAAATACATTTATTTGCGGCAAACATAACGCATAAAAAAGAACACAAACACAAAAATGAAAATTGGGGGTAAACATGTTGGGGTAAATACGTGTCTAATTTCTTCTTCTTATTTTCGTATCGACGGTACATCTATGTTGCTTATACTGTTTCGGCCCAGTAGGTGGCCACATTGAATCAGAGGCGTTGTTCAGATCGTCAAGGATGCAGGTGAATGGACAATTGGGACACTAGCAGATGGAGCATAAGTGGTCTAACATTTTTAGAGTATAGGTGACTAATATTTCGAAGTTTTGATATTATTTGTGAAATAACGCTCCGTAATACACTAAAATATCGATTAATAATTAAGTATATGTAAAAACTGAGGCAGCGCTTCAGTTGTTTTTTACATCTACCTACTCGTTTTTCTAAAATAAAGAATTTTCTGGAAAATAAAGGATAACACACAAACCAAAACCAATTACGTATAATGGTCCACTAGGCCCTACAAACTTTACCTCGAAGCATAGAAATCTGGCAGAAATATACGACCTACTTAACTACGCCTACATTCATAGTTATTTCTGTGTCGATGCCAGTCACGGTCAAATGACCACTCCAATTACTAAATACTCTGTGCTTTCGTCTAATCACACGTGCAAATCTCGTCCATTCATGTATAATACGTATTTTCGTGATTACGCTTATCTCTCTATAAAATCAGAGTGTCCTTCCATCCAAGGTTGACGTACTTGCGAAATGTGTGGTTAATCATACCAAATGCTTTTGTCGTCACACGAATTATACTGTAGGCACACAAAGTGGAGAACAAAGAACTAAAAACATCAATTTTTCAAATTATTTCATTCGGTCACTCTCCCTTTACTTGAAAGATAGACTCACTTGGCTACACTCCGTCATCTAAATTTTTAAGTTATTGAGTTCAGACAAGTAATCGCATTCAACAAGTTAGCTTCCTAAAAAGTTTTCTAATTAGAAAGACGCAAGGTCGCAATAGAGCAGCGATGGCCCAGTGATAACTTACAACTTGGAGGTCGTAAGTTTAGCTTTGCGCGGTGCCCTATTTCTTTTTCTAAAATAAAAGTAACCTGAGTTCTATTTTAGAAAAAAGTTCCAGCCGTTTCGGAGACAGATCAATGTAATATAAAGCTTTCTAAATACCCTCTCTTTCCTCATTTTTCCGTGGGGAAATCCTCATGGGCACCCTCCGTCTGAGGAGAACATAGGGTTATATCGGACTCCTACCGACTAAAACCCCATGGTTCTACTACCATGGGATACTAAAAAGACGATTTCATTTAGTTAAGTGGAAAATGCCCTTTATTTTCGCCTAAATCGAATAGTCCTGAAGTGATGAAATCATTTTACCACGTTCTACTAAATTAGATGTTTATGCTATGTAAAGGAACTTTATACCATTATACTCGTACATTTAAAAGGTCAAACCATAGAACCTCTGCCCCTAAAACAGTATTTTAATCTGTCTGTTTATCGTTCTTCAATCTAACAACGGTTTTGCGCAGTGCAGGAGGTTTAATAGCCATTGTATATAAATAAGTTTTCTAAAAAAGACAGGTGTGTGTTAATTTTAAATGTTCCTTTTTTACTGTTTGGATTTTCAAAGGATAGCTCAAATGAAACTCTTTCATGCATTGTACATATATCGTTTAAACCTTTGGTCAAACTGAAGTAAATCGCACGTGGGTCGCGGGACACGACCACGGGCGTCGATTGTTTTAGGCGGGTATCACATCTCCGCTGCGAAACCGCAGTAGTTCCGCCGTAACTAGTCCGTTGTATTACAAGCGAAACTGCCTGTTAACTAACTAACCTAACGCACAGACTTGACTATGATTCTATCTCTTCCCCGCGTGATTTCGCCGATCTGCTCGAAAATCAGTTCATACCACCGCACTCCGCGGTTTTGTTGCGGTGCCGCGTTTGTTTCGCATATAATTATCTGTGGCAGTTGACAAGTTTATAAAGCGAAACTTTTTGAAGTGAAAACTTCTTTAACGGCGTTGTGCACTTTTTTTGTGATGGGTAAAGGATGCTAAACTTGCGTCAGGACACGTGACCTGATCGAAAATTCGTAAGACGGAGGGAGAGTTTTTTCTTATGGGTAAAAAAATTTAAACTCGCGTCAAGACACGTGACCTGTTCGAAAACTCGTAAGACGGAGCTCGCGTCAGGACACGTGACCTGATCGAAAATTCGTAAGACGGAGGGAGAGTAGACCGCATTCCAAAATATCAAAAATGCACAACGTTAATATTCAAGTTTTCACTTCTGCCGGCACTCTCGGAGTGCAACCCGTTTTTTTTTTATAATGGATGTTAATTTTACGGAAAACTAATATCTAAGAGGTCCAAAGTAGATTTACTAAGTCGAAATCGCCGACATTTTGCTCCGATTGCTATAATTCAACTAACTCTCATGATGTTCCGCTACACGAATTGCGACATAATTAGTAATGTTTCTTAGCAGAATTCGTTATCCCGCACTGGATTTGATTCAGTTTGATCACTCCTTTGTTTTGATAATAATCTAACAACTAATCAACTTTTTGTCTTTGAACTAAACACCTGCAACATAGAAAAAATCCTATACCTAATTATGTAGGTACTCATAAATCGGTCAATGCCCTGTCAGAAGGAGGTCGCGACGTCAATGAAATTTTGAAATACCTATGTAAAAAAAAAATGTACCGTAGCAAGAATTAAAAATACAGTTTTAAAAACTAGACTTGCAATTAATCTTGTAATACAGTTATTGCGTCTGATATGTATGTTACTTGCCTATGGACGTCATCAGCATGATGATCATCGCAACAGGTTATTGTGCTTATATGTATACGAAAGGGGACGATAAATGTGGCACCGGCCGAGCTTGTCCTGTAAACATCTCACCGTGAAAACGTAGGTGAAGTGAGCTTGTCATGTCAAAGTCAAATCATTTATTTAGAAAGAAAGAAAAAAGTTTATTTGGACACAGTTCGTGAAACACAAAATACAAAATTAATAAAATAAAAAATAATGTTTCAGACAACAATAACGTGTGCCTCACGGCTGCGCCAAAAAGGTTAATTTCAGCATTAATGCCGATGCTGTCTGACGCTGGTTTTCTAATGAACCTTTAGGGAAAAAGAGAACCTTTATTTCAAATAGGTACCTTTAAGGCACTTTTGAACGTCAAAAATGACCATAAAATAGAATTGATTCAAATCGGCCTTTCCAAAAGGTACTTATCGTATGGAGAAGAATGGGCAAGAAACTCTATCGTCTAGTGAGCCGCCTTGTCCCATTCCAAGATTGTGTCTGGACTTTAAGGCCGCTTTCACATTAGGACGTTAGCAGCGCGACAGTCGCGCGGCAGAAGCCGTTTAGCCAATCCAATTAAGCGGATTGCTTCTGCCGCGCGACTGTCGCGCTGCTAACGTCCTAATGTGAAAGCGGCCTAAAAGAGACTTTAAGCTCTAAGTTTGTTTCGGCCTTTCTTCTCAGAGTAGTCAGATAGGAAACGCCATCAACATCTAGCTATATTTTTAATGATATGACGTGTAAAAGTGATTCCGATATCCTATTTTCAGAATAAATAATTTCATTACAATCTGATGCTACGGATTGACACTATTGGCAAGCTCACTTTGCCTAAGTCTAATTACGGTGAGATTTGGTCAATCCGTGATTTTTCTTACATATTCGTCGTGTAACGCCCATTAATAGATTGACGCAGAATTTCCATTCATTTAGATATGTCTTAGGGCCTCCAAGAAAAAAATCATATATACGTCGCTGTCAATGGATAAAGTGTCCCAAAAGTTTAACAGCATTGATATGTTCTCTGCTTCTATACCCGAAAAAGGCTTCTACAGTCCGTTCACCGACAATTCTGCCAATGTCAGAATGATGTGATATGAGAAAACGTGCAGAGAAAACCTAAAATTCGAAATCCAATACTAGTTCATTAATAAAACCTTGAATTTAATGTGAAACTTGTTGACGAGTATTAGTAGGTACACTGAAACAAAGGAATAAAAAATATGGCTAATTATATTATTATTAAATACTAGTTTCTGCCCGCGTGAAATTTCTTGATTAATTAATCATGATTCGAGAGGCACGTGGCGCCATCTATTATCATAACAACGTTATTGTTGTTTTCCTCGGGAACAGCACTTTTTTTCGAGATGAAATGTACCCTATGTCCGTTTCTGTACTCCTGACAACGTATATGCAAAATTTTAGGATTATCGGTTCAGTGGTTTAGACGTGAAAAGGCAACAAACAAACAATCATAATCCTAATGATTTTTTATTTGTGTAACATAGGTATTGAATACAGTTCATAGGTCGCTATGTTATGCCAAGAAGCGTACAAATATGGTTGCATGCTAAATAAAAACAATATGGAATAATTTCTACAGTCAATGCATAAATAAATAATCATAAATTAAAATTAGTCACAATATTCAATTAAAATTTGTTTCTCCAGTCAAATAAATATATAAGTCTACATTAATTTATCATTCAGAAATTCATCAGTCGTATTATAACATTTTTCAATAAATAAGTTTTTTTTTTTTTTTTTACATAAAACGTTGCCCCACACTAGGAATTTCTCCTGTATCGTGGGTGCGTTTACAAACATTTAAACTCACATACACAAACAGCCAGACCCGGAACAACTACTTGTAGGCCATACAAATATTTGTTCCGTGCGGGAATCGAACCCGCGACACGCAGCGCAGCAGTCAATTGCTTAACCACTGCGCCAACCATGCCGTCAACTGTGTAATATTCAATTTTTTTATGAGATCTGGTCATTTATTGTAAATGCGCGGTGCCATACCTAAAACGCTCTTCCTCACTAAGGCAGTCTTACAAGCGCTGATTGCTTAAAGATTTTGCGTATTGGCTACGAATCGCCACATCTCGTAACGTTGACACTTTTTCGAATAACTTCATGTTTGTTTTGACGAAAACACTAATTTAAAAAATATATAATGAACAAACAAACTTATTTTCGCATTTAGAATATTAGTTAGGAAGATAGGATGTACATAAATGATCACACAAAAATCATCACAATTTGATGTCATTGACGCGGATAAAATACATCAAAGCCTCAAAGAGCTTTGGGGAAGAATGTGTTAATAGGGATGGAAAGTTAGTTGGGACAGGGATCTTTAATATAGGGAGATGGCTATACAAGTCATGGGCCGGGTTATTATTTGATACAGCAACCTTATTGTGACGAGAATAAGGATCACAATGATTTTGACAGACCTGTCAGTGGCAGCAACCCAACAACAACCTTATTAGAATGAGAGTAAAGATCACTGTGATTTAGAGGGGGATGCAAAATCAGAGGTAAAATAACTATGAAAGGACTGTTGTCTCGTAAATAATCATTAAATAGTTTGAAGATAATTATCTTGATAAAGAAGTCAAGAAGTACGTTTGTTTTTTAGGGTTCCGTACCCAAAGGGTAAAAACGTCCGTCTGTTCGTCCGTCTGTCTGTCACCAGGCTGTATCTCAAGAACCGAGATAGCTAGACAGTTGAAATTTTCACAAATTATGTATTTCTGTTGCCGCTATAACAATAAATGCTAAAAAAAAAAAAATTTAAGGGGGCCCCCATACAACAGACGTGATTTTTATAGATAATGGTACGGAACCCTTCGCGCGCAAGTCTGACTCGCACTTGGCCGGTTTTTCCTTCTTTCTCGATATGCTTCTGCCACGGAAAAAATTAAAACTTACAATGTACGATGTACATTGTAAGTTTTAATTTTTTCCGCTATGCATTTGCACGTTCCTCATTCTTCCTTATATAATATACATATTCTTACCTACCTATGTATTTTTATTATAGTCACAATTTGCAACTAAGTGTACAGTTGATATTAATTAAATTGTTCTTTGTGGTTTCGCTTAATAAAATAATAATTACTAGGAAAAATACCAGTTTTATTTTAATAACAGATTTCCTTGAGAAAAATACGGTGAAACGTAATGACGTGTCGTAATTAATAAATTGAGAACGAAAACAAAGTTATTTTCAGGTACAGAAATCAACACATTACTATGCAAGTCCATAATAGAGTATTTATTGAAAATTAATTCATGATACGTTTATTATTCTAATTTTATAGATTGTTTTTGTGTTTATTAGTCAGGTAAATATTTGATCACAATTAATAATGCAATACTTTATGAAACATCGATTAGGGATTCAATAGTCCTTCCCGCTTTTAACTCAGAAGTCATTTACCAAAAACGGCCCTCGTAGCACTCGTAGCCAAAATGCTACGACGTACTACGAAAAAATGCGTAGCGGCATGGCAGCCATATTGTACCTGATTTCAACTTTCGTCAGGTACCGTATTATGACGTCTTAATGCCATCATGATTCCAGTGTAAGAGGAGACGGAGCTATACATGACCGATAGCACCATCCCTTTTTCACACTGGAATCATGCTGGCATTAATACTTCGTAATACGGCCCTGGTAAGGCCGCTATGATGTTTAAATTTTTATAAAGTTTTATATTTATTAATGCCACAAATAAATTACAGATAATCTTTTCTAGGATTAATTCATTATTCTTGTATCAATTTTGTTATGTTTATACCCTGTCCAGTAGGTTAACCGTTTTTTGACAGCAGTCAAAAAACGGTTAACCTACTGGACAGGGTATAATAAATATAATATAATATATTTCAGAATATTTTCGTTCAAGGCAGCAGCCTTGAACGAAAATATTCTAGATTAAATAAAAGTTAACTTTAAAATACGTAATAAAATAAATATATAAACTGCCTTATCTTATTGAATTCTCTTATTTATGACTTCTTACAGACATTATAATACCGTACGCGTATCAGTTGTGACATAAAAAAATATAATTGTTATAGAATAGAATAATTTATTTCAGATAATTAAAATCCATATCTTGTTAGTATATATTAGCAACAATGTTAGCTTACAATTATGTGTGTGTGTGTGTTATGCGTATTCCACCTGTCAAAAAACGGTTTACCTAATGGACAAGTAAGACATCGGGACTAAGAACTACCGAACATATTTACAGGAACTCACAACATTTGAAAACAACACAAAAAGTTACGATATTTTTTGTCATATCATTGCGTTTAAATCTGAACCGTCATTCCATATCATAACTAGTTTGTTGTGAGACAATATAATCATTAATTTAAGACGCAATTCCCATCATTATAAGATGACGAACTGTTAAGGGATTTCCATAGTCCGAGATCACCGTTGTTTTTCTGTGTGGAATCTTACTGGCTTGAAATGATTAAACTATAATTATGATTACATCGTTAAGTACGTAATCAATCGATAAAATGACAGCTTTTCTTTAAAGAAACCTACCTAGATCAAGTGCTGTTCTGAAATTAAATTTATCGTAGCTACAATATGCTACTTTTATCCTTGAAAAAAATTAACAAGATACAATTTTTACTTGTTTACACGTTACTTAAACATGATATGTTCTTTTGGTAAGTAACCATTTACTTACCAAAAGACATAGCCTATGTAACATCAGTGATGTTTCAATAAGGGCTGGGTATGGCTTTTACTGACAGATGAGTAAGACCCTAAACTGTCCTTAAAAACTAGGAAAATCCTGATCTTGAAGGACAGTGTATTTATTGAGATTGACAAGTTTTTACTAAATACTCATAATTGCGTAATAATTCTGATGGCAATATTATAATGGTAGACAATTAGAGTTTTCTTATTAATATCATATTTTTACTAATAATAATTACCTGTAGTAATGAAAATCTTCTCAGTTTAAGTAGGTATGAAACGGAATGCAATAAATTATTTCATACGAGTAATTACACACTGCAAGGCGAGGTGAATCGTGGAACTTAAATGTACAAGTTTTACAGTTCTGGGTACAGTTTTATATACGTTTAGACAATGGTATGGATGACAAAGGAACACATAAACAAAATACATTCAAAATTACAAAACCGTAAACGTTTAAAAAAAACAATCTTAAATAAAAAAGATAATCATAAAGCTTAAGTGGAACTGTGGGTCCTCGAAAACGTCCGGCGACATCGAGATAGACCCAGGACAAAATGGCGGGACGTGCTTGACGGCTACAGACAGGATTGGTCCACACTAGCTCAAGACAGAGAGGAGTGCAAAGGAGAAAAGGAGGCCTTTGCCCTGCAGTGGGACAATACAGGCTAAAAATAAGATAAATCATAAAACAGTAATATCATAGCTAAGTAGAGTCTTTGAAGTAACACCGACAAATGTGGTTTTATCAGACCATCAGACAAATTAAAACCACAAAGTCAGTAAAAAGTTCTAATAAAAAGCAAAAAGATTAAAGATAAATAAAAATTATCTGCGTATATGAATGTACATTAATTCTTTACATTGACGTCATGGCTTTTTGGAAACCACGTTGTTTGTTTCTTACGTTTTTTCCAAGACGAGTTCATTGGTCACTCAACGCTATATTTATTTTTTTATTTCAAACAGTCAAGTACGAATTGATAAAACACAAAACAGACCATCCTAAAAATATATAATTACGTGTATGGGGTAAACGTCCTCATCATAAAATAAATATACATAAAAACTGAAATTCGGATTAATGCTATGCTACACTACAACACAATCTACCTGCCTATAGTATTCCCATTGCTGGGACTCAGGCCTTATCTATGTGAGTGGAAGTGGGCCTTAATCCACCACGGGGTTCCAGTGCGAGACAGTAGCACAGTACCACATGATAGATTTTTCATTCATTGTTCTTGGATCTAACGGTTGACAAGTATAGTATGTTTTATGTATGTATTTATTGTATATATGTAAATGGTACACCTCACGCTACCTGCAGTATTGTCTCTCCTTCTTCCTTCATTCATCCAAAGGTAGTCTTTAAAATATCGCTTTCAGCGATAAGGGTCGACGAGCATCTTTTGTCTCCGCAACTAATTTGTCTCTCACGTCAAGTCTACAGGTTTGTATGAAAGTGTGCGCATGTAGCGACGCGACAGTTGGGAGACATTTTTGTCCGCGGGTTTGGACGCAACCATCGCCCGTCTATTGGTTGCAATGCAAGTGCGTGCACGGCGACAAACAAGTTGCCGACTAGTAAGTTGCCGTTCAACCGAAAATTAAACAAAAAAGTAGCGTTGTTGTAGCTCCCGTGTACGCATCGTCCAAATCTCGGCGAGGACACAGAGACAGAGTCAAAAGTTGCTGGGCAACTAAGTTGCCCGTGGACGACCTGTCAAGACCGCCCATTGTGTCACCCTACATTTATATCTGTAATTTATATGGTATATATTAAAGAGCTATCTATCTATCTAAGGAATCCTACTTAACAACATTCGAAAACTCATATGAGACCACGTTTTTGTTTTCAAGTCACGTTTGAACTTTGTTACCCATTTAAGAATCTCATAACTTTGGTCATTAACCACCAAACTACGCAATTAATTTTTAAAAAAATTTCAAGTTCACAACAATTTGAGATACATACATAATGAGAAGTAATTGAATTTGGCCTTAACTAAGAATAGTCGATAATTATTCGAGATTGTATTTTAGGTGCTCAAAAGCTATCGTAACGACATTGTCATTTTATTTTTGTGATGTAAAAACAACATGGTTGCTTGTGGTTTGCCAGGGTCAGAAATAAGGTACAAGGACTGCGGTTTTGACTCATTAAAATACTACGTACTAGTTTAATGGGTATGCGTTCATTATGCAACAGTGTGATGAGCGAAGCGGAACTGAAAAAGCACCGCTAAAGGCTTCGATCAATAATAGTACGGGCAGTTACAGTGCGGTCTCACACGGGCCGCGTTTTAAAATGCGTGTCCCACACATGCTGACTTCCGAAAATTAGAAAAAAAATTAAAAAATTAATTACTTATTTTATTATTGATTCGTGTCGAAAATTAGCGTTACCTCCTTGAATTTGACGAGGATGCAAAACGACACCTTGTACTCGTATAATAGAAAGAAGTAGAGAGAAAGACAGTGTGAATTTAATACCAGTATTTTAATACAGAGCCATCTAGTATACGTTTTTAGCTCATAAAGTTGTCGCCAGCTTGGATTTTCATTTTAACCTCACAATCGGTTTTAGCACCCTCCAAAACCATGAAAACAACACTTATGATGAAAAATTTGAAAATTTTCGCAACCGCCATCTTGGATTTTCATTTTGACGTGAGGTCAGCTCCTCACGTCAAAATAAAAACGGCTTTGGCACCCTAGCCACCCTCAAAAACCATGAAAACTATCTCTCGCGAGTCGCATGGAGGGGGGCATAACGCTTTTTCGTTCCATGACGATTTCGTGCAATATGCTTTTCCGTACCTATTCTGAATCGGAATTGAACTTAAAAAACTTCAAAAAAAATTGAAAGGTAATCTAACACAATTATAACGACATTCTCATCACTCTCACTCATTTTTGTAAATCAAAAGTCACTTATTCAAATTAGGCTGATCAGCACTTTTCGAACGTCAAAATTACAAAAGACAGTCCCCCAAAACGCCCGCCCTTCACCACTTCCTAGTGCTTTCGCTGGGAATAAGAAGCAACAAACCGATTCTTAGAAAGTAAACCCCGTACACGTGAGTTTATAGGCGAGAAACTGGCGGACAAAAACTAACACGTGATCTGAAATAAAAACGTGTAGTTGAAGTATAACCCACGAGCTAGACCACAAGTGACATCTAGCTGACTAATGCAAGCTTTTTTCTTCCACTAAAAAAGTCAATTACCACAAACAATAGCATAAATCAAACCTAATCATCAAAACATTATTAATATGATTGACCTTTCCGAAAACACGTGTTTTAAAGACGTGTACAAGAATGGCGGTTAACACGTGATAGTGATCAAACGCAATTAATATGCATTAGTATTTGTCTTCATTACTCATGTTGGTGGACTTTTCCTGATTGTGATTTAGCTGTAGATAAAAAGTTGTGTTGCGATATTCCTATTACAGTAAGGTGGGTCAGTAATTTCACGGTACTCAGATAAGATAAGCCAATCAGCAAGATTGCAAGGTTGCAAGCTGAGTATGAGCGAATTGTATAACTACTAGTTTTACTTTGGTCGCAGAACAGATGGCCGATTGGGCCGAAAGGTTCTGAGAGGCGACCGCGTAGAGGTAGCGATGGAAGGCCTCTCACAAGGTGGACCGATGTCCTTGTGAAGGCCGCAGGAATCCGCCGGATGCGGGAAGCACAGAACCGGTCGAAGTGACATATCTTTAAAACACATTTAGTGGCCTATGTTCCTTAGGTAAAAACTCGCAGTTCATTGTGCAATAAATTACACTTTTTATTATCACTTCAACTTATTCAGTGGTCATTAAATATCACTTATTAGCTTAATAACGTCACTACAAACATATTGTTTAGTTCACGACATTATATTTAATGTTCGTTCCAAGTATGGAAGCGTTTTATGTGAAAATTAAATGCTTTTCCAAAATTAATGACTTGGTGGAAGATTATCTAGTTTTATATTTTTTGATGAGGAAATACGTTGAAAACTTATCGGTACTATTAGATAAGACTAGCAGCGCTCCGCGGTTTCACCCGAATTAATTTCAATCCATCCCGTTTGAATATCGGGACAAAAAGTATCCTATGTGTTATTCTGATGAATAAGCTATGTGACTGTAAAATTTCATCGAAATCCGTTCAGTCGTTTTTGCCTGAAAGAGTAACAAACATCTATCCATCCATCCTCACAAACTTTCGCGGTTATAATATTAGTAGAAAGAGGCAAAAAAAGTTGGATAAATCACAATTTTTTTTTAAAGTTAAAGTTGGTAATATCATGAGGTCAACTATTGATATAGATCTGCAAAACGTGTTATTTTTCACACGTGATTACTTACAGACTTTTCAGAGATATATCCGATATCCGAAGGTTTTATACGTGGTACAAAAGTTGACTGCCTCATCTAGTGGTCATTCTTCCGCTCTGTGGGATTTTTGGTCATGAAATTCTCCGTAGCATCTAGTAGGAGCTAAGATATGGTACCGGTTCAAAGAAATAGGCTCGCTCCTTGTAACTTATAACATGATTCGTGGATGTGAGTTTTCTGGAAGCACTATACATATTTGCCACTATACATACTGCTGGGCAAAGGTCCCAAAATCTTTTACTCTTCCCTATGTGTTGCAATCCATACTAGTTTATACTTCCATACTAATTTTATAAATGCGAAAGTAACTTTGTCTATCTGTTAACTTTTCATTCCTAACCGGTAATTAGGACGTGGAATGAATTTTATTGTGGGGTGATTTCCGACATCCACGCAGACGACGCCACTGGCAAAAACTATTCCTTATAAAGACTAAAAAATATTTTTTTAAATATATTTCCTTGTTCCAGCTTGCATTCCCTTGTACTCTACGATGTTGTTCAGCATACTGGTGTACCTGTTCTACTACACGACGTACATGATCCTGTTGGCCATCGCTGGTCTGTGGTGCTTCGAGGAGTGTGCGCTGACGGAAGAAGAGGAGTACGAGTTCTACCACCAGCATAGAGCGATGCCATATTGATTGATTCTTGTGAGTACCTACATTATCATTTAGTTTTGACTAGCTTTTTCCAGTGGCTTCGCCTGCGTGGAAGTCGGAAATTATCCCACAAAAACATACTACCGGGATAATAATAGTATTCTATTTAATAATCCAGGTTATAAACTATCGGACTATCGGACTATCGGTTTTTTTTGGTATGGATGTTTTTTTTTATATAATTAGTTTTTTTTTATTTTTGTTTGTGTTGAGTTTTATGATCTTCCTGTGCGAGTCGCAATAAATACTTTTTTTTTCTTTCTTTCTATCTATGTGCCAAATTTAATCCAAATCCGTTCAGTAGTTTTTGCGTGAAAGAGTAATAAACATACATCCATCCATCCATCCATCCTCACAAACTTTCGCGTTCATAATGTTAGTAGGAAAGTAGGATTTTAACAGTCCTAGCAATGACGCACAGCGTGCACAGCGCACCAGCTATATTTGATTCGAGAGGTCTGGCTCCTGTGATGCAGGAACTCCTAGTACAAGAGCCAGGGCTACACTGATGTTTGTATCAGACTGAAGTGAAAACAAATAAATTTTCATACAAATACAAACAATGGATGGAATGTGTGAATGATGATATGGTTAGAAAGGGGGTGACTACCGAGGTGACGACTAATAGAGAAATATGGAAGAAAAGGACATATTGCACTAACCACGAATAACTTGGGATAAAGACGGGAGAATGATGATGACTCTAGTTTGCAGCACCTGAATATAACTACTATGTTTACAGCACTATTTTAAGTAAGGCAGGAATCTGTATACGTAACTAAATAATTAATATTTTCGTTTTCATACTCAAATATCAGTCCAAATACCAATCCACCGCGCGGTAAATTATCGCTCGGGCGAGAACGGCTTATTCTAAAAAATGTTTTCACGTGGACCACGAAAACAGCGAAAACACGATCAGAGTTTTATTACATTTGTCTTTTAGATCTAGAATACAAAATAGACTATGACATCATGCGGCAAAAAGTGGGGTTTAGGAACTAATTAACCAGAATATTAATCAGAATCGATTTTATGCTAATAACAATTAGCATAAAATCGATGGATTTTTATTATCCACACAAATTGTACTTGTTATCTAGCGATAAGATCGCCTAGACTAGACTTAAAGCTCCTTCTTTCTTTGAAGTTCATTAAAGAATATGCGGTATATATTTTCAGTAATTATGCCTAACTATGTTTTCATTGAGTAAGTATTCAATGAAGGGGAATCCCCTGCAGTCATAGGTAATTAGGAAGTTAGATTAAGACGTACTTATTTTTGGTATGGATGTTTTTTGTGCGCTAAAACTAAACTGACTTACTATACAGGGTATATCTACGCACAAGATGAAACCATGAATACAAGACATGCTTTTAGACCAATAGGGCAGAAAGTTTTCATAGATTATCAAAAAATAATCAGCTGTTTCAAAGAAAATTGCATGATCTACGCGGTCAAAATGTATGGAAGACAAAATTTCTTTTTTAATTAACCGACGAAAATGTTCAACGCCACGGTGTTCAGAATCCATGCTAATATGATGGTTACCTACATGGTAACCATCATATTAGCATGGATGGTTACCATGTAGGTAAGTGAAGTTTCAAGAAATAAATCAATATTACTAAATTATAAGATGAAATATCGCTCTGTGTTGTACTAAAATATTTATTATGAATGAAATTGCTATAATAAAACTGGATTTGGTGTAAAAAAGATTTCCAAGTATTTTTTTCACACCTAAAGGCTCTCCCCCACAGGTGAGTTATTATCGGATGATAATATCGCATGCGTTATTTTTATTTATTTATTTCAGGCGACGCAGGCCCATGGATAAATACCTTAACCTAAACATACATATTTTTTACTATAAAACAGTACTTCACTAGCTAGTTCTGGTGCTGCTCTGTGGTACTTGTCCGCGGAAGTGACGGAACACCACGTCCTGTGGCCAGAAGTCTTCGTCCATGAGGACGGGCAGATAACAATTCGGTACACGCACCACAAACGCCTTGAAGTTGACGTTGCGGTGCGACTCCAGTAACTGCACCCTCGGCGAGTACCTCGTCTTCTGGCGCACGTACTCCACGATGTCCTCCACCTTAGTGGTGTAGTGTAGGCGGGAGATGTACACCGGTGTGTTCGGCTTTGCGCCACGCAAGCTGACTTCGGGCTCCGTCGTCCGAGTCGGTCTCCTTGAACAGCGTGATAATGTCTTGCAGGCTTCTCTTAGTCCCGTCACGCCGGCGGAACACCATCTAGTCGCGCTTGTTTAGCACACTGAACAACTATACTATACTATAGCTTGGCAGCAGCTATGTCATCCTCGCTAAAGTTTGTTGCACAGATTTGGACCGCGGATACCTCGTCCATCACATCCAGCTTCTGCTGCAGAAACGCCAGCAGCTCATTCGCCACAAGTTCATTACTAATGGCGAAAAAAATTACGAGCGACAGCTTGCGCCGCGCTAGTCAATACACAGAATATGCAAACATGTGCGCATCGGAACGCGACACAAGCAAGAATGCGATATGCATAATGCGATAATGCGTCCCGATTCCTTGCCACATAGCTACGTTTTAAAACCTACTGTACAGGCTTCCCGCCCACACTACACGTTAAAATACTTCTATTGCGTCACTATTTTCGCAGCAGTGTGTAACTTAGCGGCCGTCCCAATACGAAATGTACTGAAAACAAATATCGCAATAACGCATCCGATATTATCGACTGATAATAACGCGCCTGTGGGGGAGAGCCTTTAAATTTAACATTCAGTGTCACGATATTAGTTTTTGCAAGTGGGGCTACCTTGATGGAATGGCAGTAGGTTGTGGAGCTATGTCACAAACTATGCTTCACCTCCTATCCTGCCCTCTGTGTCCCAATACATGCAGTCAAAGAGACCTCTGCCTGCCATCGACAGCGCTATGGAAGCGGAAAACCAGGTTTTGAGAAAACCAGATTTAAAATACAGTTGTGACGAAGAAGTTTTTGCAATTAATAGTCAATATTTTAATTACTGTAATATTTGATTGATCAAACAGCAAAACGTTTGACAGCTATTTGCAACGTTGCCAACTTTTAAAAATAACAGTTTTAATAACGGTCAATGATTTAAAATTACCCCCGTAGCTCGGAAAGCACGTAAAAGCCGTTGGTCCTGCGCCTGATCTTTCTCCGGTCGTGTCGGATTGCCATCCTATCGGACTATGAGAGTAAAGGAACAGAGTGTGCACCTGTGTTTGCGCACACACTTGTGCACTGTAATATCTCCTGCGTACCTGGCTAATCTCCGTTGAGATTGGCCACCGTGACCGAAATCGTTCAGGAGGCTATTAATATCAATGAAAACTTATGAACAGCTAATTTACAATAACATTAACGGTTGCGTTCGCATTATTCACAATTGTTCAAACAATCATTATAATAATTAATTCAAAACGTTTAAACAAAAACTAAGTATGTTGTTTGTTATGTAAGAAGGTTAATTTTAATCCAAATGTTGATTATATCCGGTGACCCTTCAATTATATATTTTTAAATCGTTTTTTTTTCACAATAATAATTGTACAAAGGAAGGTGGGTTTTGTAATTTCCTAAGATTTTTTCCCTTTGGGTACTTTTTTTGTTCTTCATTCCTCATAATAATTTCGTTTTATAGTAGTTGACTTAGTAAAAAAATAAAAAAGAGAACAAAAATATTGTTATTAAAAATTTCCTTTAAAATCAGATTTTCACAGAATAAAGACTTCAATTAAATTCTAAAATAAGGGTTCCGGTATTTCCGGATTATATTTTTTTGTTTCGTATCGATACCATAACAGTTTTAATTCACTACAGCCAAAAGCAATTCACTCTCCTCTAAAGAGCTAATGCTACAAATTACCGGGTAAATAGTCCGGGTAAATAATCAAAATGACCTTTTTCAATTACCACGTGAAAAGTATCGGTGCTTTGACCTTAAAAGATGCCCCTTTACAAAAACTTACATTAACCTTCCTATATTTTATGTAAGAAAATAGCCATTCAATAAATAGTTATAAAAACCACAGATTATAATATTAGCAGATATTTTCATCAAAGTGAGCAAAAAGTATCAAAATAATAGTTCAATCATCAATTAGTAACAATGATTGGGCAAATGTATTATATTCATACATGTTCCGGGTACAAAGTATGTGTGAATTACTGTAAGTATGTAATTTATAATGTGATTAACTAATGATCAATTGATCCTTACCTCCAAAACAATTTCTTTAAACGGCCATAACAGTGAAACAGTTCTCGTTTGAGCACTCCCACCTCCGACCTGGACATGAGTTATCTTGGGTAATCTGGAAGTGTTTAAACAGACTTCGAACCCATAGTTGACCGAAAATGTGTTCAGGATTCATAGACGCCTCCGCCTTGGAGTGTAAATGTGGTGCTGTTCAACAAACGATGGGTCACTTAATATCGTGTCCTGCGTGTCCTGTCAGCTGCACGTTACAGGAACTGATGGACGCTGGTAATGGCGCCAAACAAGTAGCCAAATTCTGGGCTGAGTCCATTTAGATTGCTGACACGCTAAGAAGAATAATTGAAACAGTAATAATACAATATAATATGATCAGCCGGTATTTTCCACTGCAGGGCAAAGGCTTCCCTTTCCTTTTTCCACTCAACTATACCCTAAGCCAATATGGAACAATTCCTCCTATAAGCGTTAAGTTCGTCCCGCTATCTACGCCTGGGTCTTTCGCGATGCCGTTGGACAAGCTGTAACACCGCTTGTCCAACCGCCACCGTCAAACAAGATTATTCGAACTGTATGTGACGTCCCGGTGACGGTTTGCGACGGACACGCGGCCATTTTAAATGTATCTCTGCTTTAGCGCCTTCATCTCGTTCTCGTTGACTTCCCGTTGACGTGGCGGTGGACAAACGGCCTAGTGGTCTATAAGTAATCAAGGGTATCTGATTTTCCCAACTAGGGTGAACAGTTGAAATCATTCAGTCCTACCCCATGGCAAAACTGAAAGGATAATGAAACTGAAAAAAAATCTGCTGTTATACTCGTACGTACGTACATACGTAGTTAAAAATTTTAAATAATTGCTTTTTATCGTAATTTTAGGTTTGGTCCTGTATAAAAGTCATTCATATTCATGAGATTTTTTAGCCTCTATAAAGCCGTGTCTCCTACACGTGTTTTTTGAAACATTACACAATAACATCAAAACAAAGAGGCGTGGCCATACACATTTGTGTAAGAAAACACGATGTTTCTGTTTTCCGAGCTGCATGGAAAACCTTCCCCGCGCGGGTGAAGAGGGGAAGGGTTTGTTTTATTGTGTAATGTTCAACCGCCACGCGCACCACGCACATCTAGCACTTAGCATTTTGAAAGCTTAATTCCACACACACACAGGACACACACACACACACAGATTTTGAGGTTATATTGTCTTGTGAATAGTTGAAACTAATCCCAAAATATTGTGTATGAAAACAAATGTTTTTGTGTAAATGTTTTTTGTGTAATGTTTCCAAAAAACACGCACAAGAGAAACGGCTTAAGATAGGCAATGATTTACTTTACCCCCTGTATGTACATATATCTGTCGAATCGCAAGCCAGTTTGTCGGCAGGAACAGATCAAAGTGATCACCATACCGCGTCTTTAAGTACCTACAAAAAGCAACTAAGTGCTAATCGGACACTAATGGTCCCAACCACTGTACAATATTTATCTATTTATTTGATGTTGTAGCGGCCTTGGTAGTACACTCTGTGGACATTTCAAGTGTCTACCTGTTACGGTTCAAAACATATAACCATGTGTCTGTCACATGGTTATATTTCCTGTAATGTAATAGGGTCCCATTAGCACCCGCTAATGGGTCCCTATTACTAAGGTTTCGCTGTCCGTATGCACGTTTTTAGGATTCCGTACCCAAAGAGTTTTGGGTGGGTAGCGGGATCGTCCGAAAGGGTTACCGCTGCCCTGGTACATAAAGGGCTAAGGAAGGAACACGGGTGGGTTTTAGTCAGTAAGAGTCTGACACTCCCTTCTGCTCCACCCAGAGCGGGAGGGGTCATTTGATGATTTCCCATCCTGAAAAAAAAATAAAATAAAAAAGGGTTTTGGGTACAGAATCCTAAAAACGTGCATGCGTTTAAACAAAAGACTGCTGCACCCGCACGGTGTACGTGCACCAAGCACTTAGTTATTTCTCTTTAACAGTGAAACAAAACTTTGCATGCTCATAAATATATGCGTGTAAACTTGAGCCATAAAAAACTGAGTTCATTAAGTAACTGCTTACAATTTCAGTAAAAATTAATGAACAAAATAAAGTTAATCATTCATACATGCAGTTATTGTAATCAATCTGCATTTTATTGATTATTAACAACAAGATTAGGATTAATAATTCGAATAGGTATGTTATTAAATCGGAGCATAACACGAAGCAATAATTTTGCTTAGCCACAAAATAAAATGATTTACGGTCAAATAATCTTTAACTATCTACTTATATTTTTCAAGAAGATGGTTTGGTTCAATGACCGCTCTTGAATTTTTTTTCTGTGATTTAATTTTGTTTATTATGGTGGTAATTACTGTATGCTCATTTGAAAGCATTCGAATTCGATTACTGTACGTACCAGAGACCAAAAAAATGTGTTGGGTCGAGGGACCCCCGTCAGGAATGAAGTTCAACATGAAAATCCAAGATGGCGGTGGCGAAAATTGGAAAATAACCAAATTTATTTTTGCAGTGGCTTTCGTATATTTTCATTCAGAACTTCGTTCCTCACTGTCGGCTTTAGCACCCTCAAAAACCATGAAAACGACACCCATGACGAAAAATTTTAAAATTTCCGCAAACATCTTGGATTTTCATTATTTCTACCAGTTTACTCCTACCGATACCTGCGTTAAAATACTAGTTTCCAAAAAAAACACAAAATGGCACATTAAGTAACACAGAAACGTATTAATGTAGTGTAATCAAACTAGCCATTATAAGTCTTAAGAATTGAGATCTTTACACGAAACTGCGTCATCGTTGTATCTTACTTTGAGTTGACGTAAAATACCTACTTCATAAGTAAAATGTCGTTATTTAACACTAGCTTCTGCCTGCGACTTTGTCCGCATGATTCCTGTTCCCCGACCGCTTCAAAGAAAGAAAGAAAATGCATTTATTTGCGGCAAACATGACGCATGAAAAAAGGACATAACCCACAAAAAAACAAGTTAGGGGTAAACATGCGTCACATCACCTGTCTTTGCTAATATTTCGTTTTTCGCCTAGCGTTGTTCCCGACCTTTCTTTCTCCTAATGGTCCTAAGATGTTGGGTAATTTAGCCTTCCTAAAGAATTGGGCTATCAATTGCAAAAAGTTTTTTTTTATCCGCCTGGTTGTTCGAGAGATTAGCGCGTTGAAACAAACAAAAACAAACATGTTCAGCTTTATTATTAGTATACAGGGTGGCAGGGACACGCGCAAACTGAAACCTGGATACAGCGCCGAAATTTTTCGTCGGTTATCAAAAAAAAAATCTTTTGTTTCATAGAAAAGTGCAATACCTACGCGGTCAAAAGTATGGAACAGCAATATTTTTTTTAATAAGCGACGAAAAATTTCGACGCTATGGGGTCTAAACTTATGTGCTGAATTAATGATTACAGTTTGCGCGTCGATGTCCCTGCCACCCTGTATAGATTGTAAGATACAAAACAAATTAATATGTAGATACCTACATATTTTTTCTCGTGGCGGTCTCACGATCTGATTTACCGGTCAACAAAGTTGATAGAGAGGGTGAACTATCTCGACGCAATTTAGTTAAGCCTTGTGAAACTCAGAAAGTGGATGTCGATGTCCCTGCCACCCTATATTTAACACTATCATTTAATTTATTGCGAAGATATGGTTTGCACTTTTTATTAATGATATTTGGCACTTGGCTTATTTATTACACAATAAAGCTTGTTACAAAATATTATGCAAAAAAAATATAAGCAACTGAATCGAGAACCTCCTCATTTTTTGAAGTCAGTTAAAAAATTAGGAAAACATTAGGTAATATTTGCTACCTTTCAAGTATAAAAAATCACCTAGAAAAGGATTAAATACGGCATAAGCCAAAAGTATTCACAAAATAAAAGACTATACTAAACAAGGGGTAACCCTCCCTCAGAGGCCACAATAACACGAGTTCATAAAAACGTACGGTCGTCATGGAAAATACCACTTTTTACCGACCCCCATAGCTATCAATATCAAAAGGATGTGTTTGCGTCAAGTTTATTACGCCGGTTAGCTACAACATAAAATAATCATGATAACTTGGAGAGATTGCAGAGCGAAGAATGCGGTAGAAGCAACGTTGAGGCAAAAAATACGGGTAAATTTGATTTCAGGAAACACCATTTTTCATGTTTTGTTGCTGTTGTAAAAATAAGAACGTTTGCGATAAGTGAGCTGAGAAAAAATAAACTGTAAGTAACAAATGACTGATTATTTAGAGCGAGTGTAGTTACGTAAATCTTTTGTGATAGCATTTTTTTGGTAATAACGGCTATGTTAAGTAATATCTCAGACCAAAGGTATATCTTTTACCTATCTTTAAAATAAATGTTTCCTCAGTAACATTCATAGACGTAGATGACGTATGTCAAGTCTTATGTAGCTTCGCATAAGTCCCGGCAGTGTAACAGTATATTTGCGCACTAAAACGATACGCAACCACCGCAGTCAATTTCACAAGAACGGTAACATATTATGTTCCGCATGAAAATTCGATAATAATTAGAATATGATTGAACTAGAAACACAATTAAACCAGCATAATGCTTAAACAAGGATGCTCACATCCACCTTGGAACTAATTACGGAGTAGAAAACACTTTTTTCTAGAAACGTCAAGGTTTCTCCCCCTCTCTGAAAGTTATTACCGACATGCCACTTCTATCCGTTCAGTGGTCTATGTCAAGCAGTAATAGGCTGTCGTCACACAGAACCCGTCATCTATTTGGCTATATAGAAATATACGACTTAGTACAATCTTTAATCCGCAGCAAGCCTTTTATGAGACTTCGGAATGTTTCATACTTTATAGTGGTGTATAGTGAAGTGCTCTTCTGATTTGTGTATGAGTAAATTAGCAAGAGATTAGTGAGTGATTATGACTTCGAAGTGCTATTGGTATGTAGCTTTTTGACTCATTTTTGTAGGGCTTTTAGGGATGGAACTTAAATAATTTTTACTTTTTTAAACCAATATTAAGATTTCTAAAAAAACAAAATTCTATTTCAACGAAATAGGTAAATAGTAAAATTTGAAAATCTTCAAAACAAAACTTTAAGAACAGAAACTAGTTCATATTAAAAAAAAAGTATTATAGTTTCACAAAAATCTTAACTCAAGAAGTTAAATCGTGAAATCGTAAAAAAGAACTGCAATTGTTCTCACCGCAAACACAAAACCTTCAAACTAACTTATTACATCTTATTAAATAATATGTCGGTGTATCTTCGTGATCTAAGCACATTTAAATAAAACATTACCTACCACGAACTCAGTTTTGTGATCCATTCAATGCCAAATTAAGTTTTTCCTGAAACATTTTGGTAGCGAGGAAAAGACATCAACGACACAAAAGTAAATATATTACGGTACAAGTTTTTGCACAAACCAACTAAAACAAATGTAAGTTTAATGAACACACAAATAAATACTCCTAATAAAAGTAAACTAAATGGCATAAAAAGATTTTTTAAATATTTTTAGTTTTTTATTTTAAGATTAAATTTTTTTTTTTTAATCTGTCAACTTAATACCACATTTTCACTAGTTGGGTACACTACGCATACAAAACAAACTAAATTAATATTCTCAGTAATATTTTTTTAATTTCCCAAGTATGAAAAAAAAATTATGATAAATGGTCACTATAGTCAGATTGTCAATGTAAACAATGTCACTGGCCATTATTATAATACCTCACAGTCACTTAAGTGTGACAAATTATGTGTCAACATAGATATAATAATTTGTCAAGTTTATAACTGCAGACGCTTAAGCCACTTTGTATTTTTTTTATTTTTACAATTGGCCTTAATTATTTTCAGAACTATTTTTGGCTAGTCAATTTACATTAATTAAATATACGAGTGATAGTTCAATAGAACTCCCGATGGCGATGAAGGCCGTCGTGTTAACAAGAATTAATTACTTCTCATAATTCAATAGTACCTTATAGTACCCTTCTAGCTTCATTAAAATGTAAATACATCATTTTGTTAAGGAACTATCTGTCTTAATGTCAACTACATTTATGGCATTTTATTATCTTTATGTGCACCGTATATTATCCTGTATTTTGAACTAAGGTTCATTATTTACATAAATGAAACCCCTAAATAATACTTCAAGGGTAGTGAAAAAAGTGTGTTTCAAAAATAAATCACAGGGGCAATTCTTGTAAAATAATTATAAGAACGTTCACAGTCTGATCTCAGTCTCAATCTGTCAAAATACCTCTAATTTCTCTACATTTTGACAAGTTTTTGACATTTGTTTGTCGCCGAGATGAGACTGCGACTAGATTTTGAACGTTTTAAATTACGAGAATTGGCCTTCTGATGTTGTAACATAACATCACGCCTGAAATATCCAAAGGGTGAAGCAGAGGTATACCTATAATGCACCCATATTTTGCCAGTTATGTTTAAGTCCCATGTAAAAGGGGACGAACCAACTGCCATCAACCGCGCACAAGTCTAGCCTCCCGGCTTCTACTGAGAAGTTCCTGATGGAAAAATCCAATGACATTTTGCCCGACCTGGGAATCGAACCCACGACCTCTTGCTTAGCAGGCACTTGCGACCACTAGACTTCTTAGTAAATACAGTCACGAATCTCATGGAAAATTTACCTTACAAATCGATTAGAAAGAAAGAAAGAAAGAAAATGCATTTATTTGCGGCAAACATGACGCATGAAAAAAGGACAAAATGGATGGATGGACAAATGGATTAATGCTATAAACATATTTATAGTAACTCTTAATGAAGAGGACTAATTTAAATGAAGTCTTATAAATTAGGATAACCTAAATTGACGTCTTTGGTAAATTTTCCATGATATTCGTAGCAACAACAATATTATTAGTACGTTTTTCAACAAAATAATATTAAAATAACCCGTTTGTTTATTGGCAGGGTCAGTGCAACAATTAACAAACATGTGAATAGCGCAAATTATTTATTGAGATTCAATGAGTTTTTCTTAAAGAATTCGGATTAAATTAGTTATTCTTAAAGAATTAAATTAGTTTTCTAAAAAAAATAGGACTGTTAGTGTTTTCAGAAAATATGTTAATTATTTTTTTCATAAAATAATCTATCTATACTAATAAAGCTTAAGAGTTTGTTTGTTTGTTTTAACGCGCTAATCTCTGAAACTACTAGTAGGATTTGAAAAAATATTCTTGCATTTGATAGCCCAATTCTTTAGGAAGGCTATAGGCTAATTAACATCACGCTGGGGCCCTTAGGAGTCGAGCAAAAAGAAAAAAAAGGTCAGGAAGAAAGCTAAGCTAAAACGAAGATATAGCGCGCGCGCGCGTGGGTCACGGTAACAAGACATTTCACGCGGGCAGTAGTTAGATCTAGTATATAAATGAAACTAAAACTATGAAAGAGAACCTTGATTAATAGTTAGCTAGTCCAGACTTGAATTCTTTACAAATTGCTGCATTTTTTTTCTCATTAGTCAGTAACTCAGTACACTCTATATCAAGGTGGTCTGAATTTTAGTAAGCAATGAAAAAGCACTCATAAATTACACAAGTACTTTCGCAACCCACGAATTGATAGTGCCAATCCTGAATGTTTGTTCTACCTCAAGGCAACCCAACTTACTATACTAACCAGACCTCGCTTGACCTTCTACATTGCATAAAATTGATTGCACACACTCTATTAATTCTAACAATTTTATGCTAAAAATAACTCGCACATGTGAATGCTATAAAAGCCGTGAAATTCCTGTTTGACCGCCCGTTTAGCGAATTGATTCTTCACGCTAGTTATTGAGAAAGAAACTTACAACTTATTTAATTGTTTTGTGTAGTATTGTGTTAATAAATATTGGGTTTATAGTATTTTAGTTATTTAGAGAGGCTCATAGCTAAGTAATAGCCGACCGGGTCGATCAATCAGGTTGTCCGTGGATCCCTCTGTGCCCCAGAAAGCACGTTATGTATGCCATTAGTCCCGGCTGTCATTTCTAGAACTTTGACAGTCATTGCGGGTCGTCAGAAACTCGAAAATCTGATAACCAGTCTTATCAAACGGTATCATATTACCTACTAACTGTATTGTGGAGATCAGGTAGGTCGCTCCATATAAAAAAAAATTAAAAAACCCCCGACACAAAATAATAATAAAAATAGTCTGAATGTAAAAAGACTAATACAATTTTTAAAAAAACTTGAAAATATAGCCCCAAACAAACAAATATAGCCACAAAAAAGAAAAAATAACCTTGAAATTATGACCCTACGTAAGTACGTATGAAATTTTTTGATTAAATGCTGTCCCGTCGGGGGACCGCTCTAATTATTAGCCTAACGTTCTGTTAAAGTTTAAAATAGTAGCGGTCCCCCGACGGGACACACACAGACGCGTCAAACTTATAACACCCCGTCGTTTTTGCGTCGGGGGTTAAAAAGTGGTATTTAGCTGCATCCGGTTACGCTGGAAGCCGACCCCAACATAGTTGGGAAAAACAGAATAAGACAGCACCATACAATGTCTGCCTTTACGTCATAGTATATGTACTTTTTGTCATTATGACGAACTGAAATTACTTGTCTAGCAGGTCATATATATAATTATAATAATACATCCTTTTTGACGGTGCATGGAAATTTATTTGTTGGTAGTCAGTTCTATTGCGTCATTGTCTTGTTTTCGCTCTCTTTGACTTTGATCTTGCGTGATGAGATAGATTCTGAGATTATCATTATTGCGTGTGTAAGGGCATAATTCTTCCTATTTAAATACTTTGAGGACTAGCTTTTAAATTATATAAATATATTTAAATAAACGGTTATAAAAATTTAAATATTGTGCCAATATCGTTACGTAGTTTCTTTACAGTTATGTTACTAGGGACTTACCAAAAGAATTTGAAAACATTTTTTTGCCTTTTTTAATAGCTATTACGGTTATATCTTGTGATTTATATCTTGGGTGTCTTAAATAACAATTTGGTATTCATATTAATTACTTTTTTTATTATTTAATACATGTACCCTAAAACGGTGACTAACTACAGTTGTAATAGCTTTCATTTTAACAGTTCAACAACATTCATTGCGTTATTTATGTTGCTGAGCAGACAAATTTATCGAACGATGATATGAAGCAATGGATTAGAAATATTCTTCAAAATGATCCAGATTGAGACTAATAGTGTTACGCAATAGGCTATTTTCCTAAAAAAATCTAATTAGTCCGTCAGTTAGATTATCAAAAAATATTGAACCCGTATTTTTTCTTTTGTCAATTATATAAAAAATTATGAAGATATCGCCCGTTAAAGTTCCGCGTGACGTCACTTGCTTGCGACACTTTGACAAGCAAATGACGTCACGACCCCCAAAGACTCAGGACTCCCAAATTTTGACGCGCTTTATCTTTGTAATTTTTTGTTTGATTGACAAAAGAAAAAATACGTGTCCATTATTTTTCGATAATCTAACTGACGGACTAAATATAATAATTATTTTTTTACCCAGGCAACTACCTACCCTATTAGGGTGCACTTAAGCATGGCACAAAAGGAGGAGGCCTATATTCAGCAGCAGGTGGAGCAAAAGCTGCCAATGAGGATGATGGTAACCGTTATATGGGGTATAGAAACTAGTAGGTTCAGAACATAAAACTGACGAGCTCTTCATAAGGTACCCAATTTATTTAAACTTTATGGCGGCTCGGAACATGAGGCGAGTCACTGCGCAGTAACAAATTCACCTGTCAGCGGATACGAGGGGTGAGGTACTGCGCAGCGAGTAGCGAACTTCAGGGCCGCCATAAAGTTTGAATCGAGGTGTACCCATCCATCAATCGTCATAAAACTGTCGCACGCGTGATTACAATAAAAACAAATGAAATACATTATTGATTTACATAAAAATGCTTATTTTAAATACACGTGTTCCATTTCTTATACTATGAACAGAGGGGCAATTCTCGTAATTTTAAGAACGTTCACAGTCTGATGTCAGTCTCAATCTGTCAAAAAAACGTCTAATTTCCCTACATTTTGACAAGGTTTTGACATTTTTTTGTGACCGAAATGAGACTGCGACTAGATTTTGAACGTTTTAATTTACGAGAATTGGCCTTCAGATTAGCATGTCCATTGTCTAAGGTGCCGTCGAGTCGACCCAGTGTCAAGTTCAAGTTTGACGCACTATAATATAGTGGTTATTACGGCTACACTATTATTAATCATTTGAAAGTAGGCGTGTCTGTTTGCCTCAGTTGGCTAAGGCCAAACTTGGTGAACCGATTTTGTTGAGTTTTGGTGGCGATGTGAATTCCAAAGAAAGTTATAAGATTCTTCGTATATTACTTTTACACCCCATAACTTTTATCGAAATCAAAGAAAATGGAAATCGGATCCTGTAAACTCTCGCCTTTTTCCCATGGGGGTAGGCAGAAACCACAGAATGCCCCCTGCCCGATCCTCACTTCTCCTTTTGCTTCGTTTATGTTCATACATCAGAGGGGGAATTCTCGTAATTTTAAGACCGTTCACAGTCTGATCTCAGTCTCAATCTGTCAAAAAATACTTCTAATTTCCCTACATTTTGACAAGTTTTTGACATTTGTTTGTCGCTGAGATGAGACTGCAACTAGATTTGAACGTTTTACATTACGGAAATTGGCCTTCTGGGCATACACGCACGGTGTACATGGAGCTTCTTTTTCCTAGAAAAAATTGGCTCTATAATAATTATAATTAGGTATGTACTTCCTTACCCCTATAGCCTTATTGGTAACCTCACTGATGTATTGTTCTCTCTTAATTTACATGAATTACAATTACCTACATACAAATCATATTTGTAAAGTGTCTATTAATCAAGTCAAGTCAAGTTTTTGTTTAAAAGGGGGTTAGTATGTATACTGGAATAAAATGAATTTAAACATCACTTATAAAGATAAACAAATACAACAATCAGATAGTATGACTTTTCTTGGGATAGTTTTAGATGGGAGGTGTTCCTGGATTAATCATATTGATATGATATGTGGAAAACTCAGTAAGTTTGCTTATGTTCTATGGCGTATATCTAACCTAACAAATAGACAAGCCACACTACAGGCTTATCATGCATATGTTGGTTCAATACTGCGTTATGGTATACTGGTATGGGGGAACTCGGTGCATCTCGGAAGAGCTTTCGTCGCACAAAAGAGGTGCATACGTGCGATTTGTAACGTAGACCCACTTACATCCTGTAAGCCACTGTTTAAAGAACTTAGAATACTTACATTAACTGGCATTTATATTGAGGAAATATGTAAATTTACCAAATCTCACCCTGAGATGTTTGAAAAACTGGGAGATAAATGTAAATTCAAAACTAGATATCCTAATAGATTAATTGTTCCTAGAACGAAAACGGAACTATATAGACGAAGCTGCTACCCTATGTGTATTCAGATTTACAACAAGATTCCTAACCAAATTAAAGAACTTCCAATGGTCGGCTTCAGAAGGGCTTTACACAGGTGGCTAGTTGAGAATCCCTTTTATAGTATTAAAGAATTCCTTCAACTTAAATATAAATGATATAATTGTAAAAAAATTCCATGTCATTATGTTATGATTGAATATGTTAAGCTACTATTATTCTAACATTGTAAGAACTTTTATAACCATATTTATCTGCAAATAAATCTTTGACTTTGACTTTGACGCATCAACATAATCGCGTGAAACAACAAAAAATATTGACGTAAATGTATAGTTTTTGCTCAAATACACTTCAGAGTACAAATGATAAAAAATCATACGTCAAAATCATTTGACAAGTAGACAGACATAATGTTGACCGGTACTTTACCTTATAAATTGTCTCTAATTTTTGTATTTATTTATAAACAGCTACGTAGATAATTATTAGATAATAATATATATTATTTGGTTTTTGTTATAAGTTTTTTTCCTTTATATACAATGTTGATAATAAATTGTTTAACAAGCATGTATTATTAGAAGAATAAAAAAATTACTTAACCATTATTGGTTAATAATAATACTTGGGTCTTAATAAGGACTTGTCACGCATAGGACTAAAAACTAAATCGCAATTCAAAAAAGATTTTGATGATCGTCACTTATTTTTCATTAATCACAGAAAGAGCAGAAGTTTTTTTTAAAAGGATTTTTCTAAAGCATTTTTTAATGTCAGTAACAATTTACTACGATACCTAAGTCTCAAGGGTAGCGAATATTGGAATATTAACAAAAAAAACACAAATTTAGGGCTGACTTTCCGATCTTCTGATAACTTTATTCGAGGAAAAATTTTGAAATTTTGACAGTTATTTCATACAAAAACTGTCAAACGTCAATTTTACTCCTCGAATAAAAGTTATCTGGCGTTAACACAACATTTTCAGCAGGAGATGTTTATTAGCTGATTTAAAAACAATATCGTAATCCACCGAGTTATTTTAATCTGCCTGCAGATTAGTTAAAAAACACAGTTAGGAAAAACATTAGCGTTTGCAATTTTATTTTGCACTAGCTTCCGCACACTGCTGCCCGCGACTTCGTGAAATTTCTTTTTCCCCCGGCTCATCACGTCGCATCGTATCGCCTGCCCTCGTTATTACTTTATTATAGCTCATCGTTTTTTAAGTGAAAACTTCTTTAGCGGCGTTGTGCACTTTTTGTGATGGGTAAAAAATGTTAAACTCGCGTCAGGACACGTGACCTGATCGAAAGTTCGTAAGACGGAGCTCGTGTCAGGACACGTGACCTGATCGAAAATTCGTAAGACGGAAGGAGAGTAGACCTCATTCCAAAATATCAAAAATGCACAACGTTAATATTCAAGTTTTCACTTCTGCCGGCACTCCCGTTTTTTTTTTTTTTTGTTTTTGCTGGGCTCCTAAGGGTTCTGGCGTGATGTTAAGTAGCCTATAGCCTTTGTCAAGAACAGGGCTATCAAATTCAAATAAAAAAAATGAAATCCGAGTAGCTCCTGAGTTTAGCGCGTTCAAACAAACAAACTCTTCAGCTTTATTATATTTTGCACAGTAGTTTATTTATTATTGTTATTATAATTATCTTTTATACTAGATTATATTGGTTTTATGCAGTGCAATTTAGTATAATTGCGATATAAATGGATCTGAAAGGAAAAAAACACGATTTTCTCATAAAAAAACGAATAAGTTTATTTGTATTTGTTATGTATTTTGTAGTGTACAGTAAAGTATATATAAATAAATAAAAATAAAGCAAAGACAGTAATATGATTCATTGCTGAGCATAATCAGCTAACAACTTTCCCACTGTTGGGATTCAGACCTCTTCTCTACAAGAGGAAACGGGCCATTATCCACCACGCTAGCCCAGTGCAGGTTGATTTGCTGTTTAATTAAACGGATCAACATAACTACAACAACATTGAGTCATCGATGGACGTAATGTTGGTCAATATGTGGTAATTGTTTGCCTCCATCCTTTGCGGAACACCTGGAACTAATGCCGGTTCCTGAATCCGTTGTACTTGATAGTTGAAACTACGTACCTACTGTACATGTGGCTGTACAGGGCAGTATTTAGTTTTTAATGCTACAAAACAGAAGTCAAATAATCTAAGAATCTTAGTACCTTCATACAGGGTTACAGGGTGGCTGTTACCATGGGTTTAATACATGATTCTGAACCTCTCTCATTCTCCGAGTACACATTTCGATGGTTATAAAAAAAAAATTGCTGTTCCATACATTTTGACCTACGCGGTCAAAATGTATGGAACAGCAATTTTTTTTTTGGTATTGCACTTTTTTATGAAACAGCAAATTTTTTTTTATAAATGATGAAAATTTTCTACGCTAGCGATCTAGAATTATCTGCTGAATTTATGGTTAGGTACAGTTAACACGTGGATATCCTTGCCACCCTGTATTATTCTTTTACTAATAAAGATACAGCTTTTTACACTGTGACCTCTATCTGAGTATGTTTCGGTCTTTCGTCTCAGAGTAGTCGTATAAGAGACACTATGAACCAATAAATCTGCCTAGCTTTTTTATTGAACCAATTTACAAAAATAAATATCATTTATCGTTTGCAGTAGGTACCTATATTTCACGTTAAAATGCAGGTACCTGGTAGCAACGAGATCATTCGATTGTCATAAAAAAACGGGTAGCGAAAACATAAAAAAAGCAATATGTCTTCCCGTTTCAAAACCAAAACAGCGCTCGCGTCACTATTCTGATAGACCTCACATTGATTACGTGCATTACCGCACTAATCCACTTGACTATCCTTAACACCCACAGCATTGTGCTTCCGTCAGTCGGAACTCACTCGGTTTTCGCCTCTATCCTTGAATGTGCCGGTTGCAATATCCGCTCGTTGCGTGTGCGCAGCCACTGTGCGATCCTATTGCACAATGGTCAGTAATGCACGGTCTCTATAAACTGTATTGTGATTTCGTCGGAGATTTTTGGTCTCACTTGCTTGCTCCTCGAATAAATTTGTCGAGGTTTTTATTCGTTTTCAATTATGACTTATTAACCTTCTACGGTATATTTTAATCGAGGTCGAGCAACAAGTTAGAAAAACACACCATTAACCTCATACAAAATTAAAACCAAAAAAATTTGAAAGTCCAGTAGGTACGGTACGGTACAAAATAAACACGTTTTCAAAAAGCACATATTACAACCGTTATACTTTATTATTAATTGTAGTCTGTCAAAAACGACAAGGAGTCTGCAACCGGTTCTAAGAATTCGAAAAAATCATTTGTTCCCACTAGTACAACCGAACTGTACCACCGGTGGTACTAGCGGGAAAATGTGTTCTCTATAGTACCACCATTTATATTAATTAGTATTAGTGGTACTAGTGAGACTGTTTGTTCCATAGATATCCGAGAGATATGCCTTTTTATTTATTTTTTATTCAAAAAACAAAACTTGTTCATTAGTATTTAAAAACACAAAAAAAGTCTAGCTAAAACCTATTGTAAAATACGTCCGAGCCAAATTCCCAATGATGATTCTAGAATGTACGGAATGTGTGTGTGTGTAAGAATGTATAGTTTCTCATGCTACCTATTTGTTAGAAAAAATATGTGTATTAATCTTAGGCTCGGTTTAAATCATGTAATACATAACCTGTGCTATGGAAATACTGATGCAAACAAAAAGTATATGTAAAAATTTTAGTCAAGTCTACAAAAAAATATCTTAAGTGCAGTTAAGGCATGAAACAGACAAAATATGTCATAATTCAAAATCACAAAAAAAAATTACTTAAACCTATGTACATGGGCACTTATGAAACGTCAGAAGCTGGGTGCACGGTTCGAATTGGCCGTTTCCTATGGAGAAGAGACGGCAAGAAACTCCACGGTTACTCTTTATAAATAATTGGCTTTTACAATGTTTTCAATTACAATATTAATAGGTATGGGAGGACAGTGTAGGCCTGTCAACAAGTACCACGTAACTTTTTTTTAAATGGTCCACAAATCTAGAGTCTACAAAGCCTACAACGTTCTCACATTCACAAAATATAAAAGAATCTATCAAAAAGGTAAATAAAATATTAATAATAAATACTTTTTCTTTCTTTCTTTCTTTCTTCTAAAAAGGTAAATAAAATATTAAAACCAAATTATATGTTTGCCATTACAAGCACCAAATGAAGAGCTGAAATTAGAATTATAAAAAGATTATGTGAAATAACTATGTAAAATAAAAATAGACATCGTAATTTGGGAGCAGTTAATAGACATGCACAAAGTTATGCTCTTAGTGAGGTGCTAGTGGAGCCACATGTGTAGAAGGAATTATTACTAATAGGCTCTAATCTTATACGCTTTTTTGGTAAGGACACGTTTGATGAGGATATTGAACTTTCCGTCGCTAAGTTCTGTAACCGGCTTTGGCAACTTGTTATAAAAGCGGATACTGTTTATAAGAAATGACTTGCAAGTTTTAGTTAAATTTATGTATCACAATTTAATTTTTATTACAAGTATTCAGCATGATCACTCTGTATTGTTCCCATTGTTGAGACATAGGCGTGTGCTCTCTGAAAGGGAGTGTATTTCAGTGAAATCTTTTGGTTCAATTAACGGTCATTCTATCATAGTTAGGGAATTTCACGTGAAACGTGACAAGTTTAAACCATACGTAGTAAAATTTAGACCACTTAAAAATGTTTGCAAGGATAGCTTTAATATGGACTTGTTGCTTTATCTTGAAACTATTTCCTCGTTTGACAATGTGAATGACATGGTGCATGTATTTAACTGCCGCATCATTTCTATGTTCGATGTTCACGCGCCAACCAAGACATGTACTGTCAAGGCAAAGTCTTATCCGTGGGTTACGAATACGATTAAACTCATGATGCGTTTCCGGGACGATGCATTAACTTGTTCCAGGAAAGCGAAATCAGATTCTAAAAAAGAATACTACAAAGAGTTAAAATCCCATGTCTTAAGTTCTTTATACAACGAAAAAGTTACTTTTTTCAAGAATAATAAAATAAATAACCCTAAACTATTATGGAAAAATCTCAAATCCACATTATCACCCTATAAACCCAGACAAGACCTTCCGTCGCATTTTACAGATCCAAATTTAATTAATAATACTTTTTTGATAGTTCCCGGTGACCCCGTTGCAAGCACGTGAAGCAATTTTCACAATCGATCCTGTGGTACAGAATGACATCTCTCGTATTATATCCAACCTTAAAAGTAACGCCGAAGGTTATGATAACATTACCCTTGACATGCTAAACATGATTCTGCCTTACGCACTAAGTACTGTAACTGACATTATAAACTGCTCAATAGTGACGTCAACGCTCCCTGACCAATGGAAAATTGCTTCCGTTAGGCCCTTACCAAAAAATGACAACCCAATTGAAGTAAAAGACCTTCGCTCTATTACCATTTTACCGTGCCTGTCTAAGGTGCTGGAAAAAGTCGTCAGCAACCAGTTGACGCATTTTCTGGAACAAAATAACGTGTTACCGGATCTACAGTCTGGTTTCAGAAAACAGAGCAGTAATTGCCACTGCCTTACTGGACGTGACTGATAATCTTCTATCAGCCCAAGATAAGGGTATGTGGTCATTGCTGGTCCTGCTAGATTTTTCCCGGGCGATTGACGCAATAAATATTCCGTTGTTGCTATCGAAGTTAAATTATTACAGATTTGACGCTACGAAATGGTTCCGCAGCTACCTTAGTGATAGAAAACAACTTGTGGATCTACGTTTGGGTGATGGCGCTGTTCTTACATCGAGTCTTAATTCCATTGAGAGAGCGGTTCCGCAGGGATCTATATTAGGCCCAATTATATTTATTTTATACTGTGCAGATACAATCCAATGCCTCCAGAGATGCAAGTACCACATATACGCCGATGACGTCCAACTATACGTCATATCTTTTAGTCCAGAGGAATACGATAGTGCCATTAAAGATCTAAACGAAGACCTTTGTAGTATCTCAGCCTGGTCTGGGGAGAATTGCCTGTCACTAAACGCAACCAAGACGAAGTATGTGGTATTTGGCACAAGGCAGCAACTAGTAAAATTACCCGCAACGTTTCACCTGGAGCTAATGGGCAAACCAATTGACAGAGTCTGTGAGGCGCGGAATCTCGATCTTATTATGGACAAAGACCTCCGTTTCGAAAAATACGTAGCTGACTCAGTAAGAAACTGCTTTTACCGCCTGAAAGTTCTGTACAAGATTAGGCCGTATTTGTCCGAAACGCTCCGGGAGCAGCTGGTTGAAACCTTGGTTTTGTCTAGGCTAAACTACGCGGATACAGTCTACGGACCGCGCCTATTGGCTCGTACAGATCGGCTTATTCAAAGGGTCGAAAACGCTTGTGTTCGATTTTGTTATGTAATTCCTCCCAGAAGTCACGTGACTCCATTTTTAATCAAACATTTTACATTGAATATGTAATCGAGACACAAACTACTCTTGGCTTGCCTTCTGTTTGGTGTAGTTAAATACCAGAAGCCGGACTACCTGTACGACAAGTTGAGTTGGATAGCCAATAGACGAGAAATTTGGGAGAAGGCAAAGTTCGCAACAACTCTCGACTCAGTCGCATAGTACAGCTGCCTTTAGAGGTAGCTTCCGTTACGCGGATTCCAAATTATGGAATAACCTGCCACCACCGATTAGAGCAATTAACACCATAGTCGCTTTTAGATAACGCTTACGGCAGTACCTCAAAGCGCAAAGGAAGCTAGATATGGTCACCTTAAATGTCTCAATTATTTGATGTATGTGTCAGTCAGTGTTTCTGTCGGTGAGTGTTGCACGATAATGTAATAAAGTTGTTCCGAAGAATTTATTTATTTACATAGTAACAAAGGTCTATCACGCGGCCGTCTCATTATATTTGTCAGTATCTTTTGGTTTATTTTTTGCAAAATTATTCAACTCACACTATTTATGTACATATCCGTTACTTTTTTTATCTAACACATATTTATTTTATTTAGGTATGCATACGCACGTTACGTTGCAGTGTAAAACTGATTTACATCCGTCACCTCACACATCAGGTTCAGTTGAAAACAGCGTCAGGCACTAGTTGTCTGGCATTTTTGCTGAACTGGGCCTTTTTTGATGCAGCACACGGCTGCACCAAAAAAGGCCCAGTTCACAAAAGCACACAGTTCACAGGCACACTTTCCTGCTACTTTCTTACATCGGTCTTTATACTTTCTATTTGTTTTTTTATTAGTTGTTATCTGACGTAGGTATCTGGTGTATTGTGTCTTTTAGTCTGTGCTAAATAAATATATTTTCTTTCTTTCTTTCTTTATTTATATTATGGAAATTAATAAGATTTGCTCTGCCCCTGGTTTCGATTGTCAGAAATCAGTTTCAGTTGAAACTTTTTAATCAGTTCTTATTTCAAAAGCATCAGGTGACCTCAGAACATTTGTGAAAAAGTCTTGAGTCATGTTGCCATTATTTTTTCTGGATACATTCCAAATTCTACCTACCTATCAAAAAACTCAAGATGTTTAAAGTACCATGTAATAGGGGCGAATGGTAATACCTATTACCATCAACCGTGCACACAACCAGACTCAGAGTTGCTACTAAGAAATACTAACTACTAAGAAAGATGTCGTCCTCATTCCGTCTAACAGATTACAAAACAATGTCTTATGTGTGTTCCGGATTCATTTTGACATGCAAGAACAAAGCATATCAAAGAAAATAAAAAAGTATCAACAGTTGCCAGACGCTAGGTGATTGCTCTTGGTTCGCGAATTACGAGAGGGTAAAAAACTAACAAAATAATCATTATCATGTGTGTGGCAAGTATTTCGACCTGATACTCTAGTTAGTCTAGACTTGAACCATTACTATATAATATAATTGATACATAACCAGCGAAGTTGTCCGGACAGACTCATTGCAAGACTTTATTTTATACTAGCTGCGCCCCGCGGTTTCACCCGCATAAGTTTCGACCCCGTGGGAATATCGGGATAAAAAGTATCCCAATATGTTAATCCTGGTTATAAACCATCTGTGTGCTAAATTTCATCCAAATTCGTTCAGTAGTTTTTGCGTGAAAGAGTAACAAACATCCATCCATCCATACAAACTTTCACGTTTATAATATTAATAGTTAGTAGGAAGTAGGATTTGCACGCCGAAATTAAAGATAGAATAAGAGAACAATTTTGTACATTTTACCAACCTTCTGTGCCTTATAATAGGCAAATATTTTGATTTTGAAAATATTGTTGATCTTAAAATATATCCGTCAATATGAGTCCGCGTATCATAATAATTGTACTTCCCTTCTAAGTTTACTTAACTGAAATCTAAATACGATACCTAACAATAAGTTGTAAATTCAAAAAAAAAAAAAAAAGAGTTAGTTAAAATTCAAATGGATGCGATCAAAGAATTTTAAAACGTATTTCGGATTTCAATTTAATTATTCTTTTTAAAATCTATTTAAGTTAAAACTCGTCTAAACTCAACTTTTTCGAGTCCATCTTTTATAAAGTCACCAACAATGTTTTTAATTTGGTCCAATCCAATTTATGAGGTCCAAGGTCCAATTTATGAGATAATTTTTTTTATATTACGTGCGCTTAATTTAATTGATTTTGGTCTAATTTTAAAATCAATGAATACAGCCTCCCTTGTGATAACATTAATAAAATAGTATATTTTTGGGGGTTCCTTTGCCAAATTTTCTAATTTATCCGATTGCATCAACCATACGAGTATTAATATGCGATGGCATTTTAGGTAATATACAGAGTGTTACGCGGAGGGTTAGCCAAACAAGGGGGGTTCTTAGAAAGACCCATTTAGGAAGTACATATTTAGTTTGAAGACCAGTTCACAACTTTTTATATCATTTTTTCTGTAGTTTTTTCAAGAATTTTCAAAATGTCAGCTTTTAACACCTGTAACATTTCTTTTACATGCGTCTGAAGCTTTTCCTTGTATGCGGTTGGTGTAGAATGCATCCTTGGTCTAGCAAAGGCAATGGTAGATGCAAATAAAAGCTGAATAATTAGTTCTGAGCTCTCAAAGTATACAGTACACCGTTAATGATTTTGATTTCAACGGAGCTTTAGCCACTGACACCTCTGCCCAAAAATTAAATAAAGTATACCTCATTGCTTTCATAACTACTAAACGGGGTTCAAGAATGCCTGAGCTCCTTTTTCATATAAAAAACCAAAATTTTCCATTAAACACACGTATTATTCAGATTGATGCGTACTTCTGTTTCTAAGACCCTTTTCTGGGCCTCTCTGACACTGACCGTAAGGGCCACTCGAGGTAGACCGGTCCAACCAACATGAAGGTCAAGTTACAAAACTTCTTTTGTAATTTATACATATTATGATGTTCAAGATTCACGGGTAATGTGTGAAGAAATGTTAACCTTTTGTGTGCCAGTAATTTATTATGCTCGAGTTATCTGTATAAGGCTGCCTGTCAAATTAATTATGCTCTAAATAATCAGTGCTCTAGATATGCTATGCTCTAACTGTGTTGTGACATTGAAATTAGTTTTTTCATACACAAAGCCCTAGTGATGAGTTATTCTAGTAGCTTAGGCGGATCACACACTACAACGCGCCACGCGACGGGGCGCAGATAACGCCCGACACGAGATTTTTCACATACAAATTTAATAAAAACGCGTTTCTGCACGCGGATTTCTTCCCGCGCCCCGTCGAGTGATGCGTTGTAGTGTGTGATCCGTCTTTTTTTTTTTTTTTTGAGGATTGGAAATCATCAAATGACCCCTCCCGCTCTGGGTGGAGCAGAAGGGAGTGTCAGACTCTTACTGACTAAAACCCACCCGTGTTCCTTCCTTAGCCCTTTATGTACCAGGGCAGCGGTAACCCTTTCGGACGATCCCGCTACCCCGGCAGGCTTCGGCCCTGTCGGGCCCCGTCAACTACGCTGACATCTCTTTGAGGCGTACGTGGAACACATACGCGCCGTCCGGCACGGGCCTGGTCCTGATCGGACAGAGAGCTACCCATTGCTCTCCGCCCGCAGGCCCGCGCCTACGGTGGCCGGGAGTCGTCACGCGGCTCCCGACGCCCGGAGCGTCTCCCTCGGCGGCTGAGGCGTGAGGATCTCTCCCTTGCCCATCCCGCCACCTCCTTCGCTAGCATGACTGCTTCGCAGAAGGAGGTGACCGCCTCCCACTCCCTCTCGCCCCGGGTGTGATCCGTCTTAGACAGTGTTACAGTGTTTGTTACAATTGACCCTACATCTTTCATATTCAAGTATTTAATCATATTTTCATGTTTGCATCATTTTAACATATTTGCCTTGTAATTAAAAACAAGCCGTTTGCCCGATGAAAGTTTACTCCAGAAAAAACTGAAAAACTTCCTTATTAAACTTTCATCCTAATTAACCCCCTTAGGGAATCAATTTACAAAAATCAATCACGGAAGGATTTTTGTAAATACATGCCCTAAGGCAATTCTTAGGGCATGAATTTACAAAAATCCTTCCTTAGTGCTCATCTATGTAATATACGGAACTCCTGTTATTATTACTCATTTCATGCTTCTAGCTAGACCCAGAGGATTTGGTAGTGCGTTGTATGTCAGTCTACGAATGAATATAAGATTTTAGTAAGTAGAAGATACAATTGAGTATATAAGAGGAGTAGGTGGAGAGTAGGGGAGGACCAAAAAAACGATGGATGCACTGTGTGAAAGATGATATATTATGGCTGGAAAGCATCCTCATTCTCCACATAAATGCAGGAGAATGACTATAATGGTGATGATGATGTGATATAATTGCCAACACCGAGCTGGTTGTAATCGGAAATGTATTACTAAAGACTGTAAAAGAATGATTGAGAAAAATAATAACGTTTCGTTGCACACAACTATTTAAATATTTGTTCTGTTTGCCTGAAACAGCACTATGTAGAGCGGAACGTTGCACAAGATTAACTTGAACTTGGCCAATTCTATTGTTAATGCAAAATGTTTTACAAATGCATCGAAGAAATTTTGCAAGATACGCAATATTGCAGGCGGAAATAATATTTGAACATAACATTCATGGATGTTCAGTACTGCGAAATAGAATGATAGAATTTGTAGAAATTTCGAACTAAACCTTTGGGGTAATTGCGTAATACACTATCAGTAGCAATGCCTTTCATTTTGACAGTTCTACAACATTCATTGCGCTATTTATGTTGTTGAGATGACCCTTTTTTCGAACGTATGAAGCAATGGATTAGCAATATCCTTCAAAATGATTCAGATTGTAATTGATAGTATGTTACACAATTAGGGTACTGATTCATAAAGTTTAGCTACAAAAAGCATCTTTGGGGTGATTATAAAGAAACATGTTAACATGTACAAACATTTTAGTAGATAATCAAAGCGGTGATTTAATTCGAAGAATACTAATACAGGAGTTATATCAATACTATCCATTCTAATATTATACAATCGAAAGTAACCCTGTCCTGTAACCTACCTAACAAACAAATGAATGTCACGTTATATCTGAATTCGATTTTTAACCTTATTATCACACGACTACGGATCAAAATGTGAATAATCTTATCCTTCCCTGACCTTATACCCACCTAACAAACAAATGAATGTCACGTTATATCTGAATTCGAATTTTAACCTTATTATCACACGACTACGGATCAAAATGTGAATAATGTTATCCTTCCTGAACCTTATACCTAATGATAAGAAAATTATGAGACGACGTTACAACATTTTAGAATTTTTTGAAGTGAAAACTTCTTTAGCGGCGATGTGCACTTTTTTGTGATGGGTAAAAAATGTTAAACTCGCGTCAGGACACGTGACCTGATCGAAAATTCGTAAGACGGAGCTCGCGTCAGGACACGTGACCTCATCAAAAATTCGTAAGACGGAGGGAGACTAGACCGCATTCCAAAATATCAAAAATGCACAACGTTAATATTCATGTTTTCACTTCTGCCAGCACTCCCGGAGTGCAATCCGTTTTTTTTTTATTTGTGTTTAAAAATAACCGTTTTCAAATGAATCGAAATAAACCAATAAAAAAAGAACCTAACCCAACCCATTAAAGTAAATCTTATTTAACTGCAGTAAAAAAAAACCCCTAACTTATAAATAAATATGCATGTAGGTATTTTTATATCTTCAACTTTTGAAGGTGCTACACGATTCTGGCAATTACCGCTTATTTCTATTGAACTCTCAGAAAGCAATTAACTTCCCTTGTTGGCTGATTTATGAATCGCAAATAGTTACATAATTATGTGTTCACAGAAACAATGAAAACACTGATATGCTCTAATGAAATTAGTAAAAAAAAAGTATTTGGATGCAATTTAGCACAAGGGTAGACCTCATTTTTGGAGAAGGACATAGGCTACTTTTATCCTGGATCGCAGAGAAAGTCACGGACAACAGCAAGTCTAAATGGATATTATAAAGAGACAAGATTTGTTTTTTTGTATGTTTGTCTGTTACGCTTTCACGATAAAACGTCTGAACGGATTTAAATAAAATTTGGCACTTACGCAGACCATGACCTGGAAAAGGACACAGGATGTTTATTATTCCGATATGTTTATAGGATCAAGACCTATGCGGGTGAAACCGCGGGGCGCAGCTAGTTGATTAATAAACCTTTGCACACCAAACAATTAATGTTCACCAAAACCCGACAAAAGAACATCGCCCAATTTTCCATTTCCTGAACTATCGTGATAAGCTCACATGAATAACAGACGTCTAACATTAGGCTCCGTGCCCACTGAAGTGTAACACCGAATCACAGCGAATCTCAATCAATCACACATATAATCAAATGCACGCAAGGCCTTCGACCAGTTCCTGATGAATGGTTAGAAAACTTTTAATTATGGATAAATATGTTTCGTGCAATTTTGTTGCTGGATTTTGATTCACCTGCCATCTTGCGCCGCGTGCTCTATCTACCGTGTGCTTGTGTGACAAGAATTTATTTAACCTATAAATTTCACCGAGGCCGACCCAGAAAGAGATGGCGAGATGACCTGTAGTGCTATTCTGTAGAAATATCACTGTGAAAACTTAGTTCCGACATACACGGACTGCTTGAAGCAGTCAGGATGGACTGCTTGAAGCAGTCAAGATGGACTGCTTCAAGCTGCGACTGCATAGTGACGCTACGTTTTAACGGTGAGATTTTACAGAATAGATTGGCTGGACGCGTACCGCATCGGCTCGATGTGGCACGGAAATAGAGTTCCTGTAAGGATTTGGGAAAGGCCTTTGCCCAGCAGTGGGACAGCTAAGGCTGAAAAAAAAAAAAAACCCTGCTAAAGATCTACACAATTAATGGCTAATTTATTGAACTGCTTCCATATTCCAAAACTCAGCTGACTAAGGCAGTAATTTCTTTAAAAAACAGTTTTTAAGTGAATCCTCCTCCAATGTTGCAAGGCAACAAACAAAGCAATATGCACACTTCTATCGTGACTTTGTTAAAATAAATATTCAGTGTCCACGTCACTGTATACAATACACTTATTTATTTTGCAGTTGTTTCTATAGGAAAGTTTTTCAAGCAAATATTGAATCTTAGCCCATTCTGTGATGAAATTACGAGAACCTAACTTAGGCCAAGATCTATAACTTTACCTAGCATGTACTTTGGCTGAGCGTCATTCTTGTCACTGTCGCACTGCTGTCAAACTACCAGTGCAAGATAGAGACGAGAACATAATTAAGTTAAAGTACGAGCTAACGTTTATAGATTTCATAAGTAGATTAATGCTCGGTATCTATAAACAAAAACGAATCGTTTTGCTTACCAATAACGGCAGCATTTTTTTTTTGCCAAACTGAACATATGGAATGTTTCGTAAGCTAATTTCACCAGAGTTAAAGTCAAAGCATTTATTTCAAATAGGCCCTTAAAACGCACTTTTGCACGTCAAAAATTACAATAAAATAGAATTGATTCTAGTCGCCCCTTCCAAATGGTAGTTTTCGTATGGAGAAGAATGGGAAAGAAACTCCACCGTTACTCTTTTAAAATGTTTTACAATATTTTGCATACATTAATTATATAATAATAATGTGAAGACGATGCACGTAAAATTAAATTACTATACCACAATAGGTAAAAGAATAGTAATAGGTACTTCCATATGGGAGAGTCTACTATGCAAAGTAATGAAGTCTTTGCTTCATTATTAGGTAAAGACACAAGAGTCTTAAGTTTAACCAATAACGGTCCGTAAATTATAGGAATCGGCCATAAGACTAAGCTGAGCTATACTCAACCCTCTGCTAAAAATGAGTCCGTTTATATACCCTCTACATATGTACCAACCATATAATTAGTTAAATGCAAAACCTCTCACGTCTCCGTAAAACAAAATGAATAAATCAACTCAAGATAACGACTGTGCTGGTGCAACTACTTGCGAAATAAATGCATTGCAAATGTACAGTTAAATTAGTACTTTACTCATTATTTTATATTCATATTTTATGAAATAGATACTGTTTTGCTAAATAATATTGAGTCCCGTAGGCCTCTTTGGGAGTGGAAAAAAAAGCATTAGATCAGAAGACCTTGCCGAGTTCGGTCCGTGGATGGGTACGCACATGTCGAGACCCCTCCGAGCCTCGGCAAGCACGTTAAGGCGTTGGTCCCGGCTGTCATTCGTAGATCTTTGACAGTTGTTACGGGTAGTCAGAAGTCTAATGTCTTGTAACCAGTCTTACCAAAGGGTACCGTTTTTCCTAATAACTGGGTTGTGAAGGACAGACACGTAGTCACCCCGTGTAAAATACTAGTATTCAGCTGCATCCAGTTAGACTGAAAGCCAACCTCAACACAGTTAAAGGTAGATTGATTGAGCAGAATATCTAAGGCCAGGTTTCGATAGGATCTGAGTACAGCTATGATAGATACAGAGGTAAGAGGGTGCACTTCGAAAGTTGGCAGCTATCAAATATTTCGCTACCTTGATTTATTTTCCGGTATAAGTTTAATATCGCTCTGCAAAGAGGTTTCAGAACATCTCTGCGGTTTTAAACAAATTTGGTAAACAGTCTTATTAAAAATAGGTAGTTCAAATCAAACAAGATGAAGTTTATTTGAAACACTACGTGTTGAATACAAAATAATCAAAGATAAAAATAATTGCAGTAACATTTTTTGAAAAGCTGTGTGGCTCTTCAATGATCCTCAATTTATTATGACATTTAAAAATTTCACAACACTATTAACTACGAGTACAATACGTTCATATTAGATTATGTTCGAGTACTAAATAATGATTCAAGTACCTATTGCAAGAACTTATTATTAACCTGTCAGTTTTGCAATGCTCTGTCCAGTTAGCTGTCATTATTCGTCTTCTGTTAAGTCAAGCCACGATTAATATATATTAAATGTCAATAATAATTAACTTTTTAATATAGATATCTTCATCAACTGTCTAGCCTTTCCCCAACCATGTTAGGAGCGGCTTCTAACCGGATGCAGCTGAATACCAGTATTTTACATGGAGCAACTGCCTCTGACCTCCACAACCCAATTACTGGGTAATACGATACCCCTTGGTAAGACTGGTTGTCAGACTTTCGGGCTTCTGACGACCCGTAACAACTGTCAAAGATCTACGAATGACAGCCGGGACCAACGCCTTAACTGCCAATGATCCAAGATTGACATTTGGAATTGTTTAATGTAGAATAGATAATAGAATATAATAGATAATAGAATTGTTTAGATAGAATATTCTTTTTTATATGATATAAATGTGGACATTTTACAAGGAACTGGCTGACCATCAGGGTGTACATGGCGAACGCTTAAGATACAGGGCAATTAATTGTACAAATCTTGGCAACAGCAGTCAATATGACTTCTCGGCAATACTGAGCAATTTTTGGCTAGTCCAAGATTGTAAAGAAATTGTCAAAGACACTATCAAGTGTCGAACATTTTATACCGAAAAATTAAAGGAAAAAAAAACTCAATCTCAAATAGCAGCCGGGGATTTAATAGACTTTCGTTGTAATAGTAAAAAAAGGTCAAGAAGAAAAAGGTTATTTCCCTTAAGAACATAGTACTTTTTTTTGGTACAAAACTAAATAATGTCCTTTGCACAATTTGAATTGCCCGTAAGCACATCATGAGCACCTACCGCCAGTTATGAATACTCTGTCATTGCACCCCAGACTCTCTACCCAATCGTCATGAATCATAAAGCATATGAGATTCCTTTTGTCACATCATATTAACAGTAACACCTACAATCCTTTACATTTTCTTTGTGCACGCATCCTAGACGTGAGCTTCCTCTGTTATTAATCATTCTTAAGCTTCCGCAAGTCGCAATAAAATTAAAAGGCCTAATTATTAAGTTCAAAATTACATTAACAATGCAAAGTTCTAATTGTATTCCCACCATCATTACAAAACTTAAGTACATTGTAGCCGACCCGCCCCTGCTTTGAATGGCTTAACGACCTGAAAAAACATTAACAGAAAAGAAAGAAAGAAAATACATTTATTTGCGGCAAACATAAACACACAAAGAAGTATCTCCTTTCGAACAAAAAAAGAATTTTGAAAATCGGTCCACAATTGGCGGAGTAATCGCGTAACAAACACACAAAAAAAAAATCGAAAAGTCGAATTGAGAACCTCCTCCTTTTTTGAAGTCGGTTAAAAATAACAAGTTGGGGGTAAACATGCGTCACATTCACGCAAAACGGCCATCGCTCAGCATAATGCTAAGACCCTATACGAAACAGAGCCTCAGCGCTGGTTTTCGGCGGCAGCCGGCGTTGACGTGATGACGTCAACCAGTGCAGCATGCAATTTGACATAAATAAATACAAACAACAATCAAAAGATACGAAATAAAATAACATAAACCAGTGAAACATAATTATGATAAGACACAAACAAAAAAATTAAACAAACAAAACATGAAATTCATGTATTATTTTAAGTTCAAAATTATTGTATTATACCAACCATAACCATCCGGAATAAATCCCCTAAATGATGGTGAAAACCGCATCAAAATCCATTGCATAGTTTAGAAGAACAACGCAGTCACACGTAAAGCGACATTTATTTATACGCCATTTTTTTAATTAACCCACCCGGATTCATTTTATAGCAAGTTTTTTAGCAGAAGTTCATGTATTGTACAAAGTTCACACGCACACGGATAAAATATTTTGGATCATCTGATGAAGTTTTTAATTAGAAGCACGCGTTTATTTTTATGAGTTTCTTTTATAGTTTTTTTTTTAATTATTTAAATAAATTTTAGTTTTATTATTCTATTAAGTATAAAATGATCAAAAGATTCATTTAAATTAGGATTTTTTAAACTGCTCCTTTTAAAATGGCATTTAATAAAAAAATACAGGTCTCAAACTTGATGTGCTAATGGATTAAAAGTTATTTATTACCTATAGGTAAGTAGTTTACAAATTGTTAGCGGTAGCCAAACTAGTTTAGATTTCGAGTGACATTTGGACACGTTTATTATTATTATGCAGTCATGGCCATTCGGAATCCGAGTTTAAGCCCAAACAGATAAACAAGAAGCTGTAACCACGCGAAGAAGGAATGGAAGAAAATACTTTTATTTGCGATGAAACATGATGCAGCAGAAGACACAAAAACAAAAAGGACAAATTTGGGAAATATATACGTCAAAGTCAAATCATTTATTTCAAATACTCACATAAAAGGCACTTTTGAACGTCAAAATTTTACAAAAAATTGAATTGATTCTAGTCGTCCCTTCCAAAAGGGAGTTTCGTATGAAGAAGAATGGGCAAGAAACTCCATCGTTACTCTTTTAAAATGTTTTACAAGGTTTTGTACACATTCGTTATATTATTATAATTATATGTGAAGTCACCACGCATTACGGCCATCGACCATTTAACCCGTTGGAAACATAAATAACGAAGACTTCATGGATTTTCCAAATTTTCTATGGCGAACTAACACGCAAACTAAATGACGAATTCGCACAGTTTTTTTTTGGAATGTCCTTAGATCCAGTAGCCCCGGTTTATTACGCCCATTCTAAGACTTTGTCAGCAAGGTGTGTATAATTTACGTCAGAGTACAGAGGGGTAATTCTCGTAATTTTAAGAACGTTCACAGTCTGATCTCAGTCTCAATCTGTCAAAAATACGTCTAATTTCCCTACATTTTGACAAGTTTTTGACATTTGTTTGTCGCCGAGATGAGACTGCGACTAGATTTTGAACGTTTTAAATTACAGGAATACGGGCCCAGACGTCAGCACGTCAAGCTACCCGAAACTGTCAAATTTTCGCAATCAACTTTGAACCTAATATTTTAGCGATAAAGTTGAAAATCTATTAAAGAAATCTGACAGATTGTAGTAGCTTGTGCTAACGTCTGTACATCAAATTAAATGACTCATTATTTTCCGAACACACCTTTACTTGCATTTTCCTATATTAATGATGAAATGACAAATAATAATTTGAATGTCAAACTGCTTAGTTGATCAAGTGGGTGAAGGTTTCCTCGGTGATACTCATCACGTTTTCTTCAATGGCGTAGTTTTACTGCAGACAAATAATTTCTTCATCGGTCGATAGTTGAAGAGCGGTAATAACCTTGGTGGTTTGATAAACTTGACTGCTCTGTAGTTTGGTTTATAAAGATTACTAGCTGCGCCCTGCGGTTTCACCCGCATTAGTTTCGATCCCGTGGGAATATCAGTATAAAAATATCCTATGTGTTAAACCTGGTTATAAACTATCTGTGTGCCAAATTTCATCCAAATCCGTTCAGTACTTTTAGCGTGAAAGAGTAAAAACATCCATCCATACAAACTTTCACGTTTATAATATTAGTTGGATAACTAATTAAGTCTGGTTTCACCAAACATTATAGCTTAACTATAACTCACTAGCTGCGCCCCGCCGTTTTACCCGCACAAGTCTGTATCCCATGGAAATATCAGGATAAAAACTATCGTATGTTCTAATCCAGGTCATCGTCTACCCACGTGCCAAATTTCATCCAAATCCGTTCATCCGTTTCAGCGTGAAAGCGAAAACAAACAGTCATCAATCAAATCTTTTCTCTTTATAATTTTAGTTTAGAAATTAAATCTGTTATCTTTATACTTAATATTAGTTCAAACAAAGGATGAACAGAGGTAGTGTAAAAAAAAAATGTAGTGAACCGTTTGTTCTATTGTAAAAAACAGAATAATATTTGGGAATGTACTTTTTTTTGTGCTCATATTATTCTCGTTCGAGTTTAAAGATTATTTTCTTTTTATTTTATTCTTTTCGGGAATCTTACAGCTAACATAAATGGTGTTCTTAAACAATATAAAGTTTCCACTGATAAACACGTAATCCTGAAAACTATAAAGAAAACTACGAACACTTTTTTTTTTTATACACAATTTTTTTTTATAATTTATAAACTTTATTGTCCCTAAGAATACAGAAAAGAAGATTATTATTGATGTTGTAATGATATTACAAAACATAACGTAACGCCTGTATTTCCCGAGTCGGTAGAACAGAAGATGAGGAGGAAGTGATGGGATTTTGTTATCAAACAAATCCTCCATGTAAGTTTTGCATAATCAGCTCAAAACTCAAACTCCAAGCATTTATTTCAAATAAACTAATTACAAGCACTTTTGAATTGTAAAAGGGGCAGTCAGTCAGAAAGATAAAGCTAGTTGGCTATTCCAAAGCGTAGTAGGTACCTATGCAGAAGAACGGGCAAGAAACTCCATGGACACTGTTTTAAATCATAATTTTTTTATTTTGGGGCTGGGACACAAGCCTCCTCACTGTGACGGAGTGGGCCGTAATCGACCACGCGGGCCCAGTGGGTTGGTACGGATTGCGGTTTGCGGGTTTACTGTAGAGTCTACTATTTTTTATTTCCTATCAAGATTCATCATCTGTAAACATAATTACTACGCATGTGCATTAGCATGCAATGCTTTGTTCTATTGCAGAAGATTAATATCTTGTTAAAAAGATTAATTTTATTGCAACCTTACTGGAACGATTACAACTTGTGATACTGTATCATAGGCTAGTAATAAAATATGTTTATTAAATAACCTTTATACTGAACAAAATTTATAACAACATTCATTTAAAATCAACAAAATACCAAAAGTTCATTAGCATTTCAGGTTATTATTATTATTATTAAAGCGGGCCATTATGTTAATTAACTTTAAAAAACGGCCCAAGAGAGTGTCGGATCACGCACAATACAGAATTCCGTGGTTGGTATAAATTTATCCCAAGAACAAACTTAACTTTGTAGTTGAATTTTTTTTTACCTATATATCGATATACGTCACGGTTAATTTTGCATTCACAAACATAAGTTTGTAAACGCAATTTTTTTTTTACTCTATTAATACTACCTACGAATTAACGATTTTTGGACTTTTTCCTTTACCTTGCTTCTTGCCAAATTTCATGATTCTAGGTCAAAGGGAAGTACCCTATAGGTTTTGATTTATTTGCGAGTATCAAAATATGTCGCGTAAATGACTGTATTTTTTTATTGTGATAACTTAGAAGCTTGATTTTTATAGATCTCTAAGGCACCATTAAACCTACGTATTTGATATTAATGTCGATTTGATACCTCCACGCGTTCCTGAGAAAAAGGGTCTCGAAGGTCGTGATCCTAAAAGGGTTCCGTTTTTTCCTTTTGAGGTATATGGACCCCTAAAAAACCTACAATAGTTTTATGGCCATGAGAAGACAACTTTTTGGCGGGACACGGTCACACCCATAAATTAAATTAACTAAAACTGATACCTAATAATTGTATTATGGTTAGTTTTAATTTGACATAATAATATTATTCTTAAAATTTTATAATCATAAAATCATGTTTTATTGAAATGGCAAGAACAAAGGATTCTAAAAAAATACCTTAAAAAAAGTCGTTGAGTTTCTCATTAAACCATCTAAAAATAAAAGTAGTACCCAAGTAGAACAATAGAAAATGCCAAAAACATGAAATCCTTGATCTAACACGCCTAATACCTATGCAAATAAAAAAAATCGTAACAAAATGTTATGATAAATCATTCGAATGCTTCTGGAAGGAAATTAAGCAAAGGAATTAACTTATTAAGTTCAAAATGAATGGACGTATGCAAATCATTGATGATGACGTTGATAAATCAATTACGCACACACTCGTAAAAGGCGATCAGCAATTTTATCGACCTGTAATCACTCTGTGTTGAAGTTATGTTTCCTTCCATATAAACTGTATTCTTTAAAAACAAGTTCATTAGTCATTCACAGCTTATTAAAATATATTTTCCTTCATTTAAAGACATAGTACATTGTATTTAGGGACAATCAGAAGAAACGATGACATTGTGAATAATTATTCCGATAACATAACATGCCCGGCTTATAATGTTCCCACTGCTGGGACACAAGCCACTTCTCTGTAAGCGGGAGTGGGCTGTAATCTACCACGCGGGCCTAGTGCGGGTTGATGGATAACATAACATAATCAGCCTATAGGTCCCACTGCTGGGAGACTTGCCTCCTTTCTAAAAATAAAAAAAAAATCTCAAATCAAATCAATCTCTAATTATTTGAAAAAAATTGTACCGAAGGACCAGATATTTAATTAATCCGGACCCTAGCAATGTTTTAATAAGAATAAAGTGAACAATGTTGAAAGTTAATGTAATAATACTTTTTTCATAATTAGACCATTCAAAATGTAATGGGTGTAATTTATCTATAATATTTATGTATTTAGAAATATATAAGAATGTTTATCAGTTGTCTAGTACCCATAACACAAGCTCTGCTTAGCTTGGGACTAGATGGCGTTGTGTGATAGTTGTGGAATATTTATTTATTTATTTATTTATTCCCGTCGGCTTATTTTTTACTCTCACAGAGTAAATTAACGCAACCAACGTACAGCGATAATTCTATATAAATAACAATATATTATTATGAGCACTGACTACATGTACGAGTAAGTATACGTTTTCTATTACAAAACCGAGCTGACTGACATTGACTGTGAGAAAAGTGTTACAAGTTCACAAATATGTATAGTTGTGGTGAAAGCGGCCGGAGGCGCCGCCTAGCTGAGCTTTGACGAACTACAAACTGAGCACACAATGAATTGATGCTAGGGATATGTCTGGAGATTCTGTCCGGTGAAAACGGCTCGGCAAAGTACTACATTATTTAGAACCATTTATCCCCAACAATGTGTCGATTTTCAAATATGTAGCAATAAATACTTCAGAAAATATGATAAATATGAGTTAGGTATTTGTAAAGATGGACAATATTTATGGCTTTTAGTAGGCCTAAAATAACTTGCATCAAGTTATAAATAAAAATATTCCACCACGTTTTTATTATGGTAATGATAAATAGTTTGAATTATTAATAAAAAACAAGCCATATTTAGCCATTCATTCAGACATACTAATGCTAATAAAATCGCCACATTGTATGATATTATTACTATTATATTTTTATTGTTTTTTTTTTCAAAACATAAATTGGGTTATTTCTTTGGTTTATTTTTCGGCCTTAGGTATTGTCATATCAAGTTTATTTATACGTACTATTTTCAAACTAAAAGTGACAACGAATTTTTTTTTACTACTAATGGCCAAGGTTTGTTTATCAGGAACTTTTTTTTTGTTTAGCTATTAAATATTCGCTATTAAATTACTATAATGGACTCAGCAAAAACAGTTATGTATGGAAAAAAATATTTATGAATTGTAGTTTGTGCGTATTAAATACGTCGTAATGTCATGACCTGATTGTGTGGTTACTGTTTTTTTTTTTTTTTTCAAATAAAGTGATACTGACATTAAATAAATATTTTACAAGCAATTTTATATGGAATACTACTAAAAAAAAGTAGTAATTTTCTTTCAGCGTAAATACTTAGAAACGTTACTTGGAAAGTTACGTTTCATCGTAATTACTATATTTTTTGCACGTGGATGTACCAATTAATAATAAAAGTTGCAGCTATGGGATTATCCAATGACGTAAGCACTGTCTGTAACTTTGTTATGTTCCATCTAAAGGTTCTTTACCCTTTGCCCACGATCATGTAATTATGAAACGTAACAAACAATAATACTACAATTAACTTATTGACGTATGAATGACAGACGTATATAAAAAATAAGTTAAATTAATAATAATCATAAGTCTTCTATCAATTGACGATTGAGATATACATGCCTATTAGTAAAGGTTTTTGTCTGATAGTAACAGGTATATCTTCCTGTTACACAAAAAAAATTGAAACGTCATATTCTCGTGCCAAAATGTTTATTCCATTCCTATAAATTGTGTATCCAAAAACCAGCTTATAAAAAGCATAAGTTGAAAATATGTCTAATTTTGGGTAATTCTTATTTCATTTTGAAATAAAACATTTATAAATGAACAATTGTAGGTAACATAAACACACCAATCAAAACGTAATTTTCTTACGTATTATTTAAAAACAAACTAATATCTTATCCCAAGGTAATGGTCCGTGTGGTACATAGTCATAATTGTTCACAACTCCACATAATTGTAACGGGTAAACATTACAATACTGAAGGCCGATAAGTCCGAAGATATATTGCTAAATCGCAATCACTTGTGCGTCCAAGTGCAGGTTGCATAATATTTGACGTCTTGGTGCAAAGCGAGCGCGGATTTATGACTGAACATTTTATGTTTTCACTAGCTTAGCCCACGGCGACGCGTGCGCTAAAACCTTTTGAAGTTCAATAATAAAAAGTATAAATAATTATTAGGATGCGTCCTATTTAAAAGCGATCGTCGAGCAAATACGGGTCCGTAACTTAACTTCGAGATTCATATGTTCGATTAATGTAAAGTCGACTGAACGATTGTTTGAATGGAATTTATTGCGAAACAACCTTTTATTACCAAACGCTACTTCGACTGAACGATTCATCGAATATTTATTAACCTTAATTTTGTGCAAAAATCTTAACATAAATGGTTTTTTTGTATAATAAACTTTTTTCCCTTCATTTGTGCTTTATTATCTTCCTTTTCACCAAATTTCATGTTTCTAAATCTACGGGAAGAACGTACGATATCATAAAAGTGTTTGATTTCCTCGATTATGTATGAAATAATATGTGACGAAAAATATTTTATTTAATAATTTTATTTAAATTATTAAACTATATAATAACTAAAACTCATGCGAAAGAGCAGTCCATCGATTAATAAATATTCGATGAATCGTTCAGTCGAAGTAGCGTTTGGTGATAAAAGGTTGTTTCGCAATAAATTCAATTCGATCAATCGTTCAGTCGACTTTCCATTAATCGAACATATGACCCTCGATGTCAAGTTACGGACCCAGCAAATACGCGATCACATAATCAACCTATAATGTTCTCACTGCTGGGACACAGGCTTCCTGTCTGTGAGAGGGAGTGGGCCGTAATCCACCACGCCTAACCTACTTGTTAGTCGCAGCCGTTACCACTGCTCTACTGGGCTACCAAGCCTCTACGAAAACCGAAAAGCGCCCTCTGTCGGCGCGTCCACGCGTCCAGTTCACCGTACAAAAAGTGACTTATACTATTGCGTATTGAAAGAAAGAAAAAATAAATACGTTTATTTGCGGTAAACATGACACAAAAATAATAACGAGTCGGGGGAAAACATGCGTCACATCCACGCAAAACGGCCATCGGTCAGTATATGTACAAACAAATCCCCAGAGCTGGTTTTCAGCGACACCGGTTGACGTTATGACGTCAACGCACAGCCTAAACCGCTGGTCCTAGAGACATGAAATTTGGAGGGTGTGTCCTTCGTAAAAAGTACCAACAAAGGGTTTTTTCGAAATTCCACCCCTAAGAGGGTGAAATTCGGGGATTTTGTTTGTATGGAAATTCTTATTCCTTGAGTTAATAAACTTGAAACTTGGCACCAATACTAATCTAAGTAAATTATGAAGTTTGCCATTTTATGTTTTTCTAAACTACCCCCTAAAAGGGGTTTGGGGGGTTTCGAAGTTTGTATGGAAGAATTTTAGCGCGCGTCCGATTAATTCGAAACTCAGTATTTATACCTAAGATCGAAAGTAAAGAATAATGTATATCAGGGTTTTTAGAAAATTACCCCTGACGGGCTGAAAATAGGTAGTCAATTTTACAGGGGAGGATTTTACTGCATGGCTTGATTAACTCGAAAATTAGTATAAATAATCTTTGAGTCAAGTTATGAATACAACCCAAACGATTTTATTAAATTCCACCTATGTGGGGGTGAACAGCGGGGGATACAGTTTATATGAATAATCTGCTTCATTAGGTTAATAAACTTGAAACTTTTCAAAAATACTCGCCTGAGTAAGTAATAAGGTTTATCATTATAAGTTTTTCAAAACTACCCCTCAAAGGGGGAGATAGGGGTGTTGAAGTTTGTGTGGAAGAATTTGAATGCGCAATCCGATTAACTCAAAACTCAGCGTTTACACTTAAGACCAAAAATAAAGAATAACATGTATCAGGGTTTTTTGAAAATCTACCCCTAACGGGTTGAAAAGGGGTAATTAATTTTACAGAGGAGGATTATAATACGTGGCTTGATTAACTCGAAAATTTGTATTAATACTTTTGACAGAAAATAATTAATAATAAGTATGTCAAGTTGTCGAAAATTGACCCCTGATGGAGCAAATAGGGGTAATTCGATTTTTAAGAGGAGGATTTGATCTTGAAATTGTATGTTACATTTTCACACCTAAACCACTGAACTTCCGATTTGGCAAAGAGATAGATGGCATCCTGGGGAAGGACATACTTTCAATCCTGGTAGCACGTTCCCGTGGGATAATGTCCGACATCCACGCGGGCGACGCCGCGGGCAGAAGCTAGTTTTATATATTTCACAAAATTTAATTTTACTGTCAACATTTTTTAAGTAACCATAATTATCGTATCGTATCGTATCGTATCTGCCACACACAAAATAAAACGTCCGAGAAGGATAACTGAGTGCAAAGTTCGATGACCGACTGACGATCTCGAAGTATCTTTTCTAAAATTAGATTCACTGAGGTACTTTTTAAGAAGCAAATGACCAATTCTGTATTTTCCCCGTCCTTTATGCAAGTTTTTTTGACATGTTTGTACGCAATAACTCAAGATGCAGTTGAAGATACATCGATCGCTAATGAACAAAAAATTCTGACAGTAAGGAACTTTCCAGAAGTTTTTTTTTTGTATATTTACTGCCGATATTTTCTGCAGACATCTCACCTTGAAAAGTTAGGTGAAGTGAGCTTGAAGTACTCGTAAGCGGTCATTCTACCTGATGCTAGGGATTGACAATATGGACAGCTCACTTCACCTAAGTTTTCCCGGGGAGGTTTTTACAGAATAGATCAGCGGCTCTTCTGCTAATTACCAACTGGAACCGTGTACTTAGCTTCTGACGTTTCATAAGTGCCCATGTAGGTTTATCTGAAAATAAAAATATTTTGATTTTAATTTGATTTTGTACATTGAGTACCCGTCTCATAACTTTCATAAGGATGCAGAATGGAGCAAATTGACTTTTCTCCGAACAAAGTATTACAAGAGTCATTATTCTTTTCTTGTTTCAGCATAAACTACATATTACAAAAAATCCCATTCGAAATTATAAACCAGTCAGTAATGAGGAGCTGACTACTCACCACCCTAATTGCGTAACACACTGCCAATCACAATGTGAATCTAAGAAGGATGTCGCTAATCCGTTGCTTCATATGTTCGAAGAATTTGTCAGCTCAACAACATAACGCAATGAATGTTGTTGAACTGTCAAAATGAAAGCCATTGCTACTGTTAGTGTGTTACGCCACTGACGTTGCGTTTTTCGCCAGGCGTTGACAATTTTTTTTTTTTTTAAAACGTTGCCCCTCATTAGGAACTACTCCTGTATCGAGGGTGCGTTTACAAACATTTAAACTCACATACACAAACAGCCAGACCCGGAACAACTACCTGTAGGCAATACAAATATTTGTTCCGTGCGGGAATCGAACCCGCGACACGCAGCGCAGCAGTCGATCGCTCAGCCACTGCGCCAACCGTGTCGTCAAAATTAAATTATGCGGGGCATTGAAATAATATATTTTAAAGCGTACTATAGGGTTGGGTCTGAGACTGTACGAGTATATCCAGAGTTTATATTCAGGCATTACATTAAGAGTGTCCATGGAGTGTCTTGCCCGTTCTTCTCCTTAGACACCTACTACGCTTTGGAGCGGGCAACTAGCTTCTCTTTTTTGACTGACCGACTCCTTGACAATTAAGAAGAAAAAAAACTTTTAAAAAACAAGCTTTTATTACTTATTATATATAACAAGCTTTTATAAAAAGGACTAAAAAGTTCAAAATAATTGAAAACTGTGTTAAATTACATTGTGTTCTCAATGTTCCATCAAAATGTAAAGCTTGTTTTTTAAAAGTAATTTTATTTTTAACTTTTTAGTATTTTTGATGCGAGATTGACTATAATACAACGATTGATTGACGATATAATACGGCGTAGTTCGTAGCGCGTAGCAGTGTTTTTTCGTTATATGCGTATACTGCATTTAAGCCACCTGTTCATATTTTGTCCCTGGTTACCATCTAGCACCAAAGTACTCGTCAAGACGAATCAAACGAGCCCAAACTCGATGGTCTTATGTCGTTTAATTATCGAGTTCCTATGGCCATCTTCCAGCTCCATCATCAGACCCTGGTTACCATCTAGTACCAAAGTTCTCGTCAAGACGGATCAAACGAGTCCAAACTCGATGGGGTTGTGTTGTTTAACTACCGAGTTCCTATGGCCACCTTCCTGTTCCATCTTCAGAACAGCTCCATGTCATAATAATTATGCATTGTCATCCGATTTACACATGCATGCAAAATTACAGGTTAATCGGTTTGAAGATATCTGCTTCAAAATTGAGTTGCAAGAGTCCACCCGAACATACATACATTCATACATACTTCGCAAGTTAAATAAAAGCTTGTAAAAAGTGCCTATAATTGGTTGAACTAAAATAAATGTTTTGAGTTTTATAATTTACTCTAGTACATTATTACTATCCTGTAAAAAGCATTCATATGATGAAATATAGACACCAAATATACAGAAAATGTTAAGTACACTGGTCCCAATCCAGACTAAAATGCTTATACATTATAAGACAATATTCTTGTCACCAAATACATAATAATGTGGTGTCATGGGTATATTTCGTTCTTTGTTTTAACGACTATTTCTCACGTTTTTACGCGTAATTCTTGACTAATTAACCTAGTATTTTCGTGTAGGCTATGTACTAGACACACAGGTATTTGTACCTATATTAAAAACTAAAAATCTTATAATATACAAATTATGGTATAATCTGAAAAAATGGGTTATATGAAAATGACACAATACACACAAAAAAATAATCCTTTTAATATAAATCGTAATATAATATGAATATTCTAGGAAAAAAATATTCTGCACCCGGAAGTGGACGCAATATAGGTAGTATTTAAAAAATCAAAGTTTTTTAATGTGGGAAATACTTATAAGTCCATTGTACTGTGTAATTTCAGCTAATTAACAAAAAATAAACAAAATCAAAACACTTTGCTACGTAGTTGGAAAATACTGACGCACTTCGAACTCCACAAGAAATCTGACCGCTCTGTAACACACGGAAAAACCGACTTTTTGTGCACGTCAAAAGGTTGAATATTCTTCAACGGTGTCGTGTGACTTGTGTCCTTGTATTCGCGTGGGAGTAGGAAGGCTTGTGACTGGTGGAGTAAGCGCGGGCTATTCAATTGTGGCTCGGATATCGGCGTGCGCACACTTTCGCAAAACTTCAGTTAAGTTTTCGCTTTCATCCGCTGAGATGATGCGCGCACGTGTTTAGTTTTGTAGCCATTAATAAATCTACTGACGAAAAATGCTAGCTACTAAATACCATAGGTAACACCAATTTATTTAAATCGTGTAAAATTGTTTTGAAATATTTTTAATATTAATTTCATTAGTAAATACTGCAATTTTAAATAAAAATGAAAATAATAATATCAAGTGAAAATTTAATACACAAAAAATAATTTTAAATAATGATATTTGGTGACGACACAAAGAAAAGTTTCATTGCTTAAAAAATAAATAATAATTTTAACATCAGTTTTATTTCTTAAGAAAATATACAGTATTAAAAAGAAAACCTGAAGTATTATGACTAACCGTTTTTGCTTTATAAATAAATAAAATATTATTTAAAAACTTATTTGTTAAACTGTAACTGTAACCAACAATTTAATTTTGTAAATTATCTTACTGAGCCACTTTATTTAAAAAAAAATGAAGTTTTGCCTCATTTAATTATATGCTTTCACTAACTTTCATTGTATAACTTGTTTTTTTATTTTTTATTTCAGGTGACAGCTTGCTCTGCGTAAATTGTTACCAGGACTGTCAACGAGCAAAAGACTTCATAAAAGTGAAGTGGCAGTGACAAGTGAGAAGTGAGACTGAAACAAAAATAATAAAATAATAATATTATTAATAATAGTTCAGTGACCAATAAAAAAATAGCAAAAATGACGGGCGTTGTGAAAATTGCCTTAGACGATTATTATTCGGACAGCAATTGGACGACGATTATCAACAAATATTGGATGCTAGCAGAAAGAGTTTCAGGTAATTATTATTGTTTAATTTAAGTATTCTTTTAAATGCGTATTTTTTTCGTTAAATGACGAGCAACCCTAGTTTTTCACTAAAAACAATTAAATAAGAAGTACGGCGCCAGCACATCAAACTATTAAAATCTGTCAAATTTCTTTAATAGATTTTCAACTTTATCGCATTAGGTTCATAGTTGATTGGGAAAATTTGACAGTTTCGGGTAGCTTGATGTGCTGGTCTGTACCTACAATCTGAAAAATATAAACATAAAGGAAAATCTTCTCACGGTGAGCCAAACATAAAATTATATCTTTTATCCATCAAAAATAATAAACACAGACCATTCAATTATATTGACAAGAGGTTACAATAGGATGATGTATTGCCTAATGTAAAGTTTCTGAGATCGAAAATCATAAGTCATCGAAGAAAGTTTATAGCATTCCTAAATAAGCACTATTAGATAAAATCAGACAAGATATCAATCGAGATTTAAATGCTATTTATTATACTCGTAAAAGACAATCATAGCATTTAAAAGTCATGTTTTTCTAACTGAACAGACAGTTGTGCTGCTGGGGAGTTCGTTGCGCCACTTCTTCTTCCCAACTACTACAAAGTGGCGAGTGGCAAGCGTTTTGGGGGACTGTCTTATGTAATTTTGACGTTCGAAAAGAGTTGATTCTCAGCCTAATTTGAATAAATAATTTTAAAAAGGCGTGAAACACTTAAAACCTTTTACCATTCAACCGTCTTTAAAATATTATTTTAGTGCATATATGAATATCCTGGTTTAGTTGTCTATTTTTGAAAGAAAAAATTATCCACTCCAACTTTAAAGGTGTTAAACAAAACGGGCCCTTTCACCACTCCCAAGAGTAAAGAAACATAGACACAACATTCCAAACGATTTTCCATCGGAACTGAACAAGGTCTACGTACATACAAAGAATATTACAATACCTGTACCTTGTCACGCGATGTATAATAAACCTGTTAAGTTATATAATGGTGTAACAAAGGCAAATTACTTCCGACACGTTTTATTGTGTCATAATGACTATTAAATACCCAAAGAACAATTTCTGTAATTCAAAACGTTCAAAATCTAGTCGCAATCTCATCTCAGCGACACTCAATGTCAAAAACTTGTCAAAAATGAAGAGAAGTTAGAGGTATTTTTGACAGATTGAGACTGAGAACAGACTGTGAACGTTCTTAAAATTACGAGAATTACCCGTCCGTTATTAGTACTTGCTTTATGTTAGACAGGTAGGTAGCTAATAAAATAGTGGTATTTAGGTCATACTGCATCCATCTAGGTTCTTGCCAAGGACGAGAGCTTTCATGGACTTCTTTCATTTCGTCACAAACTACACTCAGCGGCAGTCAATGTGGCCCAAGCCCTAAACACGATTTTGTGAACACATAAAACTTATTCTATGAGATTCTTTAATGGGAACAGATGCCAAGTAGCGTCTCTAGTTACCAGTTATGTAAATAGTTTCACATTAAATTAGTTTAAAATTAAATTATGTATGAAATTATGCCAAAGCTGTTTTTAAAGTTCACCGCGAATATAAGTTAATAGATTTATTTTTATTAACAAGCTGTAAGCAATTTCTTTTTTACGGCTTTTTATTTATGTGTTAGTTATGCTGAAATCAGAAAAAAAATAACATGCCACATAGCGTTATGTAGGCCGCTTGGGCCTGCTTGTGATTCGCCGAAGGTAGTTAAATATTAGCCAGTCATCAAAGTCGTAGAGGTTGACTGGCCAGGATGCGCCAAACGTATCTATATTTCTCTAAAGACACTAATGTGGATACAATTTATTACACGGACTAAAAATATATATCGTCGTAGAACGGATTCTTCTGAATGCTAAATAATCTTAGATAACCATAACTAAACACACATCAATAAGAGAAAGAACCCGGAAGCACTTGAAATTGACATTTAATTTATAATAAAACAATCTTTGAAATAAATAAAAAAAAAAAACTTAATTAAAAACCACCTTGTCTTCACAACGAAACCAAAAACCGTGTATAAATTGGTAAATATAATATATCTATGCTATGCAAATCGAGAGTTAAAGAAAATGCAGTTTAAATACTACTTCCCGAGAAACCGGAATAACGAGTGGCTAGTCGAAGTGTGTCTAGTCGTAGTACGGTCTCTACGATGGGTTAACAAGACGGTTATTGGTTTAACTGGCATAGTAAGAACTCGGAAGAAATGAATATCTATTCATATTAATTGGGATAATTAATTATGTGTTTAAGACAGAGAGAACGAAAGTAATGCCGTGTTACGTAATTACTCCACAGGCACACCTCTGCTTACCTATTCGAGGTACACAGACGTAATTTTGTGTTGATAAGAAGAACGTTTTTTTTAAGGAAATGTTATATAGGATATAGCGATATTATTAAAACAGTGGCTACTATTATTATGTATCCAATCCTACTGATATTAGAAACGCGAAAGTTTGTGAGGATGGATGGATGTTTGTTACTTCTTCATGCAAAAACTACTGAAAGGATTTGTATGAAATTTGGCACATAGATAGTTTAGAACCAGAATTAACATATAGGATACATTTTATCCCGATATTCCCATGGGATCGAAACTTATGCGGGTGAAAGCGCGGGGCGCAGCTAGTAAAAATATAAATCTATCACACTCTTTTTTTTAAATAATAATCAATAATTAAAAATCTTACTCATCACTTCATCATCAACTTAAATAATGAAAAAGACTGCATTGAGTGTACTCTTTTTGTCTCTTGTTTCTTATAAACTTACTAACTTAAACCATAAAAAGAAACATAACATTTGAAATTCTAGGTTTTAGTGTCAATGTCAACCTCAATTTTTTCGTTTTCAATGTCATTACCTAACGCGTTAGAAAAACTTGTTTGCGAGTAAAGTTATGTTGCGATGCATGTAAACGACGTAGAGTAATAAAAAAAGCCAAGTGCGAGTCGAAGTCGAACACGAAGGGTTTCCTACCACCGTACAATATTTGACATCATAACAGTTCAGCTACGCGTGCAGCGCGCAGTAGGTGAGCTGCCCTGTCCTCAGCTTAGACGTAGAATCTGGTACGTAGAACCAGTAGGTAGAACTGGTACATAGAACCCTGGACGGCGCAATAAGGTGCGCATGTTACTGAAGTGCGAAAGCAGCAAGCCGCGTGCGATGTGTCCAGCCTCATTCCCCCTTCCACGGCCAAGAAATGGTGTAGGGGGACATGGGGAAGCTTAACACATCGCAGCAGTTTACAGGCAGATAGTTTGCAAAGACATGCGTGTCACAACAATGAGAGATGCAATATGAGGTTATGTTTGTGACACGCGAGCATAAAACACAAGATAAACAATGATCTTAGCAGCTGGCTTGCTATACTATAGCTAATAATACACAGAGAGGCCTTGCACATGCCAGATGCAGCAGCAATACATACATATTTCCGTCTCCTATGCACTGGATAACCTACCGCCGCGTGGCCTGACATTAGTAAACGCGCAATGAGATATTAGATAGGTAGATAGATAATAACAATGGTTATCCAGTGCAGAGGGTCTGGTATAATTACCAAATCAATGAGGAACGCACCCTAGATTTGGGGTATACAGTTTATTGCGGGTCAGGTAATCACTCCTGCTAGCTAAGCAAGTGGATGTTAAAATGACTGAATGAGAGTGTTCTTAGTAAATTAGCGTTGTGCCATGATTCTAGTGATGTGACTTGCAACTTACTAATTATCAGTCGACTATTTGCCGTTGAGCCCCTCACAATGCTACAATATGTATAGATACTATACATGATGTTCTTCGGGAAGGTTGGGTGCGCAAAGGGCGTGCGTGTATAACCAGCAGGCCAAATCCCGTAATAAAAAGTTTTCATAATGCAGTCGCAATCTCACCTCAGCGATCATCAATGTCAAAAACTTGTCAAAAATGCTGGGAAATTACACAGATTGACACTGAGATCAGACTTGGAAACGTTCTTAAATTTACGAGAATTGTCTCTCAGATTTATGAACGTAAACGAAGCAAAAAGAATGTGTAAGGATCGTAGCAGATGGCGTTCCGTAGTTCCTGTCTACCCCCATGAGAAGAAGGTGTGAGTTTATGTATATTTATGTAAAGAGTCGAGAGAGGCTTATGATACCAATGTCCTTCCGTTATACGTACAATAAAACACGTATAAATTAAATCTAAAGAGTGATTGTGCAAAATTGACGCAATTGCACTTTAATAATGATGTCAAGGACTAAATCCATAAAATAATTATTTGAACAAGTTTAACTTGGGCACTGAAGTGCGAATGAAGTGTACAGACACTTCGTACTAAATAATACAATGTATTAATACTATTACACAAACAACAAAAGCGTCCAGTTCTCATTAAAAAAATAATTACGAAGAAAAAAAGCATTGATTGGTAGAAAACAATAATAATTTTACAAGAATAGTTAGTTAATTTATATCTATTTGTTAATTATATACAGATAACAGGTTAATAATGTATAGATAGCCTAAACAATAGAAAGCAAATACATCATGTTAGAACATCTACGGAACAATGATACGCCACTTTCACATTCTGATTTCACGCAGTAAGCTACACTGACCACGGTGTGGTGACCACAGGTTGCACTCGATCATTATGTGGCTGTTATCATAATTTATTTACTTCACATCTGATATTATGGTTGTAAGAAAAGTTTAGGGAAAATGAAGCGTTCTTACATAAAACCTTTTACTGTTATATAATGACTGGAGTAACCAAAACGTAACGCCCTCCAAAAGTTAGTTGATATTTTTCCACTTTAGCTTTCATGCCACATTATGATTTAAAATCCTAGTTTCAAATGTTTAAACTATACACTATAACATTTTTATTGACTAAGGGCTAATTTTTCAATCGACAGATACTTTTAAATCGTGGAATAAAATTGACGTGTGACAGTTTTTGTATGAAGGAAGTGTCAAAAATTCAAAATTATTCCTCCGATAAAATTATCTGGCATTGAAAAAATCAGCCCTAATTCAACTACTTACGAGTTATCATAAAAAATATAAATTTTTAATTATTTATTTTTATATACTATTAACGTTTCTCAAGACCATAGGGCCCTGTCCATTTGAAGGCGTATGAGTTGCCGAAACTAACTTATTTATTCATTATTATTGTAATATTCTCTGAATAGTAATCATAAAAATAATACTGCTATCGCCTGTAAATACCACGCGTTGATGTCTTTTTTACCGAAAATTCTCACAGTTCTCCGAAAATAATGCTGAACAAAATTATTATTTTGAAAATCAATAATTGTCTTACCCTATCTCTTATTTTTTTTTTTTTTTTTGTAAAATTGTTTACACGTTTCATCTCTTAACGATAGTATCATTTTAATTAAATGATACTTATCGGATTAATGTTTTGTTTAGTAATAAAAATTTGTTAGATGTTTTTTTTTTAATTCATATTTATTGCAAGATTCGTTTTATTTAATTAACGATTTGGATTTAAGCTTAGGCTTAATTTGCACGGAGTTTCCATTATAATAATCACGTCTTAACCTTTTGATCAAAAACCATATTTATTAATATGAAGAAATCTCAGAACAGAAGGGAGTGGAGTCGTGAAATTTTAATTAAAGGGTAAATTTAAAAATTAAATTCTTGTAAACTGTTTTGACAAGTCAATTAGTGTCTTTCTTTTCCTGTTAAATGTCCATATATTTTATTCGCCATGGTCCGTTGGAAAAAATGACCGACATTGTCCAGTAATCAATGCACTGCCCGATAAGTACTTTCCCCCTCCAGGGCTTTTACGTAGTAATGTTGTAAATTGTATAATATAATTTCTTTAACCGCTACTGCATCAATTTTTGAACAACTGAAGAGAGAATGCAGTTACGTTAAGTAACCGTAATTGTATTCTCTCTTCAGTTGTTTATTCACACAACGGCACTGACTTTCTATTTTGGATTAATTGATATAATTGTGGGTTTCTAAAATAAATACAAAAATTGTGTGAAATTAGTCCTGGCTTAGTTATTAAGTGTTCTTTTGGTACTCATGCTCATTCTTTTGGCTAAAATTTCGAAGAGCAAAATTTGCTTTCAGATAGCATAATTTCAACATTTTAAGAGACTTAAAAAATGCAACTGAGGAAATAAGAATGGTTTATCAATTATAAATATGTCGCTTATTATTTATTATTATGATTACATCGCCTTATCTCTTCCTTGACGTTGCTATTAACTGCAAGGCTACCTAGCGTGATGCTTGTCATAAAATTAAACGTAATTTTCTTACATTATCGTCACTACCGCTACAGAATGTGAAAAAAATACATTTTTTTCTTCTTAAATACTGGCAACAAGATGATAGAGATAAAATCCCAAAGCTACAATGAATGTACGCCACACGTTAAACCAGTTTGAAAAGATATGAATGGAAATATTAATGAATGAAATTGTTTTATCGTTTTAAAACGAATGATGATGCTTTTTTACCTACAACGTGTCGTTTTTTGCCTTTTTTTGTTGTGTACAAAATGTCGAAAGTAAAAAGAAGAAAATTGCCTAATTCAATTTATTACTATGTATGCCATCGGCTTTACTCGTGTTTGGTGACTTTTATCTTCCGAGGTTGGTTTCACTACACAGATCATTTTGGATTGATTTTTTAATTGCATTTTTATTCTAAATAAGTACTTATTTAGTATACAAAAAATTGGTCTCTTTTCATGTAAGTTACAGTAGAAATTACAATACATAATTTTTTTTCGACTGGCCCTGGAGGGTCACGTATTTCGGGATAACTTCTTTACCTATTTAATTTCGGAAAACTAATCCAGTACAAAAACTAAGTCGTGTAAAACAAGTGCACAATTCACAATTTTCTAGAGCTATTAAAAAAAAAAACAGAAGCACATCACTGAAGTCTCTTATCTAACATATGCCTTTTCATTCAAGATCCACGCGTCCAAGGATGGTTCCTCTTCGACACACCACTGCCCACCGTGGCGATGGTGTGTGTATACCTGGCGTTCGTGATGGTGGTTGGCCCACTATGGATGGCGAATAGGAAAGCATTCCAGATACAGAACACCTTAGTTGGGTACAACGCGCTACAGGTGCTGCTATCTTCGTATATGTTTTATGAGGTAAGATAATTATATTTACATACCTACCATCTAGTGATTAGTTCCATCCAATAATTGCCTGGAACAAATAGTTTTTAGAGATCGTTTGTAACGTTCTTGTTTGGGTAAATACTAAACGTTCTTCCTATCTGAGATAAATAGATCTACCCATTTCTTGGTTTACTGTCCGCAAGCCATGTGTATTTCCTAGGTTTGATTCCCGGGCCTGAACAAGTGGTATTGTGTTTATCAATTAGAAATTCTCAGTAGCAATCTGCAGTCTGGATTTTTGACCGGGTAATGGTAATAGGCTTGCCTCCTATTACGTAGGACTCTATAACAAAACTGGAAAACTGTGAATCTCCACCACTACACCACTACTAAAGCATCTGCTTACCTCTCGTAGAAATATAGTCGTGATGTTATGACATTATTTCAGTAAATGTTGGAACTTCCAACTGGTTTTATAGCAACTGCATCACCTCAGAGGTCACGTCCACACAAGACGTGCTCTTTGTGCCATTGTACTGCGGCCGTCACCCTCAGACCAAGTTGAATATTCTCATGTACGTCTAGTTTCTCTGGTACATAATTACATGACCTTATTTAAACACCGGAACACAGGTTTACATTGAACTTGGTATTATGGATCATGGTTATGTTATAACTAACTTCTGCTCGCGATTTAGTTCGCGTGGTCCAGCCCATAACACATAGCGTCGCATCGCATCGCCCGCTTGCACTATTACTGCGTATTCGTTTAGCGTTCTTTCTGACTTTTTTCTTTTTATTCGATATTAGTGTGGTGTTTAATATAGATATATAAATCTAAAAACATAAGTTATAATAGTAACTTTTTGATAAAAGATCCCATTTTCTAATTTTTGCATCAATGAATCATGTGAACAAACTTTCTGATTAACATAGTATCTTTTGAAGCCAATTTGTTAACCCACACATGATAAATGTTAGTCAGGAAGCAAAAATATTCTACAACATAAAAAACCCACACACAATTTGGAGACCTTTTTATTTTATTTTTGGGTGGGAAATCATCATATTATTATTATGACTTCTCCAGCTCTGGGCGGAGCGGGAGGGCGTGTCAGACTTTTACTGACTAAAACCCACCCGTGTTCCTTCAGTTGCCTGTGCCAGTGGCCACGGTATCTCTTTCGAACAACCTGCGGCCCTGGCAGGCATCGGCCCTAGCGGACCCCGTCAGTTCATGCTGACATCTGTTTGAGGCGCGCGTGGAACACAACGCGCCGTCGCCCCGGGCCTGGTCCTTACCTACCGGGCGGCGAGCTGCCCATTGCTCGCCGCCCGCAAGCTCGTGCCTACGGTGGCCAGGAGTCGGCTGTTGAATCCCGACGCGACTGTTGAGGGCGCAGAGATTACCCCTCCCTCACGCTTTGCGAGCATTAGCTTCGCAGAAGGAGGTGACGACTTCCCATGCACTCTCGCTCCGTACCATGGCCTGGAACAGGACCGGACGCGAAAGATCGCCGCCACGAGAACGCGGCGGTGCTCCGCCAAGCCGGGCAGAACTCCACCGTATGCTCCACCGTGTCCTCCGGGCGATCCATACAGTGGTGACACCCTGGCGTTTCTTCCCGCCTTATCCTGAACAGGAACCTCCCGAAACAACCGTATCCGGTGAAGACCTGCGTCAGGTGGAAGGTGAGGGCACCGTGGCGCCTCTCCAGTCACTCCCTAAAAGACGGGATTTATCGCCGCAATTGTGGCGTGCGTAGCACTGGGTTGCGACAATCGCACTCTCCGTGTCGCCATGAGATCTCGCCGAAGCTCTGTCCGCAGTACCGTGATTTCTCGCGGCAGCGGAGTTACGCCCCGGCGTTTTGCCTCCTCTCAACACTCCCATATGTGGGCGAGGACTTTTGCCTCCAGATTCCATGGCGGCAATCCGGCAAGGAGGCTCGCCGCCTCAGCGGAAACCGTGCGGTATCCTCGGACCAGCTGGACGGCCATGACCCTTTGGAACGCGTTCAACCGGGCTGGTCGCTACCTTAAGGAACGCGCCCACACCGGTGCCCCGTAAAGGGCCATAGACCGCACGACCACCGCATAGAGCGTCCGGCAGGAGGCGTTTGGTCCCCCTAGATGCGGCAGGAGCCGCCTCAAGGCAGCCCCGGCCCGCTCCAGTCTGGGAGCCAAACGTCGGAAATGCTCCACGAAGTTCCACCGGCTGTCGAGGACGAGTCCCAGGTGCTTCATCGTCAACTCGACGCCGAAGTGAACCCCTCCTACCGTTATTTGGGAACCCGATGGTGGCGCGTCCCGAGGACCAAGAAAATACATGGCCTCAGACTTGTGCAGGGCCACCTCGAGTCCCAATTGTCGAATCCTCTCGACGATTGTCGTAACCCCGTGTGTCGCTACTTCGGCCGCCGCCTGGTGTGACCTACCCTGCACCAGGACGTGCGTGCGTCAGCGTAACAAACCACGCTGACACCGCTAGGGAGGTCTGCGCGCAGCACCCAGTCGTACCCGATATCCCACAGATGCGGCTCCAAGAACGATCCCTGTGGGACACCGCACGACATCTCTCGCCGGTTCCACTCTCCCCGGTGACCGGAGTAGATGACGGCCCTGTCCGTCAAATAGGCCTTGACAATGCGACGGAGGTAGGTCCGGCATCCGGTGATGTCTAGAGACATCGCCAAGATAACCCTAACCCGCACCACAGCATCCTCGTATGGCCGGTAAGCGGACGGAGAGTCCGCAGAATTTAAACATTGTAAGCTGTTTAGACACCGAATAATTCAAATAAAAAACATGAGGCCATCGTATTGTATACAAAAAATGCCTTTTGTAAATTCAAAATAAATTAGTAAGTAGCAAACATAACAGGCAATAAATTAATTTGATATGCGAACTTTATATTCACGTTAACAGCTCAATTAATTAAAATTACGCCTACTAATTAACATAACAATTGTTAATTTGCTTAAAGCTTGTACAATATAATCGTTCGGGTTCATATAAAAAGTTTTGCTTTTGAAGTATGAATTAGGTGTAGAGCGCTTAGGTAGTATAATCAGAAGAGCTTACTTACAGTTACGATTTTTGACGATTCCAGTAGCTCGTAGTAGCAGTATTTTTTTCGATGTATGACTAAACTTATGCTGTACCCTAAATATCCTTTTGTTTTTGTATTTATTTATATAGTTAGTTAGTTAGTATTTTAATTTAGTACCTAGTGTAAAAAGTCAGTTAAGAGATTATGAAAATAAACAGATTATTGATAGATTTATCTTATGTGTTAGTTCAGAACATTGAACTCAGAATGACTGCTACATGGAAATGTCTTTACCGGTATTGCTTATGCATTATGTTTACCAGACGAATTAGATATCAAATTTCACGTTGTTATAAATTGGATCCTTAGTAAGAACTGATAATTTGTATATCCTACAATTACTATTTGTTTTGAGTATGTTAGTTCGTAGTATATTTGAATTCTCAGATAATTTTTAAGTTTTGAAACAATAAACTCGATGTTAAACATAACAAAGTTCAAATTCCATTGCAACCAAAATGTATTTAAGAGCTATTTATTAAAAATAGTCTCACAATAATCATCTTTAGAATACACAACCCTAAAGTACATAGTTGAGAAAGTAGGAAAGGACGTAAATTATCTGAGATTAGAAAATGAAGTACAGTTTGATTTGTATACTGCCCGGTTGAGTCAGGAAAATTGCATTATTATAAAAATCAAGACTTTTATAAATCACCACTATTCACACTTCACTATCACAATAATGCAAGGTGTGGAAGCAAACATATTTAATAATGTTGATATTAGTTCATACTTTCGCACCCAGTTATGTACCTTGTCTCATTCATACTCCAAACTTTGCTCCTATACAAACAAAGCGAACTAATTAACAAATCGATTGTTCTACACAATCGCATGGTTTAGCAATATGACATGTCAAGGCGGCTTGACAATTTCATGGGACCATGACGGTGCGATACATGCAACCTTTTTCAGACTCTTACTGACTAAAACCCACCCGTGTTCCTTCCTTAGCCCTTTATGTACCAGGGCAGCGGTAACCTTTTCGGACGATCCCGCTACCCCGGCAGGCTTCGGACCTGTCGGGCCCCGTCAACTATGCTGACATCTCTTTGAGGCGCACGTGGAACACATACGCGCCGTCCGGCACGGGCCTGGTCCTGATCGGACGGAGAGCTACCCATTGCTCTCCGCCCGCAGGCCCGCGCCTACGGTGGCCGGGAGTTGTCACGCGGCTCCCGACGCCCGGAGCGTCTCCCTCGGCGGCTGAGGCGTGAGGATCTCTCCCTCGCCCATCCCGCCACCTCCTTCGCTAGCATGACTGCTTCGCAGCAGGAGGTGACGGCCTATACATGCAACCTTGGGTCGTATTTCAGGGAGATTAGAGTTGAATTAAGATAGAACAAAAACTCGTTTACGAGAATAACAATTGAAAGTGTAATTTTACTGGTTTTTAAGTGTTTTTAGTTTGTTCTTGTAGATATGTTATTAAAGCAGATTGTTTTCAGAGACGTTCACATAATGTGAATGAATTTAAAATATAATGCTTGGTATGTAAAGATGGTCACCCATCCACCGACCAACCACAATAATTTCTCTTAATTTTTATTTTAGTAACCGACAAAAAATTTCAACTCAGGGAAGTTGAGAATCATGTACTGAATCCATGATAACAGGTTGCGCGTCGATTTCCCTGCCACCCTGTATAACTGACTGTGGCATCTTTGAGCCACTTAATAAGTCATACCATTATAAAAGGCTTTAAATTAATAAACTATGTATGCTCGGTTATTGCATACCAGCAATCTCAATAGAACATTTTTATGGTGGTGTTGTGTCACTGTTAATGAAGACATGTTGACAGCACGTAGGCACAGATTAAAATAATAAACTCGGGTGGAGTCGGAGAAAGCTAATACCTACATCACCGCATTGATGTTACGATAGATTGACGTTTTTTTTGCAAGGTAACGACTATAAATGATAGCGTGGCTAGCTGACATATGGCAAATAATTTAATTTAATGTTCTGGGTTTTGTTAATTACTTTATGTAACTAGTATTGTATACAATCAAGTATTTTATAACTAAATAGACAGCTGTGCTGTTGTGGAGTTTGTTGCGCCACTTTTTCTTCCCAGTGATAGTACTAGGAAGTGGTGAAGGGCGGGCTTTATGGGGGGACTGTCTTTTGTAATTTTGACGTTCGAAAAGTGCTGATTCTCACCCAATTTGAATAAATGACTTTGAATTTTTTACTTCGATAGTACGAAAGAGAGGAATAGGTATAAGGCCGTTTCCATACAATACTTTTTATTTCATTGGTCGTAGATTGAAATGGAATTTTTACCCAACTTTCATTATTGCCAGAATGTGTCATGGTTACACTCTTTAACTTCCATGATACTCGTAGTACAAATTTAGATCAGTCAATAAGTAACTTATTAAAATGACCAATACCGTTGTAGCGGTATCTACAACGCCACATGCGAACTTCGCGTCATACTGACGTCATGCAAAATCCTGCATTGCGCAAGCAGAGTTTACCGCGCAATTGGCATATATACAGCAGCCTGACATGATTCATCGGGCAGTTGCCCGCCAGACACAACACCCGTCTAGACGGAGGATCCGGCCTTTTCTATGGGGGATGAGTGAACTTTACACTCTGTTCCTTATACCCCTATACCGTTTATCCATATGGGTCCAAAAATCATCCTTAAGGTAGACTGGGAAAAGCTGTAACCAATCCAGAAAAAAAATATTTAGAGTAATTAGAAAGAACGAAGAAAGGAAATACATTTCTTTGCTGTAAAAATGACGCAGAGAATAACGCCAACACAAAAAGAACAAGTTGAAGGAAAATATGCGTCACATCCACACCATCGCTCAGCATAATGCTATCGCTGATTTTCAGCAACAGCTGGCGTTGAATTGATGACGTCAAACGGTGCAGTATACAATGATACAAAACCATACCCAAATCGAAATCGAAAATGGTCAAATAATATCGTACCTATGAGCACACGGCGCCACGCTGCGTGAAGACCACGGTCCATTGGCCATTGACGCAACCATCTGACAGTGTGACAGTATCACTAGTGCAAAAGCTACCCATTAATAAGGTCAAGGCGTTTGCAGGTTGCTGATCTAGAAATTGTTTCTTTCTTTTCATGCGAAATTGTCTATGCTTTTGGCGTTATTGCATTGAGTTTTTTTATACAGATGTAAGCTGTTATAGTAGGGCTTATAATGAAGGTCCAGAAAAATCGATCTGTTACATAATTTTTTTCTAGTAAGCAGCGTTAATAAGTTCATCCAGTAGAAGTGCCAGTGAACTCATAGGCACAGATATTATGGCATTATCTTTCGGATGGGCAACAGTCTCATTGGACTTATAAAATGGTCGGTATCAGTATCGTCCTTCCTTCAAATGAGCCCTCGTTTCTGTATAGCAATCTACTTCATCATCTTATATTCTATGAAATTTATATTATAATGTTCTTGGAAATCCAATTATTTTTTTATCATAAAATGTGCAAACCCATTTGCATTAGTTAAAGACAGAAACACAGTAAGTACAAGTACAATAACGAAAAGTATACAGCTACTCGACAGTCATACGCTCACGTCACAACACTCCAGACATACTCACAAGGTCTTGGAGTTCCTTCAATCGTGTTAAAGACTGCATTGCAAAGAAGGTCCCCAGAAAACTTTCGATAAAAGGAATAGATTCTGTAATGGTTTGATTTTCAGTCAGGCAAAATGTATATCAAATTGACACACTGCTTCCATTTGTCGTGTCAATATCAAAAAACTGTCAAAGAATTATAGTTGTGATTTAAATATACGACAATGTAAGTTGATAGTGAATTTGATAAACTATAAACCCTGACTTTACAAATGCAGGCAGCAAAACCATAACAATGAAGTACCTACCGTGAAATATAAGACTTCAATATGCACCAAGACCAACTAGCAACAAATTACCTGTCTATCAGCCATCTACAACATTAAACCTATTAACACCAGGAGGTATATTCATTACAAAATTTACACAATCTTAGACGGTAGGAATAGATAGTGCAAAATTCCTGGCAAACCGGTCAAGGCGATATAGGTTTACGATATACAATATAACAATAGACATGACGTGAAATAAAAGTTATCGAATAATTACTATCTGTAACTTTATTGTGTTACGAATCGTTAATGGTCTAGTGTTTGATCTAAATTAAATGCGGTCTAGGTTACTTTAGACTTTTGCACGCTATATAGTCATAAAATAGTATGACAGAGGTGTACGTAATAAAAACAGCCGCACGGTTCGATTGACCAGGGGACTTACCACCAGCTCTTATAACAGGGCAGAACTTGAACTGCACTGCTTTTTGTACTATAACTTAGTACAAAAAAGCTATGCAGTTCAACTTCTGCCCTGCTATAAGAGCTGGTGGTAAGGCCCCAGGTTATGCTACGCTTTCCGTGGTTGGTCGGTGGATGGATGACCATCTTTACATACCAAGACCCTCTCCGGGCCTCGGAAAGCACCTTAACCCGTTGTCAGAAGCCCGAACCTCTAATAACCAGTTTTATCAAAGGGTATCGTATTACCCAGTCGCTGGGTTGTGGAGGTCAGATAGGCAGTCGCTCCATGTAAAATACTGGTATTCAGCTGCATCCGGTTAGACTGGAAGCCAACCCCCACATAATTGGGAAAAGGCACACAAATATTACATACACCTCATCATCTGCCTGATGATGAGGTGTATGTAATATTTATGTGTTGCGTCGCGTTCAGTAACGTGCCAAATTCTGGATCAACTCTGTATAAAAGCCATCGACACGCTGACGATGTGTACGGTTGTAATTTTATTGGTTTGTTTGCTATCAAAACCGAACCTTTCTTCTTTGTATATCATGTATGGTGACTGCAGTACCATGCAAAGAAAATTCTCACGGAATATTAGTAGCTTTTTTTAAAATCTTTAATAATCGTAGCACAAGCAACAGTGGCAAACATTCAATTCAACCCTTTGTAATAAAAACGATTTCTATTGCGGTATAGTTAAAACTATTGCTTTCATCCCCACACGCCCGCTTTCCCCGGAGAGGTAGGCAGAATCTTTGGATTCCAACTACAACCACAATTCGCCAGTTCGAATCCAGTGTAGGTAATACAGTGCTATGCCGATTGAATTAAGTTTGGGGAAGTTTTCAAAGAAGTTCTTGAACATAGGCCTCCCCCAAGCAACTCCGCTTTGACCGGTTCCGTGCTTCTTGTATCCAATGGGTTCCTGCGGCTTTATGTTTAATAAAATGACTAACAAAATACTTGTCTTTGTCTCCAGCACTTGGCGTCAGGATGGTGGGGAGACTACAGTTTATCGTGCCAGCCCGTGGACTACAGCGACAGTGAGAAAGCGAGACGGGTGAGTTATAATAAACCCTATTACTGTTTACTAATTAGAAATCGTCTAATTTAAAATGGCACGCCCCTCCACTTTTTGTTGCATACACATTTAAAATGTTTGTATAGAAATTTTAGTGCAGGGGCGTGCCATTTTAAATTAGACGATCTATACTATTATTGTAATTAAGTGTGTCATAGAGCTGAGCAAGCATAGACAATGAACGATACCGTAATGAAAAAAGGATTGAAGAGAAGGAAAGAGGTTTTAATGCAGAAAAAAAACTTGGACATATTCAATCAATAATTTTTGTCTTTGCGCTGATGGGATTATACCAATTTACGAAATGGTCTCGTAAGCAAAGATACATTATAATCAGCCTATAATGTTCCCACTGCTGGGACACAGGCGTCCTCTCAGTGAGAGGGAGTGGACCGTAATACCCATGCGGACCCAGTGCGGGTTGGTAGATGACACATGTCTTTGAAATGGTTCTAGCACATGCCGGTTTCCTCACGATGTTTTCCTTTACCGTTTCGAGAGCAGTGGTGACGAAATAATGTACACCAAGTAAAGCGCCTGACTGGGTTCGAACCTACGACCTACAACTCATAAGCCGCGGCCATTACCACTGGGCTACTACTACAAACCAAGTAAAGATACAGTTGCTAATAATCCAGTCATCAATCAACCAGTTATTTTTTATTCGATTTTCATTATTCGTGTGTCGTATTAAATGCGCCAGTGCTTAGCACAGTAGGTAATTATCAATATTTAAATTAAACTTCAAAAGTTTAAAACGCATAATCGTATGGCTTGCATTTCTCTAAAAGTCTGTGTTTTAGAGAAATCGAATTTATTATCACCTAGCCAGCTGTGCCACTTGATTTCATAATCCGCAATCCAAAAATCCTCGCCAAAACTGTCACCTTTTATGCAAAATCAATAAACTTTCTACCTATACATACTTTTATTAAAGTATCAACGTCTACCGAGATACTCTCCACGCGTCTTAAGGTGTAGAAAGTACAACCACCATTATAACTTAGCGTAGATTATGAAATTATGACGCAGACGGTAGAGACGCCACCACATCAAGCTACTACAATCTGTGAAATTTCTCGCTTTATTGATTTTCAACGTTGATTGGGAAAATTTAGTAGCTTAACCTGCTGGCGTCTGTACATTGCTTATTCGAGGGGCTTGTGGCCTAATAATAACAGCCGAACGGGTCGATCGAAAGTCAAGCTGCACTTGACGAACTCGGTCCGTGGATGGGTAACCATTCATATCGAAACCGTGTCGAGACAGTTTGGACCTAGCTGTCATTTATACATCTTTGACAGTCGTTACGGGTAGTCAGAAGCCCGAAAGTCCGACCACTAGTCTTAACAAGGGGTATTGTATTATTGGTAAGTGGGTTGTGGAAGTCAGATAGGCAGTCGCTCCATGAAAAATACTGGTATTCAGCTGCATCCAGTTAGACTGGAAGCCGACTCGAGGTCGGCTTCTAGACTAAATTGCTAGGCAGAGGAAGGTCCATTTCTTATATTAATTACATTTAAAACATAATTAGGCTTACGTAATTTTTGATAACTTATCTGACAGTACAACTGGCCATGTACAGTTCCGGAAAGATGGTTCCAATTGCTAAGTCATTTTTAATGACGATGTGTTTTTGTTTTTTTATCTACATTTTTCAGGTGATGTCAAAAATGTTATGTAATTGAAGGTTATGCAACGTGCGCAAATTTGTCGCACTTATAATGTTAAATTACTTAACATGCGTTAGCTTACATTCTAATGAAGTATTTTTGAACACGCTAATGAGAAATTCAAAAGCAGTCTGCTCATATTGTGGACATTAAAGAGCACTCTCATTAAATGCAATTTTATATGAAACGTAACCATTTCCAAAATCTTATACAGCGTTTAATAAGAACCGATTTTCCATTATCACAAAAAGCAACTAAGTAAAACACCAACGTGTTCCAATTGACATTTATTTTTCGCAAATTGTGACTAACTTCAGTCCCGTTCCCGACACACAAGTTCTTTAAAAATGGAACACGTTGACACATCTATTTGAAAGTAAGACCATCATGGTACGACCCTATTTTAAGCCCTAGGGCCCTATTATGACGTATTAATGCCACATTTTTTCTAGTGTGACAGAGAGATGGAGCTATAGAAGCCCGATAGCACCATCCCTTTTCAGACTGGAATCATGACAGTATAATCCTTCATAATATGGTCCCAGTTCAGATTGTACAGTACCTACAGTCCTTTCAGAGTTATTTTATTTCTCACTTTGAATGACTGTAAAAATCACTGTGATCTTTATTCTCGTTGCAATAAAGTTGTGTGTGGGCTGTCAAAGGTAAAATATTACTTACTATTAGCTCAATATTGTCTGATGTCAGTTCTGCCTTATTCATTATCTATGCCTAGAGGCGTCAAGCTCGTCCAACGGTACCGACTTCTCGACACATGGCTTTCGAATATTTTGTTTGTATACAAAAGTGAAATTGCATAGTTCGCTATTTATTGTGTTTATTTTGTGAAATGGAAAGGATGTGGGTGTGTGGAGATTTATCGCTTTGGAATTTCAAAGGTGATTTACTATTTTAGAAATAAATCTTAAGCGATTGTGACATAAGTACCCACTCTATTGTGGTTTTAGAAGGTTATGTTCATGCCTTAGGAACAATTATGCGGTACGAAATTTTTAGGTTTTTCAATTACGTTCTTTAATTGGCTCTTATTAAGGTACACTTTATTAGGACAGGCTCGTGGCTAAATGATTACAGCCACACGGGCCAATCAAAGGTTAAGCTATGCTTGCCGCGGTCGGTTTGTGGATGGGTGACCATCAATTACGTATCAAGTCTGTGCCTCGGAAAGCACATTAAGCCGTTGCATTAGGCAGTCATTCGTAGATCTACGGCTCGAGAAGTCCAAAAGTATGGCAACCAAACCAACCAGGGGCGATACCCCATGGTCAGACTGGTTACCCAGTAACTGGGCCACTGCCTATCGAGACGAAGACGAAGACCACTACTGTCTCAAAACCCAAACAAGTATATCTTCTTGAGTAAATCACTTCCAAATTAAAATCGTTTATCCTCAAAACATAATACCTTAATTTGAACATAACAACTTAATTGTTTTTCAAAAATGGATCTATTAAATACTATAAATCATCGAATTCAGAAGCTACATCAAAATAATTATTTTCCTCATCTGTCATGGTCTGTGGTCATATCGTTTATTTAAATTAATTGATAACCTTTGTCTACATTTTGGAAACCAGTTTCGATTATCGATATGTATTCTTTGTTACATTAGAAGTCTCTCCTCCCTTCATCTGCCTGGCCTTTTCCCGGCTATATCGGGGTGGGCTTCCAGTCTTACCGTATGTAGCTGAATACCAGTATTTTATATGCAGCGACTGCCTATTTGACCTCTACAACCCAGTTACTGGAGAATACGATACTCTCATTGTGAAAATATTAGCCTGGCAGCATGGTTGTTAGGGAAGCTGACTGCCGAGAGCTATATGGACGTTCCCTTTACTAATTTGTACCCTCCAGAAATTATAAACATTTTAAAAAATTAGATGTTTCAATTATTCTTCTTCAATGGTCTGTTCTGTTCTATTTCAATAATATTCCCACATTCAATGAAACATAATTTTATTAAAAAAACTACCCCATCTAAATTCAATGCCACTGCATCAATACAAAAATATTACATGTCAATGCCTATACAAAAGTGATAAGTACCTATTCATAAAAAAAACATCAAAATGCTAATCTTTCTTTGACAAGGCATTGAACCTTGTTGAATTTATGTACTGTTGGTTTTATTTTATACATAAATAAATCTTATAATAGCCCATAACCTTCACACAGACCTCCACACTTACATAAGTATCCACCAATTTATCAAAATTCTAGAATAAATTATCATATTTTTGATTCCTATAATGCCAATTCTCATATCAATGACCTCAAGTCTGGCAAATCTTTTGTTATATAATACAAACTCGTTTCGCAGCGGATATTTTACGATTTGTTTACAATATTTAATTCCGATGTACAATGTCAGGGCCGTATAGATATATTATGAGGAAAATGATTATTTATAGAGATTCAATTTCGGTTTCTTGACCTCTTTGGATTTCGTGAGACATTAGGACATATAACAACGCGCCTGTAATCCCCGAGTTAGGCAGACGTGTACCTATAGTACACCCACATTTCGCCAGTTATGTTTAAGTCCCACGTAATAGGGGGGCGAGCCTATTGCCATCAACCGGGGACGAATCCAGGCTCCTGGTGGACAAATTCGTAATTAAAAACCCGATACCACTTTGCCGGCCCTGGAAATCGAACCCAGGACCTCATGCTCAGCAGTAGCTCTTGGAACCAACAGGGCAGTCACCGAGCCATAGGTGTGTATAAATACATACCGTTTTTTGCCCATGGTCCACCCGCTTAGTTCACCTAGGTGGACTATGGGAAATTATTTTTTTGATGGTCCACCAGAAAGTCCATATTATGTTTTCCAGGTGGACTCTGGGAATTTTTTTTTCCCATAGTTCACCAGAAAGTCCATATTATGTTTTTATCGTAGTAGGTATTACGAAAGAATAATAGTCATATTAAATTGTAAAGCCAGCGCGAAAATGTTGCAATCTATTTATTTGTACCTCATTAAACGTTAGACATTAAAAAATGGTTAGCTAAATTAACTATTGATTACATTGAAATATAATTAAAATTGCATGTGTCGTGTCATATTAGCGGAGTTTTTCCAAAGCCTCTCCCACAGTAATGGGGAAAAATAATTTCCCTGAACTAAACTGAACAAACAAAACACGACTATCTATACATTTAAAGTTGACTCAAGTCCTACAAAAATATTGTTTCTGAAGATCTACATAAGTACTTACATAGTCTATTCAATCGCTTTTGTAGACCAAATTAACATTATATGAAGTAAATACTGTATGGATACAAGAATGCCACTATTTGAATCGGACGTAAGTGCAGTCAAAATATTAGCTTGGAAGATGTATGTTTTGCTGTCCATTCAAATACAGATATTAATAATACACGTTTATTGAATAAAATGGGCTCAAACTATGTAAAAAAAAACAACAACCAAGACCATCGACACGAAGATAATTAAATAAAATGCTAGTTGGTGTACCTATTGGTGAAGGCATACGCAGGCCTTGAAAAAATCAACAAGCCTTGGGCAGTTTCGGCACTGCATGTGGTTACGACCAATGAAAGAAGAAATTAATACTTTTATTGCATTCCACATGTAGGTATTCTTAGGTGGTAAAGATATAATTAGATCATATTTATTTTCATTTAATTCCATTTTATAAGATAACACTAAAATAACAAAATAATATCCTAAATTAACTAAAACTATTTACAAACTAAAATATAGCGTCGAAAAATTCATCCACATCGCTGTCGACTGGTAATGTACCCAAGACACTGGCGGCATTGCCACGTTGTATGGCAATGGCTTATCCTCTGGCCAAACTAAAAGCCAGCCCTTGGGTCATGGGAAGTGTCAACCAGTTTTTCGAAATTTCCTTAAAAAGACCATGCGCACTCGGACCCCACGGCCCGAGGGTTTCAACCCCAAACCGCTCGAAAATATAATTATTAGATCATAATATGGACCCTATCGGGCACAGCACAAAAGTAAGTTAGGAGAGAGGAAGCATTTGTTAATTATACAAGGTGTCGTTTTGCATCCTCGTCAAATTCAAGAAATTAACTATGCTACTGATTCACGACACGAATCAATAATAAAATAAGTCGGTATTTTTTTTTTCTAATTTTCGTAAATCGGCATGTGTGAGACCGCACTGTAACTGCCCTTTTACACACACATAAAAACGCGGCCGCTTATACCATACCATAACGCGATTCTGTTATTTGAAAGTGGTGTATTCTGAAATACCGTCAAAGTTAAATAACTAAAAAAACAAGTATGTATTCATTATTTACCAGGGATCGTAATTTTATTTGATTATTTATGTCTTTCGTAACAGCCTCCTGAAATTTGACGAGGATGCAAAACAACAGCTTGTATAACATTACTTAGAAAATTACAAATCAAATCAATTAATATATTTATTTCGGATCCAAAAATTATATCCATAGGTGTTAGTAACAATAAACATAGCTTAGTGTTACTACAGTTTATTCATACGTATAGGTAATTTTTTTAAATCTAAGCATGCCCGGGCTGAGCGCCCATCTCATGAACACTCATCCATTGCTTCAACAGTGAAGAATCCCACCTGTGTGCCAACGAGTCCAGGATCCCATAAGATATGGATATGGATATGGAAGATATGGATGTAATAAGGTAGTATGTAATCAACATTTGGCATTTAAAACATGCGGCTCAATAATTTTGGATTTTTAATGAAAAAAGTTGATTCACCAAATTGTGAGGTCTGTGGCACACTGGAAGATGTTATACATTTACTGACGGAGCGTGTCAGATTTCAGTCTGCAAGTGAGGATCTAGTTAGAGAGCTCAAGATAAATATGAACGATGTTTGTATGTTCCATCATATTTTGTCGACACTTAACTCCGGAGTTGCTTATAGTTTAGTTAAGTTTGTATTATTACGTTTTGCGTTATAAGGTCCGATGGGACTGGCATGTACATTTGTATAAAAGACCCTAATAATTAATAAAGATAAAAAAAAACATCTACTAACTAAAAGAGGAAACTAAATAAAGGAAATTAAACCACTACTAACTTTATAACGGAAGTAGACATCAGGAAGCTTAACAACTAATTAGTAGGTACATATTATGCAGTTAGATGATTTAATTATCATTTCGATAAAAGCCACTAATTACATAGGAAAAGACCTTGAATTACACTTATAAAGTGACAGATACGACATTTGTCTTACTTTTTTTTTTACAAAACGTTGCCACACACTAGGAATTACTCCTGTATCGTGGGTGCGTTTACAAACATTTAAACTCACATACACAAACAGCCAGACCCGGAACAACTACCTGTAGGCAATACAAATATTTGTTCCGTGCGGGAATCGAACCCGCGACACGCAGCGCAGCAGTCCATTGCTTAGCCACTGCGCCAACCGTGTCGTCCATATACGAGTACTATTACACCTCCAACATAATCATTATCTAATCTAAGGAAATATGGTCCCGATTTTAAAAACTATGTCGCTTATCAAACGATTAGACAGACGTATACTTCCTTCCTAAATAATTATCGTCTTTGCCAGCTTGGGCATGAGGTTAAATAAAATTCGGAAATGTAAAAAAAACTTAAGAAGACTTGAGGCAAACCGGACACAGGTATTAAGGGTGCTCCACTGAACGCACGACGCCATCGCGACAGGCCAAGACGAAAATGGCGGGACGAGCTTGACTCCAACCGTAAAGACTGGCCGGCACTCGCAAAAGACAGAATTGTGTGCAAAAGGGAGGCCTTTGCCCAGCAGTGGGACAATACAGGCTAGTTAGATTAGTTTGAAGACTGCTGTGATAATTTTGTAGCTTAATAACTAAAAACAACCTATAGTAAAATATCCATCTACACTAGGTTGATATCCCGAGCAGTCGTACTCAACGCATCTCCTCCACATGTATTATGCGTACACCCAAAGTGTAAAACTCTCTGCCAGCGTCTGTGTTCCCTTCCACATTCAACTCGTCTGCCTTCAAACCAAGAGCGAACAGACTTCTTCTGCGTAGGTACGCTCGTTCCATCATAGACCTCATCCATCGCTTTCCATCAGGCATGACCGAGGTCAAGAGGGCGGGTAAGGTCGTGAATTACTTAGGTATAGGTGTTATTATATTTTAGGTAGGGGGTCCGTGGCTAAATAATAACAGCCGCACAGGTCGATCGATCAGGTTAAGCTACGCTTGCCGCGGTTGGTCTGTGGATGGGTGACAATCTTTACACACCGAGACCCCTCCGTGCCTCGGAAAGCACGTTAAGTCGTTGGTCCCGGCTGTCATTCGTGGATCTTTGATAGCCATTGCGGGTAGTCAGAAGCCCGAAAGTCTGACAATCAGTCGTACCAAGGGGTGTCGTATTACCCAGTAAATAGATTGTGGCAGTTGAGGCAGTCGCTCCATGTAAAAATACTGGTATTCTGCTGAATCCGGTTAGAAGCCGACCTCAACATAGTTGGGAAAAGGCTGGGCATATAATGATGAGGTCTTTATATGTAAGGTCCTAACACCAGAGATAACATGACTAGGGGCGCCAAATTCTCAAATATGACCACAATATACAAAACAACACATTTTGGAACAACTTATAGATAAACCAAAAATCGCTGGTACGTGCACTAATGTCCAGTTTCCTCGAACTCTCACAAAGATTATCAAGTGTGAAAAAAACCATCAAAATTTAGAAAGTGGGCAAACATACATAGATATTTTCAAAACGAATAATCAAAAATGACTGTCTGTGGTTTCATTTGAAAGAGAAACGACCGCTTCAAAAATGCTAATGAGGTTTTTGAACCACTTTTGCTTAGTTTGTTCTTTATTTATTAGCCACTTTGGACAATTATACTTCAAAAATCGCACTAGTATGTTAGATCCTGGCCTTCAATGATCAACATACTAGTTTACAGATGTTAAGTTGCGTGCAGTATGTTAGATCCTGGCCTTTAATAATCATCATACTAGTTTACAGATGTTAGGTTGCGTGGTTGCGTCCTTCCATTAAGTATTTTGCTCTAATGAAAACTATAAACGATTTGATACCCCGAATGCCGGTTAAATACTATGTCGACTGCCCCGGTCTCGTGGTGGCAAGAGTTACTGATGAACGAGCGTGTGGTTCGATTTCCAGGTGCTAATGGGTTTATCCATTAGGATTTTTTTAGTGACAGCCCAGTCTCGGAGAGAACTTTAAGTCGTTGGTCCTGCGCCTGATCTCTCTCCAGTTGTGTCGGATTGCGTGACGTCCCCTCGGACTATGAGAGTGAAAGAACAGGGAGTGCACCTGTGTCTGCCCACAAACTGGTGCACTATGATATCTCTCGCACCGAAGGCTAGTCTCGGTTGAGATAATTAAATACCATGATCGGTCAAAAAGGAAACTATCATCACGCTTCGATGGGTAAATGGACTAGCTAGTGATCGCACTTTGTTATTGAAAGTAGACATAGTATGAAGGTGCTGATGTTCGTGAACACTTGACGTTGAACTAAGGAAAGTTGTTTATGGGAATTACAAGAGACATTTTCTGTTGCTCGGTTTAGGTGTAGCTATAAAAGTAGGTAAATAATCAGCTTTTCTGTTCTCGTTCTAATAGAGATAAGGGTCAGTTTTGTAGCCCAGCTTTATGAAGACCGTGCGTCAGAGTCACAAGGTTGTGAATTAAATTTTTTAACAAAAATTTACCATTTGTAGAACCTTTAACGACTAAACGGATATCTTGAACCTTTTGTTTCATCTTCTGACGTCATTTTCGCAGATTATCTTTATTTATTTTTTGTACACAGCATCCTTCCGTCAGATAACGAAACAAAGCAACAAACTGCTCATTTTCCTTATTCAGATCTCTTGGTATTTACCACTATTTGTTAGGAAATAATAAGACCTTATAAGTACCTTCTTCGTATACAAGTAACCTATTGCGCAGGAGTGGGAAAGGGTGCGGTTTAATGCTAAAGATGAGTAATGGGTGAATTGGCAAGTAAAATAATGTACTTTGGATATAATAAACTTTGTATGAAATATTTTATCGAGTAGCATATAAGGATTGACAAATGCGACTGATATTATATATTAATACTTACCTATTATTTTATAAATTTCTTCGATCTTTTCTCTGCTTTGCTATCGAAATTGTTTATATTTATGACCTTAAATTTTCAATAACGATGGTAATATACAGGGTGGCAGGGACATCGACGCGCAAACTGTAACCATGGATTCAGCACATGAGTTTAGACCCCATAGATTCGAAATTTTTTGTCGGTTATAAAAAAAAAATAATGTTATATGTATGTATAAATGTTGACAAATGGTTGCATTCTTATATCTTAGTCCCTAGGGCCCTTCCCTAGTTCCACTAGAATATCCGGTCTTCTGACAGACTCATGCATCCATTCTGCCCCAACACCATTACTTCATCATTATTCATAGTGTCCTTTGACCTGAAATAGAAATCTAAACCCAGGAGCCTTGCCTCAGTAACCAACCAAAAATCTCCAAATTCATCCTCTTAAGGGATATCTACAACGTATAACGCACACATTTTCTTGAACAGAACAATTTTGTCATCAATAAAACCTATAAAAAACGAGCTCAAGTCGCAATGTCAGTTTCACTTTCAACCGGAGAGCGATGACGCAATAACAGCTGAGTCGACGAGGCTTTCACTGTTCACCGCTGTACGGAAGCAAGTTCATTCCGACGACGGTCAAGAGCGATGGTGTCGTAAGCCTTGGTAGTCTTGTACCTTTGCCACGTTTTGAAGACCAGTACAATGAAACAGACTAGGTGGATTGTTTTTTTTTCCTCCCTTATCTGCTAGTTTTGTCATCGTCTGGCAGTTTGAGTAATTTATGTGGCATACCCGAATGTCCTTTCTTTGTGTCTTCGTTCGTCGTGTCTTTTTTCGTCGAATCGTTGAGCTCCTTAAGTTTTGAGTTGAGCTGCACGATTTCTGACAAATGCGTGCACTGACTGGACAGGTCCTCTCAATCTGTGTGGTTCTTTCCTCAAAAGACCATCTCAGATATCGAGCTACGAGTATAATCTGACCAAGATTATGTCTGGACTTTAAAAGAGACTGTGACCTCTGAGTTTGTTTCGGCCTTTCTTCTCAGACTAGACAAATAGGAAACGGCGACATAATCTAGTTTTTTAAAATATGATTGTCGTGTAAAAGTGTTTGTAAAAATCTACTAATACAAAATAAAATTATTTACCATTTATCAATGATTTATGGATCTGAGAAATGGAGTAGCAAACAAAACTAAGTCTGTAGATGGGGACACGATAGAGATAAATGATTTTAACTGATTCTAAGGCCGAGATTTATAAACGTTACTTAGCACGTACTGCTAAGCGTTTTTTCTGTCATTGTCAAACTACAAGTGCATGATAGAGACGAGACCATGTCTGGTTGTATCATATAAAGTTTATAGATATTGGACTAATTTCCTTATAAGTACTGATAACTTAAACGGGTTGACGAAGCCAATGGAGTCATGGTGGTTTCAGTCACTGCGATATCGTGATCTGCTGGTAGTTAAGCTAAGGCGGATTACGCACTACAACGCGCCACGCAACGGGGCGCGGAAAAAGCAGCCAAATTCCCCGCGCGTGATATCTGCGCCCCGTCGCGTGGCGCGTTGCAGTGTGTGATCCGCCTACTAGTGAAAAAATTGGTCTTGAGTACTACCACCAAATACTATTTCTTCTACAACTTATCTATATTCATGAGACTGATAAACTTTTCTCAAAGTCTGGTAAAATAATCAACAATTCAATACACGATGATTAAACGGTTCGATGGGAACCACTTTCCATTAGTTGGCTGTCACGCTGTCTACTAAACTTTCTTCGCATATAAGACCTCTAAAAACTAAATGTCTAGACTTTATCTAGACACAGTACCAATTGGTTGACAGTCAAACAAGTTAGCTTACAGACTAGCTGACATTTTAATTTAGGCAACAAAATCTAGTCTCAAAAAGTGTTTGGAAACTAGGTTTCGTTGTCTAAATTAAGATGGTCAGTGGTCCTGACACGACAAAGAAGAAGTATATAGCTTTTGAACCTGCGGTCAAATGCATTATGCATTTGAACGAAACGCGTAACATCTCGTACTTTAAAAAAAAGAAAGTTCGTGATCATAAGAAAAGCAATCAATGAACGCGAAATTCCTGTTTGGGCGCCTATCATCGAATTATCAAGATTTTAAGGTACTTATTGTAATGAAACAAAAATATAAAGTGATTGGAGATCTGCACTCTAATTGCGTAATACACTATCAATCACAATCTGAATAATTTTGATGGATACTGCTAATCCATTGCTTCATATGTTCGAAAAATTAGTCTGCTCACCAACGTAAACATCGCAATGAATGTTGCTGAACTGTCAAAATGAAAGCCATCGAATGAACTGCTACTGTTAGTGCTATACGCAATTACCCCGCTGCTGTATATAATGCTAGTATTCAGCGATCTGCATTTGTGTAACCTTTGTTAAAATCTATTTAAATTCAAAACAGATGTAAATAAATAAATAAATAAATAAATAAATAAATATTCCACAACTATCACACAACGCCATCTAGTCCCAAGCTAAGCAGAGCTTGTGTTATGGGTACTAGACAACTGATAAACATACTTATATATTTCTAAATACATAAATATTATAGATAAATTACACCCAGACACAGAACAAATGATCGTGCTTATTACACAAACATTTGTCCTGGGTGGGAATCGAACCCACGACCTCCGGCATAGCAGTCAGGGTCACTAACCACTAGACCAACAGGCCTGCCGATCATTATTAATCGATCATTATTTATTTATATACCTGATAAATTCTCTAGAATCATTCTCTCGTTTTAATTATTTACAAATTCTGCAGAATGAAAGCACAATACTTCATCAAAATGCAACAATATTTCCGCGAAACATAATTTTATTGTTTCGTCATCATCATCATCTGCCCAGTTTTTCCCTAACTATGTTGGGGTCACCTTCCAGTTTAATCGGATGCAGATGAATACCAGAATTTTACATGGAGCGACTGCCTATCTGACTTCCACAACCCAGTAACATAATTATTAATGGGGTATCGTGTTCGATACCCCATTAATTATTATTTTAATTTTCCACCAACTTATTTTTCTCTTTCTTCTCCAGATGTTACATCTATGCTGGGTGTACTACTTCTCCAAGCTGTCAGAGTTTGCAGACACCGTGTTCTTCGTGCTGCGTAAGAAGAAGAGCCAGATCACCTGGCTGCATCTGTACCACCACTCGCTGACGCCGTTCGAGGCGTGGCTGCTTGTGAAGTTCATTGCTGGTGAGTTTACCTTTCTGTCCATATAAATAATAAGGAACATCGACGCGCAAACTGTTACCATGATTTCAGTACTTGATTCTAGGAAAACCAATGCTGAAAGTTACCGTCGGTTATTTAAAAAACTCAGCGGTTCCATACATTGCATAGCTGCATCATACAAAAGTTACCGTCGGTTATTTAAAAAACTCAGCGGTTCCATACATTGCATAGCTGCATCATACAAAAGTTACCGTCGGTTATTTAAAAAAATCTGCTGTTCCATACACTGCATAGCTGCATCATACAAAAGTTACCGTCGGTTATTTAAAAAAGTCTGCTGTTCCATAGACTGCATAGCTGCATCATACAAAAGTTACCGTCGGTTATTTAAAAAAATCAGCTGTTCCATACATTGCATAGCTGCATCATACGAAAGTTACCGTCGGTTATTTAAAAAAATCTGCTGTTCCATACACTGCATAGCTGCATCATACAAAAGTTACCGTCGGTTATTTAAAAAAATCAGCTGTTCCATACATTGCATAGCTGCATCATACAAAAGTTACCGTCCGTTATTTAAAAAAATCAGCTGTTCCATACATTGCATAGCTGCATCATACAAAAGTGCAATGCCTGTACGCATTGCACTTTTGCACTTTTTATTTATTTATATATACTTTATTGTACACCACCAAAAAAAAACATAGCTTATAAAATATATGACACACTACAAAATATATAATGGGCGGCCTTATCGCGACTTTTTGTATGAAACAGCAGATTTTTTTAAAATAATCGTTAGGTACCTGACGAAAAGTTTGTGCTCATCTATATTCAGAGGTGTTCCAAATCAACCATCGTTTCTAGGACCTTCAATAATAAGAGACAAGCCTGGGCCTAATTATTTATTGCTGATAAAATCATCATAATTAATTCTGGTGCTTAACAATGCCGGTCAGCTATGTTTATAGCGATTCACTACAATGATCGCTACAATAAAAGATCAAAGGAGAAAGTTTCCCAACAACATAGCTCTAATACCAGGCAAAGAGATAGATTATGACAAAGCCAACTCGAAGAAATCCAACCGGTTCAGTGTCACTTGTCTAAACTTCCATCGTCTTGCGTCAGTGACCTTTGTTCTCTGCTGGGGTCACTCTGACGCTATACCAAGAAATGCAAAACAAATATGAAAGATTGTACGTTAACGTAAAGATTACAATTTGAAGAATTCGTAACATTGTTCTGAACAAAAGAAAAGAACCGTTTCAAATTGAAAGTGAAAACATCTTAGGCCCAGTGAAGTGACCAATAAATCAAGGTCAAACACAGCGAGATCTACTGCGACAAATTGGTAATAGGAAAAGGTTATGACATGATAGATGTTTATTGTTAGTAATTGAGAGGTTTCACCTGAAAGGGCCTTTTTTTTTTGGATGGGAAATCGTCAAATAACTTCTCCCGCACTGGGCGGAGCGGGAGGGCGTGTCAGACTTTTACTGACTAAAACTCACGCGTGTTCCTTCAGTTGCCTGTGCCAGGGTCCACGGTAACTCTTTCGAACAACCCCCGGCCCTGGGAAAGGGCCTCTCCCTCTTTCTTTGATTAAACACGTCATTTGATTTTAATAATCCAATATAAGCAAGCAGCAAAATAAGGAACCAACTTGTAGTATTTGCCGCGTATCGGCAAGCGTTGTATGGGACGCCCCCCAGCTAGATGGACGGATGACCTAAAGAAAGTGGCTGGGGTAGACTGGATGCGAAAGGCGGAGGACAGGGTGTTCTGGCGCAGCCTGGGAGAAGCCTATGTCCAGCAGTGGACTGCAATAGGCTGAGTTGATTGATTATAGTATTTGTAACATTTAAGTTTGTGAGCAATGTCGCGATTTATTTTACGGGTTACCCTATCTTTTTTACATTTTACAAGTTTGTTTAAGAGGTAGCATCTAAACTGAAAATATCAAATCACATGTTAAACATAGTCATCGTCATCATCCACAGCACGACTTCCCCCACTGCTGAGCATAGTCCTCTCTTGTCTTGTGCCAATCCCCAGCTCCTGTGCCAGCCTCATCCACGTTTTGCCCGCGATGGCAACAATGTCATCTGCCTATCTCGTAGTGCTAATGGCCAAATTCCATAAAACATTCCATTGTAGATTACAATTTACACTACGCTGTGGAATCAACGATATCGCTGTCTTAATAATTTACAGTAGCTGCATTCAGTTTTTCCTTGGCAAAGGTTACAGGAAAAGACGTTGTAAAGCATAATCTTTTAACAATCAGTTAGAGCAATGTTAATGATCGATGATTGTTTTCTTTTATTTTATTTTGTTACTAGCGATTCCCACGGCTCCGCTTGCGTATTTTTTTTTTCTTCTTTTTTTACCTTCGTTTTTTTTTGTTTTGTATAGACGCCAGCAGGTCAAGCTACCCGAAACTGTCAAATTTTCCCAATCAACCTTGAACCTTAAAGCTTTACCAATAAAGTTGAAAATCTATTAAATAAATTTGACAGATGGTAGTAGTTTGATGTGCTGGTAGTAGTTTGATGTCTGCACAGTTTGTAACTTTTGGTAACATCGAAATAATTTTGTATGAAGTGACCAGGCAGTCTTCCGTATGAAAACACATGTAATAAAGATGTTCACACGTATATTAAGATTAAGGAAGCTGTCCATCAATTTTTTCACATTTTTGAAGGCTAAACGAATGTACCAATTAAGATATACATAATTTGGCAAAATATAACCTATGTTACCAAATATTATTACGTAAAAAAAGGTCCCATAGACAGATGAAGACTCGACTTAGGCCACAGTAAAAAAATGCCACTTAACAATGTGGAAGCGGAGTTGAAGGCTCAGACATTTATGTAGGTGTCCTCTATTTTAATTGGCCTCTACAAAATAGACAAACTTTATTCTTATTCACCTTCGTTCACAACTAATATCTCTTTATAATATTCTAGGCGGTCACGGAACCTTCTCGAACATCGTGAACAACCTGGTGCACGTCATCATGTACAGCTACTACATGCTGGCGGCGATGGGACCCCAGTACCAGAAGTATTTGTGGTGGAAGAAGCATCTTACCACTCTGCAACTAGTAAGTATCCGTTTAAAAATGTTCATAGTAAGAGCACTAGAAGAAGAAGTAGGAACCGCCTCTTTCTTTGTATCAGGATATAAAGTCTTCTTGCTAGAAAGAAGAAAGTTGCTTGTAATCGGAAAGAGATACGTGTCGTCGTAATGTGCGAGTAGAAAAAGTAAGCATTAAGCTTTCTTTTCCTTGAAGAGCAGTGGTGGTAGATTCGAACCCAGTCAGGCGCTTTACTTTACGTAAATAATATCATCACCACTGCTATAAAAACGGTGAAGGAAAACATTGTGAGGAAACCGGCAGGTCCTAGAACTAACAATTCGGAGACATGTGACATCTACCGACCCGCACTGGGCCCACGTGGTGGATTACGGTCCATTCCTTCTCACAGAGAGGAGGCCTGTGTCCCAGCAGTGGGAACATTATAGGCTGCGTATGTGAGCTTCCTTTTATTTTTGTTCATTGCGGGGAATGAAAGACAATGGGGCAGCACGAGATGATTGAGGTCAGTCAGGAATCAATTCCTCCGGTTCCTCCAATCAAAGAAGAGAAACCTTCTTTGAATAATACAAGATTCTGTGGGATCAGACAGAGACCACACCCTCACAGAGGCCTGTTTTCTAGCAGTAGGATCGTTACAGGCTGATTATGCTGTGGGATATATTCGTTCATACAAAGAATTAAGAACTTAAATAAGATGGAAAAGGACTTGGATATCCAAGTCCTTCTTGCAAACTGCATTCAGGCTCTCTAGGACGTAGATAAAATGATACCATACCCGTACACGTACTGTTCTACTTCAGTTCTAGTACAGTAGAGCATCCATTTTCCTTTACTTTTCGCAACATCTCACTGGTACCAGCACTTAATTCCGACAACTCGAACGTACAACGTACAAACCCACAGTCAGCTATCTAGATAAACCGTCGCCACAAGCACGGTCTAATTAACGGTTACCTCGATAATTAACAACACGAACAGAACTCTCTTAGAATATTTCACAAACTAACCATTTAATTATTGCATCGATGAAATTGTTTAATTAGTTTTCGACATCGGATGAGTGTATCTTGTGTTTCATTTAAAATATTTCCCTTTTACAGACTTTTCTTTAACAAACTTGTTATAGTAAGCATCAGCAAAAAACAAAAAAAAATAGATACTCTTATTATTTCTTTTCCCCGCGTCCTAAACGTAAGCGACCATCGCGCGAGTACGGGATCGACACGATCGTTTGTATGAATTACGAGTGAACGTACAAACGCGACTTTATTGATTGTGCGAGTATATTAAATAAGAGTATATACTTATAAAAGAGCGCGACGATCGCCTACTCGCGCGGTCTCTTCGGTTAGGACGCAGCCTTAGATTTTATTTTTACCTGACTGCCCCAGAATGAGGGTAATGCGTTTGAGCCTAGTTTAACATAAGTTTTTATAGCCGAATATAAAATAAATGAATGCACATCCTTTACGACTTACTGCAGCCGCGTTTTTATTTAATTTGTAACGGAGAATGATTAATAGCGCTCTACAAACCAGGTAATCTAATTAAGTAAATAAATTCTAAATTGCACATAATTAGACATAATTCATATTAGGTTGTTGTTAAACGTATTTTTAAAGTATTCAATTTAAATAACTAACTACGGGTTTCAAATTAAAAAGTCATACAAAAATATGACTTTTACTAAAATACAGGGTCAAAATTTACATACCTACCTAATACATATTCATAATAACAATTAAAAATAAAAAAGATATGAGAATAATACCTGCTTTATGTCAGTTGACATTTTATTATTATTATATACATAACAGGTAATTCTCACAAATTCTTTAATTTAATTAATACATTTATACAATTATGGGATCCAACAATACCCCACACGCCTATAATAATGCAAGCGTGTGGGGTATTGTCCATCATTAAAAAACTTATGATGATATATTTAAGTCAATACTTTTTAAGGGGATAGTTTGGTTGAAAGAAACTATGAAATACAAAATATTTTTGCGGTCGGTATAATCAATACTGTGCATGCGTAAATATTCATCACTATTACGAAACCCTTCAATGATGAAGGCCTGGAACGTACCTGGCCAGTTAAAAAAAAAACTATCTTTTAAACCACGGGTTAAAAGTGCGTAAACTTAATTAAACCCAATAATATAGTGAAGGTGTTACAGCGAATACTTCCGTCGCCAACGTGGAACCACCAATAAGGATAGATCGCACCGCGCCTAGCATTCCTTTCCACGGAGCTGCTCTTGCGCAAACGGGTAGGATATACCACGCAAGGTAGAGTAATACTGCGGTTGTACAGTAAAATATGTTCGATACTTAGTTAACACAAAGGGATTTCTTTTTTTACAAACACTGTAAAAAAAGAAATCCCTTTGTGTTAACTATTTACTGGCATGAGCTTTATAACGCTGGTTTGTAAATTGAGATGTTAGATCCTTCTGTAACCTTCTTTGAATACGACAAATATTTAACTTGTATTGTATAAACCATGCTCGAAAAAGCAAGTATGCTCACCTCCACCGCCTCCACCTTAACCTCAACAAAATTTGGACAAGACAGAATAAAATTATTACACAATTTGATGAAAATCCTTATGAAGTAATAGCAGTCAGATATTCGTCGTGTCGTAGTTCGTAGACCAAGTAATTACTAACTATTACAGACTATTTTTATAAAGAAGCCTTGGCTGGCACCAATCTGTTGGATTTACTGAGAAAAGAGGGGTAGAGGACGACTTGCTAACGAGCCAAGTCACAAGAATAAAGCTATGACTATATTAATCATATGTTCAATTAAGATAGTACTTATCTGGACATAGAGAGAAAAATAAAGCTATGATATTTCCAAGTATTTCCACAAGCGCAGTCCTAGTCGATCGTGCGGGGGCAACATTCAGCCACAGTTGCAACACAAGCCAGCGGAACGCGCTGTATCCTTTCTCCGTTAGCAAACACACGTTCTATAAAATGTTTTACACTTAAATTAACTTGAGTACTTGAAACCACCGGCCATCTTAGCTTAGTGCGTAGGAAAATTAAATCATCTAAGTAGTTGGATCACTGCTGGAATACCGCAACTATAGAAATGTCATCACATAGATTTACATTCACATAGATCTACATTACTTCCAGTATATAGCCTGTCCAAATCATAACCCCCTTTGGCTATGCTGTAGTCGGGTAAAAAGGTTCATTCTACTGCTTGTTAATTCCTCGTGATCATCCGAAAGCATCGTGTTCTTGTTAGTCAATTGAAGGTATACGTACAGACTTAGGTATATGACGAAAAGTTGTGGGTTCGGCCTTATCATCATCAGAACTTTTATCCCGTATCAATTTAACTTCACCACCACCCTCCCTACCACTGTTTACTATTTTCTGGTTTGTATCGATCTTTGGGCACTTACGTCTTTCCCTGCTCCTTAATCTATGGTTCGATTTAAGCTTCAATATTTTCTTTTTCCATAAAATCTTACAATGTATTTTTAGAACAGGATCTTGTAAACTGACGCGAAGGATGAAGGTGCTAAATTCCTTAGCTAATTTTTGCCTGCGGCATTCGTGGCTCAATAATTGAGTTGCTAAATAAAATAACGTAACTAACTATTGACAATATTTACATATGTAATATTTTTATACAATCTAGCCAACGAACATCTGTTCAAAAACGACTTAGTTGTTAAAATATTAATGGATGAAGCAGACTCATGTTGATTTGCAGTTATGCAGTTAAAGTATTTCACCTACTTTAACTGCATTATCCACGCTCAGTGCTCATCTTCCATTTATCAAAAAAATGTAATTTTTAATAAATAACTTAATAACGCCCTTGATGTTTCGCTGAAGATTACATATGTTATTAGCAGACATACAATTTATAATGGAAAGTCATTAAGTTTTCACTGACTCCAATTTTTTTATTAATACTCCAAAATGATGACGTGACGATTGAAGATGCTAAATTCCTTATTCTTCTGCTAACTTTCGCCTGCGGCATTCGTGGGTTAGTACTCGTAATTGAGTTGCTAACTAACGTAACTATTGATAGTATAAATATTTACATATGTAATATCTTCTATAATCTAGCCGACGACCATCAGGTTGAAAACGACATAGTTGTTAAAATATTAATGGCCGTAGCAGACTCATCATGATTTGGTGACTTGCATTTATCAAGAAAAAGTAATTTTTAATAAAAAACTTAATAACGCCTTTGGTGTTTATAACGTATGTAATCTTCAATGAAACACCATGTTTTTCCATTACAAATTGTATGACTGCTAATAAGCAGTCATACAATTTGTAATGGAAAGTCATTAAGTTTTCACTGATTCCAATTTCTTTATTAAGACCCCAAAATTATGCTGATTGCGAAACAAAAAGACGTTTGGCATCATCATTCTCTTGGAAGCCCTTAATACAAAAATTTGTTATTACGAGTACTTCGATCCACTTGTGAATCATTGTATATTACAGTGGACATTAAATCAGAGAAAGTTCGGAAACTTTGACCACTGAAGTCCATGAAGCACTCTTGGTGCATAATATTAGCCATTTTAATAAGTCTATTAACGTAATGCATTCTAGAGTGGTACTGGACCAATGAAGGCAAGAGCGTGACGATAAAATTTTTGGCTTTTCTCAAAATAGTGGGGACAACTTACAGTAAATAGTAGGAATAGTGGGCCATCGTCTAAACAAACCTCACAAAAACGACTGAATTGAGGAGAGAACATAATACATGTCACTGATAGATTTTTTTTTTTCTCATAAATTATGTCTAGAACATAAATATGCTAGGACGTACTATTTGGTCGGTCAATTTCCATGCACAGTCACACAATAAATCTGTGAGCGAACTTGCATATAACGAACAGGGCAATTTATTAGAAACTCGACCATATAAAACCACATCATTACGAGCCATAGGTATCATTAATGGGTACTAAGGTTTAAAAGTGCAAAACGATAGATATAAAACGGTTAATTAATATGAACACTCAATACATTGTATTTTTCTTCCAGGTCCAATTCTTCATGGTGCTCTTCCATTCAATCAGCGCCTTGGTTTACGACTGTGGATATCCCAAGTAAGTACTTTAATCATCATTATTCAGAACATCTTTATTAAACATCATCATGATCTTCTCATCGTCTTCCATTATTAATCCCTCGAAATACTTGTTATGTTCTTGAACCATTTATGAAAACCACTGTAAACAAATATTAAACAAAATAAAAAAGAGATATTTCTAAGACATGGCAAAGGGGTTGCTTAAGTAAAGCCCTAGCTGTAATGGGTTAGTATCTAGCTACGCAACATCGAATCGTGTGCGGTCAACAGGAATGATGGAATCAAATCTATTTCATTCCATTTCATCTTCTGAGTCATCTAAGAGCATGTCGCCAACTTCTAAGCTGGCATAGTGTTTTTTCCGGATATTTTTCTGTTGTTTCGATGCATGTGGCACGAAGTGCATCAAGAAATGTACTGGGATTTAGAAACATGCGTTAATGTTTAGATGCATTATCATTCATCCATTGCAGAACAATATCTTACGAGGATAAGAATTGTAGATAGATTAGTTAGATGTATATCTTCTTAAATGTTTATTGCAAGACTTATTTCACTGTCAATTACTTTTAAGAGTGATAAGTCAAGTCAATGTCACGAACAAGAGCCTCGCGGATGCAATCAATTACTGCCAATACTATCTGTAAAAATCTCACTGTAAAGACTTGGGTGAAGTGAGCTTGACCTGAGCTGTCAATCCCTAGCTTCAGCTGAATGGCAACTCACTTCCCCTGAGTTTTCACGTTGAGATTTTTACAGAATAGCACCGCAGGTCTGTACTGAATAACTCTTACATATTCTTTTTTTTGTTTCAGATTCATCGCCGCTGGTTTAATCCTGCATTCAACCATCTTCATTGTTCTGTTCATGAACTTCTACCTGCAAGCCTACAAAAATAGGCCAAAGGGGAAGGCTGTATCAGTGGCTGTCAACAATAACAACAATGATGAAACTCACACCTCCAATGGAATGATCAAGAGTGAGGCTAATGGACATATCAAGAACGGTGATCTCAATGCACTCCTCAAAAATGGAGAACTTAATGGTCTCCTCATAAATGGTGCCCTAAATGGACATCTGACAAATGGTGACTTAACTGGACATATTATCAAAAATGGAGACCTAAATGGACATATCAAAACTGGTGAATTAAATGGTCATATAAAAAATGGAGATCTCAATGGACATGTTAAAAATGGAGAACTAAATAGTTTTCTACGACATGAAGCTAATGGGCACGTGAAACCCAACGGCCATTTACAAAATGGCTACACGAACGGTCAAGTGATACATGACATAACAGATAAAGAAAAAGTGCAATAGCCTATACTGTATTGTTAGGTTAGATTGTAAACTTTTTATTAATTCCATTTGTATAGAGAGTTGGAGGTACTTGGGTTTTTGTTGGTCCCTTCTTACTTGTAGAGGAAAAAGTGTCTGTAGAAAGTATAGTTTCTATGAGTTAGCGCTGCGTGAAGCTTTCGACCAACTGAATCGACATCACGTTTTATTTAATTATAATGTGGTCAACTTGTAACTTGATTGACGATAGATACCTAATACGAAAACGTACGATGGGAGGCTCGGAAGCAACTCAACAACGAAGTCGAAAATAGACTTCCGACAGATATCAATGTAATCCTACAAAGACTCAACGGTACACTCCTGAACTCTAAACAAATATTGTACAGTTAGAACCAGTGTATAAACAATTTATTTCATGTGAGCTATCTTGAACTCCAAAATGGTGCGTCTACATATTAAAATTAACAAATATTGTGTATATATTTTTTGGCAATGAGGGACTTCGAAAATTGTTAAACAATTTTAAATTTTTTCCTATTTTTTTTTTCCTTTTTTAACAGTTTAACGTTAAAACTACCTCATGAGTGGACTTATTCATATTTTACTTATAAGATTTTAGCCTCGAATTTGCTAAAAGTTGAATCCGCAAAATGAGGCCAGTGTTGCTCATTTTTTTTTCTTTTTTTGCGAAATCTTTGCTCACTTAAAGACTTATACTAAAAGACTTGCCTTTACAAGGCATTAGGTCCAGTACTTCCGTCCATACTAAGCTTTATTTAGTTATAAGTAACAATAGCTGTAAATAAAGTTTTAAATTATTTTTTGTTTATGAAAGTACAAGACGTAATTATTAAGGTACATGTACTTTTCACAAGGTCATAAAATATAAATCATTTTTATTTATTTTCTCGATTTTTGTTTTGTTTTTATTGCGAAAAATTATATAAAATCAAGTACAGTGATTGCTTAAATAAGTATTAATAAATAATGTAAATATAATTAAATTGATTGAGATTAACTACAATTTATGTGCGTGATGGGAGTGATTTTTGATTATTTTTACACAATAAAATAATAATTAATGTTTATTATACTTTTGTATTTTATCATTCTCGGTGGGTGATTGGGAGGAAACTCCCTTAAAAAGATATTTTATATAATTGCTAAATAAACTAAGAAAACCAGTCAGTTTTAGCGAAATTTTAATGATATTATAAATAGGTGTTTTATACATACATAGACTTAATTATTGTAAGTGATATGTGGTCAAACTTGTATACCCTTTTATACGATAAGTTTCAAAAATAAAATATTTGAAATTAAGTACCCATGTTTATTTTTATTGTGTCGATTGGCTATAGAGGAACCCAGTTATTACATCAGTGTGAGTTCTTATGTTGATTGTTATCTATATTAACCCAAATCGACTGATTTCAATAACATAATATTTTTTTCAAAAAAATTGACATTTACATAACATCACGCTTAATCCCCGAAGAGTAAGGCAGATGCGAAATATGAGTATACTATACACCGTTAAATTTTGATCGTTTTAATCCTTATAAGGGGTCATTGTACTCATCATTATGAACAACTTTTACTACGGGACCAACCCTCAAATCGTGAAAAAAAAATCAGTTGATCCATACATTATGTCGAGTTATGCGAACATAAATCTATGGATCAACTGATTTTTTGTTCATAATGATGAGTACAATGACCCCTTTTAAGGATTAAAACGATCAAAATTTAATGGTGTATACCTCTACCTAACCCATTAGGAATTAGCGTGACGTTATGTTAAATTAAACATTTAATCTTATAAAAATGAAGCGATTATATTAGGTGATTTCATCCACGGGATGTATATACCTGCACCTGCGAACCTGCGAGTCCACTTACATACATCTGTTGTGGAAAGACTCTCTACTTACCGTGTGGTAAAAAGAGAGTCTTTCCTTTCCTTTCCTTTTAAGTGTTTACATCCTACATAAACGCAATAGCTAACAGAGCCATCTGCCGACTTAACTTAGAAACGGCTAAGTACAAAGTTAACACTGACTGCTGAAGTAAATATTCAAGTCATAAAATACGATACGATCGTCGAACAACTTGCACGCTTACTTTCACTGCATTTCGTGAGTATTAGGGTTTGAGACAGATGGCGCTACTGGTAGGTGACTTTTTATTTCTCTTGATTGAAGAACTATTAAATTATGTCTTATCAAGTTCTTGTAGACTTTTAGACGCAAGCTATTGTGATTATTGTTATGGATTTTAATGTACTACCTATTTCATGGAACACTGTTCAAAGTATGGAGAACAGTTTTTTGATAAATGGGACTTAACCGTTTTATTTGCTCGGGTAATTTTTTTTTTTTTTAGTTAGCTGTTATAAATGTGAACCTTTCAGTTATATTTGGTTAGATAAAGCCGTTGATAATGAAAACAATATATACATGTATTTTAAAATTATGGATTAATTTATTCGCTATTAAATTTTTAATCGCCAAAAAAAAGGGTATTTTCCCTAAAAATAACAAAACACGCATTTACTTTAATAGCCAATTAAAAGAATTAATAGCAAAGAAAATCGGGCTTTTAAAATTTAACGGTGTGTCGATAACAACTTGGACCCTCGCTAAACCTTAATTATAGCCCTGCAAAATGTCAATAAACCTGACATTGGAACATTTTTTCTTCCCCTTTCTAATTTGTTAGCCCTAAAATCGTAACCCTACTCAACCAATATAACGTGACCTTTAGAGTCCAACAAAATGTTACTCACAATAGGTCATGATACGCTGGTTATGTAACGTGTATTGAGAAGGGTAGATACGGGGTTGAGACACGCACAACTCTGTCACCTTTTGTAAATGATGGAGGGAGGGAGACAGATATAGCGCTGCCCTTGTTTATTGACGTTACGTTTCACGGAGTTAGAGGGTTGGTTTGACGTTTTGTGTTACTATAAATAAACATGCAGTTCTAAAAATAATTTAAGTAAATACTACAAACCAATATGCATTGCGCTGTAATTTTTTAATAAGACTTTATCAAAAATATAACAGAGGAACTAAAATGGGGTGTTTTCATACTTTCATTTAAAAAGTTGCATGTTATTGCTCTTGGTTGGTTAAAAACATTAAAAATCATTAAAGACATTAAAAATCTACTAACAATGGGTTTTTTTTTAATGATGCAATGAGCTTTTTACCCCTAGGGAAATCAATTATTGTATTAAAGTCTTCAAATTAATAACATAAAATGATTAATAACTACTGTTTTCAATTAGGTAGGTATTTTACCCGACCGAATTTGTTTTTCAAATGTGTTGATATTGAATTTGATAAGGTAACTTTGAATATAATGCAAATATAATTTGATTTACCGCTAAAACTAAAAATAATAATATAATGAACACATAAAACCTTTGTACCTATTTCTGTTCTTCTTTTCTTGTATGTTTATATGTACATATAATATGTGTGTACGTAAATGGTTAAATAAATAAACATCATACCTGTATTCCCGAAAGGGTTAGACTGAAGTGTACCTATAGGACCTAAACCTATATTTCGCCGGTTATTTTTAAGTCCCCTGTAATAGGGGGCTAGTCTATGGCCACACAAAAAAATAACAAAGAAAAATATCAGAAAGAAATTCCAAAATATTTCTTCAAAGAACTTCACTATATGAATAATTCCTCATACAATCAATATACCCCGTAAAACGGAACGCCAGTTCGCCGGCCGGGACGAAAACCCTAGCCAAGGGTAGGTACCTTCACTCAGTCGAGTGCGCGTTGTAGCCGCGCACGCACGCGCGCCGCGTCCCCGCTCCCCTCACACACACAACAAAAAACCACAAAATCTTAACAATCAACCCAACGTGAATAACATTAGTGCTATAGTGTACCAATAAGTGTTATTTGTTAACTATTACGGTGATAACAAACAGTGACTCAGTGGAAATCGCGACAGAACATCGCTCAGCGTCCAACCATAATGATATAAAACATTTTCTACGATAAATCGCTTGTTACTGTGTTTTAATCGGTAATGTGCCTTCTTTGAGGATTGCTTGTGTTATATATTAATGTATTATGTTCGCCGACCGCAGTGTGGGGGTGGAAATCTATGGAATATGCTAATAAGTTGGTTTCTTTTAACCCGCACACAAAAAGCTCTGCACTAGACACTGCAGTGCGATTTGTGTTGCAAATTTACCAGAATTTATATCTTTTCTGTCTGTACGTACTATTTTATCTATTTTCATTAATAAACCCGGAGTATTGTACTGTTTCTGTGAGTTATTTAGGGTGGCTTCTAATTCAATTTTGGAATTTTTGTTTCGAATCCTGTTATAATCAAACCAAAACTGTTTCAACTGTGTTTCAATTAATTGGTACGTCGAACTGCGAAACAAAATTCTACAAAGTTGACGAATTCGCAGTGAGAAATTCGATTACAAACAGTTTTCACTTCATAATAGGAACGGGTAGTGTCATTTCCTTTGTGCCAATAGTCTATTTGCTCTAATTTCCTGCTTTGCTAGTTATTAACGTGTCTGCATCAGATCTAGGTTTAGATTTGTCGAGCTCAATCGGTCTATTAGATTCGATTGAATCGTAGGTACCTCTTCAATTTGAATTTCAAATCAATCGGTTATTTGTTTTGCTTCGATTGATTGTCTTTTAGTAAACATTCTAGGCGGTGAATACCGTTTATGTTTTAATGGAATTGATCAATAGACCAGTTACATCAATAACTGACAAAAATAAATGCGAGGTTACTTGAGTTTTTTGTCGTAAGGGTAGGAATTTAGATGACGTCACACAAAAGGCTATGAAGCAAAAAGCCGGTACCGTTGGATTAATATTTGACTAGCATGAACATTATGTAGATTCTAGACTTTAGTTAGTTTAGTATAAGCAATAAAGAACCCTAAGTAAGATCACTAAGTAGGCACCGACAATCTACATTACTGTTGTAGTTGGAATAAAAGCTACAATCCTATAACAATGGTTTCAGTTAATGGACTACTCTGAATAGTAGTGGTTTACGCACTGGTAATATTAAGACTATAGGTACTCGCAACTCCATGGTTGTATATTGGTAGTGAATTGGTTCTTACTAAAAACCACAACAATATTCTTTGTGGCATAAAACAGATTCCGTAAATTGCATTTGATATCAAACAACCTTCCATTGTTCTGGTGCTGGCTACAACTTTGAAATCCTGGATCCAATTTCAAGAAATAACTTTTCTAAACGAGCCATGGACATGCGTGATAATAGTAAATCACACACGTCACATAAAGAATATAACAATAACTGATATAAAAGATTGTTAAAATTACGACACGATAGATGATAAAACTAACTATGGTACATGATAGTAATAAAAAAAGCAGATCAAAATTCCGCCGAAGCTATTACATATTCCGTGACCTAGACCTTAGCGGTTAAACCAAATCGATATGAAATTGATAACAAAGTGAAATCCAAGCGGATATTTAAATTGGAGTTCAGAAACATTTCAATAAAACTACGGTTTTCAACGATGGTAAACGTTTTTTGAAGAGTTGTTATAATACTGGACTACCTACATATACTAGGTTACCTGTAGTTATATTTTTTGTGTAAGAGCTTTTGATTAAACACACTTTCTTCAAGCTTTAATTTATAAGCCAGAACATATGGGATGAATGACGCCGTCAATAAAAACAAAATATTGATAATTATAAATTATTTTAAGACTTAATATTATACGGATTCATAAACTAACAGCAATAATGGTTAGAAACAAGAAAAGGGACAAATCCTTAAATTTTAAATAGACTTGCACTAAATTGTTGTTTTTTGTCTATTTTGTTGCAAAAGGGTTTTCAATAAGAGCTTTTACAAAACGACACGTGAGATCTTTCGATAATCATTAGGATCAATCTCAAATATAACTTTGAATTTTCTGAAGATTTCTACTCGGAAAACATATACGAATCGGTTTGTTTTCTACCTAGAGTTAGGCCAGTCTATTGTTGCTATGACAATTGCTATAAATAAGTATTTCCTCTTCTCTTATTGATAAATTCCGTTTCGTCAAAACGACATATATTTTGCCCAAATATCTGAGGGCTTCCACGAGGAATCATGCTAGGTTCTCTTAGTCCACGAACGATGTATGCTGCTTTGTAGCCCTTAGTTAAAATAACTACTATCCTCTTTCATATTATTATGGGTACCTAAGTCCATTATTGTATGCTTTGTATAGAACGGCTTTGTTATTGTCATGTATAGCTTGAAAAGTTCTCACGAAACACACATTGTCACCGTTTGAGAGCCATTTAAGTTGTTAGAGTAAGCTCTTGAAGAAAACTGCAACATTGAATGTAACCACTTGAAGGAGTATATTATTAAGATTATAGGGAATTATATTAGTGTCCATTCTACCTTTAGTATACAAATAAATACAAAATACGACGGCTTAATGAAATAAACAGTGATGCCACAGAAATAATGAATTAGTAAAAGACAGATAGAATATTCTAATAATGATGTATATGCAATTATATATATACAGAATAATTGGAGCGTTTAAATATAGCATTGATACTAATTTCAGTGACATAATATTAACCTCATTACCTTTGATTGATAAATTGATAACCTCTCAAGCTTCCGTAATAATAAGATCCCAGACAAACAATTTGGTATTTGGAGCTCCGTATCAATCGAATTAGCTATTTTTAGCTCAATCGGGAGCAAACAAAGATTACTGTATACTATACCATAGGATTATACTAGAATGAGATAAATAAAGGAAGCATGAGTGCATAGAACAAAAGAAAGACCAATACATCTTCGGTGCCAAAATAGAATAAAACACACGAGCTTAAAAATAAAAGCATACGAGAGCTATCTCGACAACTTATTTCTCGTCCGGAAGTTATCAGAACGACCGGTTATTCTACAACAATGAGGCCGGTTCTTATTCGTCCAAAGTAATATGAAGATGCAGAAAGAGCAATCCTGACAGGGTTTAAAATCTAGGAATAACTAAGCACCATTCACCTCAAACAGAGCAAAGAATTAGGTGAGGCCTCTTCCAATCAAATTGTTCCTGCTATGATTGTCATTTCTTTCATCTTTCCATGAACTGCATTGTTTTTAGGCTCTTTGTTGTGTATTTTGTTGTCCAATGGATATTCTGGACTTAGTTATTTCATGACCATCTTCATTTGGATCGTGTATGCGTATGCGGCGATGTTGTGGCGTTTTTATTGGAGCAATGTTTATTTATTTATTGGTTGTTTGAAATTGGAGTAAGAAGTTGTTTATAGTCTTGGATTATTGTATTTACTTCGTGATTTAGCGTAGTGGGTTTGCTATTTCTCTTTACTGTTCTACCTTATTTATCTTTTATATGTTTCCTTTACTATTATGTCTTCTATAAAATATTCAGTTTTTTGAAGACTCTCACTTTCAGAAGGCAAGGCTTTTCTTAAAGTAAATCAATACTCCGCATTGGATAGTCACCATGACTTTCTTTTATGTTTATACCTACTTGAAACAAAATTCCTTTTTTCAGTCGTACGTTATTTTCAGAGCCGACAATACATCTAGGCATTATTAGCCTCCTGCTTCATGATATGAATTTTAATCTCGATCACTATTTTAACAATTTGGTTCTATAACAATAGAACCAGTTCTTTACAATCATTCGTATCTCGTGTATGCGTACGAGTTGATTAAGAGCACGATCTGTCTGCCGGTGTGCGGTGTATTTTTTTATTCAGGTTAGCATTTGTTTGGTCTCGATCAACAAGCTATCGAGTAAACCCCATTGAGTTGAGGTTTTGTGTAGCAGGAAATTGGACATTGCTTTTATTTTTGTGTGAAAGAAAAACGAGTGAAATAACGTTTCGAGTTTTATTGTTACTCATTCTATTGCTGTATCTATTCATGACTGGGCTATGTGCAAACTACATGGTACGTATATTTACTTATTGTATTGTGTAGGTAGGTATTTATTTCCCATCGAAACATGCAAGCTCACTAAACAAATATTCTGCACCCCAAAATTCGGGGCCCGATATCAATCATTCATAGCCGAATGTTTAACCCTAAAAAAACCCAATCATGCGAAAAAACGACCTACGTCTGGTCGTCATTTCCTTACTAAACGGTTAATGTATCGACCTGTTTATTTTCAGCTCTATAGACGTCATTATAAGGTTTATTTTAAATGTGGTAGTGGGGACACAGATGAACTAACACAGCACGTGTCACATCAAACCCTTAAAGATAAAAAATGTTTGGGTAAACGATGCGCGTAGCGTTGTATTCAATTAGTGATGTCGTTATTTCTATTAGCTAGAACGGTTGAACTCGTGTGAAATAAAAAAAACATCTGGGATTCATAGCGTATTTTTAGACTTAATCATAAGTTGTATTCATTTTATCGTCCTTTGAGTGAGATCACATTTTCACCAAAGATGGCTTCTGCATGAACTTGATGAGTTTATGAACTTGACTATTTTATATAAGAATACATAGGTATACCGTAGCTAAAAATAATGACTAGAAGTTTTTGGTCATGTCTGTCTGTAGCACTAATTTGGCGATAACCTTAACAAGGTACGGTTTGTTTGTTACTCATGCTATCTTCGTATTGTTTAGTAACTTGACCACTGTATTGGTATACTATTAAAAGTTAAAAGCTATCAAAAATATTGAACACTGAAGTAATTATCCCTCATTTGTATTACAACTTCAACCATCATCATCAAACCTCAGAAACATCAGTAAACATAAAAACATCAATAACCAACTAAATAATCTCTGTCGCTAATGACTTTTCCTTCGTATTGGCGAATTAATTAGCAATAATGGTTGCTCCCCTGTTTTTCTCTAAGTATTGTTTAGAGTTTTGCTCCTAAAATCGATGCGGCTGGACAACGTACTCTCTTGAGCATCGGCTCTGCCATACATTGTCACAATGAACGAAGCTATACATTGATCCCCATGCCGCTCTTCACTGGTTTGGGGAGTAGGGACACTTTCATAATCGATATGCGTGATATTATTAGAATTTAAAAGGATGTTTCTTGTGTCGTCATAAATTGTTTTAATACACAGAAGTTTTGCCTGAATTAGAAGGTGCAATCTGGATATATTGTGGTCCAGCATTCGGCTTGGAGACAGTTGAGCCAACCTATACCAACCATATTATTTTGATTTAAAAGAGTGTCCGTGGAGTTTCTGGCCCGTTCTTCTCCATAGGTACCTACTACGCTTTGAAATGCGCCACTAGGTCCATCTTCTGACTGACTCCTTCACAATTCAAAAGTGCCTGTAATTGGCTTATTTGTTGAAATAAATGCTTTGCGTTGTAGTTTGACATAAACCCGACAGGTGTCGTATAAACGAGCGATTGCTCATAAGAAAAATACGCTCGAAACGACAATACCTAAATATAATCATGGAGACCGTTGAGCGTTTATATATGCAAACGGCTTCTAGTAGACGATCGTTTGTAGGGAAGATATATTAAAAATACAAATTATGGTGTTCATTTACTAACAAGTCCTGTCCTGTATATAAGACATCGCCAACTACACAGTAGTTTTATAATTATTGAGAAAAAAAGCGAACATATACCTATGTTTTTCATATTCTGTCCTAGCATAAAACTATAATTAACTGAACACACAAGAGCTTCCCATACATTGAAAAAATATATACAATTTATTATACATCTCACGCAATAGATATTTACAACCACATCATAAATGTATTCCGCCATCAAATCATTTGATACCAGATTCCCATGATAATTATATGGGGTATTACGGTAACAATAAAAATTTATAACACCGCTCGCCATGGGAGATATACTATAAATATCGGTTACTTATAGTCCCGCCTCTAAAAATGCTACGGGAAATAGTATTTTGATGGAGCATCGAAATATGGAATGTTTTGGGATGTTTAGAGGTTTACTGCAATTGAAGGAGGAAAGAAAGAATAGAAACACTGCTTAATGAAGGACGAATAGTGATTAAACAGACAAAAATAAATAAGATCAAAACAAAAACAGTCAAAGGATTTATTGCAATCATACGAGTTTTCCATGGGTGTGCCTTTTAGTCTGTCTAAATAAATGTTTTGTTTTTCTTTCTTTAAAACATATTCTACAGAACACTGCTTAATCCTTACAAACACGTTTTTCATGGCTGAATATTTCATTTTACCAAGTGTACTGAGTCTAAACCATGTATTTTAACTAGCCCACTTTGTCCCACGCCTGGGCAAAGGCCTCCCTTCACTCATTCTATCTTCCGCGAACCCGCGCGTCCTCCTTCCAGTTTCGACGGAACGTTATGTCTCAAATAATAATAATACTTTAACTGCCCTTCTTATGTTTCTATATAGAACAGCTTACTGAGATAAGCCAGCTGTTCACAATAACCTGTACTTATAATACAAAACGGTTGTAATTAAGTGCCACCTGTCGCGAGGATACCGTGTATCGGTATCCTCGCGACGAAGAAGTTTCTTTAAAAAATAAACCATTGAAAAACAGCCACACACTGAATATGACAACCACCATCATTATACCGATCAGCACCCTAATTGCGTACACTTTCAATCAGAATCTGAAACATTTTGAAGGATATTGTTAATCCATTGCTTCATAATCATGTTCGGAAAATTTGTTAAAATGAATGCCATTGCTACTTTTACGTAATTACCCCACTGTTTTGACCATTGACGATTGTGGTTGGGGAATAGCTTTCCAATCATTGCACTCAGCATGTGTGATAAACGTAATCGCAGTATCGTATTCACACAAAGTGAAGAAATTATCCCTTTATAACAAATTATACTTACATGTATGGTTTCACCAAATCACCAAAACATTACTTTTCAATATATCTTTTGAACTTGAAACAACAACGAAAGACAGAAAAGTCAACACTGTGAATAAAACAACTGTTTCAGATACTGTAAAGAAGAACTAACTCTCTCTACTCTAATATGAACTAGACATGACATCTGTAAACGGTGGTATTATTTACCAAGTCTATTTAGAAAGAAAAAAAAACATGGGAAACAATGAGAAAAAACCGCAAAGCAAGCAACGCTTACCCCATAAGTTATAAGTTCCCCTTCAGTAATGGTATTTAGTGGCAATAAAACCAAACATTCAGAAGAGATCCCTTAAACAAATAGGCGACAAACAAACATAGACACAATAGATACTGTTAACTATTGTTACAGCACCATTAGTTTGATGGAAACACTGCATTAACCGTTGTCACTCCCTGGTTTTATTTAAAATGGGGTAATAGTTCTGATGTTACAGGAACGGACATTTAGTTGCTTCAAGCTTATATCTTTTTTGTATCTATTTCTGAGCATGAGTACGCTCCTATCATAATACTACCTGTCTGCACTCCTGATTGACTTAATGTCTATTAACATTAATTCAAGCATAATTATTCTTATATTTCTTTCTTTCTTTCTAATCTACGAGTATATCTACCACAATGCTACCTGTGTGCACTCGTGCTTGACCTAGTGTCTACTCACATTATGTCGAGCATCGTTTCCGAAATTTTGTTTACATGGTTTTTGTGACCAACCCGGATTCATCAAACTTTTCTAAAATCGCCATGGTAGCAAAACAAATAATCTTTATATACTGCATAAATACGCGTCTCGGCTACAAAAGTATAGTAACTACGGTGGAGTTGATAGACATTTGATACTTTTGAAGTTTGAAATGCATCGGCAAACCCTTGACTTTGCAATTTAACGCGTCTAATGAGCAGCGGTAACTGCACTCTCCACCGTCAGAGGCCGTCGACCTGCTTGCCAATGACCTAAAACATAAAAAAAACCTTTCAATATCGGCATTGCAGTCTAGTTTAAGCCCTACTCAGCTCGTCCAAAACCTCCAATGTATATATGTAGGTTTATGTACCTATGTACCTCAGTTTTTAAGCCAAGATTAAGCTCCCCTAAACACACAAAGACCCTTATGAATGACGTACACATAATATAGACTATTCCTTTTGTAATAGGCATAGCCAAGTAAAATATCTTTTGGGACAGTAGGCCGCATGTTGGTGATAACAATTTGACGTCGACATCGCCTTTATATCGTAGCAGTAGAGAAGATTTTCGTAGTGCAAGTTAGGTTTGCTGTACCAAGTCTATACGATACGGAGTCAATAAGGTATTCTAACAGATAAATAGCGAAATAAATTAGCTATCTTATTACTGTATTTTTTTGTACATACATTAGAAGCAGATAAATGTTCTGGGGAGTCTATTAACTTTTTTTCTCTGTAAAAAGCTTTTCGGGTTCTGTTATTGTATCGGTAGATCAATCTTTATTTCTTTGGACGTAATTGTCTATTGAATATGGTTGCTTAGTATAGTTGGATCAGGATTGAATAGTGGACTTATTTCTAAAGGAAACGGAGTCCTATCTCTAAGTCTTAATTAGTTTGATACAGTGTCTTTCAACGCTTTTGGTGGAATATTTTTGATGATGGCGTAAATTGCTCGTATTAAAACCTTATTATTTCGACTACCATCCAATATTAGTTATATTCCCTGGTGGATGATAAAAACACAATATGCTAAGGGTCACTTTAGTTGAGCCACCACCACAACACCGTGAAAAATGTGGCTTGATAGTGACTTGTGTGAGTGTGAACAATGAATTTTTGAATGTGTATATGTATCATCTAACAAACTGATACTGCTAACTAGGGTTGCCAACCGTACTACATATATAATATAGTATCCTGCTATATTAGAAGCCTAAATAATACATTTCAAAAACAAAATGTAGGTGAAACTACTATATTTCCATTACAATACAAAAAGGCGAAATAAACGTAACAGGGCCAGTATCAATCTCTTAAAAGCTGAATTATTGGTATTTTATTTTGTAATAATAGCTATATACTTATAGCTATTAAAAAATAAAATTGTAAAGTAGTTTGTTATTTTTTCGCCATGTTGGTACTATATTTTTACAGGCAATGGCGTCGAAAATACGTCGTACTATATTTGATATAAGAAAGTTGTCAAACCTACGTACTGCTAACATAATGACAAACACGCCTTGTAAAATATCTACCCACCCTATTACCATAAAAATATCCACACCAGACACAACAACGTAACTTTCAAACTCCCACCAGCAATTTTTAGGCCGAAAGCTTTAATAATTCCGTAGAACGTCTCTTTCAATACAATTCCTCTTATTTGTCCCTCCGTCCCTCTCTTGATTGACGTGCGGAGTGCGGATGCGGTCCCAGTAGCGTCTAAGCTGAGCTGTCACGAGCACATGACGTCATCCCTTCCACTAAAATGTGCGTTTCATTTTCTAAAATTAAACGCTACCCGACGTTTACATAGTTTTGGTTTTAATATGGAGAGTATTGGTTTTTCGTGCTAGTTATGTACACGTAGTCGTCAGGGACTAAATTGCTGGCTGGAAAAATCTCAAATCCTTGACGACCGGATCGAACCTCATGACTAAATCCTATCACAATATTTTTATAGACTAATTTCATTATTAGAAATAAATAAAATATGTTTATTTGCCGTAAATATGACGCAAAGAAAGAAAAATAAAAGTTGGGGGAAAATTTGTGTCACATCCACGCAAAATGGACATCACATCATGCACATCATTCTGATTGCCAATTACAAACAAAATGTGTTTGTAAATAAACTTGTAGATACGCGTCAATATAAGAATCACCTTCTTCAGGCTTTTTGAAAGTCGGTTGTAAATAGCCGAGGTCATCATCATCCCCTGAAAAGGTGAAAAAACAACCGACTCTCAAAGGTGCAACTTTGATCACTATATTAGGGCTGATTTTTCAATAACGAGATCTTTTTTATTCAATGAATTGAATTGTCGTCTGACAGATTCTGTATGAAAGAAATGTCAAAAATTCAAAATCATTCATTATCTGGCGTTGGAAAAATCAGCACTAAGTAACACGAAATTGTATTCGAATCAATCATACTAAAATATAGTATACTTAATACAATTTGTTTAGAACTGTATACAGCTCAAAACAACAATCAAAGTATCGAATACCAGCCCTGCCACGTTCCCAAAATATGACCTTTAACCGTTTGTATTCTGAAAACAACATTTCGAATCGCGTGTTCTATTCAGTCGCGGTTCTTGTTAAAAGAATCGAGTATTCGGAACAAATCGATTGTAGGTATCACTACTTGATTTCTAAATCGGTTATTGACTTGTTGAGCCATGGCGGAGCCAATGAAAAAATTATGATGTTGAGGGAAGGCATTCTGTTATGATTTTTTTTTTGTGAGTATTCGTGAAATTGGTCTATCAAAAAGGGTCACGTAGGTAATACTTTGAACGCTATGACATGATAGTGCGGGATTAAGTATTCATGGAAGATCAAAGTGAATGCTCCCATCAATTTCACGATAGGACAAGTCTTGTCACATTTTCTATTTCCCACAGCCACAATGTTGTGCCCTGGTTTAATGCATGCTGACGTAACATGATCAAAACAAAAGAAGACCCAAATGTGTATAACACTGTTGTACAAAACATCTTTTTATTTAAATTAAACTAGAACTCAAAATAGAACGACACATGTTTTCTAACAGCCACAACTAAATCGAAAACGCATCGACACAAAAAGGCCAATAACGAAATTCATTACAGAGTAAAAAAGAACATTTTATTGCACATCGGGGCGCATGGAGGGGTCTCAACCCGTTTGGAAATAAGTCGGTCAGACGGCCACTGCCTGGCTGCATGGGAAATACAAGGCACGGGTAACGCATGACTTGGTTAGGGAGACGAGCTGGAAACTGTGGCATTTTATTCATATATATCTTTTGAATAGAAATGTGGGGCTTGTGGTCTTCGTAGAAAAATTGTAGTGAGGATAAATGTAAAGATCTTCTTCGTCGTATCGATGTTTCCACGTAATATTATCTATTTGAGTTTCGACCAGAACGCAGACATGATACAGTTTTCACTAGTACGGTGGTCAGTGTGAATTAAGCCCAAACAACCGCATAACGAACACAGGTATTTATAAGCACATACGTTTTTACATTTGTATTAGTAGACACAAATCACAAGATTGTTGGGATTTGTAGGTTTGTTCTTTTATATTGTCAATAAACTTTTTACTTTTTTTTATGATGCGGTTACACAATACATAATAATAATAAAAAATAACTCAACTATGACTAATAGAGTTACCGAGATGACGACTAACAGAGAAGTATGGAAGAAAACGACAAGTTGCGCTGACCACGAATGAATTGAGAAAAGGGTAGGGAATGATGATCATAGCAGTCTCAAAATAGAAATATGTATTTTCAAAAGACAGTCTACGCTTCACCATCTTACAACGGATCTTCTCGCATCATTACCACTAGACGAAGGTATATTTGAAGAGTGATGGAGTATCTGGAACTGCACATAAGCTACGATCATTTTCTTATTTTTTTTATTTAGCCTACACTGTCCGACAGTTGAGCAAAGACCTCCCCTAAATCCTTCCATGATTCCTTTTCTAGCGCCACTTCGATCCATCTATTCCACTTCCTTATTTTGTCGTGTTTAAATATCGATGCAAATCTCGTCTGCGGAGTTTCACTAGCTAATTTCACTTTACACTAGGTACCAAATTAAAAAACTAACTAACTTATTATAAAAATAAATACAAAAACAAAAGGATATTAGATAATTGTTACTCTCATCCCCATTCGCTACAACAGTGAATCTTCGAGTGAGGGCTACTCAAAGATGAAATAGTTGGTGTCACTTGTGCATGTTCCCACGTACATTAGGTAGTCAGCTGAGGGCCATGTCTGTGGGTGAGGGTGTTATAATTACCAATCTTCGGTCTTTAGGTGTACTATTTATCTCTTCATAATGCTTCCGCTTGTTAGACTGCAATAAACGGACCATTAGTCTCCTGCAATTTACCTTACTAAGTTACCACATTATGTCCGTTAGATGATTAACACCTTACAGTTTCAACTGTTGGACTAATTTTAACAACTGAAGTCTTTTGGGATCCCTCTGTGTCCAGAATGTCTCTTAAGTCTATCAATCTGCCTAGCCTTTTCCCAACTACGTTGGGGTCGGCTCCTAGTCTAACCAACTAAATACAGTCATGTATTTAACATGGAGCGGACGTCAGACTTTAGGGCGTCTGACTACCCATAACGGATGTCAAATATCTAGGAATGACAGCCAGGACCAACGGTTAACGGGCTTTCCGAGGCACGGAGGGGTCTCGTTATGTAATGAATGGTCACCCATCCATCCATCTCAACATACCCATCCACGAACGAACCGCGGCAAACGTAGCTCTTAACCTCCGATCGACACCTACGGCTGTTATCATTTTGCCACGAGAATATCCCTAAAGTCACAGAATCCTACTAATATTATAAACGCGAAAGTTGGTGAGGATGGATGGATGGATGTTTGTTACTCTTTCACGCAAAATCTACTGAACGGATTTGGATGAAATTTGGCACACATATAGTTTATATACTATTTATCCCGATATCCCTACGGAATCGAGACTTATGTGGGTGAAACCGCGGGGCGTTGCTATAAATATGTTGGACGCTAGACAACACGACGATGTACAAATCCTACATTTCTGTTCGTTTCATTTGTTCGTAGTAGTCGAATTTTCTTTTTTATCCATCTTGTACTTAAAAGCATTCCGCACAGAGCCTTTACTTGCTCATTAGCTATCTGATTTGGATCCTCGCCAATACCCCTACATACTCTATATGTTAATCATTTTAATTTATTGTCAGCTAAAAATACTGACTTGACGGCAAACTGTCGTGACGAGATTTGTATCTTAGTTGATATTCAAGCGTGGGCCATGTCTTGGGAATAGTAATAGGACATAGGTAGTACAGTCGTGCAGTGAGTGAGTACAGCCTTTGTGCCGTAAGTGTAGGTAGGTGGGCTGTGTAACGAAGTATTCATAGTCATGACTTACAAGTTACGAGTAGCTTCAGGAACTGTCCTTTTGTTTTGAGCTCGACTGTCTTGTTGAATGTTATATGTCCTATAGCTGTTACTGCAACTACTGCGATTCGTCTAAATTCCTTGCCATGTTCTTAGGGTAACTAAACTAAAGTATCTTCATATACGAGCCATACCCAACAGCCAGTTTCATGACATAGTCGTCTTTGAGTAGCAGTCAGTATTGTCTGGTATTGTCAATCTTCGACACTCGACAATTTGGTTTGGATCTTTGAGTTGGGTCTCCATGTTTCCTGTCCCTCCATAAAAAAACCCTTTTTTTAAAGAGAACTCATTTCATCACTATTTCGGTTTCTTTCTTGAATAGTAACAAAATAAATTTGAATTTTCATAAATGGAAAAGTTGCTGCTTATTGATGATGTTCTTCAGTAAATTTCTCAACCGGTATCCATGTATGGCGATCTAAAAACAAGGAAAAGCGAGTATGTAAGGATCGTAGGAGGTGGCGTTCTTTAGTTTCTGCCTACCCGCATGAGAAGAAAGCGTGAGTTTACGTATGTACAGACGCCAGAACATCAAGCTACTACAATCTGCCAAATTTGTTTAATAGATTTTCAACTTTATCCCTAAAGCTTATAAGCTTATATTAAGGTTCAAGGTTGATTGGGAAAATATAACAGGTTCGGGTAGCTTGACCGGCTGACACCTGTACCTATGTGTTGCTGCTTTTCAATCATTTGACAACAAAAATACACAACTTTCTATTATAAACAGTCCAATCATTTATATTCAAACATCCCAAAAAGTCACTGTAAATAGTTGAACCGTATATTTTCAATAATTAAAAAGTAGAAAAACGCGGTTAGCCACAAACACCTGCCTAACTTTAACTAATGCTGTAACTAAAGGTGCATTCAAACCGGTCCGACATGAATCACTCGGTTTTGTGGGCAGACGGCTTTATTGTTTATTTATATTTCTTTTATTTCTCCTTAACAGTTTGTATGTTAATTTGTAAGCTGATTAGGAGTGATATACGACGGATTAGTTGATTATTGAAAAGTGTAGGTTTATTAAGAGGTAAATCTACATGCTAAAGCCAGTAAATATGAATGAAGAAAAGTATGACAACTTGAACGAATGAAGACTTTAAGATCATGGCAACAAAGTCGATTTCAGGAAACTGAACTATATCCAATCGAATTAACATTTCAAATCGTACAGCGTGTTATTTCTAAGAAGCTGATGTAAACTTACATAGTAATCGTTGTATGATTTGTGTGAGAAAATCTTCTCCTTTAGGTACACCTGACGCTTTTGGAAATAATCCGTTAGATTTTACATTGAAGTTTTAAATCCCTTTGCAAGAAATTAAAATCTTGCCACGAAGAAAACGGAATTGTTATTTATAGTAATGGCCGACTTGTACCAAAAATGACTAAATAGATTTAGTGCTATACGAATTCAAAACATCGTTCTATTTCTGTCTATTGTTTGAAAATGATGGGAGACAGAATGATATTTTAAATACGTTTAGCGTTCAATTGATGCATTTAGTGATAATGGGATCAATATACCTATATAATAATATATAATTATGTTGATCGACCAGGTTAAGCTACCCTTGCCGCGGTTGATCTGAGGCTGGGTGACCATCTTAACCTACCAAGACCCCTCCGTGCCTCGGAAAGCAAGTTAAGCCGTTGGTCCAGGCTGTCATTTGTCAGAAGCCCGAAATCTGACAACCAGCCTTAGTAAGGGGTATCATATTACGCAGTAACGTTGTGGAGGTCAGATAGGCAGTCAGTAAAATACTGGTACTCAACTACATTCGGTTAGACTGGAAGCCGACCCCAACATATGTAGTTGGGAAAACACTAGACAGGTGATGATGAGGCTCAATAGTTCAAAACTTCTAAAAGAGATATGTAAGTACCAATCTCGTTTAGAAGTTTTAAGCTTTTAAATATTGTCACATTGTCGTGACAAAGCAATGGTAATCATATATGGTAACTTATACCTACCTCTTCAAATTTTATCAGCACAGTACATTTGATTTAGATTCGATAATTCATTATTATCATTAAAAAAATCGCCAACCCTTCTTGAGCAAATGCAGTGATCAATGCTCGTGCCTTCTCAGTATGAAAAGAGACCCTTGCCCTGCAGTGTGGGACAGTAAAAAGTAAAACTAAAAAGTTTATTGACAATATAAAAGAACAAACCTTACATACAAATCTCAAAAATCCTGTGATTTGTGTCTACTAATCCTACTATAATATTATAAAAGTGAAAGTTTGTATGGATGGATGGATGTTTGTTACTCTTTCACGCAAAAACTACTGAACGGATTTAGATGAAATTTGGCACACAGATGGTTCATAACCAGGATTAACATATAGGATACTTTTTATATTCCCACGGGATCGAAACTTATGTGGGTGAAACCGCGGGGCGCAGCTAGTACAAATATAATTACGTATGTGGTTATAAATACCTGTGTACGTTGTGCGGTTGTTTGAGCTTAATTCACACTGACCTCCGTAATAATGAAAACTGTATTACGGCAGGTCAGTCTTCCTCGTTCACAAACACTCACACACTTCCACCCAATTACCGATAATTTGCATTTGACTGCTAAATACAGTAATAGGCTGGTATTATTATTATATACTTTATTTCATTATATATGTACATACAAATTTTATTTTTAAAGAGTATGAAAAATATTTATAAAAAGAGTAGACCACTGGTATCGGGAACAGGGTCCGAGCTACCAGGAGGTCAGGACTCCACAGAAAGGAACCTCCTAACAATGCGAGCCGTGTCCAGAAGTATCACTTTCTGAATCAAGCGCTTGACCCAGCTTCCCAGCGATTATTATTATTATTTTTAACATCAAGAATTCTTAAACGGTGAACCGTCATATACTGCGTATATCAAACTACAGCATTAATAAAACTACACCCAAGTTTTTTCACATAACGCCAGAAGCTATCGATCAATAAAATTAGCCACCAATAATCGTGATGGGAATATTTATCACCATTGGACATGACATAATAACATGATAGTCATCGTAAATTTGGATTGATAACGCCCTCGGCTTCAAACTGAAAGTTTTTTCGTATTTTATTAGAAGATTCCAGTACTTTCAAATGATAAATTGATAAAATTCCATTAAAACTACGGCTCTATTATTTAGAGCCGTAGTTTTAATGGAATTTTATTTATCGTAAAACTGTATTTTTTAAAATTATATATAGAATATAATACTCTTTATTACCTACACCATATAAATTTCAGACATAAATATAGATACAAAGGGTGACACAATTGTAGCGGGATCGTCCGAAAGGGTTACCGCTGCCCTAGTACATAAAGGGCTAAGGAAGGAACACGGGTGGGTTTTAGTCAGTAAGAGTCTGACAGTCCCTTCTGCTCCACCCAGAGCGGGAGTGGTCATTTGATGACTTCCTATCCTCAAAAAAAAAAAGGGTGACACAATAATGGTTATATATGTACTCGTACTATTATATTAATTTTTCTTTTTTATAGTGAAACATACTTAAATACAAGCTAACACCTAAATGTATATATAGCATGATATACAAAAAAGTGGGCATAAAAAAATCATCAGCAGCTAATGGGAAAGGAACCCAAAAGACCAAGCATAGCCACGTTGAATGGCAATGCTGACTCTGATAAGTTTTAATAATAAATCAAGAAAACTAGTTGATCAAAAATAATTTCGATGCACCAAAACTGTCTGATAGTGATAACACTATCAGACAGTTTTGGTGCATCGAAATTTATCTAATTTATTTATTTTTTTAGTTATCTATCTCAAAAGTTTTTATATAAATAAAAACTTTTGAAATAGATAACAATTCTGAAATAAAAATAGATCCACCGGACGTAGTTCGTCATTTATTGAAGAAATACCGACCAATATCGGAATCAAATCAAAAACAACAACTATAGAAAATAAACCAGCAGTAACGATAACTGAATCTAAATGAAGAAATAATAGTTGATGCATAAAAAACTTAAAAAAAAAAAAACAACCGACTTCCAAAAAAGACACTACAAAGTGAAAAATAACTTTAATTTCGGAAGTCGGTGTCGTCGGGTTCGCATTTTCGTTGTTTGCCACCGACTTCCGAAATTAAAGTTATTTTTCACTTTGTAGTGTCTTTTTTGGAAGTCGGTTGTTTTTTTGCAAAAGTTTTTATTTTTCACTTTTAAGTTGTAATTTTTACCAGTAATTTTGGTTTAATAACCAAACTACTGAACCGTTTTTGGTGAAATTTCTACGGGACCAATCTGAAAGTACTTATATCCTTACATATAAAAAAAAATGCAAATCGGCATATAAATAACTGAACAAATATTTTAAAAAGAAATCTTCCTCCTTTTTTGAAGTCGGTTAAAAAGAAATAAATATTTTCAAGCTTCAAAAATTCTACTTGAATGTGTACCTATTTATACTCCCACTATATTATAAATTCCGGGTAACAATGCTCACTAAACAATTTCAATTGAAAAGCATTACTCCGAATCATCTCCACTCGAATATTTTGACGTGTCAATAGCCATGGGAAGATATGAAGCCTCTTTGGTAGTACCATTGTAAAGTAGGGCCAACTACCTGCCTTGAACTTCAATGGATGAAATCCTATCACCAATGTTGGCGTGTTTCTCATCTTCATTGATAGTTTAGCGGGAACTACTGTAGATGTCTTGTTTGAGAATGCAGCAATGGGCGGTGATGTTTGGCCAATGTTGGCGTGGTTTATTTACTTCTTGTTTTTTTGGGGGATGATTGCATTTTTATTGAGAGGTACAGGCATATTTTTATAAACCAATTATTTTGTAAAGGTGTTTCGAAGTGTAAAGAAATGTGGTCTAATTTTTTTGGTAGAGATCTTTTCGTTTTTTTTTTTTTGGGTATCGATTTTAAACAATCATGCTTGGTTCGGAGGTTGAACTTGGTAAAAACGCAATTATCTTATGGTTTACATTAGAGAACCCATTCTCTGCCAAACACCTTTCAAAATCTTGTATTTATCTATAAAGTACATAGTAACGAAAAATTTTTGTCCGTTTATCTGTTTGTCTGGATGTAGGTATGTTCCGGATTGGCGCAAAAACACCTGAACGGATTTGGATGAAATTTGGCACATACATAGTTTTTAACTTTTTAACTTTTTTTTCTTGGGGAAATCCTCATGGTTACCCTCCGCCTGGGAAGAACGGAGGGTTATGTCGGACTCCTAATAGATTAACAACAATGTAAATCCAGGTTATAAACTATCTGTGTGCCAAATTTTAATACCAGTAATACGTTCTCGTGCGATATTTTTCAACATCCACGACGGCGAAGCCACGAGCAAAAGCTAGTCAAACAAAAATTTACTTTAAAATCTCCTAATTCCGTATCGACGTAAATATTATTTTACGAGGTAATAACAATTTTAAGTACTTTGATACCTTTAAAAACCTGTTAAGTTGAAACGAAAATCATAAAGTACTTAGTAACGAGCGTCTAATCCATCAACTTACGCATTAAAATTTATAAGATCGTATTAAATAAACATTTTACGACATTTTATTTTCCTCCTGAATAAAATTGGAATCAAAATGCTTTAAGCTTTATTATTCATTCTTTAACGCCCACTGCACCTTAAAGAAGGTAACCGTTAACATTCTGATCCCACTTGCAAAATACTTGACCTTTGCAGTGTTCAAAAATAAGTAAGAGGAAGTCTCGAAAGACTTCTCTCACCTTAATGGCAAAATTTTTGCAACTAGCAACACAGTGCTTGCTTTGCCAGTCCTCTTGCACAAGTGATGGTGTAAGTATCCGTTATCTTATCATGCTGCGCTGGGGAATTTTGTTGACTAGTTATTAAATACTCGAACAAGCAACATACAGCCAAGTTACAAGGACACAGTTCAATCCCCCAATAATAGTCTAACCGTTGGTTGACCTGGGGGTATACTCCGAAGTAGTATCGGCCGAATGTTCGGCCGTTTCCTTCTACGAAGTTACTATTTGGTTCGGTCGGTTCCGATCCTACACTCCTACGCTCTTTCGAACATTGACTATGGTCCCGACCCAACTGAGCCGATCCGAACTTTTTTCGCATTTTTCAATAATGTTCGGCACGGCCATGTGTCGGTCCGATCCGAACATTCGCACTTTGCACTGCGGAGTTGGCCCCCTGGTTACGTAATTTAGCTCTAAAGGCACAGACGTCAAAAGTGTCCGCGAAACAACATAAGTTACGGTGAAACAAAAGTTTAAACGCATCTTCAGTTTAATCCGCAATGGTTTTTTGTTACTCCCACCACGACCAGCTAAACGACATCTATTTCGATCCACTAAAATTCCAGTAAAGAATAAAACACTCGATCAGTGCGACATTTCGAGACAATGGCAACACGATAACTCACTATACAACCAAGTTTTGTGATAAAAGAACAAAATTCTGCACCAACAAGCTATTTGAATTACGACCTTGTAGCATCAAGATAAGGTGCACAGTAACCGTAAACTGAAATTGGCGAGGATTATTCCCCCGTCACGCGATCACCTGATTGGTGGAACAAAAATAACATTATTAGACATGGAACCACGCTCGAAATTACGATCACGATGTGTTCAATCATATTACTATTAGGATAATAAATTTTAGGGTGTGCGTGAACGTTTGTAGGTCATTCTGGAGACTTTGGCGGATGGTTGGTCCTGTAGACCTGTTTCTTTAAATCCTGATTGGGATGAGTTTATGCGAGAATATGATGTAAAAATGTATGTCACCATAAAGGTTGGATTTTCTTGGAAGACGGTTCTGTCGTATTATAACGGCCATCTTGAAAATCTATGTTCTATTTTCACTCAGTCTGTTTTCACTAATATTTGACACTAAGGGGGATAGGTAGGCTAGGTAGCCCGCGAAGTTCAAACTTTCTTACGTGTTGTGCAATTTGCAGGTCAGTGTCAGGTTGTACGTTGAACAAAATATGATTCGCAAGCGTAACAAATATTTACAGAATTATAATCATTAAAATCATCAATACAATCCTCTAAGTTCATTTGAACCTATTGATTGAGAAATATAAGATAATTTTAATTTGAAGGTGAAGGTGAAGGTTTTGAAGGTGTCAAAAACACTCTGTATTTGGATAACCGTTATTGTGTGACCATTTTCTGCGTTTTTGGGAAACCAAAGCTTAACTGTGGAATACTGAATCAAATATTACTCAATCGACGTATTTATAAACTTAATTATTACAACGGCTTACAAAGTTTATTATTAAAATAGTTGCAGTAGTAGCTTTAATACTAATTACGAAGTCATTCGAGCTCGGCGCTTTTAATATTTATATATGTATTATTTTTTTCTCCAGGATTAGTTTGCAACGTAAGGCCGAGTAATTTTGAAAGACAATAAATACATATCTAATCTTTACTAGACCTGCATTGAAAGTTCTCGTAGGTAATCATATGGCAACATATCCGAAGAGATGATTGCCTCATTTCCGTTTAAATGATAGTAGTAACACACTGCACCAATTTAATATCAGCTTATCGACCTATTTACATTCCGCCGTACACTTAAACGACTATTAACAGTATGGAAAAGAACTTGTCATTTTTAATATTGCGATAAAGAGTGACATATTTTTGCCTCAGAACTCCGACATATGTCCCGTAGAGTATATAATTTAGGTCACCATTACATCAAAATCGACATAATTACTGAGCACAGCGACAAAATACTTCTCATTTTGTGAGCCCTTTTTAAATAAATTACAAGTTGTAATACACAGAAATACAGGCCACTTAATGCTAAATAGCCTTTTAAAATGGAACCATAAGAAAATAAGAATGTAAAAAACTAATAAGTATATGACAGAGTGTTAACTGATGAACCAGCCAGTACAAGTAAGCCGTTTATGGGTACGAACACAAAAATCCGTTGCGATGCTAATGATCCCTGACTTGATAAGCTCTGTTACAATTAGACACAAAGAGATAATTGCATAAATGTCCGTAATTCCACTAAAAAGCTTACGTTTTCCGCGTTGGTCATTATAATGGTTGGTGATGAGTGAAATTTGGGTCAATTGAATTTGTTAGGTCTATCCTAGTGATTTCTGTATATGTCAGATATATTGTAAAAATAGACAGCTAACCATAAATATCTTATAACCTATCACATAATCAGCGTCCAATGATCCCACTGCTGGGAGTGCTGGGACACAGACCTCCTCTCGGTGAAAAGGAATGGGCCGTAATCCTACACGCGGGCCCAGTGCGGGTTGGTGATAAACCTATCCCGATCCGAAAATATTTAGAACAAATAATAATAATGAACAAGAACAAGAACTGGTCCTTAACAGCTTTAAACAAAGAAAAGTGGAAAGAGAGTAGGAATGCCTTTACCCTGCAGTGGGACAACACAGGCTTTTAATAATAATATAATAACAATAATAATCAAGATAGAACAGAACATATTTCTACCTGAACAAAGAAAGATGGAATGGTGCGGAAACAAAATCTGCAGGTTCATTTCCGAACAGAAAATGGTTGTTCCGTTGCTATTGTGAAACAAACTAATGTTTTATAGTTGCTATGGTTACAAACATAAAGGATTCAATAAAGACAGAGATGATTATACCCTATGTTTGATACCGAAACATTGATGCCAATATTGTTCGCAGTATTAAGTAGTACTAAATTAGCGATTTGCAGGATTTCATTTGAAATCGTCCGAAACAGTAGTTACCACAGAGCCCCAGACTAATTCTCGTATTTAACGTTTCTATGACGCATGATCATTTTGACCAGCACCCCAATTGCGTGACACACTTTCGATCATAATCTGAAGGATTTTGAAAGAAATTCCTAATCTATTGCTTCATATGTATGAAAAATTCGTCTGGTCAACAGCGCACAATATATTTGACTTCTCAAAATTGCAATTAATGTAATTACACATCATATTTACTTTGCAAATCTTTTTTTTTTCTTTCGAATTCAAAAAGGTATCTTTTTTTCTTAGGCCGGCTGTATTTGCAAGGGCTGTAATAGTTTGTTAAGTTCTTCTTCGTCCCCCATTGTTCATTTGGCCTAATGCCAGTATTCGAAGAGTGCTCGCTTTGCTTAGTCTTGTGCGACATTGATAAGAAAGTACGTTAATTTAATATAAGTTCATTGCTCATCTAATTTCGAAATTAATGTTTGGCCTAAGAAAACTAGAGCTGAGATGATAAATAACTAAATACTTACCCACTTAAAATAAGTCCATAATCGAAAAAATATATATGATAGTTATGAAATAGATTAAAATCATGTATAAACAATCTCCTACTAATATTTAACCAAAGTAGAAAATACATTTATTTAGCACAGACTAAAAGCTAAATAAATGTATTTTCTACTTTACACCAGATACTAGTACATACATCAGATAACAACTAATAAAAAACAAATAGAAAGTATAAAGACCGATGTAAGAAGTTAGCAGGTAAGTGTGCCTCACGGATGCACCAAAAAGGCCCAGTTTAGCAAAAATGCCAGACAATAGTGCCTGACGCTGGTTTTCAACTGAACCTGATGTGTGAGGTGACGGATGTAAATCAGTTTTACACTGCAACGTGACGTAAGTATGCATACCTAAATAAGATAAACGTGTGACAAATAAAAAATAGTAAACGATATGTACATAAATAGTATGAGTTGAGTAATATTGAAAAAAAAAACATATATATATATATTATCCTCCAGATATATTGTCCTCCAGACCATATTTTGGTTATGACAGCCAATCTCAACGGAGACTAGCCATCTACGCGGGCATACAACTGTGTGCGCAGACACAAGTGTACTCACTCTTCCCTCACTTTAATTATGTAGTATAATGGGACGGCAATCCGACACAACCGGAGACAGATCAGACGCAGGACCAAAGGCTTAACATCAAAATCAAAAGTCATTTATTCAAATTAGGCTGAGAATCAGCACTTTTCGAATGTCAAAATTACATAAGACAGTCCCCCAAAACGCCCGCCCTTCACCGCTTCCTAGTCCACACCACTTCACGTGCTTTCCAAGGCACGGGGGTATCACACCGCAAACTTCAATACATAAACAAACCCAAGGAATAATAGGCCATTGACCACATCTTCAAATAAAACAGTCCAGTCGACAAATTGATGAAACTGATGTATCGCCTCCTTTTATCAAGTAAGCGGAACCAAAAACTGCAATACACAAGTATTTGGCAAGTTGCCTAGCGACAGACGCTACAGCCTACGAGAAAGATTCTTATCTCACAAGATAAGATCGGCGTGAAAACATCAATAATGAAACTGTGTCGCTATAAATTATATCAAGATCGAGCTAGAATCTACTGGATTTGTTGGTGAAATAAATGCTTCTAGGTCTTAGTAATAGATAGTAAGGATAGCTGTATCAGAAGGAATAAAAGAAGGAAAGAAAGAAAATACATTTATTTAGCACAGACTAAAAGACACACAGTACACCAGATACTAGTACATACATCAGATAACAACTAATAAAAAACAAATAGAAAGTATAAAGACCGATGTAAGAAAGTAGCAGGAAAGTGTTCCTCAAGGCTGCGCCAAAAAGGCCCAGTTCAGCAAGACTGCCAGACAACTAGTGCCTGACGCTGATTTTCAACTGATGGGCCTGATGAAGAAGAGAATTGGCTCTATTCTCGTGGATTTTCCTATTAAAAAAGTAACAGTAGTCTACTATCATATAAATCAAGCTTTCACTGATATCATTGACGTGGTTTGTCACCATTTTTTTATTGATTTATTGCACGATTTATGGAAATTCTCATACGGACTTCGCTGCCCTAAGACGTCAGAATTTTGATTTCAATCCGTTTTCTCCAAATTGCACAATAGTCCATTTCCGAAGCTTCTAATCTTTACACAAACTTGAATAACAATGGAAGGCATCTGAAGGCTCTAAGATGATGACTTAAAGGCTCTCTTATCTTAGATCTGTTGTAGCTTTGTGATTTATTAAGGTCAAAGTCTAGATACGGCACGTTCAGCTCCCTGCGCCATTTGTTTAAGGTCAGATAATTTTGCTATTAAAGGTTAATGCGTAGCTACACCTATTAGTGCTAGGGTGACAGGAAATTATAGCTGTCTAATAAAAAATACGGACTGGCCTTTTAACTTTAACCTTGGAGAAAATTGTGGTTTACGAAGTGTAAGCTAAACAGCTATGTACTTTTATTTGCCAAGCATATTTTTTTATTAATGCTTACCAGCTTGCTCTCCTTATTGTAATGATTTGAAGCGACAATAACACATTCAGTCCAACATACCGAGGTGTATAGTATTACCCAATAACTGGGTTGTGGAGGTCAGATAGGCAGTCGCTCCATGTAAACTACTAGTACTCAGCTGCATCCGATAATACTGAAGCCAACCTTAGCATAGTTGGGAAACGGCTAGGCAAATGAAGATTGATAGCACATTCAGTCCGTCTTGACTGGCGATCGTCAAGTAGTCTAGTACTCATGAAAAAATAGCATCGAATCCACCAGTGATTAACAACGTTTAGTGTTTTAGTTATAATAGCGACAGCAACTCCAACTGTATATTTAAGGCTCCTGCAGACAGGTGCGGCGCGACTCTAGTAGAACAATTTCTGCGAAAAGTTCATCGAAATAATAATTGTTCTACCAGAATCGCGTCGCACCGTCGCCTCGCACTTGTATGCGGGGGACTTTATGTGACCGCCAGTTCTTTTACTGAATGTGGTGATTTCGTCATTTACTTATTGAACATACATTATCATTATGCATAGGAAGAAAAAAATCAAGAACATGACTCTTTTCTTTCTGGTCAGATTATGTATTATTTGATAAGCATCTTCCACCCCTATAATGTGATTAAATCTCGGCTCAAGAAAGTTATTGGCAAAACCCATTTTAAAGATATTCAGTACAAAGTGTCAAAAAACGGCTGGGATTTATTAATTTATATCTCATAATCTCTATTTTTTACAGGTCCCCAAACAATGTGAGCCACCTTCTCCACCAATGGTCCCTCGTTTGATGCGACCATGGCAGTGCAGGCTCGGCCGACAGCGCGTCACTTCCACAACCAGCCCGAGCTGCAGAGAAGCAGGGCTGGGCTCATGCTGCGGTGGATACTGCTCGTCTGGGTCGCTAGCTGCGGACCACTGGGGAATACCGTAAAACAAGATGGTGAGCTGTCTTATTGGCCTTCAAATTTAAAATTTTTAATCAAACTGTACCTACATATAAATAATCAATTTAGACGGTGATCCCCAAACTAGGCGTTTGCCTGTATCTTGGGGGTCAGATGATGTTTTTAATGTTTTAAATGTGGTTACCAATTGACGTCGTACTGTTGACTCGAGACATAGAAGAAAAAATATGGTAACCGGCCGTTATTATGGCACATCGGAACTAGACTGTCGCCCTGGTATGATTGGTCTTAGTATCTAAGTTAATCTTGAGATTGCTGGCGAGCTTACCTACTTTGACCTGTTTTACAATTATTATTCATGCTTTCAAAAATGTAGATCAACAGTTCAGTGTGCATACACACAAGCGACACGCGTCGACGACAGAGGCTGCCGCTGACACGTGTTGACGGCTGTCGCCGACTTGCGTCGACAGTTGCAGTTGCCTCTGTCATTGATGCGTCTCGCTCCTGTGTATGGACTTGCACACTAAGGGCACGCTGCAAACCGATACACGGAAACCTTTTTATCGAAAAAATCTTCCATATTTTTACAAACGTTGTAATTTATTTGCAACGGAATTAAAAACAATCCACAAACTTCCACTCGGCTTAAAAATAATGTTAGTAATAAAACGTCCATCCAATATTTTCCGTCGTTTGACTCGCTGACAATCCGCAAAACAAACAATTGACACACTTTCCCTCCACTCCAAAATAGTGGGGTACCTATACGTAAATGCATTTAAACTCGAAATCTCGTTCACAATTCATATTTGCAGTTGCTACAATCAAAAAGCTTTTACGTCATGACGATGATAATCTCAACCGCAATGAATAGTAGTGGTACAGATACGGGTGTAGACAGTGACATTTTCAGATATACCATCAATGACATTTAATGACCATATAGAGGAGTATGGAAGAAAAAGACATGTTACGCAGACCCCAAATAAGTTGGGAACAGGAGAATGATGTGTTAAAAGGTACTTCTTATAGGCTTCGTCAGTGGACGGAGTAAAGTCCCTTAATCACAGTAGAATCATTTATTTATTTGCTAAAATGGAATTGGGCTGGACACATCCGCCGCATGTCAGACGACCAATGAGCCAAACTTACGACCCAATGGGTCCCTCTTAATGGCAAGCGACATCGCGGCAGGCCCAGACGGAGATGGCGGGATGAGCTGAATTCCTTCAACAAGACCTGGTCCTCAGATGCTATAAGCAGAGAGAAGTAGAAGGAGAGCAGGGAGGCCTTTGCCCTGCAGTGGAACATCACAGGCTTTTAATAATTCATAATAATGATTTTTTGCTAACATGTAACACACTGGTTATTAGGCATGCATTCAAATTTCAGGACACAGTATTAAGACATGTACCCTGTGAGGGCACTGCTAATTTTATATATCAAATAAAACCCCCCTCACCCTGGTTCACCCTGGTTGGTAAACATTCTGGTGACTTTTAGAATACATACAGGACGCAATTTACCTGATGGTTACATTTAAAGTCTTTGGAAGAAAGAAAGAAAGAAAATGCATTTATTTGCGGCAAACGTGACGCATGAAAAAAGGACATAACACACAAAAAAACAAGTTGGGGGTAAACATGCGTCACATTCACGCAAAACGGCCATCGCTCAGCATAATGCTAAGACCCTATACGAGACAGAGCCCAAGCGCTGGTTTTCAGCGGCAGCCGGCGTTGACGTGATGACGTTAACCAGTGCAGCATGCCATTATACATAAATATATAAAAACAACAATCAAAACAAGAAAATAAAATAAACTATTCAACATATTGATTCGACACAAAACAAAAAAACAAAAATCAAAACATGAAATAAAATAAAAATAAACATACATAAAAGAAAAGATGGCTTCTTAGCTTCTCTTAATAACTTCTTCGGAACTTGTGCTTCCCTAGTACCTAACCATACAAGACCCACAGGAAGAGACCTAGCTGTCTCGTCTAAATTGATAACTATGCGACCTGCGAATGGCTTGCACTGATTTAAAATCAGGGAAATTAATTGTTAAGCAAATTGACTATCAACTTAAATTGTCCGAATATTCAAATCACAACTGTCATTCTTTGACAGTTGCATAAAATAGTTATAACACGGCAAATTGATGCAGGGCGTCAATTTGTTTAACAAGTAATTTGACTGTCTGCATACAATTGAGGCCGTTCATATTATGTTATGTATCATCGTCTGCCAAGCCTTTCTCAAGTATCTTGGGGTCGACTTCCAGTCTAACTGGATGCAGCTGAATATCAGTATCAGACATGGAGCGACTGCATACCTGACTCCACAACCTATTTACTGGGTAATACGATACCCCTTGTTAAGACAGTTGTACCAGTTGCCAGACTTTGGGCGTCTGACTACCCACATCGACTGTCAAAGCTCCCCGAATGACAGCCGGGACCAATGGCTTAACGTGCTTTCCGAGGCATGGAGGGGTCTTGGTATATAAAGATAGTAACCCATTCACAGACCAACCGCAGCAAGCGTCGCTTAACCTGATCGATCGACCTGTGCGGCTGTTATTATTTAGCTACGGACCCCTATCTTATGTATCATTTGCCCAAATGTTTCTATCCAACCGGACAATTCATATCACACCCATATTAATCAATCGAAGTATTGTCCCAATCCCTGACCACCGTCCAACCCGCAGATCCGAAAACAAGTAACGACATTACAGATACGTCCACTTTCGGTACAGGCCGGCCATTAGTTGCGGTCTTGTGGGGCACACGTGCGGCCGCGATTAGGTGGACGTGTGACCTGCGCCTTATATCCCAGGTACTGGCTTATCTGTTGAATAGTGGCGAAGTGTTGGTCCTGTTCGAATGGCATTGGAGAATGTTGGAAAACTTTTATTTTGAAATCTGTTGGCGATTTAGTTGAAACCCTTCAGTTTTGTAAATAGTAGTCGGTTTACGTTAATCAGATAGAGAGATTACAGTAGAGAGTACATTAAAATAGAGAGAAATATAGAAATTGAAATTGTTTATTAATAACCAGCAGGGGATCAGATTAGGGGATCCGACCGGAATAACTCGAAATAATTGATTTACATAAATATTTACAAAACAGGCAGAACAGGCATATTGACATGGGCAGTCGCTCCATGTAAAATACTGGTATTCAGCTGCATCCGGTTAGACTGGAAGCCAACCCCAACATAGTTGGGGAAAGGCTATGCAGATGATGATGATGATTTACAAAATAAAATAAAATAGTAAACTACCACAAGAGTTTATTATTGTTAACACGATCCTATTATTATCCCACTGCAGGACAAAGGCCTCTGGTCATACAGAGAAGGCCAGAGCATTGATCACCACGCTTATCAAAACTTTTAGTAAACTCAAGACTAATATTAAACTAGCGGACCCGGCAGACGTCGTCCTGCGGGCCTAAAAAGGCCATTTTAAGCAATACCTCTAAAAGCTATTTATTTTCTGAATTCCCAGCAGATCATTAGCAATTCCTCTAATTTTCGTAAAATTTCATTTCATATTTGGTGTAAACATTACCGCATGAAAAAAATAAAAACCGTAATTTTGTCGGAAAATTTTTCATTACAGTTTTTATTAATCAAATTGGTTTTTTATTTTTTATTTCTACAGTTTAAATGTTATTGCATTGTGATATGAATTGCACACAGATCATATTAAGAATTGTCGAGTTTGTGACCATTTTACGATTTTTAATATGATTCATATTGTTATCCTATTATGATTCTGCCAAAGTGGCCTTTTTAGGCCCCCAGCTCGGGTGAGTCATCATATACCGACAGCAGCGCCTCCTACTGAGTCCAATTGTATTTTCAAACCATCCAGGAACCCATTAAAATATACACACAAAATTTCATCCAAATCGGTCCAACCGTTTAGGAGGAGTTAGGTGACAAACACACGTACAGAAGAATTATATATTAAGAAGATAGTGTTTTACAGATTATTCAAAGAATGAGGTAGCCAATTCATCGTAAGATTTAACGAAACATTAAATTAAGTAAAACAAACATGCTGCCTCAGACTGTCTCAATCCATAATCGCCAACATAAAAACTAAAACACAAACTCACTATAAATTAACAAACCATCCCAGCTATCCTACACAACTCACAACTCAAACGAAAGACTTCCCATAATAAAAACCTAATCAAAATATTTAAAAGCACGTATCTGGATCAGGGGTTTCGCAAGAGACATAATCGAGCCGTAAAATAGCGTTTAGCGTTTATGTCTGCTGCTATAAAAATGTTGAGAACCACTCGACATTTATTTGACAGCCCTGCAGCGATGTTCGGCTGTTAACGGCTGCTAACCTAATTCCCGGAATTAGGAAGCTAGCGCTATCTATTTGTGAATTAAGAGTGTTAATTTCTAGTTGGCTGCTTTGTTAGTCTAGGAGTCCTTGGTTTGGCTCCAGGATCGGGAAAGGTGTTAACAGGCTTTCTAATATTGGAATTTCTTAGTGGCACGTTTGCACTTGATTAATTTCAGTAGCCTCCTGTGTTAGGGAACACATGGATCTTATAACATACATACATAAACTCATGCCTTCTTCCTATGGGGGTAAGCAGAGACTACAGAACTCCTTCTACACCTTACATGCTCCTTTTGCCTCGTTTACGTTCAAAACATAGAGTCAATAAGTAGGTACAGTAGGGCGCCCGTGAGAGATAATACTTTGACCTTGACCTGGCCTAGTGTAGTACGGAGTTTCAATTGAATAAGAGGCCAGCTTATACTAGTTTCGTTACCACTGACGTGAGCCAGAAGACTTTTTCGCGTAGTACGGTAGGCTACTACGCGAAAAAGTCTTCGGGTCGCGGAATACTCCTAAAAGCTGTCTTCCCACATTGCAAGAGTGATGGAGCTATTTTTATCGAGGCGATAAGCAATTTGAATTTTTAACAGCCACGTGACATGACGTAACATAAGTATTGATCTGCATTTAAAAATATACCAAGTAGGTAGGTACATGATCTTTTAATGAAACGATCGTTCAATGAATTATCATTTAATGATCGTTTTGGAGGAAAGTATTGACATTTTTTTCTAGGAATTGTTTCAAATAGACCCATAATGATAACAGCCGATCGATCGAAGGTTAAGCTACGCTTGCCGAGGTTGGTTCGTGGATGGGTGACCATCCATTAAATTATCGAGACCCCTTCGTGCCTCAGAAAGCACGTTAAGCTGTTGGTCCATGCTGTAATTTGTAAACCTTTGATAATCGTTACCGGTAGTTAGAATCTCAAAAGTCTGACAACCAATCTAACCAGGGATTTCGTGTTACCTAGTAACTGGGGTGTGAAGGTCAGATAAGCAGTCGCACCATGTAAAATACTGGTATTCAGCTGCATTCGTTCAGACTGGAAGCCAACCACGACATACTTGTGAAAAGGCTAAACCGATTGAGCTTCTTATTTCCACGTCAGCAAATTATATGATTTTCTAAGAAACGATGTCATTTAGCAGTCGCAATGGCGTCCATATTGAGTTATTTTTGTCTAGCATCGTATTGATTACGTTACTTAGTACTGAGCTATTCTTGGATCGACCGTAATCATGTCATGCCTGATTGCAAGTTATAGGTATTATGTACGCCGATTAATTAAGAATGAGTAATTTACTGCAAGCACTGTACTGATAACAGGAGGTGTAGTTTATTAATAGGAACTAAATAATCTATTTACTAATAATATAATTATACATAATATACTAAAGGGTTTTTTTTTTGGTTTCTATGATCGTGAACGGGCAGTTTTTCCGTACACTGAGATGTAGTATGTAGACTGTTCTTTTTGCTCAGCTCTTAAGGGTTTCAGCGTGAAGTTAAATAGCCTAGGGGCTGTTCATTTATTATGTAAGAGGATTTGAGGGGAGAGGGGGTCCAAACAATTCTTATTTTTTCTTACGTGGGGGTGGGAGGGATCTAGATTGTTCTTACGTAAGATCACAAAAGTAAGCAAATATAACATTTAAAAAAAATTGCTACTTCTTTGGAATTTTGATAGAGACTGGTATTACGTTAGATCTAAAGGGGGGAGGGGTTCATTAAAGTCTTATTTTTTCTTACGTAAGAGGGGGGTAGGTCAGAAAGTAGTCAAAATTGCCTTACGTAATAAATGAACGGCCCCCTATAGGCTTTCTCAAGAAAAAGAGGCAAAAATATATTATCAAATCCGACTGGTAGTTCCAAAGTTTAGCGGGTACTGTACGGGCAGTTTGTCTTGGTGGGTACGAATCACACGGGATGTCATCACGCTATAACCACTAGGAGCCGAGCAAAAAGTCGGAAAGAATGCTAAGCAAAAATGAAGTAATAGCGCGGGCAGGCGATGCGATACGATGCGACGGGGTGGGTAGGATGAACAAAAAATTTCACGCAGGTGAAGTCGCGGGCGGAACCTAGTCATTTATATTCTCCTTTATGCATTTGGTTTATTGTCCTTGCCTTACTTATTTTTATCTCAGAAGACAGAGCAATAACTTAGCAAGCTGTTTGATTCCTTTTCAAAACACTTTGCAACAATTAATTTTATTGCTTGCTCTTACTTATTACTCGTTCCACCTTATTTAACTAATGAATTGCCGTTGCACTTAATGCTTGTAATTTTTAATTATTGGAGCAAAAGTAATAATCTGACAATGCCATAACAAAAACATAAAATAGTTTTTTTTTTTTTTTGGTTACCTTTTATGGTCCCACAGCTGGGCAAACGCCTGTCCCATATTCTTCCACCTTTCCTTGTGCTGTGACTTCTCCGTCCAATCGGTTAGGAATGAGTCCAAATCGTCACGACAGCGATTCTTAGCCCTGCGTCGGTGACGACGCCCGTTTTCAGGCACCCACTGTGTGACGACTTTGGCCCATCTGTCTGGATGCATCCTATAAGGAAAATTAACTATTACTAAAATTGTACTTTTACGAACAACCTGCATCGATTCAAACATATTCCTCCACAATTTTTGTTTCAAGGACGGCCAGATCGATGATAAGTCCAATGTAACTTTAAAAAAATGTAAATGTAAGTATGTGATGTATGGTTTAATAAAAATTGGTTCTTGGCAGCTCTAAACAGAGAGAGGTGGAAGGAGAGTAGGGAGGCCTTGCCCCGCAGTGGGACATTAAAATGGCTAATAATTAATTAGGTATGTGTGCTACGGAATAAATAAATAACCAAAAAAATAAAGATTTTAGATTTATTTTAAGTAACATAGAGTGCTATCATTGCCACCATCATAATTATTTTAGACCAGGGCCCTAATTGGGTAACACACGATCAATCGGAATCCGTTTCATTTTGACAGTTCAACAACATTCATTGCGTTATTTAAGTGTTGAGCAGACACATATTTCGAACATTATTATGAGCAATGGATGAACAATATCCTTCAAAATTATTCAGATTGTGATTGATCGGGTGCAGCACCCTAATTGCGTAACACACGATCAATCGGAATCAGAATCATTTTGAAGCAAACTTAGCAGTTTGCTTCAAAATGATTCTGATTGAACTGAATCACAATCTGAATCATTTTGAAGGATATTGTTCATCCATTGCTTCATAGTTATGTTCGAAAAATGTGTCTACTCAACAACGTAAATCAAGCAATGAACGTTGTTGAGCTGTCAAAACACACATCCCAAAATTCCGTTTCGCATAATCCTCAAAAATGATACCTTACTAAAGTATACTTACATAATACATAATAATATAAGTAAATACTTATAGTAAAAGTATCGGGCACCAATCTGACAGTCACAAAAAGGTTGTAAATTCACTAGTAGTCGTAAACACGTCAGGAACAACGCTAGCGTCGCCGTCGCCGTTGTCAAACTCTCTAGTGATGGGATTTAAGTATTAGTTCGAGTATTTTTACATGAGCGTTCCGGAATTCTTCGGAAGTATACTGTGTTGGTGATGTCTTATTTTGTAGCTAATAATACAACCTTTTTTTAACTAAGAAGCTTCCTGTGCGATTATTTCTACAGGTACATATACAACGATCAACAATCTTTTGGGCCTAACACTACTTGATATTGTCAATAACACAACATTTTTACCTGACCTCAATCCGCACATGTAGGCAAAACTGGAAGGATTAAAAGATTACAAGCGAACAGGGGATGGAGGCAGCAACAGGTTACTAGTTCGCCAACTCGAACATTACAATAACAAGCACACTAGCTCTGTGAAATTCTGTTTATCTCCTTATTTATAGTATTCACTTCATAATCGTACTATTCTTTCAAAGGATTCGGAAAGTATCAAACGCTTTGTAACCCTTTTTTTTGTGACTTATTCTTCTTGACATACCTACGTTATCATGGTTTCTTTAAATAAATAAAATAAATAAATATTTTATTCAGTATTATATTTCTATGTTTTATGTTAGAGGGTTTGGTTTCCGCACTTAGTCCTTGAGGTGGACCATTGTGCGTGGGTCATGGCAGCCGTCGGAGGTTATATCAACCAGCCCACTTTCCCCCAGAAGTTGATTATGTCTCCTGCTCTGTTAAGAACATCTGTGTAAGAACTAGGTGCCCCGAGGGTTTCTGTCCTAATCTAGGTGGCGCCTGTGCATTCAAAGAGCATATGCTCAACGGTTTCCTCGGCTTCCATGCTAGCTCTGCATAGAGCGTTGTCATGGTTTTTGGTTAGGTACTATAATTCTACCCTAGCTTTATCCATTGTAAAATACTTTTTGCTTATTAAGATTACATATAGCACTTAAATATATATATTATTAAAATATAGCGTAACTTACTTTCACTTATTTCGTGCCATATTTTAAAACTATAGTGTATGGAAATCACGATCTTCTTTCCCTCTAACAAGACTCCTGTCTTCTCGTGACCTAAATTCGTCAAACACTTTGAAGTATAGCGGTTTTGTGTCAGTATGCTATGAGTGTAATGTAAATACCTATTGTAAACTAAAAAGCTAACTTCAAACACTCATGTTGGCTCAAATCACTCAACGTTCCCATTATTTTCACATCACTAGCATAAAGTACCTCGCTATGTAAACTGTATAGAACTTTTACTGGGCCACTATAAAAACTGGTTTAAACTAACTGTAATTGGTTTTTGAGATACCAACATTTACATTTTATTATTCTCACTAATTAAACAGCACTTACTGATATAAATCCGTCTATAAATATTATGTTTTATATCATAAATATTTCTGTGGGCTGACTTTATGAACTCTCGTGATTGCGTCGATAACTTTCTCTTAATGAAGTAAGAAGAGCTTCGTAATTATAATCGCAGTCAATCAATGAAGATACTAACGAATGTGATGCATGTGTTCAACTAATTCATATGTTGTCTCGTATTTCCAGCCTTTGCAGGGGTCGAGTTCACTTCGAAGGATAAATTGTTGGTCGTTTCTTATATAATCATCATATTGTAATCATCATATTGAGTGGGAGTAGATGTCACATGTCTTCGAATGTTTGGTTCTAGGGCATGCCGGTTTCCTCACGATGTTTTCTTTCGCCGTTTTTAGAGCAGTGGTGATGAAATATACACAAGTAAAGCGCCTATCGAACCCAACATTTAAACTCACATACACAAACGGCCAGACCCGGAACAACTACCTGTAGGCAATACAAATATTTGTTCCGTGCGGTAATCGAACCCGCGACACGCAGCGCAGCAGTCGATCGCTCAGCCACTGCGCCAACCGTGTCGTCAACCGTGTCGCATTGTATGGCAGGATTTGAAGTCACAATAGCACGCTCAGTCAGTCAGTCGTTGCATTGCCCAATAGTAACACCACTGGGCCACCACTGGCCACACTGACACTGTCCTTTCGTAACCTTTTTTTGGGAAATCATCAAATGACCTCTCTCGCTCTGGGCTGAGCGAAAGGGCGTATCAGACTTTTACTGACTAAAACCCACCCGTGTTCCTTCAGTTGCCTGTGCCAGGGGCCACGGTATCTCTTTCGAACAACCCGCGGCCCTGGCAGGCATCGGCCCTAGCGGACCCCGTCAATTCGGGCTGACATCTCTTTGAGGCGCGCGTGGAACACAACGCGCCGTCGACTCGGGCCTGGTTCTTACCGGCGAGCAATGGGCAGCTCGCCGCACGCAAGCCCGCGCCTACGGTGGCCGGGAGTCGGCTGTTGACTCCCGTCCTGGGCGTCTCCTGCGGCGACTAGGGGCGCGAGGGCGCAGAGATTGCCTCTCCCTCACGCACTCCGCCTCCTCCTTTGCGAGCATTACTACTTCGCAGAAGGAGGTAACGGCTTCCCATGCACTCTCGCTCCGTACCATGGCCTGGACCAGGGCCGGACGTGAGAGATCGCTGCCGCCGATCGCCACCCTTTCTTAACCCTTGAACTATATTATAGAAACATAAAGTCGTTACAGGTATAGCTCCATGTTCTCTAAAACATTTACACTATTTAATTGGAGTTTCTACATAAGCTTGTAAGTCATTATACCAGCTTACACGCTGCAATTTAACATAATGAAGAGGCAACTCGCGTGCTCCCTGTAGCCTGTAACCTGCTTTTTACATTTGAATAGTGGCAACGTGGCTTTATAGAAACCAAGCCACACTAAACACCAACATTGCAATGAGTTGGTACCTACTAAAATCATTTCAAAAACATAACATAACATCCGCCTATCCATAACGCCTCTATCCTCCAGAGGGTAAGGCAGAAGTGCATCTATAGTACCCCCACATTTCGGCAGTTATGGAAGTCAAAGTCAAATCATTCATTTCAAATAGGCACATAAAGGGCACTTTTGAACGTCAAAAATTAGATTAAAATAAAATTGATTCTAGTCGCCCCTTCCAAAAGGTAGTTTTCGTATGGAGAAGAATGGACAAGAAACTCCACCGTTACTCTTTTAAAATGTTTTACAATATTTTGCATACATTAATTATATAATTGTATGTGAAGACGATGCACCTTAAAATAAAATTACTAGACCACAATAGGTAAAAGAATTAAAATAGATTAATGAAATCATGACATATAAATTAACTATGTGATAGATACATGGTGCTCACATATTTACAAACATTCTAAAAGTAGACGATTTTCATAAATAAATAAAGTGTAATAAGATAAGTCCCAGATAAGAGATAAGTCCCATGTAATAAAGGGCGAGTCTATTGCCATCAATGTTGTAGGCCTTGTTCATAGAAAACGACCAACTGAAACCGTGCACCTAGCCTCTGACGTTTCATAAGTTTATGTGAAATAAAATGTTTTCACTTTGATTTGAACCGGGCACAAATCCAGAAGCCGGGCTGCTATTGAGAAATTCCAGATGGAAAGACCAAATAACACTTTGCCCGACCCGGGAATCGAACTCAGGACCACATGCTCATCAGTAGCGCTTGCGACAATTACGAGGCAGTCGGACATTTCATAACACGTTAAAAACTCCAAAATTTTCCACTGCCGCAAAACCGTAGAAAAAAAAAGAAATATCGATCAACATTGCTTTTTCATTGCGCCGAAACAGGGCCGCTTCCCAACCGTAACGGAGGGTCCCGTACGTACAATAGTTACGAAAAAACGAACCTATTGTCTCGCCCCTCGCCGCCTGACAGCAATTAATGTTTTATTTCACCTTTGTACACTGTCGAGCAACGGAATATACGAAACGTAGCGGTTTAATGGAACCGCGACGTGTGGTGTTGCCAACAATCAATTAAATTCAATAAAGAATTTATTAGGAAAGTCATTCTTTGTAGTGCAAATTGGGGTAAAATACCGGAGTCGTTAACGGGATAAGACGTAGAATAAAAGAATAGCCCGAAACTACAGCACGCCATGCCACGGTCTTTACATACCGTGTCGTTATTGTTTACGTTCATACGTAACATTAGAATATATTTAAGAAAAATAAATGACCACATGAATAAATCAAGAGTTTGTGTCCCAAATACTTTCATTATCATGACGTCAGCTTGTGTCCCGTGTCTATATTAGAGCGACTTTTGATCAATACATCACTCTGTTTATTTCCAAATAGAATTGTTTTACTGTACGTTCCAGTTACGTGCATTATTATGCACCCAGCATAACCAACAATGGCTTCTAAGATTGTATGAACCGTTACGTTATGCTTGTTTGTTTTCCTTGCGTTTGACATTAAAACGAAAGGTACGTAAGTATCTGTGTGGTTCTAAACAATCATTTTCTACTCCGTTGGCCTACTGGTCGTAAGCGCAGTCTCCACATTCATAGCGATCGCTTTACGACCGAATTCGGTCGCAAAGTCCCAGATTGACAGGAGTAGATAATGTATGGAGTGACAGGACTTTGCGACCGAATGCGGTCGTAAAGCGATCAATATGAATGTCGAGACTGCAGACCCTGGGTTCGATTCCCGGGTCGGGCAAAGCATTGTTGGGTTTTTCCATCTGGAATTTCTCAGCCGGGAGTCTGGATGTGTGTCCGGTTTATGGCAATAGGCTCGTAGCCTAATAAATGGGACCTAAACATAACTTACGAAATGTGGGTGTATTATAGGTTCTGCCTAACCCTTCGGGGATTACAGCCGTGATGTTATGTTATTATTCATTTTTAAAAACATTATTATTATATTACTTTAGTAAGATAATGGTCTGTTCCGTCTTTTCTGCTGTCGGTCATCAAAAAACGACTATACAACAAACTAAAACAAGTACATATGTCAAAAAGACAGTCAGCACTTCAAAATTCTTTATCACCACACACAGCTCCCTTAAGCAAAGCAAAAGTGTTAACTATTTATTACCCTTTAAGCCGCAATTAAGATACTGCACGAGTTACGTCATAAATCTTGTGTTTAATGCACAGGATCTATAGCAGAACCAATTAGTAAGAGACGCTAAAGGTTATTAGCGAGATATTTTAACTTGATGTAAGCTTTTTTCTGTAAAAATATGTAGGAACAGGCTTAGGATTTTGTTGTTGTACTATGTGTGACTTTGATAACCGCAGTTTACTTTTAATATGGATGATGAGACAGTTAACATTTAATGCTAAATTATTATTTTTCTGTAAGTAGGTTTGTATAAACACTTTTGCACGTCAAAAATATAAAACTAAGTATTTTATATTGTTGCTATATTTTAAAACTAGATGAGTTCGGTGTTCCCTATCTGACACCTCATGGAAGAAAGATCGAAACAAACTCAGAGGTCACAGTCTCTTTTAAAGTCCAGACATAATCTTGGTCACTTTCGTCGGTACAAATCAAACTGTAATCTAATTTGATTTACTCTGATTATTATATTGTTTTTGTTTTCGTTTGCACCAGAGTATATTAATTAGGTGTTAGTTATCGGCTTACCTCTGTCCTTCCTCATGGTTCAAAGTATCCTTATACCAGCTTTCATAAAAATCGGTCCAGCCATTTCGGAAATTAGACGGAACAAACCGACAGACAAATACTTTTTTTTAAGAATTTATTTTTGTTATACGAGTAAGTACCGTATATGTATACTTTCATATGCATTTAGTAAAAAGCTGTTATTTTGACATTGCAAACAGACACTTCAGTTTTATTTATTTGTATAGATATATGTAGATTGTTACTTACTTCCCTAGTTCATCACCATAGAATTAGGCCATAGTTATTAACCCTTTCAACAGTCTGGTTCATTGGTTCTATCTCTACAAATTAACCACGCTTCAAAACTTTAATAAATTTCACCTCCTGTTAATTGTACATTTGACCTTATTTTTCTGCTCTCCATTGTACTTCATGATAGAGATATAACGAGTGCGGTTTCCACCTGCCGCCAAGCGGAACCCTAAAATGGGATAGTTCGGATATTGTTGTTAAAAACAGAGGATTTTTTTTTTTAATTGTGTTACACACCCCGTTTCGTTATCATTTCCGTTAGTTCGTGCCGGTAATTGTGAACTAATGAACTTTTTGTGTCGTTTTTAACTTTTTTTTATAGTGCATCTGCTTTGATGACTTTGTTAATACTTGTGGCCTGTGTTGTATGAATGAGTTTGTTTATTTAGTTGCCGTTGGGTAAGCCTGTAAAAGTGATGTTATTATTAAATTTTGAGTTGGGTTTTAATTAACTCGTCTTTGTCTGTTTAAAGTTTGCAATAAAATTGTTACATTATTGTATTTTTTATTCTTTCCAAAAGACCTCTAGCAAATTCTATCAAATTCATGAGAGCCAAACGAGCATTATTTTACAATTTACATAACCATAACATAAAAGCAACACTGAAACTAGAAATATTTTTACTCCCGGAGAAATTTTATAATAGCTCAGGGGTGAGTGAGCCCCGACTTACGCTCTTGGATTCCAACCCAGGCAGGCGCTTTACTTTGTCAAAAAAATTCATCGCCACTGCTCTTAAAACGCTTAGGGAAAACATCGAAACAGGAAACCGGCATGTCCTAGAACCAAAAATTCGAAGCCATGTGACATTTACCAACCCACTCTGGGCCCGCGTGGTAGATTATAGCCCACTCCCTCTCGAGGAGGCCTGTGTCCCAGCAATGGGAACATTATATGCAGGCGGAATAATTGGCCTACCTATGCAAAACTTGGAAGAATAACCAAGTCAGAGAAGCCACAGAATACCATTCCTTATTGACAAGCTCTTACGAAGTTAACATCTTGAATATTCTTATATGTATACAAAAGATTTTCCAAATACACTTCAGACTTTTGCAGACGTCTGCCTTGTAAAGATTTAGGTCGTTTTTATTGCGTATGTGCCTACAATTATTTTTCTTTATTGTGTGTAACCTCCCTGAAGAGTATTTTTTATGAAGACTTTATGTGATATACTGTAAAGATATGAATATTATTATGAAATATTGTCAAATTTAGGTAGCAATTTGTAATAGACTGTAGCTATAATTCTATATGATGATAAGGTTAGGTAAGTAGGTACTATATGCTTGTTACTAAGTACAGATTTTGTAATTAGGTACTTATTATCGAGAACGATATACATTGAAACTCTTTCAAAATGGCAATATGTTTTAAAACCAGAAGGTCAATTCTCGTAATTACAACGTTCAAAATCTAGTCGCAGTCTCATCTCGGCGACAAACAAATGTCAAAAACTTGTCAAAATGTAGGGAAACTAGAGGTATTTTTGACAGATTGAGACTGAAATCAGACTGTGAACGCTCTTAAAATTACGAGAATTGCCCCTCAGGAAGAGGTCAAATTTAACTTGCAAGATTTGATTACAGACACCGGGACAGGAGAAAGTAAATAAAAGCTTATAAAAAAAAACGAAAAAATAGGTATAAATCCAATAGGATTGGGAAAAACATAAATAGGTATATGCAGAAAACAAACGATGACTAGACATGGACTTGTCTATGTTTGCCGACCGAACACATCTAAATCCTTTTGAAAAAAATAAAACCTGCCAGTTTCATCTTTAATATAAAAGCTAGTAGGAACGCGTATCACAGTTACGCCCGTCGTTCACGACGCTACTCAACTATCGCCATCCAGTTTAAAAAAAATTACCAACAAAATAATGACGAGTATGTGATTTAAAAGATCTGCTTACAGAAATAAACATTTCAACAGTAACGTGTTATATACTCAAATCACTAATAACTAGCCTATAATATTCCCACTGCTAGGACGCAAGCCTCCTCTCTTCGAGAGGGAGTGGATTATAATCTACCACGCGAGCCCAGCGCTTTACTTACTTTGTGTAAATTATTTCATCACCACTGCTCTCAAAACGGTGAAGGAAATCATCGTGAGTAAACCGGCATGTCCTAGAACCAGAAATTGGAAGACATGTGACATCTATGAAATCACCAATGAGTAGCCAGAATGTCACAGCACTAATATTTCAATGGTGGTCCTACACGACGCGACTACGTCCTCATTGGTGAATTGAGTTTGTAACTGCCCAGCACGAAGGCACGGAATAACCATAACGTAAATGCCAACGATTTTAAAATTGGAAATACTCCTTTTACATTTAATATTTTCTATCTTTTTTCTTTTCTGGAAACTTTTATACAGTGAGCAGTGTTCTTAAACAATATGAAATTGAAGGCCATTTACAAGATTACAGTTAGTCGTATTTTTCCGACAAGCTAAGCAACTAATGTGCTTTCGCAAAAATACCAGTGGGGCAATTCTCGTAATTTTAAGAACGTTCACAGTCTGTTCTCAGTCCCAATCTGTCAAAAATACTTCTAATTTCAGTCGTTGACAGACATTTGTTTGTCGCTGAGGTGAGACTGCGACTAGATTTTGTGCGTTTTAAATTACGTGAATTGGCCTTCTAGCCACTTATGGGGCTCAAATTATAAAAATTAAAAGAAAATACAACAAGGAAAAGTACCATCGATACAAAAAGAAGTCGCAAAAATTTTAAGCATAGTACTATAGGATAATGCTGTATTTTTTATGCAAAATACATTCGTATTTACGTAACATTTACACTACGCTTTAGTGCTAGGCCCTCTGGTTACTTTTGAGTTGCGTCGTGGTCGACGGGCCTTATAGCTAAGGGAACAGAGCATGAGGCAAAGTTTATTCTTTGTTCTCTTATCTTGTGTTCTGTACAATCACTAACATTTGAGTTATTGCCGAAACAACTCACAATTTTCTTTACCGAAGTACCGCAGATGTGACTCGGGTTTGTTAAGATTTTAAACCTTGAAAAAGAAAATAACATGAAAACGCAGGACGGGAGTAACAAGCTTTGTATGAATTACACTGCAAGTATTATAATCGACCGATAGATATGTTTCATATTTTTAAATGGATCCAATTTGTAGTTTCAAAGGTAACTCACATTATAAAGAGTATTAACCCATTAGCCTCACCTATCACAAAAGATAGTCATGAATTGTTTAACTATCACACACAAAAGACTTTAGCCATACCGTTCGTTATACCACGTGTTGGAATAGTGAACGATCACAAACCTACTACTAAAATAAAAACTATAGAAACAATCCCAATTGCTGTCGTCAAAAAAATCTGCAATGAACTCCCAAAACATTTGTCACTCAATGTCTCTGGACATCCACATCTGTATACACACCCACATCTGTATACAGCCACAAAGGATCCAACCTCGGCAGGTATTTCCATCCAAATGATTGAACAACACTCGTACTTTCCTTTGCAGGTCTTTGTAGCTCAACTGTCGCAATCAATGTTCCAGTTGTTTGCAAATTTGAAAAGCGAGAATACTCTGCCGTTGTGCAGAAGTAAATTCGGAAGAATTAGTATTTTTCTCAGAATTTCCTCCTGCACAACGGCAGAGTATTCTTGCTTTTAGATACTAGTGTATCTATATATAATAGATACTAGGGTATCGTTGCAACATTTGCTATCAAAAACTTGGCTAAGGGCCGATTTTTCAGCCTTAAGATTCCTTTTTTCTGTGAATATAAATTGCTGTTTGACAGCTTTTGTATAGAAAATATATCAAATCATCGTATTTATTCTTCAGTTAAAATGTTATCTGTCAATTGTAAAATCGGACCTAAATGTAAGGAATTGACCAAAGCCATCTACCAACCTGCACTGGGCCCATGGTAGGTTATAGCCCACTCCCTCTCACAGAGAAGAGGCTAGTGTCCCAGCAGTGGGAACATTATAGGCTGATTATGCATTACCGAAGCCATCACTTCGATCATCCAATACTGAATAATTCCTACCTATCATTGACTCACGGATTTAAAAAAGTGTCAAGTAAATAAGCATTAAACTTTTTCTTTCCAGAATAAAGACAGGCAGCTGGTCTGTATAAATACATTCAATTATATTTCAAGCTTAACGTAAGTGGATCTCATTGCAACATAACGGAAGATACAGCCTCTAAGTTCTAATGTCAGTCGTTTACTTAGGAAGCCCTGTTTACCTCATAAGTAAGTAGGGTTAACGATACATGCTCAGAGTCTTCAGAAGGACAATGTGTAGCAACTTTAGCAGTAATCTTAACAAGCCTAGAGAAAGGGTCAAATATCAAACGAGGACCATCTTCTAATTACTAACCACAATTACGGACAGACACATTTCAACTATGACCCCAAATTGTTAATATGTATCATTCATGCTTTCCTCTAGATATGGGTTGGCGGAATTAGTACTAAGGAACTTAAAGCCGTAGCTATTTAAGTTAGAAGAAGCGTTGTGGATTTGAAGACATTAGATGACATTAAACATGGTCAGTGAAACCGTTCACTTTCATTTGTGGTCGCAAATGAATGCGAATTGTATGACTGGCTATCGGCTGGTGTATTTGCTTCTATGTTTTCTATACTAAACGTCAAACATAGCTACTTTGAAAGGTTGAACATCTTCATTTATACCCCGATATTGATGAATAAACATTCACAACAATCAGGTACAGTTCAATTAATTAAATATTGTAAGAACAGCTTCGAAGTTAAGATAGCAACGTTTTCAAAACACATATCCTTAATTTCTAATTCAACACAAAAATATATAGGCTGCTGGGGCCTATTTACCAGAACAGCTTTATTTACCTCCATCCTCTCATCCTCCATATCTATACTAAATACATCAGGGATTTCGACATGCCTATCCCAACTCTAACCTCAATGATATTTCTAAGTGAGCTCGCCTCCCCGGGGCACCATTCATTGATATTAGCAGTCGAAACTCACTATATCATAACTGTATTATGTTGTTCAAGTTCGAGTTGATATTTGTTGTAAGGTTACGCAAAGTTTCTATGGAAAGAAACGCATGGTTGGATTCTGTATCGTAACTTAGATTTTTGTTAGGATTGCTTCGACTTTTTGCGGTAGCTACTTTGATAAAAATCACGGCTAGAGCAACCTAGAGATGTATAGAAATGGTTGGGTCATCATTTTCGTTAATGGTATTCCAAAAGTGACATTTGTTTAAGAATACAAAAGAAACAATAACAGTACTACTAAATATTATATAAGAGGCAAATCAAAGGGAGCTTAGACCCTTTGGTAACCTTTGCGGTATAAACCTTTCCCATTTTTGGTAGGGAATATCAAAAATGTCTTGTGAACGAAACCACGGACGATACATTTATATTATTAAAACCTGCATATGGAGAACATGGCGTAGGTACTTTGATTATTAAAATTCTTGATTCGGCTTTTAGCACATTACGTTGTAATACATCATTATTATTATGAATGAAAAGACTTCATTTTCTTTTATAGATTCTATACAAATAATGTTTGAAACTGTTCAGAGCAATATTGTACAAAATTACCATTCCTAAACCTCCGCAGAAGCAACAAAACCGCTACATAAAGTTTATACAGCAAAATACAAAGTGATTAATGGTATCGTATATCAATTACCAATGTCAGGTGCAACTTGGTTTTTGTCGGGAAGTTTTCAGCGGGGCCCTTAATGGTGCTCGAGAATGTACGGAGAACTACTGCATGTTTTATCTAAGAAATGTGCACGAAGATAGATCGGCAGGCAAGTAATGCGCCATTGTTGTGAGAGTAAATACTTGTATTAATGTAGCCGTAGATATAAATGAAGCGAGGAATTCAGAATAAAAGATAAATGAAATAAGAGACACGGACGAAATGAATTTTGTAATAGAAATGTATGAAACAAAATCTGAATTGAGAGAATGAGGAAGATTAATTTAAAATAAGAGGCTGTTTTTGCGTCAATATGGGTTCCTTAAGCTATAAATGTAAAAGATTTTTTCGTAGTGTCGGTGAAGGTAAGCTGATTAATATGTTAAATGGTCTTTAATATTGCGGCTAATTCTGTGAAAACCAATATAGAATTAGATTAAGGGGATAGGTAAGATATTAGCTGTCTCTTATGGTTTAAGATTTAAAATGTAGTTATACAAACACAAAGTTCGATCCATCCAAGTATCCAGACATTGTCAAGGTGCTTCTAATGACAACAATACAGTCCTTGAAAAGTTCTTTCCAAATAACCTTCGATTATAAAATTGAAATTAAGAAAAAGTCCAACCCTATTATCTAAAATGTATTTCTAAACTGCTCAAAGCTAAAAATTTGACGCACGATAGAAAATATTTATTGAATCATGTCAAAGGCTATGTCTAGGATCAATCTTGTAACGCCTACGCTAAAGTTTTATATTCCGTACAGATAAAGAACAACATTCTTAAATCACCTAGCATGCTCCTAAACAGCTTCACAAATCGTTAACCAAAGCAAATCTAGAATTTACCGAAAGCAAAGCCCAAAGTTAACCCAAGGGTAAAACCGCTTACAGAACCCAGAGCTACGTCTAAAAGTTCGATAAATTAAGTTAGCACACTCCTGGAGTACACCCCCGTACACTCGAAGTCAGAAGGTTTTTGAAAAACACCCCATTCTTGCATTGGAAAAGGTTTGTGCACTTCTTTTTGTCAAGGAACATTACGTTCATATAAAATTGGAATGTTGAGAATTGGAAAACAGCTGCAGAGTTTTGCTGACCGATCCAAAGTTGAACCATTGATTTTGGAGAATTTCAACCACTTCACATCGATATTGGTAGAATTATAAGACGCATTGGTTGCTCCTCTCTCCTCTTCATAATTTGGACCTTAGACAATATGTTATCTATCATAATGATATTTGTATACTAATTAAATCCAATCTACCCATTGTAAAGTAAATAAGTAATTTACTAAATAACCATTATTATTTAAGATAGTTAATAGTTATTTTTAACTCTATCACGTCAACTTCGAATCTAATTTTTCTAAGTAATTAATTCTTCTATTAATCTAATTCTTGTAATTTAGTTATAGTTAATAAGATGGATGAAAACGTCTTTCTAGATCTGTCAACTCTGGTACCCTAACACATAATTCTCATCGTATTTAACAAGCAAGCACCACCTCTGCCTAACCCTGCGGGGCATACAGGTGTGTTTTTATGTAAACACCATTCTTGCATACCTGTGTAAAACATACATGTAACTGTTAACACCGTGATTGACACTAAAATTGTAATTATTCTACGTGACATTGAACTAAAACTGAACTCGATGTATCATATTATTCGCAACGAAAGCCTCTGTAAAAGCAAAACAGCCCAACAAGCAAACACCCTTTGGGTGGACTGATAGTTTGTGTATGCTTCCGTTTTAAAAACTGCGTGAACGTAATTGAATTGGTGCAGCTCGGCTTTGAATTCAAAACTAGTACTCTCGTTTGTTCCAATACATTTTCGAATCCGTGTAACAAAAATGTTGCTAAGATGTTATGGAAATGTGTTGTATAATACCGTGCAAAAACATTTCTTCTTAATGTCTAATTCAAAACAAAAATCTATCCTAATTAAAAGTCTAAATGACTTTTGATTACCAGAACAGCTCTATTCACCTCTGTCATATTCCTCTACATCTATACTAAATATATATGGGATTTCGGCATGCATATGTGGACTATAAGTTGCGTGAACAAAATTGAATTTTTGCGCTCTGAATTAAAAACTAGGACTCCTGTTTGTTTTCCAACACATTTTCGAATACGTGAAACGAAAATTTTGCTAAGACGGTATGAAAATGTGTCTAAATTAACTAAATTGGTAACTAAACACCCCGCTAAGAATAATAATGGGCCAGTTTACCGCAAAGTGCTTTGCTGTGTCACCATTCATCATCCGACCTAACAACTACATTAATATTAAGACGGATCGCGTTTTGTTTGCTCACTCGCACATAGCTCGGTCCCTTTCTGTTATTATCAGTTTGACAGCTTCTTGAGGATGAGATATCGCTACATTTTAATGGACTATATTTTTTGGAGGTTTATTAATAGAGAATGAAAGTATTCTTTAAAAATCTTTGTGTAATCCGAATGAGGTATGTGGGGAATTATTAAGATAGATAACAGGGAGAAAGGAAAATTAATCGTTCCTCTTAATACGAAAGATTAGTATCCTCAAAATTATTACTTTTTTAAACTATCCGAGCATACCAGCTTCAATAGTAAACAAAAAAATATATCTCATAGCAAACCATTTGTTGGCCCTAATATGCACCCTTGTTGAAACAAGCTCGATCAAAGCTCTCACGATGACCTACTTAAAAAAAACAATACCGCACTCCGCATTGAACGAACAAGAGAATCGCTCTGAACATACGCTTAAACAACTGCAGAGCCAATTACACTGTGACAAGAACTTGCTGATCGTGTTACTTTATCAAAAGCATATGTATGAATTTGCTCACAACTCACGGGCTTGAGCTACACAGACAATTCCCTGTTTAACTTAAACCAATTTCCACTCATTAACTCAACATACCTTGTTGAACATACTACGAAGTACGTATCAAAAGTATTGCCTTGTTAATTTTCTCTCCAAATAACTCTACTTCGAACTAAGAACTTCTCCCATTATGAAACTCTGGAAGTGTTTACGTCACACATTATGAATCCCTATATTACTTGAAAATTATTTTGTCGCTGAAATAAACGAATCTTGAATAAAGTTGGTTGTATAACGAGTGGCGTTGTATGGAGTGCTCGCATTAGTATTCGAGCCTCGGGTCGAATGTGGCGCGAGATTGTTATCGCTTTGCTGTGCTCCGTTTTGGTACTTGGAATAGCACCGAATAGATGGTGTGTGCTGATTGGATCGCGTTTGCCGGTGGTGCGAATTGGTGATTTGTCTGATAGCTGAACATGGTGGGGTTGAACAACAGTGTGGTAGGGAAAGAGTGAATGGGCGTTAGTTGCTGAATTCAGTTCCGACGAATGGCTAATAAAGGGTTAGCAAATTGTACGTACTTGTCCGATCGAAAACTTTTTTTTAAAATAATTTACCTTACGAAAGTGGACCTGACGGTAAATGTAAGTGTTTAAATCGTTTCAAAAAAATATTTTCCTAAAAATACTTCATTTGATTTTATCAACCAATTACATTTCATCAACAATCATTAATTGTTACTACTTATATTTAACAAAGCAATCAATCTTTGCCCAACTTTCATTGAGACAAATCCCACGATCAATTTCTATTAAAGGCCAAAGAAGGCGTACACAAAAGTTGTAAGCGGAAAACACATTGTTTCCCCTCCCTCGTTAGCAAACTCCACGGCACTTTTTTGACGTCTGCTCTAGGGCGTCTCTCTCAGTTCGAGTGTTTAACCACGCAACGCCACATTTGCAATCCCAAAACAACATCCCTCAATCTTATCACCAACAAAATAAGATCCAAATCTGAACAAAAATCCGGCATCTCAACTCCAACACAAAGTTTGACAATGCAAGGTTATATTTGCAGATTGGTTACGAGTATTTGCATTTAAAATGTTCGCGGTAAAGCTCAGAATCGGCTGGTTTTTTGTTCACCAATCGTTGTCCCACTGATTTCTGTGTTACGTTTTGTTCGTGCGTTCTGTCTTGCCTAACTCTTGAAACGAGTATCTGAAACCTTCTTGAGTTTAGGGTCCTTTTCAAATATTTTTTATGAGTTCATTGTAACGAAACTCAATATATTGAAAAGCTTTTTAATAAAAATAAGAATGTAATATGATGCTTTGATGCCACCCTTAAAATTGTTCGCCAAAATGTAGCGGAATTTCGGAGCAGTTTACCGGTGATAATTGCGCTCAAATCCGGTGTTTGAGCATTTTCATTCTGTTTTGTGACGTCACTCCGGAACTTCCCACTAGACAAAACAATGTATCGTTCCTTCCAGACAATCACCACGATCCTTTGGCACGACGCACAAACCATCTAAAAAATAACGGATATGAACGTGATCAAACTGGTGCCAAATTCACAAAGGGCAAATATGATTCACTTGATTTGGGAATCTGTCCAAATATGATTTCATCACGAGTTTCAATATTCCTTAAGTGCCCGCTGAATCACAGGATCTTTGTTAGTTTGGCTTATTTAAATTGAAACATGGCCCACATATTTTAGCTTCTCCATAAACTGAGTTAGCAAAGCATCTGTTTTATCAAAATATGATGTAAAGGGCATCCACTGATTAGTTCGTAGTGAACAATAAAATATAAATGATTGATTGATTGATAGAATCTCTCTAAGATTTTCTGAATTAAAATGTGGATAATATATTCCACGCCTCCAACATTCGTTCACAAAATTATGTTGCCTTCCTGAAATTCCCTCACTTCCAACTGAGCAGGATCGATAACACATCGAAAGCAAAATTATTACCAGAAACAAAGCTATAACCTAAGTCCCATATCACATGTCATACAAGATTCCAATCTCACCCTTTTCCAAAAAACCAAAGAGACCCGTTTTATAATATTTCAGTGAACACAATGGGCCTCGGAGGGTTTAAAACTGAGGGCGATGTAACACCTGCTTATATCCGGATCGCCCCTGGGGCAAGCCCCTTATTTTTGCAATAAATTAGAAACCGCATCAGCCGTACACACCGTGTCTGACTAAGACCTTTCCAATTGTTGGGGCTTGCTTTCAGCAACAATTTGTAGTTGACCAAACCACGATTATGATTTATTCGCCTTCTTAATAGTTTTATTTGTGATTGTAAATATTCGTGTGTCTTTTGCAGGGGATCAATTTCATTGAAATAAATATGATGATTGTCAAGATTATGTTTCGTATGTAACTAAGCTGTCGGTTCGACTGACGTTACTTTTTGTTGTTTAAATTATTTTGCTGTCATATGCATCTGATATATCAACTTACACAGCATTTATTTAAAATTTTTGGACTGCTTTTCGAATCTCTATGATTCCTAGAAATGAAACCATGAGTTTCAATCTTTTTTTATACAACCTTTGTGCGATTAAAATATATATATATCTTAAAACTTTAGTATGGTTGTGGTTTTTGGATCAACAAGAAAATCCTTCTACGTTATAAAACACGTTAATAAGAGGAGTAAGTATGTCTGTTCATCTACTCATATCACGCAACAACCACCTGACGGAGCTTAATCATACCTACTTCCTCGGGAACAATTCTTAGGGCATAGATAATAGAGTTAATAAAACTTGATCCCACTCAAGTGAAAACCGCAAATAATGGCGTGGGTTAAAACATAGCACCTAAAATGATCATCTAAATTAATATTACAAACACTCATGACAGCACAAACAAATCCTAAAATCGGATTCGTATCGCACCCGTATCGTAAAGCTAAATGTCCCAAATTGTCAGTCGAAAGTGCCGTGACAAATTGATTGGTTTAATCGCGTTCGCTAGTGACTAACGGACGGAACCCGGTGATAATTAAACGAGAAACCTGTATCGGACGTGTCCCGACTCACACTAGATTGCTATAAACAGGAGAGTTGACCGTCTGTGAAATTGTATTTGACTTTTCCTTAAGACTAAGGAAAGTAGTGCAAAATAGGTAAATTGAAAACGTAGGTGCTTCTACTTGGTTGTAAAGATTTGTTTTTATTTCTGAAGCTTTTGGGGTAATGCTCACTGTTTCTACTGGGAGTGGAAACTGGACTCTCGAATGCCTTAAAATTATTTTATGTTCAGAAACTTTTGTAATATTTAAACTTAGGACTTCTGGATAAGGGTTCCTTAGACAGAAATAAATGGGCTGTATCTCAGTGGCTTGTTCATTTCTTTCAGTTTTATTATTCTTTCTTTATACTGGCCGAAATCATGAAATGATTTTTTGGGAGAAGTAGCTTGCAGAAGCCCATTTAAATAAAATGTATCGAGTTCGTAATTTCATTTCAAAACCTTGAGCCAAAGTAAACGGAATTTTCATACAATCTATTACAAGAGAATATAGGGAGACCTATTAGAAGTGCTTACGTATTCTATCACAAGAATCCTTATTTTCCCAATTTGTTACAAAAATTGTACAGATATTTGCTCTTTATTGTACCAATTTTTGGCCCAATCAATTCGAAATCGGGAATGCTTTTTTTCCTGCTATGCTTTATTTTTCCTCCTACAATATGGGTCACTACGGAATATTTTCTCATTTCTTTCCTTTTCATCCCCAAAACGGAGGAGTGTTGTCATGATACGCCTTTCATGTCCGCTCCAATGATCTATACTTACATCATAACAATAATTGTAGGTAGTACATTTTTCTCTATATTAGTAGAGCATATCGCAGAGAGGGATCGTCATATCGTCTGAGGGCTGATTTTTTAATCTACAGATAATTTATATTCGTGGAATAAAATTGACGTCTGATACTGTTTGTATGAAAGAACTGTCAAAAATTCAAAACTATTTCTCCGATAAAATTATCTGGCGTTGGAAAAATCAGCCCTGAGTATGAAATATTTAATATATATTTGATAAAAAGACATTTTAGCTTTTACTAATAAGCATTCCTCAAGCCGTTCCTAAGATAACAATCATTAAAGCAAATGTTGTTTGTAAGAAAGATAAAATACACTTTTTCTTCTATACTGGTACTTGGAAATATGTCATTGCCATCTCCATGACTGGATTACAAACAAAAGCTTTGTTTCCTTATCCCGGCCATCAATCGAATGCCACCTTTTTTGTTTATCTAAATTAAAAATTTCATGATTTACTCTAACTCATTTACTTTGAAAGCATTCCCATTTATCATAAATGTCAGGTTTCCAACAAAATATGATTCGGTCTCCAACCGTTTTACATACTAATCCAGAAATAGACGGAAATAATAACACATCAGTTGCTTACCTTGCTACGTATTTCATTAGAGTTAACTAAGAGAAATGAATTACTGCGACATTGGTGGGCATTGGATTGGCAAATTAAAGCCAAACTGTTAATCCTGTGTGTGGTTTTAACCATCTAACCGTGCTTAGTACAGAAACGTGTTCAAACGAAATTGGTTTTTCACTTGTACAGTAAAGTAGGGGTTGTTTGACAGACAATGTAAGTAGGTATAAGCAATATTTACATTCATAATACCCTCTCCGTACAACCCTCTTAACTCTTCCAACACAATGGCGCAGAAATTCTAATCAATGCATTACAAACAGGCACATCGGAGCCAAGTTACCCTACTAGGGACACCACTGCCAAGATAAAAAGCCCGGGATTAAGTTATCGTTCCGTAGCAGCCCGAGGCGGCCACCATATCCCAATACTGTTTGATGACGGCCCTACGAGTTATTTGCGAGAAGATTCTGGGTGATTTTGAATTTTACTACTCTTTTCTACATAGAGATTATGTAGTGGAGTTCCGATATGAGGCGTAAACGAGACGACAAAATCGGTATTAAAAGGTATAGTGTCTTCTCTGTTAGAACATTGTTTGATCAATATTCCATCCACAGTTAGTTTGCGCTAGGAACATTAAACAAAGAATGCATAGTTGTAGTAAAAGATGTTTTTTCTTTTGTGTTTACCGCGTGCTTTCCGATCGATCAATTTCAATCCCCGGGACATACGTGAGAATCTTCCGATGATTACGTTTTTCTTTCGTTCTCAGATCATTACAGTAATTAAGTTCATTAGCCAGGCAAAGTATAAAGGTACAAGAGCAATTAAATTTCAATTTACTACCACATTATTTTCTCAAAGCAGAAATTGATTACCAAACCTTAACAGACTTCAATTTTGATGTAGCTGTTGATTGAACAAATAAACTTCACGTACTAGCAAGGTCAAAATATAAATAACATCTTACTAAATTAATTTTATGTTAACATGTGAAATTTTCACATATTAATTTGTTAGAAAAACAATAACAACGTACACGAGACGGCGAACGCAAGAAAACATTTGACGAGAACGATACTAGGGCTTACGAGTAAATGGCGTGTTTCCATTCTTCCTGCCGACGACGACGGTGAAATTAGATTTTTATAACGATATTTTTATTGTGCTGCTTCCTGAGATTGTTTTAGTTATAATTGAAATTAAATTGAACCTGTAGCAGTTCTTATACATGAACGACTGGTTTCCAATTGCAAAGCCTGTTTGACATTCAATTTGTATCACAATCTTCTACTTCAACAAATCACATTAAAACCACTCCCACCACAAACACATTTGCTTCAGTTGCCTCATTCCCTGCCATCTTATCTTCCAAAAACCATAACAGAAAAAAAAAGATTGTTTACCTTCCATTGTACCTTAACACTGTGGGCGTGGGTTCGAATCCCACTTCTGACAAAAACTTTTTGCTTTTCCATTCTTCAAAACTTAATTATTATTTTGATGTTTTGCAAATTTTAATACTTATAGTTATATCCAATCATCCATGAAAATCTCCCATAGTAATAAAGATATCGTATATCAACGGAACCGCGACATTGTCTGGGTGCGTAGGTGTCTGAACTAATATCGGACCGGGACCGACCGGTTCCTCGGCCATCGAGTCCCGATCTTCTTGGACATAGAATAAAGGAAGTATAGAAGCGAAACACTCTAATGGGTACACAGTTGCAATAACCGTACGTGGGGGCCCACTGTTAACACCAATATTGATAAATACGTGTACATAGTCGGCTGTCGATGTAAACAATTTGGGCAACAAATATCTATCTCAAGCATTTTGTCTATGTTTTTGTATTGTTTATGTCTGAAACTTTGTCTCGCAAGGCATTCTAAATGTCTAGTTTAAGGGGTTAGATACGTTCAACACAAACAGCATGGTATCGTCTCACATTACACGCTCCACACTCTTCATCAGCGTCTACAGCCCGACTTCGCACTAATGTATACTCCTCTCTCTGCTTGCGCCAATCTCCACTCTTCTGTTCCCGTCTCATCCAACGTCTACCCGCAGTGGCAACAATTTTGTCCGGCCATCTCACTGTCAGATGACCGACTCTCCTCACTCTATTATCGACTTTATTAAGCTGGTTTTAGACACGGTTAGAGTGGGCCATAAAAAGGTAGTCAGCAGTAGGTGATTACTTTGTTGAGATACGACATACAACGCGTTTGCGTATAAAGTATTTGAATTTCTCTTCTACACGATTATCTTAATCTATGTATACGAATTTATGGATCAGATGAATTTGTCGAACGGCTAAGAGCGTCCGAGTTTTTTCACTACTTTTATTAGATACTGTAAAATTAGAATGGAATTTCATTTCAAATGATTCAACGATGTTTTAAAAACGTTCGTGGTTTTTTTGTCATTGTGTGGGAATACGAAACTGCTGAACAGTAACAATAGAACTGTAGTTTTTATGTTTATGTATATTAGATTGTTTTTATCGACTAAAGTCAGAGTCTGTCTAAAATGGCTAATCTTAACTTGATTCAATAACTTTTCCTTTTTAGCATTAACATTGTCCTACTATAATAATCCTTTATCTCAATCTTCACCCTTTTCCACCATAACAGAAATTAGTAACAGTAATATCACAAGTATAATCAAGAATTAATATACAAAATTACATCGAACGGTAAAGCTATTTCATTAATTAATACTAGAAAGCGTTTAAGTTCAATTAATTTTCAGGCATAAATTAATCCAAAATTTTCCATGTTGCTTCGTACTAATGCGGAATCATTAATTAAGACTTGTTTGTTTTCTAAAGTTTCAAATAACTCTAGAATATAATTATGTTAAATATTTTTCATTTGAACCTCAGAAAGCCAAGATTTTCCTTGTATATGGACTAGCAACTTGAACTTTGCAGGACGGTACCTACTTACTTTTAAGCAATTTTTCTCCGACGCGGTGTAGCTGAAGCCTTGTTAGTAAAAGTTGTGGTGCTAACACTTCCTACGTACTCAGGTCAAGTAAAGGACCGATTGGAATTCTATGTGGTTCAAACTATTTCTTATTAACGATGAAAGGCTTACCGCTGTAAGCTTTGGACCAATTACTCTTGTGATGTAAGGGAGGTATACGTTGCCCTACTTTTAGGCGAGATCCTCTGCGGCTTACAGACGTGACATTTGTATTACACTTGTAACCTTCCGTGGCTTCGTTTGTTTGGTTGTAATCTTCCGTTTGCAATCTTGTCACTGTACTCTGTACCTACATTATTTCCTAATAAAGCTTATGAAACAAGATTCTGTTGAGAGTGATACAAAGCTCGAAATAGCCTTTTTATTACAATGACAAAAAAATCTATGACCTGTTAAAAACCGAAAGAGTGCGAAATGTGATCAATAATGATTTTACATTATTTTCTTCAATCAAAGTGTTTTATCTACTGATATCTGCTACTACTAAAGACTGATCTACATATTCTATTACGTACACCTAGACGTCTAACCCTCTCGATCTATCGAGAACAGGTAATCAACTCTTAAAGGCCTCACCCGGACAATTTAGCTTTCTAGCGCCCACACCAATGTCTTATATACGAGGGAACAAGTCCTAACGGGGTGAACGTGACTCAACCGACGGCACTTGCGCGTGAAGAGGGATTTCAAGTTGTTGATTATTTTATATTTATTCTCCGAGTGTTTCTTGAGTATTTTGGGGTTCAAAAGGTTAAGGATAAATGTTTCGTTAAATATTGGATGTACAATGTGGCTTTTGGTAATTTTTTTCATCAGGAAATTTTTCGTTACTTATAATCAAATACTCATACTTAGTATTTGATTATAAGTAACGAAAAATTTCTAGTAGTAGAGTCTCTATCTGGCTGACGCCAGAAAGGAAGTGAATAGGATGACTCCTATTCACCTCCTTTCTAGCCATATCATGCTTCATACAATCTATCCATTCTTTCCTTTGTACCTACACATTCACTCCACATTCAAATCAAAACTTTTCTCTCAATCTCATTCTTTTTAAACTTACTCGTTCACTTAAATATTTATAACAGCTTTATACTTTACAACTTTTTTCTGCTTAATTCACAGAAATTCAAAAACCCCGCTTAAAATAGCCTATTTCGGAGTCTAGATTTAAAACTGACAGATAAGACTGGCGACCTAAAACCTAAAGTAGAACAGACTCGACCACACTTTGCTTTAGCCCTTAATCCTCTCCCAAAGTAAACTTTTGTAAACTAAGACTACGTAGGTCAACAAACTGGGAAAAGGTTACATAATCTTATCTAATGATTTAATTTAATATTTGAATTGTTTTTTTTTAATCTTTTCATTACGGACGCTTTTAACGTTCTGCATCGTTCTCACATGCATAATTTTTAACATGAATGATGTAACCAATACTTTGTAATCATATTATTGTGATTTAAAAGAGTGTCCATGGAGTTTCTTGTCCGTTCTTCTCCATAGGTACCTACTACGCTTTGGAATGGGCAACTAGCTTCATCTTTTTGACTGACCGACCCTTGACAATTCAAAAGTGCCTGTAATTGGTTTAGTTGAAATAAATAGTTTGAGTTTGAGTTTGAATCGAGAGAATTGGTAATTAGTAATATAATTTCTTCTTCATATTTTTTCCTTAGGTTTATCTTTCATATATAAAGTCGTAACTCATAGTTTTAAATTATTTTTTATTATTTTTTTATAATTATTTGACTTTTTTTTTTCTAAAACATGGTAGAAGGGACATCGACGCGCAAACTGTAACCATGAATTCAGCACATGTGTTTAGACCCCATAGCGTAGAAATTTTTCGTCGGTTATCAAAAAAAAAATCTTCTGTTTCATAGATAAATGCAATTTACCTACGCGGTTAAAACGTATGGAACAGCAATAATTTTTTTTAATAACCGGCGAAAAATATCGACGCTATAGGGTCTAAGCTCATGTGCTGAATCCATGGTTACAGTTTGCGCGTCGATGTGCCACCCTGTATAGTCTAGTACACTAATTGGTAGTGCCCTGCTTTCCTATAATCCTACTAATATTATAAACGTGAAAGTGTGTGAGGATGGATGGATGGATGGATGTTTGTTACTCTTTCACGCAAAAACTTCTGAACAGATTTTGATGAAACTTTACAGTAATATAGCTTATACATCAAAATAATACATATGATACTTTTTATCCCGATATTCCCATGGGATCGACACTTATGTGGGTGAAACTGTGCAGCTAGTTTAGATATGTGCGAGATATATATTATGACAAACACTTTGAATTAATGCTGTGTATGTATTTAGTTGGTAAGCCTTTATATTAATAAATAAATTGATTATTATAAAGAACCTGAAAATTAAGTGTCACAATGTAGCCGTGTCTAATGATCGAAGATTTTTAGATTGGTGATAAAGTCATAATGATCAAATTGATATTAGCACAGTTTTTAATATGCTATGAGTTACTGATGACGTGACACGAAACGTCAGTGGTGATCTATATTTTATTTTTGACATGATTATTATATTATACATGATTGTGACATTACAGGCTAAGCACGAACGTATGACGTAAACATAACGCACATTCGACTTGAAGTGAAAATACAACTAATATATGGCATTTTGTTTTAAGTACTTTCGTCAAATATAATGCGCATCACCCATAGACATGAATAACGTCTTAAAAAAACTAAGAAAACATTATGTGCCAAATGAGTATTTTCAATTTTAAATTCCATCGAAATTACGTTACGTTTCGTGTTAAGGTCACTGGTATTATGCTCATGCCTAATTGCGGTATAATTTACAATGCTAGTGGAATAATCATTTCTAGTACCCAAGTTATCTTTTATTTACTTAAGTTCATGACTATACCCAGCAGCACTTTTCCAAAATATATCCTGTTCATGTCCTCATGCATTTTTAAACGCTCTAGTAGAATACGTGCTAGAAATTCAAACCCTACATAGCTGGCTAAGTAAATTTCCCTGCACTAAAACAATGCTAACAGCTTAGGATCTGGTGTCAGAATCCACATAGCTTTGGGAACAATGGGAGCATTCACTGTAATCCTTTTGACTGGAGTTTGTGACGCATTTACGATGTGAGAACAACGGTTGTGGTATTTGATGTGGAAGATTGGTTAGCGTAGTGGCTGGGTGATTGCAGTTTTTTGGTAGATGACAATGGATTGGACAGGATTATAATAAAAAGCAACTAGAAGGGAAACTGGCAGATTACAATATATACACACATGATAACATGCATAAAGACAAATTTAGCAACAAGCGATAAAACTGGCAACAATATACATACTATGGTGAGATACCGTAAAACGGGGTGAATCGGGCCGAAAATTTAAAATGTCTTTCAACGTTGAAATAATATAGTTTGTTGCCAGAAAAGACTGTAATGTGTTTACTGTTTCTTAATTAAAGATTAAGTGTCCTTGTTTGCAGCAAACTATATTATTTTAAAGTACAAATCCATTTTAAAGTTTCGGCCCGATTCACCCATGCAACCCGATTCACCCCGTTTTACTGTACATATTATAGAAGTGAATTTTACTAGCAGCAGTAAAGACAAGTAATATTGATGGATAAATATAATGAATATGACCTAGAATGCCAAATAGACAAAAAATAAAACATATTTTTATTAATACCCAGAATAACCAATTAATAACTAAAAAGAACTGCGCTTTGTTGTATGCAGTGAATAATATTTCATCAATTTAAACAATACAATTTACAGCAGTGACCTATACAGGAATTGACTTTATGAGCGAGTAAAATGTCATTGGGTAAATGTCTAGCGTATCAATGTAATTGTTTTGACATTTGCGTAGCAAGGGCTAAAGTCATTACTATATAAATATTTTGGTCTGTTTTCTATGCCCATATCACTATCGTTATTGATATTATGATCAATTAAAATTATTAATTATTATTACATACTAGCTGCACCCTGCAGTTTCACCCGCATAAGATTCGATTCCGTAGGATTATCGGGATAAAACGTATCTTATGTGTTAATCCTGGTTATAAACTATCTGTGTGCTAAATTTCATCCAAATCCGTTCAGTGGTTTTTGCGTGAAGAGTAACAAATATCCATCCATCCATCCATACAAACGTTCACATTTATAATATTAGGAAGATTAATCAAGGACATGATTAATTATATATTTATGTTTTATATATCAATTATTTTATCTATTTTACTAAGTTATCTGTTTTAGCTCAGCTACGTTTTTGCTTTAAACCGTATTTTCCTTCACAAAATGCCCTCTTTTAGGCAGTATTTAGGTCAAAACTCCCAAACTGCCTCTACTCATTACTTTGGCGGCAGTACTGCGACCAGCCTAAAGTTTGTTTCGACAGCTATTAGAATTTAACACAATAATAACTGCCAGCAAGTTGGCTTCTACTGCACATTTCGAATATAGTACTAGCAGCTTGCAGTTTGAGTGCGTCCAAATAACTGAGATATTTTACTTAACGTACTTACCTTAAAATAGTAATTAATTTTTTAATCAATATAATATCAATAGCCAAGTTTTGACAATTATTGTTCATTATTTGGATGTGATAGAATTATAATCATTTTCATTTCTAAGCTTTGATTCTACTCCACCATTCTTGGAACTATTAACTTCGTCATCATTTCAACTAAAATGGTTCAATTTTTGTAATTCAGTTTCAGTCATCTCACTTCACAAACACTACAAATACTCCTCCAGATCTTTATTCATAACTAACACCACTAACAGTTTAACAATCCTAGCACTCGATAATCCAATACTCTTCGAAAATACCAACAATATCATTTACATCGTTACACATGCCAACAATGGCTTCAATTGGCGTCGTCCGGCGATCGCTGTCGATATCTGCGAGAGCATCTGCATAACAAAATCTCGTTCAATCCCTGTTACTCTGGGGTATAGGGTAATGGTAACATTTCGATATACAAGGACTGACCTCTATGATGCATTTGCATTTTATACGGTTAGTGGATTTATCGGGATTCTGTCTTCTATCTTTGGCAGACATGGATCTGTAGTATAGGTACCTATTGTGTATAGTGATTATGAATTTGGTGAACTAGTTTCTGTTGTCATGGAAATCTAATCGAAAGGTGAAGATCAGTAGACAGTGATTGATATAAGCAAGTTTATTTCTAATTTACTAAACTTAGATTGCTAAAGGTTGTTTTGCAGAAAACATACTTGTGTGTGATTTTTTGTTTATTAGCCTACAATTTTTCAGACTAGCCCTCAGCCCTCTGTTGGCCTAGTAACATTTTTTTTTTTTTATAAGCCGTTAAGTCTCACTGCTGGAAAAAGGCCTTCCTTTTCTCCTTCCACCTCTCTCTGTCCAGAGCTGCCAAGGACCAATCTTTATTAAAGGAGTCCAGCTCATCCCACCATCTCCGTCTGGGCCTGCCGAGACGGAGATGGAACATTTATTGCAGGCCAAAGAGAAAAATATCAGCCAATTAAAATTCCAAGTAGCACCTAGAAACAAAGTTATCGCCTCCCCGATCCTTCATAAATCCATCCAAAATCGTCCGAAAAAATCTATATTTAAAAAAAATTAAAGCCGAGTAAACAAAAGAGGAAACTAATAAGAAATCGATGGAAGTCGAGTCGGCACCGAACTGTGGACCGCTGAACTTTAGTTAATCCCCGCGAGATGAAAAAGTACAAAGGATCGGAATAAAAGCCGGTGGCGGGTAGAATCGATCCCCGGATGGAGCTCGAATACCAACTGTGACGTTTGTGGTTCAAGTGATCAGTTGGAGCGATCAATTACGTCTTGCTACTGCAGAAAGCCGTAGAGCTGTTGTCACTTTATTATTTGGAGTGGCAAGTACGGCCCATGGCAAGAGCGATGGTGGAGGAAGCAAGAAGGATTGAGATTTAAAATGTCTGTTGAGAGTATCTGACTTACCCCGGTATTAACCGGGGTAGATTACTGAGAGGTCACGAAATAGAGGGAGGATGTATTATTTACATGAAAGAAGAAAGAAAACAAAGAAAAAATATTGTTTATTCTGCACAAACAAAACGCACATTACAAAAAAAAGACATAAAATATACACATACAACGTAGTCAAAAGCCTCGTACTCGAACATAATATAAAAAGTTTACATAATCTTAATCATAGGGAAACCCATAGAAATATATTTAAAAAAAAAACCTCATATTTATGGGCAAACCATAAGATTGTTTTTTATTAATTTTATATTGAAAAAAAAACGCAAGAACAAATAAATGCCCATCACCATTAAAGTATGGGTATTCACAGACAACGTTGGCTGAGCTGAACCTCGATAATGTGATAGACCTAACTACCCCAGAATACAAAATCACATATCTCTAATTGTAAGCCTCTACGTGTTCTATACAGAAATAGTAAAACTTTCAGAAGCTATTTTGGACATATTAATTAAAAAGCATCGGGTCAAAACGTGTTTAGAATTAACAATAGTGGCAGAAGTAATAGTCGAACTTTATTTAATTGCTGTACCGACACTTGAATAAACAATTAGGCCAGTAGACCAACCCATCTCTGTTTAATATTATGTGTTAGAAAGAGATGAAGATGTGTTGGTCGTAAAAACGAACGCTTTACGATCGTTCGGGAGATATAAACTATTTTTTTTTTGTGTGAAAGCAAGCTGTCAATTTATCAATCGCTTGTTTTCGTAGGGTTTTATTTATTTGCATCTTGTCTTTGCTCATTCATTACCGATTGTTAAATGTATTTTGTTTTATTTATTATTTATTGAGTTAAAACGTAAAAATGGAGCTTTATTAAACTTTTCCGATTGAATCTGTCCAATTACTAACATTATTAACAGACAAAACGTGATGTAGCAAAACTGTTACCCATGTTCTTTACCAACCGATAAACGGATAACAGTAACAATTTTAAAGAATATTCAAATATAGGTTTAATACATTAGCATATAGGAACCGGGTAAAAAAGCAATATGCAATTAAGCATTACCGTTACAATATTACCTGCGATTGGTACTCAAGCAAGTTGCTAGCCGTAGGAACCGGCAACACGTAACCAGCCGATCTATACTGTAAAAGTATCACCGTCAAAACTTAGGTGAAGTGAGCTGTCAATCTTTAGCATTAGGTCGAATGACAGCTCACTTCAAGCTCACTTCACCTAGGTTCTCACGTTGAGATTTTTCCAGAATGCATCGGCAGATCTTCGATTTTATATTTTTCATACACATTTACAAAACGCTACATCTCATACACTCAGACCATAGTTTAAGTGTAGCCTGACTTGGAACTGTGAAGTTAGCGCCGCGAACACTCCAGAGACCAAGGCAGATGGATCGAACAAATTATACAATTAATTTTAACATTTATCAGCTTACACCTTGACTTGGCGACTACTTCGATCAATATATTGAAGAGGAAATGATGATAGAGAAACATGGACAAATGTAGAAGGTAGCAAAATTAAATATTAGGGGTTAAAGTATGAAATTGCCGAGTTGTACTGAAAAATTGATATTAGTTATTTTTTTAATTTTACATATTTATTTAATCAAAATAATTACCAATATTATCTATACATTGCTGCCATCTAATAGGAAGGTCATTTATGCCTTTGCGATAGAACTCTCGTGATTTAGTTTCGACAAATTGTGTTAAAGCATTTTGTACTGCCTCCTGAGAAGAAAACTTTTTATCACGTAGAAAATTGTCCAAATCACGAAAAAAAATGGTAGTCCGTTGGAGCAAGGTCTGGCGAATACGGAGGGTGACGAATGGTTTCTAATTGCAGTTCCTGTAGAGTTAAAACGGTTTCTCGTGCTGTATGAGGTCTCGCGTTATCATGGAACAATAATGGTGAAGATCGATTCAAGAGTCGGGGCTGTTTCACTGCTAGTTTTGCTATCATTGTTTGGAGTTCGGCACAGTAAACATCTGCCGTTATTGCTTGACCAGAACGGAGAAAGCTATAGTGAATAACACCATGATGAGACCACCAAACAGTTACCATTACCTTTTCATTGGTAAGCTTTGCTTTAGGACACTGTTGCGGCGTTTGACCTGGGGTCAGCCATTGCATTTTTCGCTTACGGTTATCGTAAAGAATCCACTTTTCATCACATATCACAATTCGATCCAATATTCCTTAATTTCTATATCGATTTAACAAGGCAACACAAGTTTCAACACGCGTTTCTTTCCGCAGATCAGTCAAATCATGAGGCACCCATTTCTCATATTTTTTTTATTTTATTGATTTGACGCAAATGAGTCCATATTGTTGGTAAGGTAACGTTAAACCATGCCGCTAATTCCTGGGTAGTTTGGCTCGGATCGGCTTCCACCATCACTTTCAATTCATTGTTATTAACCTGTGTGGGCGGTCTTACAAGTGGTTCGTTCTTCAAATCAAAGTTTCCATCACGAAAGCGTTTAAACCAAAATCGCACGGTGCGTTCATTAGCAGTCCCCTCTCCAAACGCAACATTGATATTGCGAGCTGTTTCTGCCGCGTTAGTTCCGCGTCGGAACTCGTATTCAAAAATAACTCGAATTTTCGAAGTATCCATCTTTCTTGTCTAAGCTGAATAAAAAAACAACTGAAAGTCGATAATCGAATGTTGCACGTTTTTTAAAAGAAGAACTTCTTATGTACCATGCGAAAAAAGTTTCACTCAAAAATCTCAAACCATGAAGGTTCTATGTCAATGCGAAGTACCTATTACAATAAAACGGCAATTTCATACTTTAACCCCTATTACTTGTAACCTAGCCTTTTTCCAACTCAGGGTGGTCGGCTTCCAGTCCAACCGGATTCAGCTGAATACCAGTAGTTTACATGGAACGACTTTCCATCTGAACTCCACTACACAGTTACTGGGTAATACGATACCTCTTACTAAGGCTGGTTGTCGGGGTTGTGATGGGTGATTTCGGGCTTCTGACGACCCCTAACGATGACAGCACCAGCTGTCATTTGTAGATCTTTAACCATCGTTAAGCCCTTGATACCAATCAATGGCTTAACGTGCTTTCCGAGGCACGGAGGGGTCTTGGTATGTAAAGATGGTCACCCATCCACGTACTAACCGCGGTAAGCGTGACTTAAACTGGTCGATCGAACCTAACGGCTGTTCCTACCTAGTCACAAGCCCCTCAGGTAGTAGAGATGTTAAAATATGACAGTGATACTCAAAAAGATGAAGGAAAACATTGTGAGGAAACCGGCATGTCCTAGAACCAAAAATTCGAAGACATGTGACATCTACCAACCCGCACTGGGCCTGCGTGGTGGATTACGGCCCACCCCCTCTTACCGAGAGAAGGCCTGTGTCCCAGCAGTGGGAATACTATAGGCTGGTTATGCTATCCAATTACATCCAGAAGAATAAATGTGGAAATAAATATAAATGCGTGTTATGTCATAAGTGCAGTGTGACGTCCCGGCTTAAACCATCCGTTACGGTTCTGCATGAGTTACCTCTGCTTTGGCAAGGTTGACATTCGATTAAGCATAATTTGCTTAGCCACCTAAACTATACACTGAATAGCCTGACCGATTTGCCATAACCTATACTATAGGACCTCCTAAAGTCTACCTAGCCTTTTCCCAAATATGTTGGGGTCAGCTTCCAGTCTAACCGGATGCAGCTGAATACCAGCATTTTATATGGAGCGACTGCCTATGTGACCTCCACAATCCAGTAACTGGGTAACACGATATCCCTTGGTAAGACTGGTAGTCAGACTTTCGGGCTTCTGACTACTCGTAACGACTGTCAAAGATCCGCGAATGACAGCTGGAACCAACGGCTTAACGTGGTTTCCAAGGCACGGAGGGGTCTCGGTATGTACGGTCACCAAAGCATATAAGTAACCAGGGCCGTCGGACATAGTTGAAGTTTTGTAAGAAACCGATGGATGTGTTCGAATAAAATTTAGTTTAGTTAATAGAAAACAGAAAGTTTATTTATCAAATAAATTTAGGAAAAAAGCCAGCGGCTTCTTGCTAAACTTCAACTATATCTGACGACCCTGGTTACTTATCTCCTTTGGCGACTGTACAGATGGTCACCCATCCACAGACCAATCGCGGCAAGTATAGCTTAACCTGATAAATCGACTTGTGTACACGGGCCCCTCTATACTATAAGACCTTCTAAAGCCAATCTTGAAAATGCTTTGCCTATACAGAGCTAGATCACCTAAACGTAGGTGCCGTAAATACAACAAAGGATTTAATCAAGGTAGGCAACTTGTATGAGTAATTAATAGTGTGGTTACCAGGTTGAATACCAGCTTGGTTACCAAGCATTGTTAATCAAGTATTATCCTCTGTGCATCTTCTTGTTTGATCATTGGACAATCTATATACAGTCAGCCCAGAATTGGCACCTTCAGTAGCGTCCATCAGCTCCTATGACATGCATACAGCAGGGCAGGCTTGTTATACAACATTGTTTATTCTGTAAAGAAGGCACATCCTTAACCTAATGCTGCTCGACGATTTTTGCATCTTCAGTTTAATGCTGGCCTCAAGTTATATCACTCAAATTCATGTAGATAATATAACATCATGACTGTATTAATCAACTCAGCCTATCACAGTCCACTGCTGGACATAGGCCTCTCCCAGGCTACGCCACAACACCCTGTCCTCCGCCTTCCGCATCCAGTCCATCCCAGACAGCTTCTTAAGGTCGTCCATCTATCTGCTGTTTATTTATTATTATTTATTTATTTATTATTAAGGCACATCAACAACACAAACATACAGAGAACAGTGACATGGACTAGTGTTGTGTGTTATGTGTGGATTTTGTGTGGTGTGTGTTTATATTTATAACCTAAAATAATATTATAATACTAGCTTCTGCCAGCGATTTCGTCCGCGTGAAATTTCTTGTATCCCAGACGGGGTGGCCCGTAGCATCGGATCACCTGCCTATTACTTCGTTTTCCCTAAGCGCTCTTTATGACATTTTCTTTTTTCGGAAGATGTTAATACCTTCCTCAAGAATTGGGCTATCAAATGCAAAAAGATTTTTTCAAATCCGACTGTTAGTTCCAGAGATTAACGCGTTAAAACAAACGAGAAAATCAAGCAACCTCTTCCGCTTTATTATTAGTATAGATATAGATAAAACGTTTATTTAATATTTCTCGAAGGATAAGAGGTGTACCTTTAGTACTTACATCCACAATTCGCCAGTTATGTTTAAGTCCCATGTTACAAAGGGCCAGGCTATTGTCATCAACCGGGCACAACTCCAGATGTCGGCCTGCTAAAAACCCAATAATACTTTGGTTCATGAAGATGTTTGACAAAACATGTTGAATGTCCGATCTAGGTACGGTACCCTTATATCAAGTAGTATCCCTGTTGAAACCCTCTGTTATGGCTTACAACAAAGCTTGAGGAGCAACAATTAGGTATAAAGAAAGGAAAATTCCACAGATATCGGTTGAGATATGTTTCCCAGAATCAATTATCATTTATTCTTAGGATAAAGATCTTGAGTGAAGATCTTGGAGTTAACTGAAAATAATACCTGTTTCTTACCTCCTATGTAAAAGAAAGAAAAGAAATAAAATACGTTTAATTGCGGTAAACATTACGCATAAAAAGAACATACATACATATTTAGCCTATAATGTTCCCACTGCTGGGACACAGGCCTCCTCTCCGTGAGAGGGAGCGGACCATAATCCCCACGCGGGCCCAGTGCGGGTTGGTAGATGTCACATGTCTCGAATTTTTGCTTCTAGGACATGCCTGACATGACGACGATGATAACGGACATGTTTCCTCACGATGTTTTCCTTCACCGTTTTGAGAGCAGTGGTGATGAAATAATTTACACAAAGTAAAGCGCCTGACTGGGTTCGAACCTACGACCTAGAACTCGTAAGTCACGGGTGTTACAACTGGGCCAGTACTGCTCTCAAAAAGAACACAAACACAAAAAAAAAGTTGCTGGAGAACATGCGTTACATCCGCGCAAAATGTACAGCACGTAACGTATTTTGTATTAGAAAATCTATTACTCTAGTAAAGTCGACGAACTTTAAAAGCCCTTATTTAATCCTACCTGCTAAAGTTCACATTAAAGTAACCAGTCTTTTTTTTCCGCAAGGCACCAAAAAGTTCACGTATTTTATTTCCTAAGTGCTACAAGCCACGGCATTACGAAAGCAAAAATGTTTCGGAAGCAGAGAGTAGGTGCATTATAACGGTTTTATGGGTCCTCTAGTACTGTTCTAACAGAAATAAATAAAGCCAGCCATACAGGTATCAGAAAAACGAAAATAATTGAATATAGTCAAATCCTAGGACTTTTTCCGTGTATCTTTGACAGACGTTACGGGTCGTCAGAAGCTCAAAAGTCTGATAACCAGTCTTACCAAGGGGTTTCGTGTTACCCAGTAACTTGGTTGTGGAAGTCAGATAGGCAGTCGCTCCATGTAAAATACTGGTACTCAGCTGCATCCGTTTAGACTGGAAGCCAACCCCAACATAGTTGGGAAAAGGCTAGGCAGATGAATCATGTCCTAGAACTTTATAATATTCGGTAAAAACGAATTTCGATACTGAGGTACGGGTATCTGATTAACACGAATTGTGTATATGGAGAATATAAACAAGAAAATCGTTTTTTAAATAATTATATTACAATCGATCCCATCAAAAGTCAAATCTAAATCAAAGGCACAAGCGTTTCAATTTGAATCGCTATTGTATCGAAATCTTAACCCCGTTCAAATTAAGCTGCAGTAGGCCAGCTCCCAACTGACGACTGTGCCATAAATTATACATAAAAGCAATATGAGGAACCTTTCGCGAACATTGTGGCATGTATAGACCTATATATATACAACGTATAGTTATGATATATCGCACCCTTGCAGAAGAAAGACGTAGGTAAGTGGAGATCATTCAAAATCGTATATAATTGCATTTCGTTTTTACTTCGTTACATTCCTGATTGGAATCAAGCAAAAAGACGGTATAGGTATCTGATGGTTTTTGTTCGCGACTGTACCTACCTTCTTATAAAGAATCGATTGCCATATATGCCACGTTGTAATTGACAGCCTGCTCAGATTGCAGATAAAACTAATCCTGTATGTAGGCCTAGGAAATGTGGACCTTAGAAAATGTCACATACTTTCGTCGTTTTCCACGTAATAGGTTCTTACTTAAAGAATATACGAGTAGCTTCAACGATACCGTTCCATATATGTTCATCTTAAGGGGTGCACATGGGCATGCGCTAAGGTAGCCCGCAATATTCAAATTTTCTTACGTGTTTTGTTATTAGCAGGTCAGTTTAAGGTTTTATGTTAATCCAAATTTGATTAGTGACCGTAACAAATATACATAATGAACCTATAATGTTCCTGTTGCTGAAACAAAGGCCTCCTCTCTCTTTTGAGAGGGCAAATATGTTTTCACAGAATGATTATCATTAAAATCATCAATTCAATCAAACAAATCTCTAAGTAAGAATTGGCGGATAAATTCAACTAACACGCTGTGGTAATAGAGAAATTATAACAATTGTATCAGTCAACTATTCTGAGAAGTTAACATGAGATATGGCAGCGTGTCAGTTGAATTTATCAGTGTTTCAAAACCTGGGTTAACAGTAGCCCTTAATAGAACAGTCTAACCACTGTTTCACGACACTAGTTTCATAATGCAAACCCCTCTTTAAAGCCAATTCTAACTTAGAGATCTGTATTGATGATTTTAATGATAAATAGCTGCGCCCCGCGGTTCCATCTCCATAAGTCTCGATGCCGTAAGGTTATCGGGATAAAAAAATTCATAATCCAGTTCCTGGTCTACCCATGTGCCAAATTTCATCCAAATCCGTTCAGCTGTTTTAGCGTGAAAGCATAACAAATATACAAATACTTAATCGAATATTTTCTCTTTATAATATTAGTTCAGATAATTCTGTGAAAACTTATTTCTTTCACGACACTAGTTTCATAATGTAAAACCCGCATAAATGTCACGATTTCATGAAATAACCATTCAAGAAGGTAATTTTCTTACTTTTTAAGACGTTTTCGCCTTAACGCCTTTCTCGCCGATACTCTATCATTAAGCCTAGTACAAACAATCATACAACAAACCAAATATCAAATGACAAACGTATATTATGACTAATGGCGGCAATTTTAACTACATTAGTCGATCGATCGGTCGGTCGGCAAGGTGAAAACAATCATGGCATTAAGTGTGTTGACATATTGATTAATGAGCTAAGTTGACAAGTGGTAATGATTGCTGCAATAAGGGATTTTGTGGCGTTATCTTGAAATAATGTCGTGGCTAGAAATACTTTTGGCTTTATTAAAGGGCGTTTGCAGCGTGAACAGTGGTGCCCTCTAGTAACAGCCCCGGCTTACGAGCCGTAGGTCGTAGGTACGAACCCAGACAGGCGTTTTATTTTGCGTAAAATTTCATCACCACTGCTCTAGAAACGGTGAAGGAAAACATCGTGAGGAAACCGGCATGTCCTAGAACCGAAAAATTTGAAGACATGTGACATCTACCAACCCGCACTGGGCCCACGTGGTGGATTACGGCCCACTCTCTATGACGGAAAGGAGACCTGTGTCCCAGCAGTGGGAACGTTAAAGGCTGATTATAAGGGAGTTTGGCTTTTTTGTTTATATATCAGGAATATTTCAGTAGCAGTTCAGTAGCAGTTCAGTCTGGATTTGTGAACGGTTAATGGCAATAGGCTCGTCCCCTAATACATGCGACTTAAACATAACTGGCGAAATGTGGATGTTGCCTCTGCTTAACCCTTCGAGGATTACAGGCGTAAGGCTGTTACTGTTACTGCATCTTTCCACTGCTGGGCAAAGGCTCTCCCCATGCTCTTGCCATCCAGGGCTAAAGTGGATTACTGGTCATTTGTTGTCTCCAGCTCGTCCCGTCATCTTCTACGGGGTTTGCCGCGATGCCTTCGCCTTTTTAATAATAATAATAATAAACGTTTATTTCAGACTTTCTGCCCATAGGTACACTTACAGAACATAGAACGAAACATACAATAAAATACACATACTAACAAAATCTTAAAAATACACAACACATAAAAAAGATACACACAATGTAATGTATGTAATGTGTGTGTGTAAGGTTGTGTTATGTATTTATTAAAGGAATACGAGAAATGGCAGCTGTTTTTTTGTTCTAGTATAGTTTCGTCCAGCAATGGACTCTCAAAGTGGTCTCCGATGTTACGTTGATAAAAAGTAATGGAAAATAATTTTCATGCAAATTGGATACTATCTTAAATTGTCTGTACATTCAAATCTCAACTGTCATTCTTAGACAGTTGTATGAAATGGGTATTACACGGCAAATTGGCGTGGGGTATCCAATATGCTTAACAATGAATCTGACTTTACATACTTAGATCAAGTATCTGTCGTCAAAGTTATGTTCAATGGTGGAGGTGGAGAGGGGTTTAACTAGGTTTAATAGCCTCAAACGCTTTTAATCACTCTGATAAGACATCTAAGACTTAGATTTTATATAAATCATCTACTGGTTGAAACCAGTATTTTAACTAAATTATTTCAAGATTCAAGAGACAAATTCCAGCCAAAAACTCTTAAATTTTCCTCAAAATATTCAAATCACGTCGCCGTCAACCTGGAATCTATTTAATCCTTCAGATCTCCTATCTAGGTCGACCTAGATGATCTAAGTCTCTAAGACATTGTTACTTAAATGACTGCGCCAAGACGTGCTGGCTATGCGGTCAGCAACAACTTCCATGAATAATCTAAGTTTTACACAACAATACAGTTGGTCATTAAGGGAATTGTCTGTCTTGCAGTTGATACAGAGGACACAGTTACTATAGTTAAACCTGCTTCCTGGAATTTGAGGCGTGATACGTTTTATCTATGTGAGAGCTTATCAGAGACCACTATTTAACTTATGTTAAATGGTGCACAAAGAGCTCAAAGTCAGTGGAAATGTCTAGTGGATTTCGTACTATTATTTCAAAATCAAATGATATAAGGAGGAGCTTTCAAATGACGGTTTATCGATATAAACCCACCCAACCCAAGTGGGAAGGTGTAAGTCGAATCTTGTAAATTGGGGCTACCTCGACGGATCGGCAGCAGGTGGGGATGTGGAACTGTGTCACAAACTATGCTCCACCTTCTGTCCTGCCCTTTGTGCCCCAAAACATGCAGCCAAATTGACCTCTGCGCTCAAACCAATAACGCCGTGGAAGTGGCGAACTTTTGAGCCAAAAACGTTTGAATAGATGTCGTGCCAGCGACACGAAGAAGATCGACACGAGACGGGACCAAGGAGGTTTGGCAGTTTTACTTTGCCGAACCCTTTCACGAGGATCCAAGTTTTTCCACGCCAGCCTACTTCTGATTAACTGTTTTTTGAAACCACTCTTTAGTGCTTATGTTGATTGGATTAACATATTACCTATTGTTATTAAGAAGTCCAGCAGGTTACTTACACAAGTAATTGTTACCTGGAATGCTAATTAAGTACCCATACATACATAACAACACAACGCCTGTATTCCTTGAAAGACAGAGGTTTACCTATTGTACACTTACATTTCACCGGTTACGTTAAGTCCCATGTAATTGGGACGAGACTATTGCCATCATCCAGCCACGAAGCCTGAAATCCTAGATGGTCAACCCAAGAATATTTGGCCCGGCGACCCACGATCTCACATACACACATTTATAACCACTTATCTACTTTAAAAAATTTCTTCACCAGACTTTTCCATGCCCCTTAGAAAATACTCCGGTAATTAATCACCCCGAATCCCATACATAAAGTAAAGATCCCCCTCTTTCACAAACACCTTCATTTAACAGACACGTCGGGAACTATTTAGCACAAATTACACCGTCCCGGGGGAGTCGACTCAATAATTTGAAGTAGCACATCTATCAATTAGAGGCTGCTCTCATTGAGCTATTAAAATGAGTTGTCGAGTTAGTTGCGGGGAAGTAAGATGCTGCTTCAACTTAGTATGTGGTGGATATTGTTGGGGAAGAATGTTTGAAGAAGCTTCGATTGGATTAACCTATTTATGTAGTAGCAAATACCTTTGTAAATTGTAATGATCTAACGTATTCTCCGAAGGATTAGGAGACGGTGCATATTACCTGAGTAGTTGTGTTTAATAGCCCATGTAATAGGGTGCAAGCCTATTGCAGTCAGGCGGACACAAATCCAGAGTACTGAGCAGTGGAATAGCTGGTGATGCAAATTAAAATTGATAGCTGGTCTGCCAGTCCAAGATGTGTTAGTTTGGACGTCTTTACCTACATTAGTTTATAGATAGATCCAGTAGAGGATTTATTTATACATCAATGATGACCTCAAATCAAGACCCACTACATTTACCCGCAAATAACAGGCATGGCCCTGTTATTATCTCCTTCCAGTCCTTACCACCTCATCATTTGCCTAGCCTTTTCCCAACAATGTGGGGTCGGCTTCCAGTCTTACCGGATGCAACTGAGTATTTTACTTGAAGCGAATACCTACCTGACCTCCACAACCCAGTTACTGGGTAATATGATACTCCTTGGTAAGACTGGTTATCAGCCTTTTGGGCTTCTGACGACCCGTAACGACTGTCAAAGATCCACGAATGACAGCCGAGACCAACGGCTTAACGTGCTTTCCGAGCCACGAAGGGGTATTGGTATGTGAAGATGGCTACCCATCCACGGACCAGCCACGGCAAGCGTAGCTTAACCTGATCGATCGACCCGTGCGGCTGTTATTATTTAGCCACAAGTCCCTCACTTAGCCACAAGCCCCAGTCCTTACCACATAAATAAATAAAACAAACATGTACCTATCATTTTAGCCGCCCACAGTAAAACGGCAGCACTTATTCGCGAGCAGTTTGGCAGACAATGAAACCGTATGCTGACGCTACCTGCTTCAGAAATAACGTTACACGTCATGACTTTGTACGAGCGAATAATGTTACACTTTTGTTTAAAACTAATTCACGTTCAAGACTATGACAGCTAAAAGCATTTGATGCGCTTTCCTCTTTATATTATGCACGTCAAGAGCTTGTCATCTGATCCTTACCTTTAAGAGTCTTGGTGCTGAGGTGCAAAAACGGCTTAAACATGTCTTCAATTACCTAAAAATGAGCAAAAAACGACTGTATCATGAACAATTGACTTCTATGATCTAAATTTCCAAGTGTTGAGCAAAATGAAGTTGATTATAAAAACGTCAGTACCAGACATGAGTGATGATAATGACCAAGGTCAAGGCAGTCAGTCCGAGTACAAAACTAAATGGCTAATCTTTTCACCACATCATGAGCCGAGAACAGAGATAACATAATATAACATAACATCACGCTTGTAACCTCCGAAGGACCGGGCAGAGGTGTACCTTTTAGTAACACCCACATTTTACCAGTTATGTATAGGTGCGAGCCTATTGTCTTCCCATCAGCCAGGCACAAATCTAAACTCCAGGCTGCTGCTAAGAAATTCCTGATGAAAAACTCAATAATATTTTGCCAGACCTGGGAATCAAACCCAAGACCTCATGCTCAGCAGTAGCACTAGCGACCACCACACCAACGAGGCAGTCAACGATGTGGTAAAAAGAAATTAGCCGAAAGTTCTCGCCTTGGCACACAAAGTCGGAAAATCGGAAATCGTAGCCTTTTAAACCCATTCACTGTTACACCCAAGTAAATACCCACTTTCGAAAATTACATAAAAATTGAGCAAAAAATTAAAGCATCCAGCTAAGAGGCCTCAAATCCCGGGCCCCGGAATGAGCAGAAATCCCGGGATTGTCGCGGGAAAATATATTTTTATTAAATAACTTCCCACCCGCAGATGGGCGAGGCTTTTCGTTAACTTTTTAAATCGATTCGATATTGGCACTGTTAACATACAGCCTTGTTTGACGTTCTTTATTATCATGCAACCTTTTTTTAATTGTTTGAGTTTGATTATTGGGAAGCTGCGCCTTTTTGAAAAAAAAATATTTTAAACAGAGGGGCAATTCTCGTAATTTTAAGAACGTGCACATTTTGATCTCAGTCTCAAACTGTCAAAAATACTTCTAATTTCCCTACATTTTGACAAGTTTTTGACATTTGTTTGTCGCCGAGATGAGACTGCGACTAGTTTTTTAACGTTTTAAATTACGAGAATTGGCCTTCAGTTCTATGTATACCCATGGAACGCGTAAATCCTTTTTTAATTTTCCGGGATAAAAGTTTTGTACGTATTTTTTTCTTCGGGCCAGGTTAGCTTCCTTTCTGTTAAATGAATGTCTACTTCAGCTCTTCTTTACAATACATACTTCTGCTACAGCTTTTATTTTATTATGGTGCATTGTTAGGGAAATTAATGATTGGTCAAAATGACACACTACGTCAATTTGCTGTGTTGTAGCCATTACATTCACCAGACAAAGTATGACAGTGGTGATTTGAAGACACGGATAATTTAAGTTAGTAGTCAATTTGATAAACAATTGATTTCTCTAACTTCACAAACCCTAGTAAATTACTTTCACCCATTGAAATCTTCTTGCATTTTCCACCTGCATACTTATACATAATATATCCTACAAGTTCACCACAACACATAATCCTCATTCTCCAAAGCATGTTGAGGTTGGCTTTCAGTCTGACCAGGTGCAACCGCATTTGAATCCAGACAATCTACTTACCAGAATACTCAGCTATACATCAATGTAGAACAGAGCATCACGCCTCCTATTCCCCGGCGAGATAGGCAGAGGTGATATACCAAATACTTGCTACAACATGTCGCTACGTTTTAAGTTTTATGTCAGAGAGTCTATGGGTTGTGGAGGTCAGATAGGCAGTCGTGCCATATGAAATACTGGTATTCAGTTGCATCCGGTTAGACTGGAAGCCGACCCCAACATAGTTGGGAAGAAGCTAAGCAGATTGATTGTAAGTATATATATATATAGCCTATAGTCAACAACTGGACACAAATCTAAACTCCGATCTGCTACTTAGAATTTCCATATAGAAATACTCACGACCCGGTACTAGAACTCAGAATCCCACACTCACATGAGGCGTTTGTTAGATGGTTTCTTGACGAATAAGCCTAAATACTATTTTATATCAATTCTTATTTTAGATCACTGATGGCCCTGTGGAAACGGCCCCCGACTTGACACGAGTTGTAGGTCTTGTGTAAACCTGCCAGGTGCTTTATTTTGTGTTAATAATTTCATCACCACGGCTCTCAAAATGGTGAAAGAAATCATCGTCAGGAAACCATTACTAGGCATTTACTAGAACCAAAAATTCGAAGACTTGTGACATCCACCAACTTGCACTAGTCCCGCGTGGTGGATTATGAACCACTCTCTCTAACCAAAAGGAGCCCTGTGTCCCAGCAGAGGGGAAATTATAGGCTATAATTATGCTATTTTATTCAGTACTTTTAATTATTATCAATATTAAATATCAATTTTTAATATGAAGCTGGTATACAAAATATAAAATTAAATGCAGTTGTTTAACTTGCACAATAATAAAATGTAACTGTTGGGAGCGGTCCCGAGCTCGTTACGTCGGTGTATATCAGATAATTGAATTACTGTACTCCATTATTTTTTACTTTATACTGGTAATATTCAGGGGATCTGCTTTAAATGGAAGGGGCGGCAATCTTTTCAATTGCTCTTTGTGAAGGGGCTCGACCCCGTAATACCATCATAGGTACCAATTTCTGCAGTCAAGCAGTGTTGCAGTGTTTCGGTTTGACGAGCATGGGTTCCTCTGGCATTGCAGATGTCCATCGTGCATAGGCGGTGATCACTTTCCATCTGATGGGATTACCGCCTGCTTGATTTTCCACCAATGACATCTATACATACAGCCCTTTCCCAACTACGTTAAGGTCGGCATACATACATACAAATAAATAAAATTGAAGTCGATTTGTAATGTTAAAATAACAGGTTTTTACCATATATACTATCATATGCTTTTGGCATATGAAGGTATACAACGTGGCGCTACAATGGCGACATTAATGTAACACACGGGTAGGGCTAGTGGCTAGCAATCATAAAAATTATAACAACATGAAAAAATCGTAACTTGAAAACTTCCACCTGCGCCGCTCGCCGACATAGGGCTCTCTCTCTTTCCTTCAATTTGCCTTCTCTTTGCTCGTTATTTGTTTTAATTACATTGATGCGATGTTATGATCCGTGACCCTGGCAAATGAGCCCTGCGCTACAGTTCTTTAAGTCAGGTTACTCTAAGATGCTATTTAAGAAAATTGTTAATAAATAAATAAATATTAATGTTTAATTAAATTAAAATATATTCATAAAACTAAAACACGAAACCGCATACGTGTGTTAAATTAATGTCGCCACGCTGTATACAGTACTTTTTTACTGTTTGTTCCGGATGATCTCCGAAACGGCTGCCAATTTTGACGGGATTTTCACTGGAAGATAGCTGATGTTTTAAGAAGTAACATACTTTTGGCCCCAGTAGCATGATCCAGTGGTAATATTAATAATATTTCTTACATCTACGCGGACGCAGCTGCGAGTAGAAACTGGTATGCATATAAACAATTACATATATTAGAAAGTATTCATAATTATGTAGCAAAAAATAAGTGATTGACTGCCAACGACAACCTATCTGTATATGATTTCTAATACCTATGTATATTCCTGCTAGCTTTTACAATTTATTTTATTTTGTAAGAAAAAACATTCAGTAGTATATTAAAAATAAACAGACAAAAAACTTAACAAAAAGGAGACGTTTGTTTCGATCATATTCTTTACAATAATAAATATACTTTCACATAAATGAACATACTTTTATCCTCTCACAAACCTAATAAGACCTGTTAAAAAAAAGTTAAAAACAAAGAAGCCCAGGTTAATAACTAATATAATCTAGCATCCTTATAATCCCGCACCAGTTAACGGCCGAAGGGATCCCGTTATTGTGATGCAAAAAGCAGGTCAAGTTCAAGGCGTTATTCTATTTCCAAGTCTTGTTATCGTATGGCAAAGTGGAAAATTCACTTAAATAGCTGTAATTATAAAGGATACCACCGCAGTTCACCCCTATTGTAATAGGATGCCTGTGGGCCATAACAGGGTGCGTAAAGGATGTTATGCCTTTTTAGATCTTGTTTGCTTCTTTTATATTGGATTTTTTTTTAAGTGAAAACTTCTTTAGCGGCGTTGTGCACTTTTTTTGTGATGGGTAAAAAATTTTAAACTCGCGTCAGGACACGTGACCTGATCGAAAATTCGTAAGACGGAGGGAGAGTTTTTTGCGATGGGTAAAAAATGTTAAACTAGCGTCAGGACACGTGACCTGATCGAAAATTCGTAAGACGGAACTCGCGTCAGGACACGTGACCCGATCGAAAATTCGTAAGACGGAGGGAGAGTAGACCGCATTCCAAAATATCAAAAATGCACAACGTTAATATACAAGTTTTCACTTCTGCCAGCACTCCCGGAGTGCAACCCGTTTTTTTTTTTTAGAAAATATGTAGTATTTGCTCGGTGTCTAGATTTGTGAGCGGTCAATGGCTGTGGAGCAGTAATGGTCCAATGGTAATGATCATGCCTTACGAGTTGTAGGTAACACAAAATAAATGAATCCAGACAGGCGCTTTACTTTATGTGAATTGTTTCACCACTGCTCTCAAAACGGTGAAGGAAACCATCGTGAGGAAACTCGCATGTCTTAGAACCAAAAATTCTAAGACATCGACCAACCCGCACTGGGCCCGCGTGGTGGATTGAAGCTCACTCCCTCTCACCGAAACGAGGCCTGTGTCCCAGCTGTGGAAACGTTATAGGCTGATTATAGTATGTTAAATGGCTATAGGTTCGCTCCCATTATATAGGACTTGCAATATAAATGGCTTATTAGGGAATATCGACGTTATGCTATTGTAATTTCCTTTAATTAAAACATTTTAAGCTTCTATAGAAAAAGACCATGCTCACAGTATCAAAACATTCGACTCGTGTATCGAATTGTTACGTCACCCTAATACAAAAAGATTTCCATCTCATAAACGCTCTTTATCTACATCAAAAATACGTTGCACCATTTCAGAAGTAAAATAAAACTGACAGACTGTTTATAAAGCAATATATTTCACATGCCCAATTTACTTTTCTAATACAACCAAAGATGAACTCTAAACCCTAGTAACAAGGTTGTAAATGTGCGTTGCTCAGTGTAATAATATAAGTGCCATTGGCTCATTAGCTAACGACATTTCTTGCGTTTGATCGAAAAGAAAGATAGACCACCGCGTAAAGGGACTCTTTACAACTTCCGATACGATTCGTCGATACGATCAGAAAATTACGAGAACCAAGCACTGAAGTAGTCAACCGTACATCAGTGGTAACTCTAGCATTAATCACCATTACTGCTTCGTCCTAGAGCTGAGCATTGATAGACCAGCGGAAACGACTGCGACTTACGAGTTGTAAATTAGAAAGAAAGAAAATACATTTATTTGCGGCAATCATGACGCATAAAAAAGAACACAAACACAAAAAAAAAATAACAAGTTGTTGGTTGGTTAAATCCCAGGCTGCAGGCGCTTCACTTTGTGTTAATTATTTCATCACCACGGCTCTGCTGCTGCTGGCAAAATTACATAGTGTCAATTTGTTTTGACGCTGGCAGAATAGTCAACATCGCCTCAGATCCCAAAGAAGAAGAAAAAACAAGTCCCTGGCTGTACATACATGAAGCAAATCTCACACTTGGATATTCTTGGATATTTTTGTCGTCCAGTGTAAAAGACACTTTTCCTAACGAACATGTCGTATTAACAAGCCCAAAAAGTGATTGTAAGTTGTTAAAACGTGTGTAATAAATTCTTTTAAACGTGACATCTGCCTATCTTTGCCTCAGCTATTTCATTAAGCTATCGGGGAATTTGACATATTTATAACGAAACTATGCACTGTTAATACCCATAATATAGGCAGTTTATAGAGTTTGGTGAACCAAAAATAATGGGAGATAGATTTAATTGCGTAAAACTCTGAGAGACTTGTAAATAGTTGACTCAATTTCGAATATAATGAGCAGGGTTATAAATGTTCCTGTTAGGCTGCATCGTCCCATTACCGGTCATAGGCCAAGAGTACCAGCTCTTTCGATGTAGCGTTAATGTGGACCACTGGTCAGTTTTCTTCAGCTCGTCCCGCCATCTTGTACGGGGTTACAAATGGTATATCCAGATCTTCTTATTTATAAAGCCTTTTTTTTGTTTTTGGAGGATGGGAAATCATCAAATGACCCCTCCCGCTCTGGGTGGAGCAGAAGGGAGTCTCAGACTCTTACTGACTAAAACCCACCCGTGTTCCTCCCTTAACCCTTTATGTACCAGGGCAGCAGTAACCCTTTCGGACGATCCCGCTACCCCGGCAGGATCCCGCTACCCCGGCAGGATCCCGCTACCCCGGCAGGATCCCGCTACCCCGGTAGGGTCCCGCTACCCCGGCAGGAAAGTGAAACCTAACTTAACAACCGCACATGCGTCCTGTGACAATAGGCATTATCAGTCACATCGATCTCTCATACAAATCCTGATAACTACCTGCAAATCAATCTTAAAATCAACCACTTAGGTATCTATTTAATCAGAATCTTCTGTGACTTTATCTTAAAGTGTGAGACTTTCTTTTGACCTTTGAGTGGAAACCATTCTATTTCTCAATATGTCGCCTTAAAACTTAAGTAACAAGTAAATGTGAGAAAAAAAAAAACAAAAGACTACTGACACTTATCAAGTGTTTGTCTAGCGGATGTCGTATGTAGATACTCGTGAGTTCGTGCCATTCAATTGATGGAAACAAGTTGCTTTATTCACAGATCATTTGAAAGTTACTTTATTTACTTACTTAAATGAACAATGCACTACCTACAATTTGTGGTAACCGCACGCATACAAAAGTCATAGCTTGTTGACTTGGTTTTCTAAGGAAAATTGCGATGATTCGCGTAACTTTATTTTACCAGGTATTTGACGAACTACGCTTATATGTATAACGTATGGGTGGTGCATTCTATAGTCATACTAAGTCACTATACATGATGGCAGGAACATCGACGCGCGAACTATGACCATGAATTCAGCACATGATTCCACCCCCTAGCGTAGAAATGTTTCGTCGGTTCTCAAAATAAAAATCTGCTGATTCATAGAAAAGTACGATACCTTTACGGTCAAAATGTATCGAAATATAAGATATGATAACGGTCAGTACATAAGAAGCGTTTATTGATTGGAAGGGTAGCTACAAAGTTATGTAGGTAACTATAATCAAAATAGGTCAATTAGTGTTACTTCTTTAAATCGATAGTTAATATAATTTTTAAATAATCAACAGTTACAATTTTTTTATCAAAGTACCCCAACTGATTTAAAAAAATACAATCAAATAACAATGGAATATTTAACCAATAATTAAATGCCTAGAAATAATGTTTTACAAACATTATTTTATAATTAATACCAATTACACTTATAATAGAATGGAGGATCACGGAGAGGTGTTGCTTCGACGACTCAGCGTGGTAAGCATAGACTATACACTTATAAACTGAGAGTGGTAAGCAAGTGCGCACGCCTATCAGTAGTCTTCAAAAATTGGCCGTCTTCGCGCGCCCCTCCTAACCTCTGATGACGTTACGATTCACGTTTGACACAATTGCCAGCGGCAAAAATAAGTGCGACAACTAAACTGCATTTTTTTTTAATAACCTATAAAAACTTCAACGCATGGGGTTCAAAATTATGTACTGAATCCATGGTAACAGGCTTCGCGACGATGTCCCTGCCACCCACATTCAAGATAGTCAAAAGTGACAATAATCCTACAAGATTTTTAACCAGACTTAAAAATAAGAAAAGTAATATACTAAATTAAAAAGCTCGATCTCTTAAATTAACTGTCTTAAAACACAAACGTTAATGTGTTCACAGATTTTGTATCACCATTAATGACCGTGGAAGGGCCCATTCTATCACGACTCGCCCATTAGGGGATCTGACAATAACAGCACAGATTATAACCACAAATTTATTATTATTACTAATATAAACACACCTTTCGCGTGTCTGTCTGTTTACTTTGACAGTTATTTTGTTTGTTATTAGTTTTTTTATGTGTTTTGTTTTTTAATGGAGTTCGGATTATTTTTTGTTTGAAGTAGGTAAGTTTTTATAAAGAGGGAAATATTAGGGTAGTGCCTACCTATGCCAAAAGGTAAACAATATTTGTGAGTGTATTATAATCGTGTGGCGTACATGTTTTTAAAGTCAAAGTATTTATTAAAAGCAGTCCTCCAGACCGTATTTCGGCCATGGCGGCCAATCAAGGAGATACTATATTTATAGTGTACAAGTATGTGCGCAGACACATGTGTACTCTCTCTTCCCTTACTCTCAAAATCCGATAGGACGGCACGCAATCCGACCAACCTCCAAACCATCCACTGCCAACTTCCAAACCATCCACCGCCAACCTCCAAACCATCCACCGCCAACTTCCAAACTCCGGGCTGTTACTAAGATATTATGTATGGAACAACCCATTAAACAGTCATTCAACTCGCATATGGTGTCTCTACTCATCCTTATTAGCATTACCAGATCTCTCAAGATCAAAAACTCATGCCAATTAATGTTGCTCCCTCTACGAAACGAATAACTTTCTCCTCCCAGAACCACTACAACCTAATCCTTACAACTTGTAAAAGAATTTGACGACACTCCTAAATTTAACAAGCTTCGTTAACACAACATAATGCATATTCAAACATCTAGCGACCTCTATACAAAATCCCACAGACCCCACCCAGACATAATAACTTTTAATTTTCAAATTGGAAAAACGCTCAATTAACAGCTCTTGAAAAAAATCCAAAAAATCTGAAGAGTGAGGGTGAGGGAGGCTGAGGCACTTGATTATATAGACAGAAAAGATTTAGCATTAATTAGTCCGATGCTCGTTAACGGAGCAAACTCGGATTGCCGAGAGCAAGAGCATTCCTCCCGAAAGTTACCGTAAAATAAAAATAATTTCACCCGAAATTATTGTTCTTGTGGAAATATACTTGGTCGGAATTATCGTAATTGTTCGCTTTAACTTTAACTTCGGGTAATTAAGCTGTGATCATAAAAAGTAATTGGTTGAAGGTGTTGATTACTGAAAACAAGTGGGCTAATACACGCTACTTTTTGTTCCTGATAACAGTAATGTACTTGTTTAGTTTTGAATGTGACGTTTTGTAAGTCATGCATATTAAAACATAGTGGACCTTATGCACATTTTGCGTAAATACTCGTATTAAACGGCCCTAATCGAGGACAGAGCCAGTATGATGTGACGATGAGGAATACTCCCATTTGTATTTTGTATAGGTATATAAATGGTCAAAGTCAAAGTCAAAATGTTTATTGCGAAGTAAGTGTACAATGTAATGTTGGTGTTGCGTTGTTCAAAAACACATGCGATTACATGGGGCTAAACATAACTGGCAAAATGTAGATTTACTATACAGGGTGTAACCTGTTACCACGGTTTCAGCACATGATTCTAAACACCCTCACGTCGATAGATTTCATCGGTCATCAAAAAAAAAGTTTGCTGTTCTATATATTTTGACCGCGTAGGTATTGCATTTTCCAATGAAACAGCAGATTTTTTTTTTTGTTAGCCGACAGAAAATTTCTACACTAGGGGGTCTAAAATTATGTGCTTAATTCATGGTTACAGGTTGCGCGTCGATGTCCCTGCCATCCTGTATGTATACCCCTGCCTAACCCTTCAGTATTACAGGTGTTGACGTTATTTTACATAAATAATGACAATCAGCAATTCACTACTTATGATAAGTTTAGTACTTGACTTACTTAGGCAAAAGAGAAACTGCAACTTCTCTTGACATAAACCTTTACATCTGCCCAGTTTTCAGAATCACACACACACAATCATGTATCCAAACAACAAACACACACACAATTCTAAACACAAACCCAATACATTTCAATCCCCACATTCCACACATCCACCACGAGTACCACGACCCGATATCCATACATCCAAGCGGTTTACTCTAGCAAATTTTGACATAAGCCTGAATTCAACCAGCCGGTCGGTATCTGACCACCTAGGTTTAGATCTTCCAGGTCACTGGCGCGGATGCCCTACATTTCACCGCACCTGCATAACTATGCTTCGCGAAATATTTGAATGGACTGGTTTTGGGTGAGTGAAAACTTTGTAGCAGGGTTGAACGGTTTGATTAACAAAAGTTTTAAATTGCTTATGGTTAATGTTGATACCATGGTAAGACAAAGTGTTTTAGAGATATTATGTGTAAATAAACTATATAAGTTACTCAAAATACTACAGCTAAAAGAGGAATTTACTGCCTGAATAAAAGTATATTAATTGCATTGCACACAAGTTTAATGATGCATCATATTTCCTCATAAACGACATTTTACTTTCTAAACACCCATTCAAAAATCAAAGACATCCCTACAGCCTTACACCCATTGATAAAATCAATCATTTCCCCTCTCAAAGGTGTCATGTTAATATGAAAAGCTCAGCACATTTAAAGGCAGACGATAGTTGAACTGCATGCAGTGACAGCAAAGATTCAACGTCAATTAGTACTAGCTCGTTAACGACGCAAACAGACGGGTGACGCTTTAGTAGCGACGACAAGGATACGACACGAGATAGTTTTAATAGGGAATCGTCGTAATAAAATTCTTAAATTCATTCATTCTCTGGCTGGCAATGCAGAACTTAAACCGCTGGTGATAAATGAAATGATGTATAAATTTTTGCACAAGAGCTCCGTATATTATGACGAAGATGAGTATTATGGAAGGATTTTTGAAAATTGATTGTTTTACATCTGCCTAGCGCCCTAGCCTTTTCCTAACTATTTTGGTGTCGGCTTCCAGTCTTACCAGATGCAGCTGAATACTAGAATTTTACATGGAGCGACTGCCTATCTGACCACAATCCAGTTACTAGGGAACACGATACCCCTTTTTAAATTCATCCTCTAACGGGGTTAAATAGTTGATGAAAGTTTGTACGGAAGTTTGTCGATAGGACATTCCATTGGGCACACCGCTTGTAATGTAATAAAAACTGTAAAAAAACCTTTCTTATTTAATTCCTTCATTACGAAATACAATAATATACACCGTTAAATTTTGATCGTTTTAATCCTTAAAAGAGGTCATTGTACTCATCATTATGAACAACTTTTACTACGGGACCAACCCTGAAATCGTGAAAAAAAAATCAGTTGATCCATACATTATGTCGAGTTACGCGAACATAAATCTATCAATTAACTGAATTTTTTTTTGTACAGTGTATAACAAGATAATATTCTAATTTTCAAACTTTTCGTCTATTCTGATTTTGAGTTTGACAGCTCTACGATCACATTATGTTAAAACGCCTTCCTCCCATACAGGCAGGCAGAGACTATAGAACGCCATCTGCTACGATCCTTGCACACTCCTTTTGCTTCGTTTACGTCCATACATCTAGTCATACACGCACATCGGTTGCGAGTACTACTTACCTGACCTTTCTGAAGAACATTACCAATATGGTAAAAGTTCATTCCTAATTGGAACACATAAGAACGAATTTCATTTTTTTTCGATGGCGAAACATCCTCGTTTGCAATAAATAACAGTTGAGCTAAGGAGCTGAGTAATCACTAAGCATTTTCTTTAGTCTTCACTTTATACTTAACTAGTTAAGTAAAGCTCCAATATTTAAACTTTGTAGGTATACAACCCGCTCTGGGCCCGCGTGGTAGATTACGGTGCGTTCCCTCTCGAAGAGAGGAGGCCTGTGTCTCAGCAGTGGGAACATTATATGTTAGCGGATTATGATGCGTATGCTTAGGTACTTTTTTTTTTTTAAATTACCCCTCCCGCTCTGGGTGGATCAGAAGGGAGTTTCAGACTCTTACTGACTAAATCCCACCCGTGTTCCTTCCTTAGCCCTTTATGTACCAGGGCAGCGGTAACCCTTTCGGACGATCCCGCTACCCCGGCAGGCATGCTTAGGTACTTGAAGTTCAATAATATATGCTGATTACACCAAAATCAAATCAAAATCAAAAGTCATTTATTGAAATTAGGCTGAGAATCAGCACTTTTCAAACGTTAAAATTACAAAAGACAGTCCCCCAAAAACGCCCGCCCTTCACCACATACTATACGTATGTACCTAGTTAAAGATAAAGATAAAGATAAAGATAAATTTATTCGCAAATATGGGTACCTATAATACAGGTGATACAGATACATTTTAATGGTTCAGCCATATTTTGCCATGAGGGCATGCAAATTTTAATCATAAGTAGGACCTACACAGAAATTTACTAAAAATATTAAAAATTAACAAAATAAACTAAAAAAAATAAAAACAGATAATTACTTAAGTCTTTCAATATTCTTATTATCAATCCTATTTAAAATACTCTATATAATACAATCTTTTTCATTGAGGTATTCACTTATACTATAGTAAGTTTTATCCAATAGAAATTTTCGTAGCTTCTTTTTAAATTTCAATAGAGGTAATTCTTTCCACTGTTTGGGTATTTTATTATAAATCACCGGAGCCATGCAGTAGACACTTTTGCGCAAAAGTACTGTTTTAGCTGTTTGTAGACACGGTAAATTATTGTTGCGCCTATTCCGTGGGAAATTATCGGAAAGGAGTTGAAATTTATTCGGGTTTGATTTGATAAATAAAGCTACTTCTAGGATGTACAGACAGGGTAGGGTTAATATGTTATATTCTTTGAAATATGGCATGCAGCTATCGGTGGTTTGCAACTTAAAGATAGCTCTTATACATCTTTTTTGTGCTTTGAATGCTGTTTCTCTTCCCGAAGAATTACCCCAAAATATAATGCCGTACCGTAGGTGCGATTCCACTAGGCCATAATAAGCCGTGAGAAGCGCATCCATATGTACTATTGAGGAGAGTGTATGCAAAGCGTATGCGGACTTACTAATTTTTTTACATAAAGTGTCAATGTGAGAGTTAGTTAAAGATATTTTGTAGTTTTTTTTTCATTAATTATATTTGCAAGATAAGTTGTTATTTTTGTAAAGGGGCCTGTGGCTAAGTAATAACAGCCGCACCGGTCGATCGATCAGGTTAAGCTACGCTGGTCGCGGTTGGTCCGGGGACGACCATCTTTACATACCAAGACCCCTCCGTGCGTCGGAAAGCACGGTCTTTCGTTGATCTTTGACAGTCGTTAGGGGTCGTCAGAAGACCGAAAGTCTGACAACCAGTCTTACCAAGGGGTCGTATTACCCAGTAACTGGGTTGTGGAGGTCAGATAGGCAGCCAACTTAGCTGGGAAAAGGTTAGGCAGAAGATGTAGTTGTTATACATTGTTGACAAACGTAAAATTCTTACTACATACTCATCGTTGACTTAAAGTTACAACTGTAAAACAACCTAGTCTAGTAATTACTGAAAAAACATGAATAAAGCCTGTCATATTATAAAAAAGTAAAAGCTTGATTATTTAAAACTACAAAACATTGCTAAAGACCTCTTCATACAAATGCCAAAAAGCTGTACAAATTATATTTTTTTGTAAGGAGGGCTATTCATAAAATTATTTTCATAAACCTTTTGTTAGTCTTTTATGGTTTCCTTTATAAATATAAGGAGAATGCAAGCTGAACTGAATGGGAAAAATATATTCGGTGTTGTTTGTCATTTTTTGGTCTATTTACAGCTATTGAGGGAGTAATCATTACTTAGCCATCTTTTAGTAATGCTAAATATCAGCGTTCGTTATATGAAAGATTTTAATCTATACATACATACAGGATATTTTTTTAACCAGTGCTCAAACCATGAATTCAGCCATTATTCTGAACCCACCTGCAGCTATTAAAAAAAAAATTTGCCCTGCCATACATTTTGACCTCGTCGGTTACACTTTTCTATAAAACAGTTGTTTTTTTTTTTTTTATAACCGATGCAATATTTCTACGCTATCCTGTGTATGGCTTACCCTGGCAAGTATATAAATCTTGAATTTACATAAATTCAATCCACAAACTGGCTTTTTCATTGGTCTAAGGGTCGCAAGTACAGATGTCAGCACATCAAGCTACTACAATCTGTCAAATTTCTTTAATAGATTTTCAACTTTATCGTTAAGCATTAAGGTTCAAGGTTGATTAGGAAAATTTGACAGTTTCGGGTAGCTTGACTGGCGACTGTACTACTGCTGAGCATGAGGTCCTGGGTTCGATTGTCAGGTTGTGCAAAGTGTTATTGGGCTTTCCCATCAGGAATATCAGCCTGGAGTCTGCATTTGTTCCCGGTTAACGGCAATAGGCTCGTCCCCTATTACGTTGGACTTAAACGTAACTGGTGGAATTTGTGTGTACTATACGTGTCTCTGCCTCACCCTTCGGGAATTACAGGCGTGATCTTATGTTATGCTCAATCCATAAAACTGGCAATTGATACAAAATTTATATAAATAATAAAAAATAAATTATCTCTGGGTGTTCTCGTCTAGCTAACGGAGTGTACTTGCATATTACCTTGTAGCTAGGATAATCCATCAGCAACATGCTCTGAAATACAACCTTGTGGAATCGGAGGTGCCGTAGGTACTACAGGTATGTGCCCGACCCAGTTCTCGAAAATGGAAATGTCACATTGTACTGGGATCGATCCATCATCACTGACAGGACTATTGTTGCCAATAAGCCTGATTACATTGAAATAAAGGAGATAATAAATAAATAATAAATGTTTCATTCAGTATTAAAATTGGTAAAATATTAACATAAAGTCTTAGAAATTATTTACAAAGGTATATATAAAATTAACTAAGAAACGTTCACAGAGAGCAGCTTGCATATCACATAATACGAAATGTCGTAGACGTGCCAACCGCTATTCAATTACATGTTGAACAAAAAACTTACATGACAGAAAAATTCAATTAAAATCTTTTATCTAACCCAGATTTACATTTCGAAACTGAACTAGAACTGGGATAGTTTAATTAATTTGTTCTAGATTTTGTAACAACTCACATTAAACTACTTATACCTACATATATGAAGGGCGGGCGTTTTTGAGGGACTGTCTTTTGTAATTTTAACGTTCGAAACGTGCTGGTTTTCAGCCTAATTTTAATAAATAATATTTAATATTTAAAACTTAATATGTAGTACCTAATACATAAGAAATATTATTATGTTTCTAACATTTTAAATTTTCTAAACAAATTTTGTATGCAATATTCTTAAGTTTGATAGAGGATAGTTAACTCTGTTACTCATAGCTTGTTATTTAATTTTTAACAAAAATTTGAATATTTAATTGTAACTTCGCAAGGTTTTGCGTACTTGATATTTGTACGCCGTTAGCGGCAAAATATAGACATCTATGTACCTATTCTATTTCAAACACCTATTTTTACACCTATGTTTTATAAATAAAAACTTTGACTTTAAATGACTTTTGATTTTGATATAAAATGCTGACCGTCTCGTTGGTCCAGTGCTCGCAAGCGCTGCTGAGCATGAGGTCTCGAGCTCGATTCCCAGCACGCGTAGCATGACCATGTCCTTGGAGTTTCTTGCCCGTTCATCTCCATAGAGATCTACGTTTTGGAATGGGCATCTCAGCTTCAACTTTTTGACTTTGAGTTTGAGTTTGACCACCATAGAAACGTGTTTTGGTCGACGGAAGAATAGACAAAAGGACAGAAATCTGTCCACAGTCTGTTGGGCAAAGCGTTATTCGGTTTTTTTTTTTTAATCAGGAATCTCTCAGTAGCAGCTCGGAGCCTGGACTTGTGCCCGTAAGATGGCAATAGGCCCGCCCCCTATAACATAGGCCTTAAACATAACTGGCCAATTATGTGTGCCCTAACACCTCTGTGCAATATGCGTGATACAGTGCAACCTTAATATAACGTACCACAATATAACGAATTCCTCGATTTAACGAATTCTACGTAATCCCCTTGAATTGTCCATAAGAGTCGATGTAAAATATACCTTTATATTGCGAAGATTTTTTGCGAACAACATCTTTATAACGAATTTTCAACTATAAAAAAAAAAGTGTAAACCTCTAATTAACGAATTTTGTCAACCCAAAACCTTTATATAATATAATACGTTCCCAATAGTATGTGATTCAGTCGCGTCAGGTTTCGACACGTTTTTACCTCTTTATAACAAATTTTAGACGAACCTAACCTCAATATAACAAACCTCAGTTTAACGAATTACTTGATATAACGAATATTCACTTGTTCCCTTCCGATTTGTTATATCGAGGTTGCACTGTATTACGTCATGTTATAAAAATAATTCAAAATATTGTTTTGGCACTAGAGCCTCCTCTCCGTAAGAGATACTAGACCGCAGTCCACCACGTGAGCCGAGTGCGGTTTAGTGGACCCTCTAATAAAATTTTCAAACCCCCAACATGAACAGTGTGATAAATACAGCTATATATGATATATCGATGTCTGTCAGGCAACTCTGGCCCCGCCCCACCTCGGCATCAATCGTAAAAGCCAAACAATACCTGAAAAAAGCCGTCATATCAACGTGAGACGTTTGATGTTGTGGCGCAAAGGATAAGCGGAGACGTTGCACGAGAATTATGTATGGCACTGAGTTAAAGCGGCAGGTGTTGTTTTTGTTGTTTATGAGTTTATGACAATTAAAAATGACAATATGCATGTTTATTAACAAGTTCGGCACTCATTTATCATTTATTTATCATTTATAGTAAAAACTGAGCAGCAAACTAAATAAAAATAAGTCATAACAAATATTTAAATGGGTTATTAAATTCATTGAGCAGTAAAATGACTGAACGGGCAGTTAACAAATCGGAATTAGTCAGTAAGAAACCTAAATTGGAAGTAGCGCTCACCGGCCGCCACAGCGGCACCGCTCGCTTCGCTCGCTCGGCTTGTGCGCGTTTGGTTACCTAACCCATTTGGTCGGGGTGCCCTGGCTTAGTTACTGTTGCCTATTCGGCTCGCGCGTGGTTACAGTTCCAACCTAAACTATGAACTGCCGAACTATTTATCCGTCGCCCACCCAATTCAACCGCCCATTCCAACATTTTCACTCCCCATTCATTTATTACACTACTTGAGTATTTTTTGTACCGACATTGTAGGATGAAATAACCGACCAATTTTATTTTTATTACTGTTATGTTCTACTGTCACGCTAATTAACCAACCGCCAAAAAGTTACATTACTTACTGCCCATTTTATTTTTCCAACTGATCATACTTACCTTTTTCTTTATTATTCAAAACATGTTATATCTAAGTTTAATGACAAAAAATATACCACATAAACCATCGCGGGTTTAACCGTGATATATTAGACACATCATCTCGGCGCATTTATTACATAGATGTACCCACACGTTCAATTCTTAAATTACAAATCAAGGAATGTTTTTTTTAATACTTTTTTACAATTATCCTTGTTTATTCACAGATTTCGGTAGGTAGGCCATTCAATATTGATGGCAGCATGTATTCCCACGTCCGATGTCCGTGAACATTCCTAACCTCCCTAATGTTTAAATAACAGTTGTAAAAATATTATCCTTTACCTATTTATATGTATAGTCGAACGTGTCTTCTATCGGTTGCCAAAAATTTTGCAAAATATGCTTCTTTGGGGATCATTTATAGTACCTAAGCTTTATGTAGGGTGTATATATTATATAGGTCACTATGCCAGCTACTTCATTTTCTCACTACCTATCGTACTTCCCATAGCCCAATTTGTTTGAGAGTGGCGCAGCATTTCTTCGCCGTCATCTCAATATTCACCCCCATTCTAGCCATATCATTTTTAGTACAATTTTCATTTCTTTGGCTGTCATTTTTCTTACTCTTATTTTTGGCCTCCTCAAAACTCTTGGCACAATTTCACCACCCAAAGAGTGCAAACCAACGCTAATCGCTTATACTTTAAACCACAAAATTGCTTTGTGTAAGTAAAATTCGATTGGCATGCCTCAGCCTCTTTCTGCTGTCATTCCGAATTTCAGCGAATGTCATCGTTAAGGGTTACGAACAATAAAGGGCCAACAGTTTATTTGTATTTACCGAGATGAGTGGCTACAAATTCATACTTCTCATACTTCTTTTTATACAATATGTAAGATCTTTGATTGTAAATGGAAAACCTTGTAGCATGTGTCATATTTAAAAGCTTTTCACTTAAGATGTTACCGAAAGGTGTTTTTTGAATAGATTTTTTGCTTCTGTCTGTCTTTCTGGCTTTCAAATGTTACGTCTCTTTGATTACAGTGTTACTTGGTGTGACACTTTTGGATACTCGGCTTGTTTGTTGCTTTCACAAAGTGTTTTGGGAGGTAGAAAAATCAGAGGGAGGGCAATGCAAGCGACATAAGGTTTCATCTTGGAAACACTATTATAAAAGAAAGAAAGATACATAGGATTATTTGTCATAGAAACACCTTCTTACAAGAATATAATTACTTAACTCTAATAATAATAAAGAAAAATACAAACCAAATAGATCTATAATCGCGAGCACAAATCAGAAATAGTCGACGGCTGAACGTCATGACTGTGACAAGAAGGCTTCCATTCAGAATGATGTTTTATTGATCGATGCTTTTCATTATACCCGAACAGGACGTACGGAAACCAAGTCAAGCCTAATGATTGGTACTATCGGCAACAAAATAAAATAAACAGTACATAGAATATAAAGCAACTACATAAACAACCAATTATAAGAATACATATTATTTTTTTTTTAAACTAATCCGCAGGCATCACCGTGCGTACATAAATATTGTACCCACCCAAAACATTTATTACACAACAAGAATATCCAGTGCTTTTTATAACAATATCGAGGGCGTAATCATTCGTGGATGTTTGACAGTCCATACGGGTCGTCATAAGCCCGAAAGTCTGACAACCAAGACTGGTTGTCAGACTTTCGGGCTTATGACGACCAAAGGGTATCGTATTACCCAGAACTGGGTTGTGAAGGTCAGATAGGCAGTCGCTTAATATAAATAGTGGTAGTCAGCTGCATCCGGTTAGACTGGAAGCCGACCCCAACATAGTTGGGAAAAGGCTAGGCAGACGATGGTGATCTAGGGCGTAATCAAAAAACCAATTAACATGGCACAGGCATAAATGTATGATTCTATCCAAAAATGTTAACCTTTTGTACAGACCCCAGCACATCAAGCTACTACAATATGTCAAATTTCTTTAATAGATCTTCATCTTTATCGGTAAAGCATTACGGTTCAAGGTTGATTGGGAAAATTTGACAGTTTCGGGTAGCTTGACTTGATGGCGTCTGTACCTACATTTACGTCCACTTAAAACCTCCTCATTTTGTCATTCCATATTCATATATCCATCAGTCAATTTATAAACGGACAACCACCGAACATATACAAAACAAACAAATTACCCCATAAATCCCCCTCAAAACTTTTGCTATCGATTTTAAAATGACAGTAATCATTAAGGTATTTATCATTGTTGGTGGAAGCCGTTACTCATGTAATCCAGTTTGCTCGTCCGACTTCCTCGTGATTGCATTACAGCTGCTTGATTAGCATGCTCCGATTGGACTGCGTTGCTTTTCTACTTTGTACCTTTTCTATTTACCTACCTGGTCCTTGTAGCTGCTGTGAAAAATTAGTTCCATGTTCGTGTTTTTTAAATTGGAAAACTTTTTTCGGAGTTTTGGGTGAGATTTGAGCGCTTGTTCGTATTTCTCTGGTGTATTAAATGTTAGAGTTAGTAGCGATGTTTTCGAGGTCGCGTAGAAATGTTTTAAAACAAGTATCTTCCAGAACATAACTGAAAAAGAAAACGATTGTGCGCTTTTATCATTACTAACGTCACGATATTATTATGGACGTCCCCGTCCACGTCCATACAATGTATGGAAATACGTGCACGTTATAACGTCAGCGTCTTTCTTATAAACATATTCATACATTTTACTTCCCTGTGTTATCTTGATGTGTATGCCTATCGTGTGCGTCCACGCTGATATCGCCAGGATAGAAATTATAAAAGCGCTCATTCGATAGATTCTGGGGGCCTACTCCCAAGTGCAAAGTGCGAATGTTCGAATCGGACCGTCACATGGCCGAACCGAATATTGTTGAAAAATGCGAAAAAACTTCGGATCGGTTCAGTTGGGTCGGGACTATAGTCAATATTTCGAAAGAGTGTAGGAGTGTAGGATCGGAACCGACCGAACCAAATAGTAACTTCGTAGCAGGAAACGGCCGAACATTCGGCCGATACTACTTCGGAGTAGACCCCCAGATGTCTTGTTCATAACACTATCTTGCTTTTTGTTTGGCTAACAATACTCAATTCTTTATTGCATTCCATAAGTATTACATAGATGGTATAACAAAGTAAAAGATCAATATTGACCTTGTCGGGCACAGCAAAATTACTTAACAAAACATATACTACTTGAGAAGTTTCTTCCTAAGAATCTTGTATTATATAATTTGCATTTCCGAAACTATTGAATAGGGAATATTTCATTGGACTTCCCAATAAAACCCTTACGCATCTCAAAATTAGTATCACTTTCACGGTACCAACATTCAGCAAGATTTCAAACTCACAAGGTGTATCACATGATCCCTAGACACCACAACATATACAACTCCGGCATGTTCATTGATCAATGCCAACCCAACGCCTACGTTCAAATGACCCTTTTCCCTTACAAATGTAACAACATAACACTCATAATCTATAACGGGTTTAACAGAACTACAATTAATGGCGAAGCACGACTTGAAGATGCTTCAAGTAATGTGGGTTGAGGATGGTAAATAAATTAAAATTAATACGTGTTGAATGTATAATATTTTCTAATAGTCGATAGTACAATAGTTGGTCTATCTCTCAGCCACAATTAGCTTCTACTTTTTGCCGAAAGTCGGTGGCAAAAACGAAAATACAGAAACAAAGACACCGACTTCCGAAATTAAAGATATTTTCCCTTTGTAGTGTTTTGGAAGTCGTTTTTTTTGTAATAAAGTTTTTCAAGTTCGCAACGGGATGGGCGTTTTTTAACATTCCTGTTAAGGTTAACTACATATAGGGTTAGGGCCACCACCTCCTATAATGTTCCTTTTATTAACATACTTGGCCGCTTATGATTTCATACAAATTCTGTTCCATTTTGAATTTATTCGGTGAGTAGTTATTATTCGGACATCGTGAAACAGCTTATTAATTATTTTAGTCTGAGCTTTTTGAAAATCCCCATCTCCTTTACTGGCAACTAAGTAACTTGAGTGTGTATTACTTACTTTTGCCTGGCTCCTTGACCTAGTGGTCGCAAGCACTACTACTGAGCATGAGGTCCTGGGTTCGATTCCCGGGTCGGGCAAAGTGTTATTTTGTTTTTTTCATCTGGAATTTCTCAGTAGCAGCTCGGAGTCTGGATTTGTGCCTGGTTGATGACAATAGGCCCGCCCCCTATAACATGGGACTTAAACAAAACTCCACCAACCAACCCGCACTGAGCCCGTGTGTGGATCACAGCCCACTCCCTCTCACTGAGAGGAGGCGTGTGTCCCATCAGTGGGAACGTTATAGGCTGATTATGTATGTTAACAAAACTGGCGAAATGTGGATGTATCATATACAGGGTTATTGGTACCATATACATACAAGGTATGTGGTACCAATAACCCTGTACTGTACCCTGTATAACAATAGATACCGTGGCCCCTGGCACAGGCAACTGAAGGTACACGGCTGGGTTTTAGTCAGTAAAAGTCTGACACGCCCTCCCGCTCCGCCCAGAGCGGGAGAAATCATATGATGATTTCCCACCCAAAAAAAAAATGGTTTGTCATCGTCGCTGAATAAACGCTCTTTTATAACAATTTTTGTAGCTATAGTTGTAGGTATTTTTTTATAGATACTCGTACAAACAGCGTAGAAAAAGAAAAACTTTCAAAGTAATATACTCCCACCAGAACTTAACACAAAGTAGTGTATTAAAAGAAAAATAGCAGCTCGTATACTCATGAGTGGCAGGATATCAAATAAATAGCCGTTCGGGCCGCGGCAGTAATGAGAACTGGCCTCACAGTTACCGTCATTTAGGAAAAAGTACCTATACCTACTCGAACCAACCCTTTTAAGAATGGTGTTGGAAAGAAGGAAGGGTAAGCAGAGTTTGAAGTTAAGATAAATGGTACGATTATCGAATAATACTTTGAAGAAAGTGATGCTGGCTTTTGAAAAAAATAGAGGGGCTCTTCCTTGACAGTAGCAATGGCCATCTACTGGGCCCAAACTATATAACAACAACGAGAAAGAGTACCATCGGCACGAAAAGAAGGAGAAGTAGGAACGGCTTTCATTTTTATTTTGAGTTCAACAACATTCATTGCATTATTTACGTTGTTGAGCGGACAAATTTATCGAACATATGAAGCAATGGATTAGCAATATGCTTTAAAATGATTCAGATTGTGATTGATCGAGTCTTACGCAATTACCCTAATTGTTGGTAACCTTACTGCCATTTTAATGAAAATCTTACGTAAGTGAACACCGTAGATAAAATAATTTTCAGTTAATTTTATGAGAACTTTTGTTCTTGGATTTTCAAAAGCTGTTGATAGAATAGAAAACTTTTATATCAGACAGGAGTCCATAGGGTTAGTAACAATTTTACTTAACTTCTAGTGTTAGTAGGTTACAGACACAGATGTACATACAATTAAAACTCAGCGTGAAACTGCATCCACCTTCGCAACATCGGGGAATCCCACCGATTCGATTCGATTTTTTATTGCTTTGGTTTCTAAGAAAAAGGTACAGAATGTTCCTTTTCATGAAAGACAAGTTAATTAACGTCAATTCATTCCTGGTAAGACCTATGGCACTCTATAATGCAGAAGACGTTGAAGGAATTCTGCTATATGTTTTCAAGGGAACCTGCTTATAAGTAAATCAATATTTTTGCTCAATTACTGAATGTTTTTCAGGGCGATGTCAATCTTTATAAAAGTTATGCGGGAAGGTCAAAACAAAATATTTTCATCCAAAATATTATTCTATCAAGTCCAAACACGTTCAAGCTATCATCCATACTAAGAAAGGCCAAGGATTAGCATTATTTTATTAAATACATGGAAGTTACCGAAAAGTGATTTTAGAATAAAAAAATTGTAGTAATTTCATCCATATTAATATAGTCCTCCAGACCGTATTTCGGCCATGGCTACCAATCTCCAACCAACCCGTACTCCACCAATCCACCAACCCGCACTGGACCTGCGTGGTGGATTACGGCTCCCTTTCAGCGAGAGGAGGCCTGTGTCCCAGCAGTGGGAACATTCTAGGCTCATTATGATGTTATGTTGACCAATCTCAACGGAGACTAGCCTTCGGCGCGGGAGATATTTATTTATTTATATACACATATATATCAATTTTTTGATGCACTTACAGTGCACACCAAAGCGCGCAACAAGCCAACAACATAACATTTAACTAAAAAACTTCATACAGACATTAAACATAGATTTACTGCTATACATAAATATGTCAACTTCCGGCTCTTGAGCAATCAGGGCGTTCAGCAGCACGCGCATTATAGTGCACTAGTGTGTGCGCAGGCACAGGTGCAGGGAGTGCACCTTCGCTCACTCTCATGGTCCGATGGGACGGCAATCCAACACGACCGGAGTAAATTGGGTGTTTCCATTAGAAATGTCTTAATAACAGCCCGGGGTTTGGAAGTTGATGGTGTGACACCCCCGTGTCTGGGAACGCATGCTAACCCGTTGGTCCTGCGCCTGATCTCTCCATACTAATATGATAAGTATAAAAGTAACGCTGTCTATCTTTTACCTTTTCACACCTTAATGGCTGAACTTATGAGTCGTTGGTCGTAGGTTCGAACCCAGACAGGCATTTTCTTTGTGTAAATTATTTCATCACCACTCTTGAGGAAACCGGCACGTCCTAGAACCAAAATTCGAAGACAAGTGACATCTACCAACCCGCACTGGGCCCGCGTGGTGGGTTACGGTCCACTTCCTCTCACCGAAACGAGGCCTGTGTCCCAGCAGTGGGAATATTAAAGGCTGATTATGTATACATATACCTACTACTAGCTGTAATACTGGAGACAATAAACATTATTCGATTCTAACTGAAGACCTTACAGGACCTTTGGAAAAGCAAATACCACCCAAAAATAACGATAACAGGATCATAATTTCAGTTGAAAAGTAAAACATCGGCGAACTGCTGGTTATCGTTAAGTCGAATTTTGTTTTCAAATTAAAATTAAAACCGGCCGCATTAAACCCCGAATCGTTAGTCTTAATTTGAGTTGGCTGATGCGTGAGGCTTGTGCACACTGGTGTGCGATGATATGTGAATCTGTTATACGCTCGCTTAGCCTATCTTTGGTAGCTTTGGTATTGAGGGCCTTCAAAATCAAAAGTCATTTATTCAAATTTACATAAAACAGTTCCCCAAAACGCCCACCCTTCACCACTACCTAGTGCTTTCAATCTAGTAATGTCACAAAAGGATCAATATTTTTCGTGTTCATCATCACCTTCCTTCTTTTCATTCTTGGCTCTCTATGCAAGAAAGAATGAATGAAAGAAAATTTAATAGCACTGTGTGACTTAAACCCGCATATAAGTCACGCTCTTCTGTGACTTAAGTCGTCTATTTTTACATAGAAAAGTGTGACTCAAGTGCGGGTTTAGGTCACACGAGCTATAAAATAGTATACGATACGTGTGAGTAGTCTTTTAATGCACGGCGTTTAACACCCTCACTATGCTCGGGCGGAAATTTCACGCCGTGCAGTAATGGATTACAGTCACACGTATCATAATGTACTATAATTCTGCACAAATAAGACGCACATTATACTTGATATGTGTACATAACGAGAACTGCTTACGACGCCTTACATAAATACTATGGCGGCTTGCAAATTAATTACCGCTTATTGTCTATCTTCTGCCAATGAACTGACAAATCAATCTCACATCTAAACATAAGGAAAACATTAAGGGACAAGTATATAAGGCTCCGTCATAAACCTTCTTTTCCATATAAACAGCTTTTCTCTACAAATTCTGCGCCTCGAAGATCAACAATTACTATACTTACCACAGTATCAAATTACATCAAATGAACGCCCTCTTAAACTGATAGGCTAATATAATACGCCACTCGTCTACAAAGCTAAGCGAGACGATAACGGACAACATCTGTCAGTGCAGCGTGAACCTTAAATTGAAATGCACAGTCAGGCCACCGTGATTGACGAGCGGCAGCAGTAAGCAAATACGGCGCGTGCGTTTATAATGCACGACTGTGTAACGATATGTTATTGAGTTAGCGGTTAGTGGTTGCGGAGTTGGGAATATGCGAGGAGAGGGTTACGGGAATGTGGAATTGTTAATTTCCTTTTTTATTTTTGTAATTTATTTGGTATGTCATTCTTTGGCGAAAAATGACGGAGTTTTTTTTGGAACGAAGTTAGGTAGGAGTACACTGGTAGAAATCGTCACGTAGTGAAAACGCATTATGTCCCCTCCATACGATGGTTATCGAGGGTGCTTAATACGATTGTTAGATCTTTATGAAAATCCAAGATGGCGACACCTTTTTGAGAGCTCTATATTAAAAACGCGTACTATATTCACTTCCTGAAAGGTTTTTTTTTTATAGTTGATTTTTTAGGGCTAACGACAAGTAGTGAAAACGGTTAGCCTTCCAGGCTTACCATTTTAAGCTTGTTAATTTACTTACCAAACTTAAGTCAGCAATATTGTGAAGATATGATACAAAAACCCTTAGTTTTTCTGCTACGGGCCTTTTTTGGAAGATTAGGTAACGTGACATGGATTTAACACGAGGGTTGTTATTATTGCTGTAAGAGACCGATACCCATAACAACTGCGAAACTTCACCAATAAAGAAAAATAACCAATCAATAAATAAATCACCAATAAATAAATAAATGAAAATTTTACTAAGAAGTATATTCATACTTCTTAGTAAAATTTTCTAGCCACGACACATCGTATCGGTCGTCAGATTGCACCCTTACCGCCGCCTCTAAATACCTCTAACCCGTTTGAACACGCGAGTTATTAAATTTGCACGCGCCTCGGTAATTATCGGTCGAAGTCAGACGTTAGCCTATTTATCTATAGTATACTATGAACATTACAAAGAGTTGTTCATCATGTTGCGAAGTAATACAACGTTGAGGTTGTGTTATTGTTTTCGAGGGATGTGTGTGTCAAAGTTGATGAGGACTGACGAGCGTGTGGGGTTTTGGGTTAGCGCTAAATAAAAAAGCTCATTGAAAGAGAGTTTTTAAAATTGTTATTTACGAAACTGTAAATAAGGTTTTTTACAGCCTATGTCATAGGCACTGCTGTTATGTTCCTGTCCTACTTTATTTGTTTTTTTATTTTTTATTTAATTTTCAATATAAACGTGAAAGTTTGTATCATAAACTTTCAATGTTAAGATATTTATTACTTAACTTGCTGCGCCCTGCGGTTTCACCCGCATAAGTTTTGATCTAGGAATATCGGGATAAAAAATATCCTGTGTGTTAATCCTGGTTATATACTATCTGTGTGCCAAATTTCATGCAAATCTGTTCTGTAGTTTTGGCGTGAAAGAGTAACAAACATCCATCCATACAAACTTTCGCGTTTATAATATTAGTAGGATCACGCAAATATCCCGGCAGTACGTTCCGGTAGGACAAGGATAATTTCCGACTACCATGCAGGCGCAAAAGCTAGTTCTAAAATATTTTAGAATATTCCAGAAATTCCAGATCCAGACAATCTGAATTGAAATTCTCAACGCAGATTTGTTTATTTCAGTGACGTAACTTGATTTTCCATCTCTATAGGCCAATGTTTAAAATGTTAATTACCCTATAGAATTTCGAATGTAAACTAATTTTACTTTACCGTTTGTTTCAGGTAAGTTAAGCAAAATCAATAAGGAGTAAAAGTCGTCAGTTAAAGTGATGCTTAGACCGCACTTGGGAACATAGATACTGCAATGGTTATGAAAAACGTAAGTGATCGAGTGAAAAGTTGGAGTCACTACGGTTATTTAATTTAATTACAAACCAAACCTCACTTACTTTTAAATCGCGTATTTCATGCCCTCTCTGGGTCAGAAGAGGCCTTTGCCCTGCAGGTGGGACAATAATAGCCTGATACCTATTATTCAAAGTCAAATCATTTATTTCGATTAGACACAAAAAGAAAATTGAATTAATTCTACAAGTTGCCCTTTCCAAAACAGTTTCGTACGGAGAAGAATGGGCAAGAAACGCCACTGTTATTATTTTTAATTTCCTACCTAAGTATACCAAACTCAAACACCGGACTTACCACTATTTGTATAACATAAAGCCCACACCACCTACCTAACTAACACAATATTGCTACATCCATAATTTCAATTAAACCTCAAAACACGATTGCTATTCATCAACAACACGGACCCACTCCAATCGGCTTATCCCTTCAAGGGGGACCAACACACACACACGGTATGTCATGCCATCCATAAAGTATTTACACCCAACACTCACTCAGTAGGGGACCACAGACTACAGCTATTTACGACCACTTTACACCACAAATCCGAAAAGGTACGCAAATAAAACTATCAAAACAGTAGAAACGTACCCATTTTATTCTATGACCTAAGTCCCTATTTCCATATGCATGACTGGCAGAGGAACAAGCCAGTCCTGTTATTTATATATTCGACTCGTTATCATATTTTGCACTCTATATCATTGGCGTAAGGTGGTTTATTCGGCGGTTAAAGTCTCGAGAGTCCATTTGACTAGCACACATTAGTAAAAGTTCCCCGGGCTCCAAGCGTACGGTGGCCATGAGGGAAATATTTCAAGGACTCTCTCAGTTTGTGGTGTGTGGGAAAGTAAATACACTAGCCGCGTAATAAACGCAGACTGTTGGAAGCTTTTAATAATACGAGATAGAGCGTATTTTTTTACATGAGTAGAAGATTTCAATGAGTTTAATGAGGTTCTAGTTTATAATCTAGATTTTTTATTATACAACCTAAGCAGAAAATAGAATAGAATTAAAAATATTATTTGTAGAATTAAATTTACTTTACATACTTTGTACCTTCAAACCAGAAAAATATTTACATTTGAAACATCCAAAACCTATAAACCAATCCAACGACATCAAATCACTAGTTCAAGAGCGCGCCGCCGACGTTACCCGCCGTCGTCGATCCCGAAGGACCGAGGGTAAACTTCCATCGGCACTTACTTGTGGCCACCCTACTTCTCACTATCCGAAATAAAATATTTATAGAACTGAGAGCACTTTTTCTCTTTGATTCAGTGGTTTTATTGGCTCGACCGTTTCGCGGTAATAAATGCTTTAGGGGTGGCCGTCCATGGCGTCCATAAATAAAATTAGTCACAATGAATGATTCTTTTAACTTGATTCGACCGTCATATTACCGATATCGCTCGATGGTGTGACGTTACTTTTATCGCTAACAGTAATATAGATAATTTTTATTAGGAATATCTGTGTATCGGCGAATTTATGGTCACTTTCGTCGGTATATGAAGATAAACTTTTGTGGTGGACATTGACATAGGCTGTTAAATGAAGATGAAATAAAAGAATAAAATAAATATGTATGTTGAAGGTACTAGATCGGCATTGAATTTACCTATGACCTAGTTTAAAAAAATATGATTGTCGATTAAAAGTGTTTGTATAAACCTACTTACAGAAATAAATCATTTATCGTAGGTCAGATGTTTTTTCGTGATAGCCAAAATAAATACTTTTCACGTTTTATCTGAAATACACTATTTTTTTATCAGGCGACTGACGTTAAAATAGATATTTACATTACTCAATGATTACAACCTACTTACAAAAATAAATCATTTAAAATTTATGAGGTACTTTTTGTGATAACAAAAAAATATATACTTTTCATGTTTTACATTATGATTCAATCATGCCAGAATCGTCATAGATTATTCCATTACTCAATTATTACTTTTAAGGACTCTACGTTTTCTCCTAATTACAAGGTAGAGCGTAGGAGGTAAATTTTGACCTTGAGTATACACGTTTCTTGATTTTGTTGCCACGGAAAATTACAGTTTGTTCCAAAATTTTATGACGAAAGTGTAAACCCTATTCAGGTTAGATTCTTACACAGTCACTTACTAAACTACACATTCATCCGTATTGAGAAGTACTTATTGTTACTGAAAAATCATCGACAAAGATTGAGTTGGGCTTAAATATTCAAATAATCAAATTAAAGCACTCAACTTGTAAGTGTGACTACAAATTAGCATCCACTGGTACGTTCTCTGATCCATTTGTGTCCATTTTCACCAGATACTTTTGGAACAGATCATAAAGCAGTGTTCATAATATCAAATAATTTACATTCCATCACCACTTAATCAGTTATCTACTTTAGTGAAATGTATTCTAAGTTGATTTTTGAGCGACCATTTATAGCAAAAAGATTCCTTATAAGTTTTTGGTTGCAATGGAATTTGAACTTTGTTAAGTATGACTCTCAGTTTGTTGTTCCATAACTTGAAAATTATCTCAAATTATTGGCTCTAATATAAGGTGCATCTAACGGATTATTATAAGAGAAACATCTCTAGGTGGTAAAGAAGCCATAGCAACGATTTTTTTTTTTTACTAATTAATTTAATTTATAATTGCTTGAGAAATTTTGCATAAACCCTTTACTTTGCATCAATGACAGTAAATACTAAGTAGAAACTAGCGTTAGGGTTGTGAAAATATATGAAGGAGCCAGGGTCACATACCCTGGCTCTTTCTTATTTTCAAGTAATTTTTAATTACTTAGTTTTTAAAATAAAATACTAAAATAACTTTTTTTTTCGTTTTTAAGGTACTCGTATAGGTGTATCTCTTAAAATATTTCGTGTATGAATACATACACCTTATATAGAAGCTCCGCATGCTTAATGGAACACTGACCCATAAGTAGATAGGTCAGATGTGATTTCCTTCTTTTTTTTTACTCAGATCTCATCAATAGGTAATCATAGACGTTCAAAATACAAGCATTCATGATTAATATAAATCAGTTTTATTTTTATGCATCAACAAGTAGGTTAAGTGCTCATAGCAAGATCTCCTTTTGCGATTTCCCAAAAATCGTCTTTTTTGAGTTAAGTCAGTATTCCATTAAGCATGCGCTATGATCATCCGATAGCACCTTTCTAAACCACCACACGTTTGTGCAATCATCATTAATCTTTATAATTGCTTGCTTTTACTTTTTCACGATAATTTCTCGGTAAAGGTGACACGTGGCGCCATTTCTTAAACATTGCACGTGTTCACTAAATTATGAACGTATGAGCGTGTGACTGTCTGTTTGTTTAACTTTAATGCTAGTTTTGAAGCTAATGGTCGTTTTACTTTTATTAAATGTCGCTATTCCAAGTTAGAGTATTCTTACCACGACTTTGGGTTGTTGTAGTTATTGCTGCGATATCCATTTGTTGTGTTCTTGTAGTCGCCATCTTGAATCTTAATTTTGACGTCACTATCGGCTTCAGAGCCCTGGAATACCAGAAAAACGACACCAATCGCAAAATATTTTAAATTTTTTGCAGCTGCCATCTTGGATTTTAATTTTGACCATAATTATATCATGAATTTTATTTCAAACACTACTGTATTACAAATGTGCACAAAACGTAGTGGGATGTTAGCCAATCAATCAATTATTAATGTTTCTACAATCTGCAAGTTAATTTACAATATTTTGTACTAAACTTTTCCCTGCCTACTTAGCTATGTTTCCTGTCGTTCAATGGCAGAAAAAAAACATGTTTTTCGTAAACCCCTTTTACTTTGCAACTGTTTCACGGGTTAGCAACCTTTTAAAAAGCCTTCAAAAATCAATTATCTCACCACACATCAACCAATTACGGCGCAAACTTTTATAGGCTTAAGTATGGGTACCTTAGTTTGGAAAATAATTTGAGTGAACATGACTGAACGAAGAATTTCGTGTCGTTCGTGAACGAAGCCTGAGTGCACGCGAGCTGTTACTTGTTCGGCTAAAAATTAGCGGTTTTAATCGCTAATACTTTGTTCAGGTGTTGGAATAAAGTGCTAAAATGGGTCCTTAATATGGTTAAACTTAGCCATCTTTAAGTAAGATTTGAGTTGAGATTAGTTAGTAGGTACTGACTGTGACGATATTTATGCTTGATAAAAAATATTTCTATATTTTTATTAATTTATTTTAACATGAAACGACCAAAGCCTTATTAGTAAGTAAGTCGTAAGTAAGTATCTCTATCTATTGTCCTATCGCAGGTATGCTGGAAGAGATTTCTTATGAAATAAGCATCACCTCTGTACCTACTTTTCTGTTCTGTTTTTTTTTTCTTGTTTTATTATATAATTCTAGCTGCGCCCCGCAGTTTTACCCGCATAAGTTTCTATCCCATGGGAATATCATGATAAAAAGTATCCTATATGTTAATCCTGGTTATAAACCACGTCTGCCAAATTTCATCCAAATCCGTTCAGTAGTTTTTGCGTGAAAGAGTAACAAACATCCATCGATCCATCCATACAAAATTTCACGTTTATAATATTATAAAGTAGGAAGTAGGATGTGTGTACATAAACGGTTAAATAAATAAATAAGTTAAGTACAATAACGAAAAGTATACAACTACTTGACATTCATATGCTCATCTCACAATAGTCCAGACATGATCTTCTTCCATTCATCCAATATGGAATGCAACTGAGAAATTATTCACCCCTGTCTTATTTGAATTATAAGGATAGGCAACAAAGTCCCCCTCTATCAATAATAAACTGCGGGCAGCAATCTATCAAGCAAATGTTTTAATTAAGTATACGAATTTACCATTAATTATGGCTGTCATAGTGAGTGTTGCGCAGTACATTGAGCAGTCAAAGAACTGTCTTTTCTGCCAATCTAACAACGATTTTAGACAAAGATTCATACTAATAACAACATCAACAACATTATTTTCTTTGGGGTAAAAGAGGAACAATGCAGCGAGTCCCCAATGGTAGTGGATTCGCACTATAGAACTGCTTGAAAAAGACATGAATATTCACACCAACCCACAGGAAATAAATAACCCACAGGAAATAAATAAAGTCCTATTTTTGCAATATTTACAACAAACTGGAGAAGATAACTTTTATCATCATAGCCAGCCTATGATGTTCTCACTGCTGGGACAAGGCCTCTTCTCTGTGAGAGAGACTGGGCCATAATCCACTACTCGGGCCCAGTGCGGTGTGGTAGATGTCACATGTCTACGAATGTTTGGATCTAGGACATGCCGGTTTCCTCACGATGATTTTCCTTCACCGTTTTGAGAGCAGAGGTGATGAAATTATTTAAAAAAAGTAAAGTGTCACTATACTACATGCAGGCGGCATGTAGTACAGTGACAGTTTTGTCGCCATGTAGAAAAATTTATCTGATGCTAACAGCAATTCCTGACAGACTCTCATACTAATATCTATTATAACCCATTTCCAACGCAGAGTCTAAATTCCTTAAATATTATCCACCCTTTCTTCCTTTGTAAACAGCCCCAACTTTCACTGCACCTATTACATTCCTCAATCACCACAAGAATAGCTACCGATGTATTACTCGTATATTCTGGAGGTCAAAGCATTATATTTTCAAAGCGACACATTTAATTGTTAGAAATTAATCGTTCTGTCGGTACGCCCGCCGCACTTATTAAGAGCTCTAAAGTGCTCTTTCTAATACTTAATTTATCTTTGGGTTTGACTTCATGCTACTTACTGTTAAGAGACGAATACTGGGTCAGATTAAATTAGTTAGCGAAACCACGGAAACGTGATGAAACGTCAGCAGTCGTGATGGGTATATACCCAAACACGATTCAATCCTATCCTACTAATATTATAAATGCGAAAATTTGTGAGGATGGATGTTTGTTACTCTTTCACGAAAAAACTACTGAACGGATTTGGATGAAATTTGGCACACAGATATTTTACTAACATTAGGCTAAGTTATACTAACATTATATGGTTTTTTTTTTTTATAATCTGAAATAAATCATTTGAATTTTATTTATAACCAGGATTAACACATACGATACTTTTTATTCCGATATTTCCACGGGATCGAAACCTATGCGGGTAAAACCGCGGGGTGCAGCTAGTAATATTATAAATTCGAAAGTTTGTGAGGATGGATGGATGGATGAATGTTTGTTACTCTTTTACGCCAAAACTACTGAACGGATTTGGATGAAATTTGGCACACAGATAGTTTATAACCAGGATTATCACATACGGTACTTTCTATCCCGATATTCCCACAGGATTGAAACTTATGCGCGTGAAACCGCGGGGCGCAGCTATTAAAATAATAAAAATTTGATATTTTTTTGGGGTCGACGACCGCTTGTAATTTTGTTACTTGAAGTTTGCGTTGAGAATATCTGTTTTCTTTTGTTTTATCGTGTTGTATATTGATAAACCGGCCAAGTGCGAGTCGGACTCGCCCATGAAGGGTTCCGTTGAGTTGATTGAATGAAAGGTAAATTGCGACTTACGAAATATGACATATTAAAAAAAAAACTTACTAGATCTCGTTCAAACCAATTTTCGGTGGAAGTTTACATGATAATGTACATCATATATTTTTTTAGTTTTATTATTCTCTTATTTTAGAAGTTACAGGGGGGGGACACATTTTACTACTTTGGAAGTGTCTCTCGCGCAAACTATTCAGTTTAGAAAAAAATAATATTAGAAACCTCAATATCATTTTTGAAGACCTATCCATAAATACCCCTCACGTATGGGTTTGATGAAAAAATGTTTTTGAGTTTCAGGTCTAAGTATGGGGAACCCCCAAAATGTATTGTTTTTTTTCTATTTTTGTGTGAAAATCTTAATGCGGTTCACAGAATACATCTACTTACCAAGTTTCAACAGCATAGTTCTTATAGTTTCGGAAAAAAGTGGCTGTGACATACGGACGGACAGACGGACAGACAGACATGACGAATCCATAAGGGTTCCGTTTTTTGCCATTTGGCTACGGAACCCTAAAAACCGATTTATAAAACTGATATTTAAAGTGACTACACTAACTGCGGTCCATGACCCCACCAAAAATACTATTAAAATAATTTCTTTTTTGTATAGTCGTGTTTAGATATTGATACCCATCTAGCTGATTTAATTTGACCCTGTATAAGTAGACTTCTTATTTTAAAGTTCAAGAAAAAACATGAACTTCGGGACTTTGGGTGAAAAGTAGATAGGTATTCCCCCTTGTTCGCTTTAGGACAGAATCGCTTTACGACAGATTCGCTTTACGGCAAATTTGCTTTACGGCAGATATTGTACAGTGGTCCAGCTATTTTCTTCGAGATTTTGTGAATTTGTGTGCAAGTACTACCACATAATATCACGCCTGTAATTCTCGAAGGGTTAGGCAAAGTTGCACCTACACCCACATTTCGCCAGTTATGTTTAAGTCCCATGTCATAGGGGGCGTGCCTAGTGCCATCAACCAGGCACAAATCCAGACTCCGCCCTGCTACTAAGAAATTCCTGATGGAAGAACTCAAACTTTAAAAGATCATATCTTCAGCACAACCCGGGAGTGCTGCAATGTTTGCACTTGTACGTACCCGACCGTTATACATATGTGGAGGCGATGGCTACTGCTGGTCGTACCATCAGCCAGGACCAACTTGCTGGCCAAAACCCCTCTGACTCGAGCAATTCGCACCATCAATTATATTCAGGTCGAACTTGATATATTTACATGTCACTAGGGTGTATTCGCAAAAGTACTATTGTTTACACTGTGTTACAAACAATGATCTTTATGAACTTGAGATGTAGTTTGTGACTTATTTTTAATTTTGTGTGACTTGGCTATCGCATTAGGTTAAGTAAGACCTGTAATGATAGTTTTAAGGCGTTTAAATAAATAAATAAAATCTTTGCCTGAACATATATCCATAAGGGTGAATTTACTGTTAAAATCACCTCAGAAAACAGAGTCATTAAGAACGAGTTACAATATCCAACCGCTAAAACCTCAAGGAAAAACTACCCTTAAAATCCACAAAAAAAATAAGCACATTTTAACAACCCCTTAAGTACTTCCCATACTTAGTTTTTTCCCTGTAAGATTATGACTTGAATAATAGCAATATTATTTTTAATACACACAGTCTAACCAACTTGAAATCTTTATAAACGACGCCACACATCTTGCAGTCATCTTTAGTCAGACAAAAATCAACCCTAAAATGGTGCCTGTTGGGTCATTTTGGCCCATACAAGATATTTTCACAGGGAAATAAAAAGGATTATTGTTAATGGGCGTGAAGCTTAAAGCGTATGGATTCGTTTACACGTGTTTATAGTTTGTATTTACGGAAGTCTATATCTGTTGGTATGTGGCTTCACAGACAGCGGTGTGGGATGCGACATGCAGCCGATATGCATTGTCAAATGAAAATAGAAGAAAAGGGTTTAGTAATAATTGCCAAAGCGTGTCTGCCTACCTATTTGTTACGTTTTCATGGTTAAAATATCAATTTATTTTTGACTTTTTTTGTGAAACAAAATAAAGGTCAAAAAAGGGATTAAGGTCTTCGTCAAGATATTTTTTCCCAGAATTCATAATCCCTCAAATTAATAAATCTACAACTCAGGGGGACATTCCCCGTAATTTTAAGAACGTTCACAGTCTGATCTCAGGCTCAAACCGTCAAAAATACCTCTAATATCCCTACATATTTAACAAGTTATTGACATTGATTGTCGCAGTGATGCGATTGCGACTAGATTTTGAACGTTTTTAATTACGGGAATTAGTGCTTCAGGTGGGACTAGCTACTGTCAAAATAAATTACTTACCGTGTCTTGTTGGGGTTAACTTGTGAGTTGAACAAGCGTCGTCTTCACATATTATTATATATTTAATATATGCAAAATATTGGAAAACATTTTAAAAGAGTAACGGTGGAGTTTCTTGACCATTCTTCTCAATATGAAAACTACTTTTTGGAAGGGGCCACTAGAATCAATTCTATTTCAATGTATTTTTTGACATTCAGACCCTTTATGTGCCTATTTGAATAAATACTTTGACTTTGACGTCACTTTTGTAAAATTCTACATCATTATCCTCAACAAACAAAAAAATTACGCAGTAGTAGCGGTAACTGTCAACACGCTACTTAGAACTCGTGTACAAGATACCCAAAACCTTACTTATAAAAAGTTTAAGCACGCTATCAAGATCGCTCGCGAACGTTGCTCCTTGTAGATTGTTATAACAATCCAGGGGTCATATACTCGTTCTATAATCACTGCGCCTGTCAGGAAAATTGCTTCATCGCAGATGCTGCTGTCAATCTTCATCTTACCACTACACATCATGTGGTATTAATACTGTAACATGTGCTTTTGTTCATTTTGTTCACTGTTTTAGTTTTTGTCTTTATATTCACGATGTCAGTTACTTAATACAAGTGAGTCGTGTTGCTTTTAACTAAAGCTAAGCTATTTGATAAATGATTTTATTTCTGTAAGTAGTTTCGTACAAACACTTTTACACATCCTACTAATCCTACTAATTTTATAAATGCGAAAGTTTGTAAGGATGGATGGATGGATGTTTGTTACTCTTTCACGCAAAAAATACTGAACGGATTTGGATGAAATTTGGCATACAGATAGTTACTTTTTATCCCGATATTCCTACGAGATCGAAACTTATGCGGGTGAAACCGCGGGGCGCAGCTAGTCAATCATATTTTTTAAACTAGATGAGGTCGGTATTTCCTATCTGACTACTCTGAGAACAAAGGCCGGAACAAACTCAGAGGTCACAGTCTCTTTTAAAGCCCAGACATAATATTCGTCAGATCATGTGAAGACCAAGTAGATTGCTGTCTGAAATGGTATTTTGAGAAAAGAACCACACAGATTGATTGTCGCTTAGATTTACTGCTGTCTACATAGATTTTATTGTTAGCAAAACGACAGAAGTATCTCTTGTCAGTCGGATTCGTATCGGACTAAGGTATTATACTTAATAGATTAGCAACAGCTTCGATAACCAATTTTATGCCCTGAGTTTCTTAAATCTATGAAAGCCTCTGATCTGTTTATCCATAGTAAAATTTCATGTTGGTAGTTATTTATTTATACGTATACGTTATTGCACACCAGAACATACATAACAAAAATACACTTAACACTACAAAACATACAACAGACGGCCTTATTGCTTTCTGCGATCTCTTTCAGGAAACCTTGTAGTTACGGCTTGCTTACCATTGTTATACGTATGTATCTACATGTGATTTAACATCCGATTTATTAAAAATAGTTTCTGGGATAGATAAATGGCAAATGCTGCGATATTTTTTCAAGACTCACGTTCAAGAATCACTAGTTTGTCAGTCCATACTATGTAGCTGATGTAACAATCTATCCTTATTCCATGGTCATTCAGTAGTGACTCTAAAATTATCGTTACAAAGAAGTCAACAAGTATAAAACCAGTTCCTCTTGTTCGGTCCTCTATTGTAGGCCTCTTTTTATAAAACATTATCTAGGCATGATTACTGGTTTTACTATTATGGATCATGCAGAGCTTTGGAAGGTATCGACCGTTAGTAGTTCTGCTTGTTACCGCATGCTTCTGTAATGATCTAGGACCTCCTGCTACGTCATCATCTTCATCCAAATTAGATTTTTACATTAGAAGTAATTAAATATCATCATCAGCTCCAGCATTTTGAGTGTCGCGTCGAAGAAGTCTAAGGAATTTTCAACACATAGTGCACATGAACAAAATGTTTATATCATTGTATCAGGCGCTAAGAAGGTGGAACGGACTTGTGTAAAGTACAATTAACACTTTCTAAGTTTTAAAATAATTATCACGTAAAAATTAAGTTGAATTAAAATCGCTTATTACTTTTTTATAAGGGATTTTCTTTCAGTCTTTTTGTGAAACAATAGGGTAGTTTCCTGGGTAAAAAAATAATTATTATATTTAGTCCGGCGATATCTTCATCATTTTTTATATAATTGACAAAAGAAAAAATACGGGTTCAATATTTTTTAATAATCTAACTGACGGACTAATTAGAATTTTTTAGGAAAATAGCCTATTATATCTATTTCTTGCGTTCTCGTTGCAGTCACTGGGAAACTCTTGCTCTTTAATGGATATTTTACAATTCTTCAAACACTGTACATACATTAATCCATTTGGCTCAGATCACCCTTACTTCTATATATTTTTCCTTCACCAAAATCGCTTCCTCAAACCAATCCTATATCGCTGTCTTCAAAGCCTCTCAAGTAGCTGATCCGAATCGAAGTCAGTCTAAATAAACAGTCGGTGTCTCGCGGTTAATTCGGGGTCGTCAAGTGATTTGTATCCGAGTTATCCGAGTTTCCGAGTGCATTCGTTTACGTCAACGTGTGGTTTTAAGTGAACAGACAAACATTCGTGTTTGGTGTTCACTGCTATTTATTTTAAAACTATTTCGTTTGTGTTTACAAGATGGTTCGGATTTTCGGTTTGGGAGTGTTTTTGACAGTGAATTTAGGTTTGGTTGCTTGTTTTTCTTAACGAGCTGTAAGGAACTGTAAGATGCGGTAAATATTTAGTATAGAGAAAAGCTGTAACAAATATTTAGAGTACGAGAAACATTGAGTCAATACACTTCATAAATATAATGTGAAGTAAGATAGGGAATGATAAATAAGATTGACGCTTCCTTGAGCGGGCTTATTTTTAGCTTGCAATATCAAAACGGTTGAGTATACCCAAATGAATTGCTATACTCAACTGTTGACAAAATAATTATATTCAACCCTTGAACAACAATTATATTCATCCCTTATTCCGAGCCCTCCTTGTTTACACAAATTCAGCATAAACATTATAATCCGCTGTATTTTCAAAATTATAAATACAAACTCTCATACAGATTTATTATTAGAAAATTATGCATATTTTACAGTCTGCTTGGGACTTGAGTGACGTAAAATGTGACCCAATGAATGGGTTATGATATGACATTTGTGACCCCTGTGCAAATGGAATCTAACTTTTTAATCCTTTGTTTTTATGAAAATCTTGTTAAGAATTTACGATTGCATTCAGACAATACTGGAACGGACGTACGGTAGGCCTCACGTTACTAGTAACAAAAACAGTTTAAACTGGCAAATTCATCATCATCTGCCTAGCCTTTTCCCAACTATGTTGGGGTCAGCTTCCAGTCTAACTGGATGCAGCTGAATACCAGTATTTTACATGGAGCGACTGCCTATCTGACCTGGCACTGGACTTAAACTGGCAAATTACTCTGTTGAAACTTTGTATGTACTATGCAAGGCCAGTTCAACCTCAAATTTTTACCACTGAATTGCGGCCTGCAGTACCTATGCAATTTTATAAAATTATCAAGTAGTTTTTTACTGTAAACCGTTACCAAACTCAAAACCTGCAATGTGACTTTAAGCAAGCAAGAAAGTATTATAGGTTTATTTGTCACAGAAACACGTGCATACAAAAAGATAATTAATTCTAATAATAAAGAAGAAAAATAGAATCTATAATCACGAGCATAAATCTGAAATAAACAAGACGATGTTTTCTTGTTGATGAAGCGCTAACTCTTATTTACTTCCTAACTAGCTGCGCCCCACGGTTTCACCCGCATAAGTTTCGATCCCGTGGGAATATCGGGATAAAACGTATCCTATGTGTTAATCCTGGTTATAAACTACCTGTGTGCCAAATTTCATCCAAATCCGTTCAGTAGTTTTGGCGTGAAAGAGTAACAAACATCCATCCATCCATACAAACTTTCACATTTATAATATTAGTAGGATAATTTAGTTAATAATTTACTAAACTAGAATAGACCTAAACAACAATAAAACGCAAACACGAAAATCATAACATCCACCCGCCACAAACGCTCAAACAGCCAATTGGCACTCATTCTTTCTCCGTAATTTGCCCGACGGGTCGATGCGACCTCACAACTCTGGGCATCGGGTTAAAATGTTTTCCGTGTACCACCCGTCACAGTTGTCACCTGGGCAGCGAGGAGACACATTTAACATAAACTATTGCCGATTTTGTGGCGGTCAGCCGTTGTTGGGGCCTTTTAGATGCGGTAATGGATCTATTGTAGTGTTTATATCCGAAGGAGTCGTTTTTGTGAGTTTGTATTGGCGGAAGGGTTGTTTTGTATCGGATTGTGAGGTGTTTAGTATTATGTTAGATTGTGAATTGGAATTTATACAGTAAAGGTTTATCCATACATAACAGGAGGTCTCCTCCCTAAGCCGTGGTTTCGTCCGAAGTTACGCGTGATTCATACTACGTATTACCTACGGACAAAAGATTAGTTTGGAGCCCGAACTTAGAATAAATGACATCACAATTTGACAGTGTTCCGACTCGCAATGTGTTGATCACTGCCCGCCAAATTTAATTTTGCACTAGTTTTGGCAAGGACGGGCCCGTAAATTCGTTGACGGACTTAAAGAGTAGACTCCCAGGACCATGCCCGTGGTGTGTGAACGAGTTCATATAAAATGTACACACCGATATTTTTTTAACCTTTGTCAGAGCACGGTCCGTCCACGTCCCGGACACGGTCCTGATACGTGTGGATAGAGTTGTTTCAAGTTTCCGCATTGCTAAAGTCTTGTTGGGCCTATTTAATGAACTTTATAATCTCAGTGTTTGTCTAGTTTTACCTTGCTTTCGTTATTATGTGAGCATTAACCCTTCGAACGTGGATCCACGCGAGACAAAATGACTATTTAATTGTTTCTGTAATTACGGCAATCAACTGGTTTAATCATATATTACTTACATCATTGATTATTGTGTGAATAGACACAAGAAACGCAACCCACAAGAAATTGATGTGCATTTTCATACGCATTGAACATCAACCGAAAATTATTGGTTTTCAAATTAATTTATAACCCCGTTTTCCATTAAAATCAATTGAACTAGTTTACTTAACGTTTCCAGTCATACTCGTACTTAAGAGGGATACGCTAGATAGCTTTTTGCAATTCGCAGCGGGGTAATTGCCCAACACACTCTCAGTAGCTGGGTTTCATTTTGACAGTTGAACAACATATATTGCGTTATTAACGTTTTTGAGCAGACACATTTTTCGAACATATGAAGCAATGGATTAGCAATATCCTTTGAAATGATTTGTTTTCGTTTCGTTTTTAATAAAAACGTTGCCCCACACTAGGAATTTCTCCTGTATCGTGGGTGCGTTTACAAACATTTAAACTCACATACACAAACAGCCAGACCCGAAACAACTACTTGGAGGTCATCCAAATAATTGTTCCGTGCGGGAATCGAACCCGCGACACGTAGATCAGCAGTCAATCGCTTAACCACTGCGCCACCCGTGCCGTCAGATTCAGATTGAGATTGACAGTGTGTTACGCAATTAGGGCGCAGGTCAGTGTCATGTTGAAGTTTGATTAAAATATGATTCGCGGGTGTAACAAGTATGTATTTACAGAATTATAGTCGTAAAAATCATCAATACAACCCTCTAAGTTCATATAATCCTATTGATTGATATTTCATGAAATAATCATGGCTGCCGCTTCCCCCTTAACCCAACAACTGTTCGGTTTACGCAGTATTACCATGTTTAAAGCCAATATTTTATGCCTGTATTGCACTGGCAACACCCACGTAGGTACTTGCATGTTAGAACAGTTTTGAATCGCTTATACGACACACCTCGGTATTTTACACAAATACATTATTATATTATGGTAATACCTAGTCTTTAGTGGCCGTTGCTTTTAGCTTGGGAGTCAATGCACTATTTATTTATTGGGTTTAGACTAGGCTTCCGACAGTATTATCGTAGTAGGTACTGGCTTCATCCCACGACTTCGTTCGCCTTAAATGTGATTTTTCCATTCATATGTGGTTTCTGAGTTTATCTTAGACATTACTGAAAGCGGTAACGGAAAAACATCGTTCAGAAACCCGGAGTTATAGTCCTACTTCCTACTAATATTATAAACGTGAAAGTTTGTTTGGATGGATAGATGGATGGATGGATGTTTGTTACTCTTTCACGCAAAACCTACTGAACGGATTTGGATGAAATTTTGCATACAGATAGTTTATAACCAGGATTACCACATAGGATACTTTTTATTCCGATATTCCCACGGGATCGAAACTTATGCGGATGAAACTGCGGGACGCCGCTAGTTAATGATATAAGCCTGAAATAACCAACCCGTCTTGAGCAAGCATAGCGATCAATGCTCGTGCCTGAGTCTCTTGCTCTGCAGTGGGACCATAATTAGCTGGTATTATTATCTAACCTAATATTATAAAGAGAAAAGATTTGATTTTATGTACGGTTACTTGCTACGTTTCACGCTAAAACGGCTGTACGGATTTTTATAAAATTTTGCACATTGGTAGACCATATGACCTGGAGGAGTTCAAAGGCCACTTTTCATCTTAGATCGCAGTCGAAGTCGCGGGAAAAAGATAGTTATAATATAAATTGAGTATTTTTCTTTTGTTCGGTACTTTCGACACGGTTACACGGGACATTTCGGTGGCGGGATGCCCGGACTGACTGCTCAGAGTACGCCGGACGTACTTAAGTGTCATTGTGAAGGCTCTTTTAATGCATTCCAATTTTGGAAAGAGAGTTTGTTACCACTTTATAACTGCTCACACACATAACCATAAGATAGCTGAAGTGGCAATGGGCCGGCCATATTAGCCGTGGAACCCATGACCGTTGGGGTAGACGTGTTCTTGAGTGGAGACCGCGAATCGGTAAACATAAGGTGGTACGCCCTCAGGCTAGGTGGAGCGATGATCTTCGCAGAATGGCTGGTAGCAGCTGGATGAGAGTTGCCGAAAATCGAGTTGAATGGCGTGAAATAGGAGAGGCCTATGTCCAGTAGCGGACTGCTTTAAGCTGATGATGATGATGACACACACAACATAACACCACGTCTGTATTCCCCGAAGAAAGAAAAGAAAAAAAAACTGCCTTTTGGTATTAAAAATAAATAATTATTATAAATAAAATTTGTTTTCTCACCACAATATTTAAAAGTTAACAAGTACTGCTTAGCAATAAGCTATTAATACACGTTACAATATTGTGGGAGACTGGTGCCTAAGCTAGGCCGAAACCTGTGTTTCAGGACACCATTATATGTACATATGTTAATGTATACGTTATACTAATCAAATAGATCGTATCGCTTCGTATTGATAGAATAAGAAAGAAAGAAAATACGTTTATTTGCGGTAAACATGACGCATAGAAAAAACACAAAAAAGAACAAGTTATGGGAAAATATGCGTCACATCAACGCAAAACGGCCATCATTCAGCGTAATGCTTCGACTCCATAAAAGGAGCCTCCCCGAGCGGCGTTAACATAAATCGTACTGCGATTCAAAACGCCCGGCGCACCCTGGACAGCTAGCACTCGGTAACGCCGAGTCTAGCTGACCTACCTTTCACCACGATGGTACACTTAAACGGCTCCCCTCAGAGTCATAATCAACGGGCCAAATAATAATGACGACCACTCCAAGGGCACCCACCACCAGCTATCCAGCTATGCGAGACAGAGCCCCAGTATTGGTTTGGAAGGGGTTTGGTAGAGGTGTACTTATAGTGCACCAGCATTTCACCAGTTATGCTTAAGTCTTATGTGCCCGACTTCACCCAATGCTGAATAAAAGCCTCTCTTTTCATGTGCCAATCCCCACGTTCCTGTGCCAGCGTCATCCAGGTTCTACCCGCGACGGCAACAATATCGTCCGCCCATCTCACCGGACGACCAGGCACAAATCCAGACTCCGAGCTGCTTCTGAGAAATTCCATATGGAAAAACCTTGTAGCGGTATCTACAACGCCACATGCGAACAACGCGTCATACTGACGTCACGCAAATCCTGCATCTCGCAAGCAGAGTTTACCGCGCAATTAGCATATGTATGTAACTTCCCAACATCAATCGTGGGGCAGTTGCCCGCCAGACTCAACACCCGTCTGGTCGGAGGATCCTCCCTTTTCTATAGAGTATGAGTGAACTTTACACCCTCATACCTCTATAACCTGATAACCCTTTGCCCGACCCGGGAATCGACTCCAGAATCTCACGCTCGACAGTAATGCTTGTGCAACTACTAGACCGACGCGGCAGTAACTGACTACTTACTATTCTGCTCATAAAGTGAAGCACACATAATCAGATTTTCCTAGAATACAAAGTTTCTTGCCAAGGCTTTCACAGAGGGAAATCTACAAAAGTTTCTAGATTTTAACACGTAACACAATACCGCAACACAACAGCGAACGAAACACGTAATACAAGTAATTAGTGATTAAACGAACTTACCTGTAAGTATAACTATAAATACAGTGGCCTCCAAAACCTAGTTGATATTTCTCCACATCAGCTGTTTATGATTTAAAATTCTAGTGATCCAAATGATTGAACTGCTATAACCAACATGTAAGATCTAAATATTTGCACGGCTAAAATGCCGAATATAGTGAAAACCATAGATCTTAAGGACTTAGCTACCTATATTCTTGCAAATAAATATATCATTCATTCATACAACATTTTTATTGATTAATTCAACTCCGCCATTATTGCGGACAAAAAATGTGTAATATATTGTTTTCTCGTTATTAAGTCATAAAAATATAAATTATAATGCATGCAATCGCATGTTACTATTAACAGAGAGTTTCTTGCAAAAGCTTTCATTAGGAGAAATTCTACAGCAGTTCCTAGATTTTGCTACGTAACATGATACCGCAACACAACAGCGAACGAAATGCGTAATAAACAGAAATTAACTCAGATGAACGCAGTCATAAATCGGTGAGATACGAGCCAGGGTTGCTGTTCCGCTAGCTCGGTGATCCCGCGTTATAGTCTAGTTTATAACAGACGCAATAATACTTAATGTCTATGTTAAAAGCAGGGTTAGTATTTCTAGGATTAAGTAGAAACAATTCAACAATTCGATTACACGGTTGGCGCAGTGGCTGAGCGATCGACTGCTGCACTGCGTGTCGCGGGTTCGATTCGACCGAAAAATTTATAAAAAATAATTGGAGCTGAAACTGCCCTGAAAGTTGATGAAATTTACCTGAAGGTTCCGAAAACCCCTTGTGGGTAAGCAACATTGCAATATTATTTGTTACCAACTTCGCCCGCGTGGATGTCGGAAATTATCCCACGGGAACGTGCTGCTGGGACAAAAAGTAGCCTATATGTTATTCTATAACATCAATTATCTACCAGTGAAAGTCCTGTTAAATTCGGTCCAGCCGTTTCGGAGATTAACCGGAACAAACAGACAGACGGATAGACAAACAAAAATAAAGTAAGTTATTGTATAGTAGTATAGATTTTTTTTTGGAAATTCTGACTTTTCTAGTACTCAAACCTCAGTTGGTCCACTAGAGGTTTTTGATCCTTATAAGAAACTGGACCGATTGGCATCAGTTTTTGTGAAAATTGCCCATTTTCCTGCCAACTGTCATTTTTTTTCAAAATTGTGAATGCAAATCCACATTTCTCAAAAAGTTAAGGAAATTCTCCTACGCCGATTTCCTCTAGCTAATGATTAAGGTCCCCGTACTGCCCCATCTCAAAAATCTACCCTGCTGCTAGTATCGTAGCTATATGGCCAGCCTATCCTAACAAAGAAAACATGAAAACGCTGATTATACACGTACACACGTTCCAAATAGAAATAAAACGAGCATCCACATAAAACTGTACAATGAATCCGATCAATACGTATCACATAAATAGTCCCTAGAATCCAATACTGGACATAAGCATAGTGTACAGTCAAGGGCGAAAATATAGATACACTTAGCAAAATTCAAAACAGCTCTAAACTAGGTATAATACGGTTTCAATTGGTCTTTTCTCATGGAGAAGAGTCGGGAAAAAACTCCACGATTAGATACTCTTTTAAAAATAATTGGTTTTTACAAGGTTTTCAAATAACACTGTTAATAGATATGGGAGGTCAGTGTAGGTCTATCAACTGGTTTTGTTAAGTACGTAGGTAAGGTAAGGCACTTAACAAAATAGAATCGAAGCATCTATGAAGACTCATAGTTGCTTTGATCTCTTCTTCATTTTTTATTTTGTTACACATACTATATTATGTAACAAAATAGAAAGGCGTGTGTGCACCACATAATATCACTATAAACTTTTGTAAAAATCGACAACGATTATCTCCAAAATCGTTAATGATTTTTACAAATGCTTGGTTTCCTTTATCAGCGCCATCTCATAATGACGGACATGTAGCTCAGAACGTTATCTGACACCGTTAATGCAAAAAACCGGTGAAATATACGGATTTTGATGACACCATTATGCTTTCTTAAAAAACCCTAACTAAGTGAAACAATTTTTGCCCCTGACTGTACACATGAACGGTCAAGAAATGCTTTACATTCTAGCTCGCTCGCCCGTCACGTTCTGCACCGAGCCGAAAATATTAATATTCGATGCTCCAGTAGGGTTGCTGCGATTTCAACTATTTATATCCGTATTCTTAGTTTCAGGAGGTAAGTGCTTTTTGACATGTCTAGTGTATTCCTCCAGAAATTCTAAAGTTATTCATTCTTAGCGACATACTTGACAATTGTGTATGTGACAAGTCCAACATATTTAGAATGCTGCTTGCTGCCTTCCTCCCGGTCTTTTCTGTTACAATCTCACCGTGAAAACTTGGGTGAGGTGAGTTTGATGTAAGCTGTCAATAGTGACAGTGCCTAGCATCACGAGCAATGGCAGCTACTTCAAGTTCCCTTCGCCTAAGTTTTCACAAAAATCTCACCGTGAAAACTTAGGTGCAGTGAAGTTGAAGTGAGCTGCCAATACCTAGTATCAGGAGAAATGACAGCTTACTTTAAGCTCAATAACCTAAGTTTTCACGATGAGATTTTTGAAGAATAAGCCGGCTGCTCTCTATTCTCCCTCGGTCTTTCCTCTTGACATGGTCGACAGGCACTAAACATATAGAAATGGAAGAGGTTTTTGTCAGAAGCCAGGCAACCCGCTCAGGCTATCATCTTAATATTCATATCCAGCTTTTACGATCCTGCTAAGTCTCGTCTTTTGTGTGCTATCCACCTCGTCTCTAAGCCAGTTACACCTAGATGTTTAACATTCAAAACCTGTTTTAATGTCATAAAATGGTTGCGGAGCATCCGCCTTGCTTTCCTTATGTTTTGTCACGATAAGGTACATACCATCTAAAGAAGAAAAAACAATTGTTTATTCTGCACAAACAAAACGCACATTACCATAAAACAGACGTAAAATATACACGATACACGGTACAATGTACTCAAAAGCCTCGTACTCACTCAAGCATACAAAAAGTTGTAAATTTTGTCCATTGCTTGATTTTAGGGCCAGGGACCAAAGACAACACACATTAATTGACATTGAAACATAAATTAATTGACATTGACAATACAAATTAATCCGTGATGCGATCTACCGCCACCTCAAAGTGGTTTGTTGTACCCCATCCCACTTGACGAACCTAAATCAATCAAATTATTCCACGGGCATGGCCCACAGCCAAATAAATCGTTACTGCTCATCGAATCAATCTTCATAAATAACAAAACTCTATCAAAGTTTCCCTTGAAAATCAATTCCTTCTTTATCAAACTATTGACTAAATGGTTCTAAACACCAATTACAAAGCCCCATGATTGCAATGGCCGAACGAAAATCCATCATGCGGTCTAGACTACCATACGATTCAATACCTCTATTTATTTACGAGCATAGCCGGGTTAAGATAAGTATACGTTACTGGAAATTTATACCGCTGCGTTGGTGGTTTCGTTCGTTGAAAAATTAAATACATGGAGATTTGAAATGTTTGTAATTTAAAATTATGTTGTCGCGGCTGAGTTATGGCTGTGTAATCGATGGTCCTTTGCCTGTTGATCGGGGGCAGAAAAAGTTTAAATGTCGGTTCGAGATTTGAAATCGCGGGGCAGGTGCAATGTTTTTGGTTTTGTTTTATTCAAATGAAGTCTATCGAGTTTGTTTATGATTTTTTCGATACAATTAGCCCAAAGCCATGCTTGATGGTGGTTCTCTATGTAAATCTATATTTTGCATCCAAACTTCTTAAATTACATACAATGATGCAATGTGCCTGAAAATATGACCAACAAAATAACTCGTTGAATTAGTTCACCCAACAATGTTGCCAAAGAAAAAATTACCTCCCAAATATTTGTGCGTAAATCATGTTAAAGTGGGTGGGTACATCGTAAGTATCACTTACGACTAATGCGTGACGATTTTTTATGAGAACTGTGTGAATACATCAAGTGATCCCCTGGGTCTTAGCGCGAGGTGGCTAAAAAGGTTGTTACTAAAGAATTCTACTCAATAGAGATGTGTGAAATATGGCAACACTTTTTTTCAGTTAGGTGGCAACATTTTTTGTTATAATCATTGTTTTGTGGTTCATGTCATGCTAAAGAGTGAGTTTTGATGTAGAAAGGTGCGTTTACCCATGATTAGCATAAATGCAATGCAACAATCGACTATTGTCCTTAACAATTAAAACATAAAAATTAACGACTTCCGGTTTACATATTAAAATTCGTTGTTTTTTGTTTCCGTTAAGTATAAGAACTCTTAATTTTGTTATACCACCCTAAGATTGAAGGCTCCTGCATACAGGCGCGACGCGACTCTAGTAGAACAATTTCTATGAAAACTTCAAGGCAATTCTTCTACCAGAATCGCGTCGCGCCTGACTGCGGTAGCCTGTAATGTCACTTGCACGTCATAAAACGACAAGGTCTATTTGGCTATGTGTCAGTTAGATAGTTTCAACTTTAGTGCAATTTAAATTTACTGAGAATTGTTATCAAAAGTGGTAAAATAATTACGTGGTATTTTACAACAGCAGCACTCTTTTTAATATTGGAATCCAGTCAGTGTTTTGAAAATCATCACCATCGTTTCAGCCGAAAAACACACACGACGACATAGTAGACATAGGCTTCCCAAACACAGCCACTCCGACCAGTTCTGCGCTTCTGGCATTCAGCGGATTCCTGCGGCCTTCACCAAGTCGTAGGTCCACCTTGTTCTGCTTTGCAAATAGTTAGTCAATTTTAGGACACAAAAAGAAATATTAGAGAGAGATTAAGTAAAGTGCCTTATTTTTTTTTCTCAAATAACTCTCTCTATCTTATCTTACACACAAATTAACATTTAGACCGGCTAGCATTATTCTATTACACCTCACAATATACGTCACACTATAAAAACACAAAGATGGCATTACGGCAGAACGCCATAAACCAAGCAGCCCCGTCTATAAAAAAAAATATATAGAAAAATGGCGGCCCACTTTCGCAAAGTCAGGTGGTCCGCAGCAGCCATCATTAATTTCCATTCAGTGTCGAATAGCCGGAATATATCGTGGCGGAATCGCTTCCAAGGGTAAGAACACACTTAGTCTAGAGTACGGCACCGTTCTTTATTTTAAGTTGGCAATTGATTTTATACTGTGACTATGTACCTATGTATACCATTCGGTCGGGTGCACGGTCTTGATAGAGCTATGTGAAGCTATGTGCTCACTCGGTACTGAATGAAGCCTTACAAATGCTATTTCTAAATAAATATAATATATAATATATATTATAAATACTATAATAAATGCTAATGCTATTTCTAAAATAAAAAAGGTAAAATCTATACGAAACCAATTGGATACTTTAAAAACCACACACGTGGTTTTTAAAGTATCCAATTGGTTTCGTATAATAATAGTTTAAAAGAAATTCAACTTAAAAAAAGTGATGGATGGTCCTTAGTAAAACTGTAGCTGAGACTTTTGCTAAAAAACTATAAAGTTGTCTTATAAAATTAGGACCCCTCTTCTTTCCTTGATTATAATGGATAAACTAATCATAAAATTAAAATGTCAAAAAATATAAGCAATTAGTTTGGCAAAATAACTGCTGAGCCCGACCTTGTAGCCTTTCGAAACTTTCCGAATTCTTCACGCTAAAGGGCAAAGGGTGTGTGCCATTAATCATTGAAGATAGACAAGTTGTCGCCTTGTAAACGGATCTAATTTCTTTGGAAGTAGGTCTTTCTGGGGCTTACTGCTGGTAGGTATTGGAGCTGACTGTATAAACTGCGTCGTGGTTACGACATGTCTATTTGAGAAAAATGATAAAGTTGTATTCTGAGCGAATTCGGAAGTTTTCCAGGTGCGGTGTTGTTTATCAGGGTTACACTCCACATACCTTCAATTCGATGATAACACTATTGAGATATTCCACTTAGTAATGAGTATATGTTTTTTTGTCGGTATTTCTTGTCAATACAGTCTAGAACACAACGGCCTCATCTAGTTTTCAATTAGGCACACAAGTTTCTTTTGAACGTCACAATTTACAAGAAAATGGAATTGATTAGTGTTACTTTTAACCAATTTATTAAGTCAATACCACTTGTAATTATGCCTTTTACAAATTGCTAGTACTAGCAGTACCCAAATAGGGATTTTAGAGTCGCCTTCAGTATAAATGTATGCAGCAGGTAAACTTTTATTTGAGCTGAGTCTTTTATACTGATGAGTGATGACTAACCTCACACGGGTCACACATTTATCTACTACAACTAACAAAAACTATTTAGTCAACCAACATAATTAATAATTGATTGTAGCCTTGACCCGTGTCATATATGACTACCGTCACGTGACGTCACATTACACAATATCATAAAAACAAAAGAAGATATTACTACCAATCTCACTAATGACAGTAATGACTATAACATAAATAATTAAACGAAATGAAACAGTTCAGTCATTCAAGTCGTAAAGATGGTACAAAATTAACGTTGTTACTACTATGTTCACGAGCAAGCAACAAAATGTTGCGTCTTAAGGCTTGATTTAAACAAATTAAGCCCAAGACGGTGAGTTTGTGGGCTTTTATTGGAGACGACACGATTTCGATCGAATACTTATCAATATTTTATTTAATGAGAATAAATCTACTTTTGCACATATATATATATTTTTTTATAAAAAACGTTGCCCTACACTGGGAATTACTCATGTATCGTGGGTGCGTTTACAAACATTTAAACTCACATACACAAACAGCCAGACCCGGAACAACTACCTGTAGGCAATACAAATATTTGTTCCGTGCGGGAATCGAACCTGCGACACGCAGCGCAGCAGTCGATCGCTCAGCCACTGCGCTAACCGTGTCGTCAATTTTAGTCAATTGGCTTCTGTGGTGCTATTCTGTAAAACTCTCACCGTGAAAACTTAGGTGAAGTGAGCTGTCAATAGTGTCAATCCCTAGCACCAGATGAAATGATATAGCTCACCACCTAAGTTTTCACGGTGAGAGTTTTACAGAATGGACCGGCTGGTCTATGTAGTTTTACAGTGAAATGTTTAATCAGCCAAATCTTCCCAAAAAAAAAATGCAATAGTAGAATTCGTTGTTAGAATTATTGCTATTGCTTATCATCATCATCGTCATTTCAGGTAACTGCTGGACATAAGCCTCCCCCAAGCACCGATACTTGGACCGGTTCTATGCTTTTCGCATCCAGCGGATTCCTGCTGTCTTCACCAGGTCATCGGTTCACCTTGTGGGAGGCATTCCGACACTTTGTTACTTATGGCAGATTCTTGCGGATATGGCAGATTCTTGTATGATTCTCTCGAAGTAAAACTACAAGTTGTAACTTGTATACAGGTTTTCCTACCGAATTGAATGAAGACAGGCAAATTAGCATATATGTACCATTTGGAGACAGGTATAATATTATTGTAAACCATTGGCCTGGTTTTCTTGTATTGCAATAAGAGGATTAAAATCAACCGACACGACAACGATCCGACTCAATCGTTCACAATAAAGAACCTTAGCGAACCTCTTCATGAGAAATTAGCCAAGTTGCCGGGTGTCGGGGCAATTTCGTCGGCGGCAACTCGGGCTTGTTGCGTGTTATATTGATGTAGGCTTATTATCTCCCGTAGCCTTGTATGGAGGTATTGTGGGCTGGAACACTGATTTACCGCCGAACAAGGTTATAGGATAGATTTTTTCACGCTATATTTTGGATGAAGAATTTTCGGGTGCTCCGTTCTGTGACACTTTTGGGGCGTCATAAGTGATAAGGTGGTGAAGTGTTTTGTATTCTGTGTCGAAAATCTTTGTAGTTTTATTATTATTATGTTCCTCCATATTAAGGTCGTGTAGCTTCTTTGCCTATTAGGTATATTCAGAGTCTAAAGGATAATCCCTATTGGTAATCATAGGGATTCTGAAGAAATATAGGTAATTCCCGACCTATTGTTTAAAATGGTAGCACCAACGTTTTGGACCTGGTGTTATTCTTCTCCGTGTCGCTGGCACAACTGTATTTCAGATCTTTTTGACCCAAAACTTCGTTTTATCCACGGCGTCGTCGGTGGCAGCGTAGAGGTCACTTTGAATGCATGTTTTGGGACACAGATGGCAGGATAGGAGTTTGACCTGAGGGGCAATTCTCCTAATTTAACCGTTCAAAATCTAGTCGCAGTCTTATTTCGGCGACAAACAAATGTCCAAAACTTGTCAAAATCTGAGAAAATGAGAGGTATTTTTGACTGATTGAGACTGAGATCAGACTGAACGTTCTTAAAATTACGAGAAATGCCCCCCTGGTGGCGTCGTCGTTGCTGCCTTTACTGACATCAGTGTCATGGCTTCCAATTATAATTTTGATCACTGGGTCAATTAAGTTGGTAGCACTGTATTAAATATTGTTAATTTATTTAAAAAGACAACCGTTAATTAGTATCTTGATATTGAATATCAACTTTCATATTACACGATTGATTGGTCCACTGTGACTCCAATTTGTTTCAATAATTTTGTTCCAATTTTAATGATGTTCATTCAGATCGAATGATATCGAATAAAATAATTGCTGCTCATTCACGTTACTTATTCGTTTTGTTAAAATTAAAAAAAAATGGAATTACTTTTTCATGAACACGAAAATACATCACGACAGAAAATGAAAAAGTTTTATGTCAGAAATGTATCTGAAGGCCAATTATCGTAATTTAAAACGTTCAAAATCTAGTCGCAATCTCATTTCATCGACAATCAATGTCAAAAACTCGTCAAGAATGTAGGGAAATTAGAATGATTGAAAAGGAGATCAGACTGTGAACGTTCTTAAAATTACGAGAATGGCCCCTTTTTTTTTTTTTTTTTGAGGATGGGAAATAATCATCAAATGACCCCTCCCGCTCTGGGTGGAGCAGAAGGGAGTGTCAGACTCTTACTGACTAAAACCCACCCGTGTTCCTTCCTTAGCCCTTTATGTACCAGGGCAGCGGTAACCCTTTCGGACGATCCCGCTACCCCGGCAGGCTTCGGCCCTGTCGGGCCCCGTCAACTACGCTGACATCTCTTTGAGGCGCGCGTGGAACACACACGCGCCGTCCGGCACGGGCCTGGTCCTGATCGGACGGAGAGCTACCCATTGCTCTGCGCCCACAGGCCCGCGCCTACGGTGGCCGGGAGTCGTCACTCGGCTCCCGACGCCCGGAGCGTCTCCCTCGGCGGCTGAGGCGTGAGGATCTCTCCCTCGCCCATCCCGCCACCTCCTTCGCTAGCATGACTGCTTCGCAAAAGGTGGTGACCGCCTCCCACTCCCTCTCGCCCCGGACCATGGCTTGAACCAGGGCCGGACGCGAGAGGTCGCCGCCGCTGCCGATCGCCTCTACGAGGACACGGCGGTGCTCTGCCCAAGCGGGGCAGACCTCCACCGTACGCTCCACCGTGTCCTCTGGGCGATCCTCGCAGTGGTGACACCCGGGCGTCTCCTCCCGCCTGATTATGTGCAGGAACCTCCCGAAACATCCGTGTCCGGAGAGGACCTGCGTCAGGCGGTAGGTGAGAGGAGAATGGCCCCTTAGACCTTATTGCAAAAAAGTGGATCTTGATACCGACAGTGCACAGTGTGGGTATAAAACAATGCACCTCTGCCCTGCTTTCTAAAGTAGTACAGAACCTCCCCTCCCCTCCCGTTCGGGAAATATAGCCGTGACGTCACGATGCAGAAACCATAGAACTAAACAAAGAACAAACTACACAGTATACACACACTGACACAATTTACCACATTTTTAGCGACTACTTCAACAGAATACGCAAATAAAGCCAATTGTATTCATACGAATGTCGGCTGTCGAAAAAAAAAGCATCCTGTGTCGTGTCGTGTCGCGATGATTCATTTATTATTGTAAAGGTTGTTACTGACCGCGGCATAACAACTCCATTTGTATGAGCGGCTCCCGAAATGTACCGAAATAGCATACACAATGAATTGTGAAATGGGTCACATTTTCAAAATGATGTAGTTTTTTGTGGTGTCTGTTTTAATTTGGGCTGGGACTAGTGTTGGATCAGGTCAAATATGTTCGTTATCAAGAATAATGTGGAATGTGGCTACTAGATAAGCAGTGGTGGGTTAAAGCAGTGGTGGCTCAGTGGTAATGGCCGCGACTTACAAGTTGTAGGTCGTAGGTTCGAACCAAGACAGGCGTTTTACTTTGTGTAAACAATTTCATTACCTACCTACTACCTACTCTCAAAACGGTGAAGGAAAATGTCGTGACGAACAAAAAATTCGAAGACAAGAAGTGACATCTATCAACCCGCAAGGGGCCCGCGTGGTGGATTATGGCCCACTCCCTCTCACAGAGGAGGCCTGTATCCCAGCACTAGATCAAATAAAACCAGCCAAAAAAATATCCCACATTATCTCATTCATATTTTCGGTTAAACTATCGCCATTTATTTTCTCATCCAATCGCAAGCCAGATATACTTAAACAGATAAATTAACTAACGAGTCTATTAAAACCTTTAATTTGTAGTCTTACAATAAATCCTGCCTTACTGTGATGTGACCCTTACGACTTTGCATTGTTCTTTTCATTTATTCGCAATTGTCATTTATATATACAACAGAAAAAGAGTACAATAATGACTGGTAATAAATAAAAGAACATTTTAAAAGTAAAACCTAGATTTTTTTCTACTGATAGCGAAGGACTAAAGTCACATAACGTGACCGTGATAACATCTACTGCATGACTAAATCCATTAGAGCTTTATCAAGTATAAATACTACTGTACAAACCTTTTGGATTCATTATTGAATTAAGTTCAAGTAAATACCTAAAGTTAAGAAGTATGTAAGGGTCATAGGGTGGCGTTGTGTAGTTTCTGCCTATCCCATGAGAGGAAGGCTTGAGGCTATGTATATGTATGTTCAAGTAAATAAAATGTCACTGACTATCGGTAACGGAAAAGTTACAAAATGTCACTGACTATCGGTAACGGAAAAGTTACAAAATGTCACTGACTATCGGTAACGGAAAAGTTACAAAATGTCACTGACTATCGGTAACGGAAAAGTTACAAAATGTCACTGACTATCGGTAACGGAAAAGTTACAAAAAAGCCTGCGGAGTGATTGCGTAACACAATATAAAATGGCAATCGATCGCAATGCCTTTCATGTTGACAGTTCAGCAACGTTCATTGCGTCATTTGCGTCGTTAAGCAGACGATTTCAAAATGAAAGGTATTGAGATCGATTGCCATTTTATGTGTGTTACTCAATTACCCCGCAGGCTTTTTTGTAACTTTTCCGTTAGATATTCATTTAGGTGTAGTGTTAATGAAAACGGGCATAAAAACAGGCAACACGCAATGAGCTAGTTTAGTGATCACTCCCCGTTCCTACTTGTGAAAATAGGGACAATAACAAGCCTGTTTTTATGAATTTATTATGTTAAACAAGACGCTTTATAAATAGGTATCATTAAACATTTCCATTCGCCATCATGCTAATAAATTGGAGACAATTTTTCTTCAACCTACTTTTTATCCTCCAAACAACTGAACCACACCTACAAAATCACAACATTTAACTACACCATAATTCTCGCTAACTGTTATATTGTAAAGTACAGCAATATCGCTCGAATGATGTATACAAACGCGATCGTATGCTCCTTAACTGCAGCCCGACCATGTTAAAAAGCCCTCTCTGCATCAGCTTGCGCAAACATTCGCGAGGCATATTTAAATTGGTCGAGTAAAGTTAATTACTTAATTTCGGTTAAGGGGCATTCCGCTTTTGATTTATTAACATAATTCTGTAATTAAGCAAGCATGACATCGGGCTCGTTGATCTAGATAGCGTACGTCGTATGCAAATGTGAAAGGGTGTTTTAATGTTGTATTATCTTTTGAATTAGCTATTTCTCAATTAATCTGATGAGCGTTAAATGTTATGTTACTGGAAAATAATTTTCATCTAGTCAAATGTGACAGCGATCGAAATATAACATAGGTTCAAAAGGAGTTTGCAAAAAAACACTAGTGTAGGTAGACTTTAAATAATTCGAAGAGGAAATACACAGATTTAATTTCTCAGACTGGGTCAACTTTTTCCCTATTTTTCGATGTATCCTTTCCCTCTTTCACACACTTCCCTTTGACTCGATATTTTATTTGCTTGTTCAATTATCGCTCTGTAATAACCAAAAACAATTTAACCATAAACACACCCAAGTCACGATAAAAACGCTATGAATACCGCCATCTTGTAACTGACATCACAAGAAATAGAAGGCTATCAAAGTCGCATCGTTCATAGGGTACTAGCCTTACCCCAACTATGTTGGGGTTGGCTTCCAGTCTAACCGGATTCAGCTGAGTACCAGTATTTTACATGGAGCGACTGCATATCTGACTTCCTCAACCCAGTTACCGGGTAATACGACACCCCTTGGTATGACTGGTTATCAGACTTTCGAGCTTCTGACCACCAGTAACGACTGTCAAAGATCCACGAATAACAGCCGGGACCAACGGCTTAACGTGCTTTCCGTGGCACGGTATGTTAAGATGATCCACGGACCAACCGCAGAAACCGTAGCTTAAACAGATCGATCGACCTGTGCGGCTGTTATAACTTAGCCACGAGCCCCTCAAAAAGTTACGAACACCGCCATCTTGTAACAGACATTACAAGAAATCAAAAGGCCATCAAAGTCGCATCGTTCATACTCTATGGTACACTTAAAATGCTACGGTATTACCATAAGCCGTGTACGACAAACGAGCAACTTGTTAAGGCCCATTGTGACGATATTACACCGGTAATGAACGCAATAATCTTCAGATTAGAATACAATGGCTCGTGTGAACGTACCCTTATTATGCTGATTCAATGAATGTGAAAGGCAATTGTTGGAATGATGCACTTACAATATTGGTGGGTGCACATTGTTATTCTTTTGGTAGAATCAACTTATTGTGGGGAGCTTAAGGAAATTGGAAAATGGGTGTGGATGTATTTTGTTTAGTGGTTGGTACTGTTTCTGAACAAATACTTTAGGATGAAATCTTTCGGTTATTCTGCTGGTGTACCTACACTTATTAATTATAGAAAATATAATTTCAAATAAACGCACACTTAGTTTAACATCATAGGCTGATTTATATGACATAATTATCAACTGAATCCCGCATATATTTAAAGGAAAATGCATGTAGCTGTATTTATTTATTGGTTGGTACTTCTCTAATAAAATACTTTAGGAATAAATCTTTCGGTTATTTTACTGGATAAACGCGTTGAATGTCGTAATTACAGACACAATTAAAAAGCCATTGTGTCTCGCGTGGATCTACGTTCCGACATATGACGGATTAAGGGCTGATTTTTCAATCGACAGATAATTTTTATTCCCAGAATATAATAGAAGTTTGACAGGTTTTGTATGGAAGAACTGTCAAAAATGCAAAATTATTCCTCGGATAAAATTATAAAATTATCTGGCATTAGAAAAATTGGTCCTTAGCTTATTTTCGAATCAATAATTTCCAGTAAACATACGCTGACTAACTGAAATTCCGCGTAATTTCTGCCCACATAGTACTTCGGTACTTAAAGTAATTAAATTTTACTTTACTGTAGTTTTCCGACCTTTACAGTGTACCTTTACGCCTACCTTATCCCAGCAAACGTTGTTTATTGTACCTAGCTGCGCCACGCGTTTCCACCCGCATATGTCTGTATAAAAAGAATATCCTGTCTTAATCCAGGTCATAGTTTACCTATGTGCCAAGGTTCATCCAAATACGTTCAGCCGTTTTAGCGTAACAAATAAACATACAAAAATATGTAATATTTTCCCTTTATAATATTATTAATAAGAATCACTAAAATCTAATTTTAAAATACCAACTTACAATAAACCGGTGTCTTTAATATCCTGATTCCGAAAACTATCGACTTTGCCCATCCTAATTAATATTATAAATGTTTTTGTTACGCTTTCATGACCTGGGTAAGGACATAGGCAACTTTTAATCCTGGGCAAGAGCTTATTATATAATATCCCGGCAGAGTTTGAATACATATGGGATTTGAGCACGCAACCATTTTATAAACCATCCTGAAATTGCTATAAAACGCAAACTAGAGCGACAGCATAAAATATTAGCCGACCAGACAAAACGACACTTCGAATAGACAGTGTCTCCATCTGTCTCTACACAATAGTCCCATCAAACTAAAGGCAGAAAGTAATCAATCGTTATTAATGACATCGACCTTAATAAACGCAAACTCATTAGCAATCGTCAACGATCGTGTGGAAAGCTTTTTGTGTTTCTGATGTGATGAATATTACAGTTTTTTATTACTTTACTGTAAAAAAAAGTGCCTCATGCTCAACAGTAGCGCTTGAATATGAATTGTGCACCCACAATGCGTAGCATACTATCAAGCACAGTTTAAATTAATTTGAAGGATATTGCTAATCCATTGCTTTATATGTTCGAAAAATTGGTCTGCTCAACAACGTAAATAACGCAATGGATGTTGTTGGACTGTCAACATGAAAGCCATTGCTACTGACAGTGTGTTACGAAATTACGTCGTTGTTATGTTTTGGGTTTTTCCATCAGGAATTTCTCAGTAGCCGCCTTTTTTTTTTAGGATCGGATATCATCAAATGACCCCTCCCGCTCTGGGTGGAGCGGAAGGGAGTGTCAGACTCTTACTGACTAAAACCCACCCGTGTTCCTTCCTTAGCCCTTTATGTACCAGGGCAGCAGTAACCCTTTCGAACGATCCCGCTACCCTTCGGACGATCCCGCTACCCTCAGTAGCAGCCTTAAGTCTGGATCTGTGCCTGGTTAATGGCAATAGTCTCGCCCACATTACATGGGACTTAAACATAACTGGCGAAATGTGGGTGTACTATAAGCACACCTGCCTTGGTCACCCTTCGAGGATTACAAGAGTGATGTTATTTCATAACATTAGCAATCGTCAACGATCGTGTGGAAAGCGTTGTGTTTCTGATGTGATGAAAATTACAATTTTTCATTACTTTACTTTGAAAAAAAAAAATGTCGCTACGGTTAGCATGTGTGGCTGTCATCGCGTTATGGCTTTTGTAGTGGAGATAGCAATCAAATGCTTTTAGATGTTGACCTGAATTTGTTTGAATGTTTAGTGTTTTTGTTTGAGCTATTAATTGGAATTTCTGCTGTTTCAAATGAATGCAGAAGCAGTTTTATACTAATCCAGCAGTTGAAGTAAACCGGTGATTGCTCCCTTCCAAAACAGCATAATCTACAACACAATGAGTTATTGCAAGAAGAAAGCACTTTGCTTGAAACTAGAAATACTGGTTTTCATTTTGAGCTTAGTTAATCATGACCAAAATATATATGGTATATTCGAGCGCACCTCGGTGGTAACACTAACCTTAAGCTGGCCTAGCGTAGTACGAAGATTCAGTTGAATAAGAGGCCAGATTCAATCACAATCAGAGAATTTTGAAGGATATTTCTAATCTATTGCTTCATAGATTTAATAAATACATCTGTAAACGTGCCTGAACTGTTAAAATGAAAGGACATGCGATCAATTGTTATGTAATTACCCTGCAGCTTACATATACTGATTTTGTTACCACTGTCGTGCAGCTTATTGTTCCTGAAAAACTAATGAATCAATATTTTCAAATGTGTGTGACGACACGGTTAGCGCAGTGGCTGAGCGATCGACTGCTGCGCTGCGTGTCGCAGATTCGATTCCCGCACGGAACAAATATTTGTATTGCCTACAGGTAGTTGTTCCGGGTCTGGCTATTTGTGTATGTGAGTTTAAATGTTTGTAAACGAACCCACGATACAGGAGTAATTCCTAGTGTGGGGCAACGTTTTTAAAAAAAAAAACAAAAAAAATGTTACATTATTATTAACAGTACACTGCCTCGATGGTCTAATAGTGGCATCTGGAATCGATTCTCGGGTTCGGGCAAGAGAAATTGGATTTCTCATTAAGAAATTCTCAGAAGCAGCGCGGATTCTGAATTTGTGCCCGGTTTTTTACAGGCCTCGCTCTCTAGTTGTTACAGGAATTTTAATTTATATCTGCCACCATATAATTCCCTGCCTACCCCTTTTGAGGACTACCGGTGTTGTTACATAAAATCGTTTTTATTTTAATATATTTGTCGGAGTCATTCGTTTGACTATTCGGAACGCTAGCGCCATCTCGTGGCGCTAGACAGAGTCTAGCCTGAGTTCGTGGGGGTGGATGGAGAAAAACAGCTACAAGAACGGTGTGAGCAGAGCTCTCGGGATCATCGAAACATTGGACATCCTACGAACAACATGTGCTTAGAAACTGTCTCGCGATTCCGTATCGTTGTGTGTACAGTGTGTGATTCGCTAGTGTGACTGACTTGTTCGTGAATTGTAATCTGATTTGAACTGTAAACAGTTTTTCTGTCGTGTTATAACCAACACTACCCATAGTACGCCCACAGTAATTAAAATATGCCTGATGTTAACAAGAGACAGACATACCTTCTCCGTCATCAGAAGTGGGATTCGTGTTGGTTCATGCACAAAATGAGAACGCTTAAAGTGAAAGTGACCGTTGACATTTGAAAAAACAAAGTGCAATCATGCGAACGCTTATTAAATAATCCTGTGGATCTGTCCAAGTTCGACCCAGACAATGCAGATACGGATGCGCGAGCATGGTACATGTTGTTTTGGGCATGGGCTGTATGCAGAAATACCTTTGCCGAGTGACGCGACTATTGCGCCTACCGCCATGTTTGAAAAAAAAAGACTGTCTCTAACCGGCGTTTGAGTTCTAAGTATCCCGTTACCGTAGTTAGAATACGCGGTAGGAGGCGTGTGCAAACGTAACATAACATAACAGTGCACAACAGCTGATTTGTTTTGCCGAAAATTTACTGCAAGGTTGTCAACTTATTGTGGCTATCAGTAAGACGTACAAAGGAGCAGCATCAACGTGACTATCGCAAATAGCATACCAAGGAACGACATGGAGCGACTTTAAGAATCTGAGCGAAGCCTTTCGTGTGCTGCAAGTGAGGGAAACCAGGACATATCGCAGCCGGGTGCACGAGTAGTGGCAGCCAAGCCTAGCGGATGGTGGACAACGTGCTGTAAGTCGTGAACGGCGAGTGGACGTCGTACAACTACCCTCAGACACGTTAGAACATAAAGGTTAGCTGTATTGTTTTGTTAGTAAAAGCGAGTTGTGCAGCCAAATTAAGTGGCAAACGAGTTCATAACTGTGTATTCAGCACAGACCAAATCATATGTAGCGTTGCAATTAGCAAGCAACAACTTGAGATTTTATGACATTTCCACCCGACATTTACTTGCAAAGTAATATTACGATAGAACGTGAAATATTGAACCTAGACTTTTCGATTAACATGTCTGCGACAGAGTTTTTGTTGCACAAAGCTTTTGTAATAAATTCAGTTTTAATCGGTCAACAACAGAAAGCTAGATTTGATAGAACAAAGGCAGCTATAACAAAATGTTAGGTTGACGATTTCGTGTTATTAGAAAACGAAGGGTGAAATCGGATTATAAGACTAAGTTAGATCGGAAGTTCAGAGGTCCGTTTACGGTAGCAGAAGTTTTGGCGGGTGATCGCTATACGTTAAAGGCTTTAAATTCTAACCTTGCAAGTATGCTCACGATAGGTAAAAAAAGATGCCAGTAGGTCATGTACCAGTCGAAGTAGATAGTGATCACAGTGATGATGGGCAAGCCTACATTATTGAAAGCACGCGAGTAGGGGTTCTCTAGCGGCCGTAGTAAAGTCGACCGTACCAGTAGTCAATACGTAGTCGTAGCCTGGTAGAAATCGGTGTCTCTTGAGGTAACTCAAGTAGTCCGTGGGTGCGCGATGGGCGTTTGTCTCTGGCGGAGGTCGTAGGTTTGGAGAGACCGTAGTGTGGTGTCACAGGGTGATGCACACGGATCCATGCGCTGGATGTATGAGAGCAATGCGCTTGCTGGTCGGCTGGAGAGCCGTGGCGTTAGAGTGGTTTACTCGTGTGTGGGTTTCCAAGTGTCTAAGGCTCTTAGTGATAAAAAATATTGTTAAGGTGGATAACGATGGTACATGGCTCTGGTTGAAGATTTACGCTGTGATTAGATAGTCAAAATGTGTTTACATGGCTCTGGTTGATGATTTACGCTATGATTAGATAATCAAAATTGGTTTACATGGCTCTGGTTAATGATTTACGCTATGATTAGATAATCAAAGTTTGTTTACATTACTCTGGTTGAATCGATACTCTAAAAGCCTTCAACTCTAGGCGTATGTATAAGTACGCTCACATACAAACGATGCCTCTAAGTATGTAGTGTTCCTAACGAGTTAAACGTAGAAGACGGTGAGGAGAGTTCCTCCACCGAGTAGTAGAGCACATACCATGGCTATTAGGTCACACTGTACGCACTTGTCTGTAGTCGTAACTGCAACTCAGTTGTGAGTTGTTCAGGGGGCGATGGGCAGCTGGTGGTGCAGCGGGGACCTGGGTTTCAAAGGAGACTATTGTTGTGTTGGTCTTGTAATGACCTGGGAGTCGTAGACTCTATGTGAAGTGATGGGTGTACGTCGTATCACTACAGGTGATGACGATATGGGTGGCATGAGTGTCACTAGCTGGTGCGGCAGCCGGGCCATGAGCGTTGTATGTAATCTACGAGTAAGTTGATATAGTTTCTGAACAATTATTACTAAGGCTTAGAGGAATCTTTTGTTATCGATGATAGTTTAGATCAGAGTATTACTAACGAATTTGAGGACACCTAGTGATAGTTTTGTTGATGAAACAGAGTAGAGATTAAGCTGTGTGTGTTGTGTGGGGTTTCATGAGAAACCAAAAAGTCCAGGAGTGACTTGGTAATTTGATGGTGATGCACAAATGAAATTGACGAGTTGAGTAACTGGAGGTTACTAGATAGTATGAGACACATGCATCTTAGTTGATTATTTTTATTGTAATCTTGAGATTTGGGAATCAAATAGTGGGTAATGTTCTGAACTCTGCTATTGTTAGTTTGTTCGAGTTTTCATTGTGTTTTTGGCTGTACCAAATGTGGTCAGGAGTGACCGAGCTATGTGATACTTTGCGGGTATGTTTCTTTACAGATTAACACACGAGGACGTGCGTCGAGCAGGATGGCCGTGTCGGAGTCATTCGTTTGACTATTCGGAACGCTAGCACCATCTCGTGGCGCTAGACAGAGTCTAGCCTGAGTTCGTGGGGGTGGATGGAGAGCTACAGCTACAAGAACGGTGTGAGCAGAGCTCTCGGGATCATCGAAACATTGGACATCGTACGAACAACATGTGCTTAGAAACTGTCTCGCGATTCCGTATCGTTGTGTGTACAGTGTGTGATTCGCTAGTGTGACTGACTTGTTCGTGAATTGTAATCTGATTTGAACTGTAAACCGTTTTTCTGTCGTGTTATAACCAACATTACCCATAGTACGCCCACAGTAATTAAAATATGCCTGATGTTAACAAGACAGACAGACACACCATCTCCGACATATTTATACACACACAGTAAAAAAACACATTTGAGTACAAACGAAAACTATATTATAAGTTTATAACATTTATGTACAAAAGTACTTCGTGTTTATTTCTTTAGAAACTCCTTCTAGCAGACCTTAATCTTGTTCTAATACAGTATCTCCTTGTCCCCAGGTTGTGCGTTTCCATCTCGGTGGCACGGGCGCTGGTTCCAGTCGGGCGTGATCCAGCCGATCCTCATCGAGGGAGACAGGCTGTCCAACAAGGGACGCTGCCTGTCTTCGGAGGGGGACAAGTTTCTAATTGTTGATGAGTAAGTTGCTATAATATGTTTACAGAATTTATGTAGTTGCACAGCAGGGATTAAACCTTCTACTGTGAGCTTAAAGCTTTTGGAGAAAAAGGGAATGGAAACCCAACAAAACTACATAGGGATAGAGACTTTATCTGTAGACGTTATCAAATACATCCCGGCAAAATATAAAACTAAGAATGCAGAAGTATCTTACGTAACGTATAGAAGAAGATAACTTTTGTTTTGCCATAGTAATTCACCTCTAAGTGACTACCTACTTCAATAGTCCCATGATCCCATCACTACTAAGAAAATATTAAAACGGCTACCCCGTTTCAATTTTGTACCTATTTCCTCAAAACGTTGAAGAAAAACATCGTGAGAAAACCCGCATGTCCTAGACCCAAAAATTCGAAGACATGTAACATCTACGACGCACTGGGCCCGAGTGGTGGATTACGGCCCAATCCCTCGCACCGAGAGGCCTGTGTCCCAGCAGTGGTAAAATTATAGGCTGATCATGCAGTACCTATTTGGTAGCGTTCAATTTAAATTCAAAACTGTCCCAATTACAGAAGACTGTTGCGTTATTTCGAAAGAAAAATACAATTAAAAGAATTGCTCGGAAAAAAGAAAGGGAAATCTTGTTTACCTCATGTTTTGAACACCAAAACTTTTCCACTTTCTATTTCTCATCTTCGAATCCTCCTTTAATAAAACTTTTAAACGCGTGTTCAGTGCAAATCTCGATCATTTCTCTTAGCTATCTTTTCTCTTCCGTTTCGTTTGCGTCGCATTTATTTAATCTCTCGATCTGTATGTCTTATCGATAGCGCTTAGCGCGAGTGATAAGGGTGGCTGGCACACATCCGCGTCGTTCTAATGCCCTTGCACAAGTAGGTACCTACGATTACTTTTCTACTGTTCAAAGTAGTAATCCTTTGCTTTACTTATGCGAGTTCAATTTTGTGTTTCTTTTCTGTAAACGTTTGACTTGCCCGTGAATAAGGCTACCGATGTTACTAACAAGACTACCCAGCAGACCCACAATATCAGATTAACAAAAAATTTCGTTAACGTTTTACATATTATTAAGGAATGCCTCGTTCATAAGGCATTCCTGAAAAGACAGCCATATTTGGAACGGATTCGAAATAGAAGAAGCTTATGTAAATTGGCAGCTTTGGAGAATCGATATAGTATAGGCAATTAAATATTTACATCAAACAAACAAACCCTACAAAATAAGTGAAAAGGTCCAACCTAAAAAGCAGTCCAGTTGTACAAACATAAGGGCTAAAATCGTGTGTCAAGTGTCCATTCTATCCTGCACCACCCCTCTGCAATGGTGCATACCTGTTCCGTGCCCCGTGCCAACAAATCTTCAATCCACCGCATTACCTGCTGACGCCCTATATTTCCTATATTACTACTATGTACTAACTGCCCACTGTAATAAATCTAGAATCTAAGACATGCAATGGATACTACTACGTACTTATCTGCAGTTTATGATGTGGGTGGTGTGGGTTTGTGGCGTGGGTGTGGGTGGTTTTGTGAATCAGTGCAACTGTTTTAGAAGTCTGAAAAGTATCTGGTCCTAATTGCAGTGAGACAAGGTGCAGTTCCAACGAAAAATATCCAATCACAAGAATTAGAAGTCTCATTTTAGAATTTTTCATCAATTTTACTGTTTAATGTCTAACTTGTGTTCTACCTAATAAAGAAATGCACCTGAAAGTAAGAAAAAATGTTTATCTTGCGTAGGAAAAAACAAACTAAATATTATTACAAGGAAAAATACCTTAATAAAAATCGCTAACGATCGTTCTTTTCACTGACTGTTCTATACTTACAAACAAATAAATAAAATTGACGTGTCTGTTTATAATGTCAAAATAATAGTTTTTTACTAAATGCATAAAAAAGCATATAATATATGGAACTTATAACAAAAAAAAAATCTGTCTGTGTTTATTCCGGCTAATCTCCGAATCGGCTGGAGCGAATGTATTATGGAGTAACTTAGGCTTACTTTTATTTTAGAAAAATACTAAAGTAAAGAGACAAAGAAAAGAAAGAAAAAGTATTTATTGCGACTCGCACAGAAAGATCATAAAACTAAACTAAACTAAACACAATCAATCAATCATCTAGATACATTATTGTTTTCCGACATCCACGCGAACGACGTCGCGGGCACGGCTAGTTCATAATAAAATCAAACACGAATTAGTCTGCACCAGCTTTTCCATTCTCAAAGGAAACTTTTTGTAACACAACGTGGCCAGCCCCTCTGCAGTGCCTAGCCATACCTCGCCAGTTCGTGTCTCGTGCCAACAAATCTTCAATCTACCGAATTACCTGCTACCCCATATATTTTATTAGTGGCCAGTCGGCTCTACTTGAAAAGAGGTTTAATATCAACCTTATAAACTACTTGTAGGTTTTTAGTTTTACACTTTGCTGCTAATATCGGTTTCAGTCTGGTAGAAAGTTTTTAATCGTACCGGTATTTCTTGTAATGGTAATGTTTAGTGCTTATTTAGTTGCCGATAGTGTTTATCAACTGTGTGTGAAATATATAGATCCTTCTGGGTCAATATCAGTGATTCTATTATATTTACATACTGCAGAAATGATCTAACCTTTTTGCTTTCATATGTTTTGCAAATCTAAACTGCACAGGTATATCTTTTACTTAAAAGAAGGTCCCTATGTAAGATTTGCTGTAACAGTTGTACAACTTTCTGCAATAAACTTTTTTTTTATTTTTTTAAATCTAATTCATTGTTTTCTTTCCTTGCAGAAAAGGTTGCTACCGCTGCGTTGTGATGCATGAAAAACATAAAAACGTTCTTCAGTATAAAGAAAGTGAGTATATCAGATAATATTGTTTTCCAATTGAAAAACTTACAGACCACACGACGATATTGCTTGAGTGGCTTGGAGATAAACTAAGCTAAACTATGGATGGTAAATAGCACTATCAACATATAAAACTTGAGTTCTAAGTCAAAACTTAAAATAACAGGCAGACATTAGAATTTCTCACTTTCACATTTCTAAAACTGTAAATTTCCATAATATAAAATATCCTTAAAAAGCAAAAAAGCTCCAAAAGCTCTGCCATCTAAAACGGAAAAGCTCGCTACATATATAATATACATCAAGTTTGGATGAGTTAACGGTGTCCCCACACTATACGGGCTATCAGGGGAATATCCTGGACTCATAAACAGGTCGCCTAATTTTCTGGCGAGGCCCTCTTAATGAATTACATTACCATTTGCCTTTATTTAGTAAGTAGTACTTTGAGTAATGAGCTCTGGTAGCAGATCCGCGAATCCGTATTCATATTTGTTACACTTTTCTTTTGGGATGACTAGGCTACAATATGTAAGATGTCGTGAGAATACCGGCATGTCCTAGAACCCAAAATTCGAAGACATGTGACCTCTACCAACCCGCACTGGGCCCGCGTGGTGGATTACAGCCCACTCCCTCCGTCAAAGAGGAGGCGTGTGTCCCAGCAGTGGTAACGTTATTGGCCGATTATGATGATGAGCATAATCAACCTAAGTATAATGTTTATATACATACATATAATGTTATGACACATTAATTTTCGGAGAACCTGGTTATTGTACACCCTTTTCCTGAATTTATACTAAAGGCTTGTTTTAATTTCCAGCATTCTGCCACCGAAGAGACGCGCTACCCCACCTGTGTTCTTTAATAACGGGCGACGCGTTACTGTACTCAATGTTCAGAGAAAACGCCGATCCTGTCGACTGCCCGCTGAAAGGGCCGTTCTCTTTTACTTATAATAGGTAAGTGCAACATTCAAAAACATCAGCGAAAGATTGAAACTTCGAAAAGGTCAAGAGCGCAGTATTCGTAACGGACGTGCGTGTATGACCCGATGTGTGAACGTAAACGAGGCAAACGGAGTATGTAAGGATCGTTCCAGGTGGCCTTCTGTATTTCCAGCCTACCACCATGGAAAAAGCCGTGATCTTATGAATGTTTCAGCCAAAGCTGTTGACAAAGCAAACATTTTAACTGTTCCATACTGTTTCCATACTCAATATATTGAGTGCATTCCACAATATGAACTTAGTTGATAGAAATACAAAGATATGCTCATTGCAGACCCTGTCGAGCACAGCTAAGTAGGAGAGAAAATGAAGGCTTTGATTGTATTTTTTTTGTAATAATTGGTCGGGGGTTCGAACTTTGTGTAAATTATTTCATCACCACTGTTCTCAAAACGGTGAAGGAGAACATCGTGAGGAAAACGGCATGTCCTAGAACCAAAAATTCGAAGACTTGTGGCATCTACCAACCCGCACTGAGCCCTAGTGGTGGATTACGGCCCACTCCCTCTTCCCGACAGGAGGCCTGCATCCCAGCAGTGGGAACATTATAGGCTGATTATGGGTTTTTCTGCAGGGTAAGCTGGAACTGATTTTCTAGTTTCAGCCCTTGCGGTGTGGCCCGCAGATTACTTATTAAAATTGTATCAGTCTTTCATGTCCTTGTGCTGGGCAGCACGTATCATAATATAAAGAATTGTGGCGTTTATGTGCTATTGTTTTACTAATCAATTAAATTCTAATGCCATTTAGCGATGACGTAGTTGATAAAACCAACGTTGTCGGTGTGACGTCAACCAATTGTAATCGCTTGCTTAAATAATACCCTAAAACCTTACACAATTCTCCAGTTCCTATAATACAGGACCACGTTGACGCCATATCACCAACGACAGTAGAACTGACCCGCAATTAAGACATAACACGCGTCAGTCGGTGGGTGGCGAGCTACGAACGACGGCACGTAATGACGTGTAATTAAAAACCGTTGGTAATGCATTACCGATCGAGCGTCACTCAAAGTAGTCTGTAATTTGAATGGAATGCATGATTTGCGATGAGAACTCGATTGGAATATGGAAGTCTGAAATGCGTTAAACAGATTAAGTACGATCGATGTCATATCAACTGATATGAATGTATGATTGGCGCTTGCCAATACTGTATCGTCTCAATAAGGGTGCATTATAGTTTATAATCCTACTAAGTTATAATGAACTCTTGTTGCAAGTATCTAGCTATTAATAGCACTTCTATATAAATTGAGACCATTTCATTTCACCAGACATAAAGTCGAATGTTGTTGAAAGTTCGCTCCAGATTTGATCGAATTTATCAGAACTAAAACACCAGCTAATCCAAATTCTAACATTTCCAGGGGTCATGGTGACTGCAAGAGTCCGGTGTCTTCAATCGAGAGCTGCACGGAGGATTCGAGACTGCTCCTCAACTACCAGGCCTGTCCGGATGTTTATGGCTCTGAAAGCACGGGTGAGTCAATACAACTCTTGATAATAATTTGATAACTAGGAAAAATTGATGAGTTTGGTGTTAATGTGTACGATGAAACATTTTGCGATGGCCGAGATGGGTCGCACAGTATGCTGGATTGGAGGATAGAAATTTGACAAGACTCCTCGGATCCGATTTGTGCAATGGAACGCAGAGGTTCCACTCCTCACCAGTCAAAACTAATAATAAAATAATAATGTCGGATACACATCAGTACTTGACATGTCACATACATATCAAGTACTGATGTGATGTGTAGTACTTGATTAATTAAAGTAGAGTATTTCATTGCCGTCATTTAAACGAAATAGAAACAAACACGGAAAAAGGTGAATAAGGTCATCTCCCAATTAATTTTAAGTCGTAAAACTAGCAAAAACAATGAAAATCTTTTCCTACCCTTGACATTATTAGTAAAACTAAAACAATTTGTATGGATATTTGACATGTTCAAGCTTGTCTTGTTAGACAACGGTTACAAATGGATCGGGCAGAGTTCCAGCATAGGTGTCAGGCATTGTTTAGTTTTAGTTGCGGCCCGCGGCCCGTTGGAAATAACTACGGTGTTAAGGACATATTGGTGACTCATTCCTTACTAATTTCTTGTTAAGACAATCGTCTGCGTCTGCGTGTTTGGAGAGATTCAATTAACGAAATTGTCGTATATGATGTACCTACTTGGGTAGTCGATAGACGTATTGATTTTGGACTTTGCTCGAATTGCTAGTACTTAACCCAAATGAAGCCCGCGTACTTCATTTGGGTATGTTACGAAAAGTTGTAGTCTTTTCAACCCGCAATGTTTGTGGTCAAAAAGCCATTGAAGAATATCAAAAGGCAACTAAGTTTTTGTAAATTGGCAAGGCTGCTTAAGTTTGTACTTAAGCAGCTTTCAGCTAGATGAATGTCGTCGTGTTGGCATGACAATACTTCTTAAACAGGGAACGCCTAACTATTTCACAATAAAAAAACAAAAGAAATTATTCTCGCAAATAATAAACATAATTGCAACAAAAATAAAAGCAGGAAAACACAAACTTCAAAAGCATAGTAAAAAGAAAAGAAAAAAACAGATAACAAAAAGCATTTCTACTCAAAAGGGAACATTTCCGAGCAATTCCCATAGTAGGTACTGCCCCTTTACGCCGCCGGCAGTATCTATATAAAACTTTATTTGTGCAGTCGTCTGTCACAATTGTCTACGTCAACGGCGAACTGTGCGTCTATTCTTGGATGTAGATTTCGAACAAGAAGTTAACAGACTACGAGTAGTATTATTGGGCTGGCAAGTTCGTCATTCTGATAGATGTGTTGCTAATGAGAAGTGTTGTCGTTATTTATAGGGAACTTGTCTTTTTTTTTTTTTTTTTTGAGGATGGGAAATCATCAAATGACCTCTCCCGCTCTGGGTGGAGCAGAAGGGAGTGTCAGACTCTTACTGACTAAAACCCACCCGTGTTCCTTCCTTAGCCCTTTATGTACCAGGGCAGCGGTAACCCTTTCGGACGATCCCGCTACCCCGGTAGGCTTCGGCCCTGTCGGGACCCGTCAACTATGCTGACATCTCTTTGAGGCGCACGTGGAACACATACGCGCCGTCCGGCACGGGCCTGGTCCTGATCGGACGAAGAGCTACCCATTGCACTTCGCCCGCAGGCCCGCGCCTACGGTGGCCGGGAGTCGTCACGCGGCTCCCAACGCCCGGAGCGTCTCCCGCGGCGGCTGAGGCGTGAGGATCTCTTCCTCGCCCATCCCGCCACCTCCTTCGCTAGCATGACTGCTTCGCAGAAGGAGGTGACCGCCTCCCACTCCCTCTCGCCCCGGACCATGGCTTGCACCAGGGCCGGACGCGAGAGGTCGCCGCCGCTGCCGATCGCCTCTACGAGGACACGTCGGTGCTCTGCCCAAGCGGGGCAGACCTCCAGCATATGCTCCACCGTGTCCTCTGGGCGATCCTCGCAGTGATGACACCCGGGCGTAACATGTCTTCAATTATGTTTTTATTTTCTTTGGCTGTTTCAATGATCTCTAATTCCACTTTCGGATAGATGAAATGAGTATAATGAGCCTTTTATAAAGATACTAGATGCAATATACAAAGGCATTGAACTGGTGTACAGTCACCAAAGGAGATAAGTAACCAGGGTCGTCGGATATAGTTCAAATTTAGTAAGAAACCGATGGATGTTTTCGAATGAAATTCAATTTGATAAATGGAATGTTTGTTTTCTATTAACTAAATTAAATTTTATTCGAAAACCACCATCGGTTTCTTATTAAAGTTCAACAACAACGTACAACGTTATCTTCTTCTTCGCAGCACTCTTGTCAGAGTGGTCGTGGTCCTCAAGTAGTTTCTTGTCTAAAGGCTGATTATATGATTCGCCTCAAGATTTCTCGCAGTCCACTCTGTTTTTTTCAGGGGATTACAAGGGATCACCCACAGCGGATTTAATTTTGTCAGTCAATCTTATGGGTGAGCGCCCGCGTGCAACGTAACAATTACAACGCTCTTTAAATATGCCATCAGAATAAGTCTATTTGTAGTCATAATTTCTCGGAATCCAAACATATTCTCTTCACCCCAATCTGTATCAATATTATCCACCAAACACAAAACTATGAATCTAAAGCACTCATCCGAATTATCCTTTCTAATTTCAGTGGAAGAGCTAGAATGCCTAGCGACGTGGAAGGAAGGCAGCCTCCGCTTCTTGGTGGGCAAGCTGCATCACAACCACGCGACCAGCAACGAGGACCGGTACCGGTGCTTCGTCTACGAGAAGACGAATGGTAACTACGAATGTTTTATGTTGATTATGTAAATTCAGTCATTTTTTAGTTCAATTTTCTTTAACGATGCCTTGCTTGTCAAACTATTTGCGGTGAACCGCTTGCACGGTGTCCAAATCAACACTTGATTTAGTACTAAATAGTTAATGATTTAGCAAGTAGTGGTAGCCCAGTGTGTAACGACCGTGACACGTGTTACTTGTACGGTAACCCAGACAGGCGCTTTACTTTATGTAAATTATTTCATCACCACTCCTCTCAAAACGGTGAAGAAAAACATCGTGAGGAAACCGGCATGTCCTAGAACCAAAAAAAAACGAAAACATGTGACATCTACCAACCCGTACTGTGGTTGGTAGAGGACGCCCACTTCCTCTCACAGAGTTGAGGCCTGTACCCCAGCAGTGGGAACATTACAGGCTGGTTATGTAATATGATTTACCTAACAAATAAATATTACTATTCGATTCGGGAACACAAGATGACTTTCCTAGACTTGATTTTAACTTGGAACCTTCAATCTTTAGAATCTTCTCTGGGATGTCAGACATCAAAATTCAAAGGTCCACTGAATCGCATGAATGAGTTTTATTTCTACACAAACCACTAATGGAACCAAAAAGACATCCAATCTTTTTCCTTCCAACAGTGGTTTTCAAAAGTCTTTTCCTCTCCAATTTTAGACTTACTTCTCAACACGCGTGTTACAGCAACCGGCGCAGTAAAGGAGCAGGTGGTCCCGCCGGGAGGCATTGAGTACAGGGTCGCGCAGTCAGGCGATGCCACCTGCAACGGACTGTTCAGTGCCACGGAGGGTTCCAGGACCATGGCTCTGAAACGTGGTGAGAAATCTTTATTAATTTTATTTTGGGCATAAACTTATCTTACATTCTCTCATCATAATTTGCCCTGACCTTTTCTCCAGGAAAGCTCGCCATATCGGGAGAATACTCATACAAACCGTAACTTGGTTTTCATCAAAACTGGACTAAGTAATCCCTAAATTCGTCTTGACGCAACTCAGATTGCCTACGCCTATTATTTTGGGGACGGGTGACTTAATTTAAGTCACTTAGAAGAACACTCGTTATTAGGCGGCTAAACAAACTCGAACCACAAGTACTATGATGTTGGTCGCCTAAGTAAACGCCGAAGAAATTATTGGTGTTTTTACCCCAATTAAATCAAAGCAAAAATAAAACTCAACATCACAAGCTGCCACGACAATAATCTCGGAGGTCAAATTCAATGTTATTGGACCGGCAGCGTATCTGTTAGATGTTAATAATCCCCTCTCCATTTCTTCCAGTATCAGTCCGCTTCAACTGCCAGTTCCCATCGTGGATGACTTTCTCCCACACGTGGCACACGTTGGACTTCACCAGCAACTATACGTTCTACCAGCGGAACGCGACCCTGAGGATAACGAACCAGACGGGAGCGGACATCAAGGTGTACTGTGTTAATGTGAAGGCTAGCTCGCCGAGCGGGAACTCGGTGGCGTTAGTTGCGCATTGGCAACATCATTGGTGAGTTGCTTATTGATTCACTTATATTGACGAAAATCAAAGTAAGGCACGCATTTTTTATGTATCTTGGGCCTGCTTGATTACCTATCTTTAATCAAGGCCACCTAATCAGGCAAAGCGGACCTAACCAATAAGACGAAGACAAGCAAGCCGTCCGTCAATCTTCAGCTTAAGCGTGTCGATGACAAAGATAACACATTAAATACATATTCTTTAAATGGATAAAGTAAGAAAACTGGAAAACCTTTTCTACCGCCAACGCCAGCACAACCACAGAGAAAATTCGTTCAAAGATTGAATCTAACCAAACTAGTTAGCCATTATTAGTCTTGGGCTGTTAAGCATGTAGATTCAGTTATACTATGCTCTTAATCCATGTTCTTCGTACGTTTGGCAGCGTGTCCCGCTACGTGTGCGTGGTGCTGTACCGGCGCGACACGCACATCGCGGAGCTGCAGCGCGGCGCCCCCACGTCGCGGCCGGACGACGCGTGCTCGCCGCACCACTTCAATGCAGTCACTGCGCCTTATGTTACTCTAGTAGGTCAGTATCGACATCGACTACTGAAACTAAACTTGTTAAGATCAGAAAGATTAAGACATACGTCTTAACCTTACGGCCAGCCAGCCACGTGATCTTAACTAGTTAATAGCAGGTTTTCGTCACCACGGTTATAATCATGGGTGTGATGGCTGAGCCCTTTTATACTGGCGAGCTTCATTGTCCGAATCTGGGAATGTTTTGGAACTGTAATGATTGCATCTTCAACGATGGCGACCTGTGAAATGCGATTTGGTAACATCAGTTTGATATTGATAGAAAAATGGAGAACCTAAATTATCTCAACACAAAAAATTCCCGTGCTGGTTAGCTATAAGCCGAAATGTAGGATCAATACTACATATGCCGCCTCTAGGGCACTTGTCAAGTTTAGGATATCTTAACCAGAGTGATTTAGTATAAAAATCTAGATAATAAGGACCAAAAGCCCTGCGGAATCCAGGTCATGATATTAACCCAGTCTTCTTCTCTTTTCCAGCAAGCAATCCCGAATCAAAAGAGTGTCCGTACTCCGGAAAATACGAAATACAAAACCGACGCAGAAGAGACATAAGATCTAGCGAAGATCATAGTAGTAAGAGAAAGAAGGCGATGCTTGAACATAATCGTAGGGTTAACGGGAGCAGGTTGTTCAATTTTAGTGTAAGCAACATGTCCAGTGCTCCCATGTTGAGGAGTCGAAGGGAGTCGGACGGAGAAGTCTCTTGTGTGGTGAACAGCTACAACAGACTAGAGGTGGGGTGCAACTCTGTGAAGAATATGGAGTTCTATTCTACGTGTGAGAATAGGGAGGTGGTTACAGGTGTGAATATTTGCTTTAATTTCTAATTGGATTCTTAATGACTACCTCGTTGCTATAGTGATCGCAAGCGCTACTGCTGAGCATGAGGTCTTAGTTTCGATTCCCAGGTCGGACAAAGTGTTATTGGGTGATTCCATGTGGAATTTCTCAGTACCAACCCGGAGTCTGGACTTGTGCCCAGGTTGATCGCAATGGGTTGGCCCCCTGTAACATGGGTCTTAAACATAGCTGGCGAAATTTGGGTGCACACCTCTGTCCAACCCTTCGGGGAAACAAGGCGTGATGTCTGATGATGAATGTATGAATTCTTAATTTATTCAAAACAATCAAGCACGGATGGAATATTCCTCAGTATAATTACTGGGGAATATTCCATCTACTAAAGTTTCGTATATCGTGCGTACGTGTCTATAAGCGGTCAACCATATTTCACGTCTGTTTTCCTTAGTGCCCGTTGTTTATTGTGAAAGATTTACGGTTGGTCCTTCTATAAATCGGAGAAAAACCGCAACTCTGGCTGCTTTTAACTGGTACCTACTTTGTCACCAATGTGCAATACGTGCGTTTGTACATGTGCACGCTCTGTGTGCAATTTTCGGAAGTATTCATAAACGTCACTTAACCCGATGAATGTCGTAATTACAGACACAATTAAAAAGCCATTGTGTCTCGCGTGGATCTACGTTCCGACATATGAAGGGTTAATAAGACTTTGACCTACCCACCATTACTTTTACCGGTGGCTTATTGGTACAACTGACATCAGTACAGACGCCAGCAGGTGAAGCTACCCGAAACTGTAAAATGTTCCCAATCAACCTTGAACCTTAATGCTTTAGCGATAAAGTTGAAATCTATTAAAGAAATTTGTCAAATTGTAGTAGCTTGATATGCTGTCGTCTGTACAGCACAAGACTTGTGACGACTTACAAATTTAGGTGCATTTGAAGATTCCACCGTTAAACCAGAGGCATGTCATCACTCTTATCTCTAACAATGTATAAACTCTTGAATTTCGTCAGCGTACACATGCCACGGCGGCTGGTACGAGAACGGCGCGTCGTTCGTGGTGACGACGCCGGTGACGCGCGACAGCACGGCGGCGCGCCGCTACTGCTTCGTGTCGCGAGACGCGGCGCGCGGCGCGCTCGCCCTCGCGCGCTCCGCCACCAACTGCGACAGGAACGATCTCACGCCTGACCTCGTGTTTGACGCCACCGCTACTGGTAAGTGTGGGAAGTGCACGGTTGTGCGACTCGCGATCACTAGTTGTGTGTCGCGGGTTCGCTCGCTGTGTAAGCACCGCGCGTGTATTCCCTGTCCTTTATCGCGCGAATGCTCGCTGTTTGCCGTGGATTCGCTAAGTCAAAATTGGAGAAGTACTTCACACTTTACATAACATCAAATAATCAAAGTTTTTTAAAATGACACTTGATTGTAAATAATCTGGGAATTTGCAACAAAGTGGAGCGGTAATAGGAATATCCCGCCCAGTAATATTGTCTATGCACTCTATTATTGAATAGGGCTACAACATGGAACTAGTATGTACTATAAAAGTATAAAGTATAGGCTACAAGCACCGACAAGAATCTTTTGGCACTTGAATGACATTAACATTTTGGGGGCGTTGTTGGTAAACAAAATGGCAGCTTTAGTTCCGATTTTAGCCACGCGCTAAAAAATACTTCCACAACCCTGTCCCTATTTATTGTATTTTTTATATTATCAGATTACCAGACCACCTTTAACAACTTCCTATGTTTGTTTCGCAGGTGAATGTCAAGATCAGACGAGCCACCAGCCGGCGCTGAGAATAACCCTAACCTTTGTAATATGTCTCCCAGTCATACACTACATAATCCCGAGATGATTCCTAATAAACTAATACAAATTAAGTCATTTCGGCCCCTCACCCTTGTAATTATAGCTACGACAATAGACAGGCTTAGAAACTATATAGAAAACAAACTTTTAGTTATTAATACTTTGTAAACGTAATCAAGCTATTTTCCCCGTTATTTTTGTTATTAATTAATATTGTAAATCGTTTACTATCGATATTTATCATATTATCATAGATAGACTCAATCGCCTAAAACGTAATATTGCCACATATTAAAATAGCTAAAATAACGTTAGCCGTTATTTTTAACTGTTATTTCATTATATTTAAATGTACAATTTTAGATAATAAATTGACATGATAGATGTCGTCTTGATTGCACAAATATGCACATATTTCTTGAATTTGTTCTATGTTTATGATCGTTGCCTCCAAGTACACTTATTTTTGATAAATTATGAAAGTGTTTCTATCCCCAGCCGCAAAATAATACCGGTAGCAACTAGTTATCGGAATCGTCTTAGCGTTATGTACAGTTTATAAGTTATTCGTTAATGATATTTTATTAAACTATCTTCCGGCTTTAAAAATAATGATTTTTGGAGTGCTGCAATCCAGAAAATTCTTCAATTCAGTCATTTGACCCCAGAAACACTCTTGTACCTTATACGTACTTATTTACTCCTCCAAAAGCGACAGTAAATGGTTTTTTGAGTTTAATAATGCGCTAGATTAGTATGAACATACTTGGAGGCACATCAGTTTGGGTGTCTTGTGAATAGAAGTTCTTAATAGTAAAATGTTATCCTTGGGCTAAAAGTTAAGGTAATATTTAGTTATAAGTATTTTCTGTATTTTTTCGGCATACGGCCGGTCTCACGAAAGTAATAATAAAAAAAAATTGCAAAGGAAAATGGTCAAGCGCGCGTCAACTCCTGTGATTGGTTGACTGAATATTCAAAAGCCAATCGGATCACTTGACTTGCGTTTAATTTTGACACGCCAACCATTTTCGCTCCACAAACCGGCCGTTAGAGTTGTTTATCTAAAGCTTACAGTTGTATAGTTTTTCTTCAGTAATAATACGTCTCTGAATTATATATACCTATTTCCTATTCTTTTTCAACAGACAACAAGATCAACTTGTCCAAGGATAACAGAAATATTAGTTGACAAAATATGGTTGATAGATAATATGATGAGAATGGTTGTGAAATAATTCTTGTTGCGACAGTTTTATAAATGATAAAGAAACTTTCTCCGCCTTATTTCTTTGAATTTGCTTCAATCCAATTTTATGTAGCTTATTTTTGTTGAGGCATTGTGTCCCTTTTTTGCCACTGTGTTCTTCCATATGTGACATGTGCTTTTAGCACTTTCTAGTAAGTACTTCAAGACGCATTTATTTAGCATTTAATTTGTTTAAAAAAAGTATAATGCTTAAATACGTACTTTGAGGCTGAAAATTACTATAACTATAATTTGCTTACCCATTCACCCCTAGTTTTAATTTGCAAACTCATTCAACTACCTTCTTACGAAAGTAAAATGGCATAGATTTAACCGTTATTTTATTTGAAAATACAAAAGTATAGTCGGTTTCTTACATTAAACATAACTTAATAATAATACAAATTAGTACGTTCCCTACAAATATGAAGCTTCGAATTATGTACAAAATCATTGTAAAATGTTACTGAGTAGCTAGAATAATTTTACGATAGTTATTACGTTATTTTTATTTAAACGAATCGTTTCTTACCTTACATTTTGTATATTTTGATTTATGTAAATTAGAATGTAATCATAAGTTTCTTAGATGCATAATAATAATAAGCACAATTTTTGAAAGGCCCCATTTTGTTAACGTTAGCGTATAAATATAATTTATTTTATTCAAAACTACATCTAACGATTGTTTTATTGTAATTGCAGTTTTTTTAATGTTTATAATTGCCTGACAAGTTCTACAAATTCGAATAAAGGAGTTTTTACTCAAAATAATTGTTTGGGCTACTGTATATTTCAATGTTTGCTTACCAAACGCACAATATCAACACTTCTGAAACAAATATGGTTCATACATTTTCTACAGAACCATCCGACTTTATTCCTATTATTATTTTTTTTCTCCCAAAAGTAATAATTAACGCCTGGTCAGTCTAGTCTAGTCCTGGTCAATTTTTTCAAGAGCGTGTCATACCTACTCTAACGTTTACGTAATAATGATTAATGCTACATAACATTCAGTACCCACCTTATTAATATCATAACTTTATTAAATCAGAAGTGTTGTTACCTTCCAAATATCAATGCTCAAGCTTATCTAGACTAGCAAATTATTTTCTATATGGATGGGGTCTAAATGATTGTTACAATGCACCATATAATGGTTGCTTCACTAACTTTGTACTATTGTATTTGTTACAACATTTTCACGAGAAAGCAATGTTTTCTCAAATCAAGCAATACTACTATAGGTAAGATTAGATAAGACTAAATTTAGATAAGTAAAAAACGAATACTCATTTTGAGATCAATGTAAAATTTAATTAAGTTATTAGATAATAAAATCGCAACAGCAATAATATATTTGTATTTATAGCTATTGAGCGTTAAATTTTTAATAGTTGGTAGACAGTAATGGATAATGGAGCTAGCGTTGTTGTTTTATAATGTGACAGAGAGATTATTTCTTTGTGGAAGCTAACTCGAAGCGAAATCAGTGTAAACTAAATTAAATAAGGTAAAGGACTTTAAACTGATTTTCTTCGAGGTGATCATCGTTATGTTTCCATTGTGTGATATAGGTACATTGAAATTAATTAAGTATATAGTCGTCAGCATGGATTAAAATAAACAGCGAAATTGATTTTTACTCGTTTTATTTTCCTAGTGTAACCAATGAACCTTTTCTATGGGCTACAAACTAAGGCGGCAGCTAATTGAGATTTTATTCCTGCACCCTAATTGCGTAACACACCATCAGTCACAATCTGAATCATTTTGAAGGATATTGATAATCCATTGCTACATAATTATGTTCAAAAAATTTGTCTGCTCAACAATGTCCGCTGAATGATAGCTGCCATAGTAAAAGTTCAACTGACGAACCCATTATTGCGTCAACCAGCTCGCATTGCGTACTGGCGTTGCCGTTGTTGGAGCTATTACTTCAGGTAAAGTTGACTGCACATCAATAGTACCAATTTGAAATTGACAGTGCCTTTGTCGTAGCAGGTAGGGCGATTTGTGTAGTGCAAGCGTTACCAAATATGTGCTGTTTTGTGTACCATTTTGTTGGTCTTACTCGCCTTGCACGCCCTCTACCGGGCTTAAACCCAAATTTTTAGAATCCAGATTAAAAAAAAACAAATAATATCCTCCTAGGCTGAAGTCCGGGCACCTGTATTAAACAAACCTTATTTACCATGGTGACTGGTAGATAGCGATTTAATAAAAAAAATAGTCTGGTAAGGCTGGTGCAGGCCCATCTGGGGTAGAAAAGGGTGGAGCTGGATTATACTATAGTACAGTGCTCGGAGACCGTAGATTTATCTGCCATTATTATTTCTTTAAACTTTTTCATATATTTACCCTAATGACACAAATAATAATGTAGGTAGCAGTAACAATCTTGTCAGATGATGAAAAGGCACTGTATATCTTTTTAATAAATGGCAGCTACACAAAAGTTCCCCTGAACGCAGTTACCGCGTAACGATAAAATATCTACCTTGAATGTATTTGTTAAATAATAAACCACACAACTAAACAGGATATAATTTTCGCCAGTTATAATTAAACCATATCATATTATCTAGTTTTGAATTTAGTATATTAGATAAAAGATAAAAAGAAACGAATAATATATCGGTTTTCAAAGCGTTAAACTAACGATAACGGATATAACTACTGTATCGTTAACCAAGAACGCGACCATAACGCAGTTCTACCAACGTAACAAACCCAACGCTCGAATCAAAGCTGTCAACATTCTTATAAGTCATGTCATGTGTTGGTGTTGCTTGGCTTGCTTGCTTTCAGCTTTCTTTACTTTGCTTGTACGCGCGTCGTCAGTCAATTGGACTGTTTATGTGTAGAAACGTCTATCGCATAACACACAAATCGTAACAACAAACTCGATTGTTAATAATAAACCGAAACAAGTCCTGTACAGTGCCAATAACAAGAGGATATTTGGGAAATATGTGAAAGTGACAGTAGCAAAATCGACATAGTTTTTGTGTGATTATAATGTTATTTCGCATATTTTCGAGTACCGTCAGTTAGTGTATCGGCGTTTATAGACAAGATGTTGCGCGTGAGGCATAGTTCTTGTGTAGTGGAGGACACTTGATCGGGAACACTATGTTCGAAGCGGGATAAGCGTACTCGATTATAGCACGATCAGCTATAATGCAACACGATTGTACGCAGGAGGGTGGAAGGAGCAGGTACGAGCGGCGGAAGCCAAGCAAGGTGCTGAAGATAGCGGAGAGTTTTACGAACTTGGACGAGACGGCGAAGTCGGGCCGTTACGTGCGAGGTCCACACTCGAAGTTGGGCCGGAGGTACCGGGATGGGGAGAACGGGAGCCGGACTAAGCGTACGGTGTGTTGTGATGATGATTGTGATAAGGAGTCCGGTGTGAGTGAGGATTGTGAGAGACTGGGTGACCGCCGGGTGACTGGGTCGTCATGCACGGCCCTCAGGACTGCTGTGGCAGCGCTCTACCCCTTCGACGACTTTATCCTGGAGAAAATTGGGACAGGATTCTTCTCCGAAGTTTTCAAAGTAAGTGCTGTTTGTATACCCGCTGTAGTTATACAAGCGCTGTTGATTTTGATTGTTACGGTGGTTATTTTGTGTAAGAATAGTACAATTTTGAATTCACATTCACATACTTGTGTAGGTAGAAGAAAATATTATAATACTTGCAAAAACATGTTAGTGATAACAAGATTTTTATTTGTATACCAACATTAGGTAGATGATTATAAATATCCTGTTGGCAATATCTTTTTTAAACCTGATTATATAACATGTAAACACTATTCAAAAAAATGCCAAATAAAAAGAAAAAAAAAAATTTTATTCCACAAAAAAAAAGCTAAAACTCAACCAGCTGTTACTGTGAATAAATTAGAAGACTAGACACTTTCAACAATCTCTTTATAGAAGTACCTACTGTTAAATAGAGTAAATAGTCTAGAGAAAAATGTCCAACAACTTCATAATTATGAGTACCATTCATTATTATGAACCTCTCGACCAATCGGCACCAGATCAGATTCTTACATACATGGTGGTTTATTCATAAACATTGCTAAAACTTAAGTAAAGTTTAGCGACTGTTTAACCATACATTTTCAATGTTTAATGTGTCTTAACGTTTATAAATAATCCCCCTAAACTCATACCTTCCATAGGGTAGGCAGAACCTACAGGACCCCACTTGACATCCTTACATACTTACAAGATTCTTATTCACAAGAAAATACAGTGATTGCATTTTTCTTTTCGGTATCAAATAATATTAAATATGTTCATTCAGTATCCCATTGAAACTTAAGGAATGACACAATATCCACAAATAGGTATATTATTGAATGTATAATATCCTCTAATAGACAGATTTCTGTGAATGAATAATATCATAATAATAAAGTTATAAACAAATGATGTAATTCTTAACAACAGTCATTCAAAATGCTTATTTTCTGACCACAATTTTGCAACAGAAAGTTTTCCTATCTTAAAGCAGACATTCCATATTGCTGAGCTGTCATGCGAAATTTATTATAATTAAACATAATATCTTGGCACTCCTTTCTCTAGTGAACCGTAAAGAAACAAAACGTATGTACATCCTTAATTATGCCACAAATATCTTCAATTAATATTGCCATTCCATTTGGCACCTTTTGTTACCTTACCATTTCACCGACAATGTTGGCACGGTGCCATCATTTTAATGGCCATGTATAGTAATTTATTGGGCATCTAAATATCTGCCCCTTGTACGTAGTCTCAACACTGTTATGAAGCCGCATAGCTGTAATATTTCTGTCATGTTGATACATTAATACTGGCGTTTCATTCAATACAAGTTTCATTTAATTTATTGATGTGAGAAAAACCGTCATTGGTTTCAGTATAGTTGTATTAAAATGAACTATCCATAAATTCTAGTTGGATGGTTAATAACCAGTAGTACTTGTGTTTTTGAAAGAATCATAATATATTGGTTGCCAATGTTAACCCCCAACTCATCCGCTAAAAGCATGAACCAGATCGGGGACACCAAAGAAAGAAAAAATTGCTTGAACAATGATGTGGCCGCCCATTGTAAATTTTGTAGTGTCAAATGTATTTATTTTGTTATGTTTTTTCTCGTGTACAATAAAATATATATTTAAATAAATAAATAAGTATCTTGAAAACTTTTGAATCAAAATGTAAAGTTGAACAACATAACATTCAAAAGTGATAACAATTTATGACTCACAGGATCACAAGCAAAACGTCATATGAGTGTGCGGAATGTAAAGTAGTAACAAGCAGCCATTTAAAAGTTCAGACAGCCATTCACTAATATGATTGCTCCTATCAAATCCACGCAAGTGACCTCATTGTTATTCAATAAATGATTAAAGTTGTGACATGAATATCTATTTAACAAACTGTTCAAAGTTTATAGTGTTTGCATTAGGGGAATTGAAGGCTGCAACCTTGGTAATGGCCTTGGAAACAATTTGTGCCATGAAGCCGAAAAAACTTGAATCGTAATTGTATGGTGGATTATCCTTTGACGTTAGAATGGTTTTGTTAGGTTTTTTTTTGTGGTTTTTATTGTTGCCATGTGACAACTACTATAGGGAAAACAATGTTGCAAAAAGTATTCAATCGGTTACTTTATTATTTAAAATTGTGTATAGAAAACAATTTTTTATCGTATGCTGTGGTTTTAATTACTAACTAGCCATTGTTAATTTTTCTTTTTATAAAGTATTAGAGCTAGAGATTATTGACTTCAAGCAAATATTTTAATAAAGCAAGTAAATGACAATACACCGCTGTTTTCGCTGGTTTTTCCAAAATCAGACAAAGGACACCAAAATAATGAATATGCATACTAAATTGAATATCACACAACATCACGGAATAAGTAATACTCTTTGTTCCAAATGGTATATACATATGTAATTTTAATACAAGTCTTTCGTTCAACTTATTTACACAACTGGCACCCTTAAGTGAAGTACATATTTCTGACACTGACATCATTTGATAATTATTAACATTGTCTGAAGCATGGAATTTCATGATGTTTAAAAGAATATACGTTTTCTTTGCTAGGTATGGTGATATGATATTGTGTACCTAACGGATGAGTCATAATGTTTAGCACATTCTATGTGATTATTTAATTAGTTTATTTTTTTCAGTCTGAACATGTCAATGACTTCTGTGACATCATATATGATACAATCTATATTTAGTTGTGATGTCTCAATTTTATTGTAAACAAACAAGCGTAGATAAAATGTTTGCACAATATTTTAGTTAGCATGTTTAAACGTAATATTTCGTCTGACCGCATACCTGAAATCGTCCACCTGCTAATACAACCTAACTTTTTAGTAAATAGCCAAAGACGTGACAAATACAAGGTATGTTCTAATCAGCTGACACGATTTCGTCATCAAAATACGTTTTGAAATGTAGAGTAAGCCAAGTTCGAATGGTCTTATCAATTAATTAATTCCATGTAAAAACGGGTACCTACTTATGTAATTTTATTATGAGCTACTTTCTTAATAGATTCCAATTGAAATAATTAATTAAACAGTTGTTTAACCTAATAAGAATGACTAACAAATATAACGCCATTTATTTACATAGCTATCGTCATGTTAGTTCTATGTCATGATGTATAGTACCACCATTTTCAGCGTGTCGATTACACATAGACAAGACTTCAAGAGATGAATACTGTAACATAATATCTATTGTGTGCAAATAAATATTTTAGATTGCATTGAATGGAGAAAAGATTTTCTTCAATGGGTTAGTTGCAAGCGACACTTGAAAATAAATAACACGGGTGTGACCGTGCAAATGTTTACAAACCGTCGCGGAAGACCAGGTAAAACGGTCCTACCAATAAGTGTAAGGGGTGCTTATACACTGGTTCGGGTCGACATGATTTGGCACAACCGGACCGGGTGGCAAAATCGAATTCACTATACTATTATAAGCTGAAGACTTTGTTTTTTTGTTTGAACGCGCTAATTTCTGGAACTGCCAGTCGGATTTGAGATTTTTTTTTTGCATTTGATAGCCTAATTATTGAGGAAGGTTATAGGCTATTTAACATCACGCTACGACCCTAAGAAGCCGAGCAAAAAGAAACAAAACCAGAAAAGAGGCGAAGCTAAAACAAAGTATAGCGCGGGCGGGCGATAATTTCACGCGAAAGAATTCGCTTGTAGAGGCTACTCTAAACTAAAGAAAAAAGAGAAACGATTTGAGTTTTTGTATGTTTGTTGGTTATGCTTTCGCGCTAAAAAGGCTTTACAGATTTGGCACATTAGTAGACCATGACCTGGGTTAGGACTTAGGATACTTTTTATCCCGATATTCCAAAACCGCGGGTGAAACCGCGGGGCGCAGCTATATAATATATTTTGACGACTGGCGGCGGTGCCGAATCGTGCGCCCCGAACAAGAGTGTAGCGCGCTTAAGAAAACTACGACTAAACATTGATCTCTTCCAATACGATTATGGTTATCATTTACTATCGATACTACCTAACTTTAATTCACATAGGAATTTAATCGAGCATTGAGCCCATATAAAAGTCATAATTTTAAACCTTCATAGTTTTTATAGCTCGTAGGTTATTGTAATCGTAAGTTTATATTTCCTGCGTTTAACTACGACGAATCTAGAATCGTACGGAAAAGGAAATGTCGTCAGCAAATGGAATAGTCTTAAAGCCTATTGTACTGCCAAGGTTGATGTCGCTGGATAGTTTCGATGATAGATTGCATGTTTACTTGGGTTACACGCATGTGTTACTTCGTATCAAAAGCCCTGAGAATTGAACTGCACCCAATCTGAATCATTTTGAAGGATATTGCTAATCCATTGAATTAAATGTTCCAAAAATTTGTCTGCTCAACAACGTAAATAACGCAATGAATGTTGTTGAACTGTCAAAATGATTGCTACTGAAGTGTGTTACGCAATTACCCCGCCGATTTTACCACCCAGACAAGCTTTGACACCCCATTTCACTACATAAGGGGTTGATTTAATAAATAAAAAGTATTTTATCATACTTGTGTGTGTATGTCCTTCCTCAGGGTGCAAACTATCTGCCAATTCTGAACAAAATCGGTTTTGCAATTAAGCCGCGAAGACTTAACAAACAAACACAGACAGATAGAGGCATTTTCGCATTAAAATATTAGCATGGCATTATGAAAATTGATAGCGCTTCTGTTACTAAGAGGTAAAAACACTACTTGCAAGGCATACGAAGTCTGAAAAATGTTTTGTTGACAGAAAAGTGGGCCAAGTTCGCGATATTTTGAACAAATTATTACTGGAAACGTTGACAATGTTAATTAACTGTGTTCTTTTCTACAATGAACTCCAGTCTTAGTTATTTTGCTTAAGATATCTTATACCTACGTATGTACGCATAATTTACCAGAGAATTTTCCAGTACATCGAACTTGAGGTCATCAATCATAAAAACGCGGCGTTTGCGCAATCAAGGACCTAACTTAGTTTTTGTTTATTAAGAAATTTTTCGAATAAAAAGTTAACGACTCGGACTCGTATCGAAATTGTTTTTGGTGCCTACACTGTCGAATTTTATTACATTTTGATAGCAATACATGTTCGCGATTTAACACGCTCAATGTGCCAAGTATTCGTTCTAAACTTCTACACCGACAATGAACGTTAATCCTTTTTACTGTTTAATAAACTGTTTGTCCTAAATCGTTGACAAGCAAGAAGTCGGAATTAAATGTATGGGGCTTCGACACGCAATTCTGCAAATGATTCGGTGAAAGAAAAGCTACTTAAAATAAAACTAGAAAGGCAGGTATCTACCGAAGAGAGCTAATCAACTGTTCGATTGATGGTAGAAGTAGAAACTGCTTTTATTTGATTACCAGCTTTTGCGCGCGGCTTCGCATGCGTTGGAAATTATCCCACGGAAATGTACTACTACGTTTAATAGATCTTTTTTAGAGGAATAAATGCGTAATACATTGTTTTCATATAACGTTTACGCAGCGCACGCCAGTAAAGCCGAGTCGGCATGCTTTTTTCCGATATCTTCAACAATCATCGTATATTTCAGCGAATTTACACAAAACCTTCCACCAACCCGCGGTGTACCGCACGGGGTGAACTATGGCCCTCCTCCTCACAGAGAGGAGGCCCGTGTTCCAGCCGTGGGAACATTATAGGTTGATTATAATTACACAAAACCTTAATGAATTATACACTCAAAACTTCCTAATAAATAACTCAGTCCATTGGTGAAAATCGCGTTCAGACAGACTGACGTTTTATAATAATGTAGACACTTACAGTTAAAGTAGCGCTGCAGCACTCTAATCAGTTTCATTTCAAGCTGTAAATGGGGAAGAGAATCGAGTGCATAGATTCTAGCTCTACTTACTAACACAGAATAACATATTATTACCTTGCTTGACTTCAATTGCGCTGTCGTTAACGAACGGAAATAAATCGTTTACTGAAACTTCTGTTCAATCCATCGATTAACATTGCTATGCTTAAATCATAAATCAGTTGAATAAGGTTAATAAAATACGATCTAGATTGCGTTTTATTAAATTTATATTAAAACTGCATTTAATTTATCTGAATGATTTCAAAACCTCGTGGTCATCATTTTAGTTATATTCTGTTTGACATTTTGGTTTGAATGTGTTGAAAAACACGTTGGAATTAGTAGTTTTGCAACAAATATCGAGCAAGGACACCTTGATGTGTTATGCCAAAATTAACACAACCTGTTTTGAGAATATTAACAACTAAATCTTGCTCAATTTAACCACGTTTCCTCAAAATATTAAACAAAATTAAAAAGGTAACGTGCTAATTGAAAGTCGGCAGATCAAGGGTAGCTAATTTATAATTTAGATGCATATTTGAATGCATATGATGCATTAAATTATTAATTAAAGATTCACATTAAAATATTAAATCATTATATATTATCATAATCATTTTTTATTTTTTTATTTCTATAAAACGAATCAAATACGATATTAAATCACCGCAACGAAAAAGTTGTCGTTAATTACCAAAACCAAGGGCAATGTCTGCAATGACCGAATGACCTTTGCTATAAAACCACAGACTGCCTTTTTGAAGAAAAAAACCACATTGTTTTTTTTTAAATATCTGTTTATGTACACAACAACAGACTGAGATCAGTAACTGGGTCCTTACCTGCATTTAAGCGACAATCTTTAATCTCAGGCAATTGTCTTCCATCTGCCACATTATGGTCTTGCAACATGTAATTTTAAGTAATCACCTTAGCTACCATATGCAATCTGCCTAGTCTTACCCCTTGGTACGACTGGTGGTCAGACTTTTGGGCTTCTGACTACCCGTAACGACTGTCAAGGGTCCGTGCCTTGGAGAGCACGTTAAGCAGCACTTAACATGTTCTCCAAAGCACCGAGGGGTCTCGGTATTACCCATCCACGGGCCGACCTCGGCAAGCAATGCTTAACCCTAAACCCGACCCTTACGGCTGTTATTATTTAGCCATGAGTCCCAACAACTATCTTCCACATGATGGTCTTGAAACATGATTTTAAAGTAATCACCACAGACTACCATCTATTTACAACAATAAGTAGCCATGCCCTCCCGTGTGCGAGGAAGCAATGATTCATTCAAAGTCAGGATATAACCTTGATGCAAAACGCAAGGTTCGCTACTCTTGCGGTTTATAAATCACTTAATTATGGTTCACCACGTGTGGTGCAGCTCTATAATTCTTTATAGAGTGAGAGTGTGGTGAGCATTTCTTTTCCATTTAGAAAACTTGATTATAATTTTTGGGTTATAAATCTTGCAATAAGTGATGGAGCTTAACTTATTAAGGAACTACTAAAGAAAAATATTATAAAAATAACATTTGGATAGACACAAACCAAAACACACATATGCACAATTAAATGATAACAAATTACATAAATAATTTAAAAACCAGACAACATTTAACATCAAAAAACTTTAAACTGGTTTTCACGGAACAAGTATTAAATTCAAATTAACGCTAACTAAGCAGTCTTCCTAAGTCGCAAGAGTTAACTCCATGACAAAACAGATTGTGCGGAGCCGAGGACCAGAATCTGCATTTTAATGAAAATTACGAAACTTCTCCGACTTCTACTAATTTCTACTAATAAAGTGATCCTTGGATCCGCATAGTAAATACCAATTTATTCAAATATACGAAACATGGTCTTAAATCGTTGACTCAATACGAATACAAGAAAGTGACCGCACAATACTATGCGTTTTATTATGTAACATGAACTACATAATTGGTTACGTATTTGTGTTTTGGTAGTAACATTCACACAACGTATGTGCTAATTCGAGGAAACACATTTTGTACTTAAAAGATGCTCGTGAATCTCTAATCTAGTTTGTAATTGCATTTATCATGCAGCACGAGTAAATCTAGTTACGCCTTTAAGTAGCCAAACTATTAAATAAAACGTGTTTTGGACTAATACATAGGTTTTTTTTTTGTGAAAAAGTTACGTGCTTAAGCCACGACCTTTGCCTTTTTGTTGCTGTCATTTGCACTGTGCGTCTTTCAATTGGTTTTTTCTACATTTGTGCAAGCAATACGAAATTGAAAGCGAAAAAATTTTAATACGGCTTAATTTCCGGGTCGGCTCCCTTCTCACGTAATCTTTGAATGTGCTCCTAATAAGCTTACAATAAACGACTCAAATCCGTTTGAAGTAGGAATATTAGGAGACAAAAAATGTCGGACCCAAATGAATCTAATGGCAAATTATGCACGGACGAGCTTGATAAAAGATTTTTTAAAAAAGTATCACAAAAGTAAATCTAATTTACTCAAAAGAGCAAATTCTTTCGCGTCCCAACTCAAGGCAAGACATAAATTAAATTCCGTCTAGGATATCACCTTCAAACAACCAACAGAATAGGTTATAAATGCACAAGCAATCATAAGTGATATGAGGACGTTACTAATTGCAATGACATTTCATACCATGCTTAAAACATGTGTTTATTACACTCAGCCCTTTTAATGCATCCCCTGTAAAGATTAGAGCTTGCGAAAAAGGAATATGCGCTTTTAGTAGTGTAATGGATATTATTTTTGCATGTTTAGGGATAGCTTCGATGTTTCTGTCGTATTTTTTTAATTGTAATTCTTTGCGGTTACCGAAGTCAACTTTTTTATTCAAGTCTTCACTAGTTTGGGTAGCGATATCAGCGACTAATAAATCTACCTAATCTCTCTTGGTCTTGTGGAAACTGGAACAAGTCTTCAGGTTTAATTATTCAGGATTCAGACCCTGCGATGTTACAGTAACCGGTAATCATAATTTTCGAGATATTAACGGCAGTGTTATCTTTAGTGGCATCTGTTAAGGAGGGTTTAATTAGAATTGAGCAGCTGCTACTGATCAACGAATACTATACGATTTCCGCTATTATTCCGAACTGTTAATACCAACTAGCAATTATGGATATATATATAACTGGATCTGTTATCTTGTTGTATGCAATGCTATTTCTGTTGTCCTCCATAAAAATTTAAACAAATTGTAAAACATCTCCAAAATTCGCACTACTAGTGTAACGAATAAATTTTGTCAATTAGTAATGCAAGTCTGCGAACAAAACAACTCAAACCAGCTAATTACTATGAACAGCGTCTGAAGTGAATTTTAAATTAGCTACGCCACTGTCACACCGAAACCTAAATCTTAAGTCAAGTTTGACAAGTAAATTATTTGCCAAATTACTCTCTATTTTTTAAGTGATTAAGGCGTTATATCCAATGAATGAACACGAGCATCCACATGAGATTTCTCAGAAGTATCCTTTGCGGAACTAAAATGTTTTGAAGACATAATCTTGCTATATTTAAAAACTTCTTCTTGACCTGATTATCCAACGCTTTGAACTAGATCCAAGATGTCTTTCTGAAAATACTCTTTGCTCCTATCTTGCCTTGCCAAGCACCTTTGACCAAATTCCCATCGGCGATGGTTCTAGAAGCAGTTCCAAAATCTGCATCACCCATTCTCCCTACCGCGTCCAATTTGACCGGTTTCTATCCGTTTTTGGGTTAATGTTGTTGCGCCGGTTGATATCGGATGTCAACCTTGCTTCGAAGGTTATTCGTATTATCGTGTATTTTGATGACTGAACTGTCGCTGTTACGGTGACTTGGTCTAGGATAATGACCCATTACGACCAGTTTGCCTTGGAACATCAGCTGGTTGGCTTCACGTATTGATTTTTATCATTGAGGTGTGGTAGGTATCGTATCCGTTGTGTCCCTTTGCCGCGTCATAGAGGTGAATTATGTTTTGGTCGCTATGTGATTTGAACTTCAAAATACCGAAGATTGAGTTATAATATTTACTTGCAAGAGCATTTTGTAATTAATGTAATATAACGAAAAAACGTCTTGACTATAAAACTCCTAGGATTACAGCCGTAAAATTTCGTCAAATTAGTTTTTCTGCTAACGACTATCATTAGGTTTCTTTCCATTCCTAGGTAAATAAAGTATGTTTACCTTTATGACTGAACTAATTAACTGTTGGACATTCCACATGAGTTTGATGTTTATTTTCCAGAAGTAATAATGCTAAAAGTTTTACTGTTACATGACCTTTTAATGTATACGTTGTAAAAGTTGTGTCATGTACTCTAAAGTGAACAGCTTTCTTTGATTCAGCAAATTGATAAATTCAAAAATTGCGTTCATATTGTAAAAGTGGTCCTTCTGCGCAACTTTAGTTTTAATCGTCCTTTTACTAATAAAAGTACAACATACCCCACATTCCGGCTCATGATAATACATGAACATATACATCCCGAGAGCTTTCCCATGACAAACGACACAGGATTAAGTCGTAACATTCAGAAGACCTAACCCCGGTAAGCATCATGAATCACGCACAAATCTAGCAGTTTATCATTCAGCCCATAAATAGTTAATTGTTAATCTCGACGTCTAGAATAAACCAACTGGGGATTAGTCTAAACCGTTGCACGTTGCGACGTTCTTGGGCTGAATCATTCAGGTATTCAAAATCCATATTTATATCGCTGGTGATCGTCCACTTGGCTTTTTGTGGGTATAACATAAAACATTATCTTAATTTATGATGTCAACGAAAGGATGGACAGCATCTATTATTACCTAATTGTCGTAATACTTGTTGTTTTCGGTGTTATTTTTAGATTAGTGTATTTTGGACTGTATTCAAATAAATGTGTCCATGAGCAATGTCAGCGCTGTTGTAGGAAAGTTTACCAATTTTCGGCAATGATTCTGGAAAAGTTTTCCAAATGTTTACTTGATATCTGCACCGAAGTCTGTCGACTTTATATCGTCAGTTAATTTTTAATGTATCTTTCAGATATTGTCCATAGTTGATGATAACTGCCTAAGGAGTCCAATCGTGGAACTTGAAATTATAATGTAAAGCAGTATTTGTCTTTGTTTTCATCGTCAGACGTTGCTCCTCGAGCCCCATTTAAATTAGCTGTTAGTTTATTCTCTCGTTTACTTGCTCGTCTCGGTTTCGATTGCTTTGTTGTATCAAGATAATCTTCGCGAGATAATCACCTGTTTACTTAATGTTAATGTACATTTTCTCTACTCGCAGCCATGTTTATACGCTTATTCCTTATAAATCACCTAATTAACATACTTCCAATAGAAGTTAATTTTCCTAGATTACACTGTCATTTAAGTACCTTTATAACTCCATAAAACTTATATTTTATCATTATTAGGTGCTTTAGCATCTATGATAATGTGGCTATAGATGAGAAGCTGGACAAAATATAAAATTCTATTTTAATATGTTTCATTATCTTGCTCGTGGTGTGCTATTAAGATTTTTTCGTATTCTTCCAAGACAAAGCTAGTTGCAATTAGTTAAGGGTCATTAAAATTTCATGCGAGAACAATTTCCTAATTAGCCACGTGGGATATTTCTTAGGAAATTATATAACCTTGTATATTAGAAGGAGCCGGATTTTCTCTTGGTTTTCTTGAAATGGAAAGTGTTGCTCGACAATTGTTTTGCTGCATAAGTACTAAGTACGACGTAAGAACATGAGTTCGCACCATAAATTGTACGTGTGTTATTTGAATTAACATTGTTAGTTAGTTCATTAACTTTGTTGCTAAGGCACTGTAGCTCTGTGTTAGGTTCCTATGACCAATCTGCCTTAGGCATTTGAGGCGTGACGCTTAAAGTTTAAAGTTACTAATACGGTTTCATATTTTATTCTTTTTCCTATTTAATATTATGTTTATTACAAAATTTATTACTAAATTCAGTTTCTTATCATAGCATAGAATTAGTTACAGCAAGCCACAATACGGTGGTTTTCCAAAGTGCTTTATTGGTATTTGAATAATCGTATTATTAGTGAAGTACTTATGAAGCACAAACATATAGACTCTAATCTGAATTCCTATATTTACCACAACATTGATAGGTATCGAGTAAAAATAAATGGTAGGTGTCATTAGCGTCGGAGTATTTTTCACTGCTTCATTTTACATTGCAGAACCGAATTTATAAAAAAATCACCTCTGCCATACGATTATGAGAGACCACACCGGTTACGTTATTTTTGTAACAGCTGACATCTCGATTAAAAGCGTATTCACTCCATAAGGTGTTACATCCATTATTCAAGTTGAATATCAAACAAACAAGTCATAAAAACTTTCCTCAAGACCATGATTGTGCATGACATGGCTTGTTCAGTTTCGACTGAAGAATGGCCATAGTCCGCACATTTATATTGGAAAGTTGTCAGCAGCATTGATGGAAATCTCTCGCAGTGAAAGTAATGTTACATCTGGATGTTAAATACTGTACTTAATTTTCCTAGTTTCCCTCATATGATATGCGGAAACTGTAACGGTTGTGGATAGATAAGACCACGGAGTGGTTATCTAGTAAGAATGTGTGTAATGTTTGTAGAGGTGTGCGCTCCAAGAATTGTTCAGAGAATTTCAAGCGATTGTAATCGCCATTCGTAACGTTTTAGTGTGGCGTATTACGTTAAAATGCTAAATAAATTGTATCGCTTCGTTGAGATTGATAATAGTTGCTAAACTATTACAAAATTACCGATTAACTTTTTGCTCCACATTACTTAGAAGCGTTTCGAACTCCCCTGCTGTGTGGCTAAGAATGTTATACTCCCGTAACTTTCTTCATACTCTCAAAGGATAATCCAACGTAAGCCCCCTTCGCTCGTTCAAGAGCATCCACAGCGGTTAGCTTGTTGCCTCCTATATCGGGTTTCGCTTGATCCTTTAACTTTACGCCAACAATGCCTTCAAAGTGATACACTTGATCGTCTTCTTTCCAAAGCTATCGCTACACTATCGCTATCGCTACACCACCCAGTTTCCACCCTAAGATTCGCACCTTGATTCCAGCAAGAATATGTAGTTATTATTCAACGTACGCAATTACGCACAGGTTACATGTCCTATTACGTGTGCATGTACGAAGAGTACCAGTTTTATTTTATTGCTTACCGCTCCGGTTGGTATGCGATAAGATTCAGACGCACCTGATAATAAATGTACTATTAAAATTACTATTATGACTACTAATAGTATGCTAGAAACTATCTCGAATCGATCTACGGTCTTCCAACTAAGTTTTATTATGTTCTAGAACTTGTTAATAATTGTAAATTCGACACCGTGAAGTCCTATGTTATAAATCCTCTTCATCTCTGGTGAAGAATTGGCGCCGCTTTCGCATAAATCTGGAGTTTTTTTTTTTTTTTTTCGTTTTTATTAAAGAACTTGGTAATCAAACGTCTCTACTGAAAAAGTCCATTATATTACTTAGGGAAGTTACGATTTTGATGAGTTGTTAGCGTCGTTTCTTGGATTTAAGCAGACGCTTTATTTGTGAGGGCTTCGTAATTTTTATGATTAATTAATATCTTCTCGGATACCTTGTTAAACGCAGTTTCTGCCAAGAATATAACTTCCCATCAATTATTTAATAAACCCTCATACTTCTGGCATAGGATAGGATAGAGATGAGTGGTATAAAGTTTAGTTGCTCAGGTCAGGTAGCAACTTCAAACTTTGATAATATCTTGTCCTCGTATAATAAGAAGATCCTCCCTGAATTGGGAACACAGAGTACCATATTGTCTTAGTCTTGCTTTATACTTCATGTTCGGCTACTGGTTTTCCCTTAGTTTATTCACCGACCAACATTTCACGTTGAATATAAAATCAATCCACTCAATTCAAATACGTTTGCTCCCAAACAAAATCCTTTTTTTCTTTGCCGAAAAAATCAGGGCTCCCTACCAGCAGCGTTCAATTACCTAAATTGATGTGTGCAGCACACAGATCCTGTCGAACGAGTCCGGGGCCCTTCGTCAGTTTAATTCAATCAATTTGACTACGACTCCACGTCACGTGTATATTTTGCTTTTAATTGTGTACTAACCAGCTTACGTTTTGATTCTAAAACGCCCAAGGGAAATTGTCTGTCTGCGAAAGGGTCTTTAACAGGTTTTCTGGAATCAATTTCTTATTATTTCTGCAAAGAAATTGATGTAGGGTCTAGGGATCGTCGAATTTTGATTGCTTTTCAATTTTAAGTGTTTTGAAAACATCTTTCAATTGCGTTATTGCAGAGAGTGAATACATGTTTCGTTTCGTGAATACATAGTCAGTTGTGGTAGTGATCTGAAGCGAGTCTATGAATTATACAATTAGACACACATTTCTGTTAACAATAAATGGTCATCTTTTGGAAACTCGTTAAGTTTGGTCCGAAGTAGACAATAGTTATGTTAATTTGCGAACAAGAACTAGTATTTACCTCTTACTTTGTAACTACCATTCGGTTTTCTTTTTGACTAAAGTTTTCGCTTTATTACAATTCGGTTTGGCCTTAATTATCTTGTCCGAGTACGTTCTAGACATTCATCTTTCGCCTTTATAAAAGTCGGAATGGGAACAGACATAACCTTATTACGTCGTAAAACCTCGGCAGAATCGCCATAAAACATGTTAGTCTCATCTCGGCTTCTTATCCGTGAGAATCTTACAACAATGGCAATCGTCATTAAATACTAATTGCTGTTTAAAATGACAAGCTGAAATCAACTCTTTTTGTTATCTCATTCGTGGTTTAAATTGCCTTATTCTTTTTAATATTACACTTTTTCGTCAATTTCAGAACGTATAATTCCGTAATTTTTGCAACGTTTTACGTACCTAGTTCTTTTGTTTTTAATTTAAACACGTTTCAAAGTCCTTGTTTTTGTAAAATCAATTGTTTTATTTAGTTTCGAGGATTGTTTTTAAAATATTCATGTTACAATGGCATTGAAATTTTATGCTCTTGGCGATTTTGTAAATAAATTATGAAAATCGTCACACCATTATTGAGTTACTTGTCGCTGGTGATTTTGTGTTAGTAAGCCGGTAATTACTGCTAAATGTGGCTTTGATAGAGCATCGCCAGTCCAATTAGTGTTAGTGCCACTTGAAGCATGCTCATCCTGTGCTTAATAAACTACCTTACAAATTACAATACAGCCAGACAACTTCACTTTTCTCAGTTTATACATTTATTTTCGCACTTATAACTCCAACCATAGCTAATGACATTAATGTAAGAGGTGTCAACTGCTAATAATTACGTATACTTATACACTTATTTTTTATTCTCGTAACGGGTTTAAATGATAAGTTATTAAGTTATGCTGCGTTGCGTTTCGTAACTGTCGCATAATTTCAAGTATTAAAGGTATAAGCGACCTTCATACATCAGCCTGTTCAAAGAATATTTTTCATTTTGCAAATATAAAAGGTACTCATATAACTATCGATTTTGACGATCTTTTTAATGTTTACCATATCTTAAGGCAAAGATCTGTGTAGTTTATTTCTTCATTACATATTTCTATTTGTAAAAGAAAAATAACAAGAAAACGTTTTCTCTGATGCTTTCTTTATCTATGCCACAATAAGCCAGTAATGTTCACAATGAACAATTAAATTTTTTTCATACCTACCATTATTTCTTACAAACCCTTATAAAGCCCTATATACCCTTATTAAATCATCAATCGACATAATCACGGTAAACAAAAGACGCATTAGATGCATTACGCAACTCGTATGATTCAATAAACAATGTAATAGTTACATCAGTCACTAGTGCCAAACAAAATTGTACAAGTTTTGGACAATCAATTTCCACAATTTGTTAGTAGAAGTATGAAACCGCGACGCGTTCGCATGAGCAGACTGACAATAAAGTTGGATCTTGAAGTTGTTTATCAAATTAGGAGGCAGCTACGAAATTGTTTGTGAAATATTCGTGTGCCCAATTTTTGTTTCTTCTTCTTCGTGTCGCTGGCACGGCTTTTCTTTTTTTTTGTGGATGGGAAATCATCAAATGATCCCTCCCGCTCCGAGTGGAGCAGAAGGGAGTGTCAGACTCTTACTGACTAAAACCCACCCGTGTTCCTTCCTTAGCCCTTTATGTACCAGGGCAGCGGTAACCCTTTCGGACGAGCCCGCTACCCCGGCAGGCTTCGGCCCTGTCGGGCCCCGTCATTCATGCTGACATCTCTTTGAGGCACGGCTGTATTTTAAATCTTCTTAAATCCAAAACTTTGCCACTTTCACGGCGTTGTCGGTGGCAGCGCATAGGTCACTTTGACTGCAAGTTTTGGGACATTAAGGGCAGGTGCATAGGAGGTGGAGCATGGTTTATGACATAACTACATACATACGACATAATTTTTGTATTATTGATCAGGTTTCATTTAAAGGCTTCATCACCAATCTCTAAAGATAATATTTCGGTGGAACGAACTAAAGAATCATCCAAATAAACTGCATATGTTGACGGACAGTTACAGTAATCTTACCATGTCTTTTTATTAAAGACTTAATGATCAGAAACGTTCAACGAACCACAGGTCAATGATCATAACCAACACAGACATTTGATTGACAACTTAGCATGTTTAAGTCTTAACTGATGATAATCCAAGGCGTGATCTAAGATGGTGCACGTAAAGGTGCATTCATTCGCAGATGTTCGTTTCTCCTTTGGCATTCGAATCTCGTAAAACAATTATCAATTAATCACACAAGCATCTAATATTTATTTCTTAATCGTTCAATAACAAATTATTATATCGAATGTATTACCTAGCTGATGTCACTGCCAACATTCCTCAAACACTACTGTCTGATACTGCCGGAACAATCAATATGAACTCTGTTTACCCCTCGATATTTGGCAGCTATGTGACCGTCAGAAGGTAGATCGGAATTCCTGCCAGAGTCTACTACGATAAAGCGATGCCAAAAGGAAGGGAATTAATCTCGGAGGGACTTACTCTGCCACATTCTTAACACAGCACTCCGTGTCTTCTGTAAGCCAGAATATAGAGAACTCAACGGAAACACCAACTAGTGATATTTGCAGCCTCAGACAAGATAAAATCTCTTTCAATTCCCACAGAACTAATATATATTTGTAGACAAATTGAACAGGAAATCATTTTCAGGCGGTTTGACGACGTGCATTTTCATAAGTCGCTGCTGACAGGCTAGATTTTAATATTATTTTTCACATCGATGTTTGAAAAAAAGGACCTTTTGAAATGGGGTATGAATTTTCTTGGAGCCGGTTTTATTTCTGCGCATCTGCTTTTGCTTACAACACGATTGTGCCATTATTCAAAATAGTTAAGTAATATTGGAAATGCCTGACATTCTGTGCTTCGAAAAGCAAATAAACTGGTCAAGACACATATTGGTTTCTTAAATGTACTTATCCATATCGATTGACCTCAATTAACAATGCGGAATTCACTATAACATCAAGACATGTTGCGTTTTGGTACAAGAATTTTATCAAGCTATCTTTATAATCCTCTAATCGGTTGCCGCAACGCTGGCGAGACACACAATAGATATAACTCCTGTAACAAAAGCGACAATTTGTACGCGATTGCAAGAACAAAGCGCACTTCAGCAAAAGTGGCAAAGTGCAGAAGACATTTAACTTTTGAGCTTTAATTTACTGCCGGAGGAGGAAGACAAATATTAATAGAGGAAGTCTTAAAAATATTTTCGCACGAGATTCGTCTAGAACAAAAACGTGTACCGGCAACAGTTTCGCCTTTTTGTCTACAGCATCATTAAATAATCGTTGCATAACATTAACAGTTGCACACAACAATTCCATATAAACAAAAATTACGACATCCTACAAAAGTTACATAAAAAATATTTACAATACACGTGGGACCCAACGTGTGTACGAAACTTTCACGCGACACTCTCGTTAGACTTTCGCCGGTAATTAAACCTGGCAGTAGAACAATAGCAAGTATAAGAAGCAGATCTCTAACGTACAGCCGATGTTGCTATTAATTGTCTATCGAATCGCCCACGCTTTCTAACACCGTACCATGTAAGTAAACTCACTACATTTTCACTGTAAGAAACTAAAACCCGTGTTAGATCGACACGAACAAATGAGATTGATGAGGCAAACGAGACTGCACACGATGGTAACGCAGGTGATGCTAAAAAATCAAGTGAATGAACAACGTGCACGTATGTAACAATGGCAATATTTTTTGCCCAAGGTTCGCCGGTAGAAAGTGTTTGAACGGCTTAAAGATTAAACTTTATGGCATCTCGTTTGATAACAATGGCCAATTTAGCTGGTGAATTGTGTTTTTCATTGAATTTTATTATGTTCGAGTGCCGAATTTAATGTGAATCGATATTTTGTCCACCGGTGGGGGGCATTAAAAGCCAAACCTCATTGAAGAAATTTTCTAGAAGCAAGAATATATTCAGCAGTTTATTTTATTCAAATGAGCGAATGATTAAATACAAACAAAGAGTCTGTTAAATTTTATCAGCCGCGATGCTTACAAGAAATCTATTATCTAATCAATACTACAGCACGCATGATTAAAACCAGCTTAAATGTCCATTAATTTGTACTCTTTTCCCACAGTTGATAAACAGTGTCATTTCCATATATTTCCGGGCTCATATCAGATATTAGAACAAGGGAGTCAATATGGTCGCAATTCAGAATACTGATCTTAAATCACATTGTACAGACATCATAGATTACGTGACATATGTACCTACAGATAGTCAGGTTCTTTACTGAACATGTGCTATCTCTAAATATAAAATTATTTAATATTTTGCAACATAACTTCACCGGCGAATAATTCTTTTTATCTTATTAATTGGTAATTAATCGCATCGGCTAAATTTCATGCGGTGCATATTATGATAGAAGTTGCTTAGGCAAATGGAACGTACACAAGTTAGTAGTTTATGGGTTAGAGTGTACAATTGCAATATTTAAACTCAATTTATTATTATACGCAACTTATTATTTAGAACAATCATCTTGTAGTTTTGATAGTTATGTCATTCCGTGTGAAATCATTGGTACTGAAAACGACAAGGTGAGTCTTAGGTAGCCACATAGCCAGGGGGTGTACTCTCTAAGTCCGTCATCAAACATACGAGCACGTACAAAAGTTGTTATCCGTCAAAAAAAGCAACAAAATATTTTTTTCGGACGGGCAGAAACACATCGGGATTAGAGACAACTGTCAAATCGTGTTGTCATTAATTCTTAGTTCGGGCTCCGAACTAATCTTATCTACGTAAGTGATACAATGTATGAAACTTTGTGCGAAACTACGGATTTCGTGATTAGACAGTAGACCCCCCCCGTTGTTGACTATATAACTTTCGCTAGAGAAGTTTGTCCTTTCTGTGTTTCTAACTCTACACAGACGCTTGAACATTAGGTCATGTTATGATAGCAAAATAACAGTCATAAATTATACGAACGTTACTATTAAAGATACATAAAAACCGTAGTGACTTCATTATGGCAAATGTTGCCAAATTATACCTTTAAAGAAAAGCATAAAATTAATATAAACTGGCTATTTTGCCACTGTTCAAACTGCCGTCAATAAATCATTAATAAGTATTAGTTTTTATACTTTCTCATGTGTTGCTTCCGTCAGACCATTGACGAAAGACAAATTGGCCGTTTCCATGTTATTAATTTCGTTTTCACTTGCAATTATCTATTTGCCATGTGTTTTGGCCACGTATCACTTCCCGTTGATGTTATAAAAGGCTGCATTCATCAATTACAAAGTTAATTCAATATGTGCAAGATCATCGTCTGAAGGCGCTGGCTGTCTGAATTGTTTGAAAAAGAAGATCATAATAATCATAGATTCCAGGAAGCCACTTCCCGTAATCTAGTCGCAATCTCATCTCAGCGACAATTAATGGCAAGAACTCGTCCAAAAAGTAGGGAAAAAGAGGTATTTTTGACAGATTGAGTCTGAGATCAGTCCATAGATAAGGATAATTATAATAGCTTGAAAGATTGATAACGACTGTGAGATAGGGAACTATAAATTCCAAATCATTTAAGTAAAGCATTCAATTTTCCTTGATAATTGATGAACCTAGTACTTTTAATCTAATCAGAAGTCGGGCTTATTGATATTAGCGCATAGTATTTACAGTAGGCAGTCGCAGGTATATAAATGAAGGAGGAAATGGCTAGATAAACCATCGCTAATCTCTTTGAACTTGTGATAGTGATATATTATGATATTGTCAATTAATAAGATAACACTAAAGTATGGGCATATTATGTCAGGTCTGGCTATAAACTGTACACGAATAGAGCTAAATATGAGGACTCTTAATGGACGATAAGAATTTAAGGTGTCATTGATGGAAGATCAAAGCTCAAAGCATTGGAAGCTGCTTCCCAATAATTATTTGTCTTAGGTAAATGCTTTCTCGCCTTTTACGCACCAAAACGGAAAGAGAGATAGCGATTGTTTCATTTTGAGAACCGCAATTATTAATATAGCCCCAATATCTTCGAGTTTTTGGCGAAATTTTCGCATCGTATTATAAAATACTGCCGCAGTTGCCTCAGTCTCTTAAGTTAGAAATCTCATGCATAGCTGATCCGATTTCCTCATTACTTACTAATTGAACTCATGGTTAGTAGTTTTTTACACTTCTTTCTAGACAGCATTGTTATTAAATCTGCACTTGATTAAAGAAAATGTGGAGCGTACGATCTTCCGCAAGTTGTAAAAACTGAGGGTAAGGAACGCTCACAATGTTTTTAATATTCCTGGTTGTTACGTCTAAAACGTTTTTGTTACTGCGCAAAAAGTGTGGTAATGCCTTGAACGCACTCATTGGGTGATAAAAAGTTGAATTATTCATAAATTTATCTTCTTTATTCCGAGTTATTTCCCAATTTTTGCCTGTAGCTACTAGAAGTCATTGGAATGCTTCCTGGTGAAGGCCTGTTTAATTTCATCAAGTAGGCTTACTTTGATCAAGTCTAAGCACAAATCCTTTTCCTGATCAGCTTCTAAGCTATCAAAGAAGATGCTTCTGCTTTTTCATTTATATTGGAACCTGGAAGTGTTCTGTCTTGCTTCATTATTTATGGTCTTAAGTTCTCTTCGATATTGATAGTTCATAACTCCTGGGTATCATATATATGTATATGCTTTTGTCAAAGATTTGTTGAATGTGCAACGTTATTGTGTATAATCTGTATTGTAACTCGATTATCAGCTATGTGTATACGTAACAACGTGAGCGTAGACGCCAGGTTTGTTTCGAAATGTCCCGAAATACACACACAAATCATACAGCGCCTAAATACACAAGATCTAGAACGCACGATCTCCAAGTAGTACTTATATTAAAAGCGTTTTATTGTACAGGGTGAAAATTTTAATAGAAAAATAACACATGCAAATCATTGCTTTCAAAGCCAAGACCCTCCATTTAATATTCCGTTTCTATTATAGCTTTATGCCCACAATAAAACCGTCTTGGGTCTCGTACCGAACAAAATCAAATGTCATATTACTATATCTACTTTCTATTCATGCATATTCTTCAGTACAAGTGCTCTTTGTCCGGCAATGGGCACCAACCGGTCTGACCTCTGAAAGCACCTGATTGTAAGTTGCGTTATTCTTGTTTTATATGAAGAAGACTATTTTGATTGGGTAATTTTGCTGGTAATGGTTAGATCCAAGAAAAATACCAAAAAGGTTCATTACCTCGTTCAAAACACGGAAGCCTCATTACATCTAGGTCTTAACATCTTGCGTAAGCTGTTACCCAAAGTACTAGGTTAGTCATTTTGCGATCTGGCCTTGAAACACAACATGAGCTTTATACTAGCATGGTCCATAGACAACAATGGTTGCGCCGGCGCTTAGCCCGGGTCATTGACCGCTGCACGGGTCGAACCGCGAGTTTTCTTAAACCGATCCGCTTATTAGGCATTCTGTAGAAGCAAGCTGGTTTTGTGAACCCGCTCTATATTAGTTACGTGATTTTTCCTTGGTTCATTCAGGAATGTCGGTTTCTAAGTCCGTTTGTGACCTTTGGTTTTAACGCACGTGCTGTGCTGAATGAGTGGTTTTATCGCGCTTGAAGTTTCAGTTTTGAACAGCAACTTTTTTAAACAAATGGTTGCTCTTATATTTTGTTTTGTAAGGCAAGACTGATCAAGACTGACCGCTGGAGATAAAAAATCAATTGAAGAATGGACCCTAGCAACAAGACTAAGATAAAAGAAGAAAGAACTCAGTTCATTACAAAAACACTAAATACTATCTCTAGATAACATGAACTCTATACGTCCTCCAGAAGCAATAAAAATAATCCTTATATTTATAGTTATCGCCTGGCCTTAGTAACCCCGGACTCATAGCAACGAGTTATCAGCAGTAACCCTGAAATGCCTACATAGTGCGTGTCTAATCATACCATACTAGCACAACAGTGGGTGTACAACAAACTTATCGAAACAAAGTAACATAGAAACACGTAAGTCAGTCAATAAAGGTCAGTGTTTTCAAGAACGATTTAACTGACAGCGTCTAAGTCAATGAACTCCATAATCTGAAGACGTGAATAGAAGATGTATTAGAAATATGAAAAGCATTAAAAAAGAAAGAAATTGTATTAAAGAACGTTTTACTGAAGAAAGGGAGCTAATGTATGAACTAACAGATAAGAAAAAAAGAAGCAGTTGAAGGAGGGCACATACAGCCTAGCCTATTCAGCCCTATAAATTGTACAGTCAACGCAGTAACTTTACAAGACAATTTATTTACATTTTCTTACCAAAATATGCCACGAAAGTACACAAATTAAAGCGAGAAACGTTCTAAAATCAATGTCACGGTGTTTCTCTACGCCTCCTTGGGTTCCATTGTCCCTAATCCAGATGGAAGGTTCAGTGACCTCGCCAGCAGATTCCTTACACCTCGTTGTTGATAATTTATTGTTGCATACTTAGCACATGGGCATGGTCATTATAGTCAACGAAACATGAATATTTATTAGATGAAATTTTGCTTTAGTATGCGCGGGCCTTTTGTGGATTTTGTGGGGATAATCTGAAGAGTAAATGGAGGGTAGGCGGCTTATTACTCATATGCTTTGAAAGGGATACGGTTTTCCCCTTTTTTTCCAGGAAGACGGTTTTTCGTCATCTTATCAAAGCAACATCAGATAAAGAGGAACTTTTTGTCCGTATCGAAACACCAGGTTACCACGTCCATCATTGCTAATCTCCTGGTTACATCTATGCCAACATTCCTAAACAAGCACATAACTGTACCGTTACAGCATCATTCTAACAACAAACTAACCTAGCGACTAAACAATGTAATGTCGTAAATAAGGAACAATAGTCGCGTCTTCATGTCGACAGGTTAAGCGAACTGCGTCCAAACAGGTCTGATCTCGGAGCCTCGGCTCTTGGCTCTCGGCTTTCGAGCAAGTTGGACGCGAGCCCACGCTTTGTAAATTAATACAACGAATCAATCGAGGGTTACGAACGATTTATCATCGTTTGATCTAATGCTTCGTTGATTACAGCGTTTCCCAAAATTTTCTACATGACCATTTTTCTTACCCAAAGAGTAAGTAAGAAATATGGTACGTCTTTCTTTTCGAAACCAAAACGGTTCTAAATGCTTTCTCTGATCATTATTTTTATCGTTTCCTCTGCATTATTTATATCATTGCATATGGATATATCGACATTTCTCGTATGGTATCCACTAAAAGCCTTAGCCTAGTAACAGGAAACAGTTTCGATAAGATAAGTTAATTTTCACTTAGAAGAACAACATTTCGACGGAAGTGTTTCGAAGTCACGCATGCGAATATTTCTTACTTATGGCAGTGTTATCTCGATCTTAGTTTAGAATGTGCGTAAAGAGATATTTACCCACACGCACACGCAAATAATACGAAGTACGAACAGACGCGCGAAATCAGCAAATTATGCGTCTTCATGCCTAGCAAGATCTATCAGACGTAATGTTTTAATCATTATTTAAAATGAAATGGAATTAGCGACGTAGACAAACTCGAGTGAAAAGCAAAAACGTTGTTTGAATAAAACCAACTGCGGATTACTATGGGAAAATCTGTTGTTAATTGCTGTTCCAACTGCCTGTCCCCACTCCCCATCATGTATTCGTCCCTGCTGCAGAGGCTTGCGGTCTCCCTCAGTTGATTAGCTCTTTCAAACGTAGGGGAGTTCGGTCTTCCACTTTGAGCATCACTCGTCTATTAGTTTAAGTACTCTGAATGGAGGCCCGCTTTTTAGTTTCCGTACGGTTTATGAAGACTAAAAGCAATATATACTAGTTTATGTCAGTGGTATCAGTCTTAGCGGTTTGATTGTTAATTGATGTTGTATTTATTTGCGGAGCCGACGTAATTGTCTTCGATAGCGTTCGGAATTCTACTCGAATTGTCTGAGAAAATGAGAGGGATGTATCTAAGGCTCGATTCTGACTTGCTCTGCTTTAAACGCAAAAATATGAAGGCAAAACAGCAATAAAAATGTAGTTATTGCCGAAAAAGAATTGTTTCAAAAACATTCGCTACGCTATTGTGACACAGCGGGCAGAAATTGACACTAAATGGTGTTTATTATTTCAGCACTGACAATTAACGTTTTATTTTGACAATACGACCTACTTTACCCAAAAACGTAACAAGTGTAACAACATAATAAACAAATAAACGTTTCAATATTGGTTATCCCAGCCTTTCCTTGCGTGTTACTAAGTGCAACGCAATCAAGAACTCGAGACCCACTGATATTTATCTCGAGAAACAGTATTCTAAAGAAAAAAACCTATTAAAAACACCGTTATGTAATATCGATATATTACAGAGAGCAATTATTGCGTTTTATATTTATTTTTCGTTCAACCACAAGGTTAACCCATTGTCCGTTCAATGTAATTTGTTCTTTAGTACTTGAGCTCAAGATACCAGCGGAGAAGAACGATGCTATCTATTTTTAAACGTTTTTATCCGATGTCTGCAGAACTTGATTCATTTGTGATTACATCAACGATTTTTTTTTTTTTTTAAATTTACTCCAGATCTGTTGAATTGGCTGTGAATCGATTAAAACGATAATGGAAAGATTGATATCAACGTTCTCATAATAGTTACGTATTTGATGGATGGTTCAATAGATCATAGTAAGAGGACATCTTTGTGAAAGCGGGCAATTATTCTGAAAAGTACGAACTAGAAATACTTGTACACGAAGGCATGCATATGCATTGAACTCATTATTTTGCATTACTTGGCTCTCATTTTACATATGTATGTGTGGAGTACGTAAACTTTCCTTCACTTAGCCTGGCCTTGCGCCAGAATAATCGTAAATTGATAAGACAGCGTTCTTCACAATTTTATTCGACTGCAGCACAATATCGGAACTGCATAATATTTCTTTCAATCGTGGACTGAATTCATTGTTACAGAAAGAAAGGGCAGTTTATATTATTTTTCATAACTTGTTTTCTGAAATGATCAATGGAAACATTGTGTTATTCATAAAAAGGTCGCATTGTTAATTGATTGATGCATACTTTTAAAATAACGCAAGCTCAAACAATACCGTTTTTGTTACACTTTCAAACTTTCTTAACCACTCTCTTCTGACCAATGTTTTTATTCAATGTGGATGATGTTTTCATAACGAATATGAATTTTGAACAATGAATGGCGAGACAAGATTTGAATCGATAGATGAGAGGGCCAGCTAAGTTCTCGAAAACAATCCATGTACTGCATCCAGTCCAAACATACCCACATAACCCTCGCATGACTTCACCAACGTAATATGTAATGTAGCACAAAAACGCAGCATCCCATCGCAATCTCTCACCACTTGCATCGCAACGTGTAACAGCTCGGTCAGGTAACACGGGTCGGTCGACTCCCCCGGCGACATTCCTCTCGCGACGAAATCGAGAGTCGACTCGTACGCAATCGTTACTCGACACTCGGTACTCGTTAGCGAGTGGGATTACCGGAATCTATCGCGTTGGCGACTATGAGGTGAATGTGGGATTCGAGTTAATGGGCGGCGTAGAGGTTTCCTGGTCTGGATCTGTACTGGCTGATTAGATTCCGTAATTCTCATGAAGATGCCATGGCCAAAGACTGGTGCAGACAGCTTATCAATCGAGATCAGATTTCTCTCTAGGTCTTCTCAGTTAGGCCTCAGTATCATGTTTAAAGTCACGTTCCCCAATTATGACGCAACACCTACGAAGAACGAGGATAGATTTGAAAATGACTTTACAGAGCATTGATGAATGTGTCGGTTGGTTATCGAGTCCAAGTTGACAACTGTCAGTTTAGAAGACACAAACAACTGGTTATCTAAGTATGAAATAGATATTCTTAAGTTCAATTCTTGCTATGGTTTCTAGCATTCGATTTTGAATGACTAGCTGGAAAATCAAACGAATATGCTTGATGCTAGGCTTGGTCCCTGAAAATTTACAAATATTTCCAATCTAAGAGATCTGTGGTCGACACCTTTGATTCTCAGTAACTCATGATGATTTTTCTTAGATCACCCAGTAATTAAAGTTCATTATTGATCGAATCGATTCATTGGGCCTCCGCCATTGCTCATCACTTTCCTCATTGTTTAAGCCTACCCGCCCAAAACTCCCCTTCGTAGCAAAAACAATACCCAATATTTAGTCACCTCCAAGTCAGTATACACCTATAAATGATTCACGATGCCAACTCATTCAAATACCCAACGCATATCCGACGTGAAATATCATGGGTGTTGAAATCGGGATGTTTTCCGGACAGTGTGAGTTATGGATCAAGTTCTACGGCCGACATAATACTTCTGCCTTGTGGATTTGGGTGTAAACGTGGGAGATGTTCCGTTAACTTTTAGGGGACATGGTATTTGCATATCGGTATTTTTTCTTTGACGATGTAAATTGAAACGCGCCGTAATGGATTTGAATGGTTTATTAAGCTTTAGTCGTGTGTCTAGAGTTGGATGATTGCACCTCATTAGTGTGTTTCGTAAGATGAATAAAGGCAGCCGCCAGGTGGTTTGCTAAGCACTAATATTATGAATTATTAGTACGAAGCGATTCTGCGGTCACATAGCCATCTGCCAAACGTTGTAAATATGGCTTATCTGGGACAGCTCCTTTTTGGTCATTCGACCGAGGCCTATGTTCAGCAGCTGGCTTATACGGACTGATATATTATGATGTAGCATAGTCATAATTTATTATAAACGACACATGACTCCTTTATTTAGCTGCCATTATTCCTAATATCAAGTCTAAACGATACCATATTAAGATAATATGACCTGAAGTGTATGCACTTAAATCTTACGTATGCCTGTACAACAGGTTGATCAAGTTTCGCACATTTTAGCAACGAACTTGTTTGTTCCATTTGACATAATCTGATGGATGACTGTAACGAATTCATTCTTTCTGTTGCACGTCTAATCGTAATGAATGGCTATTTTTCTGGGGACTCGTTGAAATAAATCTTTTAAGAGAATACTCTTTTAAAAATGATGTTTTTGTACTCTGACGTTTCGGTTATTTTTTACAGAAACAGTGCCAGCATGTTTTGTTGAAACATTTCGCAGACTCGTTTTTAAGATGACTTCTTACTTACCTTTACAAAAAATGCTTTCATTTTCTTCTTAAATCATGATTTAAAGGCGACCTCAATCCTGATCAATGAAAAGTGGAGGATCAGAAATGAAAGTCACTGAATCGATGTCAAGAATGTCAATATTATTGAGGAACTTGCAACAGTTGCAACTTATTAAAACCACAGGCCGAAAAAGGAAGGGACGCCGATTGTATAATTTGTTACAAATTTTCAACATCTCTTATACAATTAACACAATGGCCGTTAATTCCTATACGTAATTACGTAAATGTTTACAACAAACGCTGCGTGAATGAGGTGTTTAAATTTTGAAACCACAACGTAACGAGGTTTAACTTTTCACACACGACCTGGTATTATTAAACTTTGTTTCCGAGTCTTAGTAAGTTGATGAATGACCTGCTTGAGATCGTTTTTATAAATGTGGATGAAATGAATACGTCTGTGGAGTTATTTACCGACGATTTAGTCGTTAGATGCGGTGTTATCTGTCTCAATCACCGTGTGAGAAATTTGTCGGAAGTGGTTTTGAATTTCGTTTGTACTGTTGTTTTCCACGCTTTGTGAGTGAGAGAAATAGTGACAGGTGATTTTCATCACCGTAATACGTGCCCAAATTCCTTCCTTTCTATCGATGATGTTCTATTTTGGAAACTGCCTGTTTTATTTTCATTGAGTATCAAATCGCCACCGCTGCTGTCCTCATAATGACTGGTGACATAATATCAAGGATAAACTTAAATTGATTGCCTGATTAGTACTTACATAACTTATCTACTACTTTTCATGCCACACTAAAACCGCATCCGTTGCTTCTGATAATGACGGAGCACTTCCATTTCCTGACCTTCTCCTAACCTCAGTACAAACAAAATTCAAAAGAGTACATCTCGTTTTGACAGTTACTTCCGCAAACATTAACAGTAGTGACTAACACCGTCCAGTACATACGATTTGACCAGTTTATCTTGAAAGCTCAAAGTGGCGCTACGGTCAAGGTAACATCTCAGAGACGAACTAACATAATTAAGGCTCCTGCAGACAGGCGCGACGCGACGGTCCGACGCGATTCTGGTAGAACAATTTCTATGAAGGCGGAAGGAAGGGTCTGCGGGAGCGTTTATGTAGAAGTAGTGATAGAATGAATAAACGGACACTGCAAGGTTTTTATTTCTTCCCAACAGGGTGTTACCCTGTGTTAGAAAGTTTTCCTTTACTTTTTTCCTTCTTTCTTTTTTGTCAGTCGTAGACGTAGTGGTCACCAGGGAGGCGGGAAAGTTGGCATAGTTTTAATCGGTCTCAGTACTGTAAGCTAGTGACCTATGTTAGTTATAATTCGGAAAGAAAAATACAACAGTGTAGTCTATACTAATCATATAATTCTTATATATGATATCTTCTTTGTTATATCTATGATACAAATAATAAAGCTGAAGAGTCTGTTTGAACGCGCTAATCTCTGCATTAACATTTGGTGAGAAAATATTTTTGCATTTGACAGCTCAATTCTTGAGGAAGGCTATGGACTATAGCCTATAGCATCACGCTAGGACCGTTAAGAGGCGAGCAAAAAAGAACGCTAAGCGAAAAGAAAGTTCTACCACGGGCTGGCGTTGTGATGCGACGGGGTAGGTCTGAGGGACAGGAAAGTTCACGAGGGCAAAAGCGAGTTCAGTATATTTAAACACTTCTTCTTCGGGTCAATGACGACAGTGTATTAAATTATGTTGGCTCAAAACATCGCCACTTCTACGGCGTCTTCGGAGATACTAACTAACTAAACAACAAGAACAACTTAATAGGTAATAGGTACAGCGGGCTGGTGTCCGCAACTCCACGACAATGCGCGTATTTTGCGTATTACAGACAAAACTCCTACATGATTAGGGCGCGCCGTATGTATAATGAAACCTGCCAGGAAGTTGACATCGATCTATTTAATACTAGTGTACCCAAATTAAAGAAGGCTCTTTGCAATCACTTCTTCGACAAGATAACATAGCCCTTGCATTATATACGAATATGAAGTATGCGAAAGTAACACTTGTCTGCTACCTAATACACAGTTAGTTGTTATTCTATGTGTGAAAACTTGTAATTGGCCATCATCATGTTAAAAACTTAGTAACTATTATTGTGTCTGATTAGCTGTAAGTTTTCCAAAAATAATAAAATAAACTTACATAGTTCCTTATGATAGCCGTTATACCGACATATAATGTGTATGAGTTTACACCACATAATAGTTAACTAATTTCTTGACATTTCCTAGCGACTATGTAACACGTCGTAAACGTAGGTAACAGTGATTACTCTCGGGTTATGCGAGTTTATGTAATAGAGAGGTCGTTTTATTCAACTTTCGTGTCATATTTCATGCTTGATTTTCACCGCGGGTGTGCGTGACGGTACTTAGTTGTGATTCATTGTTAGCTCTTAAAAGTTTGCGTAAAAAATGTAGATTTGTGTGGACGCTAGTAGTGGTAAAGTTGTAGTTGAATTTTTCTCGCCACACTTCTTAACGGCTGGATCCCGTTGGTCCTTAGAGGCGGAGTTTGCTCTGAAAATAATAATACTTATCAATTACATTCCTATCCAAGTAAATACATAAAGTGATGTCTTCTTTCCTTGGGGGTAGGCAGAACCTACAGAACACCACCTGCTACGATCCTTACATACTCATTTTGCTTCGTTTAGGTTCATACATCTGTACCCTAATTGCGTAACACACCATCAACCTCAATCTGAATCATTTTGAAAGATATTGCTAATCCATTGCTTCATATGTTCAAAAATGTGTCTGCTCAACAACGTAAATAACGCAATGAATGTTGTTGAACTGTCAACATGAAACCCATTGCTACTGGTAGTGTGTTACGCAATTACCCTGGCGCATGGCTTTCATTTTGACAGTTCATTCATTGCAATTTATGCACACAAATTTTTCGAACATATGAAGCAATGGATTAGCAATATTTTTTTTTTTTTTTTTTTGAGGAGGGGAAATCATCAAATGACCCCTCCCGCTCTGGGTGGAGCGGTAGGGAGTGTCAGACTCTTACTGACTAAAACCCACCCGTGTTCCTTCCTTAGCCCTTTATGTTCCAGGGCAGTGGTAACCCTTTCGGACGATTAGCAATATCTTTCAAAATTATTCAGATTGAAATTGATGGTGTGTTACGCAATTAAGGTGCAAGTCATAAAAAAAAAAAATTAAAAATGTTGTTGGAAGTCTATTTAATGAGTACAACTATTCTATTAAAACGTAGTTCCAATAGGCCAAGGCTGAAGAAGCCATCTTACAATAAACATTAATCCACAATTCACATGTCAAAACACGCAATTCTCTAAATCCGACATTCAGTAGTTGCGATTAATCGCTGCGATTAAATAGTCCAAGAGAGTAACGCGTAGTAAAAACTGGCGAACAAGTGATATAAATCATTTTCCTTGAAAGCACAAGTATGTCTTGTCCGGCAGGTACTGATGCGTACTTTCTTAGGCATTTCTTGGTGTTTGATTTTCTATATTAATTTTCTCAATGCTATGGGAATAGGCGGAAGAATATATCCGTAGTTTGTTTTGTCGTTGACTTGTGCTTAGAATATAAAACCATGTCCGTTTTCACCTACACTAGATGACACCTAAATAAATGCTTGAATATGCTATAATGGGTAGGTAACTGTAAACTGTATGCTTTAATAGGTTATTTAGGAGTTCATTTAGATGATTCCTAGTGTTACTAAGAACGGGCATCAGGTATAGTTGCAATTAGTTTTAGTTCACTAACACTAGATAGCATCTATATGAATGCTTAAATAAGCTATAATAGGTACCAACTGTATGCTTTATAATAGGTTACTTATTTAGGCTCTCATTTAGATTGTTCCTAGTATGTATTATTGAAAACGGACATTAGGCAAGTACACTTGTAATTAGTTTTAGTTCACAATCTTGGTGCCCTGCCTTGGTGAAGTAAATCGCAAAGACCTTTCATATAAACAATTCGTGTTTTATGGGTAATAAAATAATTTAGATTAGCATAAAATTATTGGTTTGTCGTCCAAGTCGTTGATTTTATGATTAGATATCGTAAATATCTGAGATAGACAAATAAATTAATAGTTTCGATATCTTTGGGCTATCAGTAAATCTTGCAGGCATTGACATTTTCAGCTGCTCAGATATTCAATTAGTAATGAAGAGAATGGTTTGCCATTAATAAATTTGAAGTTAAGTAAGAGAGTTTTATCTGGCGGTGAAGGCTCATCATCTGCCTGGCCTTTTCCCAAACTATTTTAGGATAGGCTTCCAGTCTAACCGGATGCAGCTGAATACCTGTATTTTACATGGAGCGACTGCCTATCTGACCTCCACATCCCAATTACTGGGTAATAAGATACCCCTTGGTAAGACTGGTTGTCAGACGTTCGGGCTGCCGTTGATGACTAAACAGCCTTAAAAACAAACACCAAATGCTTATCTAATTACTTTTTGTTTTTCTTTAACTCATCCCTCCCAATTTTCAAGAGACTAATCGACTTACCACAACACGTCTGCACCAAAACAAACATACTTATGTGTTGAGCTTAAATCTTTTAATTACTTGCCTTCGTTAATTATAATTACCCGTTTGTTTTAAAGGAATCCCATTACTCTGAAGATTATATGTCTAGTATAGACGCCAGCACACCAAGCTACCCGAAACTGTCAAACTTTCCCAATCAACTTTGAACCTAATGCTTTAGCGATAAAGTTGAAAATCTATTAACGAAATTTGACAGATTGTAGTAGCTTCATGTGCTGGCGTCGGTACAAAATCCGCAACACGATATTAGGTATCATTGACCAACAACGCATTAAGGTGATTCCCAATCGAATTTCGTCAATTTACCGGCTTTGCCACTTTAATCTGGTAAGTCACGTGAATTTAATACTAAAACAAGATTTGCACACGTGATGCTTAATTGAGACTACTTATATGGCTCCCGCGTTTGACCTTGCCTACAAAAAATGCGGCGTATTGTAGTTTGATGTAAATAGTATCGTTCGAAAATGCTGTAAAAAATCTCACCGTGGAAACTTAGGTTAAATGAGCTTGAAGTGAGTGAGTTGTCATTCCGCCTGATGCTAGGGATTGACACTATTGATAGCTCACTTCACCTAAGTTTTCACGGTGAGATTTCTATAGAATATATCTAATTTCTATAGAATATTTTGACGACACGGTTGGCGCAGTGGGTGAGCGATCGACTGCTGCGCTGCGTGTCGCGGGTTCGATTCCCGCACGGAACAAATATTTGTATTACCTACAGGTAGTTGTTCCGGGTCTAGCTGTTTGTGTATGTAAGTTGAAATGTTTGTAAACGCACCGACGATACAGAAGAAATTCCTAGTCAAGGGCAACGTTTAAAAATAAAAAATAAAAAATAGGTTGTCCTAAACAGTGATTAGAAATAGGTGCTTTGGAAGAAGATAGTTCTCTTTTTAGCAGTAGAGGGTAGACAGGTAACGGCTGAAATTGATTATTATGATGACTTTTCTCCTACCGTAAGGACAGGACTGTGTGGAAAAGGGAGAGGCCTTTGCCCCGGAGTGTCACGTGTGCATTTGAGGATCTTATGACGACGGAGTTTGCTGAATTTTGGGCTAAACATAATATTTGAATTTTGACTGCAAATTTCTAGTTTGCCGATACTACGCTAAGAAAAATAATCATAGTATTTAAATTCAGATCACCGCGTAAATATTATGTAGATACTCGTACATGAATTAATTCACTTTCCTCATACATTAAAGTTATAACAATTTAAGTAATAACTCTCAAATGTGGGTAGAGTTAGGTAACGTTATGGCCCTTCACCAAGAGATTGATAGTGCGCAAGACGTTAATTTGTTAATTGGAAAAGACGAAAGTGCGCACACTTTTGATTGCCCTAATGCAATTAAAGAAAACAGTAAGCAAGTGTATAAACTTTTACTTGTTGGTAAAGCTTTCTTCAGTAAGTACTTTCTAAGGTATATTATATTCTTTTTGTAGGCTTCTTTACTAACTTTTAAAGGATGATAGTTTAAAATAAGCTTTTTCATAAACTGAACGATGGTAATTCCAACTTATCTGTATAGGTACTGTAGAGAACTAGAAGAGCCCTCTGATGTAACGGGGAGGAATCAAACACTATGATTCCTTAAAGTTTTTATATTGGGAGAACGTCTTTATATCTATCTGTCTAAATTATCACTCCCTATTCTAAAACCAAAAACCTAATTAATATATTTGACACAAGCGTGAGCGTTCGAATGTAACCCGCGCTAAAATATAGCCGGCCTGCATTATATGAGGTCGTCTTCGGCAGACAGGCCTCTACAGTACCTACATCATAAGGAAGTCAATGATTTTTATTTAGTAATTTTCCATTTTCTTTCTTCTCCGTGTCGCTGCACGACTATGTTTCAAATGTTGTTTTTTTTCAAAACTTTGCCACTTCCATGGCGTTATTTCTTTAATAGATTTTCAACTTTATCGCTAAATTATTAAACTTCAAGGTTGATTGGGAAAATTTTACAGTTTCGCCTTCTTCTTTGGGGGGTAGGCAGAAACTACAGAACGCCACCTGCTGCGATCCTTACATACTCCTTTTGCTTCGTTTACGTTCATACATCTGGCGCAAACGCAACAAAAATTAACATTAAAATCGAATAATACACCTCATCTCCATTAAATCTATTGTAAACGTCACTACCAACTAACAATAAACAGTTAATCATGAAAAAAAAACGCATTACAATTAGTAATACCATTTTCCCAATAAATTGGACAACGGTTTACTTAATTTTGAATATATTACGTCTAATTGCTCGGAATAGATACGTTTGTCACGAATTGGTCTCTGTTTTTCATCATCACGTGAAATGCGATAATTATAAAGGAATTCGCTTCGATTATATTAATAAGTGTATTGCGGTCAGTGGATGAATCTGTGACCTAAAGACCAAGTGTCGTAATTTAAAATGTTAAAAATCTAGGGGCAGTCTCATCTCGGCGACAAACAAATGTAAAAAACTTGTCACAATGTAGGGAAATTAGGCGTATTTTTGACAGATGGACACTGAGATCAGACTGTGAACGTTCTTAATATTACAAGAATTGCCCCTCTGATATTCTATAGGATTGGTCCATTTTCTCTGTCCTTATTAAACGCTGTATAATCATAACCCCAAGACACCGCAGATTATAACCCCTTTTTTCATAAACGCTACTTAAAGTTACGGAGTGATTAGCGACTGTTGAACGTCACTTAACTTTAATCATCGTTTATAAATAAACCCCTATAGTATGTCCACAGTTTCTACAAAACAGAAGGTTACTATTTTTATTTGTTCTTTATTTATTTAAAGGTGGTTTTAGTCTAGACAGATTATGCCAGCCTTTTTTTTTTTTTTTTTTTTTTTCTTTGTGGGAAATCATCAAATGACTCCTCCCGCTCTGGGCGGAGCAGAAGGGAGTGTCAGACTTTTACTGACTAAAACCCACCCGTGTTCCTTCAGTTGCCTGTGCCAGGGGCCACGGTATCTCTTTCGAACAACCCGCAGCCCCGGCGGCATCGGCCCTAGCGGACCCCGTCAGTTCGTGCTGACAGCTCTTTGAGGCGCGCGTGGAACACAACGCGCCGTCGACCCGGGCCTGGTCCTTACCGGGTGGCGAGCTGCCCATAGCTCGCCGCCCGCAAGCCCGCGCCTACGGTGGCCGGGAGTCGGCTGTTGACTCCCGTCCGGGGCGTCTCCTGCGGCGGCTAGGAGCGCGAGAGTGCAGCGATTGCCTCTCCCTCACGCGCTCCGCCTCCTCCTTCGCGAGCATTACTGCTTCGCAGAAGGAGGTGACGGCCTCCCATTCACTCTCGCTCCGGACCTGGGTGAGGGCCGGACGCGAGAGGTCGCCGCCGCCGATCGCCGCCAAGAGGACACGGCGGGGCCCCGCCCAAGCCGGGCAGACCTCCACCGTATGCTCCACCGTGTCCTCCGGGCGATCCCCACAGTGGTGACACCCTGGCGTTTCCTCCCGCTTTATCCTGAACAGGAACCTCCCGAAACAACCGTGTCCGGTGAGGACCTGCGTCAGGCGGAAGGTGAGGGCGCCGTGGCGCCTCTCTAGCCACTCCTCAAAGAGGGGACTTATCGCCGCAATTGTGGCGTGCCCAGCGCTGAGATTATGCCACCCTCGTCGTTACAAGTCGATTTTTTATTCAACTACACAACAAAAAAAAAATCTTATACTACCTCTGCGATTGATACGAGCTGTTTACGAGCCTATACAGCATCCTGGCTGCTTCCGACCCAGGAGCAGCAAGGACGCTGTTGCATACCCCAATCTCGCACATACTATTAACTAATCTCGTCTTTCCGGCTCGTTCCGGACACACTCCATGTCAAAGTCAAAGTCAAATCATTTATTTCAAATAGGCACATAAAATGCACTTTTGAACGTCAAAAATAAAATTAAAATAAAATTGATTCTAGTCGCCCCTTCCAAAAGGTAATTTTCGTATGGAGAAGAATGGGCAAGAAACTCCACCGTTACTCTTTTAAAATGTTTTACAATATTTTGCATACATTAATTATATAATTATATGTGAAGACGATACACTTAAAAATAAAATTACTATACCACAATAGGTAAAAGAATTAAATGGATAAATGAAACCATGACATATAAATTAACTATGTGATAGATACATGGTGCTCACATATTCATAAACAACAACATGATGATGTAAAAAACGTCTTCAATTAAGTTGCATTCCAAACTATTTGGTTACTATCATCGGTACGCAGTCCTTCCTATCCAAAGATCGGATCACTCGACTCTGAAGTTCAGAATAAAAGCTTTGAAAGATGACTCAAAATCTGACTAACAATTCATGAATTAAATCATAGTAAAACGTAACAACATGTGCTACATGTGTCCTCATAAACAAAACAACGCCACTAAGGCTGGGCAAGTTAAATATTCACTGATAACATCGAATTAGTGAATCACCACAACTTAATCGCTCACGTATGAATCACGGGGCCATAATAAAACGTCATCTGTCGTAACTCGTAACTTGCAAGGTCGTTACGAAGAATTTAAAATGACCAAGGAAAGCAACTCGGAAGTATCGTGCTCGAAACACGTAGAAAGTGCAAGTCGGTATAAAATTTACTGGCTGCGCTATAACACTGTATGTTAATTGAAATCACCAATTACTCGACCGCTTTCTACTATAGAATCCCCATACAGTGTGTAATAACTTGGTGACATGCTATGCAAGTGTTTGTTACGAGAGCGCTTAGATTGGTGTAGCGAACATTCAAGAAGATTGCCTTTGAAATGCTTTTGAAGAATATCTTCCATATGGAATTGACTTGACTAGACTATCTGTACACAGATCTGCGTGGGAAAGATTCCAAGTTATTCAAGAAAAAATGCAATAAGTAAAGTAAAAGATGCCGTTATTTCGGCCATCGGAACGCGAGTAAAAAGGGTCTAAGCCAATGAGGCATGTCTTAAATATTTTTATTCGCCGGAGAGATCTGGCTTAGATTGCAATCGTAACATTCTCAATAACATATTAGTCATCTTAGCGGTCAGAGGTTATCGCCTTTGTCTTATCTTATATGGCACATACAAATAAATAAAATTAAGTGTCTGTTTGTAATGTCAAAATAACAACGTTTTACTAAACGCATATGAAAGTATATACAGTACTTATAACAACAAAACATTTTTTTTGTGTGTCTGTTTGTTCCGGCTAATCTCCGAAATGGCTATACTATGCTTAGGCACTTTTATTTTAGAAAAAGAATAAGTAAAGTAAAGCAACAAATTGTTGTCCGAAATCAACGCGAACGAAGTCGCGGGAAAAGCTAGTTCTAAGCGCTAGCTTCATTCGTTTACCAACCAACACACAAGCGATATCTCAAAATAGATAAAAATAAATTGGTCAATTATTCTGCACCGCAGTTTAACAAGGCGTCAATGATCTCAGATGGGTTTTAAACGATTGTGCCGATACCGTGACAAATAGACTTTGAATTGTGATTAGCTGACAATGAGTTTGACGATTAACGATTCATTCTGACCTAAACTTGAAACGTATTAACTTAATAATATCTAATGACGATTACTTAGATCCGTTAACACGTAATTAGTAGCAGGTCAAACTACCCGAAACTGTCAAATTTTCCCAATCAACCTTGAACCTTAATGCTTTAGCCATAAAGTTAAAAATCTATTAAAGAAATTTGACAGATTATAGTAGCTTGATGTGCTGGCATCTGTACTATTCAAACCACAATATTGTGATGGCCCAGTGGTTAGGGCCTATCATGCACGAGCTGGTGGGTTCTAATCCGGGCAAGAACCAGTGTGATTTTTAACCGACTTAAAAAAAGGAGGTTCTGTATTCGACCCGTATGTTTATATGCCCGTGATTTTCTCGAAAACTACTGATCCGATTTGGTTGGACTCTTCGTTATTTAAATGCATTTTTTTTTTCAAGTCATATTATGTACTTTCCGAGTTTATTTTGAACATTACTGATATCGTTAAAGAAAAACATGGTAAAGAAACCTGGACTTACCTATTGTTAATATCAGTTTGAAATCGCCAACTCGTCTTGAACAAACGTGGTGATCAATGCTCGTGCCTTCTCAGTATAAGATGAGGCTTTGCCCTGCAGTGGGTCAGTCATAGGCTGGTATTATTGTATTATTCACACCGTAAACCAACGCTTTTTAATTCGGAATTGTTTACGGACTCACATTAAATACATTCTAGTACAAATCTATTCTTAGGTTGTCGTGGGCTTAAAGTTTTATCGCCCAATAAAGGGACACTAAAATATATTAACACCAATACTGAGCAATGCAAATATTTAAAGCCAGCATAGCTAGTTGCTAGTTGAGAACAAGAAACGCGTAAAAAATTTAAAACTCGAATCGAGATGACTAGAACTAGAATTGAGATGTCGAATACCGAGCAATGCAAATATTTAAAGCCAACATAGTCCTAGTTGAGAACAAAAACGCGTAAAAAATGCAAAACTCGAATCGAGATGACTAAAACTAGAATCGAGATGTCGAATACCGAGCAATGCAAATATTTAAAGCCAACATAGTCCTAGTTGAGAACAAAAAAACGCGTAAAAAATGCAAAACTCGAATCGAGATGTTAAAAAATAGATTAGCACGAGTAAGCAGGTGCATAAGCCGCCGTACTCGATGTCTTAGATTCTACCCTAGAACAAGTTACTCGTAACGTTATTAGAGGTAAACCATATTTCAGTAATTGGATTAATATCTTATACAACGAAGTTTTTTAATATAATTAAGTTACAGCGCCAGTTCACGCGATTAGAGGCTGAACATAAAATATAATGAAAAATTACTTCCTTCTTGAGTTGCTTAATTTAGAACTGTGAGATCTTGTTAGTGCACCTGTAGTGTTTATTTATTTATTTAATAGTTTAAGCACACAAATGTACAGGGCGGACTTAATGCCATTGGCATTTTTTACCAGTCAACCTTTGGGTGATGCAGCGACAAATAGTGGTAGGTGTTATTGTGAAAATTGAGGATTTTTTAAATATAAAGATACGCAAAAAACTTTTAAAACTATAAATATAATATTCATACCTAGTGATAGGCGGAAGGTTAGCCAAACAAACTAATATTTTGGAAATTCTTGACAAAACTATTAAAAGTATATATAAAGAAAATTGTGAACCTTTAGGGTCTTCAAACTAAATATGTATTTTCTAAATGGGTCTACCTACGAACCCTCCTTGTTTGGCTAACCATCCGCCTAACACTCTGTATATGTATGTATAGTGTAGTGTATATTTGTCTCGTTTTGTTTGACTAATCAAATAGAAACTGTGTACTTAATTGCAAACACACTTTCGCACTAACCACTGACAGCCAGGTGCGGTGCCATCGCCACTCATAAAAAAAAACCAAACACGCTGACTTACTGAGCTACTAAGGAAAAAGAATTAATTAAAACTAACCCACTTCGAGCCAAAAAAACTCGGAACCCATATATGCAAAAATTACACGCCAGAAGGTAAGACAGTAAACAGTTAATTAACTATCGATCAGCGAAGTAACAATTACTGACGATTTCCTCGTCATTTTACACGTGCGGTCGCATAAACAACGTACTACATTTGTAAGAAAAAGTGCAACACGCCACCGTGGAACATTTATTATTGCAGTGAAGTTAAGTTATCAAAATATCGTAGCAAAGTACTTATTTTATCATGCTACACTGGTCTCGGATTGAAAATAATCACTGCAACTGTATCGGGTTCGTCGAATGCTAAATCGAGTAAAACTTCCAATTACTTTTCATGCCAATATGTTGCGGGCGTTCCAGCTCTAAAAGCGGTTTTCACCAATAAAACTGAACGCGATCAGCACTTCTAAACCGTGTTCAAGTACGTGTGTCAGTTTATTCGAACCTCGTCAAGTGGAGCTACCTCGGAAGGAATGGCAGCAGGATGTAGATGTGGACCTGTGTCACAAACTATGCTCCACCTCCTATCCTGCCATCTCTGTGTCCCTAAACATACAGCCATAGTGACCTCTACGCTGTCACCGATAACCTGTGGATTTGGCGATGTTTTGGGCCTAGAATTACAAATACTGTCGTGCCAGCGAAGAAGAATATTCCACAACAATTTTGACACTGACAGCTCTTGAACGCGGTTTAGATGTGCTGAACGCGTTCAGTTTCATTGGTAAAATTCGCCCTAAAGTCACAATTTCACTAATCGACAAAATTCTAAACAATTCTTCTAAAAAACGTGAACCTGTTGTGTTCTGTTAGGAAAAAACTATAAGTACTTAAAGTGCTCGTGTGGGGCACTGTTGTCTATTTGCGTCGAATCTTCGTCAGTCACTACTAATTGTGGCTTTGAGTGTAACGAATTATAATTTGTATCAGTCTTATCGGTATCGCAGTTCTCGTACGTGAAGCTATAAATAAAATTAGAAAAAAAAAAAGTTAATTAGTGTTCCCAATACGAATGATATTGTGAATACCAGTTCTAAATCTATACCTACTAGTATTCTATACTTACTATTAAAACTGAATAGTTTGTTTGTTTGAACGCGCTTACCTCTGGAACTATTAGTCGTATTTGAAAACTCGACTCGATGGCCCAATTCTTAAGGGGAAAGCTGGTAGCCCGCGACATTCAAAATTTTCTTATCATATTTTGTTCAACATACAACCCTGACACTGACCAGCAAATTGCAAAAAACGTAAGAAAATTTGAAATTCACGGGCTACCTAGCGCATTTCTTATGAGAAAGGTTATAGAGGCTATTTAATATCACACTACGGCCCTTAAGAGCCGAACAAAAACGGCTGGTGATACCGTGTGGCACAGCTAGTGAACAGATATTAGTATTTGTATTGGGTGTCGTAAGAACAGAACAAAGTGTATACTTTAAGTGGGCTGCAAGTGTAAAAACGTAACGCGTTCGACTCGGCTGACTTTAGCGACCCACTTGTGTAAGTAAAACTTGTAAAGGACTTGATAAGAGCAATGAGGAAACACTTGAAAATGTTTTCAATGTATTTTCATACATTCTCATCATGATCTGCCTAGCCGTTTCCCAACTATCTTGGGGTCGGCTTCCAGTCTAACCGGATGCAGCTGAATACCAGTATTTTACATGGAGCAACTGCCTATCTGACCTCCACAACCCAGTTACTAAGGTAGTACGATACCCCTTGGTACCCTTAGTTGGTTAGTTGGTGGTGGTATTTTCATACATACTATCCATACTAATATTATAAATTCGAAAGTAACTCTGGTCTGTCTGTATGTTACATTTTCACGCCTAAACCACTGAACGGATTTCGATAAAATTTGGCAAGGAGACAGATGGCATCCTGTCAGGATGCCATCATAGCCCTAACTTAAAAAATGCTAGGTTTCCCATACAAACTTTCGTTTCTTATATTAACACCATTAGTATTGTTTTTGAGACAAAAAGTAACCTGTCATTCTTAAAGATCATCCTGAGGAAGGACATAGGCTACTTTTTGTCCCGGTACTACGTTCCCGTGGAATAATTTTCGCCAACCATGGAAAAACCGCGGGCAGAACCTAGTCTTTTGATAAATAATTCCAATGTTTTAGTTGTAGTGCTCGATGGTGGTAGCCAATGGACGATTATTGTGTTGTCCTTACGAGTGTCTATTGAAACATTTTTAATGGGTTGTTCATTCCGAACAAATCATTCCATATGACCATTGTTAGGAAGAAATGTCTCTAATAACCTAGGTCAGGGATGGATTTATGGCGGCTCTGAAGTGCGCTACTCGCTGCGCAGTACCTCACCCCTCACCCCCGCTAACAGGTGAATTTGTTACTGCGCAGCGATTCGCCTCATGTTCCGAGCCGCCATAAAGTTTGAATCAGGCTGTAAGCTATATTAATTCTGGGCACGGCAATTGCAAGAACTAAATCTGAATGCAATACTTTTTCGTTAATTTGGCATTCAGACACAAATCTTCAGTAAGGAAATCATCACTGCACTTTCTATTTTATCAGTATCTATTTTTGCAACAAAAGGCTTGACTGCATCGTGAAAAGCAAAACCGATTGTACTATCAACATTCAGATACGCCATTTCAAAGTCAACACTTTCTTATCTGCGAACACAATGGGCGATCAAAAAAAGAATCGGATCAATCGAATTATCTCTCTCACTTTATTCATAAAAATCACAATAAAAACTCTTTGGAATCACGACATAGCCGAAGTAGCTTCCAATTTAATGGTCAAAGAATTATATTTTAAAAATAACCGGCCAAGTGCGTGTCGGACCACGCATAGTGAAGGATTCCGTAGTTGGTTAAATATTTACGCATCCGCAACAATAAGTTTGCATTGCATAGTATTTCTCGAAAAAAACTGAAAACCAAAGTTATTTCTGCTGTTGTAACCGTAATTAAGAATATATCTCAAAAATTATCAGACGAATGTGTGCATTGAAATTATTTTTCATGTCTCGGTAATATGTGTGAGGAGAGCCACCCTTAACCCGTTGAATACCGTAATTACAGACACAATTAAAAAGCCTTTGTCTCGCGTGGATAATAATAATACACCTTCTTCGCAATTTTCTATATAATAGATAGCAGAGACAATATAATAGATAGTTTCCGAGTACCTAAAACGGCTGTGTAACATCCGGATAGACGGACATGACGAAATTATGAGGGTTCAATTTTTTCTATTTGTCTACGGAACCCTAAAAAACAGTTTTAAAAAAGAATTTCCGTTGTTGTAGTCGCGTGCTCAGATGGGGGACGCTTGCGCAACGCTCGGAAACACCGCAAGACGGGAACTGGATGTAGTGTAGTGTAACTGTCTTTATCATCATGTTAACAGCGAAGCTATGCATGCAACGTTTCCGACGATTATATTGCCGTTTTAAATGCGAATTTTATTTAAGATTTGATCTGTGTTAATGTCAATTGATGTACTTCCAATCCAATGAAAAATATTTTGAAACGTTTTTTTTTTTCATTTGCAATAAAATATATTTCGAGACATTTTTATCAAAATAATGTCGGCATTGTTGCGAGGTATAATATTATAGTTTTCAACACTTGTGGCCCATGTAAGTGCATCAACTTTGACGAGCAGTTTCTTTTGTAGTATTAAATAAGCTTTAACCATTTCTATCGAATTTATGTAAAAATTACGTAAGCTTAACATCAACAATGGTTTGAAATCGGTGTGCTGGGGAGTTTTTTGCGCCACTTCTCCTGTCCTCTCTCTTCTTCCCAGCTAAAGCACTAGGAAGTGGTGAAGGGCGGTCGTTTTGGGGGACTGTCTTATGTTATTTTGACGTCAGAAAAGTGCTGATTTTCAGCCTAATTTGAATAAATGACTTGATTTTAATTTTGAAAGTTTCTAACAAGAGCTTACAGACATAACGCATTTTTATTTCATGTATTATTGGGATATTAGGATAGCTTATCAACAGCTTGACATAGTTTTATTTTAAAGTGATGCATACTTAAACAGCGTTTACCCAATTTCGCTTAAAATCTGTATACACAACTACATTATGCAACGGAAATCCCTTGTTGACATTCATATTACATGATACAACTAAATAATTGATCGAGTCATAAACATGACATTTCCTCATATTTATGTAAGTAAGCCATATCGGTATTTATGACATTTCAATACGCAAATCTGTTGGTTTATGGTACACTTTATGACGCAAAATGGCTTGATAGACCATCGCGGAAGTGTCATCGTCGATAAATAAATAAATACACTTATTTGTCAAAATAACGACCCACCAATGACGTATGAATATTTATCGGTGTTATTATGAAACCGATGTCGCGAATAATCAAATAATATATCATGCTGAACGCTAATGGTCTGCGACTACGACAGGTGTTTAGACTCGAGTACAATTACCTAAATGAAAGTGGGTGCAGATAAGAGTGGGAATATACGCGGAGTCATCAATCTCGCGCTGTTGTCAGATGAGGGAAACTCGCGTTGTAGCAGTGCTTCGGGCATCGTCTTAAGTAATATTTATGTGATGGTTTATTATTCATAATTTGTCTTTATTTGTATTATATCAGAAAACTTTCGACCATTTAGCTTGTCGATGTCCGCGCATATGGTGCTAAATCTTGCAGAAAAAAACGGTTAATCTTGGTAGAATTTTTCAATACTTTTATTCATTTTAAATATTTGTTTTTATAAGTACCCTTAATTCTGATTTAACAGCTATCCGTTTAGTTACTGTCTAACTTCTCACGATTCTTAAAAAAATGTACAGTTGGCAACAAAAATCTAGTGGTTTACGTTTTCGCTTGTAAATCCGACACATTACAACCGCCTCGCAATCCGCAAAACATGCACTGCCCTCAATTGTTCCCAATAGCACAACATGTAACATTCTTGTTTAAATTTTCAACGACTAATCAGTCAGTTAATTTGTAGTGTTGGCGCGAATGTGGGTTAACATCTAGCTAAAATAGAACGTCGCTACCGTCCGGCTGGCGGGAAGAATTGAAAGAACGAGAAGATTTGGATGTGGTTGTTATGCGGCCAGTATATTTTTACTGATAACACTTAGCAACTGTCATTCATCGATCTTTCACAGTTATTACTGGTAGTCCCGAAAGTCGGACGACCAGTCAACACTAACACTAGGACAACCAAGGAGTATCGCGTTACCTAGTAACTGGTTTAGATAGGCAGTCGCTCCATGTAAAACACTGGTATTCAGCTGCATTCGATTAGACTGGAAGCCAACCCCAGCATAGTATGGAAAAAGCTGGGCAGATGATGATGATGACTAAACCATAACAGAGAGAAAACAACGGGTTGCACTCCGGGAGTGCTGGCAGAAGTGAAAACTTGAATATTAACGTTGTGCATTTTTCATATTTTGGAATGCGGTCTACTCTCCCTCCGTCTTATGAATTTTCAATCAAATCACGTGTCGTGACGCGAGCTCCGTCTTACGAATTTTCGATCAGGTCACGTGTCCTGACGCGAGTTTAACATTTTTGACCCATCACAAAAAACTCTTCTTCCGTCTTACGAATTTTCGATCAGATCACCTGTCCTGACGTGAATTTAACATTTTTTACCCATCACAAAAAACTCTCTTTCCGTCTTACGAATGTTCAATCAGGTCACGTGTCCTGACGCGAGTTTAACATTTTTTACCCATCACAAAAAAGTGCACAACGCCGCTAAAGAAGTTTTCACTTCAAAAATAGTTCTACGATTGCCTGTGAAATGTGTGGCCTAGTGCTATCATTCAGTATGCCTAAAAAAAGAGTCTGATAGTGGTGTGTTGTGTGTTTTAAGCCGGTTTTTTTTGCGGTTTCTGTTCCGCATCGCATCAGGACAAATATTTGTATGACCTACAGATATTTCAGTGAGGTCAAATAACGCGTGTAGTTTTTTTCGTAATGGCAGTCACACACAGGGATTCCTAGTGAGCAACGAGGATGATTCATTTTCAGTTGACTCATATCCAGTTGACAAATCTGTTAAATTAAAATCTGAATGACGATCTCATGTTAAGATCGCTCACTTCCCACAGTCCGAGTTTTATTTTGTAATCTTTGGAATCTATCCAAGTCATGATCGTTTCTGAAGAAAAGTAAATTATTTTACATTCACTTTGCCGATGCAAATGATATTCTGAATAATGTTTTCTTAATGACGAATCGAGTTATATTTTAGAATAAAAGTATATTTATGTGAGAGTTTATTATTATCTTCCGTTGATTAACATCCTGATAAAAGTGACGATATTTATTTATATTTAAATAGAAAGTCTGTTTTGATTACGATCGTTATTGCAGAAACTGCGAAATATGTTAGATTTTTTTATCGAAAAATATCGATTAAGTAACCTCTTGATTGATGAGTTGAGACAAAAACAACGAGTCTCCATCCAAAACGGCGACTGTGATGAACACCTGAGGGGCAATTCTCGTAATTTTAAGACCGTTCACAGTCAGAAGGCCAATTCTCGTAATTTAAAACGTTCAAAATCTAGTCGCAGTCTCATCTCAGCGACAAACAAATGTCAAAACGTAGGGAAATTAGAAGTATTTTTTGACAGATTGAGACTGAGATCAGAGGGTCAATTCTCGTAATTTTAAAACCGTTCACAGTCTGATCTCAGTCTCAATCTGTCAAAAAATACTTCTAATTTCCCTACGTTTTGACAAGTTTTTGACATTTGTTTGTCGATATGAGACTGCAACTAGATTTTTAACATTACGAGAATTGGCCTTCTGTTAAACACAATACAAATAAAAAACGATGTGCAACCAATCAAACTAATCCTACTAAACCACTTATAGATTACTCATAACGATGTCAATCTCTACACCAGACACACTAACACACAAACAAACACTAGACATTTTAAAAAAACCTACTTAGTGGTCACTTATTTTGCAAGACGGTGCAATATGCCGCGAGGTCAATGTTTCCTGGTTTCATGACAGCGCGCGCACGTTGAACTGGCTTCCGCCGTACGAAATACTTTATTATAAATGTTATGTCACACGATACAGTTGAAGAGTAATATAGTATACTATGTGTGGATTTTACGTCCGTGCGTGGCTTTAGAAAGGAATGTGTCAAAGATCGTGTTTATTTACACTGTCGAGCAGTATTTTTGTAGCAGTGTTGGATTAACTCTGATTCATATAGGGTTAGGGGCTTGTCCTAAAAGGGTAACATTATGCCAATGTACATAATCTGAGGTTAATGACCTCTGAAGTCTACTACAGAGTTTTAGTTTCGTAATTTGCGAAGGTGACTGTACTTGTTTGTAATTTGCATTATTAATGAACCATATTGCGTAGGTACTAATGATGTCTGCAGATTAATTACACAGTGGGTTTCGAAGCAGCTTAATGGTTCCCTAGAGATTCTCGAGCTTGCTTATTCAAATTCGTCTGTTAGCTTACCGCAAATAATATTTTAACGGAATTTGCTTTGAATTCTGAAACTCAATAAATCCTAACTAAAATAAACATTTTGTGCAAAGAAGAGTATTTTCACTCAATTGTCAAATAAAATATCTAGTTCTCAGGCAGCGTATTTTCATACTGTTATTTGATCTTTGAGCACAGTGCGCTGATCTCTAATAGCATCGAAATCATTACACCAGTAGGTCACGCAGCATGACAGATGGCACTCATCAGCGCTCATATATCTCGTATACATTTCAACCTAGTCGGAAGACCGAACGATCTCTTAATAATATGCGTCCCACTCCCCCAATTCACGCAATTATGTTTAGCGTTTTATTTCTCCGAATTGCACACTAACACAGTTTCGTGTTATGATTAATTAACGGTTATGTAATGGGTGTTAAATGTTTAGATAATTATACTATTACTCAATGTAAACAACGCGAAAGTTGTTTTGAATTTGGAGATGATCGTGGGAACATTCGACATTGTAAAGACAAGTAATATATTATTAGTATTTGCAATGGAAAAGCGTGGATGGATCTAAAGACCAAGCCTTATTGAAATGTCGAAAAAAAAATTAAATGAACGGGGAGAAAATTTGAGATGAAGAAGAGTGATCATATTCTCTCATTTTATGTTAAAATAAAAGTCTTGTTTGAACGGTATACGCCAATTTATAACACGATAGCAGTAACAGTAAAGTTAGGGAAATGGGTCAATGTGACGGTTGTATTTTTGTAATGAGTTATATCGTCTTGTGGTTTCGAAATATTTCAACAGCATTAAAGAGTTACATACTACTGGCTGTTTGATCTGTTGTTTGAACTATTAGATCAACAAAAAAAACTTCACTATTTCTTTTTGCAGTTTCAAAGAAAGATTTTACGAGTATCGTACCCTCTATACTCCTTTTTCATTCGAATACCATATTATGTCCTATGTCCTGTCAGCTGCACGTTACAGGAACTGATGAACTCTAGTGATGGTGCCAAACACGTAGCCCAATTTTGGGCGGAATCCATTTAGATTGCCACCGACACGCTATCAAGAAGAAGAAGACTACAAGTCTACGACCACATACCACAATTTTATTTCACATATTGTTATATGTGAAATAGCGTCAGCTAGCGTTTCTAGCCATCCATCATCAAAAACCCAGAAGCTAAACAGTTAACGACCAACCAAGCCCTATCAAACGGAATAAATTTAAAAGTTTGGAGGTCACAACACACTCCCATGCCACTGTGCTGACCGAGCTCATCATATGGCGGGGCAGGTGTAGGGAGCGCCAGCGGCGTCGCGTGCCATATGTAATGATCGTTAGGAAGTATATATTGAGTAGTATTATACAAACTAGGCGAAGGGCTGTTCAATTTTTGTTTAATGGAATATGCTTGAAGAATGTATGACAAATTTATCAAACGTCTGAGTCGGATTCCTATCTCGTCTTTCCTGGTCAAGTAGTTAAAATTGAGAAAGCCAATGAACTTCATCATGCTTAGTGAAAAAATTGGCGAGAATACTTGGATGCCAATCAGATCTTTTTACATTCATGAAATCGGAATCGAAGAGTGCAATCCCCGATATGTCACATCTCTACATACATACAGGAAGACTCCCATATATCCTCAGCATTTTACATAGAAAACTATGACTAATGAATACCGTGTATCGAAAATCCAAAGAATTTCATACTAGCAGTGGGAACGGGCCACCCATTGCGTGGCGATCACCCGTATCGTTCCGATAGAGCCTTTATAGTGCGCCCACTGTATCTTGGGAGACGGCGAAACCGGGAACTAAGTAGAATTAGACGTATTGTGGCTTCTACCTTTGTGAACAGCGCCCCCCATGAAGTGCCAGGGTATACTGGGCAAGTTGAAACTCGATACACACCGGTATGACATATAATCAGTAGTGTCGATTTCATTCCACTAAATGTCCTTATGATTATGGATAAGTCGGTGTGTCTTTGGTGTTGAATGTTACTTATTTGACAATATGGGAGGTTGGATTTTTGACTCGAAACCTTATATTCCGATTGATGTCAAGAACCATCAGGCTTTCATTTTCATTAGAAAGTCTGCTGTGTTTTCTGCGACCTAAAATAGGTCATCTCGTCTAACCTCGTTGCAGGAACGTCCATTGATACTGTTATCAATGCGCAGGTGGCTCCATCTGTACACTGATAAATGATAACATCAAACCCAAATCTTACCACTTCGCTGCAAGCGGAATACAATTTCATACTCATCTACATATTTTCCTTATTAATTATATATCCTACAAGCGAACCCCGGAAACACTAAAACTAGAAATACATATATCACTGTGATTTATCCAATATCTTCTTGATTACTTAATAACATGTCCGCATCAAGCATAAATTCTAATTAGACAGCCGCAAATTGGCATCACTAACAAGTCAATTAAACGAAATCCACTGATACTGTACCGAACAGGTTTGTTCTGTGGAAGTTAAACCGCTTTCTAGGTTTTGTAGCAGTGGCCGCATTCTCAATGTCACCTTACTGCCTTGCCCTTCCGTTGTGCTGCGCCACGGTGCCGTACCGATGGGGCACCAAGGTCACTGGAATGGCGTATTTAGGAAATAGCTATATAATTTCTTCGATGATAGTATATTTTGTTCTAATAACAAAAACTCATGCCTTCTTCCCATGGAGGGCTTCTTATTAGTGAAGTGTAATGAGAGCTTTTATGGTTGCTTTAGATTCATCAAGTTGAATGTGACGAGGAGCATCATTGAAATATCAACTTTCTCAAAATCTGAACATCCAAATTTGGAACTCCTCATACAATTAAATAACACATGTTCGTCTTTTCATTACAGGTAAGCATTGAGGGCTAGACAAAATATGGTGTCGTTACTTCGTGAGTATATTGTGCAGTGTCTGTACTCTATGTTGCTTTGCTGTAATGTTAAAGCAACTCTGCATAAAATCTACTTTTTCCTCCTTTCCAACCAACCAATAATTTCACCGTTCAAATCGATTGACAGTCGAGAGCAGACGCAAAACCATGTAATTCTCGTAAAAACAGTGACGAGTTGCATGTGTAGTTGATACTGAAGGCGATAGTTGTAACTTGTTGTAGACGACCTTAGCAACTCGTTTTCTTCAGCACACTCTTAAATCTTGCGACAGATGGTAAACCGCTGATACTACAACATATTTTATTTCAACTCACATAATAAACATTCATGTATAGGTTACTGTGTCTGTGCCTTTGGATGCTTGGAAACCACCTTCGATGTTTTCATCATTCTTGTTCATCGTACTTCATATAGTGATTCTTTGTGATTCCTGGCAATATTGTTGTTTTTGGAAGAGGCATCTGTCTTATCATAAACTGCTGTTGGTTGAATTCCACGGTATACTGAAGCTGTGAAGTATAGATGTTTTCAAAAGGTTACTAAAAGCTAAGCAAGATTTTTTGAGACCAGTCCAAATACTTACATCCAAACGTAAGCAAGGCCTTATTATGTAACTGTTGACAATCCCACGAGTTGTTTACTCATCGCACGCTCCCAAAATAATCAGATAACAATGGAAGCTCAGTCACTTCAAGTAAAGACTACTATTTTAAACATAGTCGGCCTGTCTGTATTTCTAGCTCACGACATAAACACGCATTTAGACTCCTGTTTATTCTAGTCAGTTGACCTACAAAACTCAGAAGTTCGCTGTTTTCATTCCGAAGAGATTCCGATCGTATAATGTTCTTGGTTCAAAGGATATTCACTTTCTCTGCTGCGGAATTCGGAACTCCCCAATAAGATTATCTAATCTTGGAATTTGTGATAAGTTTGTATCAGTTGACTTTTGATTGATATGTTCTGCAATATGTGAATTTTAATTAGGGTTAGTAGATTCGTGATACTAACACCATTATTTTTTGCATATCTGTTGCACATACGACAGGTACAGTTTTGCCGTCCAATTTTTTTTATGCCTATGGACGAAATATGATCTGAATTCATCTCTCTCTGATTCAATATGTCTTTCTGGACTAATTAAAAGCGCAGTTTGACCTTCTGTAGTCCTTTGAAATTACTCGTGCCAACTTAGTATAATTAGTAATCTTCTCTGAATAGTCATCACATATTTCTGTTTGCATCCTGCTTTCAATTCATTCTGTCTTTATTATGTTAAGCTACCATCTCAATGTGGCCATATCTTCAATTGTACCGTAGTCCGTTCTACCTCTCTTAGTAATCTACAGCGGTAATGCCAGTATGTATTACTAAACATTCGATCTAAATCGTCGCCGATGGTCCAGCTCGCCTAGTTTCGTGGCCAGGTAAGCAGTAGTTTCTCAACGCGACAGATGGCACGCTCGCCCACACGGCGCCAGAAACACGCGTGTACTTATAATACGAGTATTACATTGTGAGGCTTCAGTTATAGCGGGGATATATTTACATGTCATTACAAGTTTATACTCTTCTAGTTTAGTTTTGCCGTTCATGTTTCAACAAATTAATAGAAAAGTTTCAGGTACGCAACCGTCTGAGAATATGGGACGAGGAAAACCGTACATTTTTATTGAAATATAACACTAGTCACATGCAAAGGCATGAGAGGCCGAAACCCTAAAAAATATATATAAAGGGCTCGGTCGGAATATTAAGAAAGTTTAGTGTTGCTTGTTCTTCCTTATAATTAATTACGCAACTCTCTTCTACTTTAAGACGATTTACGACCAACGGACAGATTTAAACACCCGCTACTAATGAGTTATTTTTATATTCAATTTGAAGTTAAGGAATTTATGACATGAAAGACTGTTTAGTATTCATTTTCATACCTATACAAGTATATCCTTGGCTAGGGCAAAATTTGTGTATCTACTATCAAATTTCGATTATGATGCTATCTTTATATAGCTATGATTAAAAGATATGAGCCATGTCTAATTCTGAAACCTACACTTATCAGATATATGTATATCTATGTATCGCATCAATTCTTTAAAAATAGAGATTGTCCGTACGAAAAACTATTACTATATCAGCTGTTTATTATCAGCCTTGAGTCTGATAAATTTCTATCTATGATAAGCAAACACGTTGAGGAAAATGCGACACGTGATGGACGGAAATAGAAACAGGCTTTGAACGGCTGAAAGACATGAGACGCGCACAATGTTTGGGTAAAAACTGTCCGACTTACTGTAGAAATTGCGCGTCAATTTCTTGCTATGAGCTGTTACATCTCTTTGGAGTGACAACAGTGTGACTTTTTGTGTAGAATATTGCATCAATATCTTGCACAAAGTTACTGCTTCACGATTTTAGTTTTTACGTGACTGATAACAACGTTGTATAACAACAATTTTGGCAACAATGAAATAATCTCATTTAAGTAATACTTTCAGGAAGTATTGCGAAGCGTTTAAATTGCTTCACATTTGGGGAATTTATTATGAAAGTTTATTAAACGTCATATTTGTTATTTACCTCGATTTCTCCTTGAAACGCCCACCATTTTGGTAACTTGGATGATAAACAGAGTTTTATTTGAAATCATAAATACTTAATTATTTTACTCTAAATAAAATTACATTTTTAAAGGACGTTGCCGTTCATTACTGCGTATTTACTATCAAACTCAAACTCGAAAGCATTTATTTCAAATAAACCAATTACAGGCACTTTTGAATTGCAAAGGGGTCGGTCAGTCAGAAAGATGAAGCTAGTTGCCCATCCCAAAGCATAGTACCTATGGAGAAGAACAGGCATGAAACTCCACAAACTCTCTTAAAAATGAAAATACGCATGTAATGAAACCACAAGATAATAAGTTGAAGTTGACTGTATCCCTTAGTGGAGGCCGTTCGGTGCCTTCCACTTTCAGACAACCAAGCTTCTTTCTTCAGAGCGTTAATTGATATTGAAATCGTATATTTCCACCTGCATAATCGCTATCATAGTAACCACACCTCAACTGCACGATCGAGGCCGAGTTTTTACAACGGGTGTCGGTTTCACGCGTGTAGGCTGTTTACGCTCATACCTACGTGAAACATCTCTAGTCGTGTGCACTCACTATAATAACACTCGTGTGTATACGATTACTTAATTCGACGGTTAATATATTACAATAGTAGGAGTCGTTTACAAAAAAAGACAAAACACGACACGCGCGCGTAATAACAATGAATTTAAACTCGTTTGTCCATATCAGTTCAATTAATTAAGATAGTATATATACAAATCGTGGAATTAATAGATCCAAGCGACCGTTTTATTGTCCTAATAGCCCTACAGGCTTGATAAACAGGGGTTTATCACATTTCGATATCACTAAGGGCTCTTAACTAAGGAAGCTTGTAACGTGTTCAGAAATGCGTCAATGCGTGAGCTTGTTATTGGCAACAAGGGATAGTTTCATTGGCGAGCTAATTTCACTTTTGTTTTATATAATGTTGCTGAATAGGTATTTGGAACTAAATATTCATTATGCCTACTTCAAAAATAATTTTGTTATGGTATGGTTATTGAATTCTAAAAGAGACGTCAAAAACAGCCTGCTGGACGGAAAAAATATGAAACAATTTACTAAAACACAAACAGTCTGGTTTTTGGAACAGCTTGAGGCTACAGTTATAATGTAAAGCAACGCTAAATTAACGCTGAATTTTCTGTTCACACGACGTTACGTGAAATAACAGCTTTGAAGCCATTTGAAATATTCAAAGACTTGGGAGATTTACTTGAAACTCCACGAAACTCCACGTGAACGTAAATCCCCGAAGGCAGCTACGTAAAACAGGCTAAGCTGAAAACGTAACCTCAATTTTACATAAGCTTTAAGACTAAACACGTGTAGTCTTCACCTCAGCTGTGTTAATCTTGAAATGCAGATGAATCTTAAGCAGAACCAGACTTACGAGGTGTCGAGTTGTCTCTGTGAGTTGTGGTTGTTGTTGGTCGTGAGTTCGAACCCAGCCAGCACTTTACTTTGTGTATTAAATTTAATCACCACTGCTCTCAAAACGTTGAAGGAAAACATCGTGAGGCAACTGGCATGTCCTAGAACCGAAAACCGGTGACATCCACCAACCCGCACTGGGCCCGCGTGGTGGTTTACGGCCCACTCCGTCTCAGAGAGGAGGCCAATGTCCCAGCAGTGGGAACATTATAGGCTGATTGAAGGTTATGCTTAAGCAGAGGTTAACGTTTAAGTAAGATTCTGTCATCTTCAATCAACGTTACAAAAGGATAGCAATGAGTTTCCATTTCTATACAATCTACTAAGTCAAAAGAACAGCCTGAATTAATAAATAATGTAGATTCGTTTTACGCAGATCCTGGCCAAGATTTAAGGCTTCTCTTTGCCAGCTGTGAGTTTCATTAAAAACCTTTTAGATACGCTTACAATAGAGTGATAATATATATTCAAAGAAGATTTTGCTCCAAATTGCATTTGATGTAAGCTTTTGTTGAAAGTAATGAAATTAGGATCAGAGTATCCTTCGCGTTAATGCCTACCTTAATAGACGAAGACAATGAGGTTCAGGGTTCAGGTACCTACATAATTCGTCTCGGAAAATTGATTGTTTGAGTTTGGCAATTAGGAGGTAGTTAAAAGCATGCCCATAGATAATCTAAAGAGACACAACTCATCGGTTTCCTAGTAACTTAGCTTGCGCAGTTATAGTCCATGACGTTTCAATCCCAAAGTCGGAAGTCCTTTATGTTTGTTCTGTTAGTGCTTCAACGAAAGATTTATTGATAACAGTTTCATAAGTGCACCATTACCCAAAGTTATAAATTTTCTAAAGTTCCGCCTTCGGTTTGTGTGAAGCACCTGAGAAAATACGATAACACTAACAGTACTCCTCTGTCTCCTCATTTTCATAAGTTACTTACCGCTTGCAAACGTTACAGTTGTGTCAACAATAACTTTCAAAGATACACCCAAAATATTCGTAGATTGGGAAGTAATGCATATATATCAAGGTTTACGTCTTGATATATATGCTTTTTTAATACTTTCCAATCTTAAAGTCCACAACAGACGTCCCAAGATATGCGCCAATTCTAAGAGAGCTTACGCACGCACTGCATCCTAATCGAATTCAAGAAAATACGCTCCGAGGTAGTTGTTTTACTTTTGGTATCGGCGCTTACGCACTACTTCCGAATTTTCTTGATAAATGCGATCCGAGTTTCCTGAAACCACATTTTGTCGGATTTTTACCAGGGGGTCTTCTCCCTAATCTCGAAATCCGTAGTTTCGGTTAAAGTTACGGGCCTTTCATTTTACGTATCACTTACTGACATAAGATTAGTTCGGTTTCCGAACTAAGAATGCATAACAACACGATTTGACAATTGTTCCTACGCCCAAAGTGTTTTTGTCTGTCCGAAAAATTTAATTTGACACTTGTCTTAACGGATTAACTACTTTCGGATGAGCCCATATCTTCGTTGACAGACTTGGAGAGTAGACCGTACGCAGTGCGTAAATGCACGAGACCGTACTCTCAGTATTGTTTCGCAAACCAGTCAAGAGACGCTTTATCACGACCAGATAACGAGAAAGCTATGCACTTGTTTACTGTTACTTATCACTGACACTTATCGTTTAACATGATCTAAATAATATGTAAGCGAACATTTTTATGGAGATATAATGCCACTAAACATTAAGCTGACACAAGAGAAAATTTTGATAGTGATATAATCTAGGTAGCAATAGTCATTGTGACATTGCTTTTTTAACCCTAAGGGTTTTACGAGTTGTGTAATTTCATTGTTATCTTACGAAATTAACTACTTCAGGGAGATGCGCTAGGTAACCCGCGAAATTCAAATTTTGTTACGTTTTTTTTGCAATTTGTAGGTCAGGTTGTATGTTGATAAAAAATATGATTCACGAGCGTAACACGTATGTATTTACAGAATTATAATCATTAGAATCATCAATACAACCCTCTAGTGCTTGATTATATGCACTAGACTAGATGGTTGTGCAAAAACGAAACAATGTAAAAACATGATCTCCATATAAAATGTAATTATTTGCAGTTATGATGTACCAAATCTTTGCCAAACTAAATGCAAGTGCGTCAGCGGAAGATACACAATTTGAAAATGATAGTGAGATAGCACAATACTGCAACTTGTTGAATGTACGACCTGAATTCACAATCAAATAAACTCGTATCGTTTACACCCGTTTGTAAATTTTAACGTGAAAATTGAATTACGCATTCAATTTCAATGCCGATACGGAGGTTAAAGAATTTTTATCAATCGTATATAACGGGCAAGAATGTAAGGAAAATTGTGAAAACGGTAAATGAAGTTGTATGTTGTAAATTAAAAGTGGATAAGTGTTTTATTGCTAATGCAGCGGCGATGCAAGATGGTAGCCATGGTATTCGAACTGCCTAAGCTTAGAAAGAAAGGAATAAAAGGGTTTCCGCAGTATATTGTCTATATAAAGATTGCAATTCAAACACATCTATAGAAAAACCTCAGAAAACACCCAAACTCAAGTTGGTTGCATACGCCGAAATCTAAACTCAGATTTCAACAGAAAGAGATAAAATTCACCAAAGCGGAAACGAATCGTAAAGAAAATTTCTTTTCGGCCGGTCCCAACCGCTTGAATGTTCATAATGAAAGACAAAATTGAATTTTTATAGTGTAGTATATCAATTACGATTGCAACCACAGTCCATTAAGCCCAGAGGATTCGCACGGCTGATTTTATTACCCGAATTATTTAAGGTCGGACGAAACAGTTGCTATATTGCAATGGTGATCTTGGTGAATAAGTGTATCTGATGTTTGATGTCCCGTGTCAATAATATTGGTTTTATATCTATTGGTGCTGCGGCACAGATTTTACCATCCGATAGAAATATGCAGTTACTGGACATATGCCATATATGACACTTTCCTTCACTGTCATCTTCTGATATTATGTTTGCAAAGCGAAGACCTATTTTCAAAATTATCAACACCCGGTTAACTGCGAGGCTTCAACCAAAACAGGACTATAATCCTAACTATCGATATAGATATAGATCTAACAAGTGGTGACTAGTATCTTCCTTGTGAGTAATATCATTTCCCGTTATTGTCTACACTTTTTCACTCAAAATGTGAGCTACAGAATCGTGCCAGTTCCGCAAGGAATAAAATCCAATCTAATTTAGTCGGAACCTTATGTTTGCGGATCCGAGATCGGAAGTCGTTGAAATTTTATGATTCTACCGCTTTGCTCGTTCAGATCATTCAAGATTGTAATATGGTTTTTATTTGCATTCTTCCCCCCATTCTCTCTTTGAACAGCGGAAAGTTTGTACCAGGTTTCACAACCATTACCTACTTATTAACTGAACTAAGCCCTAATCCAGTTAGCTCAGGAAGGCGTAATAAAAAGCATTTCTCGCAAAAAAAATGGACATACTATGAAGGTAACGCTTTTAGCAAAATATTACGTTGTATATTTTATAGATATGGCAACTCTTTAGAAAGCACGTCAGACCAATCCATCAAAATATTAGCGCACTGAACTGACAGCGTATATTAGGATAGGGGCACATTGAATATGTTGGGAACTATGCGGCACGAAACTGTAAATAAAATCTGCACAAACATGCGATATTTTAAAAGTGACAATGGCCATACGAAAAAATTACATCGCTTTAGCGTACTGCTGTCACATCAGTTTGGACGCTTCTTGGTACAAAAGGCGATAAATGTGTTCTATAACTTAATATGGTGGACAAGCATATAAAAAGTTTACAATACCAACATTTGAATGTTACGTTCTGTGCCATGTAAGTCTCATGAATGTTTATGGTGCCATAGTATTAGTTTCGGGTTACGATGTTTGAGTGCTTCAAAATCTTAGCTTAGCCAGTGGCTGTCGCCTTTATGCGTAGTAGTATTAGTTCTAGTATTATAGCCGGCATATTTTTTCCTCAAACAAAATCGTTACAAAATCGCTCTAAAGTCGCACAAACCCAGTAAACAGTGTTAACCTTCACGTGTTTCAGGACTATTTTAGCATGTTTTACAGTTGTTTTCGATGAAAACATCATTTAAAACCGCTAAGGTAGTACAAAAATAGCATAGATTCTTAAGATCACTTCATTTCAGAACAAGATAACAACAAAACATTGCACCATTTCTTTCTTATCAAGTAAGTAAGTAAGATAAACAAAACAGATGAGCCTCTCAAGCCGTATTAGTCAAAATACAAGATCTCATTCTATCAGACTATCAACTAAAGTACGATTGATCATAGCATGACTCATGCCTCAGTATTGTCGGGAAGTAGCGTTTGACATTGAGCGGCTACCAACCGTGGCTTTGAAAAGGCCTAATCTGGTGCGAGGTGCCTACTAAGTACCTACGGGGCTGGGTTTTAACATCGATAGAAATACGTACAGAAAACCATGTTGCTAACAATGAAAATTCATTTTATAGTCATGGTAGCGGTGTTTTTGTCGTGAGACATCGTAAATTAGCTATTTAGTCTACTGAATACGTTGTCAAGGTCAGACTTCAGTCTGAAACCAAACCTACTGGAGTGAGGAAAAGGCTAGGCTAATGACAACATAAACATGCTATTGTTTATGAAGGAGTCGGTTGTAGGATTGGAGTTAGCATACTACCATTGACTGAGAACAATAAGGAATTTAGCTATGCAGTAGAAAATATGAAGACAAACAAGGTATAGAGAATCACAATTGATGTATTAACATAAGTAGATAGTGACATATGTGGTTATTTGTCGACAATCACTGCAGTGAGTAACGCAAATGACTAACTAATGACGATAGAAGTTTTTCCGAGTTACGCATAAACAACCACTTTCCTTGTATTTTTAACAAACAAGACGTTTGAAATAAGATGAATTGCGTTCACAACGTCCTTCTAGCCTTAACAAATCAAATCAAATCAAAAATATTTATTTGCTAGAATATAGTACATAAGGTGTTACAGTAAATTTGTTTCAGCATATCCTGCCATAACATGGCGTGCAAATGTATTCACAGTCAGTGATGTCAATTAATCTAATTTACAAATTACAGATTCTATTGATTTGTCTTCTAAATAGTCCTTAATAGTATAATATTTTTTTTAAGATTAATAGTCTGAAAAGTATTTTTTTAAACATTGTCAGCGGTAAGTCTTGAAAACTATTTGGTAAATAATAATCGACATGCAGTACACATTTTTCTTAAATAATTTTAGTTTTATTAGTGGCAGCCGAAGTCTATCTTTATACCGTGTTCGGCTATTTGGCCTGTCAGTGTAAGTTTCAAATAAATTGTAGTTTCTCTTAACAAAAATACATATTTCAAAAATATATAAACAATTAACCCTGCTTATTCCAACTTAATCACTTTCCACAAAAACCAAGTGATGCTAAAAATAAAATAACTAAAAACCGTCTGGCCTTCAACATAACCAGTGTCTTCTTTGAACTTAGGACGGCCTATGACGATGATTGATATTCGCACGACAGCCGGGACAAATACTTCGTGCCCGTCGAAGCACGAATAAACAATAGTGACATTAATTAATCATAACAACCGAATCTATCATTAGTAAACATTAAAAACGTCACCAGGCGCCGTTCAGCCGACGTATGGAACCGTCGCCGACGTATCTATAAATTAAATGACGCTAATTTACGACACTGTTAATTGACGATAGTCTTTACGTCGTTTTAAGTGACTCTAATCAATGTTAATAATTATAGTTTTGTTTCTATTAAAATGATGAATTAAATTAACTTTATCATCATCATCAGCCTATAGCAGTCCACTGCTGGGCATAGGCCTTTCCTATTGCACGCCACTCAACTCGATTTTCGGCAACTCTCATTCAGCTGCTACCAGCCAACCTGCGAAGATCGTCGCTCCACCTAGCCTGAGGGCGTCCCACCTTACGTTTACCGGTGCCCAATTAACTTTATAATTTGCGTCAATGCGGACCAGTTTGTCTGTTTCTGCAATAATATTCAAATCTTCTTCACCCTATTGTTCTCTTGTCTGTGTTTCGTCAATTTCTTTTTAGTCTGCTTTTAATAGTACTCAAACAATTATTTCATTCTCTTCGATCACGATAACCTCAAAATGTTTAGTGAAAGTCCCATAAAATCCGTCCAGTACTTAGTTTAGAGTGATGCGCACGCAAATAGCATACTATTGAAATTATTATTTTGGAACTATATTTACCTTGCAATTACTGCCATTAGAATTTCTACCGTTACTAATGTTTATCACAACACCACAATAGATGTTTGCTTCCTAAAGTAAAGTTTCTTCAATAGGCTTTAGTAAGCAAAAACATAGAAACATGGCGTTAAGACCGTGACCTTTCACATTCCTTTCAGCCCTCAAAATGTCTACCTTTATAAATATACGTAAAATACTAGATCTAGCGCACCTCAGATTTACAAAGATAACTAAAGATGAAGAAAAGCAAAGTCGTGAATAGACAGATTAGATAGACGCAACGGCCAATGAATTAAATCGATTGTACCCAAAACCGCCATATAAAGATATATTACCGATTTATTATGCACGTTAACCGAAGGCATAAATGTTAAAAAACTCATAATTCTTTCACGACTGACAATTGGCAATGGATATTTTGCAATGCCAATTAGAAATTTTAGCCTACAAAATGTACGAGGAAGTGTTTACAACACGCAGAGTTTTCAATACAGTTGACTTTTATAGTGAAGATAACTTCATTAGATCTCTCAGATTGGATCAATTTAAGATAAAGTCTTTACCGAAATGTGTCATAACAAGAATATTCTTAAATTCGGGACTTACAGAAAGCAGTTTTCAAAATAGATAGTAAACCACAAATAAAAGTCACGTTTTGTTCGCGACAAGTTCAATAAAATAAATCTGATGCCTTTGACCCAGTCCCAACCGCTACTAAGGCTTCACAATACCCTGTAATCCGATTGGAAAAGACTGTATCGTTTTCCATAAGACATCACATTGCTCGAAGCACGCATCGGATTTGGAAGATCGCTCCCTAAGCGCCGAACGATGGCGAATATCTGCCATTGAATCTATTTCCGGTGTTTTATGTTGTTGTTTTCCTGCATACAAATATTCTGTATACTGTTTTAAGATTGTCCTTTGGCAAGGTTACACGCACAATTTCGCGATGGTTCCATATTGATAGCACCTACATTTGTCTCCTGCTCTGTGATCCATTTGTGTTCAAAGCACGTCCACTTCTTGACTTCCGAGGTCTTGATGTGTGACTGTGACTGTGATCTTTCACTGTCCGCATGCTCGATCATATTTGTTGAGGAAGACCTTTATTTCTTGATTCCTACAATGTCAAGTGCGATGTACTGTAATAATGTTTTGTTATACTGTACACACAATTATTATTGTGTTCCTGATAACAATAACCTTCGCACGAAGCGTTATGCACATTAAAATATCAAAGAGAAAAACGTGAAAACGCGAGCTCATTGCGCCAGGGTCCCCTTATCTCCGGCTCACAAAGAAGAGAAGATATTTCACTTTCATAGTTTAGATCAAGATAACAAGCAAGCAGTATGGCGGATGGGCGAGCCAAGAGGCGCGTGATTACATAAACGTGAAAGTATTATGTCGACCAATTGAAAAGATCATGATTTAAATACGCATTTCACTATCGCAACACTGACTTTGATCTGGCAAGGTGTGCTTACGTCAATTATAATATTGAACGTGGCCATGAAAAGCATTGAAAAGAAAGTTAATGTGACTTATCAAGTTATCACCGATATTCTTCAGGAAATTCCAACGCTGATCAAAAGACATTTGTTCGGTACTCAAGTGGCTTGTTGCCAGGACGACGGGAAAATATCAGACAAATCTTTCAGGATCAAAGAGATTGATTTCACGATACAGAAGTTACACAGTACACAGGTATCGTAGATACGTTGACATTATACAATACATTGTCAGTAAGATGAACATTATTTATGCTCAGTTGATTTCCTCATTACAGTACACAATAACTTTCATATATTACGTAGTTGAATTTATACCATTTAAATTAGTAAAACACAGCATGACTTTATAATTTCTTTGTTTTCATTGTTTGTACTTCTCTTTGTTGTGCCTTCGGCACATTTTGTTCCTTTCCTTTGGAATGGTAAACCACAGTATATGAGCCTCTTTGTTTTCCAGTACCCCATTTAAAAATACTGAGGTAAACATTTATTTTATGTTCATAACCCAAATCCATAATTCTGGAATCGCTTGCATGGCTATATTCATTTATATATTCAATTTCACAATGACCCGTTCGAATATCATTACTATTTATCAATTGTTGCTTATTAATTCTAATACTGAAATTAACAGCTGTTTCAACATCGCAAAATAATTTTATATATCACTTATCATCAATACAATAGAAATCACTGACATTCAGAATCGAAATCACTTGCGAGTCACTCATATAGAAATGATAACTTCTACACGAATGAATTAGAAATTGAGGTCCTAATAAGTGTCACTTGTCACACTGACACTCTTCTTATATTATAACAATACGTGACTTCAATTGATACGAGTACGATAAACGATAATCACTTCTGTTCTTTAATACACCACTCTTGAAGAACACATAGTAAAAAACAATACATTACAAGTAGACGCTACAAATCATGTTTTAGAGTACATTGCTCTTTGACATCTTGAATGCTGTTAGAACTTTAATGCAATGGGGGTAATGAACACAAAACAAGCTGATATCACCACATTGGTTTTGTCGCAATGTCCTCGAGTCCGCAGCGTGGAACGCCGTAATCGCCAACGCAATGGAATCTGTAAGGAACACTTTAACTTATCTATATCGATATCGGTATGCGAATGTTCGTTGCGTGTACACATATGCAATTCAAATGGCACGTAAATAAGTGAATGTAGCAATTTGAGATTTCGGCGATAGATAGGCTTGATATAGTGTTCAGATGTAAAGGTAATTGTAAATTGTACTGAGAAGCGTGCCTCGGTTAATAACAGAAACAAGAAAGTTACCATTTCATTTTGACGAGAAGTGGTGTAGAAGTCCCTGCGGCGAAAGAAGACCTTGATAGAAAGAATAATGTTCATGAACAACATAATCAACATAAGCCTAAAAACACAGTTCCCACATCTCAATCAACTCAAAATTGATTGATTGACGTTTAATCATATTAAAATAACACTGACGGAAGAGACGATTTAAAAAAACAAAGTGAACAAATCACGGAACATAATAAAGGCGGATCCATGCAATTATCATGTTTTTATCGACAAAATGAAGTAATTCGATCAATTGATCGTAACGCAGGAAACGGAGTTAATTTTGCTTGTGAAATAGTCATGAATTATTCTAAAAGGAAAATCTTTAACCAGGATATGTTTGCCGAAGAGGTCTAGAAAAGCAGCTTCCTTCACCGAAAACAAAGTTTCAAAATTCTACCGCAATGAACATGAGAATAATTTCTTGTGACTTGATTTCGGCTCTTTTGGCATGCCACCCAGACCTACATCTTCAAAAGCACTTGAAAGCCGTATCGTTAGTTGTTATTTATTGAGATAAAGCGAGTTATGTCGTCTGGGTGAATTTCTTGTCTTGCTCCCGGCGGTTAAATGATGATAAATTCCAATAAAACGCTGAATATAAGCCCCATTTCAAGTTTGTGTCTTACCGCTCTTCGAGAGTTGATCAAAATTTAAAATACAGGGAATATTCAAGGTGTCTCTGATTACTTGACAGAAGTCGACGAATTAAGCAAGTGCAGCTGATCAATAGTGCAGCACCGAAAAAAAAGTAAACACAATCTATTACTTCATAATGTCTATTATCAAACAGCCAATGACCTTGCCACAGTTTGGCCCAACACCAAGTGCCGATGACTTCTCTGGCACTTTCTACTACTTTTTATTACCCACCGACTATCAAATCGATTCTACTGACTCTCCCAAATTGGTACTTATACATCGATTGTTTTGTTCTTAGAGAGATTGAAAGTTACAATTCGATATCAGCAGTGCATGATGTATTAGAAATATTGTCGAATTATGTTCGGATATTGTGGTTTTATTAATGGGTTTCGTTATCGGCTGTCGTAACAGTTCATCATATTGTTTTCAACTTTTCATTACTTCATGACGTTATCATTCGGGTTTTCCACGGGATATTACAGATAATCTATTTTAGATTCTCTGATATGTAAATTACTATCGTTGTATCGTTCTTTTTTGTAACAGTGATAAGTGGGTGTAAAATATTATTTTGACCTTGAAGGCCGCTTTCTATTTTGATTCGGTCCAGATTCCTTCTAATTGAATGCTTTATCAGAAGTATTTACATATCTATTAAGCTTTGTGTATTCTCTGTTATGGCTTTTAGTTCTTTCTCACGTCTATTTACTTATCTTTAAGCAGATAGTTGGTTAAGTTGTTTGTGTATAATTAAAATATTTTCGAAACTGTACCTACACAGTGCTCAAAGCGTTTTGAAATTCCTCTGTGTGTTTACTTGTAGCAGAAAACTTAAACGCATCAGTACCGTCATCTAGCTTAATTACTTACATTTGAGTGACGGATTATATCTATCCTCGCTCAATTATATGCTATTATTTCTCAAGCATGCCATGCACTTCATAATCTGTCTTCAGAAGATATTGTTCACGTGTACATAAAGTGTTCCATATACCAAACTGCGTTAATGCAATTTGTATCGTTCAACCTAACGACCATCTGCCGATAAACCAAATTGTTTAGGGCGCGTTTTCAACACATTTTATTCTAATTCTTACCAAATGCACCTGGAAAGTTCTCAAATAAATATAGAAGCATCTAATTCAGTGGCAGATGTTAACGAAAATTAATGCGTTAGCGCACCTGCCTCTCGTTTGCAATATCAACGTTTCATTTGATACATAGACGTGTGGCGACGTAGGCTATTTGGACATATCTTCACGCTAATTTCCCTCGTAAAGTTGGGCAGACCTCCAACTGCATATGAGAGCATTGGCACCATTCGGCCGTGCCGGGTAAAGGTCGTAATCTTCGAGTCAGGTTGTTAACCAGAATGTTCTTATTCATTCATGCGATTCAAATAACATCACTCTCAGTCATTCATCTTGGAACCTTTCTTTATTTCACGTTGACATAGGCACAACTTAATACCAAATTACAAAATGCAACCAGGATTTCATACGTCCCAGACATGTTGCTGCTAGACCAATTAAGCAATTTATTATAATAGTAATACCATTTCGGATGACATTCAGATGACTATTTAGTCAGTTGTTGATATTCTTACTTCTAAATATATCTCACATAATTCGTCGTCCTACATTGTATTATTTCATAATTACCTCGGCGTGCCAGATAGTCGTGTGAAATGCTCGCGTTTATCTCAGGAGACAGTTATATCACAGTAATAACATTGTCGCAATGTCTTACATGTATTCTGGTCTTATTTGATGAGCTGATAGTAGATCTTGCTTATTTTACTTTTTTATTTTCATGACGTCTGTTTAGAGTTTTGCTACGATTGGAAATCCGACTTGTTAGCGTAGTGAAGGATGATTAAAGGATATACATATTTTATTTAAAGTCAAATAGAAAGTCAACAACTATCGCACTCCTCCCACTTGAACTTTGCTTGAACTGTTTATTTATCATCCATTCGATCTATTGAAATTCTAGACCCTTTTCTTTACTCAACCCAAAAACAAAATCCTTTATTTCAACAGTTAGTAGGTAGAAGTCTACGAACTCAAACACAATGAATGATAATGTCAATTCGCTCGTCAAATCTACAAGGGGCTTGTTTAAATGTCAATTTACCCTAGTGCCGATAACGTTCTCAATGCCTTCGTGATTTCTAAGCGAGAACAACTCGATAATTAGTATTTAAATGATCCTCATTGATAGCGTGATTAATTCTTGAAGTATATCTTCCTAGTTTTTTGAATAATTATTATTTACTGTGAAATCTTTTGACGTTACTGTTCCGTTTACATGCACATTTACCTTTATATTAATTACTGCCATTAGAAAATATGGGTGCGTGATTAGAAATCTTTAATAACTCTTATTCAAGTTCGTTTTACAGCCTTACTTTTCAACTTTTCAATCGATAAAAATATATTCAAGAACAGCCATCGTGCTAATACAATAAAATATATATCGTAAATATTACCTAGTGTAATAAAAATGTATCTAATAAAGCAGTCGACAATGATTGAGAGAACAAAATAAATGATAGGTAATAGGTAAAACGGGCTGGTGTCCGCAACTCCACGACAATGCGCGTATTTTGCGTATAAAATAAATGATGCTGTAACATTGAATACAAGAATCGAAACACTGATAACCAGACTTGTTTACAGTTTTTACCAATACACCTCAAAATATATTAAAGTGGTCAGGTAATTTGGAGCGCAGAAATGCTCTCTCAGGTCATTAATTACGTAAAATACTGCTATCACAAATGCCAATGCTCAATAAAAACTGTAAACTTATTAATTCGATTCCCGTTCAAGGCTGGACACTGCGAAATTAGTTAACAAAAATAGAGCTGAAATAACATCGTAAGGAATCGAAGAGTTTTAACGATATAATGCCCGTAAACATTGTAGGAGTTAAGATTACGAATAATGTTGCCAAAATTCAAGGACTGGCGTTACGTCTAGAAAGTAATCCAGACGCTATTTACTTTGGGATATCCAAATAGGCCGATCGTTTATTTATTAAAGCAATAAAGTGGTTCGTTGAAGTGAAAAAATGAGAATTGGATGCTTTACGTCAAGAGTTGATACATAAGCTATTATCAAAGAAAAAAATTGTAATGATGATGTGGATTATAAGAAAGTTATATATATAAAAATATTTAGATGATAGTTCTACTAAATCCAATAATATATTTCAAATAATACAGTAATTAAAAAGAACTAATGCAGAACTAGGCAATGCAAAATCGCCGTTTCATCGATAAACAATAGTCACAATAAAGAACATTGTCCGGAATCGCCCTGTGCACAAGAATATCGGACATACACGATAATTAATTGTCTATTTTATTATATTAGTTGCAAATACTTTTGTAACACGGACTAGCTGCATGCCAAAATGAACATTTAAAAGTATTTTACGCGACTAATAACATTAATCGCCGCCATCTTCGCCAAACGTCAAGTCGTATCGAATATGATTAGGGATGCCCAATCGATTGCAATCGATCGATTGAATTTTTAATGAATTGTTGCATGTTTTTGAATCTGAATCACTAGAACATTCACTCAAGAGCTCAGCCATTTATCAATGCACACTAACGCCATCTATCTACCGCGCTACATCACCACTATCATTTATGGAGACAGCATTATTTTTACATTATCAAACACAAACATTTTATCTCATTCCAAAACCAATGCTAAGAATACAGATACCTATGTTAATTAGATTATATGCATTTAAACATTGCAATTACATACACTTAGGCTTTAGAAAAAAACTGCATAGATACCTAATTATCTAGGTAGGTACAAAAAATAGCTAAATGTATTATGTTATTGTATTTAGTTTCTTAAAAATCACTCGGAGCTATGAAAAACTATACCTAATATTCGTTGTTATGGTTCGATTATAACCTCAAAATCTGATACTTTTTTTGAAATATGTCTATTCTGCAGCTTGTCCGCTATACAAATAAGATCTTATAGGAGTTTACTAATGATCGACAATACAACACATAATGGAGACCGAAACGATTACATACAATCTTGGGCCTGGGTGTAAAAAGATGATAGTGGTGTCAATTAATCTAAAAATTAATCCGTATTTCCCTTGGTCACGTCATAACTTGAGAACGACTTTACCGATTACATCCATCTTTTTTTTTAAGTTTTCTAATACTTTTTAGAAGTTTCTTACGGAAAAAAAAAAAATAAAGTTGCGAGAAAATTAGAAAATTTAAGAATTAAGCTTTTACGCTAAAACAGCTGAACGGATTTAGACGAAATTTGACACATGACAGGCCTGTTGGTCTAGTGGTTAGTGACCCTGACTGCTATGCCGGAGGTCGTGGGTTCGATTCCCAGCCAGGACAAATGTTTGTGTAATGAGCACGATCATTTGTTCTGTGTCTGGGTGTAATTTATCTATAATATTTATATATTTAGAAATATATAAGTATGTTTATCAGTTGTCTAGTACCCATAACACAAGCTCTGCTTAGCTTGGGACTAGATGGCGTTGTATGATAGTTGTGGAATATTTATTATTTATTTATTTACATGGGTAGACCATGATCTGGAGAAGGACATAGGCTACTTTTCATACTGGATCGCAGACGAAGTCGCGGGCAACTGGCAATTATATATTATCAACCTTTCACTGAAAATTCTTCAGATTTTGTCAATCTGAGAACAGAGATATAAGAGATTAAGTAAAAGTGAGGTTATGTTACAATCTTTAACTAACAGCTGATTCCTGAAGTGCAAAATATATTCTTTTGCACTAATAGTTATTATATTTAGTTGAAAATGTTTTAAAAAAGACATACATATCAAGTATGGAGTTATGGAAAAGATGTCTAAAATAAAATAAAAAATCATTTAATATAGTGTTTTATTCGTCTTCTATTATAATTAATTCGTCTAGGAATTGTGCAGGTGGTACAATATTATGATCTTGGTACCTAGCCCAGCCAAGGTACCATAGAATGCACATTATATGAGCGCAGCACCCTATAGTTTGCCTCCCTACAATACAATTACAGTAATGCATTACTATAGCCTTTCCTCTATGAGAGCCGTCGACTAAAATATAAATTAAATAAGTTTTTCGACTTATATGTCGGGATTGTATGCGACCCCTAAGTAACCAGGAGGTAAGAGTCGCCGGCCCAGTGTATTGCAGTGACCAGTTGTAATCCCACAATTCACACAGCGATCCATAGTTTGAACAATATCCAATCCACAAGCCGGCGGTAAAATCCAAAATAACAATTCCAAGTCGGAATCCGTAAAATACAAAGCAGTGGTCGTGATAAATGAAGAATAATCGGGAAAGCACTCAAAATGCATCGGAAAACACGAAACGAGTGAGCAAACAAGAGCAATCGGCAACAGTCTAGAGTCAATGTCAGTCAGCTGTTATGCCAGAGATATAAATAGACTAAAAATAGAAGACTGTTTTTTTTTAATTTTTACCGATATGAAATCGATAATCATTAATATTGGTTTTTCAGTATTTAATTGATATTTTATTTATTAATATTACTGTAATTATATGCACTATATTGCATATAAGTATATATAGTGAATTTAATTACTTTGAGTTAATTATTTAGTGAAGAGGTTTTATTTTCGTAACTGTGTATCGATTACTCAATCGATAAACTCACGAAAACTATCTTTCTCATATTTCTCCGCTTCCAGATTGAGAATGGAGGTGATTTTTCATATTGTAAGATAAAAAAATATGACTAATTTTTTAGATCATATCTCAACTTATTACATTTGGGCCCACCGTTTTCCATCTTCTTTCCGATGCTCTTGGTTCCAGGGCGAATAATGTATGGGCGCAGAGCAATGTCCTTTGCTTCTAGTTTTTTTTGTCACGTTAGGAATCTAGAAATTCATAAAAGATAAATATTATTTATTTATTTGTTACATGTAAAACACTGGTTACTCCAAATGTCCCGATAACCTTTGCAAAGAGTGCAATTTTAAATAATACAGATCTAGATATCCTAGAAATTATTACTTCACCGAGTTAGTTTCGCGAGACGTTTGAGCGAATGCATCTAATTTCTTGAGAAAAATCACACAGATCGTTAGAACATTTCGTTAATCACTATTCTTCGGTAATACTGGTGAGAAAACTGGTTGTTATGTACTGCAATTATGTTCTACTATTTCTTTGTTAGCATCTATTTTGAGACTTTCAAAACAAAAACGTTTTAGGAGAGCAAGCAATTATAGCATTTTGATCCATTGTCGTAGTTATAATTATTTTAAATGATTGCATGTCTTAAATTTATTGTATGTTGCACAAACGAAATAATACTGATTTTTGTAGACACCTATAATGACATAATATACTATTATATAAGTACACTCAATAAACCGTGATCTAATTTGTAAGGACGTGATCTAATTCTTACACATATTATGTGTCATGTCATCGGCTATCGTTTCTTCATAACATAACCGCCATTCATGATAAACGGATTACATCACTGTAGTAAACTCCTTGCTGTTCACGAACTAATTTAATACGTATCGATTTGATTTGAATATTGCCTCCTTTTCCTTTCCATGAAACGTTATGAAACTATTTGCGGAAGAACCGAATTCTTTCAACTCACGACATCTAACGAATTTGTAATCTTCTCCTAAACAAGCAAACAAAGAAATGATTGCTCCATGTTAGTCAAACAGTTGCATGTCCTGACGTAACAAGGCATCTCGAATTTCATCGCGTATCAATGTTAATCCGCTCGGTGGTACTTAAATGAAATGCTCTATTGATCGTTTGTAACGAGAAAAAGCATTGCTGAGATTCAATTACTCTGTAATTGCATGCGCTGAAAGTAAAATCGCATACGCTGATACCACTACTGTGCCGATATGAAGAGCGTTATTAACTTTTCTGTGAAGACGAAGATGGTGTTTTTATAAATGATCGTTCGTATTCACTACCTAGTTGTTAAGTGACTACTGACTTGCTAGAATAGTATATGTCTTTGAAGAAAAAGTTCGTTGGACTGCCTCCAACTTTGTCTTCTAGGATAAATTGTATTTGGTGTTCTCTACGGTGATACCGAATACCGCAATGTAGGTCCATTACAGCAGAAGTATATTAATGTTGTTTGTAAACAACGGGTGAATCACGTAACTTCAGTGGTAATCGGTTTCATTTATCATCTTCAGTTTTAGATTACCACCAGAGACCGATTGCTTAACGGTTGCTGGTTAGCTTATTACATATTCTGTGGGCATAATAAAGTAAACAAAGGGTCATTCTACTGTTACACCGTAAATTAAAACTTGTGACCGATTCTTGTAAGCGATTTATCATTCCTACTCATACCTTCCCACACATACCTTCACAAATAACGATCAAAAGAGTTACAACAGTTTCCGAAGTATTCTTTCGTCAAGTAGGCGCAAAGGAAGTTGCATCAACAGCACCTTGCCAGCATTGCCCACGTACTGTCCCAGTTCGGTGTACTTCGGAATACTTCGGACCACGCCACGACTGGCCCTTTTGCGGAGTTTTTGCTTCAATTGCAAAAAGGATCGAGCCATCGAGTGGTACTTTTTATTCATACGTTGTTAGGTCAGGTGCTATTGTTCTATCAAGTTATTGTTCTGAGCTAAAAAGCCATTTCAGATGAACGTTGTTTGGCGAATGCTGTTCAAACAAGTTCGCTATTGGCTTTTTCGTAAACTGGGAATACAAAAGCCCGATATTGTTGTGTTAGCCATGTATTAATTTTGTTTTATATTTCAGGTAAGTCCTGATACATACTGGAGAGTTGGAGATATCAGTGAGTGAATATTTCTTTCAAAACGACGCAATAGTGGTTTATATACTTTGTCTTTAAAATTCTGCAAGGTTAGGTAGGTACTGCTTTGTCCAAGATAACTTAACTGCTTTTTACCATTGCTCAAATCTTATAAATACCCAATTAAGGATTGCACACCGCACATTTTTCTCTTGCACTGTCATGCTCCCATAACCATGACAAATGACTTTACGCATTCCGCCAAGACAAAACGTATCTAATTATACCCATCCATTAAGAGGCGAAGGACGAGAGTCCTGGACACGGATGCTCTGACGCATCAGCCCAATTCGTTCCACTTCACACGCCTGCGCCACGGTTATGTGGCACCGTATTTATAACATAAGCCCTCCGGTATTTAGACTACGTGTGATATTCAGTTGGCACTTGATCCTATTTATTTTGGTACACGCATCTCTAAATGTTCTAGCGAATTTCGCACTGGAGATATGCAGTTGGAACTGCAATTCGTGTGCAATTTCTTCATTCTTGTGTTTGTCACTGTAGTCGAGTCATTCATTGTTGTAGCGATAATTCTAGTTCATTCAGTTGAATTGAATGAAAGTCTGTTTACAGATCCTTCACATACCTATGTTAAAATGACGCTTTATATGTACATGTAGAAATATCTGTAATATATATTAGGAGTTAGTAATACAGCATTTGTTTCACAAAATTGAAACGAACTCCTCACAGCAAATTATGGGATTAAAGAAAGTTTAGTTTGACATTTGCTCGTATGCAAAACTACAGTTTTATTAACTTTTCAGTGTGACGTATAAAATCCATCGCACGTCGCTTTCATAGGGTAATCCACTTCACTGACTATAATTAACTTTCGTTCGTTCGACCTAACTTTTTATTGAGTTAACTATTACTAGCCTTTATATGAGCCTTTACGCACTTTAATACAATTATGATATTGTGTATAACCCTTACCTGACTATTATTCTCACCTAATTGAGTGCCAATCTTGGGATACACTCATGTAAATTGTTATTTGAGAAGAATAACTGAATCCACTAACAACATTTTAACACTTGGAAACTTCCTAGTGTTAAAATGTATTTTGGGGGTTGTAAATGGCTAATTTGCACAAATGAATTTTGATTGATTCGATATATTTTCAGACCGATTGATAACTGGTTCCTTAAGGCATGCGGACGTTAGATGGCAGTCGCTTTACGTAAACCCAGATATCCGCTATTACTATCACGAATGAAGAAACTATCAGTGCGCTTGGTTGTTGTAAACGCACACTCGAGGTACGTATAAAACTACTGAGACAACGATAAAATAAAGAACATGTATTGACGCCGATGAGAACGCTGTTTAACGTGTAATATCTACCAAGAAAATTATGGACGACTTCCGACAGATGATGATGATATAATAGTAACAAACGTAGAGAATGCTCAGATAATGATAACTCAAAAAAATATTGTAATGTCACGGAACAGTCACTGTCTGAAATTGTGAATCATAATATCTCCCACGGCGAGCAGCAGACAAACTATTGATTTAACTCATTACATAAACAAAAAAGTTTCGTTTTTACGAATACTTATGCAACGAATCAATCGATGCATCGCTATCAAAAGGCACTTAGCCGACATCAATAATCCTACACTAAGCCAAAAGAGCATTCTCAAATCAGTCAATACAGATATTGTTTGCGGGCATTGTGTACAATCCGACGGGGGTCTTAATAAACAACATGATAATATTTACAATAGGAAATCGTCCACTTTGAAACAACTGACGTTATGGTTGAAGGCTTAATATTGAATGATTGGGACGGTTATAAAACTAGTGATGTCATCGAATTCTTCGATAATCGATCGGTTATTGCGACTCATGACTATTTCGTCTGTTAAGAAATGAGGGACAGGTATGCACCATGCTGACCAGTTTTGTCATCGAAACCATTTATTTACCTTACATCGGCGCCGGCTACAGCTGAAATTACAGATATTTAGTTCAAATCTCTATAAAATTAGTCTGAATCTTAGTCAATACATTCACACCCACTTAAACAAAAAATGTATGTAACAGTTTTATTTTAACCAGACAACATTTAAAAACATCTTAGGAATCCCCTGTCATCTATTTGTCATTGTTAACCCACTTTCGAAAATGTACTTTTAGACCCAGCTGACATGCTTAATGATTCAAAATGTCATGACACTCTTCGTGACTATATTGTTGCCAAAAATTGTGTTTAGATCATTAAGGTGTTTGTTGGCTTTCTATGCTGTCTTGGAATTCTCTCATGAGAAACTGATTTCTGTTCCCATGCCATATCTCCGTTTTAATCAAGCGCACTTCATTTTGATTACTTCGTCATGACACTGATGTAAAGTTATGCACAAAGGGCGCATATTTGGTCCCAGACCCGCCCACGGCGTCCGTCCATATGTTATTAAAATATTACAATGATCAACAATGTTTTAAACATCCCAATTTATGTTTACAAGCTCATTATGCGGAAATACTTTGCGAAATTTTATTACAGTGTGGTAGTGTCCATCCTTGTACGGCGTTCGTTCAGCATCGAGAATGTTTGTAGGCGCTTTAGGGTGACTGGCCCACTTCTCGCCAAATTCGATGCGACATTGATACTTTCAGCACCCACACATCTTGCCATCTGCTGCAGACACGCGTATATCGACGTTAATCTTGAAACGGTCGGCCTTGGTACAGATTCCGGGACAGTTAGTGTTACCGCACGTTCTCTATTAAACTGTCATGTTACCGTTTCTACTGAAATTAGCCGCGGATGTGCGCTTGCGACTCGATGCTACTAACGGACGCTGCATTTGTGGGACGCTGCGTTTGGACTATTGCGCTTTGCGTTTCTCGACGCGACGTGCGTTAACACGACGCGTCATAAATAACTCGACTAATCGTCGTTACGCATCATTAAACGATAATTCAGAACGCTAACACTTTTTTTAATATTGAAAGTAACCCAGCAATGTTTGCATTGAGTACTTATCACGAAATTATAACTAGTCTAGGTCTTCGGCTGAAAGTCGGCCATCTATTTCAGCGTGTTGGAGAGGCGACTATATCATTACCTACATGTGGTGAATAAATCTCATGTTGTCGTTGTCGTATACTATAAATTCCATTTTAACCCATTCCACTCCAGCGCGATTCAATGAATTATAGGTTGTGAAGGTGCGATATATTGTAGTTTAGATTAACTATAATAGTAAATTTTCATAGCTACCACTCTGTCAATTGATTTCATATGCAATAAAGGTTTTATGAGAAATTTTAGTTCCTGACAACGTGGTTTTAGACCCGTTTGGATATTCTTGCTTTCTTAATACTCCTTCATTATTTATCGACTTGAGTTCTAACTCAGGAAAGAACCTTGGTTTGCTGTTGAAACCCTAATTTTTTTTGGCTTCCTGTTTGTTGTCTAGATTCAATCTATTGTTGCATTCATATCTCTGCTTTCCATCCAGAGACTATAACATGTAGCATGTATTTTTATAATTGTTACTAGTATCAACATAACATGCTTATTTTGACTGCCTCAACATCATGTATTATGCAACCGGAAAAATGTTAAACCATTTCTCCGTTGAGTATATCGGTATTAGAGCCTATAATTTCACTTCTCACATTTTACGTTTAACGCCATCAATATATCACCGAGTCTCATTTGAATACTGCATCTCTTTCTCTCCATGTCGATTACCGTAGGGTGAAAGAGATGGCTGAAATCTAGCGGTTGTTCGAATAGTTTGAATTCCGACTGTCACTTATGAACTTTACATAATAGTTTTAACGTTCTGTTGAACCTTAGAATTTCTGTTTACATGTGAAGCAGGAAATCCATACCTCTTTCCAAATATATTAGATGTGTCTGTCTGTGGTTCTGGATTCAAATATATAAATACTTATTATTATTATTATTTATATCCGTCCATCTTTAATGTTGTGTGAGGATAAGTATGGCTAATGTCAAGATGTCATTCAAGAAGGCAATCGTTGTCTAGCACTCGATTTGTTTAATTCAATCTCAGCATCTAGGCTTAAGCACTTGTTCTGAATAAACAAGAAGCACAAATCTGTCTTTAAGCCGTGTTTGTATGTTAAGAACGCGTGAGAAGAAATACTTTCGGAGAATTACGCAAAGTACCCCCACTAATCTGTACTAAGCCAAGTCAATACAACATTAGCAGTTTTTCATCTCACTGTTCGTAAAATCTCGCAAAGGATATAAGTAAAGTTTTTGATAAAACATTGCATAGGTATAACTTTATCCCAGATACGTTTGAGATAGACGAAGGTGATGATGTGAATACTTTTCCATCAATTTTTTTCCAAAGAAAATTTCTTCCTTATGATAAAATCCACAAATGTAACCGCGAGAACAACTAGTATACAGCCGCAGTTTCGCAGCAAGACGAATGGATTACGCACGATGCGCACACGCTTCCCTCTTAAGACGGAATGCGTGTCTATTGACAGCGGGTCGCGTGCCACCTGAATTGTGATTGTACAACGGGATCTGAATGAGAACGATTCTCCAATACGGTTTATTTTACCGCAGTCGTACTAAAATAGTTTTGTTTCGTGATCCAAGATTGTTGAGACAGTTACCAAATTGATTTCAAAGGGAATGTCCTGAGTTACGGTTATGATGGCCTTTAGGGTTGGGCAAAATACTTGCGTGATGATACGTGACAATAGGCTTAGTATAAACTAAGCCTAGAGAAACGCTCAAATCTGGCATTTGGAATTATTTGTCATCACAACTCTTAGCAAATGACTTAGGTACCGCTCGTAGTATTACTTCTGTTACAGCCTTGTTTTCATAGAAACTTGGGGTTACCTTCCAGTCTTCCAATAGTGCGTTAGCTTTTGCATTGATCGGTAGGAAGGCATTAGAATAATAGTTTCATTATTTATCAAGAACGTGTTGAATGATGAAGTAGATCTTAAGCTTATTTCAGTAATGACTATTAAGATTAAACATGTCACGACACGCCCCAATGCGGGGGCTGGCGCAACATTAGAACCACTATCGCCGATGCAATAAACTCACAAGGCAATATATTTATAGTTCTTTCTCTTTTATGTAACGGTGCACGAGACTTGCATAACGAGATGCATCGAGATATTGCTCCATTAAAGCTTCACTTCAATTATCTATAAAATTTTCTTATGCATATTTTGTTCCTATGACTCCACATGAGGGTCAAACTGTCAAAAGTTCAACGGTAATTGATGAACTGGCTTCTAGATTCGAATTAAAGAAAAAAACCTTGCCTTTAAATGCTCCGACACTTTGGACCCGTAAATGAAAACACATAATTCCATCATGTCAGTAATGGATAAAATAATCTCTGATCCGAATCATTACCTATCCGAAAATGTCCCGGTGATCAAGTCTTGTGCACTTATCTGTAATATCAAAACATTCCGCACATGTATTGGACCTCAATTAACCACTGCTTACCCCAAATAGTATAACTGTGATGAAACCCCGATGATCAGGTTAATTAAGTCTTCAATCACGAACCACAAATTCGAGTGTTGTGCCGAATGTGAGATTTCTAGGTCACACTAAAGCAGCATTGCAAATTTTTAAATACCATTTCGTAGGATAAAGAACGTATGCTATCTGTGCCGTTTACTTCTACGGCCTTCGGTGGAGTGAGGTTTCGAAATAAGTATTGGGAAAAGAAAATTTTGAGATACGGCGTGAATCCAATAACAAGATAGTGAAGTAAATGTTCTAGTGTAGTAGATACAAGTTTTGTTGCAAGCGTACAGCATACGCTGTTCAGATTTGCAAACTGAGATGTCTTTTTGATAACATTAACTCATGATTCGGCGTCTTCGTCCAAAGCTTTTGAGAAAGCAAAATGTCTGAAGGCCTCAATTTTCGATGTTGGGGATATAATAGGTGCCAAAACTAGTAGACCAGTTGGAAATAAAGTCCTTTCCAATCTTTTGGATAAATTGCAATGAAAAAGAAAATATTAAACACACGATGGAAAACAATAATAGAAAATAGACAGTAGCCGATGAAGTATTCGGCACAAAAACAAAGGTACGCAGCAAAACGCACACGATCCCTTCTCGTTTAGCACGGTGCATAAAAACTGCATTCACGACGGCGCTAAGCCGTCCACCAATATTTTTAGCTCGCCATAAATAGATGTGTGTCGCGCCCAACGCATTCGTATCGCCTTTATAATCGGCGGAAGGGTACCACTCAAAATAAAAGCGGGAAGAGATTCTATTTCGGTGATGTTGACCAGTTTTATATGATGTCCAGTTTGTGGGGAAATGTTATAGTTATAGAGATTTTTTTCTCATATGACTACAGTAGTGCTATAAATTTTCTTGAATTCGCGCAAGATTTTGGTAATTCTTTTAATTTTTGGACGTTGACTGTCATTTGGATGGAAATAAATTTCAATGAAAGGAAAGTCTGAAACACGTGTCACAATTGACGTCGGACGTTACCTTTCATTTCACAACAATATTTAAACAAAGTGTTACAGTGTCCTTGTTAAGAATTTTGTCAGCTACTATTCGATATGTCAGATATCATTTCGTCATCCGTTAAAATATTGACGTTTGAAATTAAGATAATATAATCAGCGGCTTGGAGAGAGATGTTGCCAAATATTTTAACAAAATATTCATTTTCTTAGATCTCCTGCAGCGATGTCATCCATAACATAAGTATTTGATTTAGTGTATTGATTTACTAATGGATTGTTTTCGCTATTGTATAGTAAAGACAGCTGATGGACACTCTTCTTTCTACCGTTTAAGTTCGTCTACCTTCGTTAGATTTTCTCGGAGGTCTTCGTGATCCATCAAGAAATACCACTTTACAAAGTACGCATCTATTTCAATCAAAATATTAGCACGAGTCCCTACAACATTGCAAGGATTTCCAAGATTAATCTCATGGGGTTCAAAGTAATTTCTCAACGTGGCACCTTGGTGTGGTTTTGAAAAATGCGCTCTCTCGCAATTTGCGAGGGGAAGCTTATCGTACATCGACCGTCCGTTACTCGTTTGGAACACCGACGGTATCGGTGTCCGATGCGGAAGGCAGCGTAGGAAACTAACTTCCAAACGCAGCTTTGCTTATGAACTTTTCTTGTTATTTCATGCCATTTGTGATTTGTACATTGATAACATTCCAAGAATGGGTCTTTTTTCGCATGGAACCCTAGATTGCATTTTGGAAATTGGTTTAGATGTTTGTGAAGGTTTGCTCTGTTTACTTACCAATACAGAGAAGCTAACCTTTCCGCGTATGTTGCAGATATACAGCAAAGCTAACCTTGCCAATGTTCTAGAAATAGGTAATGAAGTTTTCTTAAATTCTCCTTGAAGCATTTTCTTGGGGCGAAAATTGTTCATACCAAGAATTCTGTTGTTTTTTCTACTTTGAACCACTTCTACAAAGTCTTCTGCATCGTGTACCGGATTCGATTCGAAGAAGCTTGACGCAGTTCATTTAATGCAATAACATTGAACTAAGTTCTGTGAACTAAGTCTAATCGATTCGTGTTTCTAGGCTGTTATCACAAGGTTAGCTTACTCAAAATATTAGTTATTTTATGTTTCTCATGCAGGCATATTGTAAATACTAATAAAAACAGATCGTCCAAGGTTTGGCAAAGAGATTCGTGCACTATGTGCTAATATAAATGAAAATAGAAACAAAAGTCCGTTTTGCAATTAAAAGACGCGTCCAAAATAAAACAAAGCTTGACATACCAAAATTCATTTCCACCCCATTTAAATAATGCCCGATGCGTACTTCGTGTTTGATGAACGCCGCCGCCGCTTTAATATTTTTAGCTCACAAACTTCCAGTAATTCTAAGGTTAGAGCTAAAAAAATTGCACGTATGTAAATAGTTTCCATAAGAACCTATCAGTCCGGTAATATATGGTAACGATCCAGGCGTGCAAATCTGGAGTCCATCTTCCTCCTTATATGGACCAGACATGCCAGCAACGAACGTGCATAAGTGTCTTCAAGACCGCCACTTATTATATCTTCCTATTCGTGTTAAAACTGTGACTCACTCACATTTTATTTCTCGAGAAATCTCTGCAAAAGCGCAATAAATCTGCCAGTACCACTAAAATGAAAACTTCAGAGAAAACTTGTTTGTCAAATGCGTCAAAATTGACTTAGGAGAAATACTATAAAAAAGTACCAGGATAACACTATCGTGCAACTGCCGTCAAAATTCAACTATAAAAATTCAACGATAAGTGTTAAAAAGTTAACGAAAACAATAGCCCTGCGCCGATAGACGCAAAGTACCTACCTGTCAACACGTCTATCACGACTGCGCAGTTCAAACATCCGACACGTGTCTACCTAGCCGTGAGTTGAATTACTTCTCATTGCTCCCAAAAATATTCCTCAATTTTTAGTAAAAAAAATTGCTATCCTAATCATAAAATAAAAATCTAACCGCTCGAGGCAGATTCGCAGCATGGGATCCGGTATAATCCCAATTACTTAATGAGGCGATTCTATTACAAGTTCGTGAATCCATTTTCTTCGATCAATAAAACAATCTAAACATTCATGAACGACCTTCACGCGTTTACTAAATATGTTCTCATAATTTTCGATATCTATGCGCGAATAATTTTCACATGCAATTGGACGTTGTTAACAAACGATTTCAACACAAATCTTCTAGCAACATGTCCAATTTGAGAGGACTCTTCAAATTGCGGCTGTAAATCCGTGCTTGATACTCGACCGTGCGAAACACAAGATAGAATCTCCATTGTCCATATTTGTGCAGGGCACGGCCAGTTTGGGGTCAAAGTGAACCCTTATTATGTACGGCACTAGCTTGTTGCTTTTCAAGCGGTCGCAATTATGGAAATTTTCTCTGGAAACGTGGCCGGATTAAATATGCTTTAGGACGCTCTTTTAGTTTAGGATAGTGGGAAATGTTCCGAGACTCGGTACCGGTAAAACGGGGTGAATAGGGATGCAGGGGTGAATCGGGACGAAACTTAAAAATGGATTTTTACTTTAAAATAACATAGTTTGCTGCTAACAAGGACACTTAATCTTTAATTAAAAAACAGTAAACACACTTCTGTCTTTTCTGGCAGCAAACTATATTATTTCAACGTTAAAATCCATTTTAAAGTTTTGTCCCGATTCACCCCTGCACCCCTATTCACCCCGTTTTACGGTACATTAAGTTGGCAAGTTCAGTGCCAATTGGAGTTCTTTATGTTACATTGTTGTGCCTCCGGACCGATGGTTGTTAAGTTTATTGCGTATGTAAACTAGGTTTTACATAACTTTTTTAAAGGAAATAAAGCTTCATGCTATACCAACATTATAATTTATATGCAGCGTAAGCTTTCTGCTGCAATATCATTTTAATATTTTAGCTGTGATTGCAGTGTGGCGGCACTGTGCCAACCAAATTTTCACCAGTTTCCTCTATCTAGCCCAACCCCGGGATGTTGATCAGCTGATGTACTCCATTTAATCCCCAATCAACAGTGTAATTTAAATTAGCTTAAAATTGGGTTAAGTGTTCCAATAAATCTTACTCAAACAAACCAGTTCTATCTGTAATTGTTCAGATATTCGGAACAACAGAATCTAACTGGAGCACAGCATGTATTTATTGGCTCCAAATCTCGATGCGTCCATTACAAAATGCAGTAGCATTATAAAGTTTATTGGAACATATCCAAGTCGTTGTTGCAGAAATTGTTTACGCCACAAAAAAAAAATGTGATTTTGACAGTCGGCTTGGAAGAGAGAAAATGTTTGGTAGTCACTCAATCATATTTTATGAGAACGGATACGAAAAGTTTGAACTGAATAAATGGTTTTTGTGGTAAACAATGTAAACTTGTTTGTGACTTTGGGTTCTCAATTCCAAAAAACAGATCAAGAACTAAAATAAAAAACACGAAAAGATCACTAAAAAAAGGTTGATGGAAAAGACAAGGCAATGAATGGATGGTAGGCAAGTAAAAATAGGCTAAACTTGTTGTAAAATGCTTGGTCACGCTCTAGGTCCTTACGAAACGAGCCAAGCTGCGTGTTACCTTCCTATAAAATGAGTATGAATATTTCATTATAAGGTGATAACGTAGCTTCTCTCAACACGATACTAAGATTCAAGTATTGTTTTCATTGGTTGCCAAAGATCAAAATTACTACCGTTGTCATCGCATCGTAATTCGACGAGACGTTTAGCATAGCTCCCATAAATTTTTACCGATCAAATGTTTTACGTCATCATTTTGTTATGTGAACCTTTTAGACGTTTAGTTTATGTCCAGTAAATTTTCGCTGCACATCCAAATATGCTAATGTCGCGTCATAACAACATAGTCCAGTACTTTCCTTAGATTTCACTACAGTTTTGTCCAAGACCTTCATTGTCGGGATAAAATTATTCCTATGTACCGAATAACAATTCTTCTCCATACGATAATTTGTATCGATGGAAGTCGTCTTACTAAATAAAGTCTTTGTTATCGTGTAATCAAAATCAAATGAATTCGCATTCCACTCTTCTACTTCGGCAGGTTTATCTGAAGTGAACAAGTATAAAAGGGGGTTTCGATTTACAACGAAAGCTGGTGCTTGCGACAAGTTAGGTGTAAAAATACCAAACCCTTTTTAGGTGTAGGAATGCGTAAACACTGCTAAGAAACTATTGTTTACCTTGCCTGTATGTGTACAGTACGATGTATAATAATGCTACTCCAGTTCTGATTTTATATATGGTCAGAGTGATCGCTTTGTTTAAATTCTTTTGAAGAGTAATGGTATCGGTTTCCCAGAAATATGGTATTCTACCTTTGATGCAGTTAGCCTTAGGGCATACCTCAGAGTCAGCCTCGCTATCAAGCTGAATCTCAACCTCTGCCCCATGGCCGTCTTTCTTATAATAAGTCCTACCTTACACACATCACGGCAAATAAATTCCCAACTCAATAACATGAATAATTAATTTCACTACATTATAATGTCCTCGTACAATATCATTACATTTTACAACTTCGTTCTCAGTATCAGCGCACTCTCTTATTGTCCGATAAGCTTATTTTTAGTCGCCCATATGTCATACAGTTTGACGTCGTGCATTGCGGATTTTTATCTTATCGTTCTACGCAAACATTGGCTTAATGTCGCGTTCTGTACCGACTGCATTGCTCTTGGAAAGAAGCCGACGAGCAAACATGCAGTATTTTGATTTAGTGTACCGGTTTTTACTTTGTGTTTACTTGTGAGCAAGGCTTTTGAATTATTGTTCTCTTGGATAATATTTTTTATTACTCAGAACTGCTCCTTTAACAAATTACTTGTTGATTATTGTTAAGATGACCTGTTTTGGGTGCAATCTGATAGGCATTGTCTATTCTATACTCAGCTTCAGTGGAATTTTGCATGCTTAAATCAAATCATATGTTTCAAATACCCGTAACCGCAACTAAGCATTTAACAATTTATATCTCCTGTGCAATTTTCACATCATCACTATTTGAAGCCATAAAAATTATGAACATGTTCTGAAAACGGTTATTACCTACTTGTAACACCGTCCGAACTGACGCCCGATCCCGTTTCCCATCGCTTCAATATCACTGGCATAATAACTTTATTTTTATAACCGGCTGTACGCACATGCCTTTGGCTTTACTTCTTTTTTTTCATTGCATGTTTTACTTGCGCGATGCAACGGGCGTGTTCCACGAAGAATTTTCAACATTCTTGCGTGCCAGGATTACGTGTTATCTTCAAGTCATGTAATAAAGACGAGATTAAGTTCTTTTTTTTGTTCTTTCTTCGAAAATTGTGGGCGATGTTCGAGCACCATGGTTTCGCTCGTGGACTTAGATATTCTTACTTGTTGCAGAATAAAATAGATTTGCATAGGAATTTGCTTAATATTGACGTCTTCGTTAAGTTAGATGCGCAAGTCAATATCACGTGCAATCTCTTGCATTAGCCGCGACATTTAAGGCTATTGTGAAATGCTCATTAAAATTGATTGAACCGTTTATAAGCACCCATTATATTAAGTATCATTACCTACTTATGCACTATTGCAATAGTCAACGTATAGTCGTACATGTGTGTCTCAACTACCTCTTGTGTCGCTTACTGTTTAGATATATAAGAACGTTTTACCGTATAGACGTACCGTATGGTTTGTGGTCTTAGTTTAAATAGCCTAACTTGTAAGCTTGCTTACCCTGATGCTACCCTTTTACCACAAGCAATCTCGTAACTGCTACATCTGCAACTGCAACCACCTGTTGAACTCAATCTTTTATTCAAATAGCCCTGACTTAAGCCCTAATATTTAGTCTGTTCCTATTTATTTCTGTATTTCAGTTAGCATACTGTTCGTTTCTTTACAATCAACTACTTTTAAGTAGTGCTGCTCTTTTGCTTTCGTCGAATTAAAAAAGTCTTCAAGCTCACTCAGAACACTGGTTATCCCCTCAAAGTTATTATTCGTAAAGCGTCATCATCAGTTCGTTAGCGAGGCTGTGTCAAGTGTCCTGACGCGACCACTGACGGACAACCACACAAAACGACCTTATACCTTTCAAATATCCACACAATGTTCACCCTTATTTTTGAAGCTTCAAGACTGACAATTCGGTGCATGTTTCGGTGGCATACGGGACTGCTGCCGACAGTATCAGAGTCAATACGAGTGGGTGTCGAGTACTGTTAGTATGTGCCACTCGGGATGAAAAAAAAAACTGTAAATGCTTCTTATTAGACAGGTATTTGCTTTGGTTTATGGTACCGTGGGAGTGCAAATGCGGGGCTATCAATAAAATCGTTTATTGCTTTGCGATCTTTTTGATGGCGCGTTTTACTACGGAATCACTAAATGGTCAGTTCGCACAAGGATATCGGATGGGAAGATATTGCTTTTTCTACTGTTTTTGGGATGGAGAAGTTAATCAATTAATTGGTAATGAAAATAATTTATCAGAAAAAGTATTGTTATTTATACCTACTTATAGAACAGTGTTTTCTGAAAAAAAAAATGTTTCTGTTTTTGCATTCAAATAAGAATGTGCCTTCTCCGTCAAAACCAAAAATAGCTTGCTAGCTTTTTGCACACAATATCTTGGAACTCCGCAGATACTTCCTATTTTCATTTTCAATAATTTATTGATACCCTCTATTTCCTAGCGACTGCTAGCGTCGCATCCCTCAGACGTTTCACGGATCCGGAAATAGAATCCGCCTTCCTCCGAGTTTTCCGGCTGAGACTTTGCTACGTCTCTCGCTACTGCATTTCCTTATGCCAAGCCAATCTTGAAGTTAGTTTGTTTTTATAATTATGTCAATCCAATCGATACTGAGATAGACCGGTAGCTTTTTTTTGTATTGTCCCAGTGCTGGGTAAAGGCCAAATCCTTTCAGAACTGATTTCCCGCGCCACCTCGAACCATAGCCACTGTAAATAGCATATCGGAATAACTTTTACACGTCACGTTATAAAAAAAATCCGGTCAAGTGCGAGTCGGACTCGCGCACCGAGGGTTCCGTGCGAATTTGTAAGTATGTAACTACAAATTTACGGTTTTCCCAAATTTTCCTTTATCTGTGCTCTAAGACGTTGCTTCGTACCAAATTTCAAGATTCTGAGTTCACGGGAAGTACCCTGTAGGTTTTGATTCCCTTGAGAGTGTCGAAAATTTGCGGAAATTTGCGGCTATTTTCAACTCTCGATGTTGAGCTAAGCGAAGACAGTGCGCGAAAAAAAATCGCCGCGGGAATAACGGACCCGAGTGTACCTGAGGTTACTGTCATTGTTCTCACATATAGAAGCAATAACAATAATGTACCCAGGATTTTGTAATAATATCTTGATTTAAAAGAGTGTCCTTGGAGTTTCTTGCCCGTTCTTCTCCATAGAGATCTACGTTTTGGAATGGGCAACTAGTTTTAACTTTCTGACTAACTGACCGACTATTTAATTTTGACAATTCAAAATGCCTGTAAATGGTTTAATTGAAATAAATGGTTTGAGTCCAGATTAGATCAGAAACCCTCGGGACACCCAGATCTTACACGGATGTTCTCGACAAACCAGGAGACCTAATAAGCTTCTGGAGGGGTGGGCTGGTTGGAATAACCACCGACGGCCGCCATGGCCCACGCACAATGGTCCACCTGAAGGACTAAGTGCGGAAACCAAACCCGTAACATAGAACATAGAATGGTTTGAGTTTGAGTTGGGATGTGTCGAATTATTGTAGTGTCATGTTTTTTGACAATAGGTACTGCCTACTTAATTGGCAGCTACAGCAGCAACATTAATTACAGCAATTGACAGATGATGAGAGATGAGAGACTCGACAAATCCCACCTCGTCATTATTTAACTGACTATACATATTTCTAGCATTATATTATATAAACCTCTCAATGCAATATTCTGTGAATCATCATCTTCAGCATTCAGCAGTCCACTGCTGGGCATGGTCCTCTCCAGTCGTATGCTATTTAACTCTATCCTCGGCTACTCTCGTTCATATATGATCCATTTTTAATCTAATCTAAACTAATATTATAAAGAGAAAATATATGATTTTTTGTATGTTTGTTTGTTACGCTTTCACGCTAAAACGGCTGAACGTATTTGGACAACATTTGGCACATGAGGAGACCATGACCTGAATTAGGACATAGGATACTTTTTATTCCGATATTCCCTCATTCGACACTTATGCGGGTGAAATCGCGTGGTGCAGTTACTAATAACCATTTGGACTATGCTGTTAACAAGCTCATTTTCATCCATGCACGTTTTTAGTATGTATTGACTAGTTTTTATTCAAATAGGACTGTCTTTATATCGTAGCTGCGACATAGAAACCAGTTGCATCATAATAATATCATCGTATTGTTCAGACGCCAGCAGGTCAAGCTACCCGAAACTTTAAAATGTTCCCAATCAACCTTGAACCTTAATCCTTTAGCGATAAAGTTGAAAATCTATTAAATACAAGATTGTAGTAGCTTGATGTGCTATACGACCACTTCAATCTTTACCTTTATTTGTTTTGTTTAATAAGTGGTCGCGGTGTTGACAGAGCGAAAGGTCGTGGTCGTGTCAGATGTGGTCAATTGAACTTTCGAGTCGACCTTTCTTAGAAGGAATATGTGTGGCTTATAGGCTGCTTTTCCACCAGAGATGTGAAAGCTAAGCTACAAAACTGTGCGACCGTTTCCACTAATGCTAAGCTGTGTAGCGGAGCGTTTAAGATGTGCTATGAAGATGCGCCGCCGGCGCCGCGAGGAAGATGCTCAACTCGAGCAATGCGATGCATCAATAGTAGGGAAAGCACGGGGAGTACTCTGCTCTGCACATAGCTACACCACTCGCGCATCCATAGCTCCCATCCATAGCACGCATCCTTCCGTATAAAAACATAGCTTAGTTGAATCCGTTTCCACCAGTGCTATGCTATGTGAACTAAAGAATATGATTGGTGGATAACAAACGCATCCATAGCAACGTAGCATAGCACATCTCTGGTGGAAAAGCAGCTATATTCCACTGATTTAGGTTTAATATTGCTCACAGAAAATAATCTGGTTTGTTTGTAGTAATATTTTTATTCTTTGTTTTTTTTATACTGATTGGGTCTGCTCTTGGCCTCGATCACGCCTGATGGAAAGCGATGTATAAGGTCTATGATGATATTTTTACGTTTAGAAATAAATCCTCACTTCTTTGTGATCATACACGCGAGCGAGAACCGCAGCCGTCGACACTAATCGACTGCTATAGTTGCCTCTGCCGCTGACGCGGGCCGTTCGTGTGTATTTGTGTGTTTTCTTAGCCCTAACTACCAACAATTCATTAGTTAACTGTAATCATTATGACAATATATAGACGTCATTAAAGTAGTACTTCTAAGAAATCAGTCCATGATCTAATTAAATCCTTAATTTATCAGAAAATCCATTACAGGCTGCCAATTATAAGCTATAGACATATCTAGTTATGTTTAATTAACGCGAATATTCCGAGAAATATCTCAATAACACATGTTTCTGTTCAGTGAAATATGTATTTAAACGATTATATTAATAATCCTATTAATACAAATGGAATTGGATTTGTAGATAGCAATACACACATACCTTGCTACAGTTTCGACCGTGAAGATCAAACATGGCAATACAGTGACAAGCTTAATTACCGACGAATTTACCCCTACTAGTACCCCTTTGACTGTAATGAAACTGAGAACGCGGAACGCAATCTAATGGAGAAATATAGATACATACCAGAGGAAAGATAAACAGTGACTTGGTGATGTGATGATAACTCTCTTTTCACGCCATTGTCAACGAATCAAACAGATTACACGATTCGAAATAAAGTATATGATAGCTTAAACCTAAAAGAATAAGTTAAAAAATGGTGAAACTTTTACCCATCCCTAAAAATCGACCGCAAGACCCATCACACCAAATCACCAAAATACCGACTCCCCAATAACGACTTCCTTTCCAATCATAAATATCTAAATGGATAGGAAACTAGGAAATAAACACATAATATCGTGTGTATAGTCGACACAATATAAATGGTTACTTAATGCGTCTTACCGTTACTTCGCCATAACCGAAGGGGACGTTAAATGATGTTGCGTTTTCTTGCTATACCTACGTGAAAAGTAGCTGGAAGCTTTCCTTGTAAGGGGAAAACAGACGGCTTGAAAAACTATTTGTCAAAGGTACGACCTTTGACGAATAGTCTTTCAAGCCGTCTGTTTTGTCTCCACACTCCACAGAGCTTACCAATCAACTCAGCCTATTGCAGTCCACTGCTGGACATAGCCCTCTCCCAGGCTGCGCCAGAAAAGACTGTCCTCCGCCTTCCGCATCCAGTCTGTCCCAGCCACATTCTTTAGGTCGTCTGTTCATCTAGATGGGGACACACTACGCTTGCCAATACGCGGTCTCCACCCCAAGACTCGTGTCCTCCACCGGCCATCGGTCCTTCGACAAACATGGCCAGCCGACTGCCACACAGAGCTTACCGAGAAAGTTTATTTGGTCGATGTAACATAAATTCCACGAATTCGTTAAATATGTTTGGTACATAATCACACAGATGAAAATAAAGGTATTCATTCTTAAGGTACGATCATTCTGGCATTATCCTTTCAACTTCACAAATCCATCGTTGATCGCAGTCATTGCTTCGTATCTCTTCGATTCTCGATATAGTTTTATAAGCTATTCATGTTATACCAACAGTAGAGGTAATTTTCTTTGCTGAAAACTTCTTAGGTGCTTACTGGAAACATTTTCCTTGCTCAGCTAATTGGATTTGCTCAAGTTCATTCAAAGAAGTTTTGTTAATCTTTGATGAACATCAGCACCGTACGAAGCTATATTTCAACTAATAATCAGATTCTTTTCAACAAATAAATATACTTGTGAGTCAACTATCTTCCTTCATTTAAAAGTAATGTTTTGTTCTGAGTAAACATAATTATTCGCTTATTACCTCCGCGTGTCGGTCACGTCACCTTGGGTTCACATCTAGGTTTAATTCTAACAAACGCTGTGCATTTATCAACACTTGGATTCCTTCAGTTACATGAGCTACAAGTCACAATAGGGACATCTGTACCAGTGATAGTGAGTAAAGATAAATTAGATCAACCTTTTTTTCAGATTATCTAAAGTACATACATCTTTTATGAGGTACTGTGTTAAATGTTACAACAAAATACCTTGTGAAATATTGCAATTAAATGAAAGAAAATTTAAAACTTATATTAAAATTACAGTTTGTAAGCAAGGATATTACAAATTAGAGGATTATATCCAAGATAAGAATGCTTGGAAACATGCTGGTCCTGCTCCATAGCACAATCTCTAGAGTCTAGACAAAATCAAACTGGTTGCTAATGTAATTGTATAATTTTTTTTTTTTTCTTTGACATTGATTTACATTCTGTAATTACTTAAAGTCACACCCGGACTTATTACTCCTTATTTATTTATGAAAATCTTTTGGAATGTTTGTAAATATGTGAGCACCATGTATCTATCCCATAGTTAATTTATATGTCATGGATTCATTAATCCATTTTAATTCTTTTACTTATTGTGGTATAGTAATTTTATTTTTAGGTGTATCGTCTTCACATATAAATATATAATTAATGTATGCAAAATATTGTAAAACATTTTAAAAGAGTGGAGTGGAGTTTCTTGCCCATTCTTCTCCATACGAAAACTACCTTTTTGGAAGGGGCGACTAGAATCAATTTTATTTATATTTTATTTTTGACGTTCAAAAGTGCCTTTTATGTGCCTATTTGAAATAAATGATTTGACTTTGACTTTGAGTGAAGAAATGGTCTTCTCATTATGTACTGAAACGTTCGTGTTTGTCCCTTTTCTTTGTTTTTAATAAACTTAAGCCCCTTTAACTTACTTCCCCCGTTTCGCATACTCAAAATTAATTGTACGACTTGAGTTTATTTTTACAAAACTGCAAATTACTAAAATGTTACTGTTATAATATATATACATGGACGGATGACCCCTGTAACGCAGTTTTTTCCTAGCATGGGGTCATTGGTCATTTATTTTGTGCCAGGCTATTTGCACGCTTAAATTAGTTGTCACCTTGTATCTGTGTACTTTTTATGTCAAACAAACAATTCTAATAAACTATTTAGTTCGCATATGTGAATGATTAAAAAAAACAAATCTTGAAAGGAATTATTTACCTTTCACCTTGAAATTCTTTGATATTGGCTAGAACAAACATGTTCTATTGACTTATTACCGTTATCTAGATTAGTACAAGTACACATAGATAATGATAACTGCTCTTTTAAATTCTTTGTATGCATCAAGTAAAGAAATTTCGTAGATATGCATTTAAAATTGTAATGAAAAATGGTTAACGTGAATTTACTATCTTCAAAATGTTAAGTTTACTCAAATGAAGATGAATATCAACGCACAACGAACTGTATATTGTCACAGATAAAAAAAAACTCACAGTGATTGTTATATCAGGTTCCATTACACGTATTAAGCTTCGCAGCAGTAATGCTGGTCAGTCAAAATCTCCTTATGCCACCAGCAGAAAGTAGCTTCAAAGGATTAGTAGCTCTGCGGTCAATATCTCCCGATTGAGCTGTAACCGACTGCTTTGCGTACTTGAACTGATTTTTTACTTACTTGTAGTGAATGGTAGTCACTTTTAATCAGAGATATTTTTGAAGTGAAAACTTCTTTAGCGGCGTTGTGCACTTTTTTGTGATGGGTAAAAAATGTTAAAATCGCGTCAACACACGTGACCTGATCGAAAATTCGTAAGACGGAGGGAGAGTAGATCGCATTCCAGAATATCAAAAATGCACAACGTTAATATACAAGTTTTCACTTCTGCCGGCACTCCCGGAGTGCAACCCGTTTTTTTTTTACTCGATGAGCTGGTTGTAGGACTATTTAAAGTTAAAAAGTTTTTGTTCCAGTTTTTATATTATTTTTGCTCTTTCGTACATTTTCTATTATTTTTGCTGTTTCACGACTCACTTCCTATATAAATACTCTAGTCACCAAACCTCTTCGTTTTCAATTTGAAATGTAGGACAATATTACACAGCCTCTTGAAATGCATACGGAATCCAGCCAAAGAAAGTAACAGGCAGTTTTCTTCTCGTTACTGTTTTACGAGGAGATTACACAGAACTATTCTAAGACCAAACTGCATCGTAACGCACACGTTACGGTTAATTCGAACGGCAGTCTAGAAAACTAGAAATCCAATCTAGTCTGGAGCACGAAGTGGCCTAGCCTACATACAAACACTTGCATTGTTAACGATATGCACGGAAACTGATGCTGTGAACGTACTCGTATATTGATATAATGTGTGGAAACTGGGAAGATGGGGATAGTGGTTTATTAATGTTAATTTATTTTTCTTGCTCTCAATAGACTGGTGCTTAACATTATCTTCGCTGAATCATAATGTAGTTAAGAACGATTGACTGGAAGTAAAGCACCTCTGATGAGTTCTAAAGATTCAGCACTTTTGGGTTCCTTTGTAGACAGATTTTAAAACTTCAAAGATTTTAGTTTCTAGCATATGCAAAGATTTATTGATTTTTGAAGGAAACGAAAGCGGATCAGACTACTAAAGATATTAGTTAAAAGTATTCAGATTGCGTCCAACAAACAACGTTCAAAGTTTTAATTGTACGGAAAATATTTACTTACATCCTTTCATTAATAAGAGATTCCTGTCATCATCATCATCATCATCATCATTGTCAGCCTTGTTCCACCTACTGCTGAGTATAGGTCTTCTCCCTATTGTGCCATGCTTCCCATATCTAAAGGAATCTCATCCAGATCTTCTCTGTGATGTCAACATGATTCCTGTGCATCTAGCGTACCTTAAAAAGAACAATCTTCACTTTATTGCCACTCCTAAATCCTGCTTAACGAGGAACATAACATCAAATCAGCTCCTAATTTCACTTAAAGACTTGATGGTTTTCGCAAACGATGTCACGTAGGTCGATATCGACTGCCAGGGTAATAGGCGTAAGACGTAATGACGTCATAAATGTGCTGCTGGGATTACGGCGGATACGAAATTTATGAGCTGTTGGTGGACTGTATGGGATGGGTTTTTGATGATAAGTTATGGGTTCTATTTATAGATACTAAGTTGCTATGGAGAAATTGCTGCTGTTAGAATAACTATTTGGTGCTGTTCCTAGTGTGTATATAGTGGTAATGATGAAACAAACAGCAATGAGAAGTTAGGACAAATTTGAGCTTTTCCCCAGTCTTCAGCCATGAAGATTAGAGCCATTGACTATTGAAAGGTAGAAAGAACATTTGACTTACGGCAACCCTTAGAAGAAGATAGCGGAATAACAGAATGTCCCACCTTGCTCTGGATGAAACTAATTGTCATTTGTTTGTTCCAGGTGACGAACAAGACCTCCGGCAAAGTGATGGTGCTCAAAATGAACCAGCAGCGCGCCAACAGACCCAACATGCTACGAGAAGTGCAGCTCATGAACAAGCTCAAACATCCTAACATACTCGGGTAAGTCTCATCTAATATATCAGCATTGTATTTGTTGTTATAAGTCTTGTTCATCATCATCATCAAATCCTCCTTGCCGTATTTCGGCCATGGCGGCCAATCTCAATACTTTGTGTAAATTATTTCATCACCACTGCTCTCAAAACGGTGAAGGAAGAACATCGTGAGGAAACCGGCATGTCCTAGAACCAAAAGTTCGAAGACTTGTGACATCCGTCAACCCGCACTGGGTCCGCGTGGTGGTTCATGGCCCATTCCCTCTCACAGAGAGGAGGACTGTGTCCCAGCATTGGGAACGTTATAGGCTGATTATGGCCAATCTCAACGGAGCCTTCGGCGCGAGAGATATGTTAGTGCACAAGTGTGTACACAGACACAGGTCCACTCTCTCATCCCTCACTATCATAGTCGATTGGGACCTTATGACGGCAATACGATACAACCGGAGAGAGAGCAGGCGCAGGACCCCACTGTTGTACTGTAGGGCTATTTGTAATAGTGACTGCAGAGTCTGATGTTTACTCTGAAGGAACAAAATTAAAGCCTTAAATGTTGGAGCTATTGTTATTTACTTTTAAGCGTAATGAACCTTAAGAGTTGGCCTCCGAAATATTTAAATCGAGATTAGTATTAAGTCTCAGAGACCGTTGCCCTGGGGACTGCCATGGTAAAACAGTTCAAATAAATTGTATCCTAATTTAAATTTGGTCACTCTATAAGCTTCCCTCAGGGCAATTAATAAAACCCGCTGGGTCGGAACGTTTGGCTTGTGTTACTTAGGACAGGCTGCATACTTATAACGTTAACTTTGGAAAAGGATATCATGTGCTTCCCTTTTTACGAAACCAGTGACAGACGGGTAATGGAATTTTATTCGTTAATATTAATGCGTAGGCGCGACTAATTAACCTATATAATGTACCAAATAAGGAAAATCATTCTTGCCAAAAATTGCATGCGGCGCCTCGTTTTCAAGGTCGCCAAGTCACTTTTTGGTACAAAAAAATCCATTGATACAAAGAACGCTTTAATAGTTACATTATAAAAAGTTAATCACAGAGTGTCACCGGAAACAGTTTGGACATAAATCAGACGCAGATATTTTTAATATCAAATTATAAAAGATCACACTCTGTGAGACAACAAAGTGTTTGTGTGTTTGTTGAGGTAACATTTGCTTAGTAACAGGAAACTTCTGACAAATATTTGGGCTTCTAAAGAATATAAAATGTAACGGTCAGGAGGGTGGCAGGCAGTGGAGCGAAGCCAAAGAAACATGTTGAAGGACTTCTTTGTCTAACGAATTTATTTCCCCAGTCCACTACTTCAATTTCATGTATTATTCAAATGTCGAATACTTGACGCAGAAACTATTTTTCAATTTTTGAAGATTAAAAAATAAATACTAGTCTTGGTGCACTGAATCAAATCAGAAGAGGTCTCTGTTCAGAACTAACCTCCTTTGACACAAATACTTCAGAGGCGCGATGCAATTCATCTTCCAACGGTTAAATTGCATAAGCCCGACTATAAATCATCCTCCAATAAACTGCCCTAGATCATTAAACCTGTAAATACATCTATTCACAAGCCGAGCCAGATAACAAAAGACTAGTGTAGCGTTCAAGTGATTTATGATATTTGCTACATTAAAGTTTAAACGAAATCGAGCGAAAATGATAACGATAAAATATATTTGCATACGTTAATTTATTTTATTATGTTTTAATGTCCTGATTTATACTACGCAGTATGACACGTGGCGTCAAGGTTTGAGATAAAAAGAACAAACTGATTTTGACCCATTTGGCTTGCTTGTCCTTTAAATCAGTACAGCCCGGTTATAAGTAGAGGCTTCCTCTAATTTGAAAAACTTCTGCGAGCAATCAATCTAACTTCATCTACAACCCGCTGTACGGCTTCTTTCAGTTTCTGAACTATCAGAAAAATTGCGAAACTACAAACTTTGGAAAAATTTATCCAAAGAATCATCTATCTTAGAGCCTAATTGAAGTCCCTAGAACAAAAGAAAGGCACCTTTGGTGCTTTTAGTAAAGTTTGCAAAGATTCTTTGCAATTAGAAAGTTTTCATAATTCAACTATGAGAACTACATATATCTATGTAGCATTGTTGGATATTTCGATATACTTTGCTCTTTTTCTGTTCCGTAGATGAAGCAACTTTAGCAACTATAACGGAAGACCAAAGAAACGATGGATGGAATGTGTGAATGATGATATGGTTAGGGTGACTACCGAGAAGACGACTAATAGAGAAGTGTGGAAGAAAAAGACATGTTGTGCTGACCCCAAAACAACTTTTCCTTATTCCAATAAGGAAAAGTTGTTTCATCTCATCATTCTCATTCTCCTGGAATGAGAATGATGAGATGAAGCAACTTTGTAAACTAGATCAAACGTGATACAAGACACTAATACCTACCAGCATTACCATAGTATATTTGTAAAGGTTAATAGCATCAAGTACAATGCAGATAGGGAGCAAGGTCGTAAAGATCAGTAATGAGTAAATACATCATTAGCGGTATTAGGAACCTTCGCTTTTGCAAACCGGCGAAGACCTTTAGTTATTAATTGTTTTTATTAAGACGGAAATAGAATTAGTCCTAAAGCTGAGAGGCAATTCTCGTAATTTTAAGAACGTTCACAGTCTGATCTCAGTCTCAATCTGTCAAAAATACCTAAATTTTCTCTATATTTTTAACAAGTTTTTGACATTGATTGTCGCTGAGATGGGTTTTTGAATTACGAGAATCGGCCTTCTGCTATTATATTTGATCTTAAGGACTTCCGCAGCCCATGTTAACGTTTAACTCCTAAAACATATGAAAATCGACATAAGAATTGTAAAGACGCCAAATTAAGGACTTAACAACCAATCATATATTCATTAATTTCCAAAAACAGTAACGTTTCATAACAAAATTCAAACTTGGTCCAAGGTTGAACCCTCAAGCCCATTTAGTGACGTATGCGCCGAACAAGGAACAGCGTTGTAACTAATAATACTTATGACGTCAGTTGATCATATGTCTGACTGCAGGATTATTAAGACGCTGCTATATTTAACTGATTTCACTGGGAACTATTATATGGGATGGTCTTTCTGTGTATCACACAGACCTTCACAATTTACATTTATATTTCTTCTTACTTCTTCCACATTTATGCATCTTTCTACCAAGCAATCAATCTACCAAGCCTTTTCCGAACTATATTAGGGTCGGTTTCCAGTTTCCAGTTCCAACCGGATACAGCTGAATACCAGCATTTTACATCAACATAGTTACTGGGAAACACGATACCCCTTGATAAGACTGGTTGTCAGACTAGGGCTTCTGACTAACCGAACCGACTGTCAAAGATCTACGAATGTCAGCGGGGCCAATGGCTTAACGAGCTTTCCGAGACTGAACTGACAGAACTGACCGCGGCAAGCTCAGCTTAACACTCGATCGCCCCATGTGGCTGTTATTAGTTAGTCACGAGCCCCTCTATGCATCTTTTCATACATGTAAACTTATTAGTTCCATACATTGTCCCAGAAGTCACGCAGTCTGGGAATGCGTAGAAAACGTCATCTGTTTATAATATCGTGTAAGTTGTCTAACTTCATTCAGCTGAGAAATGCACGAGAAAATTGTTTTGTACACAATACGCTGAAACTATTTCTTGCTAGCGTAATATTTTCTTTCCGCTTGTTAAATGGGATTGTGAGATTCTTTTATGTTATAAATGGATTCCTGGAAGTCATTTTAAGTTATTTTCTTTACGTCTATCTTATGTAAAGAAAATAACAAATCCAAGAATCCATTAGTCTACTCTAACTGCCACAGAAAAGGAAAGAGTGGCTGTTTGCTGTATAGACACACTTATTCTGGAAAATCCATTCTTCTCGTTATCCCATTATGGATTGCACCAAGATTAACCATTTGATTGTGCCAAGGCATCCCACAACTCTCAAGTAATACGAACACTTTGTCCTGCCAAGAAATATAATCGTGAAACACATAAGATAAATACAAAATGGCGTAAAATTCATAAGGAATCACACGTCCAGACAGATAAAGCCAGATCACCTTGATTTTAAGCATTCTGGCAAGGAAGCGAAAATGTAATAAGTGTGAATCTTTTGTACCCAACCCATCAGCGTTTTTATACACGACTCTGTAACCACAGCAATCAAAACTGTTTACGATTCCTTTCTTAAGACAAGCCAGCGTTTGCGTTTGTATAGTTTAATTGCTTGGTTTTACACAAAGTTGTGTTTTTTGAGACAGCTAATCGTGAGTGTGTATAATGTTGTTTCGTTAGTTTTATGATGAACGTAATTTAATTTGCTGTTGTAGCTCACCACAATATTTTATGTAGCTAGTCTATTCTCTCCATCCTATGCGACCCTCAGGCGAGATTACAAAACTTTATCCCCCGTTTGTATTCTGTAAAGTCAAACAGAAAATGCATTCGCAGCTGTTTCCTCGACTTTCCTAACTGGTTCATTGTTCTCTTAACTAAATTCAGTATTCACTTGTACGGCTATATTTTCCGTAGTGCTGTGTTACATTGCTTGCTTATGGTAAAACGTTTTGAGTAATTTTTGCTCTTCACCAAGTCTTTAATAATCAACAATATAAAAATTATGGTTCCTTTTCATTATAATAATGGCAATATACAGTTTGCCGACATAAAAGGTATTAACGCCAGATACCGTATTGCGGTTGGCACACTATCGAGATGTCTTCAAGCCTTAAAAGACAAGTGTGAATTGCATTAAAGAGCCTATTGAAGGAATTATCACATTTAAAAATTTCTCCTCTTAAGTGTGAACCATGAATCATGGCGAAAATATTAACGGAGAGGTCAACAAAGTGTTCTGTCTTTGGGGTCGTATCCTTAATATATTCGTGTAATGTATGTGCTTACAGTGTTTGCACTACACCGTCAAGTATTAAGAGGAATGTTAAAAGGATGGTGATGGTGGTACCCAAATTCGCTTGGTTGACATCGATCGTGCACCAGTATCATTGATTCTGGAGAACTTTAATGAAAGAAGCTAGGATATCGGCAACCAACGAATGTCACCAAACTACATAATGTCTCTCCTCCCTTAAAGATTGTCTTTAAAAAATCGCTTTTAGCGATGTGGCCGCTCATTGTATCACTCCTTGTAAATTTTCTATATTTATATCTGTAATTTGTATGATGTACATAATAAAATCTATCTATAATGCCATGGAGAAAATTGGCCCTCCTGCTTTGTGAAACAGATTCTTTACAGGTTATGCGTGACCAAAAACCAAATTCAAAACCTGTGTAATTCTAAAAAAGACACAATATTTTTCATGAATACCCAAATAAGCACATCAACAATTGTTTGTGAATGGTGTGAAAAGCCTGCAGCGGGTCGCCGCCGGTGGCACACAAATTTGTTGGACCGCCCTTTGTTCCAATGTTTGTTGACCAAACAACTGGGGCCGGTTGACGGTACGTCATCCACAGGGAGCTACGCTAAGTTTCATAATGTTTACCGAAGCTTTTCTATTAGTATAAGTAAAATTGAAAAACATTTTTGATGTTGTTTTCTTTTGGCGTCCCCGTGAACCGGTCTATAAAGAAACTTAAAAATGGCTATTAAATGTCACATCCTGCAGATCGTCAAATAAGGGAGACGAGATGGTTCAGCTTTTGCAAATGTCATTTCTAATTAGTCTTTTATCACTACCGGAGTATTTATTTATGGCTGAAATAAATGTAGATTAATTAATATCCTATTAACAAGATGGTCTTCCAAAGATTTATTACATACTAAGACTTAACTATTTCCCACGTAGAGAGGATTTCTCGACCTTAGTAAATGCGTGATTTAGTTGATGTTATTGGTTTAACTTTATACACCTTAGGGCAAGGGATGGTGCTGGTATATTCTTAACTAGCTTCTGTCAATGACTTCGTTCGCGAAAAATTCTTGTTCCCCGACCTACTCTGTTTATCGCATATAGCGTACCCGCGCTATTGCTTTGTTTTTACTTAACGTTCTTTCTGGCGTTTTTTTTTTCTTTTTGCGCGTCTCCTAGTGGTCAAGAATTTCTCAAGAATTGACTATTAAATGCAAAAAAAAAATCAAATCCGACTGGTAGTTCCAGAGATTAGCGCGTTCAAACAAACAAACTCTTCAGCTTTATTATTAGTATAGATAGGACAAATTTATTCAAATTATTACACATCTACTGCCAAAAAAACTCATCATAATGAGTAACATTGTCACTTTTGTAACTGGTCATAAGTTCGCATAATGAATATGATATGGGTCGATTCAACTACATATTAGTAAGTGAAACACGTTTTATTTTCTGAATTCACACAATACATTTATTTCACACGTACATTGTCACTTCCTGATCTCGTACATACCAACCCTGGCCATTTTTTTGGTTCTCATTGTTTCTTTTTATATCACAGTTCGCAAACGACATTTCTTATTCTTTCTTACCCTGAATTCGGCTTGCATAATATGTTACGAAATGGAAACGATGAACCAAACAATGGCACCCACTGTCCCCCATTTCGCCCATTTCCTGCTCGCTTATCTTCGGAAATAAAAACAATGCTTGCACTGTACCGATTGTTTGTCTTACATTTTTTCTCATCCATCTAGCGCAGCTGTATTTTCAGTTAGTCTTTTTATTTTCGCATCAGCTAATGTAGCACACATTCAGAAGCCGACGCACTTAAATAATAAAACATAGTTTACAAAACTGTATGAAGAAATCTCTAAAGAAGAGTCAAACGTCGAATTATACAAAAGCATTAAAAGCCACATGATTAACGGTTGAGCAACGTGCCCGCGACCGGGCCTGTGATGATTATCTATAATTTACGGCGATAACCGACATTAAACAAACTAAAAGTGTCAATTAAGCTTAACTCTTGTGTTCTTATTGCATGCCTGTAAACACCGCTTCCTAGGAGTAATAGACTAGCTTTCTCCCCGATTGTTACTGTTTTTTGACCTTATCTTATTATGAATGGGAGTTTCATTATAATTAAGCCCTCTTTGATATCTCTGCATGCCAGGTTTTTAATTGCCAATTTGCATTGATTAAAAGATGATTACTCGGGGAAGCCTTGACATCTGTCTCATTGCGTGATCAATACGATAATCACCTCGTAACAGTGAGATTTTTGTGTTTTTGTTAAGCAACTGCCTTTTATACTTCTTTGCGCTGCTGCTTTCGTGTTTCGAAATTTACGTCACAGTCCGAGGAAAATTGTACAGAGAATAGTTCAACATATGAGGAGCATGGCTCTGCATTTTGATTAGTATTTTTGTCTGGTAACATATCATCGCCGGTCACGTCACTCTGTTAATGTAACACACAATCAGCATAATAATGATGTGTACATGTGAGCCCGGGAAAAATTAGTCGAGCGTCGTGCTCATGAATATATTTCAACAATGTTTCAAGTTCAAGTGTCTTGACTATCTGATCTACCATATTTGTGCGGACAGTTCCAAATGAGATCACATCTATTTGTTCAGTTGGTTGTACGGCAGGTTGATGGTCGCGTCAATGAGGCCATCTATTGTGGTCTCATCACTGGGAATCATTATTGTGGCATCTCCAATTTTTTCCCAATTACTTTCGAGACCATGGTCGCGCGACGCTCATTGTGTACACACTTTATTATGATAATCGGATTTCTAATCACCAGTGTGCATCGACCTTGATATTTCGCGTGGGAGAGCATTAACGGAATGCATCTCGTATTTTGATTACAAAATTAAAACTAGATTACACATCGGGTTAAAAGGCAAGTCATGCATTATCCGAGAGGCCTTGAATGAAGTGTATAATTATTAATGAATGCAAGATCATTTTTTGTAATGCCCTCATTTGTAAACATAACAATGGTGCAATCAATCGTCAGTTGATTACGGGTGCACTTCAATGGGTGCTTCTCTGGGACTATGTAGTACATTCTCTACGCTTTCCACAGTTTTTCATGGCACTTACACGTACATCTCTTTTTGTATTTGTATGAATAGGTTCACTTTCCCCCATTGAATGTGGTTTTCACATACGTCGGCAACAATCATTTCTGTCTATCGAGTGATTTAAATCAATACAATTAATAACGTTCATTTTCTATAGCAACGCGGTGAAACCTAACGGGTAGATACTGAAATTAATGGGATTAGATACGTGTTCTCACTTACAGATGTATTATCTTTCCTATCTAATTGCTGATTTATTGCTTAAGAAATTATGTTAGACTAGGCCACAACGCTCACTAATATACATTTTCTCCACAACAAGAGCAGTTGTCCGATCATTTAAAATGTTTTTTTTTTTTTCTTAATCGCGCCTGCTGAGCAGTCGTTGTCAGCCTGGATTCAATCCCAAGATTGGGTAAAGTGATATTGGGCCCGGACTCTGAGTATAAGCCTAGTTGATGGCAATATTTAATTCTTCTAACTCCTTATCTCTTTTTTTCACAGTTTCATGGGCGTCTGCGTGCACGAGGGTCAGTTGCACGCGCTCACAGAGTACATGGAGGGTGGTTCTCTCGAACAGCTGATCCTCAGCGTACCGCCGGAGCCTCTGCCGCAGCCCCTCCGGGTTTCCCTCGCAGCTGACGTCGCAGAAGGCATGATGTACCTACACTCCCTCGGTGTCTTCCATAGGGATCTTACTACTAAGGTGAGAAGGAAGTTATTGGCTTGGTGTCAATGTATGACATTTTAATTTTCTTTAGTTTTTTTGCAATTTCTAAAGTCAGTGTCAGGTTGTATATTTGTCACAATATGACAACTGCAACACGACAAATTGACGTTGTTTGACAAAATGCTAAGCAAAATTGTATTTTCCTGACTATACATTAAGGAGAAATTGTGAAAACTCTTCTAAGTTGTTTCTTTTTTATATACGATCGTTGACGACATTCTTCCTTGTGTTGTTGTGAGTAAACCTTTAAATAATTATGATCAATATGGCGATCATGTCAGAAGAGGAAATTATGGAAAACTTAAAAAAAGAAATACCCGAGTCCAAAGAATAACTACAGAACGAACGATGACGTGTGCGATGTGTATGTGTGTGTATATGGATAGTTTAGAACTTACCACAAATTGTTTTCTATTTACAGAATGTATTATTAAGAAAGTATGGAGAAGGCGACTACATGGCCGTTGTTGCTGACTTCGGCCTCGCGGCCAAAATACCTCATCCTGTGTAAGTAGCATACTTTTCATACCACAACAATCTCTTAGCACAATACCAATCATGTTTTACGACACCCAAGGGAGCATAAGGCAATAAATAACACTTGCAACTCCCAAGGGGTTGACCAATTTTAATGTTTCGTGGACGAACCTGTAGCATTTCGTGCTCACAAATCATAAACCGGTTTCAACTCGAGAATGAAGTCATTAAGAAAATCATGGGGTCTTTAATTAGTCATAGTACTTCAATTCGCAGTCACGGCATATACTCCATTACCGACTAGCGGTACAGCGGAGATGCCCGTAAATAATCGATTACATCTCGGAGGGTACTGCTGCCTTACGTGATCTCTGAATGAAGCCATTACAATATCAATGGAAACGTTCGAGGGACAGTTGCTCAAGTTCCTCCTTTACTTATGTAAAAGCGGTCATTGGATGTAATTGTAATGTTGATTACGAAATAGTAAGCACAGAGAGAGTGGTAACAGACCCGACTTACGACTTGTAGGTCTTGGGTTCGAACCCTGACAGGCGCTTTAGTTTGTGTAAATTATATCATTACCACTACTTTCAAAACGGTGAAGGAAAACATCGTGAGGAAACCGACCGATACCGACCGACGATAGAACCAAAAATCTTAAGACATGTGACATCTACCAACGTGTGTAGCAACGTTGTAGATAACGTCCACTCCCTCTCGAAGAGAGGAGGCCTGTGTCCCAGCAGTGGGAACATTATAGGCTGATTATAAAGCATAAAAGCACAGAGTTACAGTACAGATCTTTGTGGAGGAGATCATCCAGAGAAGTCCTACCACCACACCACTTTCTGCCGCAAGTTCTGCCTATCTCAATCACAAAAGTTAACCATAGTATTACCAATAAACTAAACGCACGACGCCATCGCGGCCCGCGGCAGGCCGAGACGTAGATGGCGGGACCAGCTCGTCTCTTCTTTCTTTCCAAAAGGACTCGCAAAAGACAGAATTGTGTGGAAAAGGGAGAGGGAGGCCATTGCCCTGCAGTAGGACAATACAGGCTAGTTAGTTAGTTTCAGCAATTCTCCGAAAATAAGCATTTTTCTTATTCTTTTCGTTTCGACGATACATCTAAGTTACATACTGTTTGTGTCCAGTACGTGGCCATTTATTGCGCCGTCAGAGGCGACTAACTATTCTGTTTTATTGGTCCAACCAGGCTGAAAATCAGTATAATTTCGCACAGGCCAAATGCCGTCTGAGCCCTGCAACCCAAACCAATTAGTGGGGATTCCACTGATTCCGGCCCAAGATTATACTAATTACGGGTATTACCTCCCCTTTCGGAGAGGTTTATACTCGATAAGCTATTTTGATTGACTGATCACATGATCCACCGAAACTACTATCCGTACCGTCTATACTGGAAGTGGCGGCCGTTCGCCAAAAGCAATAACATTGAACTTGCCTGGGAATTGAGCGCGATATCTACGCCTCAGTGATTAAATACGCACTTAGTAGGATACACGTATTATCACACTCAAATGTACACCCTGTGCACGTTTCTAAACTTTTAAATATACTATTATATTTATCAATAAAAGCAAAAACTGGGACGAAAATTGAATTTTTACAAACGTCATACGGCTGACATCCTTTTTTGTCTCGTCTAAATTTATCTTGTCATTGAAATGCTAGTGATTGACATAAAAAATGTCGACTATTTTTACAAGGAGTATTAAATTGAATTTATTGAATTTAAACGTTTTGCAACCAGGGCAAAATATAATCGTATTAATATCTTGTTCGTTTTCACGATTTTCAAATCAAAGTTAACTAACTTAACTTACGAAGATATCTCAATATAAAATACTGATGAAACACTTCTAAAAAAAATCGTAACATCGATAGCACCAAAACTTAAAATTCATACCACCACATCACTAAATCATAGACAATTTCGAGCGGCCATTGTTGTTTACATCTTTGGCGAATTTTGAAACGCCGGACTCTACACTATTAACGCTGAGAATGAAGTCCTGGGTTAGATTTCAAGGTCGCGCAAAATTTGGATTTTCCCTTATGAAGTTCCTCAATAGTCTGGAGTTAGGTCCCGTTGGTGGCAAAGTATAATATAAGTTTATATACATGTTATCTCACAATGGTTTTGCAGCACTTAACAGTTTTGAACTATATGAATTCACATTTTGGATGCCTGTAGGTTTAGGAAAAAGCTGTGCTACAAGTCACCAGGCCCCACTTAGTGGCCTCATACTAATTAACAGGTTGTATTTCTACTAACCAATTAAAACAAATATTAATTAATAGAAAAAAAAGTAATAACAAAAGCAGTTCACCAGTTCTATGTTACGGGTTTAGTTTCAGCATTTAGTCCTTCAAAAGTCAAAGGGTGTGTGGTGAATTGACAAGGAATAAAACTTAAAAAATAACTGGTTTTAGGTAAGAATACTATGGGTACATCTCTGCTTACCTTTCCGAGAAATACAGACGCCATGTTTTGTTATAAAATGCTTTGAAGCTATCTCCATTAAAACATCTTAGTGAAGACCGTAGACACGCGATTTTTTTTCTCAGATAAAGCCATATTTCTTCCAATTGAGGAAGACGATAGGTTCGTGTGTAATTGTGCCTTTTAAGCGACGCATCGCTTGTGTCCGAGTGATTGCGTACACGCACACTTCTTAATGTGTGCGGATACGCACGTTTACGAATACGGTGTTCATTTTCCTAGAAGTTATGTGCATATGTTTTTGTAGGATATTATACTTTTATAGTAGTTTTTTTTTTAATCAAATTCTTTATTTCATCAAAAGCCTTAAAAATATCCAAATGACTAAAACATAAAAGGCTTAATTCAAAGATCATTATAGCTCGATATGATAATGAGCTCGTCATAACCTTCCCGTTCTAATAAAAGAATCCATTCCATTTGTATCAAGTGTTGTACTAATACACTTCAGATCCGGAGAATTTTATATAATTCTATTAAGGTCTCTTAAGAATATTGAATGAAATCGATAAGCATAGGCTTATCGATTTTCGTTTCATACACGAATCAATTTAGTTTAGATACTAGAATAGTCTAGTATCCAAACTAAATTGACTCGTGTATGAACCGAGCCTTACATTCATTGATTCGACTCACGAAACTAAATTAGAATACTTAAAACGAAACGACATTGATATACGGCTAAATATTACGTAAATAATACCAATTACCACATCTTATAGACGAAGTAAGTGGCAAAAATACCATATATTTTACAATTAAGCTGTCACGTGCTGTCTTGCGCACGCTTCGGTATTGCACACGCTAGTTTGCGTGCAAAGACACGCCGATAGTCACCGTACATTCATTACTCACTCACTATAACATTTTACCCATGCAAATTACGAAGTGAGCTATGTCCTAAATGACATATGGTCTCCTTGATACGTTTCGTAATTCATTAAATTAATTGTTATTATAAAACTTGATCATAGTTGTGTGTTCTGCTGATGTTTCACTTTGTTACACGTTAGGAGTAAGTTGTAAAATTATTAAAAAAGCGTAGTGTTTCGTTATCTAAAGCTTTCTTAAAAGTCATCATCGTTTGAGATACTAACATGATCGACTACAAAAATGAGTGGCCCAAAGTTTAACTGTTGCATCCACATATTCCGAATTTTTAAAGACTCTTGAAGATTCGTAAGCACTTCGTTTAACACCCCATTTTGCCCTACAGTCCTACACCCCTTACTAAGGGCGAATTTCACCAGTCAAACTGAACACGATCAGTCTAGCTAAACCACGTTCAAAAGCTGTCAGTATCAACATTCCGCAACAATGATGACACTGACAGCTATTAATCGCAGTTTAGATGCGCTAATCGCGTTCAGTTTCATTGTTAAAATCCGCCCTGATACATTACAAAGGTCATAAAGCTTAAAGTCTTGTCTATTATTTTCCAGGAACGGCTACAGGCTGCCGAGCGTGGGCTCCCCTTGGTGGATGTCCCCCGAGTGCCTGCGCGGGCGGTGGTACGACCATCGCTCCGACATATTCTCTTACGGGATCATACTGTGCCAACTTATCGCCAGGGTGAGTTCAGCAGCAGATTGAGATAGATCAGAAGGTCAATTCCCGTCATTAAAAGTGTTCAAAATCTAGTTGGTTTCGTCTCAGCGACAATCAATGTCAAACACTAAGACTTGTCAAAGATGTAGGTAAACTAGAGAGATATTTTGATAGACTGTGACTGAGATTAAAATGCGAACGTTTTTAAAAATACCGGAATTGCGCCTTTGATGAGGAGCCTTTTTTCGACAGAAGTGTAGGCAAGAAGAGCCAGCTTATTCGCACCAGTAGCTGGTCTATTACTCGCCGACTGGCTCATAGGACAGTTACGTCAAGGTAACCAGCTCTTGACCAAAGGATTCGGGTGGTTGTTTAACTGGCTTTTCGTCAGCTGCCTGAAAGTTGATCCCTGGTCGATCACAAGCTTTTGCAGCCTTCTACCTCTTTCAGGTCAAATATACTTCTTCTATACATAGCATAAAACAAGATCGCTTTTCGTATCTGTGTGACCACTTAGATCTTCGAACCTACACAATGGATTTAAATGTGGTTTTCACCATAATTTAGAACATTTATTCCGGAAGATTTATGTGTACAATAAATTAATATGTAACTTAGATTTAGCACAGCAATCTCAATGTTTTGACATGTGCGAAGCAAGAGCGGGTCGCTAGGGTGGGTTCCTATAAAATACTGTTCTTTCTCAGGTGGACGCCGACCCGGACGTGCTGCCTCGCACGGACAACTTCGGCCTCAACTACATGGCGTTTGTGGAGCTCTGCGACGAGGACACCGTACCTGACTTCCTAAGACTTACCTTCAACTGTTGCATCGTGAGTTACTTCATCATTATCGTTTGCAACCCAACTGTGGCCGCTGCTGTCCACGCGCCGCTTTTTGTTGGTGCTAATCTCCACACTCCTGAACAGGTCTCATTCAGGTTCTACCCTCCCATCATCATCATTCTTTTACTCTTTTCCCATTTTATTTAAGGTCGGCGCATGTTTTTTTTTTCATACTTTTCCATTAATCAAAAAAAAAAAAAACTTCATCTCGGTAGTTTACCCTTTCTAGCCATATCATCTTTCACACAGTCCATCTATCGTTTCTTTAGTCTACCCCTACTCTTTTTAACCCCCGACAAAAACAGAGGGGTGTTATAAGTTTAACGTGTGGATCTGTGTGTCTGGCTGCACCATCGTAGCTCCGAAACGGATGAACGGATTTTGATGATTTTTTTTTAGTCATTCGCATTCATACTTAAAAATTTCCTCACGACATTTTCCTAATTTCTCCGCATCACACGCCCATAACCCACCCTCCCACGATCTTTTTGTTTTTGAGGGATTGAGACTTTATATCTAAAAGTCTTAATGATGCTGTAATGTTTGCGTTTAGACTACAAGCAAAATTTAATCCTAAAACAATGCTTGGTCGCATGAAATTCAGACTATTGTCGAAAAAGGAAACTTACTTAAATTCAATTCCGATTATATTAAAATATGTATTAAATAAAATATTGGTGTCCAGAATGTAGGAAAGTCAAATTATTGTAGTAGTTACTATCTCGTATATTTTTAGTTTGTGGGGCAAGTATTTTAAATTGTTATCTTATTCGTTACAGTATGAGCCAAAAGCGCGTCCGCTATTCCCAGAAATAGTGAACAAGCTGGCCGAAGTGAAGGAAAGCCTCGACGACGCAGCCTGGGGTTCGCTAAATTCCAATAATTATGAGAGGTATGTATGACTGAGTGGGATAGCGCTATGTTTCTGCTGACTGTTAAAAAGCGAGCAGATGTGACTTCTCTGTTCGTCTTCACCGCTAACTCAATCAAATCTCGATCGTATGGATTCGAAACAAGATCGAAGGAGTGGAGGAACAATGTAAACATGCAAGTCCTGACATTTTGGCTCCAAAGCAGTTTTCTGTTGCGCGCATGTTTCTGCTGTCGCAGATAATGAGTCGCGGAGTGAAAAGAATCTTTAATTGCGCTATTTATCTATAATTTTGTTGACTGCCAAAATTAAAAATTATAATTTTATATGAATGTATCTTTGTGTTCGTCAAGTGTACATAGTAGTGACAGTGCCATGTGTGCCCGCAGCGAAGACGCGGACGCTTCGGGCCCGCGCTCGTGTCCCGGCCTGTCCGCGTGGCGTCGGCCGCAGCGCTTCCGCTCCGAGGGCTCGCCGCGCCACGACCACGACCTGGGTACGTGTCCACGTCGTCTGTTCGATGTCATTTTTTTATTTCGCAGTATCGTGCCGGGATAAGAGCCTTTCGGCCTCGTACAATTTTTTTTTACATATTTTTTGTTCGTGCAGCCCAGCACCGGCGCTCGCTGTCGGAGCTGGAGTGGGGCGCGGCGGGCTGGGCGGGCCCGACGCGCGGGGCGGCGCACCGCTCGGCCTGGGCGCTGGGCAGTGCGCCGCGCACGGGCAGTGCGCCCGCGCCGCCCGCGCGCCTGCTGCGCCTGCACCGCCTGGCGCACATCATGCTGCTGCGGGACGCGCACGCCGCGCCCACGCCCGCGCGCCGCCCGCTCGACACCTTCCGCGGCGTCAAGAAGATCCTGGAGCCGCAGCCCGGCTCGGCCTCGTGCGCCGAGCACTCGCCGCCGCGCGCGCAGTCCCGCGCGCTGGACCTGTCGGACGACGCGCGCGCCGCCTCGCTGCCGTCCTCGCCCGCGCTGTCGCGGCGCGGCTCGCTGGACGCGCGCGCCGGCCGCGCCGAGCTGCGGCGGCGCGGCTCGTGCGAGTCGGGCATCTTCTCCGTGGCCAACGAGGAGCTGTGTCCGCAGCGCGGGGCCGCGGGCCGGCCGCGCGCCGCCGTGTGCCCGTGCTCGCTGGTGGGCTGCCATCGCTGCTGGTGGTGGCGCCGCGACGCCGAGGGCGAGCGCGACGGGAGCGACGGGCGCGACGGGCACGACGAGCGCGACGAGCGCGACGAGCGCGACGAGCGCGGCGAGCGCGAGCCCGAGCCGCCGCCGGCCGGCGAGGCGCGCGCGCGCCTGTGCGGCGACTGCCTCGTCCAGTACGACCGCGCACTGGACGCGCGCACGCCGCGCCCGCGCGCGCCCGACGACGAGGCGGCCGCGGCCGGCTCGCTGCGCAGCCTGGACGGCGCGGACGACGCGCCGGACGGCTCGCCCTTCCTGTGCGGCCGGCCGGACGCCGACCCGGACGCCGGCTCGGCCGAGCGCCTGTGCGAGTACCACATCCTGGCGCGCTGCTGCTGCGTGCGCGAGGCGGCGGCGGAGGGCCGGGGCCGCGCGGCCGCGGTGCGCACGTCCAGCGTGTACACGGACAGCTCGGAGGACGTGGCCTCGCTGGCCGGCTCCGACAGCCTGTACTGCGACGAGCGGGTGCCGCGCCACGTGCGCTCGGCGCAGATCAGCAAGATCGTGGAGTACTTCGAGCGCAAGGGCGCGGACTTCACGTGCGAGCGCTCGCGCGGCCACTCGCGCTACCGCCTGGCGCCGCGCGACCTGCGCAAGTGTCCGCAGCAGCGCCTCATGGTGTGCGAGGGCGCCGTGCGCTCCAAGCTGCCGCTGTTCGACAAGAAGTCATAGCGCTAGCCCGCGCGGGGCCCGCGACTCGGGCTGGCGTAGCCGCGCGAGGCCCGCGGCCCGGGCTGGCGTAGCCGCGTGGGGCCCGCGGCCCGGGCCGTCGTGGCCGCGTGGGGCCCGGGCCGGCGTGGCCGCGTGGGGCCCGGGCCGGCGTGGCCGCGTGGGGCCCGGGCCGGCGTGACTCCCGCGGCCGACTGCTGGCCATGGCGCGCCGCCACAATGACCGACGTGTGACGACCTCGCAGGCAGTGCCGAACTCAGTTTTGACTCGCTCCGGGTCCACACGCCCGCAGACTTGTGACTTCCATAGTGTTTACAGAAGAGAATATTTTTGTCGTAACCGACGCGCAGCCGCGAACGATCTATTATTCACGCGTTAAAAATATTTGATCACAATTATTATAAAGTCAGTATTTTCCAAGGCTAGTGCCAATGATGTCCCGTCGAGGACGCAGCCTATGTTTCAGACGAGCCGTGCTGTACTCACGGCGAGTCATCGACACAAATTCACGTTTGTTTGACTGATCGTAACTTCGTACTTTATTTATATTTATAATAAAGGCGGAAATTGAGATTACAAAGAAGGTTGTACAGGAGATTAGTCGAAATGATCGGTGATATAGTCAATGTGTGGTTAAATAGTCCTTTATAACGTGGCCTATCCGTATATTATGAAGGCCTTTTAGTCGTTTTTAGTCTAAATATTATAGACGGCATCGCATTCTGAACTTTGGTTTCGCTAACACATCAGAAGCAGTGTTGCAACCTGTAAATAATAATTAATTTTAGGTTATGTTTCAATAACTATATAATTTATTTTTATGTTTCCAGTATTAAATATTACTTGCCAGTTTACAGCTACTTTAAGTATGTACATAATTTAAATTTAAAGTTAAGTTGTCATAATAAAACAATTAAACGTTGGCTACGGTAGTACTGAACTTAATATTTTACTTTAACAGTGAAATAATGATTGCGTTTAGGACATAATTTAGGTATAATTTAACTATACAAAGATTCAATTGCTATATTTCGTTAAACTTCGACAAAGTCATATAATTATTTAAAATTATTATTTACTTTTGAAAAAACATTTTTTATTTATATTTACCTTACTTCATATAATATATGTATACTCATAATATACGGGCAAAATACGTCCTAAAATTATATAAAGATACAAAATAAACTAAGTAGCGCGTTGCTAGTCTTTTAAAACGCGTCATTTTTGTCGAAATCCGTCGTATTAATTAGTAAAGGATGGTGTAAACTACTTACGCGAAAATAATATAATAAGAAATATAATTGAATTCGAACGTACCTACTTTAAAAGTGCGTGCATTTTGAACGAAACTAGAATACAATACATAGAAAATAAATTCAATGACAGCTTCACAAGCACGCGTGCAAGTGTACGCACATTTAGAATTTTAGAGAATTCATAGATCAATTTCGAGAACCATAAAAATGTCCCAATAAGAATCAATCCGAAGCCTTACGTTTAAAATCATTTTCCAACCTCTAGTGGAGATACGATAATGATTGCATCATAGACAATCAAAGTTTCTCGACTTTAATCTATGAACCACCGTTCATTCCACCTTCCAGTTCCCTCTAAACAAAATATAATGTACAAATATGTGTCAAAAATCAGACCGAACTATAGAAAAATGTTTCGTGTTGCCCGTTGTTTTGCTTAGTACTAAAATAGTAGAAATATTCGCAAACTAGCGAATGGTAGAAATTCGATATGACGATAGCAAGTTTTTAGGCGAGGTTGTTCTAAAAATACCTCATATCGAGATTCTCTATGATTATCAGCTGATATTCATTTTGTCAAAATGACGGGCAACACTAAAAACGTTATAGTAATATCATATTTTTGTAAATACAGTATTACATGGTGTATTTAAATATCATCGTCATTGTATAGAATATTTTACTTTAAAATCATGGTTATATTGTTAAATTCAGGGTATACATGGTGTAAATATTTAATGTTGAGATAAAATTGTGAAATACTTGATCCGTGGAAGCGGTTTAGATGTCAGTGCCAAAAAATATTATTTCAATAAACAAATTATAAATTCACATGCTTGACTCACTGTGTCGTTTCGTTGACAACAATATTTGACAAGCCCTCTATATGAAAATACAGGGTAATGCAGCTAATCATAACCCTAGCATTGTCAGGATCTACAAGAGAATGTAGATCACCAAGTCCTGTGTAGAATTCAATGGTCCAAGCCCTAAAGTCTATTATGTACACTTTTTAATCGTTTCTTACCAAGAACACACTGTATAAGTTATTCAATTACTTACTGAACGAGACGACATCGTTAGTTAAGGCTAACAAAAGCGTCGGAATGTCGAATTAGTGTTGAAAATCCTTAATTTGTATGAAAGAGCAATTATGTGTCCGTCCAGAATTAGGCGAAGAAATGCTTTGTATCCCCGGTAGCTGTACCATCTTTCAATACACGCAGTTTTAAACTCTATTGTATTAGAAGAAAGAACAAGGTTCGCAAATTCGCGTGAAATTGATGGATGGAACAAATTCTGTTGTTGCTAACATATACTTATTAGATTTGAATGCATTTCTATCGATACTTCGCCCGTTGGTCCCTATCACGTAGCGATTGTCCTACAAAGTACCAATGTGTACTCTTTCCGGTACCTGTTAGTGACCAAGGGCACTAATTGGACACTAAGACTGATAGTGGAACTACTTAGCAGCTTTTTGCAGCCAATCTGTCCGAGACAGTGTACTAGAAGGCATAAGACAGTAGTTATTTATTATTTTTAAAACTTAGTGACGTATAGATGGCGCTACCAGCTACCACCACTACGTTTAGTGATTTCTTACTAGTAAATAATTAAATCCCAAATTATTTTAAACTCACCAATAAAGTAGAGCTGTGAGCTGTGGTGTCCAAGTGGTAACGGCTGTGACTTACCGAGTTGTAGGTCGTAGGTTCGAACCCAGACAGGCGCTTTACTTTGTAAATTATTTCATCACCACTGCGCTCAAAACGGACAAGGAAAACATCGTGAGGAAACCGGCATGTCCTAGAACCAAAAATTTGAAGACACGTTGTGACATCTGCCAACCCGCACTGGACCCGCGTGGTGGATTACGGCCCATTCCCTCTCACCGAGAGGAGGCCTGTGTCCCAGTAGTGGGAACATTATAGGCTAATTATGATAAATAAAGTAGACTTTGTATTCGTACTTTTTTAAGTCGTCGTAGCACTGTCTTATGTCTCAGTACTCCTAACTTTCATTGTAGTTTATATTACAGCTATTTGTTATTCTATATATTAAAATCGTTGCTGTAAATATATACCATTGTTTTCTAGCCGATTCTATTAGTTAAATCCCATTTCACTGTAATAAACAAATGTCATGTTCGTGATTAAATGAATCAACACCGATTGAATGATGACTCATTAATCGTCTGTGTGTAGTTGTATTCAGCCAAAAACGAAATATTATGGCATTAATATAGAACAAATTGTACCTAACTATTAATGTAAGGAAATAACGCATTTTTGGCGTTATTTCAATTCAATTTAAATCATTGTGATGTGAATAAAGTAAGTAAATTGAACATTTGTGAAAAAAATACCTTTTTTGTTTATCTTATCCGCGAACTCGAGTGATCAATCAAATTGATTTTCACTTCCTAGGATCAGATATGACGTCTGAGTAAAATTAACTACCACCTGATCTATGTGTAAACAATAAAGCCGGATTTACACGCTGCAATTTAATTGCCTGTGGCATACCATGAGTAGCATGAATTACAGTTGCACAAACACTGTTTAGACGGTGCTAATCATTTCTTGCTTCAATTTTATTGTAGATATTCCACAGGTAAGGGGTTTATTTATAAACGATGATTAAAGTTAAGAGCCGTTGAAACGTCAAAAAATGTATGTTTAAACAGTCTCTTTTTTATCACTTAACTTCAAGCAACGTTTATGTAAAGGTCTTTGTGTAAATGCGGCTTTATGGGTGAATGCCCGATACAAGGAAAATGAAGATTGTAAACAAAACATCATCTTGAATTCGCGAATAAGATCTTTCAAATAATACATGTCTGGTGATTAAACAGTTGTACGTTTTCGCCTTGCTGTTAAAATATTGAGTGAATTTGACTGTCACTAGTTTTGATACACAACTTTGTATTTGAACAAAATAATGTAAAATGTGTTCCAAATCTTCTAATTTTCGTATCAAATGTCTATCAAATTGTAAAATTGATTAATCACAAACTATTTTGCGCATTTGAAAACTCTTTAACTATTTTTATTAATTATATTCGATAATATTTTGATTGGCAACACATTGAAACTTGACATATTTTTACGCGCCATTTTTATATTGGGTCAGTTCGATTCGAAACTATTGTCGGTATGGCGCAAAAGAATTGTAAGATGGTAACACTTATTATAAATTTAAACATTGATTTGTGCTGACGACGCTAGACTGGAGACCAGCCAATGTAAAAAGAAAAGTAATTCTTAAAATTAAAAAAAAACAGCTTCAGACTATCACTATACTTTCAAATATTTTAATGAAAATGCGAATATATAAAACTTTTGTCACCTTAGGTGTAACTTTTCTCAACAATAAATAATAATGTTTCAGCACTAATTCGGATCAGTGTTGCCAGTTAGTTATTTTTTATAAGGAATTAAAAATATGTTTTTTTTTTTACAATAAAGGGACAAAGTTACACCGCAATAAGCATATCAGTTACAGAGTGTAGGTAATGGTTAGTTATTTTTATATATTTAGGTTTTAACAAGATTGCTGCACGACCGATTATATTTATCTTACTAGCTGTTATTCAATATTCTTGTTTTTAATAGTGCCTTCGGGCCAGTAGACAGATTTAAAGCGAGAAGGAAATTGATATCAAAGACAGAACATAATTATTTGACGCTAATTAACGTTACTTCTGTCCCTTGTTACATTTGCAGTTGTTACGTAAGCGTCCCCGCAACATATGAATTAGTCGACTAAGTATATATTTTGTTTTCTACTGACAAAAAAAAATACAATTACCCTTTCAATGCCCAAAAGTATGCTTCAGTTATCCCACTTGCAGGCACCTTTGTTAAAAACCCTCATCGGGGAATTCCCTAAAAGTATCGCTTATAAAAAGAATTTCTCTGTATTGTAATAAACTATGTCGTTACAAAGCAGTGCCTTTATCGTTTTACAGCTAAAACACGGTTCTTTACTTTATTGATAATACAATATCCTTCTGTCCGACATTATCAGCATAGACGGACACGACTTACGATAAGGAGTAAATTCTTATCGCATTTCGGCTTAAAAAAATTCTATAAAGAAATATTGTCTAAAATGGGGACACTTCTAAAAATAAAATCGTAAGAACTGACATGTTATTCTTGTAATAAAAAAACTAAAAAGATATAATTATATTTACATTCATGAGATTCTCCTAATGTCTGCTGAAGTTTGATTTTCGATTTAAAATGTTACATACACATAACGCTTGTTGTTTCCCTTTGAGGTAAGCAGAAGTGTATGTTAAGTCAGAGAAATAATAGAAAATTAGTTGTGTCTTATGTTATTAGCCAAGACTTGATGAGTTAAACTGATAGGTATAGTTAAAAATAGTTTTAGTAGTTGTTTCTATAAACGCAATACCTCCTTACTGACAATAATTTAATCACCTACCCAAGTTATATTTGAGCTAGACCTCAAATAAGTATAATCGGTCGTGGGAGCCTCGTGTTAAGTATATAAGTTTGTGTAAATAGCTCCTAACGTTCCTTGTTTTTAAGGCGCTAACGGTTTAATGTAGAACATTTTCTTATACGGTTGTGTCATTTACAAGCCCAGACTTATTATAGTTATAGTTGAAGCCGATTAGGCAGTTACTGAACGAGAATTTGTAAAATGAAGATCGTATTAAATATATTTTGTTTCAGAATGCTGTTTCTTTTTCTAGTTTTTCATGGTAACTTTTCACGCCTGAACTGGTTATTCGGCCTATCGACCCCAATCCACCGTAAGGTGGATATGCGGAAACACATTGATATCCGAGTAGATAAACAGAATCACCTGTCTGAACCACTGAACACACTTCGACAGATAGGTAGCCTGGGACCTGAAGATGAAAATCGGCTACTTTTCATCTTGGATGTTTGTAATAAAAAATGATACACGCAGACGAATTAAAAGTCACTGCACACCTGCCTTTACGATAAAAAAATGAGTTTGACTTAGAAGTCCAAAAAGTCGGTATTTCTTTTCCCACTGCTGTGAATATAGGCAGTCAAGGAAGCCGTTCTGATCACTACAATTAAGAAAAACCAATTTTATACAGCCTAAGGTAATTTAGCAAAAGACAAATGTTGACTATAATAAAATAAAAACTTTTTAACAAAAACATTAAACCGCCGAAAAAACATACATGCATTCGTTTAAGAACTTAGTTATTAAGGTTTAATAAAAAAGGTTTATTATTTTTTGCTTTTCAGTTTTTTCGGTGGTTTAATGTTTTTGTTAAAAAGTTTTTATTTTATAATTTTTTGTGGCTATAATCCACTAATTTTTTGCCAAAGGGCAGGCATATGTGGCACTGAGTAGAGTAATAATACACAACTCGGCATTCCAATCTATGAGTGAACAATAAATCACCCCTATTTTCCCACCCTTAGGGTTGGATTTTTTTTTCCAAATTTATATGGGACCAACTTTGGGGTAACTTTGGTACCCTATCAGAATTATCAAAATCGGACTACTCTGTAAAAAGTTATGCGTGATCTGATCATACATTAAAAAACAATGTATAGGTATACGCGTCGACTTGAGAACCTCCTCCGATTTTTTCGTCGGTTAAAAAATACTAAAATTACTTATTATTTGAAAAAATAAACATTGTCTTTCACGGTAAATATTTATTCATGATGGATACAATTGTATGCTTGCACGTTTTATAGATAATTGGATACCTTAGCATTTCTTTGGTGGAGTTGGTGGACATGGCGGTGGTGGTGGTGGTTTAGGCCATTTCTGAAAATAATAAATGAATAAATATGGTTATTATCATGTATTTAAGTGGGTAAGGTGGTGGGTCAGACCTGATGGAGCGCTGTGTTTGATGTTCCATACAAACGTATGGAACAGCCGATTTTATCTTTTTGCGGTATCAAGGGTCTCATATTTGTTCAGGTGCGCTTCGGTAAACTTCGTGCCCCCTAATTAGAACGTCGCGCCACAGAGAAACACCCCGCAGTGGCAAAGCTTCTAAGTTTTAAGGTATATCTACATACTATAACCGTGCTTTCTCCAACTGCCCATATCATTGCGCATTTGTATGACCCTACGTCCTTACCGAAATTATCTACTCATGTGCCGAAAGCGACTGTCACGCGAACTCGCGACTTGATTGATCGCGCGAGTATGTCGTCATATTCATCTAAACGAGCGCGCCATCGCGTATTCGCACGACAAACGCTTCGGTTAGGATGCGGCCTGTAGCTTGCTGTCTCTCCTAGCGGTGATGTTTCTTAACAAAATAGCGTACCAACTCACAACAGTGCGAAAATTATTTCTAGTAGGTAAAGAGAAAAGTTACCTGTTTCTTTGGATCGAGACAGGGCTCCTCCTTCACTCTCTTAGGGACGAGGTGTCCAAGGCCGACTTTGCTGAGAATTGCGTGTAACGTGTCTTGGTCCACAGTCTTCAATATCAATGCTATGAAAGCGAGAAGGAAACCCATGGATCCAAGGGCTATCTGCACAGGGCTGAAACGTGGGGGCGGGGGTGCGCCGTTCAGGTCGTCGTCACTCCCATATTCGCCCATCATTCGTCTGCGGAGGGCTTCAGCCTTTCTCGCTCGTTCTCGAGCCCGCCGATCTCTTTCTTCGCTACTGAAAAGATTCATACTTAACATTCTATCGGAACAGAGATAAGCTGGCAATAGGTAACTACACTGAGAACCGACTCTTTGGTTCGTAACGCCATTTTCACTAGCTGTCCCACTAACTAAATCGTAGGTAATCGATACATTATCAGTTCATAGTGAAATAAGTAAGAAACGGGTCCATTAGCCGGGTCCAGATCGACCGGCCTCGCGAGGCAAACGCTACTACAGTAAGTAAGTAGGTATGTACCTGCGCACCATGGATCTATGTGGTTTACTTATTCAAATACGTACAGTCACGAGCACCAATATGTCAACACTTGGCAACTTTCAATTGCGATTTTTTCGTGAAATAACGAATGCAACGTTGAAGTACGACACATTACATAAACCTATGGGTTCGAAAAAGCTATGTTTGTAACAACATAAAATTTCATTCAAAAATAAAGGAGTAAATCGCTTTTGAATAAAACCGAGTATATACATACTTTTGCTCGTGACTGTACCTAAGTACAAAAAATAAGAAGAAAAGCCCTGATTAGACCGCTATTCTTGTACAATATAGACAGCCTCAAAAAATCTAAAGGGACGAAATCGTGTAGAAATATAAAATATATATGTAAGCTCTCACCAGTCACACATAATTGCTTGATATGGTTGTGTTTTATCTAACTTGCATGATTATGTAGTCGTAAAGCCTCCATTTATATTACATTATTATTGTAGAGCCCCATTTTTCTTGATGTCACTGTGTGACGGGGCACTTGACACCTCGTTGACGTAACAAATTCTTCTTTGTTTCGACTAATAAAGGAATAAGTTTCTATGTCGCGTAGTTATGAAGTTGGCACTGTAAAGAATAGTGTCGACTTTAGTTCATAAACGCCCATTTCTAATTAAACAACCTCCGAATACTACTGAAGGAGTAGTGTAGACAATTTGCACGTGTTGCAAATTTAACCAAGGTGTTCTGTTTAAACTGAAACTTAAAGCATTTATTTCAAATAAACCAATTTCAGGCAATTTTGAATTGTCAAGGGGTCAGTCAGTCAGAAAGATAAGCTAGTTGCCCATTCCAAAGCGTATTAAGCGTAGTACCTACAGACGCCACACATCAAGCTACTACAATCTGTCAAATTTCTTTAATAGTTTTTCAACATTATCGCTAAAGCATTCGGGTTCAAGGTTGATTGGGAAAATTGGACAGTTTCGGGTAGCTTGACCTGCTAGCGTCTGTACGTTCCTATGGAGAAGAACGGGCTAGAAACTTAATGATAACTTAATTTGTTTAAGGTTCTAAAGATTAGGAGATAAAATAAAACAGTAGGTAAAAGTACTATTACAAAATAGTTTTCCTCTATACAAGCTGTTCTTTTGCATCCTCGTCAAATTTCAGGAGACTATTAGGCCCCTCTCCCACGGCGACTTTTTGTAGCGATGCTGTCGCGCTACTAACGCGCGTTAGTGGCATTTGCAACGCGCTACAGAAGCGATGCCAACGGCTTACAGCACCGTGACTGTATCGATGCAAACGCGCGACAATGTCGGACGACATTGGGGAGCGACCGGAGGGAGGGTGTCGCGTGGGTGGAGAACCGAGCATCAGTGCAACTCGCATCGCGACAGAAGCGCGACAGTATCGCGTTTGCATCACGACTGAGAATCGTGTTGTGGGCGAGGGTAAACAGCTAGCGACCGCATCGCGACTGTATCGATTCTAACGCGCGACAGCATCGCTACTGCATCGCTACAAAAAGTCGCCGTGGGCGAGGGGCCATATGAAAATCATAAATAATCAAATAAAATTACGATCCCTGGTACCTAAATAATGAATACCTACGAGTACCTACATACTTGTCTTTTTAGTTATTGAAGTTTGACAGTATTTCAGAATACACCACTTTCAAAGAACAGAATCGCGTTATGGTATCGTATAAGCGGACACGTTTTTATGTGTGAGTAAAAGGGCAGCTACAGTGCGGTGTCACACAGGCCGCGTTAGTAGCATAGTTACCTTCTTGAATTTGAAGAGAATGCAAAACGACACCTTGTATAACACTAGTCAAATCAATGTTTCTAAAAAAAGATGTTTTTTTCTTACCTGCTTGAACCAATTAATGACTTTCTTCAAACATACTTAAAGTACTTTTGTAAAAATCTACACGATTGATTTTATGCATAATATTTGCTTGCAGTGTTTGCATGCAAGAGCGAGGGGATGTGACCTTGAAAATGGGCCTGTACCGTTTCCTACACCTGCTACATGGCTAATTCGGCCCGGCCCATAATTATACCGATAATATCTGTATATTATCGGTATAATTATCCACAGCCACGATCCTGTTTATGGACCTGTGTCCATAAACAGGATCGTGGCTAAGTAGGTACCTACTTAATTACAAGGCCACAAGGGTCGGTCGGAGGCTATTCTTGCCGAGCTCAGTCCTTAACGGATTACCTAAGTGTCAAGAATTCGAGATCAATAAAAACCATCAAAAAATAAAAACCATTGGTACCTACTGTTAGTGTGTTTCGCACTTGTAGATCTTTGAAAGTCGTTAAGAGTAATCAGAGGGCCAAAAGTCTGAAAACCAGTCTTACCAAGGCGTATTGTGCTACCCAGTATCTAGGTTGTGGACGTCAGATCTAGACAGTAGCTACATGAAAATACCTACGGGTACTCAGCTGCATGATAAAACTGGAAGCCGACCCCAACATGGTTGGGAAGAGGCTAGGCAGATGATGGTATACCGTATATTCATAGGTACACTAGGTACTTCCATGTAGGTAAAATAGTACCACTTATTAAGTCAGACGTAATGCAAGCCGTTATCTGCCAGATAAAACCGGGACCTATATCCCGGGGACGATGAACAGGAAACAGATAATATCACTATAAAATGTATCGCGTCGACAGGCTAAATTGCAATGTAAGTTCGCGAAGATGCTAAATGGTCATGCTTATGACTTTTGACCGTTTTCAGTAACACTTGGCGAGACCTGAATAAATTTATACTAACAATATAGCTGAAGAGTGTGTTTGTTTTTTTGTTTGAACGCTCTAATCTCTGGAAGTAAGAGTATGATTAAAAAAAATATTTTTGCATTTCATGGCCCAGTTCTTGAGGAAGGCTATAGGCTATTTAACAGCACGCTAAGACCCTTAGAGACCGAGCAAACGAAAACGAAATAATACCGCAGGCAAACGATGCGACGGCGACGGGGTGTGTTGGGGGAACAAGAAATTTCACGCGGACCAAGTCGCAGGCAGAAGCTAGTGCCTAAATAAAAGCGCGCTGTCGTATTTTCAACTTCCGGTGGGTACTGTTGAAAATCTTTTTTTTTTCTTTTTTTTTTATTGCTAAATGCTCTTGACCTCGATCACGCCTGATGGAAAGCGATGGATGAGGTGCTTTACTTAAAGTGTAAATATATTTACTTCGTGGGTATCTGTGTGGATCTTGACTCGAGATTACATTCCATAATCGTGGGGTACACTGATTTTATTTCGTGATAAAGTCATTCCAGCAAGATCTAGTGGTGTTCAGGGGTTCAAGCACACTACTGACACTACACAACGGATTTTTATGCTTCACCATCTTTTAATTTTATAGAATTTATTACTAGTTACTAGTAATTTATTACTACTAGTACTAAGCTGGTCGTCCATCTCACAAGCCAGTGGCCACTCAACATTAAGTAAGTACGCATTATGCTGTTAAAAATTGGAAATGCGATGAAACTCACCTGATCCGACCCTCCCTTCAAACATGCGCACAACCAAGGTGCGGCGATCTGTTGGTTATACGATCGAAGCTTAACTTTACCAGAGAAGAACATTTTGTACAACAGCGTAAGGATACCAGCACCTATAACCACCCCGGCCACCAAGGGCAGAATAATACTGTTGTCGTCGCGGCGGTCGCCCATCATGCCCGCGGAATGCTTTCTGCTATTTTTTGTTCATTTTCGCATTGTTTAGAATTTTGCAATTTACCTTTTATGTTTGAGTCATCGAAGACATTGAAGAGATAAGTCGATATATTACTTTACTCTATGTTATGTCATCGTATTGTCTGGCTGCCTTTTTTTTTAAAGTAATGGTGCAAGGAGTTATAATTGTGATTTTATCGGTGTGCATAGCGCGCAAGCACGATCCATAGTACGACGAGAAGTCCTAGGAGGTAGGGGCTGAAAATACCGGCATTTTTGACAACAGGTACCTACCCTAGGCCTTGATATCAATGTGTATCAGCCGTCGTACCTGTACTATTGGTATTTTTAATCAGCATTGGTACTGTACCGGTACCTAACAAATATTTCCGTAATTTACGAGTGAGAAAACAGATATAGTAAGTAAAAAGGATAGTTATTAGAAATTAAATAAAACTTCTAGGTTGCCAACCTTAAAGGGTTACTCGTAAACATAATAAGATCTGTGGTATGCGCCGGGTACCTAAATTTGGTACCAGTACTTGTTAGGTAGACTGCCGGTACCTATCTAGAACCGGTCGCCGTCAGGAAACTAAAACCCAGGTACCGAAATGGCAAGAACCGCTAAGTACCGATACAGATCCTGTACTTTTGGTACCGGTCTGCTAGAAACCGGTACGGGAGAAGGAACAAAGCCGAACATTGCTTGGTAGATAGGTACAGACGCCAGCACATGAAGCTACTACAATCTGTCAAATTTCTTTAATAGTTTCAACTTTATCGCGAAAGCATTAAGTTCAAGGTTGATTGGCAAAATTTTACAGTTTCGGGTAGCTTGATGTGCTGTCGTCTGTATATTCCATTCGACCTTCTTCTTACTATTCGGCCTGGCGCAGTAGACTCTTATTAAAACTGCACAGCCCTCCTCTAAAATTTCTGAACAAACATTTGAAATGTGTGTGTTAACAAGCACTAGCTCTTATAGCAGGGCTGAAGTTGAACTGAACTGCTTTTTTGTACTTAATCATAGAACAAAAAAGCAGTGCAGTTCAACTCCTGCCCTGCTATAACAGCTGGTGGTAAGCCCCCAGTAGAGGGCGTTCAAATCTAAATTAGACCATCTCTATTAGAATAAAAGGTGAGTTTGTACTGCGGGTAATGCGTAACACACGTTCACAGTACAGTAGCACAGTAGCAGTGGCTTTCATTTTGACAGTTCAACAACATTCGTTGCGTTATTTTGACAGTTCAACAACATTCGTTGCGTTATTTTGACAGTTCAACAACATTCGTTGCGTTATTTTGACAGTTCAACATCATTCGTTGCGTTATTTTGACAGTTCAACAACATTCGTTGCGTTATTTTGACAGTTCAACATCATTCGTTGCGTTATTTACGTTTACGTTGTTAAGAGCAGACAAATTTTTCAAACATGTGAAGCAATAGATTAGCAATATCCATCAAAATGGTTCAGATTGTGATTGATCGTGTGAATTAGGATACACGCGCAGGATCAACGGCTTAACGTGCTTTCCGAGCTACGGGGGTATCACACCGCCAAATTCCAAACTCTGTTTTGCTACTACAAAAAAATTCTTAATCGTAAAACCCAATAACACTTTTGCCCGACCTGGCCATCGAACCCCACGCTCAACAGTCGCGCCTGCAACCACGAGATCAACGGAGCAGATAAAATTTAATGCTTCCATGAAGAGGTCAGGTTTGCGTATGCTGGGACTTACATACAGGACCTCTAACAGAAAAGCCCGCTTGAATGCTAATTGCTAAATTACTATTATTCTGTAGCAAGCGTACAGCCACGTATCGGCAAGCGTAGTGTGGGACGCCCCTCAGCTAGATGGACGGAAGACCTTAAGAAGGTGGCTGGGACAGACTGGATGCGGAACGCGGAGGACAGGGTGTTGTGGCGCAGCCTGGAAGAGGCCTATGTCTAGCAGTGGACTGCGATAGGCTGAGTTGATTGATTGATTGAATGAGTACAGCCGACCGCCCGTTGATGATACAAAAACCATATATTTCAGACTAAATATTCAAATCATAAAATCACTCATGTTACAAATAGTAAGTACAAATAGTGTTATCTTGTCACATGAAGCTGGATGAATCTCCCCAGCACTGCAGTCTGGCTTCTCGGAGATCATCCTCAGGGTTCCGTTGGCGCTCCCCCGAATCCGGCGCTTGAGAGAAGCTGTTTTCATACGCATAATGGCATAATAGTCATTGACTCTTGTGACAGCAAACATGCCCAATGCGCTGCTGAATCGAGGGAGCCTCACCAGAATCTTACGGTGTTATTGTATTGTACACGAAGAGCGTTCGTTGTATGCCCGCTGGGTGTGGTTGAGCCATAAAGCACTGGCGTAAAAGTTTTGGCAGTAGTCTCTAAACGGTGTTACTTTTACGTCTACTGTACACCTTGCGAATCTATGAACAAACGTGTTAGCACGCACCGACAACGCTCTTCGTTCCCACTCGATATCCGCATCGTCCCTTAGGGTCTCTGCAGTGGCGTAGCGTGGGTATCGGCTGCCCGGGCCGGATGACAATTTTGCCGCCCCCAACTACGCTACGCCACTGGATCTCTGTCACAATGAGCCCTAGCTTATGTACTTAGACTGAGCGACACGTTCTGAAAGAACTCCGTTCAGATAGACGGGTAGCAATAAACAATCGGAGCATATTATACCACTACGCTCCGATTGTTTATTGCTACCTCAAATGACCATACACACCCTCTTCTTCTCGTTGTACCTACCTCAGACCGTGAGTCACAGCATATGACTCACAATTATCGAGCAGTTTTCTTAAGCCACTGAGCGATGGGCTCAGCATCACCATGTCGTCGGCGTAACTGATGTTATTAACACAGACGTTATCTATATGCTAACCGACATGGCTGTTACTGAGCTCATCGATCAGCTGATTAACGCACAAGTTAAATGGTCTCGGAGAGGATAGGCCTCCCTGTCTCACGCCACACTCAAGTGCATACTTGTTCGACAAAACATTTCCCCACTTTATAAAATTCTTCTGGTTTTGGTACCAGAAGGACAAGATGTTTAATGAGTTCAGTAGGAGCCCCCCCTCCAAGCTTGGCCCAGAGCCTGTTGTAGTCCACTAAGTCAAAGACCTTCAATAAGTTGAGGAACCAACCGTAGATAAGTATTTTTCTGTTTACGTAGTACTTGACAGTATGATTCAATGTCAAGATAGCAATTTTAGTCGACAGTGTCTCACGGAAGCCAAACTGCGCGTCATTAAGCTCTATGTGCTTGCTGAGTTGAGCGTCGAGTAGAGCATCGAATACCTCGCAACCACAGTTATAGAAAGATAGGCCTTTTTTTGGGTGGAAAATCATCAAATAACTTCTCCCGCTCTGGGCGGAGCGGGAGGGTGTGTCAGGGGCCACGGTAACTCTTTCGAACAACCCGCGAAGGGTCGCGGGTTGTTCGAAAGAGTTACCGTGGCCACAAAAAAGCAACTCTAGGCCTATCTCTTTCCTGCCAGGGGGCAGGAAAGAGATAGGCCTAGAGTTGCTTTTTTGTTGTTTAAGAACGCACCGTTCAAATAGCCAAAATCCAGGACCATTTTAAAGTAATTTCACAGCTATCCTCTTGCATTGGGGTGCCTGTTGCTGGTGTTACTGATTCAGAAAAATTGTTAGGTGTTTCCAGTAAAGACGAATGTTTCTCGGGACGTCACAGAAAAATGTAACTCTAGGCCTATTCCTCTATCGACTGTAATTGCGAAGGTCTTCGATGGTTTACTTGACGCTCAACTCAATAAGGCTATATGATAACCCTTTCCCTTTGATCTTGTGCTGGCCTAGTATAGTACGGAGTTTCAATAGAATAAGAGGCCAGCTTATACTGGTGTTTCGTTACCACTGAACCGACATGCGGCCTTTTGTACACAGGGTGGCAGGGAAATCAACGCGCAACCTGTTACCATGGATTCAGTACGCGACGAAATTGTTCGTCGGTTATAAAAACCCCGGCCTAGTGCGAGTCGGACTCGCGCACGAAGGGTTCCGTACCTACCATTATCTATAAAAATCACGTCTGTTGTATGGGAGCCCCCTTTAAATATTTATTTTAATTTAATGATTTATTTTTAAAGTGAATATACAACTAAATATTCTGTGAATATTTCAAGTATCTACCTGTTGCCGTTATTAATATAAAGCAAAAAACGGCAAAAAAATCACGTTTGTTGTATGGGAGCCCCATTTAATATTTATTTTATTCTGTTTTTAGTATTTGTTTTCATAGCGGTAACAGAAATACACCATCTGTGAAAATTTCAACTGTCTTGCTATTACGGTTCATGAGATACAGACAGAGAGACGGACAGTCGAGTCTTAGTAATACGGTCCCGTTCAAAGAGTACAGTACATATATATGGTCCCGTTTTTACCCTTTGGGTACGGAACCTTAAAAAGAAATAGCTTTTCCATTCATTTTGATCGCGTAGGTATTGAAATTTTAATGTAGATTTTTATTCTCTAGTATAGTCTTTCTAGAATCATGTGCTAAATTCATGATTAGAATTTGCGTGTCTATGTCCCTGCCACCCTGTATAGGTAGAGGTATCAATAATTTATTTAAATAAAGCTGTAAGTTCGATCATGTTTGCGGGCCAACATGGCCAGAGCCAGAGATCGTCCAAAATAGAGAGATTTGGAGGGAAAAGGGGCAGGCTTTTGCCCAGCAGTGGGACACAATGCAGGCTTATAAAAGAAGCAGTAAGTACTAAATAAATCTTTATTAAAAGCAGGAAACAGTTTATAATAATCATACATAGATGGCTAGTTTAATATTCAATGTTAGAAACTTATCTTAGATATCTATAAAAAATATTGTATGTCTAAAGTACACGATAGAATAGAAACAAGAATTGAATAGGACATGATTTATCTATACTTAGAATTATACAGAAGTAAAATTTGTTTGTTTGTATGTAGGGGGTAATCTCCGGAACTACGGACGTCGGATTTGAAAAAATCTTTTTGCATTTGATAGCCTAATCCTTGTGGAAGGTTATATAGGCCATAATATCACGACCCTTAGGAGCCGAGCTAAATGGAAACAAAGTCTGAAAGAACGCTAAGCGAAAACTAAGTACAGACGCCAGCAGACGCCAGCAGTCTCGACATTCATAGACACGAATTCGGTCGCAAAGTCCCGAATTGACAGGTGAAATGTATGGAGTGACAGAACTTTGCGACCGAATTCGGTCGTAAAGCGATCGTTATGAATGTCGAGACTGCTAGGGCAGGTCAAGCTACCCGAAACTGTCACACTTTCCCAATTAACCTTGAACCTTAATGCTTAAGAGACAAAGTTGAAAATCTATTTAAAAAAATTGACAGATTGTAGTAGCTTGAGGTGCTGGCGTCTGTACTAGCACGGGTGAGCGATGGGATGCGACGCGATGGGTCAGGGCCTCAGGGGCCGAAATTTCACGCGGACGAAATCGCAGGGACAAGCGAGTTTGAAATATATTTAATTTTGGACTACCTACTATGCACGTACCGCTTATGTTCCTCCAAAAGTAGGGTCAGCAACAAAGTCGATTAACACTTCAGTATAATTATTGAGCACTATAATTTAATAACCTCCTCCGTTTTTCAAGTCGGTTAAAAATCGGAACAGAAGCTCAAATTAACTTATTCCAAAACATATCAAATAATATTGTGTCTATTATTGTTGTAACATTAACAGTTTTAATCGACTTTCGTTGCTGACCGTACTTATTTGAGGACCAACCGACATTCATAACTAGGAATACAAGGATTAAAACAGATATTTATCAAAGACGACAGCGTCATTTTACACATTACGATTACACCGAGTAATAATATTATCACAGGAATCTCACTAAGTATACCTTAATCAGGGTTACAAAAGATTGTGATGACTTTATCACCAAGACACATTCAAGGCGAATTTCAACAATGAAACTAAACGCGATCAAAACATCTAACCCGCGTTCAAGAGCTGTCAGTGTCAATATTCTTTTCAAGTGATGACACTGACAGCTGTTCAACGCGGGTTGGATGCGTTCAGTTGCAATGATAAAATTCGCCCTCAATCTTTTGCTTTGTGATTAAGGTATAGTTCGCCTATCCTAATTTATAACACAAAATGATAAAGACTACCAGTCATTTTAATTTTTCATGAGATAGTACTTTATTAGATAAACGTATGTTCATTCTATCTTTTATTGTCTAATTTTTTATTAAAATGAGCTTCTGCCTAACCTAATCACACCTAAATACTTACATAGCACCAGGATGCCCTGTGTTTATCATATCATAAACAAGTATTGGAAATTGTAGGTATTGTATGAGATAAGATAAGGCCACTTAAACTACACTATAAATAAAGTAACACACAAAATATCTATGGAAAATTCACAGACGATGGAACACCCTATATTATATTGTAGTCTGTGATGGAACGTGAAGGGTATCATTATCTAAAGATGATAATGATAATACAATTTTAAAAAATCTTTTGTATATCTGTGAAGTTTTACATACTAATTTAATTTATAAGTACTTCCTTGTATATTTTTATATGTATGTATAGGTACGTAAGTTCAAATATACCCTAGTTATTAAGGGGGATGCGCTAAATAGCCCGCGAAATACAAATTTTGCATCTCATCTGAATCATTTTGAAAGATATTACTAATCCACTGCTTTAATATGTTCGAAAAATGTGTCTGCTCAACAACGTAAATAACGCAATGAATGTTGTTGAACTGTCAAACCGAAACCCATTGCTACTGTGTTACGCTAGTACCGCGCCGGTGTCAGGTTGGTGATTGATATATCATGGAAATAGTCATTTAATAAGATTACAGGATTTTAGAGGGTTGTATTGATGATGTTCATGATTATAATTCTATAAATACATACTTGTTACGGTCGCGACTCATATTTTGTTTAACATACAACCTGACACTGACCTGCAAATTGCAAAAAACGTAAGCAAACTTTAAATTCGCAGGCTGCTCTGGCAGTTTCCTCTTAAAAGCTTAACGTTAGCTTTCAGAAAATTAAATATGTAAAAACTTCGCATTGTAATCCTCAAATTCGGCACGTGTCAGCAAATATTTTGCGACCCACTTGTATTGAGCCGGCTGGTCTAATATTATTAAAAGAGGCTGAAGTTTTGCCTTGTATTCATCTAATGTTTTCCTGTCTACAGCACCTATGAGGTTATTGCTCTTGTTCCAAAAGTAAGGAATGTTTCCCGTCACCAGAGCATCATACAGTTTCCTCACCATTACTTTGAACAGGGTTGCTGGATTGTTTTTTTGCCAATATTCTGCGTTGTTGACTTCGACGATCTCCCAAAAGAATAGAGTTTTGATGTAGTAGCTGGCTATTTTCTTCATGCCTAGCGAGTCTCGGAGTTTTTTCACCTGAAAGGTGTAAAATTAATTATCAGGGTTTTTATAATCCTACAACAGTTCAAGTTTTTTATTTAATGCAATGTTGTTATAGGAAATGTGCTTAAATGAAACGAACTAGAAGAGGTCACGGCAGTGTCGCTTCGAAATATTATTTAAAAATATCATCGGCTATCTTCGGAAGTACGAACGCGCGAAGACGAGATCTAATATAGCGCTGCTACAACCATGGAAGCACTTGCTAATTTTCTATTACCATGATTATAAAGTTATAGATTAACAACTCTATGCGATTCCAAAAAAAAAATTTCAAGACTCTTGAGTGTCTTGTGAGTTTGGCAAAATCTACGACCGGAGTTGGTAACCCGACTGACAGAAAACTCCATACAAACGCGCAGGTGCGCTATTACAAAGTGCGACAAACAAAACTTAAACGCATTACGTCTACAGCACGACATTCATGCTAATTCGGAAACACGAAGATTATTGCTTTAACTGTAGGTAGATACTTACAAATCGGATGGCTTGTCGTAAGTTGTGCGAGTTGTGCATCAGCTCGCGCTCCTGGTTGTGCAGCGCAATGCGCCACGAGCGCGTCTGATCTTGCGGTACCGATGAGGCCTTGTTCGGCTTGCCCACAACCATCCAGTAGTCCTTCTTACACTGGTAAGGGATCTCCCGGTAAGCCTTGCTGATCGGCCAGCGATCCTCCGGGAACTTCAGGCACGGCACCAGGTCAACATCCAGCTTAAAGTTCCTGGACTTGTTACTAATCAACAGCGTCATTGCTGGTCCCGACTCAGACTTGTCGATGACGTACTGCACACCTTCCACGTAGTAAAATGGACGTGAATTACCATTGATCTCGAATTTGTTCAGTGCCTTGCTCACAACGTTCTTAAACCAATCAGAGAATTTGGAACGCAGAAGATAGTTGCTGTCGTCTTTCCATTCGTATGCGGCTTTGTTGTTGAGCCACTCTTCTGCGTCCCTGTAAGGTAGCCGTAGGAACTGGACGCCCATCCGCAGCTCCACAAAACCTGGCGCCTTAGCGTCGATGGTGATGTCGCTTCCTTGTGGATTCAATGCGTCTGTCTTGATGTTGAGAGGCAATCCGATCACTATGTCCATGTCAAATTCGTCCGGTTTTACGATACGCAAATTATCGTAGTGGCTGCCAGCAAATTGTACCTAAAAATTTAATTAAAATAAATAAACTTGGAATACAATATACTTATTATAATAGGAAGTGTGCTTTAAAATAAGAATATCGAAACCGCATCATCTGCCGAACTTTCCTTTGAACATTCAAAGGGCAATTAGGTACCTCTACCTACAGATATACAAGGCATACAGAGGGCTTGGTGAATTAAACTGTGTAAGTAACTCAAATGACGTTCCCAGTCGGCATACGAAAATTTAATCAAGTACATATATCGAATAGTTTAGTCAGTGCTAGTCAAAGATTGGCGCTGATTCCCTTGTTCACAAACTAAACTAAATTTAAGTTCCGTGCATCTTTTTCTTTCTATTTCATCAAGAAAAGGACAGAAGATAAAATATTAGTTTAGTCCTGTCAAATTAAGATACTCCATAGACAGATTAGACGTGATTAAAAACATGGCTACTAAAAATACGTCAATTTACGTCAGGCGCTGACTAATTTGACAGGAGTAAACTAATATTTATCTTCTGTCCTTTTCTAAATTAAATAGAAAGAAAAAGATGCATTGAACTTAAATTTAGTTTAGTTTGTGAACAAGGGAATCGTCGCCATTGGCAAACCGATAGTCGACCCATCACTACTTTTTAGTTTGTTCGAAAAAATCACTGTATTCATTGCTAGGATTTATGTATTATGTATTAATTGTTTCAAAATTCTCGTGTGCATTAGTAAGTTTTGGCAGTGTTTTCATTTATCGTAGTAGATATTGTTGTCTCCACATTGTATAGGTACCAAGCCCGCTGTATGTTTTAGGTGATCATAAATATGTTTTTAACATACTGGTGAAAAGGACTGCCTATCCTCTTGTATAGTATAGTTGTCGCATTTCGCGAGTGCACGCCAGTCGTTGTAGTCTAAACCTTATGCCAATGGCAATAGAACACATATTAATGACCTACGCTTGTGATTTGCAATGATATGTTTTGTTTTCTATATATTTATATAGATACGCACCGTGCTTGAGAACTTCCTGTAGTAAGGATCTACTTCCTTCATCTTCTTATGCAGGTGTTGAAAGATGGTGTCGAAAACTTTGTAGTGGAGACTAAACTCACTTAATTTTATGTACCTCACAAAAATATCAGACAACAGTGAGTTGAGGTTGGTAATCACTGGGTTATCAGGAATATTCGGAATCTCTTCAATCGTCACGCCAGAAGAGGAAGACCCTCCGCTAAAACAAAATACACTCTAAATAAATTAAATGTAAAAGCAAAAACATCAATCCCTGTCTTTGCTGTCACGCATTCCGGTAATGAGAAACCGGTCCCATCGATGTGGCGATGCTTGGCGGAGGCCTATGTCCAGCAGTGGACATCCTTCGGCTTTAAACTTAACGTTGATAGACTGAAAGAAGTTACACAAACCAAATTCCTGGGTATAGTCATAAAGCGTTCAAGGTGCTTTTGTGACTGCCACACTTCTGCAGTGCGTCTGCGAAATTTGCCGACGCGCGCGCTGGCAGTTTTGACACAGTTTGGCGCAAGAAAACTGCCTCGTTACTTTGCAGGTTGCATGACAGTGCCAACATAATTCTGCACTTGATAGCCGCCCGGGCAGATAGTCCGCTTGTATGGGCGTTAGCCATTCGACCAAGATCTGTTTTAGTTATTAAGTACTAACATAGGCTAAGTAAGATTGTTACTAACACAATAGAACTCATTTGTAGTCCGAACAAATAAATGATTACATTATTATAGATCAAAACTTACATTGGAAAGTACATCTATATTTAAATTTTATTTGTTTCAAATTGATGTTATTTCTAGTTAAACAAATATCAACTTTATTTTAATGACACTTAAGTTGATTTCAGAGTGACTAACACTATTGAAAAAGTTATAAATTTTTTTGAAGTTGTAGCGTAAACTGAACTTTATAATGTAGGAATTAAAGTTATTTTTCCATACTCATATTTGTTTAAATTTTTGGCGAATATGTCGTGTATCGTATAAAAGTATCTTACTTTTATACGATACACGATTAGATACTTTGTGCAATAGTATCAATTTTGAATTTTGAAAAACGGCAATAACCACACATATACTTGCTGACTTTTTTACTGCAACAGCATATAAAAGGTGAATGGAGTAGAAGCCTATGGCACAGATACTTCTATATTTTATCACATTTTTTTTTTTTTGCTTTTCAACGGCTACAATATCATTGCACTGTTATATGTACATAAAGACACTAAAGAGTGATGGAGTGGTGTTGTTATTCACAGGAATATCCCTCGTTTATATATTCCATGTATTCTATGTCCACCATGTTAAACAAGTAATAGGTATGCTTTATTAAGTTTGTTACCAAAAATAAACTTACCGGGATGTATTCATTCTGCTCAACATGTCAGCAAGGCATGATGAGACTGAAGGCTGATCATCTGAATGACTTTCACTAGAGGATTGAGCAGCAATCGTGCTCCTTGGGGTTGGCTTCTTCTTGGCAGCACTTGGCGTTTGTGGTTGTTGCTCTTTGGGTTCCTCATTTCTAGAACCGCTCAACCAATATGCAGCAGCACCACGAATTAGGGCACCGGCCAAACCAACGCCTGCTGCTTTAAGCCATGAACTTGATCCCCCTTCATTATTGTTATTATTCTGATTATTCCTATTGTTATTCATATTTGATGCTGCAAAAATAAATTGTGAAAATCATGAATCAAGTATTAAGTATGTACTTACTTGTTCAAACATTACCCTTCTTTGCAGTCGGGTAAGGACAAAGCATCGCTTAATATCTGTAGAATTAGAAATGATTAGTAGTTTTCGATATTTTTTATTCATAATCCATCTAATCTAATCTTTACCATTTTAACTTTTACCAACCTACTTAAACAATTTTCTTTAATAAAACAATTAATTTTTGGAATTTTATAGCTAACTACATCATAGTTATTTATGCTTACGTAGTCTTCGTTAAGTCTCCCACTAGTCACAATTCAGCCTCACAGGTGTAAGCAAAAAAGTTGAATGTTGAATGGTACTAAACCAGAAAGTTCAGAAAAAGAAATTTAACAACACGACAGCAGATACAATATGTTACAATTCCAATGTAAATACTATTCAATCTGATTACTCCTTATAACTCCATAAATAAATTGTATATGAATTGTTCCGAAAGCCCTTGCGATATTTATAGTGTTGTGTTCAGTCATTCAGTGATAACACACATACATACCTGAAATTCTTCTAAATATGTGACATGTCGTTGTTCTGCTCTTTAAAATACTTAAATACGCGGATATAAGAATGTAGAGTACGTTCTCAAAAGGAAATATTAGACTATAATAGGCTTAGATTGATTTTAAATGCTGATATAATTTGCTATTGAACGACGCTTTTTCTTCAAATCATAAAAATAATTTTTTTAATAGTAGATTTGTGTTCAAGTGGCAGCACTCAATAATGGTCGGGAAATTCCCGCAATACCAAAGAGTAAAGTAATATAGACGGAACGCAATACGTTGCTGAATACATTAATACAATCGACGACGCTTATAGCTCCAAATCGGAATACATGTTTAGTTTAATAATAATAACCCCACTGCCGTATCTCTACGTTGACGTCGTGGTGGGGCTTGCGCGCTCCGAACTCTAGGCCTGTGCCGGAAGAGTTTACTTTGCCGAAACAGGTCTAGGGTGTGGAGCCAGACCAAGAGAGATACAGAAACCCGCAGGGCAGCATGTGGCGAGCTGTTGGGCAGTAGCGACCCCACGGACCCTATCTTCCGGCAGAAATCTTGTTCCTCACCTCTGGCTTGCCTTTATTGGCCGGCTGGAGTGAACAATGACGAGGAACAGAGCTCCCACCTCATTCTCGCCTTTACTGGCCGGCTTGAGTGGAGACTCGCAAGAGCAAACGTGCTCGGGGGAAGGAAGTATTCCAGTAAGTGCTCGTAGGGATCTTGACCATCTTCCGGGCTCTGAGATTGTTCTGAAAGCCGTGGACTACCTCTCCACTCCTCATAAGCACCTCAGAACATGTTGCCCCCTTGTTGCTACGTCACTATGTGCTAGCGACAGTTTTCGGGGGCCCATTATTGAGACTGCAAGTCACCCCCTGCCATTTTATCCGTGTATATATTAATCATTGATCAAGCAGCGGTCATAGTTCTTCCATAGTTATTGGTAACCAGTCCACTTTAGCCACCCAAACACATAGACCAAAGTTGTTTTTTTACATATCCTGCAATAGTCCTACATTAACCGGGGTTATCCTTGGGTGCACTTGCATAGTGCATACAGGGATAATCGTCGGGTGGTGCCACATTTCAATGAAATTTCCTAAGGGGCCTCTGCGAGTTGGCTTCGGCCCCTCGTACGCCTTCCAAAGGACCAGGACCCCGTGGTCCCGAGATTTGTTAAAATATAAAAATAAATAATAATAATAATAATATTTATTTGCAAGAAATACATTTTTACAAGGAAGATCTTATAGCCTAAAAGTCACTGTATTCGGCCTGCAAGCAAGCGTGCAAATTATTGAAATTTATGTCGTTATCATAGAATATGTCATGTGTTTTCCACGTTTAATAATTGTTATCAGACAAATATAAATTATTGTCGTAGCCAATCCTAGATACCTATTAATTATTTTAAAAACATATCGTAAATTAATAAGGTGTCTCTTAAGAGAAGACATTTTGTGTTATCATGTGATACCCATGTAAAAATTCTCATTTTAAATTATTTTGTTTTAATTGTCATATTGTGTTCATTTTTGTAAACTTTATTGTTTGATTTGGTATGAAAAGACTGGTATCCAACACAAAGTGGTAATAAAAAGTAAACTCATTCATTTGAAACGTTCAAATAGAGTTGCCAAAATCAAGAACTGTTCTTAATTATAGGGTAAAACCATTTAAGTGCTGATTTTTACATAATAAGATCTGATTTTTTATTTTCATCTGTACAATCAATACAGCCAGCGATATGATATGTTTTGATACAAAAACTGATTACCTTAAAAATAAGACAAAAGTCATCAGTCGATTGAAAATTCGGCCCTTGAGACTTAGGGCCAAATTTTCAATTATTACCTATATCTATTCTAACAATTATCCCATCGCCATCCCAAATCGACAATGAAAGAGATTTTCACCAAATCTGCACCCTAATTGCGTAACACATTATCAATGTCGGTCTTTTGTAATTTTGACGTTCGAAAAGTGCTGATTCTCAGCCTAATTTGATTAATGACTTTTGATTTTGATTTTGAATGAATCATTTTGAAAGATATTGTTATTCCATAGCTTCATAGTTCGTGTCTGCTAAACAACGTAAATAACGCAATGAATGTTGTTGAACTGTCAACACGAAACCCATTGCTACTGATAGTGTGTTAGGCAATTTATTATCCCGCACTCCCGCAGTATAGTAGGTACTCGTAGTAGTTGTACTCGTACTGTTGAACGCCAAAGGTTCGAAGAACAAAGAAGAACGACTCACGCTCGACGACTACACACTAGCGTACCTTAGTATTTTCTTTGTCCATTGTCCAGCCAATCAATGCGCTCCGTTTCTCAATTTTGTCAGCAAGCACGAGCGAGCGTAATAATTAAACGTGCCCCTTTTGTTTTTACCGTAGACAGAGAAACTCTGTCTACGGTTTTTACATAGGGTTTTTACTGACAAATGAAGTGTCAAACAAAATCATTAGTGTCAAAACAAAAAATTTAAATCCCCGGCAGACAGAAAACGGATAAAAGAACTACCTATTAAAATATTATAGCTCCTTTTCATGAAAACCAAGTATTTTTATGACAAATAATGTAATATCCGAAAAACTACGAAGAAACTCGTGGCAACATTCTCTTTGAGAACGTCAACACTGAAATTTTCTACCACCGTGGAAATCCCGATAGTTACGAGTGTAAAAATAAAGTTGTATTGCCTGGAAAAATGGAACATTCATTCAGCTTTCAACGTCAGCAGAACGCGGGTGGCAGTGAAACAACCGGCTTCCAACTGTTCATCTTAATATTTCACTGTGTTAAGTTTTGTGATACTAATCTCGTTCGAAAAGGGATAATCGCTACCTACACCGGTGAGTTTCATTAAAAATTAAACTTTGCTCCCAGCTTGATTACAAACGAGAAGCATAAAATGTCACAATCACGGAAGTAGGAAAAAATGTAGCTTTCATTGTTTAAAACTAGTTAAAAGCCGGCGAACTGGCCAGATTTTGTTGTCTTTTGCATGAAAACAACAATAACAATGTTGCCTATTAGTTGACGTGGAATCAAGAAATAATTTATATTATTGATGTCTTCCACTTTAGTTTTACCTAAAATAAAAAATGCAGATAGTTTATCTGCTTTTTCTACACAATGTTTAGTAGGTAACTACTGTTATCTTTATTTTTGAATTGGCTAACACTTTGAAAATTAAGTTTAGTTTGGCAGTTTGCCATAATTATTATTGTTTGGTAATTTTACTTACACAACTGTTTTGTATTGCCGCTGATGGAATATTACAACAGAAAGCCAATTCTCGTAATTAAAAACCATCTAAGCGACAATCAATGTCAAAAAAATTGCCATAAATGTAGGGAAATTAGGTATTTTTGACAGATTGAGACTGAGATCAGACTGCAAACATTCTTAAAATTACGAGAATTGCACCTTCGTTCTTTCTTAACTTTCATGATACATAATAATTTATTACTACTACAATAAATAATAATTTATTCAACAAAACTCTTTAATAATAATATCCATGACTAAAACCAAAAAAAGCTGAGCCAAGTCAGAGTATTTAAATGACCTTTAACTTTGTTAATACAAAGATAACTAGGTGTAAGCCACTGTGACATAGGAGTCAGTGATACTTCTCTGTAGCAACGAAGCCATAATATTTGTAGTGATTTGTAAAAATTTAACTGTAAATACCACAATTTTGTGTTCTTAGGACACATTAAGTTATCAAACATTGACTAATGAGATACAATAATAATTAGTAATCTATTGTTTGTGGCTGTCTTGGGAGGTGGCAGGTCTCCAAAAAGTTAATTCTGCTGAATTTTGTGATGCATTTACTTTGAGAATGGCTCATTTGCTGTACATAACATAACCAACATGCCTGTAACCCCGGAGACAGAGGCAGGGTAAGGCAGAGGTGTACCTATAGGACATGCACATTTCACATGTTCTTTAAGTACCATGTAATAGTGTTCGAGCCTACTGCCATCAACCAGGCTCCAGGTTGCTACTAAGAAATTCCTGATAGAAAAACGCAATAAAACTTTACCCAACTTGGGAATCTTACCCTGGACTTCATGCTCAGCGGTAGGATTTGCAACCGCTAGACCAAAAAGAGAGTTACTAAACCAATGAGGCAGCTTTTAATAAATTAGTGTTCTTAATTACTATAGATATAATTTTGAATTTGAAGGTAAAGGAGGAAAAACCATTAAAATAATATATTCATTTTGATAAACTACTATTATTTTCAGTCAATTACCACTAATCTCTAGGCTAAAAAGAATTATCCAATTTGGTGCAGTCAATCAGAAATTATGCGCGTACATACATTTCGGGGATTAATTTTTATTTATATAGAATATAGATAGATAGGCATATAAAAGGCACTTTTAAAAAATGTCAAAATTTACGAAAATATTGAATTTATTCTGGTTTCCCTTTCTTTAAGGTAGTTTGGTATGGAGAAGAATGGGCAAGAAACTCCACTGTTACTCTTTTAAAATGTTTTACAATATTTTGTATACATTAATTATAATTATGTAATTTTATATGTGAAGACAATGCACCTAGAATAAAATAATTACTATACCGCAATAGGTAGGTACCTAGTTAAATTATGAAAGCTCAGGCCTCTTTTCCTTTAAGGATTAGGCAGAGGTGTACCTTTATTATAGGTAGGTAATAGTTGTATAAATTTTGGAGACCTCATCACTACCGTAATACCGTACCGCCAGTGTTGGATCGAGGTGGCTCAAGAAAAGGATGTCTCGAAGGATTTCGGGGAGGCCTTTGCTCAGCAATGGGACAGTGTAGGCTAAATAAAAAAATACATCACTTCACAACCACCTTAGGTAAAAGGAACACAATAGCAGTTTAATAAATAGAACTTTGAAAATTCTGAAATTGCCCTTTTGGTCTTCCTCAGGCATAATTTCATATGTTTGAGGGACTCCCCATTGTTACAAACATATAGAGATAGGTATTATCTATTATATACTTTTTATTATGATAAACAATAAATTACCTGATAAGCAAGATACATTTTATACAAACAAAATAAACAATGGCAACGATTCCCTTGTTCACAAACTAAACTAAGTTCAGTGCATCTTTTTCTTTCTATTTCATTAAGAAAAGGACAGAAGTTAGATATTAGTTTAGTCCTGTCAACTTAAGATGCTCCATAGACAGTTTAGACGTGATTAAAAACATGGCTACTAAAAATACGTCATTTTAAGTCAGGTGCTGACTAATTTGGCTGCACTAAACTTAATTTAAAATTTTACACGTAATTTTAACATAACAGCATCACTCCTATACAGGTGTGAGGCTGTTATGTTAAAATTACGTGTAAAACTGTGACAAAGTTGTATCTACCTATCTAGGTACTGTACTGGGTAACCATAATTATTATTTTATGTCCTAGAATCTTGCATCAGTTGCATCATCATTAATAAAACCTGGAATAATTTATTACGACCATTGCGTAAGTACGTATCTGACCACTACATGATGGGTATTTTGAGGGTATTTCATAATGAATGCGTCACATGCCCACTTTTGGAAAGAGATTGCGGTTTATATTAATGTTTATTCAAAAAATACGTGTAATAATTATCTTATTATTGTGTAAGAGTTTTCCTCTTGATGACTATAGGTACTGCTGGTCATCGCACAATGAAATCCGAAACAACTGAACATCAACTCCCCTCGAAGTAAAGCATTGCATTAAGTAAACTTTTTATTCTATGCATTGTGGCAAGCAATGAAATGTGAGCTTTATTTATTGTGACGAAGAGTGACATTTCCAATAAATGACGATAGTTAACGAAGGGTGTACGGTACGACGCAGTGCCGACGCTGCGTCGTTCACTTCAGTTGGATCAAGTTAGATAGGTAGTACGGGCTGGTGTCTGCAACTCCACGTCAATGCGAGTATTTTGCGTACGGGTGGGAAAATCGATTATTTGATCGACCCCAGCTCCTCAAGGAATGCCAGCAACGTCGCGACCACCGTGTTGTTGGGTTTCGCGCAAAAAAAGAAACATAAAATCCAATATGCACGTGCTCTTTTATATGAATACTTCATCACGACGATCGCTTTTGGTTAGGACAAAGCCTGAGACTCCCTTCACACGGCTATGATCAGTGCGATAGTTAATTGTATAATTTTGGGAGCACATGGCAGTTTGATACAGTTGATACTGCATCTGTTTTTACCGTATTGACATACTACATATATATACTCTGAGTATAGCGGGCTATACTCAGTTTCTTTAAAGGATAAAATCATCAGAAACCAAGTTATCCGGGAAAGAACCTGTGTTACCGACATAAGAGGTAGTGGAAGTGGCAGTGGGCTGACCATGTTTGTCGAAGGACCGATGGCCGGTGGAGCAGACTCTTTCTGGAGACCGCGTATCGGCAAGCGTAGTGTGGGACGTCTCGCAGTTAGATGGATCGACGACCTCAAAAAGATAGCTGGGGCAGACTGGATGCGGAAGGCAGGAGCTAGGGTGTTGTGGCGCAGCATGGGTTCAGCTGTAATGAATGTATATTTATGATTGTGTAATGAATGTATTCAACATTGTGCCCGTGATAGAAACATCACGGGCACAAAGGACCCTCATTCGCATTAAAGAGAGAGTTCTGTCCGATCTGTTGAGCTAGCACCATCTCGGTTACGTCTGAACATTAAATCAGTCTTAGATACTTAATTTTTTTTTTCTGCTGTTTTATTCTTCGTAAACACCCCTTCTCCCACCCGAACATTACACAGCAGTAGAATGTGATAGGCTGAGTTAATTGATTGATCACCGTGTGAGACACAATTTCTTAACATTATCTCTCGTAGTAGAGGAGTCCTTCTTACCTTTATCCTAATTTGTTTGGTGTCGCTAGTCTTTATTCATAGTCTTCTATAATTCAGTAACACATATGACTGTTCCTAAATTAAAATTACCATAGGATAATAACATTTTCGTTTTCGCCTAATTAAAATAATACTGTTAGGAGCGGCTTTCGCCTCGTAGGCAGAACAGAAACTAATCATAAGGGAAAGGCAAATCATTAGCAACTCAACTGAAACATTCATAATGTTGGGTTTACTTACATAACGTATACGATTTGATTTTTTTTCGGAAGTCCTCGCTATCCGACCCGTTATTTTTCTACCTGGGTTTTTTTACACATACACACCACAGCCACACATTTTAGAACACAGATTTGGGTGTATTTCAGAAAAATATCGTGCATTTTAATTTTAACCGCGTGACAGACCCAAGCCTTGGTGGGTAGAACAGTAGGACCGTAGGACATCTGCAGCTTATTTGCTACCCAACCTAACCAAAAATTTGCATTATTTTCTTTCTTTCTTTCTTTCTTTCAGTGAATCATGAGCTGTAAAAAGAGAAGTTTGGACTTGTACTTAGGAGAAGTATTCAAGCAGTTTATTTCTATCAAAGATGACGACTTCAAAAAGTCGCAGGAAGTTTTCAAGAGCGTCTTCGAACAGGTCAAGCAAAATATGGGTGAACAATGTAACTACTTCAAGAAATACAGCAGCCAGGTATGCGTTTCTTTAATTTCCTAGCGTTCCTAAGTTGGTATTGTACAAAATAATATTTGTCAAATGTCATATACACTCACCGTTTTGGACTGAAAGCAATTTAATTCACTATTTATTCATGGGAAGTCGTTGGAGGAAAATGCAATGAACGCTAAAGAATAGGGTAGTTGCCTGGGTAAAAAAAATATTATTATATTTAGTTCGTCAGTTAGATTATCGAAAAATAATGGACACGTATTTTTTCTTTTGTCAATCAAACAAAAAATGACAACGATAAAGCTCGTCAAAATTTGGGAGTAGGGGGTCGTGACGTTACGCCTTGCTAAAAAGTGTAGCAAGGGGTGACGTCACGCGGAACTTTAACGGCGATATCTTCATCATTTTTTATATAATTGACAAAAGAAAAAATACGGGTCCAATATTTTTTGATAATCTAACTGGCGGACTAATTAGATTTTTTTAGGTATCTAGCCTATTGCTGTCATGAAATATTTACCCTGATCATTCCCTGTTCAGCGCTTTAATTTGCTGCAACGATTTAGTCATAAATACTAGAGAATTAAAAAGCTTTCATTCTGAAATAATGTGTGTATATTGAGATTCGATCAATAGTATTTTCCATACAGCTGCAACGGAACTCCGTACCATCCACCGTCATGAGAAGAAATTACAACATCTCCTCATCCACCAGATCATGTACGCTGGAAGCGTCTCCGATGGCATCAAAGTGGGGAGAATGGACGAATTCGACATGGACATCGTAATTCGTCTACCAATCAACTACGGAGAAATTACAATTGAGAACGAAGAGCCAGGCTTTGTGAAGCTAAAGATCACGAACGCTTTCGACCATTTGGACAAGCAGCCTAACTGGGAGAGCTGCCACAAAGTGACGCGCGAATGGCGTGACGGGGATAAGTACTTCCTGCAGAACAAGTTCCGTCAATGGATGCATAAAAACGTGCAGAGGGCACTGAACCTCATGGACGGGAAGGTGACGGTGAACGGCGACGTGTACTTGCTGACGTACAAGGAATCCGGGCCGGCGTACACACTGAACATCAGGAATGACGAGGGCACTGACAAGTACGCCCTGGACGTGGATCTCGTGCCGGTCATTAAGTTCATGTACCCGCGCAAGCCTGACGGTTACAGGTAAGTTGTCACTCATCATCTGCCTAGCATTTTCCCAACTGCGTTGGGGTCGGCTTCTAGTCTAACCGGATGCAACTGAATACCAGTATTTTACATGAAGGGAGTGCAAGGATCCACGAATGACAGCCGGGACCAACAGCTTAATGTCCATGGGATCGATCGACCCGTGCGGTTGTTATTACTTAGCGACAAGTCCCACAGCTACCTAAGTTGTCACTATACGCCAAAATAGTTAAATAGGCTTAGAGAAATCTTGGAATTTGAGGGTAGACTGAAAATCAGAAAAAAATCCGCTGTTTCATATAAAAACTAATAATTTCATTCTGAATGCCGTATAAGTAGATACTGTAACTTGACTTTGTTGACTGCCCCCGTAAGTCTCGTGGTCGCAAGCGCGACTGCTGAGCGTGGGGTCCTGGGTCGGGCAAAGTGTTATTGGGTTGTTCCATAATGAATTCCTTAGTAACAGCCCAAAGTTTGGAAGTTGGCGGTGTGCCTCGTGCCTCGGAAAGCACGTTAAGCCGTTGACCCTGGCTTGCTATGCGCTGGCCGATTTGGCCTGCATCCTAGTTGTGTAACATACTATCAATCTCAATCTGATTCATTTTGAAGGATATTGCCAATCCATTGCTTCATGTGTTCGAAAAATGTGTCTGCTCAACAACGTAAATTACGCAATGAATGTTGTTGAACTGTCACAATGAAACCCATTTGTTACTGATAGTGTGTTACGCAATTACCCCACTGATATCTATCTCTCCGGGGGTTTCGGAATACCGTCCCATCAGACTATGAGAGTGAGGGCACCTCTGTCTGCGCACACACATCTGCACTATAATATCTCCTGCGCCGAAGGCTGGTCCGCCGAGATTGGTCGCAATGGCCGAAATTCGGTCTGAAAGACTATATAATAACTAATAACTTCCAATTCTCATTGATCAAATGTATACAAAGTCACGTGACCTAAGCCGCAGGCAAAGCTAGTAGAAAAAAAAAAAGAGATTTACCCAGTTGAAAGCAGCAAATTTTTACCCTATACAGGTATACCGCTACAACCCGACTACTACTAATAAATCACAAACTTATCTAAGCGAATATTATGCTGTAAAACATAATCCTTTGCCATTTCAGGGTCATCGACGGGATCACAGCGAAGGATTGGCTCGTTGTGCCCAAGCCGAACAAGGCGTTGAGCGACAACACGCTAAAGAACAGGTGCTGGCGACTGTCGTTTCAAGAGCAGGAGAGAGAACTCATCAAAGACTGCAAGGCGTTGAAGACTACTATCAGACTGGTGAGAATTTCAAAACTACTTCTTATATTATTTTTTCAAATTCATTTTGACAGTTCAACGACATTCATAGCGTTATTTACTTTGTTGAGCAGACACATTTTTCGAACATATGAAGCAATGCATTAGCAATATCCTTCGGACGTTCCCGCTCGTTAATACCCTGTCGTTAACACTATCAAAGACTGGGATTGTTTTGTTCCACTCCACTCGTTAAGTGTTGAAGAACGCGACATTTTTTCTCACCCGTTCACACCTCGTTCGCGTCTAGTTTAGGAGAGTAGGAGATACTTGTTTAATTAATTCATTACTGTTGTTTAAAACCCTACTCAACCACATATTGTTTTTACACAATTCCAGGTGAAAAAATTGCGGGATGCTCTCGAGCTGAAGGCTATCGCTAGCTACTACATCAAGTCACTCTTCCTGAAGAAAGTCAACGACATGCAAGACAAGACGTACTGGCAGAATAAAATCAGCCTTCTCTTCCGCACGATGGTAGAAGAGCTGTATCTGGCTATCCAGAAGAAAGACATCCCATTCTTTTGGAATTGTGATCACAATTTGATTGGCGGACTAAAGCCAACTCTTCAGAAGGTCTATTGTGACAAATTAAAAGATGTGCTGGCAAGTATCGATGCGAACGACATCGAGAAAGTCGTGTCTGCTTTGCTGACAACAGAGGAACTGAGGGAGTTCAAAAAATCTGAATTCTATCAGAAGCAGGGGGAGTTGCCGCCTGTTCTTATGGCAAACCCTTCTACATCCTCTTTGGAGTCATCTCAGACTGATAGCTCTTTGTCCGATCAAGTGAAGGTGTTGAATGACGAGCTCGATACGCTGCGTAGCAAAAATGAGAAAGACGAAAAGTTTGAGGAACTGGAAGATAAAATGAACAGCCTTGCCGACAAAGTTACTTTGTTGGAATTTAGAATGGCCAAGTTAGAGAGGGCAGAGCGAGAGAGATGCGAAACAAGCATCGCTGATATTGTCGTTGGGACTAATTCCATCAAGCTGGATAATTTGATCGAGATGGATTAATTAAAGCAAATAATTTGTTACTACCCACACTATTCAGTGCCATGCTGGGACTGCTTCTTTATATTTTAAGCATGAGCACTGGTAGTAAAATAGTTATATGAAATAAATGGTTCCGAAATAGTACCATACGTGTGACTTAAGTGCATTAATACTACTTAAGTCACATGTGTCGTATACTATTTTATAGGTCGTGTGAACTAAACCCACACTAAGTTAAGCTTTTCTGTGCAAATACTTAAGTCACAGAAAAGTTTGACTTAAGTGCGAGTTTAGGTCACATAAAAAATTGTTTTTACACAAATCCCAAAATGATTTTATTCGTTTACGTAACGTGATGTACCACTGATTTATTATGTGTTTTATAAATGTATTTTTGTCATTGTCATCATCATAATTTTATAATCCTTCCCAATTTATTTGGAGCCATCTTTTAGCCCTCATCTCAGTATTGACTACCGTTTTAAAGCTGTGAACTTGTGAGTGGGCCATTTTATAATCGTGATAATTATATTTTTCTAATAAAATATTATTTTATAAGCTGTAGATATGTAATAATGCCTATTTTATCGAGACTTTCTATGAATTCCTGGCCTCTTAATTATAGATTTTTTTACAATAAATATTATTCCTTTTATAAGAAAAGTCTACTTATTCTCTTTGGAATTATGGATAATGTTGAAATTCTAGTCTAATACTCCACGGTGTACCTTAGTTAGCCCTAATCAATCTGCCCAGTCTATTCTCAACTATGTTGGGGTCGGCTTCCAGTCTAACCTTATGCAGCTGAATACCAGTATTTTACATGGAACGACTGCCTATCTGACCTCTACAACCCAGTAACTGGGTAAAATCATACCCCTTGGAAAGACTGGTTGACAGATTTTTTTGGGTTTCTGACTACCCGTAACGATTGTCAAAACCAACGACACCAAATGACAGCCGGAACCAACGGCTTAACTAGGGTTTTAGCCCGAGTCTAGTAATAATAATCTTCTTTCATCCCTTAATTCCAGTTCTATCTGGGGTCGGGTCTTCTTGTACAGCGGCGCCTGGACGACCTGTCCTGGGTTGTCAAAGGAGTTAGTGTTCATTTACTGAGACGCGGGGCGTCGCGCGTCGCGTTGTGCGGCGCGGCCCGCACTAAATTCAAACATATGGCGTTGTATGAGTGCGTTTACGGAGAAGCGATTTTAGATGCGTTTGCTTGAAATGGAGCGTTGTTTGCGGCCGAGCCCGCGGCTGGCACCGCCGCGTCTCACGCGGCGTTTATCGCGGCGGCGCACGCAGCGGCAATTCTCGATGAAGCGATGCCCGCGGCGGAATCTTCTGCCAGTCATATTTGGAAATTGCAGAACGCAATTAATTAGTTAATTATTAGTCATTACTAATTAATTTAATTTGCCCTCCCATCTTCCGCTAACCTAAAACTGGTCAGTTTGATTAAGTATCCCGCGTGCGCCGTAGCGTTGCCCGCCGCGTGCTTTGCTACACGTTCGAGGATCCGTCGCGGGCGCAGGGGCGGGCACCGCCACGCTTCCCGCCCGCGTGTCTATGAACAACGTCTTATATTGCCATACGTTTGTGTTTACGCGTGCGATGGTAAGTGACGCGCCGCCGCTCTGTAAACAGAAAATCGTATGACGCGCCGCGAGACGCCACGCTGCACGCGACGCGCGGCGCCCCGCGTCTCCGTAAATGAGGCTTTAAGGTCTGTACTTTCATCTCCCTCTCGATACTGGATCACCGTGTAGCGGGGGACTTCCTCTTCCCAGGCGTTTCGTTGGGATATTTAGGACTGTTTTTACTGAGAAACACTATCATCTCAGTAGTAATAATAAAACAGGATAAAATAAATAAACACTACTTGCAGCCCTTATGATATTTATTTCTTTGTTAAAAACAGAGTACAAACTATCGAGAGAAACTTCTTTTTGGAAATATACAACGCGTATTATAATACCTACATACAAATTTCAATACTATCCTCCTTCAGTACTTGTCGCATAGAATCATTAATTTTGAGGAGTTCTAAATGTTAGGTACTGTATTTAGCAATTTAATTGTATACTTGCCATATTTTTGCAATGTTCTATACAGTTAAAATAGATTACAATATATTAGGTATATAATATTCAAATGTCCGCATTATGTTATCATACATCATAATCATCATTTCAGCCGAGAGACGTCCACTGCTGGACAAAGGCCTCCCCAAAGAACTGCCAGTTCGACCCGTTCTGTGCTTCCCGCAGCCAGCTGATTCTTGCAGCCTTCACAAGGTCATCGGTCCACCTAGTGGGAAGCCTTATCATACATATCTACATATACTTATGGATAGATATCCGAGAGTGGATTCACAATCGCTGTGACGTCATCTTAATTACATCGTGTGTTGATTTATTCATTTTATGCAGATTAATAAAGATAATTTAGGCAACGATCGCGCCACGCGTTGCTTGCAACGTGACCTTGTAGTACATTATGTAGTCTGCAGATTAAATAATATTTACATGCAATTGCATTTTAAGCAAAGTACAGACGCCAGCTGCAGGTCAAGCTACCCGAAACTGTAAAATGTTCCCAATCAACCTTAATGCTTTAGGGATAAAGTTTAAAATCTATTAAAGAAATTTGACAGATTGTAGTAGCATGATGTGCTGGCGTCTGTACATTTATATACTGGCTTTTGTGATACTAAAACTCGTTTTCACTAACACTTGACGACTCTTAAATGATTACCTAAATAAAAACGCGGCGTTTGTTTTTTCAATTTTTGGCGTTAAGGCATTCATTAGTGGGCGTCTAAGCAAAAAGGGTCCAGCCCCAGCAGTCTCCACATTCATAGCGATCGCTTTACGACCGAATTCGACCCGACAGGTGAAATGTATGGAGTGACAGGACTTTGCGACCGAATTCGGTCGTAAAACGATCGCTATGAATGTCGAGACTGCTGGGGCAGGTCTCGGCATTTAGTTTCCGATATAAGAAGTTTTGTAAAGTTAGGTGAAAAAATTGCATTTCACGATTTTAATTGATTATGAATAAATTCTCAATTATCTACAATTTCATACCTACGGTATTTTTTTTTCTGAATTTCAACTTCAAATGTCTGATAATAAAAATATGTGCAAGTTTTTTAATATTTTTTCAATCAGTAAGGATTGGATCAATCAATTGGCTGTTCTAGATACCGAATCTAGTCCTAACTCAATACCCCACTACTGGAACCCTTTTGCTTGGACGCCCACATTTAGGTGTAGTCTAGTGATAGTGAAAATGGACATAAATGTGGATAGCTCATGCTTGATTGGAACTTTGACCATACAGCTATAAGTAGGTAGGTATTGATATTTAGGAATGATAATTTCATTTGCGACAAGTACAACTTTATCGTTCAACATTATTTTGTATGAAAACAATTAGAATTTTATAAAACTAGAAGAAGTTCATATATATTATACCTTTCTTTGTTGAAGTCATTATTTGCAGCTTAGTAAACCCGTTGTTAATATTCGGGCCAAGTCAGTCGCAAAACGAACAAAATTCATAGTCCGTCGAAGTCAAGAATTTAGCTGTTTATTTGACAAGTCAACTAGGCCAACGTTCTTTGTTTACGCAGTCGATTTAGTTAGGACCTCACGCAAATGAAGCTCCTCATTTGAGTGCAAACTACTAATGAATTGTGCTCTTACAAAATATTGTCCACCCACACAACATTCGATTCAGTCCCATGTCACCCCACTTATTTACTAGCATGATGTAACATGAAAAACATTGTGTTTACACAAAGACATTAACTATGGGGTTTTCTTAATATTCATGCCTTTTAATTAAAAAAAAATAAACATATCATTTTAATACAAGGCTGCGACACGACAGCGACTTTCATAGATAGTGTTGTGATAGTTTTTAGAGCATAATCCACCGACAGCAGCCTCAAAGCGAGGAGTGCCTCAAGCCGAGACGACTCACGCCGAGGCACGTGACCGAAGGATGGTAAGAAACTGCATATATTTGAGGCACGAACTGCGTATACAGTAAATATTCGTTCTAAAGACGTAAACTTCGTAAAATATTTTTAACGAGGCAATGTATAACTCAACCCGAGGCACAACTTGAGGCTGCCTTCAACAGAAAAGCTTAAACCAGACTTAATATTATATTTTGTAAAAGACCTTAAATTATGTTAAACTATTTTGTTCGGATCAAATCTACAGTTCAACGTTTCTAAACAACCTACATTAGATGAATCCAAACTTTAGATGTTAGTTGACTGTAGGAAGTATTTTACTAAAAATGATAGTGTTATGTATGCAGCACTTCCTTTTTATTCGAATCGCTCATAAAATTAGGAAATGCAATCAGGGCTGAACGGAAAGGAGAAATTAAATAATCCTGCAAAAGTTAAAATGGGAAAAAACTTAGAACCGCTGCTAAATATTTGAAACTGTGTTACTGTGAGCAAACAATCAAACAATCCTTTTTTTATAAAGGTTAATAAAAAATAAGACAATATTTTCATTACATCTTTGTGTGGTATATTATTTTATAGTAGAAAAAGATAAGTTACAGCCATACAATATAAACGCACCATTATATAAAAATAATATAATTATAGTTGAACAAATACCTCAAATAATTTTTAATGTGGAATGCTACATTTTTACGATCATTCATTATTCCGGCGATGGCGCTTACACATAATGACATGACTTACATCGCTGAATCCATCGATGACTCGAGGTACTTTACTACCTAGTGAATTCCATTATAAGTCTCCTCAAGTTATGTTCCCCTGACTTTGTGTGCAAGAGCTAACAAATAAAACCATGAATGCCAAATCTGTTAAAAAATAAAACAAAATAATTCGTTATTTAAATAGAGAGTTACATATCGCTACAGTCTATCAAAAATTGACCTATCCATAATAATGTTTTTATATTAAAATGTAGGTACTGTATGTATTGCCAAGAACCTTCATTTTTATTTACCCGCGAATAGTGCCATACATAGTATAATTTGCCTCACTAGGCATACTTGAGCATGTATGGTTACCATAAATAGGCATCAGTGCAAAGGAACATATTTCAGTTATTGTCTCAGCAAAGTCGACAGAATCCGATACAGGAACGATTATATTATATCTAGATTCAAGGCGATTATAAATCTGATAAACCTATCGCGAACAAAGGTTATCAATTTCGTTGATTATTTCTCATAATATTTGAAGATTTTAATGATCAAGTTCGTAACAAAAAGTCTATAAAATACGAATAAAACAAATGTTTGGAGAAACTATTTGAGATAATCTTCTAAATATAATGCGTTAATTAATTAAGTAATACTAAAAATGCTTTTACGCATGACCTCGATTTTTTTCGGTATAGAGGTTGTATACTGTTTTAGTTGCAGAACACGCCACTCATCAATGGCACTAGTGTAGCGGTGCCTAAACTATTCAATTTCAACACTGGTTAGACATTACCATGATTGGAACATAAAAAAATCATAATAAATTACAATAATGGTTACATATTTCGGAAAGTTTCCCACACAAACCAGCGCCGTATGATGAAAACTTCACTTTAATTGTCAAATCTATATATATATTACAAGTTATAACTATATATAAACGTTTATATAAACATAATGTGCAGTCGAAGCGGGTTTTTAATTTCAATTAATTACACATCTAGTGACTTTTCTATATTCGACAAAACATTGCTAGTGTAAGAATAATTTTGTTGAATGATATAAAATAAATAAGGATTATTGGTTTGAGTCATGAAGACACTATTTTACTGTATAAAATACTTTATTCTTTCTACTACGATTTGCTGAAAGCCTTTAATGTCCTAATTTTCTACGTTGTTGTGTCCGTAATGATTCTATGTTTGCCCCACCACAACTTTCTATCAAGCACATTATCCTAATAAGGAGTCTTTTTCGTACGATTTCTTGGTCCTGGGATTGAAAATACTCGTAAAATATTGTGTCCATAGCTCAAAATAGTATATTTCACAAATTTATACATACATTACGTACAGATAGTTTATGTTATATACAGTTTGCGCCTAACGTAACATACCAACAAAATTATTCACACATTAGATACTTTTAAACTTATTTTTTTTAGCTAACAATATGAGATAAGTATATTTATAATATATAACGCTAATATTATTAAGGAATCTAAATAGGTACCCTAACATGATAGTACTGCATCTAAAATATAGTAACTTTTAGATAAAATAATTTTATGACATTTTATTAAAATTAAACTCGATACAATTGATATGTCCAGGTTTAATTTTTTACATTAATCTAATGAAGTATCTACTATTGATGACTTACATGTGCCGGTAGAAAGAATTAATAAATATTTTAGGGCATCAAAAAACATGAGCGATTTATCTAAAAGAATCTATATTTTAGATGTTTGTGTTCATTTCTAATGTGACAACATTATCTTTTCACATAAAAGGCTTATTGCGTTTTAATAAATATTTGATGTAAATAATTAAATATATAACAAACGAAATTACAGCTTGGCACCATTTTCAAACCAAGAGAACTAATTGAAGCCAATGGTTGTATTGTGACAAGATAATTCACCACATCATTTGTTTCAGAGAGTGCATAACTCAAGCTAAATTTATTTATCACGACTCAAATAGCATGGAAATTACTTTACTCTACAATGAATTACGAACAAAAGTGTTTGGGCAAGAATTTAAAGCTTAGACTCATCGCGAGGCATAACCTCGAGGCCTTTTATACTCAGATATTAAGACACTGCCTCGCGGTCACATTCAACCATAAATTCATTGTGATAAAGCATTTTAACACCATAAAAGTCGTAACTTACATTTAGTAATGCAACAAGATCATCTCTTTTAACACAATCTATAAGGCGCAGTTCATTTGTGTTTGAACTTTAAATCAATTTCAGAATTTTGGAGAAATAATACTAATATTTGTTACATTTCACGAGCCCGCATCTAATCGTTGCAATTCAAACCTTATGCCATTGACATAAAAAGTCATATGACACGCGCTCGTGATTTGCAACGCCTAGAGTAGTGATAAGTTTTGTTCATTCAATTCTTGTCATGTTGATTTAGTAATAGATTATGAGTATACTTGAATGTCTTGTCTCCTTAGGGGGGTCCTCATCAGTCTCTTAGCCAGGTATACATAGTACTTATAGCCAACATAATCACCGAAGTTCTCCATCTCATAACATGTCAAAGTCCAATTTTCCTACATAAATAATAACAACTTTTCACGAGGCATAAAGGCATAACATTTATGCCTCGTGAAAAGTCAAGAGTCTGTTTATGTCATTTGTGCAAAATTTAAAGAAAATATTTTTTTCCGTCACAGCTCTGCATGTACACTAGTTCTTTAAAAGTCAAGGTTTTAATACGGCCAAAATTTTGCCATCAAGTTTAAATAAGCATTTTAGGCGGCAAACATACTTTTGCCGCCTAATTATCTTGCTACGCGGGTCTAAAAGAACACAAAACTCAAGGCCTTGAAAATAAAGTTCAGCCAAAACTGCGCCTTAATTGCTAAAGATGTCTTGCACATAGAGTTGACATTCGTGTGCGATTAACGCGCGCTACCGGACTTACTGTGCGCGATGAGCCATTGTAGCGTAATGTCGATGTTGTCCTTCTCTTTGCATGAGATTGAGTAGCAGCAGATTTCACGGTCCTGAATAGCTGAAAGGTTCCTGCGAAAGAATTGTTAAATGTATTTTAATAAAAAGGAAATTAACGTCAAGGTGTCACAGGCCAAAATCTACCTTGTATAAATGAGACGAAACCTTCGTTTTTTAGTGGGGCTATAACGCCAGGAATATAAAATACAGGATGGAACTTCAAGGCGAAAAAATTAACGATGAGAAAAATTACTCCAATAAGAGAAAACTAAACTGCATCTTTACCTTACACAGTTATAGTATATAAGGTAATTCCATGAGTACCTATTGCAGCATTGGCAAATGATACATTTTAATTTTATCACGAACGACCTTCTTTTGTAACAAATCAAACCGTATTTTTAATCAAAAAGGTTATTTTCTTCATATTGGTTTTTGAATTTTGAATCTAAAAGTGTCATTCATGTCTTTTCTCTTACCGAGATATTTCATTTGAAGTTTTTTTTGTGACACATGAGGACGGAAGTCTATGATATTATTTTTTTTCCGCTTGACCATGTAATAATTTGCCACGATATTAAAGGTATCGATATAACGGTTTGAACGACCGAGTTCGTTCGTTGTTCGACTGGACCCAAGGGTATGTTTGCGTCCCTATTGATTATTCAAAAGTTCTTATCGTTTCCTAAATGTTATTCCATTCTTTTCTTTGTAATAGGCAGTGTGCCAGAAATTAATCGAACATCAAAGCATCAAAAACTTGTCTCGAGGCGAGTCTGGTTTCTTCATTCAGACTTGGTATGTAATTTAACTTTCTTCAGCTCTTTTGTTATAAAAGATTCTGCTTGCGTCTCGGATTATCATTTTTCGTTATTTTCTGTAGATTTGTCCGAAGATTGTTGGCGGATCTTGAATTCGCCCCACCGCTAGCCTGGGAATCGAACCTAACGCAGGTGGATTCTGATACCAGCCAGCGAGGAGCCTTCCGACTGCCAGCGTGGAGTCTAGGACCGGATTTGCGTATTATTTTTTATTTTTTTATTTTTCAGTAGTTACTATTGTCTCGATTTAGTCAAAACAGTGATATAAATTTTTTTTTATTTTTTTTTTTATTATTACCTCGCTGCCGCAATTGACTTGGTGCAATGTTACCGATTTAGGATTACCAGATATTTATTGATTGCGGGAGTTATAGGAACGTTTGCAAACGTATCGTGACCGACGCGTAATAGTGAAATTTATTATAGGGCCCTAACACCAGGGACGTCGCGTCAGAGTTATAACTTAATACTTTGAAATATCAAGAACCGTGCTGTGTCCTTCATTAAGTTTAGGTTACAATATTTTTTTATTTTACTAAATGTAACGTGTACAAGTTAAGTCCTGTTTTTAATTCGCTACACTATGCTGTGGGGCTTGGTATGCCACAAATAATAAATGTGAAAGTTTTTAAATATTATGTTTGAATGATTATTGCCCACTGACCTATAATAAATAAGTACGCAAGACTTCATACTACCGATCATATCGATGACAAAATGAAGTCATTTGATTTTCGCCATTTTGGCGGTGACAGCAACGTGAGCGTCCATCGAACTATTCTTTTGGATAGCGATTTACAAGATGCGCACACTCATGATAATAAACACAAAATACACAAAAAAAGTCTTATCACCACCACGATTTAAACCTAAATCATCAGAGAACTACCAAAACAAAAACGACGGCCATTTGCGGCAATGTGTCAGTTTTAGTTCCTGAGACGCTCGAGCGGGGCGCTTTGAATCGGCACGAAAAACAACTGAAATTTCATATACATATAGCATAGTATATTTAGCCCAGCGTACTTGTATAATACAAGCTGTTGTTTTGCATCCTCGTCAAATTTCAGGAGGCTGTTATGAAAGACATAAACAATCAAATAAAATTTTCATCCCATCTATTCGAAAACAACGACTTGGTTCGCCTTTACCCAAAGGTGGTGTTTTCTATAAGAAACTTTTAGCGGGCAGTAATGAGTTTTTAATCCTCTTTATAAGTGTGCCGCAATTATCTTTCCGCGCACTTTTTTAATTTGGAACATCTTAGTGTTCAGCGCCAAAGAAATCGAACTCAATTATTGTTTGAATATAGACTGGCTGGTACGACGGCCCATAGTCGCGCCGCCGCCAGCGAACAAATAATATTAATAGAACTGACGCAAGAAATGTGATGGATAATCTATTACCTGCAAAATCCCGGGAGAAATATATGAAAGCCTATGGTAATTTTATTGAATGGAGAAATGCAAGAGGCGCCAAGAATTTTTCAGAATCTGTGCTTTTGGCCTACTTCCAGTACTTAGCCAAATCTAAACAACCTTCCACTCTTTAGAGTACCTATTCAATGCTAAAATCAACAGTCAGTTCTAATAACGACGTAAAACTGGAAACATTCGAAATTAATAGCGTATCTGAAGAGTCTCATGTCTAATGGATTTAAACCTAAAAAATCCAAAGTGTTCTCAGTAAAAAACGTGGAGACTTTCCTTACTGAGGTACCCGACAAAGTCTTTCTTGCCGTAAAAGTAAGTAATTATGTATATGGTGGATTAGTAAAGTATAACCATAGTGTTTTAAAATGCGCATTTTATTGTAACCTGTACTTCGCTATCGAAGTACAGGTTACAATAAAATGCGCATTGCGCATGCGCACCTGTAACAAAACCGAATGTGAATAAGACAAGTATCTATATACTTGTCTTATTCACATTCGGTTTTGTTACAGGTGGCTTTAATTTTCGGAGTACGTGGAGCTTGTCGTGGCAATGAACTTTTAAAAATAACTGTTGATGACGTCGAAAATCACTCGGATGATTTACTGTTAGTAAAGCTGACAGACACAAAAACAAAAATTTACCGATCCTTCGTAATCCGAGGAGAATACAAAACTATTGTACAGAAATACCTGGACCTGCGTCCTACTGATTTGAAGACCAATCGGTTTTTCATCCGTTATCAAAATGGCAAGTGCTTCAAACAAGTTATGGGAAAAAATAAAATTTCAATCATGCCACAAGAAATCGCTACTTATTTGAAGTTACCAGATAACAAGCTGTATACAGGACATTGTTTTCGTCGTACTTCTGCTACCCTTTTGGCAGATTCTGGAGGGAACTTAACTGTTCTCAAGCGACATGGAGGATGGAAGTCGAGTGCTGTAGTAGCAGAGAGGTATATAGAAGATTCCATCGAGAACAAGGCGAAAACATGTGAACACATCGTGGAAAACATTAAATTGCAACCTTCAGTTAATCCATCCATGCCACAGTCGCCGCGCCCATGTACATCCAAACGAGATTCACCGTCACATTTTCCTCAAAATGAGCCAGATTCGTTCATTATTTCAAACACGCAGAATATAAAATCTACAACAATCTCTATTCCTAATAAAACTGTAACAATAAATTTTCATAACTGCGAAAATGTCTCAAATGTAAATATAAGTTTTTAGTTGTTTTATTATTAATTAGATACTATTTAATTTCAATTTAGTTGTTACTCTATGTTTTATTAAATAATAATATTACAATAAAATATGAGGCGCCTTTTATTTTCTCATAATGGGTGATGAAAAGTAGAGTGTATCACTCAGGCGCAAAATATATTTTTGGCTCGGGCGACGTACTTTGAATCCCTCGCCACGTTCAGGATTCTACTAAAGAATCCCTCACTTCGCTCTGGATTCAAAAAAGCGCCCTCGGCGTAAAAATATTATTGTGCTCCCATAAGATACAAAATAAAGGTTGGTTTTTTAGCTATTTAAGTTTGACAGTATTTCAGAATACACCACTTTCAAAGAACAGAATCGCGTTATGGTATCTATAAGCGGCCGCGTTTTATGTGTGTGTAAAACGGCAGTTACAGTGCGGTCTCACACAGGCCGCGTTTTAAAATGCGTGTCCCACACATGCCGATTTCCGAAAATTAGAAAAAAAAACCTACTTATTTTATTATTGATTCGTGTCGAGAATCAGTAGCATAGTTACCTCCTTGATTTGACGCGGATGCCAAACGACATCTTGTATAGGTCAGTGTTGTTACCCCAACACATTAATTGTATAAGGATTAGGTCAGCTGCTGCTTCCCTAAGATGCTGTGGAGCTTGTAGTATATAATAAAGAATAGTTACATTCGCTCAATGAGTCCGTGCTCGTCGAGGGCGTGCGGCAGGTCGCGCTTGTTGCCGAGAACTAGCACTGGGATGCCCGTCAGCTGCTGTTTCTCTAGGAGGCTGTGGAGCTCGTTGCGAGATGCTTCGATCTTGTCCGGGTCTGCTGCGTCGACCATGTATCTGAGGGCAAGACAATTATGAATGATCTAAAATTGTTCAAGAAATGAAAGAAAATAGAGTGAATGATAGCGTGACGATTGACAGGGGAGAATGGAAGAAGAAAACCTGTTGTTCCGACCCGAAGTAACATGGGACAAGGGCGGAAAATGATAGAAAATGATAATGATTTAAATTTGTACAAAGAGAGATTGAAGATTTATTTTCAAAATGGCGGGTAACGTTTATATCTCGGAAACGAGACACTTTACGGGGTTGGTCTTATAATGTTTTCTGTTTGTTTTGATATCAGCTATAGATTTATATAAGTTTCAGGAGTGGCCGCCATTTAAAAAAAAAAATATGGCGGACATGTAGGTATGCTACTGACCTTCAAAGCCCTTTGTATCAAAGCATATAAATATTTAAATACACGTCAATTTATTAAACATCCTCAATGAGTGACGATAGTGAGGGACTTTTAGGCACTCGAGAATATCGACCACCAGTTTCTGGAACCCTGATTAAGGGGCAGACCAATATATGTAGTTTAACACTTTGCGGGACACTAAACGCCCCCAGACGTAATAACAATAACACTTCTATTATGTCTCGTTCAGTGTCCTTCGACCGATTAATGTACTGTTGAAAATCTAAATAACAAAAACCACGATTATACATATAGAGTGTATTTTGTTTTTAGAAATCTAGGGTAATATTTATAGCTGGCTTCTCCCCGCGAGTTCGTCCGCGTGTTCGGTTCCTAAGAGTCCTAGCGTGATGTTAGATAGCCTATAGCCTTCCTCGAGGATTCGGCTATCAAATGCAAAAAGGATTTTTCAAATCCGACTAGTAGTTCCAGAGAATAGCGCGTTCAAACAAAAAAACAAACTAACTCTTAAGCTTTATTATTAGTATAGATTTGAATGATAAAAAAAATACTTACACAATAGCATTGACGCCTCGGCAATACCGCTCCCACATGGAACGGAACCTAGGCTGACCACCGATATCCCAAACCTGAAAGAAAACAAAAGATAATTTAAAAAAAAACATTACCAAACAGGACAGGCGCCTAGTGACAAGGAAAAACATAAGGAAAATAGGATGTGACGTTTTCTAGTATCTACCTACCCCCATAGGATAATGCGTGAGTTTATGTTATCTTTCATAACGAGGCAAGAAATAAATGAAGGTGACCTTTCTTATCACTATATCACAAAATATTAGTCAAAGGTAAATAAACATGCATTTTTGTTTTTGCGATCAATGTGTAAGTACGTAAATCTTGATAGTTCTATTGACTAATGGATAAAATACTATATTCCCAAATTCGACCATAGCTACGTGTCTGCCTAGCGTTTCCCAACTATCTTGGGGTCAGCTTCCAGTCAAACCGGATGCAGCTGAATACCAGTATTTTACATGGAGCGACTGACTATCTGACGTCCACAACCCAGTTACTAAGAGCGGGGCACACGATGCGTTGCGGCGGCGGTGCGGCGCCGGTGCGGTGTCGCTGCGTCGTCTTACATAGAAATATCTGTGGCATGTCACACGTTGCGCTCCGGCGCCGCACCGGACTTGCAACCACCGAGACGAGGCGGGGAGGGGTGAATGCGTTGCGACGTCGGAGCGGCACCGCTCAGTTGTTTATGCGTCACAAGGAAGGACACGCTGCTGGGGCGCCGGCGGCACCGCTGCGACATAACAACGTTGCGGCGCCGCATCGCTCATGTGCTCGCTGATACGGTGAAATCTTTGCGGTGCGGCGCCGCAACGCATCGTGTGCCCCGCTCTGAGTAATACGTACGTAAGACTGGTTGTCAGACTATCGGGCTTCTGACGACCCGTAACGACTGTCAAAGATTCACGAATGACAGCCTGGACCAACTGCTTAACGTGCTTTCAGAGATACGGAGAAGTCTTGGTATGTGAAAGAAGTTGCAATGTAAAGCCATTCGATCAAAATTCATCATTCCATCAAAATGTTGATGAAACAATATTTAGATACTTTTATGTATCTAATAGATTTTTCCTCCTGTATTTTTCATTTTAATAATTGATATCATTGTAATAATCTGATGATAATGGTCCATTTTCAACACTAATACAATTGATTTTCCCATAGAAAACTGCCCAAGTGCGTGTCGGACCACGAACAATGAAGGGTTCCTTCATCTTATGATGATGACGGAACCCTTCATTGTGCGTGCTCATAATGTTCGCACTGCTGGGACACAGGCCTCCTCTCGGTGAGAGGGAGGGTGGGCTGTAATCTACCACGCGAGCCCATTGCAGGTTGGTAGTCTCACATGTTTTCGCATGTTTGGTTTTAGGACGTGCCGGTTTCGTCGCGATGTTTTCCTTCACCGTTTTGAGAGCAGTGGTGATGAAATTATTTACACAAAGTCAAGCGCCTGCCCGGGTTCGTACCCACGACCGGAGACTCGTAAGTCAGGGCAGTTACCACTGGGGCACCGCTGCGCAAGGGTTCCGTAGCTGGGATGAATTTATCCCAAGAACAAACTTAACTTTGTAGTTAAAAAAATTTGTTCCCATTATACATATACAGCGGCCTCCAGAAGTCCGTTGACATTTTTCCACTACAGCTGTGACACCACATTATGATTCAAAATTCTAGTGATTCAAATTTTTAAACTGCTATAATTACGTTTTTATTGACTAAGGGTTGATTTTTCAATCATCTGATAACTTTATTCGAGGAATAATTTTGTAATTTTGACAGTTATTTCATACAGAAACTGTCAAACGTCAATGTTATTCCTCAAATAAAAGTTATCTGGCGATGGAAAAATGACCCCTTATTTAACTACCTATGACTTATCATAAAAAAATAATCAAGTAATCCCTTAGGAGTACCTGATTATTTTATTTTATATCATAATGTAGCATCACAGCTGAAGTGAAAAAATGTCAACTAACTTTTAGAGGGCACTGTATGTCTGATGATCAGGATTTATATCACTGCCAATTTTCCAACTGCAAATGTAAGTTTGTAATCGTCAATTTTTTAAGTGAAAACTTCTTTAGCGGCGTTGTGCACTTTTTTTTATGGGTAAAAATGTTAAACTCGCGTCAGGACACGTGACCTGATCGAAAATTCGTAAGACGGAGGGAGAGTAGACTGCATTACAAAATATCAAAAATGCACAACGTTAATATTCAAGTTTTCACTTCTGCCGGCACTCCCGGAGTGCAACTCGTTTTTTTTTTGTTATTAAACTACAAATTAACAATTTCCTGCCTTTTTCCTTTATTTGTGCTGTGAGACCTTGCTTCTTGCTAAATTACATGATTTTAGGTCAACAGGAAGTATATATAGGTTTTGATTTTTATTGCATTGACTTAGAAGCTTGAATTTTATAGAGCTTGTAAGGGACCGTAGACGTACGTATTTCATATTAATTCAACTTGATACTTCCACTCGTTCTTGAGAAAAAGGGTCTTGAGAGACAGACGAGTGGATAATGAAGTGATCGTATAAGGTTTCCGTTTTTTTCTTTTTGAGATATGGAATCTGAGTCATATTTAAACAATATATCAATTCAATTACCTTGATAGTAACATTTCCTTTGGTAATTTTGCGCATGTTGAAGCCAACTGTTGGGATCATGTCTTCACTGAACTGACCGGACTGTGGAAAGAGAAATAAAAACAATGTGAAACTCAGGAAGCAAAATAATGCTGCAAAATACCTGTTTCAATATGAGATAATACAATAATGAACTGAGGGGCAATTCTCGTAATTTTAAGAACGTTCACAGTCTGATCTCAGTCTCAATTCATCACAACATCATTCATACATTTTGGACATTTGTTTGTCGCCGTAATGAGCCTGCGACTAGATTTTGAACGTTTTAAATTACGAGAATTGGCCTTCTGATCACAATGGTAGGCTACATAAATGACCATACATTTATGTAGGCTACCATTCAGAGGGGCAATTCTCGAGAACATTCACAGTCTGATCTCAGTCTCAATCTGTTTGCTGAGATGAGATTGCGACTAGATTTTGAACGTTTTAATTACGGGAATTGGCCTACTGATCAGTTTATTATTGTTTATATTGTGTGTAGGTACACACAATAAAAACAAATTTTCTTTCTTTCTTCACCATGTCGACTGAATAACATTTTTTCTAGGACATGAGTTATTTGCATAATAAAAATAATAAGCTTCCCGAAAGATTTCGGTCACAGTGGCCAATCACAACGGAGATTAGCCAGGTACGCAGGAGATAATATAGTGCACAAGTGTGTGCGTAAACACAGGTGCACTCTCTGTTCCTTTACTCTCATAGTCCGATGGGACGGCAATCTGACACGACGGGGCGCAGGACCAACGACTTTACGTGCTTTCCGAGGTACGGGAGTACTAAACCTTCAACTTCCAAACTCCTTGCTGTTATTAAGAAATTCCTAATGTAAAACTCAATAACACTTTGCCCAACCGGGAAATCGAACCCAGGACCCCACGCTCAGCAGTCGCTCTTGCAACCACGAGACCAATGGAGCTGTCAGTTATTCAGTTATTTGTATACAACTATTAAAACAAACATAAAAAGTAAAAGAACTGTTCAGTAGTGGATGCTTTATCTTAATATATTATTATATAATTCTTCGATACGTGTTTGTCACCTAACTCCTCCTAAACGGCTGGACCGATTTGGATGTTTTTTTTTTGTATATTTCAATGGGTTTCTGAATGGTTTGAAAACACATTTGGGCCCGGTAAGTGGCACTGCTTTTCCGGGCAGGACAATATCTGCCGGGTAAGCTAGTATTGTATAAAGTTGATGAACAAAAATATGAATCAACAATCTTTTTAAGTTGCTCCATTTAGTGGTTCCTAGCTTGTAATTAATTAATGCCTTGAGATTGAAGTAATAATTAGTAATTACCACATCATGCATAACAAAGCTTGAATCAATATTGACCTTGATGTTATTTATTATACGTTGAACATTAGGCAGATTTGCTGGGTCTCCTATTACATAAAAATATATTCATGGCATGTTATCAAATGTTTCTGATAACAAGTTTTTTGGCATGGAAGTAATTATGAATGGTTTAATTAAACTATTTTTGTAAATAAAGTCACTATCTACATCTTATGTACAACAGTGATTTAGTTCCGGGGGATTGGCCCTTAAAAGTGACGTTTGGGATGGGTCTTGAGAAAGAGCAGTTTGTGCCATCGTGGTGAAAGGATTAGTCACCTAGACTCTGCATTACCGAGTGCTAGGTGTCCTGGGTGCGCCGGACATTTGGGGGATTGGGTACCGATTTCTAACATCACTCGGGGAGGCTCCTTTCTTGCACCACATGCAGTCAAAGTGACCTCCGCGCTGCCACCGATAATGCCGTGGAAGTGGCAAAGTTTTGGGAAAACAGCATTTAAAATACAGTTGTGCAGCGACACGCAGAAGAAGAACTGTGATTTCAAAAGTTATGATTTGAATGCTTACACATTCAACACTTAGCCATTTTTCTCATTTCTCAGTCTCTTATATTGCCACAGTTTTCCTGTTTACAAATATAAATATCCTATTTAAGTTCTAATCTAATAAAAGTAGTACAAAGTACTTTAAAGGGTATTTGAGAAACTTGTAAAAATGAAATGCCGTTTGTTGGAGCCCGACACTTGAGAACAGCTGGAACGATTTGGCTATTTATTGTTTTAAAATGTTTGTAATAGTCTGAATTAGGTTTTTGGGGAACGAAAACTGGGAAAAGGTTCCTGGATCATTTTCAAATTTGGGAAATAACTGGACATCCTTTTTTCTATGGGAATTGTGTATGAACTATTGAAATTTGAACAGGACAGTAGTTGTCGGGTCAGCTAATAATAAATAAGTACAAAATTATAATTTACCACATCCTCCTCAAAAATAAATGACTGTTTTTACCCTAATGCTGTTTACCATCACAATTTCTAATTGATAGTTTGATTAACAACCAAACAATCTATCCCTTAGACTTATTCAATTTATAAGAATAAAGAACGCTTAGAATCTTAACATGGAGATAAGATAAAAGGTAAATGAACTACAGTAAATAGTGTGATTATATTGACATTGGAATCGGAACACAGATAATGATTGTTGATGGAAATGACCCTTCATGTTATGAGTAAATATATAGGTATTTATGTGTTGGTTTACAGTGGCCAACGGAATTATAATATTGATCCATACAGAAAAGTGATAGAAAGTGGTTTTAAAGTTCTTTGTTCTTGATTTTTCAAATAATATTACTGAACTATTTTTGAATAAAACAAGGAATATAAACGGCTTTTTAATTTCATTCAATAGACATTGAAGGCCATACTGGTGACAAATGACAGGAAACAATTGGTTTTTTATTGTGACTGCTGCATGGCATTCAAAGTACTAAACAATGATTTTATGCCTTATTGCAATTAAAAGGTTAATTTATGATTTTTAAATTCCCTAGCAGATAGTAGTAGGTAAACATTTTGATTAATTAAAAAATCTAATAATACCACTGCAAGAGAATTTTAATTGGATAAATCATAATTTGCAACTTTAAAGCTTTCTATGTAAATTTAAGGTAAGTACATAAGGTACTTTCACCAAATCCCCTGTAATATGTTAATCAATTCCAACTGTAATCATATTAGATTCCTTGGTATGATCCTTTGTTATAAATGACACACAAAAACAAACGTAAAGAACAATGTGTAGGAGGATCACATAATATTATACGCAGGCAATACACATAATCATCAGAAAATGAGAAAAAATATTTATGAAACATATTACCGAATGAAAATCGATCGGCGAATCATGAAGTTGTTCCATACATTGTACAAATCCGTATTATGATGGCGTAAAGTACACAAGGAAGATATTACAGCACAAAAATATTGTTTTCAGATAATACTAACGGCAATGACGTTAACAAAAGTTGTTTTTCCTGAGTACTGCAATCCGACCAATGTTAGCTCCATTTCTTCCTTCCAGAACAAGCTTTTAATCCAATCAAGGATACGATTGATTATAGCAAGCATTTTTAATGATAAAACCACTGTGCTTTATGCAAAAAACGTAAAATAATGAACGCCTCTTCCGAAAATCTGCTGTACAATTTGATTGACAGATATCAATTTGCGTTTAGTTAGCACTTCGTGATGACGTGTTATGAGTTACGTCAAAGTAAATTTACAAAGTAATTTATTTACCAAAAAAAAACACCATTGAACTAAAATATTTTTTATTATGTGCCCAATCATTTACATAAAATCTGGCGCACAATCGCAAAATATTTCCGCAGTATTCTGAAAACTAATACCAGCAACTAAACGTATTCTCTGCTGTCAAATTATATGTTGCCATTTTGATAAAATGTTGGCTTTTCAGTTATTCTAAAATAAAATAGTTATGAATATTTTGTGTGATTGTTCAACTGAGGTTACGTTTTACATTATTTTAAAATATGCGTTCAGTTATTAAAACTAAGAAAGATGTTTGTGATACCGCACAAAGTCTAATTGCAGCACGCTGTGTGTGTATAAAGTTAACGGTAACCAGAGTAGCTGTATACGGCTCGGATATACGTCCGAACCTACTTGTTTTACTAAAGGTCAAACATTGGTCATTGTTTGTGCACTGTTCATATCGCCATACCTATTGCTAGTATCTGTAATTTGTGTTTCGCCAAAGGCGTCTTTCCCAACGCCCTGAAACAGTCCGTCATTATTCCCATTCACAAGTCTAGGGACAGAGACTGTGTCTCGAATTATAGACCGATCACATTACTGCCATCCCTCTCTAAAGTGATTGAACGGATTATGAACATTAGATTTAAAAAAATCTTTGAATCCAATCGGCTTCTCTCAGAAAACCAGTTTGGATTCAGAGAAAAAATCAACTGCTCATGCCGTACACAAGCTTATATCATTTACCGTTGATGGTTTGGATAAAGAAGATAAGACCCTAGGAATTTTCCTGATCTTGGCAAAGGCGTTCGACACAGTTTCTGTTCCCATACTCATCAATAAGCTTGAATACCTTGGTATCCGTGGTATAGCGTTGGACCTTATAAAATACTATATGTCGAACAGAACTCAATGTGTTAAAATTGATGGCTACACCAGTCAACAGGAAACTGTCCAATTCGACGTGCCATAGGGCAGTATTTTTTTTGGGCCCTACATTATTCCTCGCTTATATTAATGACTCGAATAGTATCAATTTGAAACAAGGACAAATAATCGGCTTTTCTGACGACGCGGTTATTTTGTTTCATGGGCGCACGTGGACTGGAGTTGCTTGACTAATGATAATGAAGGATTTGCTTTACTTACGTCTAAGCTCATCACAACCTTCTCACATTAAATGCGCAGAAAACAAAATATTTAACCTTCAGCATTAGGAACAACACGCAACCTTCAAATAACTTGCAAATAAAGTTCCATACTTGCAAAAGTGCTCTAGACTGTTCCTGCTATAGTATCACAAAAGAATCCTCTATCAAATATCTGGGTTTGATAGTAGACCAAAACCTTAACTGGGAGGATAATTATAAGTCCTACAATTCCAAATGACATATTTAAAATCATAAAATCTTTAAAAAATACACACAGTACTGGATATGATAATATATCTACGTCAATTATAAAGCACGTCGCATTGTCCATTAGTCCGTTTCTAAGCTACTTGATAAATCTATGCATCTAAAACGAAAAATTTCCCAGTAGGCTAAAAGAATCAATCATCAAGCCTTTGTTCAAGAAGGGTAAAAGGCAGGATACCTCTTGCTACAGGCCAATAGCTTTCATCCCGATTTTTTCATCAAAATCATTGAAAAAGTAATCTACAATAGCATTTTGAAAAATATAATCTTTTTGTCAGTGAACAAAATGGATTCCGCAAAAGCAAGACCATCAATATGGCCATCTACGATCTTCTTATTAGAATGTATAAACATATGAACAATAGGACACCGGTAACGGCTATGTACATAGACATGACCAGAGCTTTCGACCTTGTGGATCATAAATTACTGGTCGCAAAACTGTATACATAGATACGGCATACGGGTAATGCTCTAGACTTAATAAAATCGTATTTAAGCCAGAGATTACAAACAACTGAAATAAATAAGCTTTCTTTTGCGACGAAAACTGAAGTGCAGTATTTATCAAGCCCGAGAGATGTTACATATGGCGTGCCACAGGGAAGTGTTTTGGGTCCCTTGCTTTTCCTTATTTATATAAATGATTTACCAAGGGCCGTGAAAATTCCGTTGAAAGTTCCGTCCTTTTTGCGGATGATAGCACTGCTGTATTTTCTCCGACTGACATCAACACATTTGAAATTGACATAAACGATACTTTAAATGATATTATAAATTGGTTGACATATAATAAACTCATAATTAATTTAGATGTAAAAAAAAATTGTCAGTTATTTCCAAAGAAAAACCCCTTTGACATTAAATGTGAATTATGAAATGAAAAAAATAGAGGCAGCAGATACCATCAAATTCTTAGGACTATGGATTGACAAAAATATGTCATGGAAAAAATAGAAAATAATATGCCCTCAAAAACCGCACTACTTTCTAAAAGTTTCTTTGGAATGTCTTCACGAAATTATAATAAGCTTCCTAAGCAAATAAGAGAAATTGAAAACATTACATTTTTTAAGAAAATTTAAATAAAACTCTATTACAATTGAAATTTCTATTTAAATTAATATAATATATTTATCACATAAACTTAGGTCTAATATAACAAATTGTAAACTATTACTCACAATAACGATCTTTGACTTTGACTTTAAATCGGGTAGTAGTAGTACATCAGACCCCACAAATTATATACCTATTTCTTTACTACCTACCTTTAGTAAAATTTTTGAGAAATTATTTTAGAACAACTGCAAAGATTTTTTAATAAACACAAATTATTACATAGCAAACAGCACCCTAATTGCGTAACACACGGTCAATCGGAAACGGTTTCATTTTGACAGTTCAACAACATTCATTGCGTTATTTACGTGTTGAGCAAACAAATTTTTCGAACTTATGAAGCAATGGATTAGCAATTTGCTTCAAAATTATTCAGATTCCGATTGATCGTGTGTTACGCAATTAGGGTGCAGTTCGGTTTTACAAGGGGTCGTTCAACTACTGATGCCGCCGGTGTTGAATTTTTAGGGCATATTTATAATGCGTGGGAAGACAAATGCGATGCCGCGATGCCTTGGGCATCTTCTGTGATTTGTACAACGCATTTGATTGCGTTCTTCACGAAACTTTAATTAGAAAACTCCGCCACTACGGGATCCGGAACGCTGCTCTGGATGTTCTTACATGTACTTCATACATACTTGAGTAAGAGGATTCAGAGCGTTGATGTTAATGGAAAAAGATCTCCGGGATCTATAGTAACAATGGGAGTCCCACAGGGCTCAATTCTTGGTTCTTTCTTGTTTCTTATTTATATTAATGACTTGCCGTACCTCATAAAGGATAATCACGATATAGTGTTGTTTGCAGATGACACTTCACTTTTGTTTAAACATAGACGTCAGCAGCAGGTTACCGACGGTGTAAATAGCGTGATCTCTAAAGTAGTCCACTGGTTCAATGTTAATAATTACTTCCAAACGAGAAAAAAACCAAATGCATTAAGTTTACGCTATCTCACGTTAGGCAGGTGAAAACTAATGTGTTGACACAGGGCGAAGAATTGAATCCTGATGACAGCACAGTATTCTTGGGTATAAGTTTGGATGCTAAGCTTCATTGGGGTCCGCAATTCCTCATATAGACAAATTATCAAAAAAGCTAAGTTCCGCAGCATACGCTGTTAGAAAAAAAATTCGTAATTTAACTGATGTAGAGTCAGCCCGTTTAGTGTACTTTAGCTATTTTCATAGTGTAATGTCGTACGGTATTCTATTGTGGGGAAATGCCTCTGATATTCAGACTATCTTTGTTTTGCAGAAGCGAGCTGTTTGATCAATTTATAAATTAAGTCCGAGACACTAGCTCAGAGACAAATTTAAAGAGATTAATGTTATGACTGTGCCTTCTCAGTACGAATATATTTATGAAAATCTTTAATATGCCCATAAAAAATATAGTGATGAAATAAATATAAATATGTAGGTATTAGGAACAAACACAAATTTGTTGTATGTACCTACAACAAGGCTCAAGAAAATAGGTGGCTCGTTCAAATGCCAATGTATACGCTTTTATAATAAAGTTCCAAGCCTCGTTCAAGATCTAAGCCTTAATAAATTCAAATCATTCATTAAACGTAAGCTGTGCCAGAAAGCCTTTTATACCGTTAAGGATTACATCGAGGACAAAAAGGCTTGGGATTAAGCTGCTTCCAATCTTTACATATTGAATGTTTTTATTTTTTTTCTGTTGTTGTTTTTTTTTTTCTTATATACACTTTGACATTAATGAATTTTATACATATATACTATGACATTTGCTTACTTTGTAAAGTATTCTATTATTTTAATGATTGTGAATGTGAAGACTATGTGGGTTGGAATGGAAGGCGCGACTATCGCAACCCAGCGCAGGGCACGCCACGAGGAGTGGCTATAGAGGCGTCACGGCGCTCTCACCTACCGCCTGACGCGGGTCCTCTCCGGACACGGATGTTTCGGGAGGTTCCTGCACATCATCAGGCGGGAGGAGACGCCCGGGTGTCACCACTGCGAGGATCGCCCAGAGGACACGGTGGAGCATACGGTGGAGGTCTGCCCCGCTTGGGCAGAGCACCGCCGTGTCCTCGTAGAGGCGATCGGCAGCGGCGGCGACCTCTCGTGCTCGGCCCTGGTGCAAGCCATGGTCCGGGGCGATAGGGAGTGGGAGGCGGTCACCTCCTTCTGCGAAGCAGTCATGCTAGCGAAGGAGGTGGCGGGATGGGCGAGGGAGAGATCCTCACGCCTCAGCCGCCGAGGGAGACGCTCCGGGCGTCGGGAGCCGCGTGACGACTCCCGGCCACCGTAGGCGCGGGCCTGCGGGCGGAGAGCAATGGGTAGCTCTCCGTCCGATCAGGACCAGGCCCGTGCCGGACGGCGTGTTTGTGTTCCACGCGCGCCTCAAAGAGATGTCAGCGTAGTTGACGGGGCCCGACAGGGCCGAAGCCTGCTGGGGTAGCGGGATCGTCCGAAAGGGTTACCGCTGCCCTGGTACATAAAGGGCTAAGGAAGGAACACGGGTGGGTTTTAGTCAGTAAGAGTCTGACACTCCCTTCTGCTCCACCCAGAGCGGGAGGAGTCATTTGATGATTTCCCATCCTCAAAAAAAAAAAAAAAAAGGCTATGTGGGTCATTTTATTTATATTATTTTTTATTTTTCTCTCTGTTCTGTTAGTTTTTGTTATGGTGTGGCAGTTTGAGTAATTAATGTAGGTTACCCAAATGTCCTTTCTTTGGTATTGTTCGTCGAATCGTCGAGCTCCTTAAGTTTTGAGTTGAGCTGCACGATTTCTGACTAATGCGTGCACTGACTGGACAGGTCCTCTCAATCTGTGTGGTTCTTTCCTCAAAAGACCATCTCAGACATCGACCTACATGGTCTTCATATGATTTGACCAAGATTATGTCTGGACTTTAAATGAGACTGTGACCTCTGAGTTTGTTTCGGCCTTTCTTCTCAGACTAGTCAGGAAACGCCGACCTCATCTAGTTTTAAAATATGATTGACTTGTAAAAGTGTTTGTACAAACCTACTTACAAAATAAAATCATTTATCAATCTTACAGCATTTTTTGTCATCTCGAAGGTCAACCTATGAGGTTGTCGGGTGCTTAACCGGACTTTTCATGGTGCGAGAGAGAGTTATTTCTTTCTTCTCTCTCATGTAACGAAATGTGCCTGACACAGGACGACGAGTAGACGTACCTACCTAGATAAATAAAGCTCGCTCCCAGGGATTGGATTTAAACATAATTGGCGAAAGGTGGGTGTTTCAAGCATGGTGCACCTTGATTTCTTGATCTAGAATCTATGTCATATTCATATATTTATTTGCATTCCATAATGTTATAGAGGTGGAACAATAGCTTAAAGCTATTGTTCCACCTCTATAACATTACTGGACCCTGCAGCAAAAAGTATAAAATTAATTATTCAAATAAAAATAAATTTAGGACACAAATTAACAGTAAGCATTATTAAAATATGTTTTAACATAAAATTTTTATAGGTCATTTTTTTTTTTTTTAAACTTTGCCCCACACTAGGAATTACTCCTGTATCGTGGGTGCATTTACAAACATTTAAACTCACATAACAACTACCTGTAGGCAATACAAATATTTGTTCCGTGCGGGAGTCGATCGCTCAGCCACTGCGCCAACCGTGTCGTCAGTATAACATTTTATTTTATTGAGATCAGTCTGTCAGTTTATCCTCGCACGTGTCTTAACAACCGAGACCGAACTTGTGATAGATATCGTGGTACAAGCTAAGATGTTTTGGCTCTTGAAGACATTGACGGGGAGGCTGGCGTCCTTGGTAAACATTTTTGAAATTGTTTTGTGAGTGTATTGAAAAATCAAGATTGCGGCATGAGTTCCGATTTTGACCATTATTATTATTATTTCCTTTATTTAAAAGTAAACATATACCTAAATTACATTTTTAAATATTAGAATATAAAAAGTATAAAAACATTTAAAAATATAAAAAATAGTAGCCCACCGGTATCGGAAACAGGGTTCAAGCTACCGGCGGTCAGGGCTCCAGAGAGAGGAACCTCCTGACAATGCGAGCCGTGTCCAGAAGTACCGCTTTCTGAATCAAACCCTTGATCCAGCTGCCCAACGAGAGCCTCCTCAGGTGTTGGTCGAGGCTCTTTGCTATTAAGCCATTGGCTGTCACGACTATCGGCACAATGATCGCTGAGTCCACATCCCACATGCTGGGACAACCTCGCGAGCCAAGTCAAGATACTTGATTTATTTATCTTTCTCGGCTTTCACGAGGTTCTCATCATGCGGGACGGTTATGTCAACAATCATTGCGCGCCGCTCTGATCGATCCACCACCACTATATCAGGCTTATTGGCAACAATAGTCCTGTCAGTGATGATGGTTCGATCCCAGGACAATGTGATATTTCCATTTTCGAGAACTGGGTCGGGCAAATACCTGTAGTACGGCACCTTAGATTCCACAAGGCTGAATTTCAGAGCAGGTTGCTGATGGATTATCCTCGCTACAAGGTTTGTTTATTATTATTTATTTATTTATCCTCACACTGGAACGCCATACGGCAGTTACACCAACGGAGCAAAAAATCACTTCATGTGCTGCTTTCCATCCATCCTGTGCGCGGTGGACATCGAACGAGTGGCGATGGATCACGGTACGCTCACGTAGCGTGCAAGTGCAGCATTTCTCCATAGCCCCATCACTCCTTCCATATTGCGCACATTCATTGCGAAATCTTGAAACTCAATGAATGCGCAAACCATGCGCCAATAATCGCTGTACTAGTTTTATACTAATTAATAGTCAAAACGAATGACCCCATATCTATAGTGATTGGTTCACCAAATAATAATACAGGGTGTAAAAAAACACAGCCGTCAACTACGCATTCTGTACATCAAAATAAGTAACATTGCACAAAAATAATTGCTGGGAAAAGACTTTTATTTTTAGTGTGAAAATATGCTGTTTGCGCTATGTAACACATTCAAAATTTTTTTTTTTCTTATCGGTGTAGACAGCGGAACAAGTGAAAATTGTAACTTTGACTTTCAATATCTCCTATAGCCAGAAGATTCCCAGGTATGGCCCAGTACAAAAAAAAAAATTACAATGACGGGAGAACTTGACTCTCGGCTTCGTTAAAGGTCTTTTTATACTAGATATACATCATATAGGATAGAGTCCATAGATATAGGAATGAAGTTTGTTCGGTTTTTTACATTTCTTTGATTAGGATGATGATGAACAACGATATGCTCATTGTGCGCTTATAGGAAACAAATGCCATCACCAAAATACCTAATAATAATAATCACCCAATAATAATAATCACCCAAGTGTGGTGATTATATGAGCAGAAGTGAGTCTGTTATGTGACCATAGGTACACAGTAGAGTAGCTCTCTCTAATGTCTTCCATCCAAGCACCATCTCCTTTTTATTTACTTCCTACAATTTTAATGTGAAATGCTTCCTTTGAGGACAAACACGCCACACTTTTCCCAAACACTGCACCACAGCAACTCGTGAAAATCAGAATCTACAGTGTCGACCATAATCATCATCATATAGACTGCTATAACCAATTAATATGTCAATAATAATAATAATATAATTTTGGTGGACTGCCACTGCTGCGAACATAGGCCTCTCCTATTGCACGTCATTTAACTCGATTTTCGGCAACTCTCATCCAGCTGCTACCAGCCATCCTGCGAAGATCGTTGCGCCACCTAGTCTGAGAGCGTCCCACCTTACATTTACCGATTCGCGGTCTCCATCAAGAACACGGCTACCCCAACGGTCATCGGTTCTACGGCTAATGCCAGCCAATGCAGCCAGCTAATGGAGTGCCAACCACCAGAAATAAAAACGAGAAACCAAGCTGTGGAGAAAGCTGACTTTGAAATGTGACGATTTAAACGTGTGATTCAATTAAGTTACTAATAAGTAAGTACTTGCCTAAAATACCCCCAAATATCAATTCACCAATGCACGCAAAGCATTAAGCAATCTACGTCACGACTGCCTCAAAACGTGCAATCCTACATTTTCCATGTAACCGAACCATTCATAACAAATGAACAATGATGACCGGCGTGCTCTCCCCAACCCGTGATCGAGCCGCGAACGAGCACGTTTTGAACGTAACTTACAAACCCGTGCACGTTTGAAAGCACTACCTAATCCCTTATATTGAACATGCGAACGGAAATAAACCCGTCGCGTAACCACGGTTGCGGGGTTTCGTTCCAAGTAACGTCGAATTTGTTCAGATTTTATATTTGGACTCGTTGAATTACAAAAATAAATAAGTTATACAAAAGAGCCTCCTTCGCGTGGAAACTTTTCTTTCTTTTTATTGTGTGTTGGAATTAAAATCCGTTTTATATAAGCATGCTCGATTTGTAAATGTATTTCTATTTATGGTTGTCCTTATATAAAATTATTTCACAATGGCTCTGATTCTTTTGTTTTTCAATCAAACTTTTTATGGGCTAATAATTTGTTTAGGGAAAAAAATATTTTTTCGCAAGAAAAATCTGAGAAAACCTGTGTACATAAATATATTATGCAACGACCTTTTCCTATTTCATTTGATTTAAAAACATGTGGAATTGTAGGGCATCAAGTTACGATTCCGAAGTCGGAGCCGTAGTCACTGTAACAGCCCCGACTTCAGAGTTCTGAATAAAATTAAAATGAGGGAAAAATTATATAAATGTATCTGGAGCTTGTGTCAGTAGTTGTTAGTCACTCATCAATTAATATCATATGGAATGCTTAGCACTCCACTCCGTATCACGTTGCTCACTGGGATGTCTGACATTAGGTACCTAGGTAGATAGTCAAAATCTCACGAGTTTCTTGAATAAATTCTTCAAGCCTAGTTTAAAGATCAATGCATAACTGAGTGTAAAAATCTGTTTCGAACTGATTTTTCCAACGCCAGATAATTTTATCGGAGGAATAAATTTGAATTTTTGACAGTTCTTCCATACAAAATCTGTCAGACGTCAATTTTATTCCACGATTATGGAATGAAATATCAGCCATTAGATAAAAAAATAATGCTGTACGTTGGTAAGCGCATCACTTGAGAACGGCTAGCCAATTATTTATTTTTTTAATTTTCACAATATGTTTTATTGGAAAGGAAAATTGGAAACGTTTCCAGGACAAAAAACAAATTTGTGAAAAACTGAAATTTTTTTGTTTCCTTTTTAATTTTGACCTGTCAACCTCGGTCGGGTCAGCTCTATCCCGTATATTATAATTGCAAATAAATATAAGAAAAAATGTGCAACAAAGATTTCTTCGAACCTTATAGACAATAAATTCGTCAGTGAACCGTAAAGTATGGACAATTACCACTATTAAGAAACACAATGGTGATTCAAAAATATCATGGTACTTGTAAAGACAGATGAGATAGGATATTTACCATCCGTTTTACGGTTCTCTATCAGACAACACGGTTTTTGATTGTTTTTTTTGGTCGGTGTTTGTTTTCTATATTTGTTCAGCAAACGAATATTTGGTCTTATTCATGTTAGGGCCTTATCACACTAGCGATTTGCAAGAGAGTCCAAAGCGAGACATTGCGCAGCGAGCGCACCGCGAGTTCGTAGCGAGCGCGCGGCGAACTCACCGGGAAGACGCCGCGGACGCGCAGCGAACTCGCCGCGAATATATACGTATACGTAATTTTGTACACTCAGTTGTATCGCGCACTCGCCTGGCTTTGAACTCGCTCGCACATCGCTAATGTGATATCAGCCCTATGACATCATCACACATCGACAGAGTGAGACAGTTGCGTCATTATTCAAAGAATAGGTCTCGTGGTACCGAACGTGATGTTTATGCCGCACCCGAATTACGAAACACACTTCCAATCACAATCTAAACCATTTTGAAGGATATTGCTAACCCAATGCTTCATATGTTCGAAAAAATTGTCTGCTCAACAACGTAGATAACGCAATGAATGTTGTTGAACGGTCAAAATGAAACCCATTGCTACTGATAGTATGTCTGTGTTACGCAATTAATCCCGCAGGTACCTACTACATTAATCAGAAGGTTCAGCAATAATGATCTCGACACACCTTACACCTACCTACCAACTTCGACGATCGTACTTTTTTAAGTAGGTACCTACTTAGACTTTGACTGTAATGAAAACGGGAAGCAATGAAAAATCCATTTGCTAAACTCTACGAGTTAATGGTCGGTGTCATTAAAAATGTCGTGACATATCAATAAAACGAGTCTAGCACTGGTTTCCTTTCCTTGGACTAGGCAGGCACCTTGATTAGCTTTATTACTTGGTGGAATAATTAATGCAAATATTACTACATTTTATAACGATGCATATGGCAAACAACATAAATAAAGGTCACTAATAAGTAAAATAAATTGGTATTTGAAAAGTGAGGGTATGTTTTTATGCGAAATAACGAAATAATTAATTTTTTTTTTTTTTTTTTTCAGGATGGGAAATCATCAAATGACCCCTCCCGCTCTGGGTGGAGCAGAAGGGAGTGTCAGACTCTTACTGACTAAAACCCACCCGTGTTCCTTCCTTAGCCCTTTATGTACCAGGGCAGCGGTAACCCTTTCGGACGATCCCGCTACAGTACTGAGAGATAGGTTTAATTTTCCACGGTACCGACACCGGAAAATTAAACTGACTCTTTTTACACGCAGGAGAAATACGGTCACTGCAGCCACTGAAAACTAAAATACAGTGATAGAGTCCTTTCATAGTTTGATAAAACCTTATGAACTGATTTATCTCTGATTTTGCATCACTGTCCAATTCACAGTGATTTTTATTGAAAATAAAGATCTTATTAAGGTTGCTGCCATTGACAAGTCTGTCAAAATCATTGTGATCTTTATTCTCGTCACAACAAGGCTGCCCAATAATGTTCATGATCCCTGTTTGTAATGGAAATGGAAGAAATAAAGGACTAAGGGACGATTTTTTGATCCGTAGTTAAACTCAACCAATTGTCAAAAATAGTAGGTAACCTATGGTTAAATTTTTGCAAAATGTGTTTTTGTACAATTTTTAGTTTATCTAATGGTCACTAATGGCAATTTTTTGAAGTAATAGTTAATTATTTGACCATTAGCAATGATATTGTATCATTAAAAAAACTAAAAATCGATCAAAAAACATATTTTGTAAAAATTTAATTATTAGTTACTATTTTTGACAATTTTATTGGTTAAACATCGGCCCTAAGGCTTTCTCGACCGTGGGACATGGAAGAAAAGAAAGAAAGAATGAATGAAATGCACCGGCCCCAGCGTGGTTAAACCAGACTCGATTAATCGAATGAACCCCAAGATTCGCACTAGGTAGCCTGTAGCCTCATGTTCATGGTGCTACAGCGACCATTGCATATCAAGGAGTAGTTTATTTGGACAGGCATAGGTAATACAAACAGTAAAAAAAACCGGCCAAGTGCGAGTCGGACTCGCGCACGAATGGTTCCGTAGCATTATCTATAAAAATCACGTCTGTTGTATGCCCCCCCCTTAAATATTTATTTTATTTTGTTTTTAGTTCTGTTGTTATAGCGGCAACAGAAATACCATAATTTGTGAAAAATTCAACTGTCTAGCTATCGCGGTTCTTGGGATACAGCCTGGTGACAGACAGACAGACGGACGGACAGATAGCGAAGTCTTAGTAATAGGGTCCCGTTTTTACCCTTTGGGTACGGAACCCTAAAAAGGATGATATTGAGATGGCCTCATTCATTATATGTACATAATTATAAATCTTCCATTGCCTTACTAGTCAGTAATCACACGATAACGGCTGACACACGAGTAGGTACGCGTTTGTCGGGCGTGCATTACGCGCATATTTCTTACGGTCGAATGGACTCTAAGCATCGAACCAGCGTGAACGCCTCGTGAGAGCATCACATAACAGGGGGTAAATCTGAACAAGCCTACCATCGTACTACCTCTTTTTGTCTTCATTTCTTTGAAGAATACTATGTCTGTTCTTGTCACGCCACGTGCACGCGGCGTGGGCGCTACGTCAACGACACACCCACCGTGGCCACGCCCGATGGCTGTCACGTCTAACAATGCTACAAGCATTTTAGAAAATAAATAACTTCACTTTTAGAAAACCATATTTACAACAAAAAAAAAAAGATTTCTAACCAAAAAAAAAAAACTACAATTTCGGAAGTGTAACAACAATAATAAATAATAATAACAATAACAACAATATAATAACAACCTTTAAAGTGTCTTTGATTCTGTATTTTCGGTTTTTGTCACTGACCTCCGAAATTAGAAAGAACGAAAATAAATTTTTTGGGACACGCACAGGAAATACAAACACTAAAAAAGAGCAAATTGAAGTATTTTTTCACCTAGTAGGTTTTGTTTTTGGAATTCAGTGAATGTGTGAATGGAAGAAAGTGAAAAAAAATTTACTCCGATATTTTTTAATATAAATAATCAAATAATCTTTTGATATGTGTTCCTACACCATTTTTATGATCGGAAGTTCATACTACTATACTACGAGTATATCATGATGGATCTAACAATAGAGAGAAGAATACTACAATGCTGACACGAAGTCGGGCACGACAACTTGAAATCACACACCCAACACCTTCGGGTTCGTCGCTCAGCTCCGCCTCGCAGTTGCCGGAACCTGCTCCAGACGTGAGTCTACTGACACCGGCCGCTGCAGTTGCGTCGAGCTCGAGCGACGAATACTTTTCGCCCCCGACGACACCACCACCAGTACGTCGACGCGGAAGAGGCCGACCACCGGCCAGCTTAGGACTCCGAGGCCCACCGGCCACTGATAGGGTCCCCGCTACCGGTGGAAGTGTGCAGCGCATGAGATGAACACAAACTGTCAATGAAAATGTCATGCGCGAATACTTTCGGGCTACAGAGGCGGGAAGTAACTTGACTGCGTTCCGTGGTCGGATGCTCTCTCTGTTTCAGGTGATTGAGCCAACTGACAACGTGTCGGCGCAACCACTGTCGGATCAGGTGCGGTGCGGGTCATCCAGCGTAACCATATGCTGGATGACGTTGTACTTGATCGACTACGCTTTGAATCACGGAATAGCCATGTTGCGCCTGCTTCGTCATTGGTCGCGGTGGAACTGCAAAATTTACCCAGTTTTTCATCGCGAGTTCGCGACCCAACCGCGTTGATGAAGAGGATGATGATGAGGCTATATCCGTGAGTTCCCAGTGCAATGCAAGATTGGGGAACGCTTTGGAGGTTGCGTTCCGTGAGTACTGCTTTATTCCGCCTGGACTCAGACCACGGTTACCTCGTTTGCCCATTCACAAGAAAAACAAGGCGCTGGTGTGTGCTCTAGACTCGCAACTGTCAAATTGCTTTAACGACAGCAAAGACCTCACCGATACCCATTCAATCTTGTACTGTGCAGCTGTTGCGGCATGTCGTGTAGCTCATGTCAAATTTCCGAACAGTGACAGAGCCACACGACCAAAACCAACTGTACCAGCTTGGCAGTGCAGGATTGAGCGTCGTATCGGGGATACTAGAGCACTCATCGGCAAGCTAATCTGGTTCAGGGAGGGCAATACTCGCCCTAGAGTGATGCGCTTTGTGAGGCGGGCGTTCTCCGGGACTGATATTAGTTCTCGAGATTATTTATCCCGCGTCACAGAGCGTATCGACTTCCTGAAACAGAAGATCTGCGCAGGGGCAAACCGTATTCGCCGGTACAGGCGGAGAGTGGAGCGGTACACTCAGAATCACACATTCCAGAACGATGAAAGGTGGGTTTACAGGGATTGGGAACGATCGGTCCAAGGTGTGATTGACATACACATACCGGATGATGACGCCATGTGTTCATTCTGCCGAAACATCTGGTCGGTGCCTGTCAGTCACACCGAAGGTGATTGACTGGACTGGGAAGATCAAGCGAGCGTGCGAACTTATACCAGAAATGGGGGCACTTATCATCAGCCCCCAAGATATTGCTCGTGCAGTCCGATCGTTGCCTAACTGGAAATCTCCAGGGCCGGACGGGCTGCACAACTTTGGATGGAGTGAAGTGGTTCCAAAGGTCGCACGCCCCACTGGCATCCCAGTTCCAGTCAGCCTTAGAGTCAGGGTCGCTGCCCAATTCCTAACGACAGGAATAACCCATCTGCTCCATAAATCAGGTAGTACCGCGGATCCCAGAAAATATAGACCGATCACTTGTCTACCGACGGTCTATAAAGTCTTACATACATTTTGAGAGCTAAAATTACTAAACATATAGACACCAACTCCATCATGTCTGTCTATCAAAATGGATGTAAGAACGGGTCCCGTGGTACTAAGGAGCTAGTCCTCATTGATATGGCTATTAGCCAACAGGTTCGTCGTTCCCGAAAGGACCTGTCGACATGTTGGATAAATTATAAGAAAGCCTCTGACTCGGTGCCACATACATGGCTCATGAGGGTGCTGGATTTGTATAAAGTAGATACAACTCTGCGCACCTTCCTTCGCTATCCAGGATGTCGAAATATCTAGAGGAATAGCGAGCCGATAAGGATCGAGCGAGACATATTCCAAGGGCGACAGTTTAAGTCCGCTATGGTTCTGCTTAGCTTTGAATCCTCTAAGCACGCTGCTGGAAGATTCAGGTCTAGGCTATCGGCTGAGGAGAGGTGGTCAGGTTATATCTCACCTCCTCTACATGGATGACCTAAAACTCTTTGCCCTCAACAGTTTGCAACTGATGGAGCTACTGAAAATTACTGAAACTTTCAGTAGCGCCATCAGGATGGAATTTGGTGTGGACAAATGTGCGGTCATGCATGTAAAGCGAGGGGAGTTTGCGGAATCCGTGGTAACTCAACTCTCGGATTCCACAAACCTTGGAGCCCTCTCCGTATCCGAAGCCTATAAGTATTTGGGTATGTCGGAAGCGTTGAGCATCAATGTTACTGACATGAAGCAATCGTTGAAGGAGCGCTTCTTTGGCCGCCTGAAAAAAGTACTTAATAGTCTTTTATCAGACGGAAACAAGGTGCGTGCCTTCAACGGTTGGGTCATGGCGGTTTTGATGTACTCTTTCGGTATACTCAATTGAACTCGGACCGAACTCGACGCCCCGGATAGGAGGGTCCGTACGCTGCTGACTGCAAATCGAATGCATCACCCACGGTCATCGGTAATGAGGCTGTATATCCCGCGAAAGTGTGGAGGTCGAGGCTTTTTAAACGCTAACTCCACAATCGCGGGACATGCAGTCTCAGGGAATATTTCCTAGAAACCGATTTGGGGATGCATCGAGATGTAGTCGCGGTGGACAAGGGCCTCACCCCGCTTTCCCTGGGTAAAGAGAACTGGCGCAAACCAGTAGTGCTTGACACCAATGAACGCATGGAGGTATGGCAGAGTAAGGAGCTTCACGGACGCTTCTTCCAGGCCCTACATGGGTCTGATGACTTTCTGAAAGCGGTACTTCTGGACACGGAGGTTATCAGGAGGTTCCTCTATCTGGAGCCCTGACCACCGGTAGCTTGGACCCTGTTCTCGATACCGGTGGGCTACTATTTTTTATATTATTAAATGTTTTTATACTTTTTATATTCCAATGTTTAAAAATATAATTTATATGATTACATTGAAATAAAGGAGATAAATAATAATAATTAATAATAAACTTTTGTTCCTTTATTCCATTAAATACATACTTAATATATAAATTATAATATTTTTAAATATTAGAATATAAAAACATTTAAAATTATTAAAAAAAATAGTAGCCCACCGGTATCGGGAACAGGTCCAAGCGGTCAGGGTCAGGGCTGCAGAGAGAGGAACCTCCTCCTCCTTATTTATTTATTATTATTTTCATCAATTAACAAGTAATCTAGCAAGTGTCATAGGTACCATTTTAGAAACCACTTTTAAAGTCACTTGCCAAAATACCGCTGTATGTACATTTTTTTTTTACAGTACAGACGGTTAAAGTTGGGTGATGTAATTATCTTGAATTCAATGTTGGCCAAAGATCTAACATTTTATTTAAAACTGAGGTTGTTTTAACTTTAATCTGTTATTTACAGAAGGGTTATTCATCAGAAAAAAACCGAAGAAAAGATAATATTTGTAGGTAGTCTTGAAAGATCATCACAAGGTGTCAGATATTCCGATTTATTTTTTTATAGGTACTTATAATTTGAAAAGTACATGACCAAGATGTTTTAAAATATTTTTCTAATAACTGTCACGACTTAGCCTATCACCCGTTTCCGGCTTGACGTTGATTTCTGGAACACCCTGTATATAAACAGACGAACTGAGAAACTCCTCATTTTTTAAATAAAAAAAACCCGCTGGTGTAAGTTAAGTACTAGGTAAGTAGGTAGGTAAGTACATTATTTTTCTTTTGTCTAGCTCGTCAGGATTACGAGTGAAATAGTGCAGATTAGTGATCGCGTAACTTTAAATTTGTGTTATAATTTATAACGATAGGGTATACCCCAAAGCGCTTCTCGGGGCGGACCTATCGCCGCGTCATCGGCACAGCAGTCACGTGCGAGCAAGCGTGGCCCCGGGCGACGTCGCTGCAGCCGCGGCGCGTCCGACAGACACCCAACAAAACCTATGCAGACCATCCACACACTGCCGCACTGTACAATAATAATCCACTATACCGATATACTCCTTTAAAATACCAAACAATCTGCATTTTACACTAGAATTTGAGTTGACGCATCGGAATGTGCGCCGGCATTCCGACGCCCCCCGTCCATATTTTGACGCCGCCGCCGCGTCACATGACTGAAACAGTGAAACCGGCCGGTGTTTGGAGTACATCCGTTCTGAGTGGCCGTGCGACGCTCCGAGGGTGACGACGTTTGCCTCACGCTCCATACATGCAGTTAAATACGATAACAACAAATTATATTTACTGTAATCGTTTATCGAAAATGGATTGCGGAGATTTAACTTAAGTGCTATAGTTTTGTGATTAGTGCTGAATAAACTTACCCGTTGCGGGAATAAAATGTAAACAGAACTTGTATTTGATATTATCATCTGCAAATTTGTGATACAGTGGTTTGTTGTTTTGTTGTGATTCCAAATGAATATGGAAACAAGGCTTTATTGGGAGGAGAACGGGCATTCCGTGAAGTATGACAAGTAAGTTTATATCAGCGTTGCCAGATTTTTTTTTGGGCAAAGGGGGATTTTGAGTCCCTTTTAGTACAAAAAGCGGGATACTTTCGTCGAAAGCGGGACAAAAGAAAAAAAACGTGGTAATTAATTATCCGTTATGAGAATGCGTTCCTTACACCTATCATTGCGACAATTCTATTAACTATTAAAGATCAATTTCGCAAAACACATATTCGTTTGTATGATGCTCACGACGGCCGCACTGTAGATTTTTTTACTACTTATTATGTTATTTGAGTTTCAAATTAAGTTTATAATGATGAATTAGATGATAGATAGTCGTAGAAAATGTATTTTAATAAAAATATGTTACTTTACTATTCAAATAACAATATCTGTTTGGTTTACCCTGTAAGGCAGTTGTCTTCAGAGGAATATAATATTATATAAATAAGTAATACAAAAGGGAAAGGGTGTGATTACCGAGATGACGACTATTAAAGAAGTAGGTATGGAAGAAAAAAACATGTTGCACCGACCCCAAATAAATTGGGACAGGAAAATAATGATAAATAAGTAATTAAATACACTTACAAATAACTTATTTATTTTTCTATCCCCGAAAAGCGGGACTGGGCCTGTCCCGCGCGGGACATTTAATTTTAGGCTAAAAATCGGGGCGTTCCGCCAAAATCGGAACGTCTGGCAACGCTGGTTTTTAGGGACATTCATTGCGTTGCGCATGATTCTTCTTCATCAAAATGGCTCGATACTTGAGACGATTGTATTGTGAATTACTTGTGTTTACAGGGAGTGATATAAATACACCATTGAATGTAATTTATAGAGAAATTACGATCTGATTGTGATCAATTCTAAAAACACTCGTTTTATTCACTTAGGAACATGAACAAGTTCTGGGTGGATCTTGTCGGTACAAATTTTTATAAACTCTCATTTACAATTTACAAGGTTTTTATCAAACTAGGTAGGAGATCAGTGACTATACATTGTAGAATGTTGCTTTAATTTGATAGATTTGTTTAAAAAACTTTCTCATGGCCGACCTTGCCCCGGAAATCATTATTCATCTCGGTTAACATTTTCGCTTATTTTCGGCACATAGCTGCCTAATTTATTCCGCTTTAGAGTTTTGTTTGGACAGCTTTTTATGGGGATCAAAGTATTTTGATTAGCTTTTCATGAATTTTCTCGGCATTTGTATGTGTACCTGCTTATCTAAATTCTAGTGTGTTCCAATAATTCTGCTTACGGTGGTCATAAGCTCTAAACATTGTTACTAATGGAATGTCAGCGCTAAGTCCAAGAGTTTTGACCTTATTTTCACTTGCAAATAGGTAACTACGAGTATTATCTAGTTGATTGGGTTGGTTAGTTGGGTGGATTCGCTTTCAACGAAGTTGTTTCGGGTGTGACTCAAATATACTGACCCTTTGCGTATCGTGGACATTTTTGCAAAAAAAAACAAAAGCAACAAAAAATATTTTGTTTAATCAATATGGATACTTAGGCCATCGATAAAAAGAGTAATCTATCTATCTATCGATATCAATTTTGATGCTTAGGGCATCAATATCAATTTTCATGCTTAGGGCATCAATATCAATTTTAATGCTTAGGGCATCAATATCAATTTTGAGAGAAAAGAGATTTGGTCTAGGTACTGGTTGGTGCCTTTATGCAGTATGCTTTTAATGACTTCTTCCTTAATCGATTCTTATCATAAAATAGAGTAAGTACTCTATTTAGAAACTTAGCTCTGGCTTATCAACATTTTAGATGAGCTTTTTTTTTGTAAAAAAACTGCAAAATTGGTTTCGTATTTTTAAAGCATGCCAATATTTGACACAAAAATTATCAATAAAGTCATGTGAAGTGTCGAGCGATTTTGAACCATGTGCAGTACGGGCCCAGTGCACTAACCAAAATACAAATATTTGCCCTTAACTGGATACGAAGATTTACGAACCAGGGGATTATCAACACTTAGAGAACCCCTGGGCTGCCAATTTTAACTAAGACCCTTGCCTTTGGCTGGAAGAATAATACGGCCACCCTGACACCGTTTACGGCTTGTTCTGCTAACATAGTCTCTCGGCCCTTAAGCAAGGTGGACCGATGATCTTCGCCGGGTTATACATTATCAGTAGGAATGGCTTTCATTTTGACAGTTCAAAACATTCATTGCGTTATTTACATTGCTGAACCGACAAATGATTCGAACATTATGCAATATCTCTAAAAATGATTCAGGTTGTGATTGATAGTGTGTTACACACTTGGGGTGCTGGATGAGAGTTGCCAGGAATCGAGATGAATGGCGTGCAATTAGGGAGGCCTAAATCCAGCTGTGGACTGCTGTTGGCTAATGATGATGATGAGCACGGTCTCCTAGCTTAGAAGACCTGGCGTTAAATCAATCGAATTATTATGATGGATCAAAATCAGGAATTGACTTACGGTCACACCTATTTATAAGTATAAACTTCGAAGCGACTGACAGTCATATATTGTTGAAGAACCCAAGTTATAGCACAGTAGGACCTAACACATCGATACGGTTTAGAAAATGCGCGGGGTAATCGCGTTACCCACTATCAGTAACAATGGCTTTCATTTAGACAGTTCAACAACATCATTGCGTTTAGTACGTAGTTGAGCAGACCAATTTTTCGGACATATGAAGCAATGGTTTAGCAATATCCTTCAAATTTAGATTCAGAATGGCTATTGGCGTATTGGCTATGAAGCAAATTACGGGATTATTGTACACTGCTGACCATAACGAGACAAAAAACAGCACACCCTGCAATTATAGTAGATTATATAAGTGTTTGTTCAAATTATCCAAAACGATTACTTTTGTTACTAGGAATCCGGCTCTATACGTTTAACGTAGTTTCCACCAGACAAAATCAAAAGTCATTTATTCAAATTAGGCTGAGAATCAGCACTTTTCGAACGTCAAAATTACAAAAGACAGTCCCCCAATAACGCCCGCCCTTTACCACTTTCTAGTGCCATCGCTGGGAAGAAGAAGTGGCGCAACAAACTCCCCAGCAGCACAACTGTCTGTTCAGTTAGAAAATACTTGATACTTGATTGTATACAATACTAGGTGTTAAGTAATTAACATTATAAGGCACATAACATAAAATTAAATTATTTGCCATATGTCAGCTAGCCACGCCAATATACCAACAAATATAATAAAAACTATACGTACTCAATCTAAAAAAATTTTTAATAAAATAAAGATGTAAATAAAAACTTACTACCTAAATAAAAGCCTCCAGGCATAAAGGGCGTGACAGCTTACATATTTATGCATTGTTGGTCACATAGCTGTCCTTGAAGTCACAGATGATAAACTAGGACCATCGAAGTAAAAATTAATAAATAAGTTAATACTAATAACAATAACCTGTCAGTAAGCTAATTCTGGAGAAAGAACATGAACATTGTCTTGAGTTACTTAGGGCGACCAACTTTTCTTATCGTGTAAGTAGTCGTTGATGGAATAGTAAGCTTTTGAACAAAGGTTGGATTTTTAAGCTAATTCTGGAGAAAGAACATGAACATTGTCTTGAGTTACTTAGGGCGACCAACTATTCTTATCGTGTAAGTAGTCGTTGATGGAATAGTAAGCCTTTGAACAAAGGTTGGATTTTACTTGAGCTTTAATCGCATTAAAAGGCAAGTCTAGAAAAGAAGAGGGTATCTTGTTATAAAAGGTTATACCAAGCCCAACAAATAAGTTATGAAACTTATGAAGCCGGTGAAAGGGGGCACGTAGTTTGTCCTTATTTCTAGTGTTAACACTGAATATCACTGTTTTTAGTGTACACGTGTACATTTTGCCTAATATACAAGATGTTGGCGAAGATGAATTGTGATGCAACTGTGAGAATACCAATATCTTAAAAAAAAATCTCTTAGAGAAACTGGCACCTAGCTGGTAAATTGCTCGAACAGCTCGTTTTTGAAGGACAAATATATTTTGTATATCAGCGGCTTTGCCCCACAGCCGAATACCGTAGGACATAACGCTGTGGAAATAACTAAAATAGACTAAACGAGCTGTATTAACGTCAGTGTATTGTAGTGATTCAAACAGCGTCTCAGCATTTCAGTAAAACGAATTAGATTCGTCTTATTCCTTCGAATATTTCTACATACTTCAATTTTGAGGCCTATTTTTCAATCCTAGGACAGGTTGCTTCGACCTCTATTACATTTGCTATATACATTCTTCTTGTTTTTGCTGAATGTGTCTGCTCTTGACCTCGATCACGCCTGATGGAAAGCGATGGATGAGCTGTATGATGGAACGAGTGTGCCCTTCTTAACATTATTTATTCTCGATGGCCAGCCTTGGTTTGATCCTTTCTTCTAGCTAAATCAGCTTCTACAAAAAATCTATAGCCTTTTTCTACAGAAATCCTTCGCAGATAATTCGCGCTAAAATACAATGACCAAAAGTCGTATCAAAAAGACTCATGCATCAAAATCAAAATATTATAGTAATTATTTTCATAATTTTTACGACATTATGCGTCGGGGATTTGATTTTTGAACAGGGAATTTAATTTAAAGTAAAAAAGTGTTGATATTGTTTTATTCCCTGTACATGACGTTCCAATTCAAATGATATGATTAATATAACCTTGAATTTTGAAAGTCTCATGATCACGATTCACGTCTTTCGAAAAACATGTAAAAAAAATTATACTTTGCTGATTCTACATCAATTAAAAATAACTAGAATAAAATAGAACAGATTTTTTATTTAAACGATTATCATCTTTTTAGAGCAATAATAGCCGTTCGTGTATGACATGTCAAAGAAAATAAAGTAAGTAGGTAGGTACGTACCTAGTTTTCAGGTTATTTAGATTTTTTTGAAATCTTTGAAACCTGTATTTTGTTTATAAAAAGAACTTTTGTAGATGATAAGTGTAGTCTATAAAAAATAAAGTTTGCCTTTGATGCAGCATTGTAAGGTATTCCATACATCCCGAGCATTGTCCTTTTTTCTTTGTAACAAATGCAACTGTACCTTTATCAAGTGTTTTACTTAATTTCTTGACCTCTTGGGTCTTGACCCAGTGGCTAAATTAAATTACTGACACTGTACTTATTTTATCAAGGAATTCTGGTCAAATGCAGTAGAACTTTGATTGGCTATCATAAGGTTACAATCGTGTGATGACTTTGTTAGTAAACAATCGTAACGGCTATGGCCTAATTTCCATTTTTTTACCAAACTACCAAATTTTATGTAATTCAAATAGTCAATATAATATATTTATGTAGTGCAAATAATAGGCAGAAATATCAAGATGTTATGGAGGCATATTTTGCTTCGCTTGTCCATTTTTAACCAAGTTGTTTAGAAACGGCCAGTTATTTTTGACCAGCCATTTTTTGTAAAACCTATTTTAATTCTTGTTTCTTTGCGTAAATATTTTACAATTGTACGTTTGCTGATTGGAGAACTAAGTACGGAGTTTTTACTGCTTTGTTTACGTTTAAAACTTTGTGTCGAATGGAGCAACAGACCTTGAAGTGTGCATAACTGACGGCATTGTATTTGTATGCAATAGTCGATACATCTTATCGTGATCTGGAAAAAATATGTACCTTGGGCCTTGAAGCCTATTGGTGATAACGTGATAAGTATAACGTTACGTTTATGACACTTTGTTCCATACAGCATTCAATAACATCCTGAGTTGGTCCTTCTTCTCAACGATGAGGGATTTTTGAAGTGAAAACTTCTTTAGCGGCGTTGTGCACTTTTTTTGTGATGGGTAAAAAAATGTTAAACTCGCGTCAGGACACGTGACCTGATCGAAAATTCGTAAGACGGAGGGAGAGTAGACCGCATTCCAAAATATCAAAAATGCACAACGTTAATATTCAAGTTTTCACTTCACCTCACCCGTTTTTTACACCATTTACCTTTCAGCCTGCACTAATAAGAAATTATAAATATTTATTAAAGTTATAGCATAGGTACCTACCTTAGATGTTACTGATATTGCGATTTTGCGATATGGCCAGCTTCACGGCTTGTAAATCTGTGCCACCTGCAGCCACGTGACGTCACAGAAACTTGTTTATAATCTATTTATAGACCAGAGTTCAATGCTACAAATGTTTCAGAGCTAATCATCGATATAGTGCGTCAGATTCTGGATCGAGAATATTGCCAATTAGCCATTTGTTTTTGACAGTGCGGCGCGCGATTTTACGCACTCCGTCACTGGTCACTGCGTTCCCAAAGACGATCAAAAAAACATTCATAGGTACGAACTTATTTGCAGTAGGTTTACTACCGTACATAAATAAAATCACGTTGCAAAACGTATGAATCGAACGTTACGTAAATATTCCAATAACCATTCAATTTGCATTGGTTCAATATAGCAGCAACTGACTGAAAATGAAAATCCCCAATTGATTAATTCGACATGTGAATAGATAATGTGATTTGTGGCGAAAGCGGAACGAAAATAACACCTCGGTAACACGTGACAGGAGTGCGGGAGGCGCGGGGGTAGGGAGGGCGCGGGGTGCACGCGCCGTGGCCGCGTCCTCAACACGCCGCGCAAAACGTGACCGAGCCGACACGCACACACACACACCACATAAAACACGTAACGTTACGCACACACACACAAAAATGCTCACGTTCGTATCGCCTGACTCTATTTGTGGGTATACCCGACTGTTTTAAGATTCGATTCTTTTTTTTATATGGTTTTTCTTATGAATGGCACGTTGTTAATTCGAAGTTATGTCATAAAGGAATTATGTTTAGACTTCGGAATTCTTTACAAGTTTTTTTTAAATTATTAGGTATTTTTGTTTTGTTGCTGTAATGAAGTTGTAACCTGTTGCTGGAATTGGAATTAGGTTAAAAATAAGTTTTGTCAGGAGGTTTTTTTAAGGATTCGTGAATTGTTTCTTTGCTGTTGTGAGTATGCTGTTTGCCTTGCATGTGAAACAGTAATAATATCGTGCATAATGCGTTTTATAGACACAGGCAAGACATACCTTCGTAGATGCCGCGAGATTCAAGTAGCTGCATACATAGTAGTCTAGTCATGGAATGAATTACACATTGAACAAAGTACAATTAAATAAATTTCAGAGAATAAGTAATTTAGTACCTACCTACCTATTTAAAAAGAAAAGACAATAAGTACAGACGCCAGCTGGTTAAGCTACCCGAAACTGTCTAATTTTCCCTAACAACCTTTGTTGGCCCGGCGAATGATATTAGATCGCCACACCACCTTCGCCTTCGTCTACCTCGACGGCGATGTCCTGGCTCAGGAGTCCAGTGAGTGACGATCTTTGCCCATCTCTCCGGGCATTCGTGCGACTCCCACTTCAGCCTGGCTGTTTTTTCTCCAACATCCGCTACATGAGTCATAAAACCTACTTAAAATAACCGAAAAATCAACTTTAAATCAAATACATCTTGCTGCCTAATTGATTTTCTACTAGGGTAACCAACCGTAAGAATCCCGGGCGAATTTCCCGGAATATGCCGATACCTTGTGATTTTTTTAGATTTTTTTTTACCTACCTTAATACTTTTATTTACCTTCGTTTTATTAGATCACGCTTTGGCAATTCTACTATGCACGTTAACTGTTGCCATGAACATGGAAGAATTTAATTTTAACTTAAATGGCACCGCCATGCTAATTGTAAATGTATGAAAAGAATGATGACTCACTTCGTATTTCTATTTTTAGAAATGGCAATTTTAGTTGCCTGTTAATTTATACAAACGGTGCTAATTTGAGAATTAGGTATTTATATAAATAAATGTAATTTAATTTGCCTATAATTTATTAAAAAGGTTGTAATTCAATTGGTAACTTCCATTTTAGAACTTTCAGACGTCATATGTCTTGAAAATTGTAGACGGAAAAAAATCACAGGAACTTAAAAAAAAATTGGTTTGCCAATTTATTCATTTTAGTTTTGAATTATTTGGTGTGTCAAGGCAAAAATCAAAAGTAGGCAATTATTTTTATGTTTATTAGGTAAATCGGTACATCAATTAATTAGTACAAAACAAATGATACCTACACTCCATAAATATAATTAATTCGTACAAGATAATGTAGGTATTAATGATAAGCCACATAATCACTACAAGTGACAAGATTTGTACGAATCTGTTATTTATGTCACTATTCTGATATGTATGCAACACCCTGCTTTGCGATAACAGCGGGTACGAACGTCCATCGTTTTTTTTAGCACTTTATACCGACGTATGTAGCGAACTCGTGTTTCGGCCACACCTAACGTAAGATTATGATTAAATTATGTACCTACTAATACTTATGTGTTATAATTATAACGTCTACCTAGGCATTTGAGAGTACTACAGAGGCTATCGATTGTCTTACAGGTCTCATTATAAGGAAAACTCGATTCTAAGGGCATATTTAGCAGAGGCGTCTATTCTACCCAGATTTCCAGAAGTTTTAGATTCAATCTAGTTTTTTTATACTAGTACTTAACATGAGATAATTTTCGGCAAAACGTGGCTACTAAAGGAATGATATATTAATTTGCAAGATTATAGGTGGCTAACATAATCTATGGGTTTCAGTATATTCGGCATTTCAGCCGTGCAAATATTTACATTTTATATCTTGATTTTTTATTATAAAAAGAATAAGCAATACCAAAATAGAAAACTGTACTTATTACTAATTTATGAACTGTTTTAATTATTAACTTAAACAATAATAAAGAAGCTAACTACCCACCAAATAAAAATAATGTCTGCACACAGTGCGCACTAAGCAAGGTAGGACCATTTACTATAAATTTTACCATTACTTATTTTTATACAATTGCACATTAGCCTAGAAGCACGAAACCGTTAACTAAGCTATAAAAATAACCTATGAGCGGTTACGCAGGTATTTAACAAGTTTCTATTTTTGCACGAAACAATACATACTGAAAAGTACAGTTATGTAACCTAACCTTAGCAAAATTCTTATTTGATTTTCCTGCCCCTCGGTTTGTATTTAAAGCTTCAAATTACATAAGTTAACATAATCTCCACCCTAACTGAAATTCACAAAAATTCCATTCGTTTTCCTCATTTCAATTCATGTAGAGTTTTGACTATTCATTCAAAAACCGACAACCTTCCAAATGTTGCCATAGCTACAAACAGTTCACGGCCAGTCGGCACACCGTTATTTTACCCCTCGACTGCTCAATAACTGAATTCGGCGAGTGAATCTGAATGGTCATTATACAAGCAAGTAGTTGGCTCATTACTCACCACCAGTTCATCGCAGTACATTGCCACACGTGGACGAGACGGAGCAGGCAGCACGTGTTGTGAATAGCATTTATTTACTGTGAACGCACTTCGCAACACAGTTGCAAGTAGGGTTGCCAGCAAGAAAAGTGAAACTGTGGATTGAATTTCTGATATATTCTTGACGTAAGAACGCCTCGCCGCGTTCTAGTTTCTCCCACTCAAAGCGTGCGATTTACTATTTGTTTATTTATTTGCATAAAACATGGTATACAAAGGTGTTACATGGGTTAAGGATGAAATCATACATGTTTTGCTTAAGACTAAAGCATGCAAAATGGTTAACACAACTTATTGTACTTGGTATTATGCATATTTGAAGATATTTACAAAGCAGTCTCTTGCTAGAAGAGGTTTTTTGTACAAGATTTTAGCAAAAAAAAATATAGTAAGAATTTTGGACTAAGATGACGAATGAAGACATGAAAAAAGTAAAGTAAGCTGAGTAGGGACGTAGTTTTCAGAAAATCTAATAATCCAAGATCCACTTTACGGTACGCCGTACTTGACCGTGGTTAATAAAAAGGATTATTTAAATCAGTTATTATAATGTACCTACTTATATCACTAAAAAAGTCTGTACCTACCTCTTGAGCCCCTCTTTACCGAGAAATTCCGGAAAATACTAGACTCATGGTTACCTTAGTGAGTATTTATGTCTCAGCAAACACGTTCTACCCTTTTATCAGAGTATTTTATTATACTGTGTTTTTATGGAACGTGTACATTAAATTTATTGAAGGTTTTCCTCCCAGGGCGTGGTGTTAAGGGCTGGCGATGGTTGTGTAAGAAGTTTTTACTTTTAGTTATCCTGGGTATAAAGAAATAAGGAAAACTTCGAGTTAATTAAAGTGCACGTTGTATAAAATTGTTATTACAAACAAACCCTATTTCGAAAGTGGAAAAGTATACTTGGAAAAAACGTCATGTAATTATGTCTTTGAAACATTTGAATATTTTTATATTTCTGTGAAATTAAAAGCGGTTGCTATTGCAATAAGCTGGAAAATTAAAATAACTTCTGGGGTGTACTATTACTCCACTACCTACCGCCTTGGGAAATGTGGACGTGATTTGATAAATTAGTAAATGAATGAACGCACACGAAGCAAAAGAAATATGTAAAGGTCGTCGCAAGTGGCGTTCGGTAGCTTCTACCTACCCCCACGGGAAGAAGTCATGGGTTTATAATGTATGAATATATAAACTTGTTATAAAGATGGCGGTGTGCGGTGTGATACCCACTTGCCTGGGAAAGCGTTAAACCGTTGGTCCTGCGCCTGATCTCTCCGGTCGTGTCGGATTGCCGTTCCTTCGGACTATGAGAGTAAGGGACGTGAGAGGACGCCGAAGGCCGATCTCCGCTAAGATTGGTCGCCAAGGCCGAAATTCGGTCTGGAGGAGTTTTTTATTCATGTACAGACGCCAGCACATCAAACTACTACAATCTGTCAAATTTCTTTAATAGATTTTCAACTTTATGGCTAAAGTATTAAGGTTCAAGGTTGATTGGGAAAATTTGACAGTTTCGGGTAGCTGGACCTGCTGGCATCTGTACTTATAAAGTAATTCTTATCATCTTTTCTTACAGTAAAGTACAGACGTACCTATCAAAAAATCTAATTTCATAGTCCCACTCTATCACCTAAATAGCCTGCATCATTTTCCCCAAACCCTAATATCAATGGATGAATTGACAATAAAATTGACACATTCATTAACAGAATGGAACATTAAACACGTCAGTAATAGAAATTGTCGTAATTAGTAACATTGCCACTAGAGCTTGCAAACAATGCATTTAGTACATCACGTGTGCGGTGACGTCACTAATCTATCAGATACAGGTGCCATTATGGCGTATCTCTGTGTCAGCAGTACTTACTGTACTTATGAGAACACACATTAGGTACCTTTATTTATTATAGCCTGGTCTGCCCGGTGACTTCGTACGCGTGAAATCACCATGCATCGCATCGCATCGCCCGCGCTATTACTTCGTTTTCGCTTACCGTTCTATCTTTCTTTTTTTTTTCTCTCGGCTCCTGATGGTCATACCGTGATGTTGAATAGCCTAATAGCCTTTTTCAAGAATTAGGCTATCAAATTATTAAGAAAAGAACTTTTCAAATCCGACCGGTAGTTCCAGAGTTTACCCCCTACATACAAACAAGTTGTAACTCTTTATAATATGTAATAGGAGATACATAAATTTTTACAGTGTCCATTTAAGTTAGCTAGCGAAACTCCGAAGACGTGATGGGTACATATAGGTATCTAAACATGATAAAAGAAAAAAAAAATTGAAGGTTTTTTTTAATGGGGTCATCGACCGGAGTTAGTGTAGTTACTTGAAATATGAGTTTAAAAACTGTATTTTTGTGTTTAGATATCGATAGTTGATACCCATCACGTCTGATGAAGTTTCGCTACTAGCTAATTTGATGATCCGGTATATACTATATTGTACACCAGAAAATACATCTAACACTACAAAACATACAATGGGCGCCCTTATCGCTTTCTGCGATCTCTTCCAGCCAACCTTGGAATGGACAGTGATTGCGTGGATATAAAATGTATGGAGAAAATGTTTACATGCGTGATTTAGGAATAATGAAGGAGTCTAACTAAGAGCGGTCTCTTTTTTATATCTAAATAGCTCGAAGTAAAGTTAAAAAAACCTTAAAGTTTGAACCCCTGAGGATCTTTTTACCTTTCAATACAAACGAGGATACAAAATATATAACAAGATTTTTTATTCTCTAAAATCGATCTCATGGTGTCGTCTTTGGATATCTATGTCTGTCCTATTTATCTCTGGTTTCGTTTTCGGTATGAAGTCCCACTAAAACCAAAACTCACCTTTCTATCTCAGTAGTGAAGTCAGAAACGCCCTTTATTCGGAATGTCGAACATCCATTATGCTTTATAATTGAGTGCCGGCAGAAGTGAAAACTTGAATAATAGCCTTGTGCATTTTGGATATTTTAGAATGCGGTCTACTCTCCCTCCGTCTTACGAATTTTCGATCAGGTTACGTGATCTGACGCGAGCTCCGTCTTACGAATTTTCGAACCAGGTCACGTGTCCTGACGCGAGTTTAACATTTTTTACCCATCACAAAAAACTCCCTCCGTCTTATGAATTTTCGATCAGGTCACGTGTCCTGACGAGAGATTTACATTTTTTACCCATCACAAAAAAAGTGCACAACGCCGCTAAAGAAGTTTTCACTTCAATATAACAATTCTCCGCATTTGGAAGTTCATTTTAACCAAACACACAACAGTTTCAAATTAATAGATAAGTTATTTACAGTACGCACGACTTATTACCGTGACTTGGCTTTACTTTGACAAATATTGTAAAATACTTATATTTATATAAAAGTGATTCCTTGATTTACAAAGTTTTGGTTTTGGCTTTGGTTTTTACAAGAAACCACTGAACAACGCGGCATTCTTATATTTTATCACGATCACGGTCGAAAGCGCACTAGTTCGCGGAGACGGCCATTCGCCTAGCGCATGGTCATTTTGGCCATGCCGCGACGACACAGATACACCCCCTTGCCACTTCTCCTGTTTTTTCCATTTCTATGGTTACCGTAGTTATGCACTGAAATAACAACATACTGAAAGAAAGAAAAATAGGTTTATTTGTCACAGAAACACGTGCATACAGAAAAATAATTAATTCTTTAACAAGGAAAAATTAAAACGAAATATATCTACACTGCGATCGTCGTACATATTTTACCATTATCTATGATGGTATGGCAAAAATCTGTACAATTGTCCATTGATGCAACCCATGAGATGTCTCGTTGTGAAGGGCGTTTGGACTTCCAAGATAAGTATCTCCTGAAATCGTAAGTTAACTATGCAACAGACAGAGATGCACGTATATATTATATACAAGAGTAACACCTAACATAATATAACATAACGCCTGTAATCCCCGAAGGGTTAGGCAGAACTGTATACTTATAGTAAATCACAACAAATATTATTCTTGCTTAAAAAAATGATTGACTTTTATCATACTGATTTCTACCTGGCTTTACATCGTGATTCATTATGAATAAGATATGTTATGAAAAAAATTATTGGATTAATTAATTAATTTGACACTTGTAGGTGCTGTATTACATAATAATATGACTAATTTAAATGGTATGTAGTAAATAGATCAAGCAAACCAAGATCAAAAGCCTGGCCTATTTTTGGCCCAAAGAATCAGCATCGACATAGAACGTGGCAATGCTGCCAGCCTTTTGGGCACTTTTCCTGTTGATAGCGAATGCGGACGAATGTTTTGATGCCCTATGATTCTTTTCCCTCTTTTTTATATAAATGTACATATTATTAATATTTTTGAAAGTCTGTTACCTTATATACTATGTAAATATTAAATAATTTAATAAAGTAAAAGTATTTTTTTAAAAGAAGGAGTTATGTCTAGTTCGGATTTTGAGCAAAAGTAACAAAATACCATGCACCTAAGGCTGTCTAAAAGCATGTCAAGATTTAAAGAATAAATTACTATACTTGACACAGATATACCATCTTTACTAGTGCAAATCATTTTAATATTGTATCGGATAAGGATTTAAGAATTGATCACGACCTTATCAACGGCTGACTTAAAGTTATGAAATAACAATTTGTAATGATGGTGAAGATGACATTTAATTAACTAGGCATGAAGAATACGCACTTAGCTGCATTAAGAATCGACGATGTAAAGGAGACATTCAGTCTTCCAATAGTTCCAATGACCTAAGGAGAAACAAAAATACAGGGTGGCATCGACGCGCAAACTGAAACCATGAATTTAGCACATAATTCTAGCTAGACCCTAGCGTAGAAATTTTTAGGCAGTTATAAAAAAAAATCTACTGTTTCGTAGAAAGGTAAGATCAATAACTACGCGGTCAAGATGTAGGGAATAGCTAATTCACTAGTTTATACGGTTTTCATACCCCAGCTGAAAGTTGCTATTTTATTATTAATTTGGGTAGAATTATCCAAAAAAAAAAATTTTTATTAATTCTGTCACGTCTGGTTCAAGAAATATTTCTTTGCTTTATATACATAATTCTGGTATTAATACAAAATAAAATTCAAAATGACTAATTTTTGCCTTCTTTTTATAGTCATTTGAATCAGTTTCTCTTATAATGGACCAACAATAATCCCCTAACATGTTTTCATCCCAAAATCCTTGATGTCGTTCTTCAAAAACCTTTAAGTCTTGGTGGAAACGTTCCCCTTGTTCGTCACTCATACGTCCTAAGTTTTCAGGGAAAAAACTCAAATGCGAGTGCAGAAAATGAATCTATATTCTACAGCTTTCGCAAAACACATGAGGCACCCACTTTTTATCTTGATTTGCAACAGGAAATCCAAAATAATGAAGATATGCACTTTTTAAAGAATCTACAATGGGTCTTCTCTTTTTTGAAAATATAAACTGTCCACAAACATAACAAAAACGATCAGAACTTTGTTTACACTTTCTATTCGACATTTTCAATCAATCCGAAACAAGATAAATGAATTGTCGTTTGAAGCGAACGAATAAACAATAAACTGTCGTCACCACGTTGGGTTGTTAAAAAAAACATTTGACTGCAGGAAAAAATTGTGACGTGATAAATATTTCTGCTAACACTTTTAGGTTTAAGGAAAGTAGATTAACATATGTATATACATTTATTTCGGGGTATAAAAAAAAGTTAAATTTTCTAAACTAGTGTTATTTTCAAAATAACCGACGAAAAAATTCAACGCAGGGGTTTCAGAATGTTGTACTGAATTCATGGTAACAAGTTGCGCGTCGTCCTTGCCACCCTGTATAAGAGTGACGAATAAATCCGAATATCAACTGAAATCAGATAAATGTGAAAATGGAAAACGTGACCTTTTCAGCTTAGTCGTTATCGGTTATTAAATGTCATTTATCATGCTTAATATTAATAGTATAGATAGTAGATAAAGGGGAAGAATGATTTATAAGATGATGTGTTTTGTACGCACGACAACATCAAGTTATATATTTCCAGTATAAGCTGACTTCTCATTGCACCAAAAGCCTGTACAATGCGAGGTCAGATAAAACTGGTAATGTATATGCGATATGCGGTCATATGGTTTAGTCCTACACGGCATACAGTGAACAGTTGAACATACAAGATTTTGATCTTTATACCCAGATTAGCGTCAAGTTTTTGGATGAGATGATATCATTCATGTCAAGCTAGACGAAGTCCGAGGGGCGTTCAAATTATTCGTGGTATCAGGGTGATTTACTAATTATGTGGGTAATTTGTTGTTTGTTGTTATTAAATTCCTTACCAAACAAGGAAAAAGTTAAAAAACTATTCAAGAAGTGATGCTGGCTAGTGAGGCTGTTTACCAAGATTCTGCACCTTTGTTATCTACGGTTCAAAAGTGGACAAGTAAATTTAAAAGGGGCAGAGAGAGTATTGAAGACGACACTCGCTCGGGCGGCCCGGTTACTGCCTCTACGGAAGAAAACGTGAAATAAGTTGAGAAGCTTATACTGGAGGATGCCCGAATGAAGATCAAAATGATAGCAGAGATGACCTACCTCTCTGTTGGTTCCATACACACTATTGTTCATGGCCTTCTTCCATCAAGTATTTTCGATCGAATTGTTACTAGTGATGAAACGTGGGTTCATCATTATGACCTTGAAAGTAAATGGCACAAGAAGGGTACTGCGCCCCCTGAGAAATTCAAAGTCTTTCCGTCCGTCGGAATAATCATGGCCACATTATTTTGGGACTCAAAGGGAATTTTGCTATTGAGTACACAAAAAAAAGGTGAAATCATAAACGCAGCATCCTATGCATCCACTTTACGATATTTACAGGAAGCAATTAAAGAAAAAAGACGGGGTACACTGACCACCGGTGTGTTGCTTTTTCACGACAACGGGGTCCACACGGGGCGTGTTTCCAAGGCTGCTGTGCGAAATTGTGGTTTCGAAGAAATAACCACCCACCGGACCTAGCCCCGAGTGATTATTATTTTTTCCCTAATTTGAAAAAAGTCCTTCGTGGGAAACGATTTTCCAACGATGAAGAACTCAAGGCATGTAAATGCGCATTTTTCAGAGAAAAAGCAAAATTTTTTTACAGGGTATTGAAAAGCTAATATCGAGGTGTAATAAATGCATTGGGGTAATAGCGGATAACATTGAAAAATAAAAATGATTTTAATTTAATTTACGTGTTTTTTCATGCCGATGCTGAGAATTATTGAACGCCCCTCGTAGATACCGTTCACAAAGCGATACTCTCCTCTATTCAATTAATATAGACACCTTATAAAATAATTGGTCCTTTGGCTCTTGACGTCCATAGAATCTAGATTTTGCCAGTAATTAAAATTGACGAATTAACGAATTTCATTATTGAGAGATCTGTTAGAGGCGCGTGACTTTTTGTCAATAGGTTTGTGTAAAGAGGACCAAGAAGTACTTAAACATTGATTTTGCGAGCATAATAATTTTGTCTTGCTTGTGTGGTGCAAAAAAACGCCAAAAACACGTTCCTTGTAAACCCCTTTAATTTTTAACTTTATTTATTTTTTATTATTTGTTGTTATAGCGGTAATAGAAATACCTACACACTCTGTGAAAATTTCAACTATCTACCTTTTACGATTCATGAGATACGGCCCGCTGACAGACAGACGGACGGACAGCTGAGGCTCATATTGTCCCGTTGGCACCCTTTGGGAACGGAACCATAAAAATTAAACCTTTTTGGACATAAAATGTTTTGCCATAGCTACTTTTATAATATACTAAGCTAAAAATAGATCGATGAAGTCATTCAGACGGAATAATAATACATATGTTTACTTTAAATAAACTAGTGCACGTGTTTCGTTTGTATAATGATAAGGCAAATTTGACATGTGCCTGAACGATGTGCTTGCAGATTACAATATTGAAATATGATATATTTTAGATCCATTGTTTGTTGGTGTACTTACAATATGTGTATAGTTCGTTTTTTCATGGTATTCGCACCATAGAATTTTGTTGCAGATGATAGCACGGTTCTGATTCTGTTCGAGTTAGATACTTCATCACACATTTTTCCTTTTTAACCATAAAGAATTAAACAACATTATAACACTAAGCTGAGACTTAATATTCCGTTAAAGTGACTAGCAAAAAATTATGAGCTCAATATACTACCCTGAGGAACACCAACGATAAAGTTATATAGAAATCACTAGACTAATTACCAGTTTTCAGTATTAAATACCTTTATTTTCAGAAATCTTTAAGCCAGTCGAGAGTTTCTAAGTTTTTATACTATGCCTAATTATTTCCATTTTTTCAGGAGCAGTTTAGGCGACAGGGTGTCAAACGCTCTCGCCAGGTCTAGGAACACCCCGAGGCAAGTGCCTCACTATTACTAACTCTTTGTTTAGGTAAATTTTTCGTCGTCTTCTTTAGTTAATTGGTTATTAACACTTATTATTTAATTTACGTTTTATCAGGATGTTTCATGGATCCATATTTTCGGTATCCTTGTTTCTAAACATAAGTTAGTTTTGCTTTGTGTTTTTGTGGCAGTATGATAGAATTTAATATTTCAGGTTTGGTTGTAATTTTTAATGATTTTCGGGAAGAGAGTGCAACACGTTATCAAAGACTATTTTAGGATAAATATGACAAGATACACAAAACGGTCATAAATAAATAGATCACTTGCCCAATCCACGTCATCATGAGAGTCAAGTATTAGAAGGAGCAACTAAGAATCTAACTAAGCAAAAATATTACTAGGGCATTTAAACCATGACCTTTGCTACATCCGAGTAAGGGCAATAAAAAACGTGATCGCAAGGTTATACATAAAATCCCGCACATGAATTTATAACTGTTCCAGAAAGACTTAGCAATGTTAGCTAGAACACATTTTCATGCACGCTCTGTTATGCATTCTCTTCGGAGACCTGCCGTCGTATCTGTAAAGGTATTCTTATCATTGCCTCCCGTTGATTCAATTTTATGATGTATTGTTAGAGATATAAAGTTTGATTTCCTAGTGGCGCGTAACGTAGTTTGGTTATCGTCTGCGTTACGTCACGAAGGCGGTTAGTCTGTTCTGTAGTCAGCGCAATGCTCCTCGCGGGGCACAACGTGACCGGCTGGCACACGTGTCCGGCCATGCTGTGCGCCGTACACCTACGGATTATTAATAACCGTCCGATCCGATATTTAGATGTAAGAACATTGTTCTACATTTCCTTTATCAAAAGTATCTTGAATATATACTTCCTTAAAAGTAAAACATTTGTATGGGTTTACATATAGGAAAATTCCGCGTCGTTTATATTTTGCTGTGCAGTGATTTTTAATTTAGTGTTTTGCATCGACGTTGTTTTTATTATTTTCAACGTAACGACTTTACGGACATAACTTACTCATAACTATTGTCACCTACAATAGTTATGAGTAAGTCATTATCATTATCATATCGATTTTCGCTTTTAAGTACTTTCGTCCAATTCAATACAGTCTTCATTATGTATTACAATACCATCGTCAATCATAATCATATACCTAACTTCTTTTAGCTTTGTATCTAGGCATATTCATATAGTTTGTAATCTAATCGATACCTAAATAATATAGTAGCTACGATTTACGTGCCATTCGTTCATTTCACACATCACGTTTGCACCCACGCGGCGACTTAATACCATATACATTGTAGGCCAAACACTCATTTTCGGATACTGTGTACCTTTTAATTGGTATATTGTAGGCCAAACACTCATTTTCGGATACTGTGTACCATTTAATTGGTATCGTATGTGTACCAAACTATACCGAATGCGTTTCAGTGTGTCAATTAATTAGTGCAAGCAAATCTAAAAAATCGATTTCAAGACTTGTGCCTCGTCCACGTGCGTCTATTTCAGTGTCACGGATTTTCCGTAAAGGTCAAACTATGCAAACAAATTCACGTAAGTGATAAGTAAGATAGACAGCTTGCAAGATGCTTTGTTATAGAAGATAGATTGATGTAAACCCGAACCTCCTGAAATGGTTGAGCAAGTGGGTAATGCTGTTTTAGCACCAAACGAAACAGATAATGACAATTTTCGAATAGAAGGAGGATTTATTCAGGCCATGCAAAGGAAAACTGGGGCCAGCAGCAAATCAGTTTTAAAAAGTACCAGCATTATCCACCTGATACTCGTACGTAATTATAAGTAACTAGCATTGGTTCTCATAAATATTAAAACAAACATCCGTATAGATCATAGATAGATGCAAACGTAGATAACAGAAGGTGACGTACCTAGGCAATCGACGAAGGTTAGAACAACCGTGACCTAGCCCAAGACTCACTTGAGGCACGTGGTCACTCGCGTGCCGACGTTATGTTATATACATCATTCTAACGACGTATAACGTAGGACAAACTTTAGTGTGACTAGACCTAGAGAGTATGTTTCTTCTAATTTTCATTATAACAAAGATAATAAGAGGATTTGTGTAAGAACCAGAGTTTTCCGCACAACAAAAACATGAGGCAATTGGATTTAAAACTAAATACTTTCCTGTGTGTGTGTTAGGGCCCGTGTATGTTGAATTAAAATTCACATGGCTTCCAAGAAAATTTAACTTTACCTAGAAAGTAAATCAATGAGAGTGAAATTAAAACTTTGAGCTAATCATAATATCATCTACATATATGTTTTTTAAGAAGAATACCTTACAAAATCGCAAGGACTAATTAACTTATTACAGTCTGTAAAGGTAAATACAAGGAGTGGGGTGTATCGGAGTCGGATACCTTAACGCAGTTCTCCTCAAGCTAGGTGAGACCTTGTTGTCAAGGATGCGAATCTAAGGGCCAATGAACTTGTTATCAAAGACGAAGTGGAAAAGATAAAGCATGAAAGCCGATTTACAGTCGAGTAAATTGTGAGACAGAAAAAGAAAATCGGCCTTGTAGAAATAATGTGGTTTAAAAAGTTCTGAAAAACGTTGAGCAAGGATAGAAATGAGTTAGTTCTTCATCAATAATAGATTGATAAACAAATATTGTAATAGTAATTTTGACTCTGCAAAAAATATACGATAATACAACATAATTTTTAGCGTATATTTAAGTGGGCTTAGCATTCTTATCAACATTTCGCAACAAATTCTACGTTCACGATAGTCGAAACGTGCGCGTATCTTTTGAGAGATGTTTAATTTTAGAAATAGAGAGTTATAGAAACCTTAAAATATATACCCTACGTAACCTTTAAACCAGTCTTGCAATCACTATCCTGCTTTTAGTTCGTTCTTCCAAACTCAACTCAGTTAAAAACCTATTTTAAGAACAAGGAAAATTCCAAAATAATCCTGACTTGAAAGTATTATGGTGGTGAAATTTTACCAAATTAAACCAGAATTTCCGCGAAACCACATAAGTGATGAAGGGGATCTTTTTATTCTATTGTGTTCTTGGTTATGAACGAGATTAATTATAAAGAACAAATTGCCGTCTATAAAAACAAACTTCAGTCTGTTAATTTAGATTGGGGTCCTCATGTTTTTCCTCGGTTATATCACCATCACCAACTCGTTTTTTACGAACGTGTTATTTATTTATAACTCCTACTTAAAGAGGAAAAAAGAACTTTGTTTATATATGTTTTGTTGCTTCCGTGTTCTTTGTTTCTTTTCCCAAATTCTTTTATCCTTTCCCTGTTTTTAAAATTTTCCTTACAGTAAGGAAATATCCTTTATTACCAGTAGCTCCATGTAGCTAGTTCCACATGGAACTATTGCAAACCTAAAAAAATGAATACTTTGTACCATTAGTTCCATATGTAAGGAAAATTTTACGGATTTTTCCAGTTTCCTCCAAGGCTTTTTTTTTGTTATTGTGATCGACCTTCTACCCGTTCGACAACAGTTCTTATCGCTTAATCATCATAATCCACAGCCCGACTTAACGCACTGCTGGGGTATAAGTCTCTCTTTGCTTGTGCCAATCAATCCACACACCTTTGTGCCAGCGTCAACCAGGTTTTAAAGCTTTTAGTCTGACTAATCTAGGTTATGCTCCAATCATTTCTAGAGGCATCCTTCTACCTCGTCCCAATAGGGTCCTTACGGACTAGCATTGGTCCTTTTTCGAGTCATGTATTGGCCCATTTGTGTACTTTTTTAGCGGAAATCCCTGCATCGGTACCATTATATTAGTTACTTTTACGGTCGTTTATCGATATCAAGGTTTGTTACAAGGGCGCTAAATCCGCTTTATTAGGATTACCTGCATTTCTTTATGTGATTATCATGATTAACGATTTATTTGCGAGTTCATTTATTGCGAGGTATCCTATATCTTTTCACTTTATAAGTCAAATGATGTGTGATCAGATTACTTGGACATGCTTATCCACTTTTCATTGAATTTCTTCATTATGTCATCGTTATATCCGTAAACCCTGTTTCTTTATCTGTTCCGATTTGGAAATGGCTGAAATTGTAACTGATTACGAAGTGGGGTTGATACTGATACTGATTTCATATTGGATCACTTGAAAGTTAAAACAGGTCGTTTCGAGTACCTGCTGAAGTCCACTTAGCACAATCTGTACCTACTTACTCGCTCCTCAGGATCAATTTTTTTTCCATTTGCTAAAAGGTGGTCCGAGATGAAAAAAATCCATTTATATGCTACGAGTGAGAATCAATTTTCACAAATGGATTTTTTTAATCTCGGAACACATTTTTTTTTAATGAAATGGTCCATTTCTTAAACTGTTAAGAAATGGTCCTTTTCGTAAAAAAATATTATGTTTGCAATCTAGAATGTTTTCACTCTACTAACAAACTTGAATTTACTTGGTAATAGAAAACATCAGTCACATTGGCTGAATTAGTCGTGTTGTGTTTTAACGATTATACTGTCCTTTATTTGTCATTCCCAATCCCACGTTAAAATATATATGTATAAAATAACGTGAAATTTAAATCTAACGCCTGTTGGTTGTTGCGTAATCCTATTTTTTTTCTTATTCGCTCGATTCTGTCACGTTTATCGAGTCACGTGCTTCGCGTCGCGTATCATAAATAAGAGGTGAATGAACTTTCAGTTTGCCTGGCACCACGCTTGTCTAGACAAGACAAAGGTGTTTTCTTCAGTGCCATTCTGTAACCACCGTGAAAACTTAGGTGAAGTGAGCGTAGAGTGAGCTGTCATTCCAAATAATGCTAGGGATTGACACTACTGACAACTCACATCAAGCTCACTTCACTTGAGTTTTCACGGTGAGATTTTTACAGAATCTACCGGCTGTTTGGCGTCGAAGCCCAAAGGCCTGGTTTCTGGTCTACAACAAAGGTAACCAAACAACGGGAAATCAAAAAAAAGGTTTTTTTTTTACAGTTTTTTTTAGTCACGTTTTATTCTATCACTCATTCTCAAATAAAAGTCAATTAAAATATTTTGGAAATTAAAAAACCTTCTAGTAGCACAAGTTAGAATGTTAGCATAATCTTCAGAGAACCCTGAATGTTTTAAAATGGATATTGGTATTCAGCTACAGGTGATTTCCCTAATGGGTCACGGATTTTTTTCTCTTTCGAAACTTTTCAAGTCTATTAGAATATATTTATTTAAAGAAAAAAAAAAAGAAGAAAAATATTTATTTGCGACAAGAACAGGAAATACAGACGATGAAAAGAAAGAAAGGATCATTTAAAACCAACAAAATTAACATTAATAACAACAAAAAAAAAAGACCTGTGCGAGGCCAAAAAGGCTGTTATCTCAGCATAATGCTGCGATATTTAAAAAAAAATACCGCAGCGCTGATCTGATTCTCTGAAGGGGCCCGCGGCTACGATGCCACGTTACGGACACCTACGGAGTACGGACATCTATGAAGAGAAAGATTTATTTAAAAAAATTGCATTTTGACAGGTGTCATGGAGTAAGTTTAATAAAACTTTAAACGCATGATCACTGTTGTACAGTGTTATGTGGGTTTTGTATTGTATCGAGCTAAAACTTGCAATAAGGCTAATTAATGTATTCATAGCACACGTGGATTTAATATCAACCATGGGCCACGTGTAAGACACTCGTGAATTTATTATTAAAGGATTTCTTCTATCTATCTAAGGATTCTTGTTGGAGTCGTTGACAAATATTTCTATGTTTATGAATAATTCATTAGATTACATACAACGACGACAATATTCTCTTTGTGGGTTCTTCCTACTAGTAAATGACGATTTGAAAGAACTAAGTATAACGAAAAATATTTTCTTAAACAATAATAATAAAAACATATCAAATAAAAAGCAATTAAGCATTGCATCAGCAATAAAAATAATAAAAATGTTATAAAAACTAGTTTTTCGCCCTTTGGTATAACGTATGCCAGAACATCAAGCTACTACAATCAGTCAAATTTCTTTACTAGATTTTCAACTTTATCGCTACAGCATTAGGTTCAAGGTTGATTCGGAAAATTTGACAGTTTCGAGTAGTTTGACGTGCTGGCTGTACTTCCAAAAGGAATAATTTCCATTTGTTTCTAGACTTGTTATTCTGTAGCGCACTACGTCACCTCACGCGACCGCGACAATGCAATCTATGACTCAAGCAATAAGATTTCATATTCATTACAATGCAAACTGCGAATGCGCCCGTTTAGTTCTGCTTACGTAACCACACGTGACTGACTGACTTCACGTTCGCAAACTGCCATATGACGTAAATATGCATGTCAGCGATATTTGCACTCTAAAACTTAAAGCAATGAGTTCAATTTTAAATGGGCTTTATTTATGTATGACATATTCCGATTTTGTTCCATTTGACTTTATACTTTGGGAATTGGGATCTCGTATGTATTTGTTTTTAACTCGGGCAAAGATAGGTACCAAAATAAATGACATTCACGATAATCAAATCTATAATTACAGACTGATGCTTATAATAAGTGGTCCAAGGTCATCCTCAACACTCATAATATTATTCTTAAACTTTTAGCAGTTTCCGCAATTCGTCAGTTGCAATAAAACAATTGAATACATTTTTTCCGCAAAAATAATTTAGCTAAAGATTCACTTATAGGGAGGATTTTTAATGACCAGAATATTTTCTTTAAAAATCCACTCTGCATAATAAAACCTAAAATCCCCAAAGATATAAATTAAAAAAAAAAACGGGTTGCACTCCGGGAGTGCCGGCAGAAGTGAAAACATGAATATTAATGTTGTGCATTTTTGATATTTTGGAATGCTGTCTAGTCTTCCTCCGTCTTACGAATTTTCGATCAGGTCACGTGTCCTGACGCGAGCTCCGTCTTACGAAATTTCGATCAGGTCACGGGTCCTGACCCGAGCTCCGTCTTACGAATTTTCGATCAGGTCACGTGTCCTGACGCGAGTTTAACATTTTTTACCCATCACAAAAAAGTGCACAACGCCGCTAAAGAAGTTTTCACTTCAAAAATCATCCCTGTATTCATCAAAACTCCCTTCTGTAGATTTCACTGGTGGGTGACCATTTGTCGCTTGTATAGTTGTATGACAGCCAATATTAAATTGGCACTTCACTTTCTCCGTAAATAACTTGCCACACCCCTCTGACTGAATCACAAGGAATTGTGCGTTATAAAGTACATATTTTAGTACCTGCATACCGTGTTATTTTAAGGTGTGCATAGTTAAAATACATATGAGCAGTTAATAAAAATCACTCCAGCGCTTGCGACCAAAAGCGCTAAGTAGGTACTGCTCTCGAGTAGGGCAGTGTTATGTTGGAGTTTTCCATCTCGAATTTCTCAATAGCATCCCTGAGTTTGAACGTGTGCCTGGTGCAAAAGGGTCGCTCCCTGTTGGCGAAATGTGGATGTACAATCACGAGCAATAGTATGTATACACTCGACTTTATTCAAAAGAGATTTACTCCTTTATTTTTTAATGACATTGTATGTTGTTGCGAACATAACATTTTCGAACCCATAGGTTTATGTAATGTGTCGTATTTCAACGTTGCATTCGTTATTTCACGATAAAATCGCATATAAAAGTTGCCAAGTGTTGACATATTGGTGCTCGTGACTGTACTTAGTACCTAGGTATGGGACTATAGGTACACCCCTGGCTTACCCTTCGGGGAATACAGGTTTGATGTTATGTTTATTTTTTATTAAAAATAACTAGTTTCCAATTGCGATTAATCGCTGGATCGACATTCTCCAATCCCATCGCATGCGCAAACCCGTCGTCCGGCACGTGAACGTGCGCCGCAGCACGTGACTGATGACGTCATGGCGCTGCAATTGCAACGATTATAATGATTGAACGAAAATGGAGCATTGAACTAGTGATACGTTTTGTAATTGTAACTCACGCTACTCACGGCAACCTCGATTCTAATCGATGTGTTTTGTATTATCGAATAATATTTTGCTCAAAAGATATAGGGGGGGTGACCATGACGTCTGTAGTTTTGAAGATTTCATGGTGATAAGTTTCTCACTTTAAAAAAAGATTTTTCCAGTAGATAAATTATTTAATTAAAAATTTTAATTTTATCTGTTTAATAAGTGGATGCAGATTTTTTCAGTTATTTTATAAACCAAAAACCTTTAAATACTTAATTCTAAGTTACTTACGTAAGTAAAAAAATTAGGACAGTTTTGATTTTGAACAGTTATTTTATAAACCAACAAACATTTTGACTACTTAATTGTAAGTTATGTAAAAAAAAACTACGAAAATTTTGATTTTGAAATAGATTTTACTTAAGCTGTTCCTAACTAACTAAAATAGCCACATCTATTTATTTTGAAAATTATCATTCATTACGTAGTAGCTATATAAATAAATAAAATAAACAACCCTTAGAATTCTCGTTAAAAAATATACAACAACAAAAAAAAAAAAAATAACTTAAACCTAACCTAACTTTCTAAATTACCTAACTACAATTTCTTAAATTCTATAAAGTAGGTAGGTAGTAGGTTATAGTAGATATGTATATGTACTTTAAAAAAACCCAATGCTCAACATCATGTATTATGAATTTATGACACTTTGTAGACAATCCTACTGATGACACGTTCAAAAGAGCGTCACTCAACTATTCGAAATCAAGGCGTATGTGTCTTCTCGTCTCGTATACTGTATTATATGTCTACGTTATACATAGGTATGTATGTGAGCGCGTCGGTGAAACACGTGCCTCTGCCAGAGTGACCATGACGCTTATGTAAACGGGACAATCTGTTTTTATTTTGAATGAGAATATATAAAAGTACTTTGTCCCATTGGCAATTCTCGTAATTTTAAGAACGTTCACAGTCTGATCTGTCTCAATCTGTCAAAAATGCCTCTAATTTCCCTATTATATTTCTACTAGTTTTCGACATTAATTTATTTGTCGCCGAGATGAGACTGCGACTAGATTTTGAACGTTTTAAATTACGAGAATTGGCCTTCTGATTTAATGTAAATATTTTACAAATTGCATGGTCTCTCTCGGTTTATGATTTACGTATGTATTGTATGTAAGAAGAACGACGAAACACGTGGCCGACACTCGGGTTATAAGACAGCTGAAGTAAAGGAAAATGTGTTTGTATTTGTTGCTTTTATAAAATACGTTCCATTTAAATGGCATAACAAAAGGCAACACAATAGGCTATTTTCCTAAAAAAATCTAATTAGTCCGTCAGTTAGATTATCAAAAAATATTGAACCCGTATTTTTTCTTTTGTCAATTATATAAAAACGATGAAGATATCGCCCGTTAAAGTTCCGCGTGACGTCACTTGCTTGCGACATTTTTGCAAGCAAGTGAAGTCACGACCCCCCACTGCCAAATTTTGACGCGCTTTATCTTTGTAATTTTTTGTTTGATTGACAAAAGAAAAATACATATCCATTATTTTTCGATAATCTAACTGATGGACTAAATATAATAATATTTTTTTTACCCAGGCAACTACCCTATTAAAGAGAAGAGATACCTCTTTAATTGTTTTGCCTATTATTATAATATTTTTTATTTAGTTTCACACATGCCATGGCAAGCCTAGCCAGCTAGAGAAAATCCAAGAGCTAAATAAACCGTTTAAGAATATATTTAGTGGTCAAAGTCTTATTTTTTTAAATTATTACTACTCGATAACATTTTTACGATTTTCTAGATTAGAGAATACTACTGTTTGTTTATGAAAAATTCAAACAAAAATTACGACGTGTGTTAAGTTCGTAAACTTTAAACAAATTCTCTAATTGGAATATTATCAAGTTCTAGTAGATAGTAGATGAAACATGGTTCATCCTTTCGCAAGTATCGTGTGGGAGGCGGCCTAGACACGTGCTTAAGATTCAGTGACCATGACGCCTCACGCGATCGTACCAGCTAGAGAGGTATGCGTCGAAGTTATGCGGTACCAGCGTGTTTGTTGATTTTACTTAAACGCTTTTTTTAGTTTTTGTCAAAACGTTTTTGATTCGTGAGTTTTGATTGTTGAATGCAGGGAAAAGAATAGTACGTCTTGTTAAAATTACATTTCAAACTTAATCGTTGTCCCTTTATACAACATTCTCTTTATTAATAGAAAATAAAAGCAATTTACAAAAACGTAAATACAAAGATTTTGCACATAGTTTACGTGTACATATTTAACTCACTCATATTTAAATCACTTATTATTAATCAACTTCTTGCAAATGTGGACGATTTTCATACCTACTTTTCGGCAGCTATCGCGTAAGATAGTATATAAATTAACTAAAACGTGATGTCAATGTTCTCACACGTGAGTTTCTTGGCAATCATCAAAAACACATTTTTAAGCAGTGTTTTTTAGTTTTGAAATTCGTGATTGAATCAAGTTTATTTATTTTTTTACTTTTTTCTACTTAAGAATCTTTTATTTTTGCTGCAACGTCAATAAATACATTGAACATTACAGTATGGAGCTCCAATATGAAGTCTTTACTTTGTATTTCAACAGCAGCCAATTAATTGTTACGACTTGTTTTTTATTTTCAACGACACAATAATTAGATCGACTTCGAGACTATCCCGCAGTATTCCTGTCGCATGTCCATCCTACCAACACAAAGCACATTTTAGCACATCATTATCGCGTTTTGTGCGTAGTTGACGGACGTGTTATCAGCGTTTCAACTTCAACCGTTTTAACGATCTTGGACTGTCCCTTATTTCTTGCACTTATATCGAACCTACACGCACATGTAGTGTCTCGCCGTGTCGCTCCACTGTGTCAGTAGTGAGAGTGGTCATGTACTCACCTGTCGCGTTTAGTAAATAATTGTGATGAATATTTTGTTGATGCCGTATTCGAGGCCCGACGTACGTGTGCCCGACCATCTGCCAGGATTGCTGGCGTAAGTGTTTGTCTTTTTAATTGTAGTGTGACAAGTTAACTGTGGCAAAGGTATTCGTGTTTGTACTGTTTCAAGTTGAACAGGAAAGAGGTGGTATTTTATCGATTAATTGACTCAAGTTGACATTGAATTTGGATGTAGTGTTAGATGTAAAGTATTGGTTTTAAGTGTGTTTTTGAGTTTATCTTTCAGACATGCTAAAGAGTTTTTGATAGAGTGTTATTTGTCTTTGCCACTTTACTTGTCCTGCAGGCTGTTATTGTGAACTATAAATTGAAATCATGCTCATTGTGCTTAAATTGGGTACTTATATACATTTTTTTACAAGAGAAAGTAAACTGCTGGTTAAAATTCTATTAAATGCATTGGTTGAACAATCATACGCCATACCAACAAATAATATTTTGTATACTTACAACATCTGACTATAAATAAACATACCTAGGTTGGTGGAAAATATAGACGGTTGAAGGTGGCACTTTTAAATGTTTAATAGAATATTATGCCTTCACGTGGCTTTTATAAATGATGAAGAGATAACTACCTATAATACAACATATCTAGTATCTAGACTAGATTAGTGCATGTGATTCACGTGTTATACAAGAAAAGAGTAGGTGTAGATAGGTAAAGTAAGCTCAGCGCATCGAAAAAATATTTAATATTGTAAGAAAATCCTATAAAAACGTTCTCCCATATATATAGTAAACCTTGCTGTGTGTGTGTGCTGGTCACCGATTGTAAATGCAATATGACTCTTGCTTCCTTCCTTCTACCTACAGGATGTTTGGAAACGGATTGAGTGGAAGCTTGCTGAAACAATAATTAGAATGTAGTAAAGAGGAAAAGGCATATTGTTTCAGTATTATCGCAGTCTGCAGCCGAACATTGCCCCCTCCCAAATAGGATAATAACTAGAGACAACAACCGCTAGAAAAGAGCCATGGATATAGTAGACCTTCAGGAGCGGTTTAGTCTGTTGATCGTTCCTCATAAAACATTTGACACTTAAGTACTTCCGACATGAGACGGTACGATGGAAGGAGTCACTTTCAAAGCACGAAGGAATCCAATAATGTTCTACAAGTTATTGTTTTTTTAAAAAGTTTTTAATACAATGTTAGTTGAATTCTATCTGATAAAGTTAACTTAATATCCACACATAATTAACATTAAACACAATGAATTGTCAAAAAACCTTATATAAAGATAGACAGAAAATGTCTACCTTATACCAGCTGTGGAATAATATTGTGCATAATAATTGTGAATAATAAGTTGAAACTAAAAACATATATAGCTTACATCCAGCAACATAGTTTTACAACTTATATGTTCTTACGATATTCTTGCGAACTGTTAAATGTAATATGAATACCTACTTGATTTATGCAACAGGATTATTAAAATATAACATATGAAGCAAATTAGAAAACTTTTCTTAGAAATAACTAAAGCTATTTTACAATAAAAGAAACGATAATTAATACCACATTCCATGCAGGAATTTTCACATATTAAACTATAATTAAAAAAAAAAAAAAAATATACTTACGTAAAAAACTCTAACAGCGATTTAGTTCCATAACAAATAAAAATAAACCGGCATTTAATTTTTTTACAAAATTTGTCCTATATTTTAAATCAAAATGTTGGGGTCTCTAGTGCAACCTCAAAATTGCCATAGAAAAATATATAAATATATATATTAGCAGATTTTATTACAAATTATAAATAGATTACAGACTAATGACTACCGTCATAATTATTTCATTGAAGCAAGTACTACAGGCCTTTCACAGTTATTTTACCTCTGACAGCTGCAACCCAACAGCAACCTTATTACAACAACAATAAAAATCACTGTGATTTTGACAGACTTGACAGTTACATCAACCCAATAGCAACTTTATTGCGACGAGATTAAAGATCACTGTTATATTGACAGTGATGCAAAATCAGAGGTACAATGACTGTGAATGGACGAATATTACCAAGTATTAATGCCATCGTGATTCCAGTCCGAAAAAGGGATGGTGCAGTCATGTACTGAATCATTTTGAAGGATATTCCTAATTCATTGCTTCTAACTACGAAAAAAATTGTCTGCATAACAACATAAACAACGCAATGAATATTGTTGAATTACGGTCAAAATGAAAGCCATAGCTATGTTATCCCGTTGTCATGGCCGCTGTACTGTATTTAATCAGCCCTACGCAAAACAAAACACTCTCAATTTCTATCTTGTTTTTTAACAAGACGTGCGGTGTAGGTATGTGGAGCCGCGTATTCTAAAAATACCTCGGCACGTGCAGAGTGCCCCACGTCACGTTATAAATTTCACGTGCTCGAGTGCGTATACATATATATACATAGTTATATACATAGGTATTGCTTATCTGTCAGAGCATCGTGTGACCATATTATCGTTGTTTACATATAAGTTATAAAAATAAGTTTTAGGATGCGTGGAACTGGAGAATATTGTTCTTGTTCGTGGCTTGTAGTGTAGGGCCCTTGATGTTCCTTATTTGTCATGTACGGTACAATGGCTTGCCTAATTGATGGACACTTGTGGTTCTCTAGTGGCGTGGCATGGAATTCCAGTTCAGTGTCCATATTTAAATAAAAGCACTAGTCTATGCTTTTATTTATATGTACTTATAAAGATATAAACTAGATCCTTATAATATACCGACCTACCAAAAATAATCTTTTAAATTTTCCAATTGTTTATGCATTCTAGTTGTGTGTCAAAATGACTGAATGGCTATTATTTGATAAACTTCTATAAAAAGTAGTATTATACACAATAACGGATGATCATAGACAACCATCACCCGCCCATTTGTCAACGTATTGTGCCTACTCACAACCATCACCCTTTTCAGTGTATATGCCTACACGTCTGATAGGTACATAGTTTCTAAAATAAAATCAAGTTCCACATTATACATATAATACAGTAGCGACCTGCAACATAATATTATTATCTGTTCCTATTTCCTCTCACGGAGCGCATATAGCAGGTTCCGCAAAACTTTTCTCAATATCTCGATAACCAATATTACTATCCACGTTGTCCGAGTATGCTTGAGATTCAATTTACAAGGATTATTCTCAAGGTCGTTCTGGACGAAGTATAAATGATGATAATAGAATGGATCAAATTTAATATGCATTGTCTGTGGATTTCCCAGTGCGTTTCGAACGGGAAGCAAACAACATGAAAGCTGCTCATTTGAATAGTAAGACCAAATGTCCTGTGGGACTTTGGTCCAGATTGGCTTTGGAAGCCAGGACTACCGCGGTACCTGCATGGAAAAGCCACGGAAGTTTTTTTTTTTCTTCAAGTTTGCTATTGTCAGACTTTCCGATTTTCTACTGCATCCCTCACGTTCACTAAAATCACAGAAAAACACATACTTAACAAAAAAACAGGCTAATAAAAACTACTTTAAAGTTCGGTTTCGGAGTTCGGCTGCCTACGCTACGCCACGATGCATCGATGACCTTGCCAATATAGTTGGTCAGCGCTTAGACAAAGAATAAGATTAGATCACACTTTTAGGTCTTCCGTTCATTACCTACTTTATTCGTTTTGCAATGGAATCTAAATCAGTTTAGCTCCTACATGTTCAGCCCAAAGATAGTTTTAATGTTTCACGCATTCGCATTCAATGCATCTGAGTCTAGCTAGAGATCTAGTAGCTAATCTAGATTGGTGTCATAAAAAAAAACAAATCTCTAGAACCTTTTGTTTTGTAATATAGCAAGCAAGATTATGCAACGCAATAATGCAATTGAATGACATTTTCAAATTACAGTCGCTTTAATTTAGTCAACTCATCAAGCTGTTACATCAATGTTCAATCTTATACCACGTAATATCTACACAAAGAGCTATACCCATTCAGCTACATTCACAATTACACATTCATTGAAAAACCAACTCAATGAATCAATTTTTCCTTTTTCCGAATTAACCCCAAAAATAGCCCCTGAACATCAAAATAGCCAGGTGTAACTTTAACAATTACCTACTTTACATCACCACCCCCCTTTTTTTTTTTTTTTTTTTTTTTTTTCTGGGTGGGAAATCATCAAATGACTCCTCCCGCTCTGGGCGGAGCAGAAGGGAGTGTCAGACTTTTACTGACTAAAACCCACCCGTGTTCCTTCAGTTGCCTGTGCCAGGGGCCACGGTATCTCTTTCGAACAACCCGCAGCCCCGGCGGCATCGGCCCTAGCGGACCCCGTCAGTTCGTGCTGACAGCTCTTTGAGGCGCGCGTGGAACACAACGCGCCGTCGACCCGGGCCTGGTCCTTACCGGGCGGCGAGCTGCCCATAGCTCGCCGCCCGCAAGCCCGCGCCTACGGTGGCCGGGAGTCGGCTGTTGACTCCCGTCCAGGGCGTCTCCTGCGGCGGCTAGGAGCGCGAGGGTGCAGCGATTGCCTCTCCCTCGCACGCTCCGCCTCCTCCTTCGCGAGCATAACTGCTTCGCAGAAGGAGGTGACGGCCTCCCATTCACTCTCGCTCCGGACCATGGCCTGTATGAGGGCCGGACGCGAGAGGTCGCCGCCGCCGATCGCCGCCAAGAGGACACGGCGGGGTCCCGCCCAAGCCGGGCAGACCTCCACCGTATGCTCCACCGTGTCCTCCGGGCGATCCCCACAGTGGTGACACCCTGGCGTTTCCTCCCGCTTTATCCTGAACAGGAACCTCCCGAAACAACCGTGTCCGGTGAGGACCTGCGTCAGGCGGAAGGTGAGGGCGCCGTGGCGCCTCTCTAGCCACTCCTCAAAGAGGGGACTTATCGCCGCAATTGTGGCGTGCCCAGCGCTGGGTTGCGACAATCGCACTCTCCATGCCGCTATGAGATCCCGCCGGAGCTCTGTCCGCTGTGCCGTGATTTCTCGCGGCAGCGGAGCAACGCCCCGGCGTTTTGCCTCCTCTCGCCACTCCCATATGTGGGCGAGGACTTTGGCCTCCAGATCCCATGGCGGCAATCCGGCAAGGAGGCTCGCCGCCTCAGCGGAGACCGTGCGGTATCCTCGAATGAGCCGGACAGCCATGACCCTTTGGGACGCGATCAACCGGCGGGCTGGTCGCCGCCTCAAAGATCGCGCCCATATCGGTGCCCCGTAAAGGGCCATGGCCCGCACGACCCCCGCATAGAGCCTCCGGCAGGAGGCGTTTGGTCCCCCTAGATTGGGAAGGAGCCGCCTCAAGGCAGCCCCGGCCCGCTCCAGTCTGGGAGCCAAACGTCGGAAGTGCTCCACGAAATTCCACCGGCTGTCGAGGACGAGTCCCAGGTACTTCATCGTCAGCTCGACGCCGATGTGAACCCCTCCCGCCGTTATTTGTGAACCCGACGGTGGCGCGTCCCGAGGACCATGAAAACACATGGCCTCAGATTTGTGCAATGCCACCTCGAGTCCCAATTGCCGGATCCTCTCGACAATTGTCGCAACCCCGCGTGTCGCTGCTTCGGCCGCCGCCTGGTGCGACCTCCCCTGCGCCAGGACCAGCGTGTCGTCAGCGTAGCAAACTACGCTGACGCCATCAGGGAGGTCGGCGCGCAGCACCCAGTCGTATCCGATATCCCACAGATGCGGCCCTAGGACCGATCCCTGTGGGACACCGCACGACATCTCTCGCCGGTTCCACTCTCCCCGGTGACCGGGGTAGATGACGGCCCTGTCCGTCAAATAGGCCTCGGCAATGCGACGGAGGTAGGTCGGCATCCGGTGATACCCGAGTGCCTCCCTGATGCAACTCCAGGGCAGGGTATTGAAGGCATTGGCGATGTCTAGAGACACCGCCAAGACGACCCCACCCCGGGCCACAGCATCCCCCGTCGTGAGGGCTCGCACGCGCATGATGGCATCTACCGTAGAGCGCCCCCTGCGGAAACCAAACTGGCTCTCCGCCAAATCCGGCCCCACCCGCACCAGCTGCCCGGCAAGGCGGTCTGCAATTACTCTTTCAAAGAGCTTGCCCACCTCGTCGAGCAGCACGATGGGCCGGTAAGCGGACGGAGAGTCCGCAGGGCGCCCCGGCTTCTTGATGAGGACCAGTTTCCCCGTCTTCCAACGAAGTGGGAACCGGCCCCTCTCCAAGCATGCGCTTAGTAGCCCCCTTAGTCGAGGCCCGAGAGCCTCCACCCCCCTTCCTTCCTTTTGTAAAAAAAGTTCTCCGTCTCGAGAAAGAAACCCATTTGCCACAGCCTGTCAGAAATAAACAATTAAACAAACTCAAGTTGAACCGAGCTCGACTCTGTGAGTGCACGACGCGACGGCCTTGAGTCGATGCGTTTTGTAGGTCGAACACGTGACAACATGTACCTACCTTGTTTAAGTATTTTTTTCATCATAGCAAGCACTGTTGTGATCTCGTTTCAGAGTATGTAGGTATGCAGTAAAATCTTGTGATGTTACCAAACATTTGTCGTCAGAGTTAAGTAATATAAATCCTGTGGTTGAAGGTTTACGGAAAACGCGCTTTTATGTTTTGTGGGAACTTTGGGAGAAAACTCTTAAATTGAAAGCAGACAACAATGTCGGCTAACATTTTAATCCCACACGGGTCCAGTCAGAGTTTCAGGGCGTTTCGTCCGCACGTGGTACTATGGAAAGACGTGCTTGGGAAGGTAACCCCATGCCCAGACAGACCGACAAAAAACGTTGCCAGTTGCCATCCCACGGTCCCGCAGCTGTAAAGTTACCAATGGTATCAATTCATTAGAATGACCATAACAGCATGTCGTGTACTTCTCTCATCAAATCTCATCTCTTCATTCTTAGCACAATATTTAATCATTTCGAAATTTGAAAAGTACGCTCAAAATTTTGGACATTTGCAAAAAAGTACAGACAATTTTTTTATTTTATTTATTCAGAAATCATAAGTAGGTAGGTACCTAACTTTTTTTTAAAAATTAAAACAGCGCTTTATTGAAAAGTCCAAAAACCAAATCTGGACGGATGGTACTGAGCACAACTCAGCTCAACTTTCCGACTTTTATTTATTATTATTTTTAGCCATTACTGTCCCACTGCTGGGCAAAGGCCTCCCTACTCTTCTTCCACCTCTCTCTGTCCGACTTTTAAGGTCGCCTAATTTTTGATGTTATTGACCCCGCTGTCGTTAACAAATAATTTACAACAAAATATTGTTGTAAATTATTTGTTATCGAAAGGTACCTACACTACTTATGAGGTTTTTATTTTTGAAGGCGCAGTGGTCCTTTATAAGATTTCTACGTCCTAAGTGCCACGCGGGTTAGATTTTTTGAATTCTCTAATTTGTCTACGACTAATGAGTCATAATGAGTCGTTGAAATGGCAGTAATCGTAGAAAAATAAAGGAATTTTGTTCTTTTAAAAAAAATTGTTTATGGTCAGTAGGTACGCTAGGACCAATGCCCACGACATAGCTAGCGACCTACCTATATCAAAACTTATCAACTTCTAATGAAATAATTGTTCGTATAAAGAATCAATTGTTTCCAATAGTTCTCAATGACCTTGCGACCACGTTTCGTGATCACATGTCGCCAGAGACGGCCTTGAGCTTGTATAATCTGTTAACTTTTAATATTTACCTACTTTGATCCTGGCACTCCACAGCCAAAATAACTTCGTACTCGCCTGGCAGCCAGCATTATAGTCATGTTGTAGAAAAACGTGCGATTTTATTTAAGTATGTTTAAAAATAAAATACGAAAATCAGACGAATGCGAATGACTGTATATTTAATTTATGTTATTTAAATGAGAGTTTTATTTAGGAATAATTAAAATTATAAAATAAACTCTAGAATAAGTCTGAATCTAAGATTTGCGTCAAACTATAAAACGCTCCTAGTGTCAAAGTTTTAAAAATGTTGGTAACACAATTTCGAGATACTCGCAGAATGTGTTTACGTAACATGTCATCTAGAATGAGCGAGTCAATGTCCTCCAAGGGAGATGTTGAGTCAATCGTCTAAAAATCTTATAAAAAATATCAACAGAGAGTAAAAAGTTAATCCAGTCACTCCACGTAAAATACTGCCGATCTATTCTATCAAAATCTCACCGTGAAAACTTAGGTGAAGTGAGCTTAGAGTGAGCTGTCAATAGTGTCAATCCCTAGCATTAGTTGGAATGACAGCTCACTCCACGCTCACTTCACTTAAGTTTTCACGGTGAGATAGTTACAGAATCGCACTGCTGGTATTCAGCAGCATCCGGTTAGACTGGACGCCGACCCCCAAAATAGTTGGAAAAGGGCTAGGCAGATGATGATGACTATCAACAGATATGCTAACCTTCCTGTTTTCTTTGTTACAGCTATAATTCCAACGACGGCTTCGGCCGCGTTGGTGGCGAGCAGCTCAACTTTACGGCCCCCTCTGAGGACGAGGCCGAATACCCGTCAGGCGCCTACTTGAAAAAGGGGAAGGTCTCGAGGGCAAGTCATACTGAATATGCCCGATTTTTATACTTTTTTGACGTGAATGGCAGACCCCGTTTTGATGTTTATGTTACAAGAGTGTCAGTTTCCAAATGCATGCAATGTTAGTGATGGATGCTTCCGTGTTATTTAGAAAAAATAAAATAATATATGGATATATATTTTATAAAAAATATTGTTTTGTTACCAAATAATAACCCCCGAATTGAAAGGCGAGTTACTATCTTACTATTATACCGAGGGATCATCCACAAACTACTTATTCAAATCTTATTTTTCTCTCGGAAAAATAGTAAATATTTAATACAGAAGTTGATGTGATGGTCTAAAAATATTATTAGGAAACGGCTATAAAAAAAATGTGTTTCAATAGAATTATTCTTAAAATTTACTTTAAAAGTTAATCAAATCTTCAAAATACCATCACAACAGCTTACAAAACTCAGTACCAAAAATCTAACCGTCTTATTACTCCTATTACCTATAGCAAGATCCGATGTCGCACAGAATAATAGAGAAGCGTCGTCGAGACCGAATGAATAACTGTCTAGCAGACCTCTCGCGGCTCATACCGCCCGAGTACCTGAAGAAAGGCCGCGGCAGAGTGGAGAAGACAGAAATCATCGAGATGGCAATACGCCACCTCAAGTACCTGCAGGAACGCGCTAACGGTTCGTACGGAAAGCGCGCTTATTTGGTAAAATCGTTAGTTATAATTGGAAAACAACGGAGGAAGGTACTTTTGGATTAAGCTCCAACCCGTCAGATCTTTGATTCTGTTCTGTGAATAATGAAAAAAGTAGTATACAATATTTTTTATCTAATGGCCAAATTCTACCCATGAAGGAAATAAGGTTGGCTGTTTTCGGCGTTGTGCTACTACTATTTTCAAATATTTGACGTCATAGATATGAATTATTTGATCTAATTGGTTGGAGTGTTTGAAATTTAATACAAATTGTATGCGGGCTTGTTTTTGCGAAACTCTGTTACTGCAGTAACTGTGTCAATTAAGCTGGCAAATAAATAAATATTTCAACAAGAAATGTCGCATATTCAAGCCCAAATGGATTATTTTCATTTTTCAATTATTTCTAACATAGTCTTGTATTTACTAAGGCACATGTTTAAGATAAAGATATGATTTCATAAGCCAAAGAAAAATATTTAAAAAAGGGAGTCTAAAAAATTCCTTTTTTCTTCTAAGATGGAGAGTCCCGGCGTGGCTTAGTGAATACAAGGCTTATTTATATTTCAGTGATAAATAATAAATGAGTATTTAAATCATTTGTTATTTTGCCCACACCCAATGTTTTTAGTTTTTGTACAGTACTTATAGAAAGTCTGAAAAGTAAAATTAAAATTCTCAAGTTCTGTAGTTCTGGTATATCCAGTGTTTTAAAATCAATCTTGCTAGGAAACGATTACCTGTTAGGTCTCCGGTAAAACTTCTAGTGACATGGTTTTCTTCAGAAGCTTTCAAATGTTTTAAGATTGATGTCTGAATACAAGGAAAATAAAGCAACCTAAAGACAAAGTTTGCTTTAAAATAGGTTACATTCGTATTCCCGCATAATCTCTGAATGTTTAAAGTTGTAACATTTGTTTAACAAGAGCTATTTGTAAGCCTGATCTTACAAAAATACAGATACATAAAGACAACATCTGTTTTGTAACCTATATTATAAAATAAACATTTAAACAATTTGAGAAAAAAATATCATATAAGTAGGGCATCAACGGTAAAATAATCATTCTTTGTTTATGAAATAAAATAAAAGTAATTTTCAGTCAATCTGGTATTAAATATAACATAATTAATAAAAACTATTAATAATAATACAAGCTATAATTTATATTGGTCAATCATTTTGCATCCAGTACCTAAAAAACATATTTTTCATTGTAAATAACATTGTCGTGCTAGTGCCAGCAAAATTTTTGAAATGATAAAGTTTAATAAGTGACGCTTTGATAAAGAATTTACGTTCTCTTTTATTATCGTCATCCTATTCTAAATAATGGCTAGGTATATCATTAGTAATTCAACATATCATTACTTGATCAATTATTAATCATTGAAAGCAAATTATGTACAAAAATCAAACAAAAAGGTAAAATAAAGCCACTGTAGTGTTTTAGAAAGTTGAATGAACTCTTCTGTAAACAGATTTTTTGTTGTATAATTGATGCCCGGTAATTTCCATCCAATTTTCAAACTACATTCATATATTAACTGTCCTTTACACTATCGCACATAAACCATATTTATTTTACAAATGAATTGCAATAAAAAGTGTAACAAAATAAAAATATTACTTAGTTCCTTTAATAAAACAATTTTTATTGCAAAAATAATATTAACGTAACAAAAGAAACAAATATGTATTCATCAAAACATTTCACATGGTTTATGGTCGAGCCTCCACCAAGCACAAATCCCACAAACATTTCAACACAGCGACATCCTTCACACATCCAACTTTATCAAAACCTCATTTTAAAAAACCTCACCTAAAAACACCATTTATCATCAAAGGTTTACAAAAAAATTAAACACGCTCATAATACCACTGAAGAACGCTAATGTTGTTGGGAGTTCCCGCCGGAAGATGTTCCATCTTCGCGTGGGGTTCTGTTGTAGCTGCTGACCGGGGCATGGGCGAGGAGCACTTCAGAGCCGGCTATCAGGACGCGGTGGCCGAGGTCATGCGTTTCCTGATCGAGGTGCACGGCTACGGGCCTGGAGACGGCTTGTGCGTGCAACTAGCTGCTCATATGCAGAGGCACTGCGAGGCTGTTGCTAAAGGTATATTGATTTTTTTTTATTTTACCTATTTTTTACTACAAATATTAAAATTAATGGAATTGAGCAGTGGTATACTTTGATATTTCTCCAGTGAATCTAAGGCGGCTTTATAAAATAATGGCGTTTCATTTCTAATTGAATTTCCAGTAAGACATTATCTACATATATATACTCATGTTGTTTGTCAGGTTGTTGAGCTTCCCAAGATAGGGTTGAGCTGTTGAGCAAACGATAGCTGACACATGCGTGGGGCGTTTTGTTACTTTCCTCAAACGGCCGGTAATGTCCTTTACTGAACAAGTAACTTCGTTCAATGTTAAGTCTTTACTCGTCCCACCACCGGAGTTGAGAGTTATCGAAGTTTATTCTTTAGAGTTTTGACCTATGGTGTGGAGGATTATTCTTGACGCTTGTGGTTTAGCACGTAGACGAATATTGTACAGAACAATGCCTATAAACCTCTTCCTTACTTTTCCAGGCGAGCCCCTCCCTCGTGAAAAGCCTCGGTCCCACCCTGGCTCATCCTCCGAAACAGCGAGTTCCTCCAGCAGTTCCCAGGGCTACACGATGAAGCAGGGTGTCATCGCGCAGGCGCCGCTACCCGCGCCGCCCACCTTCGCGCCCGACACTTACGAGGAGCGCCCTCAACAACATCCATACTCTATGGAATGTGATAGAGGTAATAATGATGACGAAATAAATAATAATAAATAAAAAATTCTAACAAGCTTAATGCAGACAAAAGTGATAGCGGTTGCTGTCAACGAGCCAAACAATGGATTTGATCACATCTCCAGGTGCAGGTAAAATTGTTTTGTAACCAGTCTGGTATAAAATTCAATAGCGGAAGCAGAGGCATCGTCGTGTAGATAATCGTCTAGACGCGCCGACGGGGGTAATGATCGAGGCAATCTAATGTTTTGTATCGCAGTGGTGTTGATAAAGCACAAATATTTATATTTTTGGTTTTATTACCTTAGTTTCAAGAACTATTGCCATCAGGCGGACGCCGCGCAGACTCAGACAGGTGCGTTTGATAAATCGACAGATGAAAATCTTCATTTTACAATCTGATGTGTTTACAGTACGACGACATCGAGTACTAAGACGAATTGCAAGTAAGAATAGCTACGACTGAGTTCGCGACAGAATAGATAATTTGCAGAATTATCGCAATTTGTGACTCAAGAGTTCGGTGACATTTGTCACAGTGAATCTTATCTCAAATGCTAATGTTTCTGTAATTTGTTTCCAGTATCAGTAGCGCAGACGCCAATGGCCGGCGAAGGAGAAGGCCAATCGGAGGCAGAGCCCCTGCCCATGGATGGGCGACGCAAAAGAGAGCCCACACTGCGAGCAGTGAGGAAGCCTGATCATACCGAAGACTACCTGCATTCCTACAAGTTCAAGAACTCCATTGAAAGGCGATTTTCCAGATCACAAGACACGGAGGTAACTAAATACACTTTTTAGTCCGGTCACGTCGGGGTCACCAGTATAAGATCGTACGGAATAGTAATACGGAAAGTATAGGAACAATATGAGGAACAGGGTGTAAAGTTCACTCATCCTAATAGAAAAAGGAGAATCCTCCGACCAGGCGGGTGTTGTGTCTGGCGGGCAACTGCTCGACGATTGATGTCGGGATGTTCTATGTATGCTAGTTGCGCGATAAACTCTGCTTGCGTGATGCAGGATTTTGTGTGACGTCAGTATGACGCATAGTTCGCATGTGGCGTTGTAGATACCTACCGCTACATTTTGATGACAAGTCCATTTGATTTTCTACCTGAATTTAGGATAAACTCAAATTACAATCTAGGAAAATCTAGTCAGCCGAGAGGGAAAGAGTTAAACAGGTGACATTCTTTGTGTTATTTGTCATTCGGAAGTAATTTTCTCCTTGAGCAGAGGTCAACAAATGTCTTTAAATCATAAAATGTGTTCAAGTCGTGTAGGTAGGAATGACGTAAATAGGAATTAGGATATAGAAATAGTGAGTATGTCACGACCACATGATGGTGGGTCTCTTGGCATCGGTCGAATGACATTGACAGAGGGGCGCTGTTGGTAAACATTTGTGCAAAATTGTTTTGTGAAATCTATTGAAAAAACAAGATGGCAGCGTTAGTTCCAATTTTGGCCACGCGCCAGAAGAACCTTGTAGCGCTATGCGTCCGCGGACCCTAGGCAGTAAATCTTGCTTGGAGTAGCTGCTAACAGACTAGTCACCAAACCAAACCACAGCGTGAGCTATGTTACAAAATAGGTTATGGTAACACGACATGAATCAGCCCTTTACCACCTCCAAAACCACTATCAAAAGGGATTTTGTCATACAAAACCACGTTTAGTAGACTTATGATCTCTTTGTGCTATGCAGACTGGAGAACTCTGCTGCCCATCCTCTTTACGAATTTCCTCTGTCAAGACGAATAGAACCGCAAATCATGGTTCAAGATAATTTGAGTAATGTTACAAAAATTACAATCACATTTACCCAAGTACGTATTTCCGTACGCAAAATATGCGCCTGGACGTGGAGTTGCGGACAATAGTCCGTCATACTACTACTTCCTAAATATGTAGGTCACGCACGTAGTTGTGTACAAGAAATCCGTTACCAAAGAATCTAGATTAAGCACTAAAGATAAGAAAATATTTGGACGAGTCATGGTTCGTATCTGTAACAGCTTTGTCCCCAAATATTCCTAGTCACTGATACTTGTAAGTTATAACCAACGGTACGACGACCGTTATTTGGCACATTGAATTTTGCAAAAAAAAGTTTGACTCTGCCTTTTTCCAAATCCGGCTGTACCAACCTTGTGGTTATCCTATAATAAGATGATTAGATAATCCCCATCCAGGCTGCCGACATGTTGGCCCGCACGGCTCACGCACACGGGAAGGTGTATTCGCACAAGCGCCGCCGTGCCACCAAGCCTGCGCCTTCTACCTCCACCTCCAACTCCGGATCCACCGAAGATGCCAGGGACACCTCGCCACAGGTACGTTTTTACTTTTTCAGATAACCATCACGGAACATCGCTGCAAATATATATATTTCATAGCTTCTACAACTAACCTGCTCATATTTCTAAACAAGTCTGTAATCTGTTTGTAGGACACTTCAAGCGAATCGCCTCATCATCATCACTATGACAAGCCACCTCCTCCTACGCAGTATGTCCCTGTTTTCGCGTTGAATGCTCTCGGTAAGTTAATCAAGTGATTTACTATAAGTCGATGCATGGCTTTCCCAAAAGATCACACAGTACCTATAACAGTAGACATTGACCCTATTTAGTAACCTTTATCTTCACTTTTTGCAGGAAAATATTATGTTCCGCTAAGTGTCGACTATGCATGCCTTCAAAGGCACCTTGGCCCCTACGATGTGCTAGACGCAAGAGCTATTCACCTAGCTGCGCCATTGCATCCTGTGACGATTCACGTCAACTTTCAGCCATGTCTCAACTACCACGTCAAGAGGGAACCAAACGAGCGAGACCAATGGCGGGCTGTATAAGTCAATAGACACGTATCCAGTGCTTGATAATGAGCTGAGGTCGCTATTATTGCTACAATAATGGCGCCAACATTTGAACGTGACAGCTAATATTATTACTAAAATATTTTATGGAGGGCATGGAGGCACTAATTAATAATTCATTTTGGAAAGGATAGATTACTCCATAAATTAATGCCGGGAGCCTGAATATAGCGAAGCTATATTTCAAATATCTAAACAACGCCTCTGACGCCGCAATAAACGGCCCAAACAGAAGATCTAAATATCGTATATTTTTGTAATGAAAAAAAAACAGCTGAATATTTTTGAGATGTCTCAACTTTTACCTAAACAAACGAAAAAAGACTGCTCATGGTCTTAGGCCTCGGTCAAGAAGTCAGCGATTGCGGGGCGGGGGCGGCGGCAGCGCGGCAACGCAGACCCGATCTCGAAGCCAGCGGGTAGATTGCGCGGCGATAGAGCGGACCACAGGATAGTCCGGTTAAGTAGTCACGACCTCAGGTCAACTACGAAATGCCATATACAAAAACAACAGTGCCACTACCCGCGCCGCCGCTGCCGCCCCGCGCCCGCCGACTTCGTGTCGGTAGCCTAAGAGAGTTCAGGAGCAGCAAATTGATAATAATGAAGATTAGATACTACATATCTATCAAGAAAAAAAAACAGCAAAGAAATCCTTGAAAATTTTTCTCGTATCGGAAAAGTTAGTTCAGCTGTTATAAAATATTTATTTGAACCTAAAACTTGCATAATCTTCAGCTGTTCTAGTCAAATGTGAGTCAAAGAGTAATGTGAAACGTTGCAAATGTAAATGCTTGTATCATACCATACCTAATCGACGAGTTTCGTTAAAAAAAAAAATATTCAGTGGCATACTAATGAAAAGGCCATTATTAGTTTTAAGTATTTTAGCTTTGAACACGTTATGCCCATAATTTTGACGGCGGCATACTATGAAACATTTTATTTTAAAGACTACCGATGGTGTGGACAATGTTTTCAGTGTTCTTAGTTACGGCTGTGATAAGTAGAGTAGTCCAAGATATTAACTGACCGCTGTGGTGCATTATTAACAGAACACGGAGGATGGTTCGACATTTGATACTTGCTATATTAGTACAACAGTACAATATAAAATTAAATAAATAAGTGTCAGCAAGTTAGAAAATCATTCTAGCTTTTATTTTGTGTATGAATGTGTTTAATATTGTGCTGCTATAGTATCAACTGGAGAAACAACCTTATACCAACTGATGATAAATCCCCTCAGAATTCAGACGTTACTACATAATATGAAAAATTATTTTAAGCTGATTCAAGGCCAAACTAAATTATATTTTTTAAGAAATCTTTTCCCACCAAAATTCCAAGCCCTAATATGCGCTTTATTCATATGAATACGGAATTGGCATATGGGGAGCTGCTGATTAATGTTTCGTGTTTTATTTTAAATTTTTGTTGGAGGTAGTGGTTGAAGTAAAATTAAGGTGTGGTGTTCACTCGTGGACAAGATAAAGACTGAGGTTTTTATTTAGCGGTAAAGTTTTGTTTCCATGATTGTTTCAACATTGGATTTTCACTCACAATATTAGGTATATATGTACCGCAGGTTAGAGTTCAATGTGCAAAGTGAAATTTTTTACGTAAAGTTAATTTTAGATACCATTTAAAAATAGTCTGTTAAATGTTTAAGTACTTTATATTTTCTAAATACATGTTTAAGAAATAAATGTTAAATATTTTATGGAGTCGCGTGTTTTATTTTATCACAGGAATAAAGGAAAGGCGCTACATTCAAACGAAGATTTTATGTAATTAATTATCATAACATCTTTTATTCTCTAGTATTATTTTAAATTTTACATGCTTAGTTCAAACATTGAGAAGAAATAATAATATTTAACATCTGGATAATATACAGCTTTTCTATTTACGATCCACTTAGCGTTAAAAAATTATATTAATATATATATATTGCAAAATATTCCATTGTTACATCGAATACCTTACATAAAAAAACATATCCGACGGGGGAGCGGGGACAAGCCGAAGGTGGGTGCGATCACAAGGAGTCGGAAGTACCAATCAACTAGCTTCATAATATGGCAAACGATAGAGAGTGCGCTTTTTGTTCACCATAACAAAATATAGGCTTCACTTAACATTAACTAATATAATATATACAGACGCTCCTCTACGGGTTTATATAATTAAGAAATTTTTATCACAAAGATTTTAATCTAATATACTACAGAAACATTAAAATGTTGGATTGCGTTTTGTTGTTGTATAAATTCATATATACATTTGCTGGGCTGCCATAATGCGAGTTTCAAATCTACAACTATTTCAAATCCTACGTAAAGGTACTATTTTATTTACTAATAACGTTGAGAGGAAGTAAACTAGTTGGAAGTATTGTTTTCTATAAAAATGCACATCAAAACGCATTCCAACAGAAAGATAGTAAGCAATTAATTTACAGTTTATTAAAACCAGATTGAAATATTTACATAATCTATTTGACACGAGCCCGACACTGTCGTTCTAGTCGGCCTGCGAGCATTGTGAACATTTCATACTAATCTACATTTGATTCAATAGAAAAAATCATAAAAAAATCTTCCTATAGTTCTTTTTATACAATACAAAAATAATAAAATCATGGATTAAATAAAGCTGTTAAAATATATTTTTCTGTGTGTTAATAACTATGTGTATTTGCCTTGAAGGCGTATTATTGCAACGTATTTGACTATAATCTAAGTTTTAAAGATTATGCGAAGAACACTTAAGTAGTAGCTCAGTGAAGACCCGAACTTGCGGGTAAGCGAAGCTTAATGAACACAGAAACTTTTTAAACGACTGCACGAAATAGGAAATCAAGACATTATAGAACAAGTTAATTGAGACGACTCTTCGATATGTACTTATTAGCCACACGGCTCACTGGGATTCAATTAAGGATAATGATTTTATCTTTGAAAAATAAGACTTCTCATTAAAAGTACATTAAGTTGATAATCACCGAGACTGTAATTGACACGTAATATGCAGCGAATGTTGCCAGAACATCACATTTACAGACCGCAAAAAGCACACAATCTAATTATAAAAGGGTTCCAAATAAAACACCAATTTTCTGGAACCCATGTTAGAAAATTTGAGCAATAATTTGGATGAAACGTCAGACACTGGGCATTCACTATAAACGTAGTTTAACTACATAGATTTACTCTAAATTGCAACAATATCCAATTGATTTACCTAAAAATTGGGCATATTCCACCAATAATAAAGACACCGATCGAATAGTTACCCACTAGCAAAATATCGGCGCCTTTTATTTAACAGAAAAGCACTAAAATTTATTTAAGGAACTTTAAAAATATGTTCCATAACGAAAGCATTATTGCATAGAAGCTAATTATTGCGATCAAAGACACAGACAAGATCATGGAAGAAGAAATAATACACTAAAGCGCTTCGTTGGACACTAGCGCCGATTACCTTGTTCACAAACTAAACTAAATTTAAGTTCAGTGCATCTTTTTCTTTCCTAGTTTAGTCCTACAGGCCTAAACTAATATTTTATCTTCTGTCCTGTTCTTAATGAAATGGAAAGAAAAAGATGCACTGAACCTAAATTTAGTTAGTTTGTGAACAACGGAATCGGCGCCATTAACTACAAATATAAAACGCAACATTCGTTTGATACTCGCCGAGTACAAAACACTAGAAATATATTATTTTGTATTGAATTAAGGCTACATAATCTGTAATAGCGATTTAAGGCAACCATCGCACTGCGAATATTAGACAGCAACGTCGGAGATGGCACTCCGCCGCTTTTCAGTGCCAATGTCGCTTATCAGTAGAGCTGTAAACTAAAACTAGAATCCCTACAGAAGCATACCTAAACATAACAAACAGAATATTTTGCAAGTGCCTGCACATAGCTTCCTTAGATCACTGGGTGCTTCAGTGATAAACACTATTTTAGCCCGGGGTTATTCACAACATCGATTCGTTGTTATTATAGAAGTATTTACAGTCGGCAGTATATTAACAATTGCAAAAATTAGTACATAACATTCAACTTTGTTACTGTAATTATAAGCAACTTTAATTACATAATGAAATGGCAGAATGTTATAATACAACTTCACATTGAACTCTGCAGTTTAGTTCTTACAAAATAATGTAAGGAGCTGTAAAGCTCTAAAGTACAGAGTTTAAACATCTTTATTTTACAACTTTACACTTGTTAACATTATGCTGAGTAAACAATGTGTTACAGAGCAAAATAACAATCAACTCAAGAATCGACATCTGAACAGTCAACGACCACGTCGCTACTCAATGCCAATTGCCTCCTGCCCACAATGTACACAGTACATATCTCAATAAGACCTACAGACGTTGATTTGTAACACATTGCAATAGGGATAAAAAGATAACTCATAAACAAATAACACAAAATACTAACAAGTAATTAGTGCTTAATTAGAATCTGTTTTCATTATTTGTTGTGTCAAACCGAACAGGTATTTATTAGTACTAATGTGATTGCAATTCATATCAGTCAATATTCACGACCTCGTCAATCCAATTTGGATGCTAAAGCCACGCTAAACTAAATCTTCACCTACGACACCACTTTGCAACTCTGCAATATAAAACAATTTATATTTTTATTATGAACAAAGTTCACATATTATAATAATTGAAACATAACCAATAAATATTCACTTTCGAACTCTGTAGAGTACAACTGCAGAGTGGTGTCGTGGACAGTTTCAGTTCACTATTACCCAGCTGCCTTAACATTCGTCCTTGTGATGATGGATCAAAGAAAAAATCTTTGCACAGTACGCTCCACTTAAATTATAACACAGATTTAACCTCTAGAAATGGCTAATGCGACAATTCGTATATGTATTGAAACGACTCTAAAGTACACGTGAAACCTCTAACACTAACAAGAGACCTAGAACTAGGACGAGCCCTCGGACCCCCTATGTATGCTAGAAAAAACAAATAATAAAAACAACTATAATTTACTTAAACATTATGCGTACAAAAATCCTAGTCATCGTTCCCTAAACGCACTATCGAATTAATCGATAATAAATAAATATATCAATAAGATACATAAACATTGTACATATATAAAAATCTTTCATACCATTATACATATATACTTTACCGAGTAGGTTCCCTATATTATATTATCTTAACTCTCCTATATACAATATGTACAAAGGGAAAATAAAAACAATTTGTACTTGCAGAAAAACCGTGGAAAATAAAACGTAGAAGTGAAACGGAAATATACAATATGCGCGCATCGCATCTAACGTACACTCATAGAAAAGTTCCTTTATGCTAGTTATTATATAATACAGGCGACGGGTGATCCGTCTGAGATTTACAAAAATAATGTGTTATTGTGTGCCAGGCCACAGCCGACTACCTGTCGCCCCGCTTCGCACCGCCCGCGCCATCTGCCGGACAAAGCATACCAGCGTTTAGAAATGACAACACTATACTCGTATATAACAGTTTATTCAACATGCCAGCATAATATCTCTATGTATTATGTACAAAATAAATATAAATGTAGCGGTTTCATAATTTCTATATATTAAACAGTAACATACCATACAAGACCCTAAGTTTAACTACTACTATGATTACACAAACCAAATACTTTCTCTACAAGCAAGATCCTTGTTTAAAATACGTAGCAAGATTTGGCCATCACCTTAATCTAATGATACTATTGATTACAATGATTGAATTCATACACCCCTTCTTCCCCACTTCAACCCTTTCACTCCTGTTTTATACCCATAAGCTGTACTATATATATTATTATTCCATTGGTTATCAACAGGGTGTCCCATTTGCTCCAAGGTTTTTATATTTTGTCCCCAAGGGTCTTCATGACAGTTGGATGGGGCAGGAGTTGGTCCCAAATGGCCCATATGGGTTGGTCTGTCATGTCCCACTGGGGCTTCAAGTACGTGTTGGGTCATGCTGCCGGCACCATGTCCCATTAAGTCTTTATGTCTCCAAGTTGGCATACCGGTGTTTTCGGTAGGTGGTCTCGCCTCTTCGTCGTCGGGTAAGGCAAGTCCGAACTCCCGTCGTAACCGCGAGCTGAGGTTCTCCCGTTGGCGCTCCGAAGCTGTGGGCTGGGCGTCGAAAACACCTGCACAAACAACAATATGCTTTAAACAATAGGTCAAATTATAATGTACTGAGTATTAACATAACGTTTCTATTTTTGGAGGTCGCAGCAATTTGAAAATGTCCAACGTTTATAATATTAAACACGCGGGCTATGCCTATTCCTGGAAAAAATATTTTTGATTTTAATAAAACTCCATACTGCAACCACCAATGAAGCTTACTGCGTAGATTATATAAATATTTACACATGCCCCATACATTGTAGCGACGAGAAGGCACACGATAGGAATTTTGTGAACGATGTGTAGTTCAGAAGGACGTCAAAATATTGCTAAGATATCGTCATTATTAGATTTACAGCTAACATTTGCATCACAACATAGTACTCCAGTAAACCTAAGTTTAAACATTCTAAAATTACTAAAAACGAAAACAGTAACCCCATTCTACGATCGTCACGTTTACCGCGATCGTGGGCTAAAAATAACGTGCTGGTGCACTTTACGAACCAATTTACCGCCGTCATAATTATTCTAAGTGAGTGCAATAAGATGTTGTACAAGGAGATATAATATAGGTGTCGGATTATCTCAACGCGCTGGCATCTGGGAGTGAAATAAAAAAAAAACTTCGTATGAATATTAGTTAGAATTCTGTGCGGCGTAATATTGTGTTTACACTCGTAGTCAAGGTCGTAGCGGTAATGATTTTAGTCTTTATTGCTGAGCTCCTCGCTCGTATATGCGCCGCCAACGTTATTACTTTGTCTTGATCATTCGAACAGAGCTTCTGTTAGTTTTATTGAGATGCTTGGCTGTTTTAGTTGATGTACTGTTTATGCGAATATCGTTTAGATAGTTTTTATGGTACAGAGGCCAAATGTTTACAAGATTAGCATAATTCTGTTTGAAGGGCCTCTCAAATTACGCCGAACTTTTGGTGCGAATCGAACGGCCTTGAAAATAATATTGTTAGCTATTTCTTTACTTAACTGTGGAATAAAGCTATCAAATAATATGAATGGATCACGGATTTAAACGCTTTATGAATGCAACCTCTCCTCGTGATTTTCACACCCCATGATTGCATACAGAACTTTACCATTTCAGATTGCTACTCTCTACAATACACGCGCACAATTTTATATAGATAAGGCGGAAAATTGCTATAGCTATATTTGACATAACAACAGCAATGTTTGTGTGATCGCCGTTATCAATGAATTTAACACAAAAACATACGAACCATCGATAAACTGGGGTCGATTATTGCATAACGCAGTCACAACATACAAGAGTATGTATTCATTATATACCTATGTTACCTACGTGGGCATATAACAGATGGTTCAAAAGCATGCTTACTGTATGTACAGTTAGCAAGCACAGCGTATTTCCTATCAGGTATGCGGTACTGGTATTCATAGTTTTGGGTACAATGATGAATAGAAGTACGTCAATTTCTAGAGTATTCCACAGCACAAGAAATGAATTTATGCAGCTGTTTATCTTAACTAACTTACGAGAACTGAGTACCTACTACCTACCTACTAATAAAATATGCATATGAAGCTGAGTAGGTAACTCATATTGAATGCACTAGTAACGTACTTACAGCCCATTATAACCTAGATAGACCTACATTATTGTACACTGAGAGGAAGTACCACCATACTAGCCATAGATCTTTTTATTGTTCGCTATAATTAATGGGTCGTAACGACAATTGGATATCGTCATAATGAAAATATAATTAGCAAACTGAGTCATGATCCCAGTTGGTAGAGTAAAGGAGGTTGATGGTGCTTATCCCTTTGATATAATACCTTAGTTATGTACTATGACACTCATATATGGTATTAATCAACAATTTGAAAAGGTACACCTTCAAAGAGTTGTAGGCAAAATTCCATACTAAATCGTTCTTTTCCTTACAACATAAGTTTAAACACGATTCCTGATACTTACACTTATTTGCCCGATGGTCCACATTTCCTTTCAAAAGCGCATTCACGAGGGAAGCGTAACAAGGCACGACGCTAATCGTCTATGACAGCACGTAACCGGTGCGCGGGCGAATCAACCAATTGAATCAATTGCTAGCGTGCTCCACTTGACTATATAATTGTCCATAAGCAATGCGATGATGCAGTTCCATAATCATATTGTGACTTGTATTGACTTGATTATAATATTGAGCGGATTTTTTTGTTGTTACTCATGTGTGCGCTTTGTAGTCTTTTTATCATGATCAAGAAAAGTGCATTTTATATAGTAATTCAAGGTGAGGGCACTGGTCAGGCCTTGTTACTATTAATAAATCATTTAACAAGAAGTCAGCTAAATTAATTTTCTTCCATCTCAACTTACCATATGTACCACATTTATGGTCCTTCGAGCCGGATAACCAATTGGGAGTGGATTTTAAGTTAGGATTGGATGATTATGTCATCTCACCTTTAGGCAAGTGGTCGGCGGCGAGTTCCCGGTGCAGGCGCTGCTCCAGCTCGTCGGCGGCGGCCTGTGCGGCCAGGTCCAGGCGCTGCGGCGACAGCGAGGCGGCGCCCGACGACTCGCTGGACCACTCGGGCGCCGCCTCGCCGCCCGAGCCCGCCTCGCCCGCCTCGGACGACGAGCCCGCGCCCTCCTCCGCGCACCCGCCTTTGTGTCGCTTGCGGTACTCCGTTATAGAGAGCTGCATAACATATTCATTTATTTATAATAAGCTCATCAACAGTAGTCGCTTGTCTTCCACCTTGCCTTTTACCAACTATGTTGGGGTAACTCCCAGTCTTCCAGGGTGCAGCTGAATACCAGTTTTTTACATGGAACGACTTAGTATCTGACCTCCACAATATTGTAATCGCAAGTAACATAAAAAATGTATTCGGGACTTTTTGTATCTGTACACGCCTCACATATAAACACTGCCATGTTAGACAGTAGTCATTTTTAAGCTTCCAGTCTATTGTTTCCTATAGGTACCCGCATTGCTGCAGAGAAAACTCCTTTATGTTTTCACTATTTATTTGGTTCGATATCAGAGGGGCAATTCTTGTAATTTTAAGAATGTTCACAGTCTGATCTCAGTCTCAATATGTCAAAAATACCTCTTATTTCCATATATTTCCATATTTGCACACCACATGTAATGGTAGAACGTAAATGGGCCACACTTATATTAAGATCATACTACTTTGTACATCTACATTTTGGCAAATAAAGTATTAATATTATTATGACATTTTGACATTTGTTTGTCGCCGAGATGAGACTGCGACTAGATTTTGAACGTTTTAAATTACGAGAATTGATCTTCAGTTCAGGTGTTAATCTACGCCGAGCACAAGTCTTGGCTAAGTTCCAAATGAAAAACCAGCCGTAAAAAACATAGGTACTCGTTTTTCGAATAAGTGTGACCAGCATAATAGCGTATTCAATTGACTAGCAGCAGTTTATGGCTGCTATCACCTTAGGACGTTAGCAGCGCGATAGTCGCGCGGCAGAAGCCGTTTAGCCAATCCAATTAAGCGGATTGCTTCTGCCACGCGACTGTCGCGCTGCTAACGTCCTAATGTGAAAGCGGCCTATTGCGACATTTCGAATCCTCGTCGTGCCCCGATAAATGTGCTGTAGCATTAGAATAACATCCGTCGCCATATCGGTCGATGCACTGTTTTGAAACACTCGAGATCGTCACTTTGCTGGAGTAGGTATTCTTTATTATGTATACTCTGTGGTGTAGATAACTTGAGTTCGGATACGCCGCACAAGCGAAAGTCTAACCTCTAACTTTTAGTGAAGATAAGAACGATTAAAATAAGCAAATAACTATATATGAATTATATAATTTCTCTGTATACAAACATATTGACTGTAGGCTACTTAGAAAACTCCTCGACAGCACGAATATCACGTGGACATCATTTTTATTATTATCTAATCTGTGACCTTGGTCTGGTTTTACGCGTTCTGACACAACAGTTTTGGCCATTTAATTTGTAGGTAGGTAAATAAAAATTCATTCACTGTTTCTGATCTAGTAACGGAAACGATTAGCCTTGTAAAACTATCGCGCAGATTGATTTTTGAAGATTATAAGATCTTGCTTGCGCAGTATAAGTTGGTGAGAGGCAGCAGGAGACAGATTCGGCCCTACCTAGTGACTTTGGTTAGAGACAGATATTAAATCTGCAAAATAAAGATAGGAATATAGAAGTACACTCACCTTCCTTCTTACAAGTTTAGGTTTTTCTACAGGCGGAGGGTTCAGTCTGGGGTCGTTGGTCCGCGGGCAGTACGGCTTGGCAAGCGGCTTTGGCGAAGGAGCCAATAGGCCCGCCTTGCTGGAACTGCTCAGCACCCCCGATAATATCACACTATTATTTGAGTCCATATTGTTCACTCGCGTTAATATCTCCTGGACACTCTTCAGTTCGTCCACAGGCGTAATACTGTCCTTGTCAAACAAACTACTATCTAAACTTGTAGTCCTATCTATTGCACTCTTAATTATAGACATGTTTGGTACATTCTCGTTTATTGAACTGTCCCTATCCATGTTGAAAGACTGAGACATGTTGCTGAAGATACCGGAGAAGAGTCCCGTTGAACTAAAACGCGACGAGAAAGGTAGAGTTGAGTTCTCCAACACGGACGGCCTGTCGATTGAGAAGGGCTTGTCAATTTTCTCGGGCTTGTCTACTACGGGAGATGCAGGGCATGCAGCCTTCACCGGCTTCATTGGTTCTTGAGGCAGGGGTATCGTTTCTGGTGGCAGTATTACGGGCATCGGACTCGGCTCTTCAGGCAGTGGTATGTTTTCCGGATTGGGCAAAGGTATTGACTCGACGGGCGGCAGAGGTATGTTCTCAGGAGAAACATGCACTTTGAGGTCACCATGAACATCGTTCATTTCGTCGTGGATGTCGCCATTGATCTCTATTGGGTTTGACGTGTCGTTTTCTGTCCTCAGCTGAACACTGATCTGATCGTCAACCATGTTGAGATCGAAGTTTAAATTCACTTTCTTTCGTTTCTCTTTAGGTTTCTTATTTCTGCTTTTTAGTATTTGTATGTTCTCTGTATGGAAGGAGTGTATTTTCTTCTGTATGTCGTCCATCTCGTCGCGTTGTGGCGATGAGTTCCCACTCGTGTCCGCCGACTGGCAGCTGTTCAGTTTATCGTTTGGGCTCTCTATTCCTTTCACATCTATATTACTGTCGACTGATTCCTGTATTTTTGGCTGTGCAGGTATCGTTGTATCTATTTCCATTGGCACCACTTTGTTATAATTACTTTCATCTATTTCAACATTATTATTATTACTTTTGATGTCCTCTGGTTTGGTTATTTCAGGCAGAAGTTCTTCTTCAGGCGTCGGCACTCCTATTATTCTCCTAATGTTCGCACTGTCGTGAGGGTTCTTAATGTTCATGTTTAACACGTCATTGTCTATATTGCACTGGTCATCGGATCCCTGGCCGCTGTCCGAGCGAGTTCTATCCCTACCGTATATACTATCCATAATATTTCTCACTTTGTATTGCCTCGTCAATGCTTGCGTGTCATCTTTGACCGGCGAGTCTTCTGACGTTAAAATAGGCGAAGTTTCGTCGTTACACTGTGTAAATAAAGTTTTTGGGTTAGTAAGTTTACTGACAACCATCTCTAATAGACAATTGCAAAGCTACTTACAGGCACAATAGTGTTCTGTTCGCAAGATAGCGATTCTCTCGCTAACCGTCTCTTCTTCAATGGTGTCACCATTTCGTTGGGCGATACGTCTGAAATCAACACATCTAAAATTCAACATAGCAAAACATTGTTCAAAAAAATTAGAAATAACTATTTGTTAATTGAAATTTAATTACAAACCTGCAACAGGCGAGTCACTCTCCTCACTGATGGCTTGTCGCAACCACCTCTTCTTGGCACTGTGTTGCGGTATGATTGGCTGCACCACCTCAGGTACTTCCGCAGGCGGCGTACTCCTGGTTATTCGCTTGGCTTTCTTCGGAGGCTTATTTCGATCTCTACCGGGAGTTCTAGGAGGAGAAGCTCTAGCATCTTCCTCATGGTCTAAATCATGTCCACCACTTAAATCGCCTATCATCGTCGATGCGACTCTGACTAAGCTTTCTAGGGACGGCGCGGACACTAAGGCAGGTCTGTAAGGGGACGTATAAGGCGATGGCGTCCTTTCAGGCGACCTCCCTATCCATTCTGTTACCATTGTTTTCTTGGTTTTTGGTAGTTTGAAGGCGGATTCCACCGATCCAACAGCTGCTTCGACTAATAGACATGCTGAGCTAGGGGTTAGTGAGTTAGGGTTAAGCATTAGGCTTAACCCAAGTTCCTGTAAATAAAAAAAATTATGTAAAAAACTATAACTTATACAATCATATTTTTTTTTAAAATAAATGTAAGTTTTATTTAATAACACTGTTTAGTCAGAAATTTTAATTGGATAAGCAAGAAATGGTCTCATTCCTATTAGATCATATTTGACTCAAAATGGGATCCAATTGGAATTGACAAAAAAACTTTAACATAAGATACCAGGTAAGACCTCAAAATAATAACAATAATATTAAATGTATTTTATAAAAATATCTAAAAATGTATTTAATAAGTGATAAAATAAATAAACGACAATAATAATGAAGAACGCTACATACCGGTCGACATGTCTCATGCGGTGGGTCATTGGTGCGGTCCTGATCGAGGCTGGGCGGTGGCAGGGCACTGTCCCGCCTCGCGGGCGCAGCCCTCGGCGGCGTGACGGGCGTAAGCGGCGCTTCGTCTCCTGACGTCACCATATCGCTGTCAGCAGAGTTCAGGCGACGCCTATTGGACTGCGACGTAGTACGGGCACGTCCCTTGCGCCTACACACCATTTAATTTATCATAAGTATTTTTTTTTAAATGATGATGGATGAAGCAAGAGATGCTGGTTGGCAGATTTCAAGACAATTCTATAATTTTCTTTGTAGGTAATATGCATGTAAGTGCCGTATAAAATGCATAACAAGTAACCAAAGTAGTGACTAGGATTTGATAAGTTAGATTTGCCAATAACCTACAGTTTATCGCCTCTAAAAAGTAACATTTGAGATTTAGAAAATAAAAATATATGTGCAAATCAGGAGGGCTATGTCGAGCAACAAGCGGTAATAGAGAATAATCATCAAAATAAAATTATTGCAAATGTTAATAGCAACGATTTTATGTTATGAAACAATTACCTACAGTCAAATTATATCATAAAGTAAGAAACTTTATTGCTTATTCCTCTAATCACGATTCAATCTACAGATTTTTTATCAAGCACTGCAACAGCATTTTTTCTTATTTGTTTTACTGAACACAAAAAGAAATCCCACTACATTTACCTCCTAATAGTAGTTTAAAATTGGAATTTTGCCAATTATTTAGAAAAAAAAAGGTTTTCAAGGTGGTAATTACAGCAAGCGGGAAATGTAACTATAGACAATATGAACTTACTTTTTCCTCTTTTTCGAAGTGTTGTGAACTTCTTCGTCGTCGTCCTTATCGTTAGCATTAGGGTGAGGATCAGATTCTCGTCTCTTCTGCCTTTCTTTGACTTCCTGTTTGCGCTGTTCAGCTTTTTCCATGCGTTCAAACGCCTTCATTATAGCTTCCATCTTACGTTCCTCGCGCGTCTGTAATTTAGATACAGGTTTAGAACTTTGTCTGGTTCCAAGGCTAGGAGGCAGTTGAGTTTCGATTGAGTTTTTCAAACTAACCATTTTCCTCTTTTCTTTATCCTTATCTTTGTTATTATTCTGTATTTTGTCCTGAGAATCGTCTGTTTTGTCGTCCAGAGAGTCTTGGTTCACGCAAGTCGTTCGACTGGATCGTGAAGATCTGTCGTGGCATGCTGATTTAGCCATGAACTCTCTTGTCACTGGTCTATCTTCTTCTATTTTCGGTTCCTCTTTAGGTTTCTTCTCTTCTACTTTTTCTGGCTTCTCCTCATCTGAATACACAGGCTCTTTCTCTTGTTTTATTTCCTTTATTATCTCTTTTACTTCTACTTTCGGGATGATGACAGGCTTTGGTTCCTCTGCAACTGGAAGCGGAATAAGCTCAGGTCTTACTTCCTCGAATTTCTCTTCAATAGGCTCTGGTTCAGGTTCTGGTTTACAGAAGTCTGTTTCGTCTGGTTCATCTAATTCTTCAGGCTTCATTTCTTCTTTGGCTATCAGATCTATTTCAGGTTTTATATCTTCTATTGGCTCAGGTTTAGGCGGTTCATCGAAGTTCAAGGCCATTACAGCTGTTTTGACAGGTGACAGTGGCGGATACTCGTGTTTTATTTGTTGAGGCGATTTCTTTTCAGATTTTATTGAGACAATTTGTTGCGCGAATTCTTTGATTGGTGTGGTAACAGGAGGCGCGAGTGGTGGTGAGACTGGAGATGAAGAACTGAAGCATCTGTTCCTACTTCTCTTTTCTCTCGGTGGATAGTCGACGCTTTTTCTTGACGCTAATGTGTTGAGGCCGTTCACCTTGCAGTGTTTCGGGTTACCGCAAGCGCACGGCTGTTTGCTGCCATCAGCATCGTGACCCACAGTTATTTCAGTGTTTGACTGGACAACTCCAATACTCACTAAATAAACATGTAATGTGCCTTTTACTATACAATGTTGTAATTCGGCATTAGGTTTACACGATCTTCGAACGAACCTCGCTTCGTTCCCGTACGTTCTCGTGTCTATACATATTTGTGTGTTGTCTTTCGGAAGTCTGTAGAAGAATACGAAGGGTCCAGGCTTTTGGCTTCCTGCTCTAGCAGAATTTTGCAGTTGTGGCCTGTGCTGGTTAGACAACATATACTTGCCACGTAATTCTATTACAGGCGTGTTTTCTTTCAAGTCCTTTGTTGCAATTAGAATCTTTCCACCAGCGTGCGGCACAGTGGTACATAAATGCGCGTTCATAGCATACGACATGTTAGGAGTATTGCCCAATTTACTGCTGTACTTCATTATCTTAGCCCTCAACTCTGGGCTATAATGGTTTGTTACAGCTAATTCGTACGAGTCTTGGAAGTGCGATTGATTTGACAATGTGGAGCTATATTTACTCCTGTTCAGCAACATTTCTTTCTTGCGTTTCACTCGTTTTTCTGAAAGTTTTCTCTTTGTGCCTTTCCGTACAACCTCTGGTTTCTTCGGTCTCTTGGGTCCTCTTTTGGGTAACGCTAGTGATGGTTGCGGCAATGGTGGAAGCACTGGGAGGTTGGAGTTATAAGTAGTGACGCATGAGCCACTTGTGTTGGTATATGTGGTAACGGTTAGTAATCGTTTTCTTCTTTGTCCAGGAGGTCGACTGTTTTCAGAAGAGTCAGTATCTGAGGCTCCGAGAGCACTCAGTTCCTCTCTCTTCCTCAGCTGTATGGCACGAGCGTGACGTCGGTCAATGGGCCTTGGCATGCACAGCTCACACATGTACGCGTCGGGTATGTTCGCCCGGTCGATGCCCATACAGTCGACGTGCTGCCACTCGCCACAGCGGTCACAACATATCATGTAACCGTCGTCGTGTGTGAACTCGCAGATGCATCGGGTTTTGCCCTCCTCCTCGCCTTCAGGGGCGGTCTCTGTGTCGCTACCACCTCTGTTGGCATTCCTGTCTCCGTCTAAAGAGGATATGACTGAGGCAGTATCGTCGTCCGGTGGCGGAGGCGGCACCGGCTTGTAAGTTACAGGCGCCATTTGTATAGAAGAAACAGGTATAGGTGTTCCAATAACACTGGTAGGCACTGTCAAAGGCATTTCGTAAGAAGCAGTGGACATGATTACAGGTGAATTACGTTTTAAAGGACTCATTGGTGATGTAGTTAATGTAGGTGAAATGATGGTGGGAGGTGGGCCAGTGGACACTGGTGTTGTAGGCGGCGTGGCTGTAGGTTGTTTCTGGGCAGGCTGGGCATATGTGTGGTCCAGCATCACGAAGGCTAAAGGCTGGAAAGAGTACCTCCTTAGTTCTTCTGAAAGGTTTGGTCTCTCCTCCATGCCTATTATATCATCCTCAGTAAGTAGTGTTGTTTTGTCGCCACTGAAACAAAGAAAATAAAAATTAAGTACAATATTGATTTAAAAAAAATACAGTATTTTATATTTATAGGTCAAGGTGCCTTATAAATTAATATTCTCTATTCCATATACTCACACAACAATCCTTTTTTGATTTACAGGTTTGACCTCCACTGGTTCTTCCGGCGTAGGGGGTAGAGTTGTTATATGATTGTTAGGCATGGGACTCGGCTGCAACATCAACTTGGGTTGTGACAGTGACTGCAGTATCTGAGCTGTCAGCTGCTGGTTAGCAGACACTTGTGACACTGTGGATATTGGATTATCTGCAGGCCCATATGTCTGAACGTATCGTAAATTAGGAGTAGACCCTGATTGCACATAGTGGGGACCCTTTGGTAAACTTGTACTAATTGGAGCAGTTGAAATCAAAACAGGGCCGCACAGAGACTGTAATACTAAACGCTCCCCTTTAGGAGGTAACTTTGACAGAGACAGTGGTTGGCTCTTATGTGTAGGACTGCCGACTTTCTGAATAATTTTCGATGCATTAGAGTCCACAACTCCATAGCTTGGCTGCTGGCCCTTGTACGTGACGCTGGCGACAGGCCAAGACTTCGCCTCGGACTTGCTAGCTGACCCAGTCTGCTGTATTATTTTAATTGGCCTTGATTGATTCTTCTGATTAGAGACTTGTCCAGAGCTCTTAGATCCCTTAAAAGTATTGACGGATTTTCTTCCAGAATGTACAGACATCTTATTAGGTCCAGAGACAACACGAGATAAAATATGGCATTGTGTGTTGCCTGAGGAGGCAGCAACCATGGCATTTAGATTAGCACCATTGTTTACCTTATTCAAAGTTTTATTTAAGTTTGTGCTTTTGGTAAATGTATGACTGTAGGGCACATTCTTGATAGGGCTATTGTTCACAACATTTGGCGATAAGGTGGAGCAGCCTATCAATGATTGATTCTTCTGGGGTTTAGTGCAAAGAACTGAATTACTCAGTTTGTAAACATGATTTTGAGTGCCATATACTGGAGCCATTTCTTTCCCAGTTAAGTATTGCTGGTTATAGCTTGGATTCTTCGGAATAGATATATTACTTAAAATCTGAACTTTGGATGTCTTGGGTCGGCTTATGAAGTTAGTCTCTGTAACAATGTTTGCTCTTCTTGTTTGTGTAGTATCATTAACATAACTTTCACTGGTGATAATGATTTGTGACAAGCCAGCTTGTGATCTATCATCATCCATCTTAGGATCATTTGTAGCAGCACTGGTAGCAAGTATTGTAGGCAGCCATAAGGTCTGGTTTCCAGATACATCTTGTACATTCTGTATAGATGTAATGTTTCCAACAGCTGCATCAACATTAATTGTAAAGTTCTGAGGCAATTTAGTAACGTTTTGAACAATTGCAGTGCTCAGTGGCGCTTGTATGAGGGTTGTGGAGTTATCTACATAATTACCATCATTTGAATCTTCTGTTTCTTGTAATATGGGGTATGCTATGCGCCCAACATTATCTATGGCCTCTTCAAGTCTCACAATGCCAGAGAGGGAGTCCACAGACATATCTGTATCACACTGTTTCTCAGCAATGTGATATTCAACTTCCTTGTCTAGTTTGTGCACAGATTGAATGATACTTTCTGGGTGTGTGGAATCAGGTTCAGGATCAACTTCAGTAGGAGACAAGGGCAGGGCCCTCAACACAGGAGTTCTCACACTAGATACATTCATATTCGTTAATTTGTGATCCAATACATGTTCGTAAACATTTTCACTGGAGGGGGTCGGCCCGTAATCCTATAACAAGAAACAAAATCAAATTAATCTTTGTGGAATTCAGTTGATACAGACGATGCATATAATTTCGAATTTGTAATTAAATGTGACACTTTTGCATAATGCGCATGAATAAACATTACCAATTATACATACAAACTGTTGCTTGTGGCTTGTTTTTTAAACACTGTGATTTTACTGTAACAGTTACACTTTTATTACATGAAAACAAGCGATTTGATTAAAAGAGTAAACCCACTAGGCCTTTTACTTATAAATAACATACAGTAATATCTGATATTATGTCCCCCATATAATGAATTGATGATATTTTGCAGACTATCAACAGGAATCATGGAATGACCATCATATCAAATGCCCTCATTCATAACACTTGTGATAACTCCCTTGGTAAATATATTTAAAAACATTCTCAGATTACTCACCTAAAAGCTGTAAAATAAAAACTTATAAGGATATCAATGAATACACCTTTTATTTCAAAACTTTATTTAATACAATGTCAAGGTCCTGAAAATGGGTAATGTGGAGTATAATTTATTTTTAAAACACACCTAAGTAAATAGTTTCTCATTGATTAAAAAAAGTTCACACCTCTCACTTATATTTTTATCTCAGAACCAAGTCATAAGCACTGTGGGGATAATTAGAAGATGCAAGCAGGATTTATGAAATTGTGTAACATAATAGTGGTAAAGGAAGTAGGAAAGCAGTGTAGGAACATGATGTTATTGGTTACAGAATCATAATATTTACAAATATAGTGCTAAGTGACTGGTTAAGTGTCCATGTCAGCAGGACTGGTCAGGGACCTTGTTGGTGGATTTTATGTTAGAAAATACGTTCTACTCACTTGCCGGGCCGCTGATTCGTATTCTGATGAAGCAGACATGCTGTATATACTATCATCTTGGGTCAAACCCGAGATGACGCCTTGGAGTGCACCTCGGCCCCCAAATTTTATTTCATGTGACTGCAACCGAAAATCTACCCTTTACCCATATATCCTCAAAATGATCAGGTATACGTGCGATGTACACCATAATGTACTTGGTAAAATATTTTTAGTCCACAAATAGGATACGACCGCCGAGGTCATTGTTCCACAAAACTATTTGAAAGTCACTTTATTTTGTTCCCTACGAGAAAATATAAAGAATAACACTAAAATAATGCATCAAACGTAACAGATATTGAATAAACGCGAAAAATAAGCGAATAGGTTAGTCCACTGCCGCCATTATTGTAGCACGGAAACTGAAATGTCTCAGTAATAAACATCAAAAAAAGTAAACACTATCCTCAACCGAGGAATTAAACTGAAATATATCGGTAGTATATTGATGTAATCGAAATATTTAACAATGTAACGCCACTAAATCCCCTTAGTAACAAAGACATGAGAAATAGAAGTACATACGAAAATGAGGTTTGTATATTTATATCACCTCAATAAAATAATAATGACTTACTCGTAGCGATATCATGTGTAATTGCGGTTTATATTAAAGAATAAACTAAATATTTATAGAAAATGACAACATCACAATAGCTAAGCAGTATGAAATCCAGATGTAAACACTTTTCGAGAAAATACTGAAGGAAACTTGTACTGACCTGTATATGAGCGAATTTAGAACACCTAGGACGTAGCGAAACGATTTCCATCAAATAATTGCATAGCACGTAATAAATAGGCCTCAAAGTCCGTAACTACGACCAAAACATTCACAAGACTCGAAGATGGCGGCCATTGCATTTTCTTGATACAAAACAACGGGGGTTTCATGAAACATGTCGAACTACTAAGTAGTTCCGGTCAAATGAGTGAATTTTATAATAATAATTTTTCTGAGCAGTAAAAACGAAAATATGGGTAAGTTACGTAAATTATAATTCAATATAATTATTTTATGTTTAATTAACAATTCTTTTAATACAGTAATTATAACAGATTGATACAAAAAGTAATTCCTCTTAGAATTTTTTTGCTTATGGATAGAGGTAAAAGACAACTTTTTGTGTTTTTTTTAATTTCATCTGAATAATAGACAAAATGATTCTAATTACGAATGCGTTCTAAAATAAGGACTTACTATGTAGTCTATGGATTCCAATTAGAAACGATTTGGTTTGTTTCTGCTTTTTCTAAAGGAATTTTAAAAGCCGAAATTAAAACAATTATATTATGCTTTCATGCCCAATATTATTAAAGTCAAGTCAACTTGGTTTAATGCATGTTATTAGTAAAATTATACAATGAGTCCTTTATTACGCCTGAATCATCAGAAGTTCATTCAGAGCCCGTTTTAATAAAACTGACAATCCGTCAAAAAGTGACAATCCAACATTTTTCTATTAAATAAAACTTTTTGAGCGACATGTGACAATTTGTCCTATTTGCTTTATAGAAATTCTTTATGACATATATTTTGTAGAATTATCCGACAATTCTGACAGGAGCGTTACCCTCTGTCGTGAAATGATGTTTTGAATTTTTAAGGTGTAAGAAAGTGTTTAAAAAAAGTTTAATACAAAAAATGCTATTTCCTTACATTATTTTATTTTTATATTGTGGGTCAATTGGTCAAAAATCAAAGTCAAAAATTTTATTTCCCATAAACCAACATGGGCACTTATGAAATGTCAAAAGCTAGGTGCACGGTTCCAATTGGTCGTTTCCTATGGAGAAGAGCCGGCATGAAACTCCACGGTTATTCTTTCAAAAATAATTGGCTTTTACCATGTTTTCAAATTACAGTAGGTATGGGAGGACAGCGTAGGCCTGTCAACAAGTACCAGGTACTTGATAAAATAAAAAATGGTCAACAGATCTAAAGTCTACAAGGCCTACAAAGTCCTCACATTTACAAATTATAGGACAGATGGAAAGGACAGATAAAATATAAAAACCTATTAAAACCAAGTGACATGACTGCCATTACAACCACTCCTATAGAGTTGAAACTAGAATTGTCTATATATAATGTCAAATAATAAAAAGATTATGTCAAAGAAGTATGTAAAAAATAAATAAACATCATAATTTGAGAGCAGTTAATAGACATTTACGTAGTTATGCCGTTAATGAGGAGCCAGGGAAGCCACATGTGCAGAAGAAATCATTGCCAAATTACCTTGTCTTCAACGTAGTCTTTAATCTTATAATATGCTTTTTTGTTATGGGACAGTTTGATGAGGGTTTTGAACTTTCCATTGCTAAGTTCTGTAACCGACATTGGCAACTTGTTATAAAAGCGGATGCTGTTTTTATGAAATGACTTCTTGCTAGTTGTGATACCAAAATGTAGATTACATTTTGGTATCACAATTTCATTTTTAGTACGTGTATTTATACACGACACTAAACTTCCCAAAGATTATATTTCTATTTTCATAAATAAAACCCAAAATGGTATGTTTTTGTGAATTTCCATTTTACACTCGATCAAAACTACCAATCGAAGTTGCACTATTGATTCATTCTTTTACTTTGTTAATATTTTTTCTAATTTATTTATTTAGCTTCATAAAACAAAATTATTTTCAAATAATTATTATGTCAAAAGTCGACATAGTTGTCACGACAATCCGACAATTGTCAGAAATTATTTGACTGTGGTTTTTTGAAATATATGTCAAGATTTCACCTGTCGATTTATGACATATTTGTCACTTTTATTAAACAGCCTAAGCGCGACTATTTTACAATTTTGACATTTTTTGACATATTTTGTCGAATTGTCAGCAATTCGCAATGGAAAGCGAACTAAAATCTCTACAAGAGAAAAAAACTTGGATTATGGTGGATAAACCAAAAGACAGAAAATTGATTTCTTATAAGTGGGTGTTCAAAGTAAAAACCAATGCTGATGGAAGCCTTGACAAATATAAGGCTAGATTAGTAACTAGAGGTTACACACAAAAGAAAGGAGTTGATTATATGTAGTGACACATTTAGTCCTGTTGCTAGAATGGCAACATTAAGATTGATTCTTAGCATCGGATTAGTTTGATATAGCAACTGCATTTTTGAATGGTTCATTTGATGAAGATATCTACATTAATCTGCCAGAAAGATAAAAAGCATAATATCGAGTGGTATTTTATTAATTTTACACAGTAACCCATAAAAGAGGGTTTTTAACAGTTTACACAGTCATAAAACAATGGTAACGAAGACCCTTAATAATAATTATTTCGCGTAAGATTGGCAGCACGATGGAGGCACGTGGCGACCTGTGCGTTACGATAAAATACGCGTCTACGCAGTATGCGTGTGGGCAGCGCAAGCGGACCAAAGAGTACTGAGCGGACTGGCGAGCGACCAGGGTTGGATTTAGGTACGTTGAAAAAGATAGCACAAAAAAATGAAAAGGATAGTATTTATAAAAAAATATAGTACACTTTCATTATTTTTAATTTAACATAATAGTCATTAAAATCAACACCAAATAAGGCAAAATTTACTCCTCTTCTAAGTTTATCAGTTCTTGAATATTACTATTAAGTAGTTCTATCTTCATCCTTGGCATTACATCTCATCAACATAATTATCCTCAGTAGGAATAAAATCAGTACAATTCCCACACCATATCGCCTCTACTCAGACGTTTTATCTTTGGGGTGGATATTCCCGGTCTATCGTCATTTTCATAACCATCACTGCCACTTTCTATAATTGAAACACTAAAAACGTACTATTTTACACAAACATTCGCAAGCGATTGTATCACTTTGATTGAATTTCGAATGGAATGGAAGGAGCGAGATAAGTGGAAAGAGAGAAGTGTACTGCGGAGGATAATCGGGGAATGCCCGGCCACCGACACAGAAAACATCGCAAAATCAGAATTCGGTCGGACCGTCGGATACACGCACGGTCGAAATATTCATGACGTAAAACTAAGCATTCGGGGGCAAATTTTAAATTATAGTATTTTAGCGTACTATCCATAGATGTGGATAGTATATAGTACAAAGGGCGAAATTATAGTATAAATACTATAATTATAGTACAAAATCCAACCCTGCGAGCGACAGACGCGCGCATTCCACGCGCCTACATCGCAACAGCCAGGCGAGGGAAAGAGACTTATTCTATAGATTGTGTCGGAACGCGACCGCGAGACGCTTGCATTGGAAGAAATTGTGTGAAATTGTTTGTGTAAAGATTTATACTTTTCGTGAGATGGATCGCATCGTTGAAACTCTTTGTAACTTAATTTGCACATTTTTATGGGGGCGTCAGTGAGTATATTTTAAGCCATGTATAACATACATGGTCCATCTGGCTCATCCTCCAAGGTCATGAAGAATGCACGACGAAACACAACTTGAAGAGGTTTGACGTACGTCTATAATTATTATTAACTAGCTGCGCCCCGCGGTTTCACCCGCATAAGTTTCGATCCCGTGGGAATATAGGGATAAAATTTTCTTCTATACAAACCTCGTCCTGACCTGACAATAACAAACAAAAACAAAAGAATTATTAAATTTGGTGTAGTCGATCGGAAGTTATGAGCGTACACACATTTCAGTGATTCATTTTTATTTATATAGATTACTTGTTGGATTTGCACGACCGATTTCGCATCAAGCGTGCTGATAGACAGTGAATAACGTGGACATAGGTCCGAACGATCTTGCGTCGTCGTGTTTAATCGTGTATAAACTTGCTGTACAGCAGATTCACCATTAAGAGCGTGTGTCAGAAGGTGACTGCACGTCAAAATGTATTGTGAAACACTTTCACGATTCATTTAAATTCAAATCTTTCATGATATTATTTCTTTGAATATTACGTTTATAATAAAAAATAAAAACATCCAAAACCTCTTCCCATTTTTTTCCCTTTCTTCTGCTGCTGCTAACAACCTCTTCATCATTGATCAAACTAGTAGCATTTTAATTTGAAATCAATAAAATACGTGTGCTCATTTAATTTGTTTGCGTATGCTACGTCCAGCACCGTGGCCTTGAGCAGACCTACAGGTGGGATGGACTGTGTATAAGAGGCTTTAGGTATTTTATAATATTAGTGATATATGTAAGTAGGCTGCTTTCATTAATAGTGGGTATGGTTTTTTTGGCACGAGATGAGTGGCGTCGGGTGACACCATGAAATTAAATTTCGAGGGTACATATACACATTTAAGGACGCTGCCCAACGTTGTCCGACGGGTTGTGTTGGGATAAGTACTTACCATTCTCAATACAACATCGTACAAAAAATAAAATTGCCTGCGGGCACTACCATTTTTACGGGGGAATGTTTCGGCATTGTGGCAAATTGTCTTTTACACAGTCTTTTAACTGTGTTACACTCCAAGTCGCATTCATTTTTTCATTTAATTTGTGATCGTCACAACGGTGAACACATACACAACAATGGCGGTTTGTGGACGGACAACAATGCTGCCACCTATGACGAGCTTTCAGTTTTTAAGCTCCTTTGTTTGTCCTTTTCGAACGAAATAAACTAAACGTAACAAGGCAAGAACTCACAAGGCTCGGCCGCGTGGTTCGGCCTCACGGAGCCGCGAGGCTCTAGTGGGGATGCGGCTTAATATATATATGTTCTGTGCTTAATATTGACTAAAGGCGCGTACTTACTACGGCTGCGCGGCTCCGTGAGCCGCGGGACAAAGCTGCGTGAAGGCTAATAATGAAGCGTTGCAAACAATTGCAATAGCCTCGCGAGTCTGGGTCTCACGAGATTTTGAGGCAGCGCGGCCCTAGTGGGGACGCGCCATAATATGCAAAAACCGGGCGATACCAAAAGAAAAAAAAAACTCCGTGGGTAACGTTGTTATTATAAAAAGAAATCATTTCCTTGTATTTATTTTGTTTTTTATACCATTTCATTATTTAAATGGAGTTAATATCTAAGTTAGTGAAAATAATTTGAAGTTTTATTCCGTTGCATAGGGCTGATAAAGTCTACATGAACGCATGTGGTGCCTTGGAACGGAACGCCGTAGGGTGGCCGCTAAATGTCAAGCACACGTTTCTCAATTGAGGTTATGTTGTTGTGGAATTAAAATATATTGAGCAATTGAGTAACCATTTTTAACTACTAATTAATTATGACCGACTTTGTATTAAATGACACAGATTCCGAAGTTGATTCCGATGAAGAAGTAAGTATTTTTTAATGAAATTTGTGAAACTGACTGCGGTTAACGAAATATCTAATCATTTCTAAAATTTGATTCATTTGTGTTTTGTAGCTGCAAGAAGCGTTTGCGAAAGGCTTGTTAAAGCCTGGTCTTAATGAGGAAATAGAAAGGATTGAGAAGAATTATGTAAATAACGTTGCTGATTTAAAAGTTAAACTGAAGGATATTCAGCTAAAATTACCATGGATCGAGACTTTAGATCTGGTAACCGCTGTAGCACCAATGGCACCTGACGTAGCCTTACAGATGCAGGAGACAGCACAGAGAAGGAAGTATGTAATAACCATTTTTGCTTGTAATATTGTTTTGCAAAATATTTAATAACATTGCATGTTAGTTGATATTTGCATTGCATTGCATGATCTGTAGGTAGTGCCCTAGAGTTGGGCAACTGGCTCTCTACACTATGAAAACGAAATCAATCAAAATACACTGTTACATAGCAACACAACAAGTATAATCCGATTCTGCCTGTCCCTAGCTGCCCTCCTCCAGCAATGCCCTAAACCAAAGTCCGAACCTCACAGGGTACTTTGGCGTAGTCATTTAGTTTTTAAGTTTTTTAAGCCCTGGCTGGAGGTTTGTAATTTACTGAGCACCCACAGGAAAGTCCAGTTGAGCAGCCGACAACCTTCTAGGTGGACCTGCGAGATGCCATATCTAGAAGGAAAAAGCAACACAATCAGTATATCTATCCATCTCTCCTCTCCTATAACTGCTTTATTGTTAGTCACTGCTTTACAGGAATAATCACCCCAACATTTCTAAAACATATATTTTTGTATTACAGAAATCTAAAAGAGAATAGCAAAGGACAACAGAATTATGACCCAACTCAAGACCCAGTACTCAATGAGTTCAAAAGAGAGAACCTCTTGCACAGACAAGCACAGGCGGCCGTGTTGGAAGGTATCAAGAAACTGAAAGATCTTGGAGTAGCTACAAGAAGGTATGATAGAATTCTTTTGGTATTTTTTCTGTTAAAGTTGGCTTTATTGTGGTTGCTAGCTTGGATGCAGTAGTGTTTCTCAGGGGGTTAGTACCTTTCATAATCTCTGAAATACAGGACTCACTTGACCCTGGTATTGTAGAAAATGTTCCCACTCCACACTTTCCAAAAAAATAAAATTCATAATGCAAAAATAAAAGAATCCCAGTTCCTAAGATGCAGGACTGTGATCAATATTTAGGTCTTTTATAATATACTAATGCATTACATGCAATGTATCATCATAATCTTAACACATTTTTCATCCTTCCAGGCCTGATGACTACTTTGCGGAGATGGCCAAGTCAGATGACCACATGCAGAAGGTCCGAAAGAACTTGATGGCGAAACAGGCAGCACAGGCTCGCACAGAGAAAGTTAGACAGCTCCGAGATCAGAAGAAGATTGCTAAGAGAGTACAGGTAAAGTTTGAACCTTATGCAGTGGTATAGACAGTGGTGATCTAATATAATATTGCCTAAAATTTTCTATACAAACATTTGAAATGTGTATGCAACAAGCAGTGTGCAGTTTTAAATTAGATTATCTATGCTCCTGCAGTTCTGTTTACTTCACTGCCTTTCTGGTAGGGCTAGAGATAAGACAATAAAAAAAAAAACATTGTTCTTGTAGGCAAGCTCTTTACAGCCATGCATTCCCAGGATATGCCGTTCCAAAACTACAGGATACATCTGCCATATGTCAGACAATCAATGGGCCAAACTTACGACAGAGTGGGTCCCGCTTAATGGCAAGCGACATCGCGGCAGGCCCAGACGGAGATGTCGGGATTAGCAGGACTCCTTTGATAAGGATTGGTCCTTGGCAGCTTTGGACCGAGAGAGGTGGAGAGAGAGAGAGAGTAGGGAGGCCTTTGCCCTGCAGTGGGACAGTAGTGAATAAAACATTTTTTTTTTAAATAAATGGTATATAAGAATAATTATGCAGCTGGGAAAAGTTAATCTATTGTGTCGATACGTGCATTATTGGCACTGTATGACGCTAACGGTCTTATATCACGCGCATACATAATCAAATATTAACTGGATTTGATTTGGTTACAAAATCTTATTTATGATTAGAAATTGTGAGATGTAATCACAATTTAAAAACTGGCTACTTTCCAGCTCTGCATACTGGACATTTGAATGCGTTATGTATTGGAATAAATTTTCAATTTCTAGTATGAAGAGAAATTTGTCTATGTAAATCACAGTCCCATAAATGGGAATTGAACAGATGACTGATTACACTTTCCTTGGTTCTTGTGACTGTCTGAAAACTAGACTTCCCAAGGGGTATTGGATTACCCAGTAGCTTGGTTGTGGAGGTCTGACAGGCAGTCACTCCATATAAAGTACTGTTATTCAGCTGTATCTGGTTAGACTGGAAGCCAATCTCAACATAGTTCTTTTCGCTTTCTGTAGATTTTTAGTGTTCATCTTTTACTAATCAAACATCATACAGACAGGTCAGGACAGGTCTTCTCAATCTGTGTGGTTCTTTCCTCAAAAGACCATCTCAGACATCATCATCACTACATGGTCTTCATATGGTCTGACCAAGATTATGTCTGGACTTAAAAGAGACTAGTCAGATAGGAAATGCCAACCTCAATTAGTTTTTAAAATATGACTGACGTGTAAAGGTGTTTGTACAAACCTACTTACAAAATAAAATAATTTATCATATTTTCCAGACCGACGCAAGGCTAAAACAAGCAGCAGACAAGAAAGAAATGTTAGAACAATTAAAACGTGTACGAAAAGGAAAATCATCAGACTTAGGATTCTTAGATGACAACAAGGGTAGTAACAAAGGAAATAATAAAGGCAAGGATGGCAAAGGACCTCAGAATAAAGTCAACAAAAGGCGAGCCATGAAAGACAAGAAATTTGGCTTTGGCGGTAAAAAGAAAGGCGGGAAACTAAACACAAGGGAATCGTCAAACAATTTCGAAGGTTTTAATGGCGCCGCTCCTCAAAAACGACAGGGTAATTTCAAAACTAAATCGTTCTCAGTCAATAGCAAGAAGAATTCTAAGCCTGGCAAATCTCAGAGACCCGGTAAATCTAAAAGGAAGAACAGTGGTAAAAGATAAGGATTACTTTAGTTTAATGTTCTAGAATAAATGTTATGCTTATATTAAGGATGTTTGTTTTAGTTTGAATTAATTTGTTTTTTCTTTGCCTGTAATATCAGAGGGGCAATTCCCGTATTTTTAAGAACGTTCCCGTTCTAATCTCAGTCGCAATCAGTAAAAAATACAGTCAATTTACATACACTTTTGACATTGATTGTTGCTGAGATGAGACTGCGACTTGAATTTAAACGTTTTTAGAGTACGAGAATTGCCCTTCAGGGGATACCAATACTTGGACACGATTCATAAGTCTTAAGTCAAGGTAAGGTAGGGTATAATAATTATGCATTCATTCGATCATAGAGTCACATGGACTTCACTAATAAAAAGCCAAAATACTTCCCTGTATTCATAAATAACCAATAAATATCATACACGAATATTGCTAAGTACTCGGCATGACCCTGAAGGCACAACTGCGCTGGAAAAAGCATGTCAAAAAGAATTAACAGAAAAAAAAACTTTTTAAAAACAAGCTTTTATTACTTATTAATAAAAAGAACTAAAAAGTTCAAAATAATTTAAACCTGATAAGCAATAAATAATACCGTGTTACATAGTGTTCTATAATGTTCCATCAAAATGTAACATGTTTATTTAACTTTTTAGTTCTTTTTATTAATAAGTAATAAAAAATAGTTTTCCAAAAGTTTTTTACTTCTGTTAATTTTATTTTTAACTTTTTTAGTATTTTTGATGCGAGATTGACTACGGCGTAGTTCGTAGTGCTTAGCGGTGTTTTTCCGTTATATGCGTTTACTGCACTTAAGTTACCTGCTCATCTTTAGTCCCTGGTTACTTTCTAGCACCAAAGTACTCGTCAAAAGGAATCAAACGAGCCCAAACTCGATGGGGTTGTGTCGTTTAATTACCGAGTTCCTATGGCCATCTTCCAGCTCCATCATCAGAGCCTGGTTAACATCTAGCACCAAAGTACTCATCAAGACGAATCATACGGGCCCAAACTCGATGGGGTTGTGTCGTTTAATTACCGAGTTCCTATGGCCATCTTCCAGCTCGCATCATCAGATCCACCACCATCTAGCACCAAAGTTCTCGTCAAGACGGATCAAACAAGTCTAAACTAGATGGGGTTGTGTCGTTTAATTACCGATTTCCTATGGCCACCTTCCGGTTCCATCATCAGATCAGCTCCGTGTCATAATGATTTTGTATTGTCATCCGATTTACACATGTATGCAAAATTACAGCTCAATCGGTTGAAGATATCTGCTTCAAAATTGAGTTGCAAGAGTCCACCCGTACATACATACATCGCAAGTTAAATAAAAGCTTGTAAAAGAGCGGAATTAGATATTCTATACAAAAATGTATTGGCTACTTAGCAGACAGTCGCCATTATCAACATCGAACAAATTGTTGATATATAAACAAGTTGTGTCACTGACTCTGGCAGGGTGGTGGCCCTGCCAGAGTCAATGACATAACTTGCTTATACAGTGTGTCCGGACATGGACTAGCGATATTCTAAATACTTAAATATAAGCTATTTTAAAGTACAATTACACTATAGGCTTGGGTCCAATACACTTCCCCGCTATGTGGCAGCCATTTTGTTTTTTTTTGTTGAAAATGCTCTATGCGAGGACAAGAAACATCATATATCTCAAAGTTTTAGTCATACTGAGATAAAAATAGGCTTATTCGGAAGGCAATAATATTGTCTACCGTCTGCATTACAAAGCAATGTGTTCACAATTCCATAACTTTTGAAAAAAAATGTGAAAGTCGAAAAAAAAACAAAAAATTATGCAATTCAACCAATAATGGTTAATTACGACAAAAACAACCCCGAGAACTTTTTTATTTTTTATACTAGATCGACAGTTTTTGAGCTAAGCTACAATGCAACATAAAATTCACAACTGTATGTTTAATACTATTGTTGTTTGAACATAGCGTATGCGCAAGCACAAAACGTCCTTGTTAACCGCCAGAGTGTCATTTATGGCATTCACTGTATTCCATCTGAGAGTAGGCGAGAAATACTGTTCGTTACTACCGTGAGTGAGCGAGATAGAACGTATTAGTCCACTACCTGAAACAAAATCAGTTTTAAGGACAAATTATTAGTTGGGTTAGTTTAGTTGTCCCTCGCCCTGCGTTGTGATCGCTATCGCTACTTTCACTTACCGTCCGTGCTGTTTACGTGCTGCGTTAGTGTTTTGTATTTAAAAGTGTGATAAAGTATGGCACAGCGTCAATATTCATCGCAACATATTGCTGACATACACTTAGTGTATGGCTTTTGCAATGGAAGTGCAAATTTGGCTGTACAAGAATATCGACGAAGGTACCCTAACAGGCCTACACCGAGTCGCCAAACTTTTATCGACGTGCATTCAAGATTAGCGGAAAGAGGTATTCAAAGAGCTGTTAATGAACGCAATCGCTTGGTATCGCCCGAAGATGAAGAAGAAGTGCTTAGACTAATAACCAATGATCCTAGACTAAGCGTTAGACGGATTTCAGTGCAACTTCAAATGTCTAAATGGCATGTATGGAGAATTTTGAAAAGAGAAGGGTTACACCCTTATCATTTTCGACGGGTTCAAGACGTGATCGAACCAGATCTTGCTGCGAGATCTGTGTTTTGTTCGTGGATAAATAGAAATTTGAGACAGAACCGTAATTTTTTACAAAGAATACTGTGGACTGATGAAGCCAAATTTACAAGAGCTGGGATTACAAACCACAGAAACGACCATCTCTGGTGCTCCGCAAATCCAAGGGCGGTGCGCCCAAGCTCATTTCAACATGAATTCTCAGTAAATGTGTGGGCCGGCATAATCAACGATAGACTGATAGGGCCATTGGAATTGCCACCTACATTAAACGGCGCTAGATTTTTGGAATTCTTAGAGACACAGTTTGCGGACAGCCTCATGGACCTACCTCTATCATACCGTCGGCGTATGTGGTTCCAGCTCGATGGTGCACCCGCGCATTTTTCTCGAGCAGTGAGAGAATATTTAAATAATAATCTACAGCCGTGGATTGGTCGTGGTGGTGTAGTAGCGTGGCCGCCTCGCTCACCCGATTTGACACCCTTGGATTATTTTTTGTGGGGTCATATGAAACAAAAAGTATACGCTACAGTTCCAAATACCAGGGAAGAACTCGTCGCAAAAATTATGGCAGCCGCCGAAGAAATTAGATCCGATTTGGATTTAATTAGGCGCTCATCAACCCAGGTGGCACAGAGAGCCGTAGTGTGTCTACAAGCTGGAGGTGGCCACTTTGAGCAACTGCTTTAGATATTTTAATCGTCATTTAATATTGGAAAAAGCATTAAATAAAATTCAATATGAATGTTATGTTTTTTTAATGATTTCCTGTTTAGGGTTTCGACAAAGGCCTTTTGTGCTTGCGCATACGCTATGTTCATACAACAATAACTCTTAAAGTATTAGACATACAGTTGTGAATTTTATTTTGTATTGTAGCTTAGCTCAAAAACTGTCGATCTAGTATAAAAAATAAAAAAGTTCTCAGGGTCGTTTTTGTAGTAATTAACAATTATTGGTTGAATTGCATAATTTTTTGTTTTTTTTTCGACTTTCACATTTTTTTTCAAAAGTTATGGAATTGTAAACACATTGCTTTGTAATGCAGACGGTAGACAATATTATTGCCTTTCGAATAAGCCTATTTTTATCTCAGTATGACTAAAACTTTGAGATATATGATTTTTTTTGTACTCGCATAGAGCATATTTTAACAAAAAAAACAAAATGGCTGCCACATAGCGGGGAAGTGTATTGGACCCAAGCCTATAGTGTAATTGTACTTTAAAATGGCTTATATTGAAGTATTTAGAATATCGCTAGTCCATGTCCGGACACACTGTATATAAACAATTTGATTGACAATCAGTGATTTTAATTTTGATAACAAAAAATTAGTCGCTAATTAGTCGAAATTTGTCGCCAAATATCAGAATTTGTCGGTCATTGGTTCAAAAGATATCAGGGTTTATAGGTGGCCGATCTGGAGAGTCTCCCCAGCAAGGCCAATTGGAGATTTTTAATAAATAAATAAATAATATCTCAAAAACTAGGGCACCTAGCGAAGATGTGTTTTCTCCCATATTTTGTCGCAAATTAGTCGAAATTTGTCACCAAGTCACATTTAATCGGGTCTTAGCTTAGGAGATTTATTGAGTTCAATTAGTAACGTATAGGCCAAGAGCTAGATCGAAACATCTTGTACCACTGTATGGCAAAATTGAATTCTTTAATATCTTTTTAATTACACACCGACTGAATATGTATGTGTGTCTTCGTCGTTGTTCATTTTGCGGTCATAACGGGTTTTCACCTTTTCAGACATTTGTTGGCCCGATTGTCTAACGTGCTCATAAATGTCATTCATTTTGTTCCGCAAGTAGCATAATCGGTTATACTGCGTGAGGCATCAGGTGGTATTCTGGTGATCAGGTCTGCAGGCAGCCGTAGATTTCTTCCAAAGTTTGCGAAAGCTGGGGTCACCGATGTACTTTCGTGAACAGCGCTTCGATATGACAACAAAAACGTATGTGCTTGTCCCAATCTCGTTGCCAATTTTCCACAACTTTTGATAGGTACCTCTCCAATGTCTGATTAAATCGTTCCACCATTCCATCCGATTGTGGGTGGTAAGAAGTTGATCTTGTTTTATGAGTTATAACTCGACAAGTTTCCTGGAATATTTGGGACTCAAATTCCTTTCTTGATCACTGTGAATCTCTATAGGTACTCCAAAACGACAGAAGACTTAATAAACGAATTTATCTGCAACTGTCGAAGCTTCTTGATTTGGAATGGCGAAGACTTCCGGCCACTTAGTGAAGTAATCCATCACAACCATGAAATAGTTACCACTTTCACTTTCCGGAAACGGCCCCGCAACGTCAAGGGCTATCCTCTCCCATGGTGCACCAACATTGTACAATTTCAATGCACCTCTACTACGAGTCTGAGGTCCCTTTACAGCTGCACAACTTGTACATTTGCGACACCATCCTCGACATCGTCCCGGCAGTGGACCCAGTAAAACCGTTCTCGTATCTTCAGAACTCGAACAACCTTTATGGTACAGCTGTAGAACATCCGGTACTTGAGCTTTAGGGAAACCCATTTGCAAATGACAGCTGTCTCCTCGAGCATTTTCCCATTTACGGCACAGGACTCCATCCCGAATCACCAAGCTGTCCCATTGGGCCCAATAGCTTTTTGTGATCGAACTCATCGCTGAGACGTCACTCCACCTGGGCTTAGGAGCTCTGGCCTTCAACCATTCCAGAATCGGCTTGATGCCCGAATCTTCCTGCTGTGCACATTGTAGGCTTTCCTTCCACTCGTTGCTGAGGTCTGTCTTGAGCATCCTCACAGGTACGACATATTTACTTTCTTGCCTAGTAAGTACCAACAAGTGTGCCTTTTTCTATAATCTGTTCCTGATCACAAAGGTTCGGCCCACGTACCACTGAGATGTCGGTGGCTCTGACCAAAGTTCGTGCCACTTTCCATGGAAGGTCATTGTCTACCCTTTCTGCAGTTCGCTTAGGGCAACTGGGTCGCAGGTGGCCTCTTTACCCACAGCTGTAGCACCTAGGGCTGTATCCTTTATTGCGGTCGCGAACTGTAGCCGCTGCAACCTCCCTGACGCGATGGGAACGATAATTCTGCCGCACAGCTTCCACCTCCAGTGCAAGGGCCAAGGCGTCCTTAAGCGTCCCGTGGTTCCCGAGCCTCACAGCAGCTCTAATTTCAAAGTCGCGGATGTCTTCGATGAATGCATGTAAATGGTGGATGGATGGGCAAGTAAATGGCGTAAACTCATTGGGTTCTGAAATGACAATGGGCGTTCCTCAAGGTTCGATATTGGGTCCATTCCTCTTTTTAGTTTATATTAATGATTTACCCCAATTACTTCAAAATCAACCGAAGATGGTGTTATTTGCAGATGACACATTATTGATCTTTAAAATAGACCGACGGTCACAAAATCTTGACGACGTGAATAACTCTATTCTTCAGGTCCAAGATTGGTTTACGGTAAATAATTTAGTACTTAATGAAAAAAAAAAAACAAAATGCATTAGATTTAAATTACCTAATGTTAGAAGTAGCGAATGTGACATCATATTGAATGGCCAAAAATTAGAATTTGTTAATCAGACAGTTTTCCTAGGAATCACGCTAGACGAGAAATTACAATGGGGACCTCATATAACATCTATTGCGGGGCGGCTAAGCTCGGCCGCATATGCTGTTAGAAAGATAAGACAATTAACAGATGAAGAAACCGCGCGTTTGGTCTATTTCAGTTACTTCCACAGTATTATGTCATATGGCATTTTACTGTGGGGTCGGGCTGCTGATATTGAATCCATTTTTATTGTGCAAAAGAGAGCTGTCATAGCCATTTACAATCTACGTCGCCGCGAATCTCTTAGGGAACTATTTAAAAGGGTTAATATTATGACGGTACCTTGCCAATTCATTTATGAAAATATTATGTATGTAAGAAAAAATCAACATCTTTTTAATAAAATAAGTGATAGACATAATTTTAATACTAGAAATAAAGATAAATTAGATCAACCTTTTTTCAGATTATCTAAAGTACATACATCTTTTATGGGGTACTGTGTTAAATGTTACAACAAAATACCTTGTGAAATATTGCAATTAAATGAAAGAAAATTTAAAACTTATGTTAAAATTACACTTTGTAAGCAAGGATATTACAAATTAGAGGATTATATCCAAGATAAGAATGCTTGGAAACATGCTCCATAGGACAATTTCTAAAGTCTAGACAAAATCAAACTGGTTGCTAATGTAATATAAAGTATAATTTATTCTTTTTTTTTTTACGTTGACATTAATTTACATTCTGTAATTACTTGGGGTCACACCCGGACTTATTACTCCTTATTTATTTATGAAAATCGTCTACTTTTGGAATGTTTGTGAATATGTGAGCACCATGTATCTATCACATAGTTGATCTATATGTCATGGTTTCATTTATCCATTTTAAATCTTTTACCTATTGTGGTATAGTAATTTTATTTTTGGGTGCATCGTCTTCACATATAATTATATAAATAATGTATGCAAAATATTATAAAACATTTTAAAAGAGTAACGGTGGAGTTTCTTGCCCATTCTTCTCCATACGAAAACTACCTTTTGGAAGGTGCGACTAGAATCAATTATAATTTAATTTTATTTTTGACGTTCAAAAGTGCCTTTTATGTGCCTATTTGAAATAAATGATTTGACTTTGACTTTGCATGCACCAGGTTCCCATCAATAAGCGCAGGTACGGACTGGTAAGCTTTACGCTCCAGCTTCTCCACTTCAAGGGCCCACTGCTGCAGGTTTTCGTTACTGCGTTGTACGCGATCCTTGAGCTGCGCACGAAACACGTGTTCCAGTTGAGCGTCGCCATACCGAGCCTCCAATGCCTCAAGGAGCTGTTTGTAAGTTACTTCCTTACCGAGAGCTTCCACAACAGTTAAGGCCTGGTCGCGCAGGCCTAGGGTGAGGGCAGTCATGGCCTGACTTTTATTCCAACGGTTCGCCTTCATGACAGCCTCAAACTGGATTTTGTAGGCCGACCAGGAAGAAGTTCCGTCGAACGGTGGCACTTTGAATCCAAGTAGCGAAGGTGTTGTAGCTACGGGAGCTGCGATTCCATCCCCAAGTTTAAGGTAATCCAGCGTTTCGCCATCACGTTGTCAACCCGATTATTCACTTGGTCGATTCGGGTTTCATCAGCTTCCGACAGGCGGTTGTCATATTGAGCAACATTATCCTTGACCTCCTTCATGTCTTTCCTGAAGGTCCTTCAAAAGGAGCATTTGATCTTCCTGGCGGCAAGCCTGTTCCTCTTGTCGGCGGGCCTTTTCCTCCCTGTCACACAGCAGCTGTTCTTCCAACCGACGGTTCTGTTCCTCCTCGTCCCGTTGGAGCTGTTCTTCCAACCGACGAGCCTGTTCCTCCTGTCGGCGAGCCTGTTCCTCTTGTCGACGGGCCTGTTCCTCCTTGTCCCGCTGGAGCTGTTTTTCCAACCGACGAGCCTGCTCCTCCTGTCGGTGGGACTGTTCCTGCAGCATCATCATCAGGGCAGCAAAGTCTGGTGCTGCTGATGGTAGAGCTGCTGCGGACGGGTCGGCCTCCTTGATACTAGATGGCGCTAGTGGTAACTAATGTCACCATGTACCACGCATTAACTGTGGCGCGCAACATTATATTTAATTTACTTATTCGCTTATAGGCTAAATTGTAATGTGAATAAAGTATCACCGACTGTGATACTTTGACTATAGGTATATAAAAAAATGTCCGGAACTCAACAGTATAAAGACGATACAAAAATAAAAAGAAAATACAGGCCGAGTTCTATCAATGTTTTTATGGGTCAGTATAGTCAGCACAGGGCGTTAACGAGAAAACCGTAACAATATGAGATGCAGCTCATTTGATAGACATCAGTCTTTTGTTTTGCTTATGCACGACGAATATGAATCCCGAGTCTAAATTCAGCTTTTTTCTTATTCTCAAGGGGAAAATGGTTTCATAATAAAACACCACACTGTTGATTTATAAAACATATAATATAGTTCTTGTTCGACCATTTGTTTGTGCCCCTTGCTCATCTTCTGCAGCTGTTGTTTGTCGACGACGGAGATTTGGAATTAAGTATATTCTTTGTAGGTGTACTATAGGTGCATTTCTGCCTAACCCTTCAGGGAAAACAGGCGTGTGTTATTGTGTTATGTGTGTTATTTTTTGAGGACTGTGGGGGAGAGGGACATGGTCTTCTCTTTCTGGCTTCAGTATTAATCTACAAATAAATAAAACAAAAATAAAACAGGCTCAGGTCCATCAATGTTTCTATGGGTGAGCATGGTCAGCATAAAAAGTTGTGAAAAGGCTAGGCAGATGTTGATGAAAATAGTAATAATAATATACATTTATTTCAGATATATCAATTTCATATAATATTAGAAACAGAGGTCAGAAGGCCAATTCTCGTAATTTAAAACATTCAAAATCTAGTCGCAGTCTCACCTCAGCGACAAACAAATGTCAAAAACTTGTCAAAATGGAGGGAAATTAGAGGTATTTTTGACAGATTGACTGAGATCAGACTGTGAACGTTCTTAAAATTACGAGAATTGCCTGTCTGATCAGCACAGACGGTTAGAGAGGCGACAAAGAGAAACCCATACAAATGAACGAGATGCAACCCAGTTGATGGAGTTCAGTGTTTGTTATTTTGCTTTACGACGATTATGAATAGGTACCAGTCCAGTACCGAGGGTAAGGACTAGTTCCTCGAACGAAAATGACCCCAAAAATTTCACTCTAAGGTGGATACGCGGAATTCACCCTAGGCTTAGTTCGATAAACGGAATTTACAGGCTTAGGGCGGATTCTCGGACATGCGTTTCCGCGTATCAACCTTAGGGTGAATAAACAGAATAATAAGTAAAAATTGTCGCGATTGGTTGAATAATTTATCTACCGTCTATTCAACTTTATGTTATTTGAAGTTAAACAAAATATCAACTTTATTTTAATAGTAATTAAGTGATTTCAGAGTGACTAGCACTATTGAAAAAGTTATAAAAATGTTTGAAGTTGTAGCGTAAACTGAACTTTATGGTGTAGGAATTAAGTTATTTTTCCATAAACTCATATTTGTTTACATTTTTGGCAAATGAGTCGCGAATGCAGATTAAAGCAATCGTAGCAGTCACATTAATTTAGCGATTATGTTCGTTCGACAAACTAGCTGTTAATGAAGCGTTTTTTATCCCCAAGGGCAAAATGGATGTACTAGCTACATAATAAAACACCACACCGGTGATATACAAAACATATAATATAGTTGTTGTTCTACCACTTGCGCCCCTTGCTCTTTTTCTTCTGCTGCTGCTTGCGCGACCACGCGCTGTCGGCTTGTTTGTCGACGCGCGGCGACTTGGCGGCCGACGCGGCTGCCGTCGGGGTTGGCTGCTGCTTGCTCATGTCGCTGGAGAAGTAATGGGATATTGTTAGAATAGAAAACGAGATAATATACTGAGAGCATTGGTGGCTAAGGGGTAACGGTTCCGACTTATGAGTCCCGTTTTACTTTGTGTAAATAATCAGCACTGCTATCAAAACGGTGAAGGAAAACATCGTGAGGAAACCGGTATGTCTTAGAACCAAACATTCGAAGACATGTGACATCTACCAACCCGCACTGGGTCTGTGTCCCAGCAATGGAAACATTATAAGGCTGATTATTTTATACCATACCTATACATTACAAATATAATTGTCGAATTTGCACATGACACAATGGGCGGTCTTATCGCTAAAAGCGATCATTTAAAGACTACCTTTGGATAGACTAAAAGGAGGAGAGAATACTGTAGGTAGCCTGTGTTGTACCATTTACATATAAAATAAATAGCTACAAACACAAAGCATACACATTGACACAATTTTCTTATTTCTATCAACAAAAAAAAAACCTTTGATGTTGAATGTGCAGAACAATCTTGGAGATCGACCTTGAAACTCGAAAAGAAAAAATAATACGAAGCTTTTTTTGTAAAAGGCTCAGCTTATGTAATTAGTAGTTCGTATAATAAATACCACATCATGAGGATCGTAAGTATCTATCTACAAAAAAACCAACACACGCAGGCAGCTAATGTTACCAACTTTTTTGACTGGATAAACCTTATACTATGGCTTATCTACGGTCTTGACAGATGAAGCCATGATATAGTCCGTTTACAGTTATTTTACCTCTGAGAGAAGCAACCGAACAGCACCCTTATTGCAGCGAAAATAAAGATCATTGTGATTTTGACAGACTTGGGAATGGCAGCAACCTAATAGCAACTTTATTGCCACGAAAGTAAAGATTACTGTGATTTTTAAAGTAAAATTAGAGATAAAACAACTGTGAACGGATTGTACAAATAATTTTGTTTTTATACTTACTATTGATCAGTAGCAGTGGTAGACATGCCCTGGCTGCCCTTGATGACGTCACGCCGTACGCCGCGACGTTTCCGATACGCGGTACGCTCGTACTTGGGTAGCCATCTGTTGATAAGAAAAAACATGTCAATTAGCATTAGGGATCTTTTGGTTAAAATCGTTCAATGTTGCCAGGGTTGAACTTCCTACTAATATTATAAACGTGAAACTTTGTATTGATGGATGGATGTTTGTTACTCTTTCACGCAAAAACTACTGAACGGATTTGAATGAAATTTGGCACACAGATGGTTTATAACCAGGATTAACATATAGGATACTTTTTATCCCGATATTCTCGCGGGAACTAAACTGCTGCGGGTGAAACCGCGGGGCGCAGCTAGTGATTAAAAAATCCGAGAAACTTTTTAGATTTTATTCTTCTTTTTCGCCAATTCAACTATCAGATACAGCCCGATTCAAACTTTATGGCAGCTCTGAAGTCTAGTATCGGCGCTACTCGCTGCGCAGTACCTCACCCCTCACCCCCGCTGACAGGTGAATTTGTTACTGCGCAGCGACTCGCGTCGTGTTCCGAGCCGCCATAAAGTTTGAATCGGGTTGTACTGCACAATCATCGGGTCGCTATTCTTTCAAACTTTTGAAAAACAATCAAACAATGACCAAAATCTAACCTCAACATAGACATGATTATGGCTGGTGGCGATATCATGGTGGTAAAGTATTACCTCTCTGGATCCGGAGGTTTGGACAGGTCTGCGTTGGGCGGGAGCTTGGTCTTGCGCTTGCGCGTTTGTTTCTTCTTGCCGAGGAGTTCTGAACCAGGCGTTCTGCAATTATTAGAAAACATAAAATGATTGAAATCAGTTAACACAGGCTGATATGTCCGGGCAAACTATTAATCGAGGATATTAATAATGTTAAGTAATTTTATTGAAAAATAATGTGGAAATGAATAGAATTTGCTGTGAATGTCATAAATGTATGGTAATAGTTACCCAGGCGATTGCTCCTGTTTGCTTTGTACGGTTTTCTTCACAACCTTTGCTCCCATCATCCATTTTGATGATTCCAAAGCTTCTATGTCGATCTTGGTCTGAAAAGAACACTAAAAGATTAACACAAGTTCTGGAGTGCTAAAGATTTTGTAAATAAGCATGAAATAGTTTCATGATTTATTTTTTAATGGATATTTTTTTTTATTCTAGTGTTTAGTAGCCTAATTTCTGAATCATATATCATATTGCATAAATATTTGGTGAAACTCAATATTTTTTTTCCCATAACCCCAGACTTAAAGAAAAAAGGAACGAAAAGATCTACACTCTACAGTCACGAGCACCAATATGTCAACACTTGGAAACTTGCAATTGCAATTTCTTATAATAACACTTTTCATCGCTCCTGCCATTCTTCAGATTTTGGCTGTTATATTTTCCACATCTACGACTATTTACATTAAAACCACCATCACCATCATCTATGACGTGTACCGTGTTTCATGAACTTTTGCCAAATATATTATTCTCTCTTTCTGTAAAATCCGCCGGCGTCCCTCACCTCGAGCTGATGCAGCGGCGGCAAGCTCTCGGCCAGCTGGCGGGCCCGCAGCGGGTCGGGCTGCGCCAGCGCCTTCACCAGGCGCGCGAGGCTGCGCCGGTCGGCGGGCGCGGCGCGCGCCACCGCCTCGTGTGCGCGCGCGCAGGCCGCCGCCGCGCCGGCGCGCGCGTGCGCCGCCGCGGCCGCGCGCCACACGCCCGCCAGGGACGCGAAGCGCTGCGGGGTCGCACACGAACTTATTACCGATATACATGTAGACATTTTACATAGAGCGACCGCGGGCGGTCTGAGAGAGAAGAATCGCGGTTGTGTTATTTGATGAGAGCTCGCTCATTTAAATATAGGGGCAGACGAGATTGTCGCCGTTGTAGTTAGACCCCGGACGAAACTCGCACAAAGAGAGGTCGACGCCCGGCGACGGCTCGACGCGAGCCAAGAATTATTATGATGCTGTAAAGCTATTCTGTAATTAGTCGCGTAAATCTGTAGACATATGCTAAATTTTCTTAAAAACTAATCTATAATAATTATCTCGTTTCAGAACAGGTCCATGACCTAAAATGTTAATGCCTTGCTTAGGTAAAAACCAAGATTAAAACTTTATAACATCACAGCATATCTTTTAAAATTAAACTTTACAGAGCTGCTTACTGACAAAAATATACTTATTAGTAATACTTCCTCCATATAACTTAGCACAATCAACCTATAATGTTCCCACTGCCGGGACACAGACCGCCTCTCTTCGAAAAAACGTAGGCTGTACCAATCTACGCGGATCCGGTGTGGGTTGGTAGATGTCACATGTCTTCGAACTTTTGGTTCTAGGGCATGCCAGTTTCCTTACGATATTTTCCTGAAACGTCCTCTATTTTCATCAAAATATTTAGAACCACGTTATTTCAAAACATACCTCATCATCCTTATAATGCTCATAGACATCGGTGAACAGCTGCGAAGCCTTCTCGAACTCGTTATCAGCACACAACAACGTGCATAGCACGCCGATGACACCAGGACGATACTTGAACTCGCTTTCCTCTAGAAGTTTCACTGCGCCCTTGCGGTCACCCTGTTAACAAAAGATTTAGAACATTGTTGGTATATTTTAATGCTACCGGATAAGACTAACTTATCTACATACATATATTCAAATTTTATTTATATTTCAAATTGACGTAATTTCACGTTAAACAAATATCAACTTTATTTTAATCGTTATTAAGTTGATTTCAGAGTGACTAGCACTACTGAAAAAGTTATAAAAATGATTGACGTTGTAGCGGAAACTGAACTTTATTGTGTAGGAATTAAAGTTATTTTTCCATAAACTCTTATTTGTTTACATTTTTGGCGAATATGTCACAAATGCAGAATAGCATGTTATTTCATACAAATTCTGTTTTTTTTTTATAGATTGTGACTATGAAATATGAAATAGGTCCTCAAAAGACGATGGTAAACTGACGTTTAATTATTTCGTGATTTTTAACTATGACAAAAAAAATTAGAGAACTTATTGGTTAACAGATTATTATAAAACCACACTCAATAAAAATACAGTATGTGTTAGACAGCGCATACAATAATATGACTGTTTTGCATTAAGACAAAACAGGTATTATATGTTGAAGAAAACACAGCAATGATATGAAGAAGCAGTCCTATGATTCTGTAGAATATATCGAGAATACCATCCTTTCTTAGTAACTGTACCGAGAATATCTTTCCTTTTTCTTGCACCAGAGGGCGGCTTATAACTTTGGGCACGCCACAACAGCGGCGATAAGTCCCCTCTTTGAGGAGTGGCTAGAGAGGCGCCACGGCGCCCTCACCTTCCGCCTGACGCAGGTCCTCACCGGACACGGTTGTTTCGGGAGGTTCCTGTTCAGGATAAAGCGGGAGGAAACGCCAGGGTGTCACCACTGTGGGGATCGCCCGGAGGACACGGTGGAGCATACGGTGGAGGTCTGCCCGGCTTGGGCGGGGCCCCGCCGTGTCCTCGTGGCGGCGATCGGCGGCGGCGACCTTTCGCGTCCGGCCCTCATACAGGCCATGGTACGGAGCGAGAGTGAATGGGAGGCCGTCACCTCCTTCTGCGAAGCAGTAATGCTCGCGAAGGAGGAGGCGGAGCGCGTGAGGGAGAGACAATCGCTGCACTCTCGCGCGCCTAGCCGCCGCAGGAGACGCCTTGGACGGGAGTCAACAGCCGACTCCCGGCCACCGTAGGCGCGGGCCTGCGGGCGGCGAGCTATGGGCAGCTCGCCGCCCGGTAAGGACCAGGCCCGGGTCGACGGCGCGTTGTGTTCCACGCGCGCCTCAAAGAGCTGTCAGCACGAACTGACGGGGTCCGCCAGGACCGATGCCGCCGGGGCTGCGGGTTGTTCGAAAGAGATACCGTGGCCCCTGGCACAGGCAACTGAAGGAACACGGGTGGGTTTTAGTCAGTAAAAGTCTGACACTCCCTTCTGCTCCGCCCAGAGCGGGAGGAGTCATTTGATGATTTCCCACCAAAGGGCGGCTTATAACTTTACCGCCAATTTAACCTGTCAGTGTCATTGCAGTCTTTATCATCAGCAAGCTTCTTGTTTCATTGCTGTGTTTTCTTCAACATATAATACCTGTTTTGTCTTAATGCAAAACAGTCATATTATATGTCTCCGAAAACACAGCAATGATATGAAGACCTGTTTGATATCTGCTGGTGCTTTGAAATAATAAAACACAAGAATGCAATGTGAAAGTAAATTGTTAAATCAAACCAAGATGACTTTCAGTAACTAATCTGTAGGTTTTCTATCATAAAAATGACAAAGAATTTAACAATAATTAGAAGTACAAAATATTTATTTTTTACTTCCACAAAATTAACATAAAAAACAAAAACTTAAAGTTCTTATAAAACGAAATTATGCAAATAGCAGTGGAACTTTGCTATTCCATCCACAAATGAAAAAATAATCAAAAAATAAACATAAACTTATGTCTACATCTTGAGATCAAAATCACATTATTACAATAATGACATACAATTAAACTGCCTTGAAATTGTCATATAGTAGATCCACTGGAACCTCTTCACTGATGGATCTATTTATATCCTTATAATAATATTTAGAAAAGGTCTCTACACACTTCCAATTTCCTCTTTCCAATATCTCCTGAATAGGCCTATTGTCCAGCCAACCTCTAGAGGCAACTGCTGATCTAATACTGCCTGGAGAGTAGCCATCTATCTTAGCTAGCTTGAAAGCTGATCTCACCCAACCCGAAATCATGGTTTTCGACGCAGGCCTTATGTTCCCAGTGATTGATATAAAAAGAGATTTAACATTAGTATCCTGGCAACGTCTGGTTTCTGACAGCCTAATCAACTTCCTTACATTAGTGACTGGGCAAATTTTAGGATCTTGGTGCTTCATAAGAAGCCAGCCTGATTGCCTATGAGTACCTGTGTCCGTTTTTGAGCCAAATCTTGGCCAAAATGTTACAGTGTCCTCAGTCTCAACAAACCCTTGCTCACTGAGTTCTAAGAGGGTAAGGTCATGCAGTCTACGACCAGATGCGAGTAGAAGAATCAATGCAGTCCGTCTGCTTTGGTAAAAGAGGGTGTCTGGAAATTCAGACACCTTTAGCCAGTGAAATAAGAATTTTATATCCCATACTGGGGGCTTAGGTGGACGTGGTTTGTCCAAACTTACAGCTTTTAACACTTGTTGGATGAAGAAGTTCTTTGCTAAGTCTTCACCTTTTAATGCACAGTAAGTCGAGATCGCCGATTTGTGCAACAGAATTGTGCTGTAAGCAAATTTATTTTTGAGATATAAGCTAGCCAAAAATCTAGCTACTTCCCTACCTTCTGGGCGCTTGCTATCTACACTATGAGATTCACACCAGTGCAACCATCTTTTTAAGGGTGCATTATAGGTGCTAATAGTGGAAGGACGCCAACTACTTTTCAGCAATTGTTGTTCGTCCCTACTCCAGTCTTTCACTTGATCTCCCCACCCCCAATTTTCCAGGCATGAAGTACCAGCCTGTCCACTTGAGGTGGGGCCAATCCCGTTGTCACATCTAGCAGGACCGTTTTCAGATTCTCTATCGGTAGTGGGGGAGCTAGCGCGCGCGCTTTGAGATCGGGGAACCAGAAACACTGGGTCCATTGTGGTGCTATCACCAGGTATGTCCCTACCGCTTTGTTCAAGTGTGCCAGGACTCTGGGCATCATGCTTGGAGGTGGAAACACCCAAGCTATCCGAAACTCCCACTTTCGGCTGAAGGCGTCGCAGAATTCTGCGGAACCATCCCTTGAGTCTAGACTTGCATATCTTGAGACTACCGCGGTGTGTCTTGTTGCAAAGAGATCTATTTCGGGAATACCCCACTGCCTGAACACAGCTTCCGCGGCTGTTGGCAGCAGATGCCACTCTGGGACTGACCTTCCTCTTGACAAGCAATCCGCGATGCCGTTTAAGTTCCCTGGCAGATGATAAGCTGTCATCATAATGTTCAATCGATCTGCCAACTCCAGCAACTGGGATGTTAGACCCAATATATTTAAAGAGCGCGTTCCGCCCTGATTCCTGATGTATGCTACTAGAGTCCTGTTGTCCGATTGGACTAAGATATGTGCATTCTGTAACAGTGCACCTTGGGACTTTATTACGGCAAAAACGGCATACATCTCCTTCATGTTCGAATGCCAGGCTTTTTGGTTTGTGGCCCATTTGCCCGAAAGGTACCGACTGTTTAGATTTGCTCCCCAGCCCGCATCCGCTGCGTCTGTGGTCAAGAAATGGGTTACTTCTTTCTTGTGTAGGGGGGTTGGACTGCCTTCTACTGCATCCAACCACCACCGCAAGTCCTTCCGCATTCTGGGGCATAGTGCCTTTTTCCGGCCTTTCTGGAAAAATTTTCTCAGAAAAAGCTGTGCTCTGCGACAGTGAAGACAGCCTTGGGGGATCGCATAATTGGCTAAATTTAGCTTGCCCAACAAACTCTGGAGCTCTCTTAAAGAGCAGCTGTCCAGATTTAAAATTTTTGTCAGAGACATTTTTATGCCCTGTATCTTTCGGGTGGGCAAAGCTATTTTCTGGTTCTGTGTATCCCAGACCAGGCCCAAATATTCTAATTTGTGTGTGGGGTCTGTTACCGATTTCGGGTAGTTTATGTGCCAACCTAGCGATTCCAAGATGGTCAGCGTTTCCGCAACCTGTACCATCAACTTGGATTTGTTCTGACAAGCCAGGAGGTAATCGTCCAGGTAAACTAAAAGGCGTATGCCTCGACCCCGGAGGATTTCGGACACCCAGTTTGAAACTGCTGCAAACGCTCGAGGTGCCGAAGACAGGCCGAATGGTAGCGCTGTCAACTGGAGAATTTCTCCATTGTAAGAAACCCTTAAAAATCTTATGTGGGTCTCCGCAACCCCCAGATGGAAATAAGCCTGATGAAGATCTATCTTCACCAACCAGTCGTCCGGTTGGAGAAAATTGACTATATCTGGTTGTGAAATTAGGTAAAAATGTTTTGTTGCAATATACATATTTAAGGCCTTGAGGTTGAAAATTGGTCGTAACCCACCATCCGTTTTCCTTATTAAAAACATTTTTGATAGGAAACCTGGGTCTAGCAATGGTGGTTTTTCCAAAATTCCCTGATTTTTTAAATCTTGAATTATTTGGGTCATCTCTGGGGTAACTTGGGTGGTTAGACATTTTAAATAATCTTTGGTCGGATATTTCAGCGGAGGTTTCTTTTTGAAAGGTAAACGGTAATTTGCTATTGTTTTTAATATAAAGTTGTCTGCTCCTAGCTGAGCCCATTTTTCGGTGTAAAATTTTAGACACCCCCCTCTGAAAATCTGTTGCGAGTCAATCTTCTTTGGGCTTTTAGTGGACTTTTCTGTATTGCCATGACGTTTACGAAAGGGCCGACTTTTATTAACGGTATGTTTAAATTTCTTATCTGATTTTCTAAATTTGTTCTTAATGTAACCTTTTTTATTCCGGAGATGTTGAACATATTCCCTCTGCTCTGAAACTTTTCTCTCTTTTAAATAGGCTGGAGTATTGAGCCACACCTGCGACCCTCCGAGGGACTGAATAACAGGTTGTAAGGCCTCTCTACTGAATAAGTATTCCGAGCTGGGTGGAATATTTCTTAATGTGTTTCTGAGATTACAATTAGGAATTTCCTTTAAAATACGGTCACGCCTTACCTCAATGCACTCAGAACGCTTCCCACATATAAGTTTCATAGTGGTTTCTGAGTTTTTATGAGATAAAGAACCCGGTCCAAACAGATCAGAAATTTTTTCAAATAAAGTCTTTGGATTTAAACTTTGCGGTTCAGCACTAGCCCAATCAATAATAGACTGTAAACCTGATTTTATTAACTGTCTTTGCTCCAAAACTTTATTGGATAAGCCAGCTAACAGCAACTCTGTTGATGCCAAATAGTCTTTGTTTTTATTAAAGTGACATAGCTCATCATTTATATGAAGGCTTGTAAATCCCGGAGTTGCCAAGCAACTCTGCAAAACTTGCTTGTATCTAATACCCTTCCAAGCTTGAGAGTCAAATTGCTGTAACTTATTTAATTCTGCAAATCTATCTTTATCACTAGCTGGAATAATCTTTTTATCATCAATATTGGTAACTAAAGAACCCCAATTGAGAGACATAGACTCAGGTTGAGCAGGCAAGGTGATGAGCTGCTCTGACCCATTCTCTCCAGTCCTATTAAAATTCTGGGTGCTCGTAATTGTACTACTGGGCAATACTTTATCGTTATTAAAACAATAGACAGGATACTGGTTCAAATAATTCGAAACGTACGACATTTGAGACATTAAGGTATCAATACGGGGATCGGTACGAACAGGTTTCGACTTGTACTTACGGTTCCTCGCCGAGGTACGAGAACGTTTATTGGGCAAGGGTGACGTTATGCCCTCCTCAAACTCCGAGGATGAGGAGGAGCTGCTTTCCGATGATTGTCTTCCCTCCGAAGCAACAACAACGTCCTGCCCACGATTCTCGTTACCATTACTTACCGGCTCCATTTTTAATGAAATACACTGCTGTGTTTCCTATAACCACTAACAACACACTTATAACTATTCAATATCGCGAAGATAGTGGTTTTCACTTCGAAATACTTTCTCAAGAAAAAGTTTCGATTCATCAAGAAAGAATCACAAGAATGCAATGACACTGACAGGTTAAATTGGCGGTAAAGTTATAAGCCGCCCTCTGGTGCAAGAAAAAGGAAAGATATTCTCGGTACAGTTACTAAGAAAGGATGGTATTCTCGATATATTCTACAGAATCATAGGACTGCTTCTTCATATCATTGCTGTGTTTTCGGAGACATATAATATCTATACTGTTACGAGCTTCGGGGTTCGTGACCATTAAAACTGCCGATATAAATTACCGAACATTACACTTTAATTGAACACCACTAATAACAACTCAAACACACTAATCATAAAATACAATTGCACTTAAGTCGCACTTGAAGATCGCTTTCGCGAATACATTCGCTTGTATCGCTTGTCCAACTCTGTCTCGGTCATAGATCATCCCGGCCTTAATACTGCCGCAGATAGTTCAAAAACCTTCTATTGTAGAAACATCTAGAAGGTTCGAGTACATACCGGCCCCGACTGACCAGATGTCGATAGTTCTAGAAAGTACTAGCATCGAAATTTCTAGAAGGACTCTATTAGTTCGGCTACTCGATATTAGATGGCGCTAGTAGTAACTAATGTCACCATATACCAGGCATTAATTGTGGCGCGCAACAATACATATTATAAATTAAAGTAGCTTCCCGTGTCTGTCTGTGACCGCGCTGTTCTCCAAAATTACGCAACGGTTTTTGATGCGGTTTTCACCATCATTTAGAGAATTTACTAAACTTACATAAAATAATAAACAAATCAGCCTGTGCTTATTTCCACTCAACACGAGACTTACATACTTTTTTTTAAAATAAAAAACTCGTTGATTTTCGAAGCCGTAAAAATGCAAAGCAGTTAGGTTATATTTTACTTAATTTTTGAATTAGATGACAAGATAATAAAATTCTGTTTTTTGAAAACTTTTTTTTATTACCTAATCTAAGTTGTCAAAAACCATGAGTAACTTCTTACCTGCGCCAACAACACTTGTGCAGCAGCCAGTGCGAGGTTCCCTCCCATCTTCAACAGCAGCGCCACCGCCTGCTGCCGCTTGCCGTCCTTCATCAGCGACGACGCCTCCACCAGCGCCGCGCGACGCTCCACATTGAACTCGCGGACTAACTTCACGCAGCATTGCTTGCAGAAATCAGGCTGGAATGGTGTGAGAAAAAGGTTTTTATTGTATTTTTTTGTCACAGCATATTTAAAAAAATATCCCCTAGTGACACGCTGTGAAGGTGTACGTGAAAACGAGTCGCGTCAGCACATAACACACCCTCGCACACCCTCACACGGACACACACTCACACGCTTCGACTTCGCCATTGTCTCAGACGGTACCGAAAGCTCCTGTGCTTACACTCACATTTACAGCGTGGTTGTACACTTGGTAACCACAAGTAAAGCGCGCATGACTTCGTGAACATACTGTGTATATCAGACGTTTTTTCCGGTCAAAATGGTCGGATATTTAATCCATATTAATTATTCGATATGTTTGCAACAAAATAATATCTCTAGTTAGAAAAAAAAGTAAAATATTAAAGTTAAGAGGTTACGAAAATGGCTTTTTTTCCAGAAATGCAGCCAACTCATCAGCTCCTACCTGGTTAGAATAAATAGCGAGTATAGCCTGGTTGTAGGTGATGGAGGCGCGCTGTCTCGAGTTCAGTTTGTGTTCCAATCCGTCCGCCGTCGCCGCCTTCATACGCTTGCGGGAATCGAACACGTTCATGTCCCTGGAAAATGAGAAGGGAATGAAAGATGGAAATTACGTTTCATCTTAAACTGCTTTATTGAGGATTTGATGATAATTACAACATAAAATGTATTATTGATTTGATCCTTATTAGCAACAAAGTTTACCGGTGAAATAGGGAGGACTTTGTTGTGAGTATTTTTTAAATCAAAACCAGTTACTTCAAAACATAAATCTTCGATTTCTTCTGTTCAGTTCACCCGTTCTTTGTAGTATACGTTTTCTTTTGTAGTCCCTTTAAATTTGTATAGTCGATCACTATTTACTTTACCAACTAGCATGAATATCACTTGCACCGCGAAAAACAACCTATTTTGAACTTTACTGAAGTTTCAGTTCACTGGGAAATGTTGTCAAAACTGGAAAAGTATTTACGAGACCGACTTTACTTTCGAGTTGTTATAAAAACAGAATGTAAATTGTAAATAAAAAAGTTACCTGTTAATAACAACAATATTGTTGCTAGCAATAGCAACAAGCGCTTGGTCGCTTGGCTTATCCTTCAACACATTCTGGTAGATGGATACCGCTTCCTTCTCCTTGCCCATTTGTTGCAGACAGTATGCTTGTTGCACTCTGTTAAAAAGAGCACAGATAAACATAGGTTAATAAAGATGTAAATCTCTCTGTAATAAAGGATAATTATGTTATGCGCATTTTCACTAACACCTAATTGAATGCTTAAATAAAAGCGTTTTGTTGGTGTTGGATTTTCAACGTTCGGCGCTAAGTCCGAGCGTTGAAAATCCAACAGCGTGCTTTTATTTGTGTGTGAAAATACGCATTTAGCGCAAGTCATAGTAATTGTTTTATACATGCAGAAAAATAAGGAAATAAATGGTATATTCCTGGTCCTGGAAATGCATTAAAATCTGGACTTGAACATTGTCAGTTTTAATTAGAAACGGGGCAGCTGTTTCTCTACTAACAAAATTACATTTTATTTGAATCTGTCAGGTTGGCAACTACATTATTGGGCACTTTGTTGTTGTTGTATGGTTGCAGTTATTTAAACTTGTTTTTGTTCATAGCATTTTCATATATTATAACATCTCAACTCACCTGATAATAGCAGCTTCCTCCTTCGCCTCCTCCTCAGTCCCTCCATCTTCAAGAACACTCTCGGAGCAGGCATGTTCAGCCTTCTTGAGTACAGGTAGCGCTTCGTTGTACTTGCCACGCATGGCGAGTGTGCTGCCAGCATTGTATGAGAGTTCATAAGTTGTATCTTCGAATTGAGGGAGCTCTGATGACTGGAACAGAAGATCATGATTGTTATTTATGATGGCAAATGTGAAGTGAAGAAAAGTAGTGGTGGACATATCCACCACCAGAATACTGAAGTTTTAGTTTACTGGGAATTGTTATCAAAACTGGTAAAGCAATTACGAGGCCGACTTTACTTTCAAGATTAAATAATTGTTTATATAGTAGTTGTTACATAACATAACATCACGCCTGAAATCCTCGAAGGGTTGAGTAGAGTTGAGAGCTGGGTGGAGGGTTGAGTGTACCTTAACACCTGGCCTAAACCCTTCAGGGAATACTGGTGTGATGTTACGTGTGACTTACTACTTCTTGTGCTTTGATGTAAACTTTAATGAATAATACAATAGATAAGGAAACTTACAGGATTAAGTGCAGCAAGGTTAGCCACAACGGCCGACATATTGGCCTTCCTCTCATCTTCATACTCATCAGTAGTATTCTTCACAATGTCACGGTACAAGTTGTAACAGTCCTGGTACTGTTCTAGACGGTACAAGATTTGAGCCCTGAAAAGGTATAAATTGAATAATATGCTATACAAGGTTAATAAGAGATCAAATACAACTGTTGGTAAGTAATATTACTGGCAAATTTTGCCAATGGGTACGTAAAATTATATTATTGCTATTAGAACACAAATTAGAAATAATTATACTGCAGTTAGCATTTTTAGTTGCATCTTAGGCAGACATAGGGACAAGATGAATTTATTAAGTCAATCATGAGGTATAAGAGGATCTGACTGTGGTAAATGGGAAGGCTTTCCCCAAAACCTAGTCGCAACATCATCTCAGCGAAAAAATTTGTTAAAAATGTAAGGAAATGAATAGGTATTTTCGACAGATTGAGACTGAGATCAGATTGTGAACATTAATAAAATTACGAGAATTGCTCCTCTGATTTTCTTTAATTTTCCAAGTAATGCTTATCTAACCACCTTAGTTCCTTTAAAGCTGTAGTCAACTCCGGTGCATTATCAACAGTCTGCAGCGCATCCTTGGGGCAGTTGAGACGGTACTGAGCGTAAGCCTTCTCAAAGTGCAGATCGGATGCCAAGGCAACATTCTTGGTGTTGCAGAGCACTGCTAGGGCCTCCTTGAAGTTGTGCAGTTGGATGAGGCACACTATCTTGCATTGGAATGCCTTCTGCTCATTTGGAGCTAATTGAAGGACTGAAATGGTGGACGGTTTTGGTTATAGTATCTTAAACCAAGAGGATTTATATGGATCATCGTTCTAACATAGTCTTCTGCCATTGTCGGATAAGTAAGCCTGAAATGACTAATTCGACCATAGAATTTCTACATCTTTAATAACAATAAAAATGTAGTCAGTAATACTCAGCATTTCTTTTTGTTTTACAGCAGGCAAAGAGAATCGCTTAAGAAGATATACTTGTAGGTAGGTAAAGAATATTTAAGAAAGAAATTAGAGGGTTTATACAACAAAACATCTAAAAACTGCTTTTGAGCAGTGACTTACATGACAATAGCTGAAGAGCCCAATTTATGCTCTTATTAGAAAATTACAATCTATATAGAATTCTAATATGTGTTTAAGTAATGTTATGTACAGCGGAAAATAACACTACATTCATGAAAACATATGGATTGGTTACATAGTTTGCAATTATTGAAGTCAAACTAGTTATACAGGTCACCTGTTACAGATGATTATGTAGTTTGAATAATAAATGAGTAGTTAAAAGCAGCAGCATATGGAATGGAGAAAATTAAGACATTTATTAGGTATCAATTGAATTGTTATCTGTTGAAAAATAAGTAACTTTAAACCATGACATGAACTTCTGGAAACACCCAAATTTTAATTATTTACAAACATTCCATAATTAATATCGATCAAATATCACTTGCAAATCAACGTGACAATGATCTTAAGGCAGATTTCTATAATTTTGATGAGAATTAAACAAGAAATCGATAGTTATGTGAAGAGATAGGGTTGGAAAGTGTGGTAATCTTATTTCATCATTTATAAATGAACTGTGCATACTTTTTGGAAAATATTACAGGGTTAGATTCCTTACCTTTTCCCGTTGCTTTTAACGCTCTATCATAATCACCACTTTGGCAGAATTTATTTAATTCAATATATGCCTGAACAAGGTTATTTTCCTTGTTGGCTGACATTTTTTTGACAACTTGGCATGACAAACGTCAAATCGTCATCGGTTAGCTGCTCGGCCGCGTTCAGTTTTACACATGGCTTAAAGAAATCCATGGCAACAAAACCTGGGCTTTTGGGTTTGGCTTATATCACGGATTTAAATAATAACTGAATTAAAAACGTCTGATTGGTCCCTGCGAGTTGGCTTCGGCCTGTCGTACGCCTAACATCCCCCCGTCCCCCCAGGGTCCCGCGAAATGTAAAAAAATAATACGTGGAATATCTATCCACTCCTCAAGCCCCTTGTCACTAAGTGCTAGCGAGCTGCCATTTTATCCGTGTAAATATAATTGGTCAGGCAGGCGCGATAGTCTTTTCATAGTTCTAGATGACCAGTTCACTTACCCAAAACTTATAATCCAATATCTATGTTGTTACTTCTGCCCCTGGTACGCCTTCAAAATTCCCAAGGTCCGGGACCCCAGCGTCCCGAGATAGACAACACAAAAATACATTTTTAATCGGACCATCGTAAGCAAGCATAACGTCTTCCATACGGTCGAATGCAGCGTGACGGATAGCCGTCCGTCACGCCATGCCATCAAGCGGAGCCCCACTTGCTGTTGTTGTGTATGATGCACTAACGTCCATAAACAATTCATTTTGAAGCAGATAGATATCCAACTTTTGATTTCGCTCTATATATATTATACTGCAGTTTTCAAGTTAGGCGTTCCCTGGTTTCCTTTAGATATTCCTTTTACATTGTATTCCAAAAACTTTGTCCAAAAATACACAGAATTTAAAACACATAAACGTCGAACGAACAAAGCGATGACAAAGTAAATTCAGCCGAGAGTTTTATTCAAAAGTATAAAAATAATGTAAAGGAAGCATTGTGCAAGTTGGGGCGCTTACGCGGGCGTCGTGTGTCGAACTCATCAAAGTTAGACTTGCGGAAGTTCCAAGACCAGCCAGTTTGTTGCTAGTTTTTGAACGTCGAAAAATTTAAAATTGTTGCTACAAATTCTTGGAATATGGGTCATGACGTGTTTGATATGCCGATGTGATTGGAATCATACTCATATCAACCTTGGTACCTAATAATCAGTTGAACGCCGTTGATTGCGAGATGGTTAAGAGTCCCTGAAGATCAGGAACCCAATGAAATTCGTTAGAGTCTACGTTTAGAGCAATGCACCAGCAAGCAATAATGCTGCTGTTGAGTAAGTTATCATCAGCATGGGGAATTCAATCTGTCTTGCTGGTTTGTTCTATAGCTCTTATTGGTCACAGACCCGATTGCCTAACTTATGTCAACTGCGTGCCAGAAAAAGAACCTGCACCCTAATTGCGAATCCTTTGCCTCATATGTTCGAAAAATTTGTCACTTATATAACGTAAATAACGCAATGAATGTTGTTGAACTGTCAAAATGAAAGCTATTCCGACTTTTAGTGCGTTATGCAATTACTCGCATAGTCTACGATTCTATACTTATCACAGCTAGGTAGGTACTTAAGTACTGCTTAAGTAGGTACTTAATAAACGCTTCAACTCGGATCTCTAGCTCAGCGGGTGAAATCCAAACATAACCAAAATTTATTATCACCCTTTAAACACGATCGTAATTAATCAACCCAAACAAAAACAGTGAGAAAACTTCACCATAATAACGGCTTCAATGTCGCAGTCTCGCTGTCCGAGGATGTCGCAAGACAAACAACGTTAAAGTAACATCTATTGTCGCATCCGACGACCAACTCGACTTTTAATCGCATTACTGGAAGTTGCCGCGAACTTCAGCGCGAAGTTTCGTATTGCGATCCAGACGAAGTCGGCGCGATTGTGGTTTCTAAAGTAATTTCTATTAGGTAGAAGCTAGTAATGTTTAATCTAGCTGTCTTTAGTGGTTCATGGTTGTGTGTATTGGTGCTTGGTTTTACTAGGTACTTTTGACCGCTTTGCTATTTTTCACCGAAAGAAATGGCTCCAGGAGATCTAAATCTATTGAATCATGTTGTCTAAGATCGCCTGTCTCGTTATACAATTTGATTCCAAATACGAACACTGTTGTAGCCTAACATGAGATGATATCACCCTAAGCTCTTTCTTTTCGTCAGAGATGACCCAACGCTTCTCTGATTTTGTCAAGAGGGGCAGCCGTCCTGCTAATCTAACCACAGTCAATTAATGAGAGCCCAACTCCACGTTCCGTCTTTTCTTTATGAAGTACAGAACCCTAATAAAAAGCGATTAAACAAGTACTTCAATACTGTCGATTTTTTTAAGATGGGCATAGAAGTTTCTAGAGTGGCATTGCTCACCCTTGCCAACCACTAGTACCCTATACCCATGAGTGTAGGTATTGGCAACTTGTATCGTGTTCCCGGTGAAGATCTTGTCAAGCATGGTTGAAGGAACTTTCTTCTTTCATCACGGGCCTGGAAATTATTCGATGCACAGGCAGACACAACACATAAACTGTGTGAACTACGTCTCTAAAGATATGAAACAAAACAGGTTACCTGACATATCATTCACAACCACGAACTTTGCTCATACGATCTTATTTTACGCTCACCAAAAATCCATAACCATCCACCTTCCACGCGGAGCATCACTTACTAAATTACTCCACGCATACTCTTGTAGAATTAAATCGTTTCAAGGTGGAAGGGGGCCGTATTTTATCGAAGCCCCTGATAAATTGCGCGAAATTCAATTTAAACGGGTAATGTTTGTGTCCGTATTACAACGTCACTCGACGCCGGCCTATAAACTCTGCCGGTCCACTGAACAATTGAAATACTGTGCCTTGAGGTACCTTGGCCCATAAAAATATTGGAGTAACTGTGTGGGTCGTGGAACTGCGTCGTAAAATCTGTTGGAGTAATAGGTGAAGTTGTTGAGATAGTTTAAGGATTTGTAGATTGTACCCAGACTTTCCAGACTTGCTGGATTGTCTTCACATGACGTATTCTGTGTTGTAAGCCAAACTATAGAAGAGGAAAAGAAAACCACTTGTTTTCCATTTCCATTGCAGCGTTTTTTCAGCTGACTGAGTCCTATCGTCCTGAACTCCATGGTGCTTCTTTGCATATACAGGGTGGCAGGGACATCGACGCGGAAACTATAACCAATATGAATACAGATATATGATTCTAGACGTATAGCGTGAAATTTTACGTCGGGGATCCTAAAAATAAATCTGCTGTTACATAGAAAAGTGCAATACCTACGCGGTCAAAATGTATGGAACAGCATTTTTTTTTTATAAACGACATAAAATTTCAACCCATGGGTTCAGAATCATGTACTGAATCCATGGTAACAGGTTGTTCGTCGGTTTCTCTGACATCCTGTATAGACAAACAGAAAGGAAAGGTAAGTGTAGTACCTAGAAATTAATGAGATAGTTTATTTGCGGTAAAACATGACGCAAAGAAACAAAACAAACACAAAAATGTACAAGTTGGTGGAAAAATATGCGTTACATTCACACGAAACGGCCATCGCTCAGCATAATTCTACGACCCTATGTGAGACGGAGCGATACCGCTGGTTGTCAGCGATGGCCGCCTATACTTACAGGGACAGGGACATCGGCGCGCAAACTGTAACCATGAATTCAGCACATGATTCATGATTCGTAGAGCAATTCAAGACGTTTATAAAAACAATCTGCTTTTTCATAGAAAAGTGCAATACGCGGAAAAATAATTGGGACAGCAATTTTTCGTCAGTCAAAACCCTAATTGCGTAACTCACTATCAATCTCAATTTGAATCATTTTGAAGGATATTGCTAATCCATTGCTTTATATGTTTGAACAATTTATCTGCTCAACAACGTAAATGACGCAATGAATGTTGTTGAACCGTCAAAACCCCGCAAAATCATGTACTGAATACATGGTAACAGATTGAGCGTCGATGTTCCTGTTACCCTATACTTACCTACTTTCAATAGCGTCATTGATAATAATCTTATCCTACACAAAGAGTTTAGTGCTATGGATTATGTAACCAATGGTAATGTGTATTGATGCATATAATAAAACATCGTACAGCCAATTACAGGATCCAATCCTTACATGTCATTGGGTCTGGTGAGTCTTATACTGATGGGTACCTTCCTCTACTCTACTACGTAGTCTCTTGGCTGTAAGTATCATACATGCAGTTCATTTCTGGACATAGGTCTCTCCCAGGCTGCACTACAACACTCTGTCCTCCGCCTTCCGCATCCAGTTTGTCCGAGCCATCTTCTTTAGGTCGTCCGTCCATCTAGCTGCTGGGCGTCCCACACTCCAGGACTCGTCTGCTCCACCGGCTATCGGTAAATCGACAAATATGGCCAGCTCACTGCCACTTTAGATAGCTTACTCTGCAAGCAAGCTATGTCGCTAACTCCGGTTCTTTCCCGGATAATTTCATTCCTGATTTAATCTGGTTATAAGTATGTATAATCCTCAAGATCAAAGCAAGGCCAACTTGCACCTACAGTGCTGCTGCAGTGTTTCTTGTTTGTGTTAATTTGGTACGAATTTGGTACTTTTTAATTTTTTTAATCTGTAGGTAAAGCAATTCACACGAACAACGACGGTCTGTCAGCGGGCTGGCTAGGCTTACTTACTTGCTGCTTGTTTGATAATACTTAGATATCAACTGCTGAAAGAGGCGAAGTTACTTGATAGACGTGGTTGTCGAGACATGTTCTAATTTTTTACGACTCCGTATACAGCTTGTCTAAAATGGTACAAGCGCAATTAAATACACTGCGATCATTGAACGCTTAATAATAACAACAGAATAAGAATATTTTTTGGAAATGTCATTGAAAAACAATTAAAATGCACAGGGCCGCACAAGGACGGAATTGGGTGCATTCATGTATTACTTATTATAAAAATAAGTACAATATGAATACCTAAAAGCTCAATATTAACTTCACCGACAAAAAGTATATTTGCATAGACCCTTAAGTATACAAATTACTCTTCATATACTATACGAGTGCCCCCTGGATAATCTAATGGATTAATGTACAAAGTTTTGTGGTCTAGTTCGGCTTAAATTTCTTCATGACGCGCTATTAAGGCTTATTTATGTTCTCATAAAAATGGTAACCAAGGGACCAATGTACAACAACTGTCATCCAACTTTATATGTAATTTGTCAATATGAATCCTCCCTCTACCGACTAATTTTCGTGCAATACGCAAAGGGATAACAGATTAGAAAATTCCGTTAGTCTAAAAAAGGTTGACCCATTTGTTACCACGCGGGACACTTTTTTTCCTGACAAATTGCCTGAAAGTAATTTTAAGCCCAAGACCAGTTATTTATGTACATTACTTTAGCTTTATGTTCGTTCAGCAGCGTGTAGATATTCATTTGTGTTCTCTAACAGATCGTTTGTTTTATATCTACGAAATGGAAATTTAAGTACCTTAGTATGAGTGAATTAATATTGAACGAGTTAAATAGTCTAGTATATATTTACTTTCTTAGGAGGTTCCTGCTTAGGATGCCGATGAGAAATTAATGCTTGTTCAAATTATAACGAGGTGAATATAATTCCGTACTTCAATCGGTTTATAATTGCTTGTTGCCAGAGTAACACGGGGAAATTCCAGGAATAGCGATTAAGATAAGCTTATTGCTTTTAAGACTTTACCTAGATAGAAACAGAGACGAGCAACCTGTACGGGCTACAGTATAGTACAACCAGCGGGGTAATTGCCTAACACACTAACAGGCTTTCATTTTGACACTTCAACAATATTCATTGAGTTATTAACGTTGTTGAGCAGAGAAATTTTTAGAACATATAAAGCAATGGATTAGCAATTTCCTTCAATATTGAGATTGATAGTGTAGTGTGTTACGCAATTAGAGTGTTATACGGATATAAATGATATTATTTTACCTAAACGTCTATAAAATTGTTAGATCATGGACTATTTTATAGAGCATAGCACTCAGCTCGACGAAGGTTCAAAAGGTATATATAAAGTAGATATTCCAAGTGTCTCAACAATGCACATTTGTTAAACCATAAAATAGTTCTGACATAAATTATTTTTATCTAAAGTTTCCCCATTACAAACAGCCACTAACTTCAAATTCCACTTTCCAAGGCGCACCAAAGTAAGTATTTTGCTCAAAATTCAAGTATTTAATTTCATACACGACATTTCTCGTCTCATTACAGTAAATGAAACGACATCGGATCCATGTGGATGATGATTTGACGCAAATTGGACAGGTGTCAGGAATGCCTGCCGGCGCGGAGACGAGGCTGCGATCCTTAGATTCTACTCGTCGTTAGTAGTATACTAGACTTAACGAGTTTGGTTCTCGAGGTGGGATAGGGCTGGCTTGCGAAATTGTGATATTTCTGTTTATGTTTTGAGTTGATACCCTCAAAATATCTAGTAGGAATAGCTTGTAAGTCCACCTATTTAATTGTAAATAGCAGAGAACAGATCTAGAGGAGCACGATAAATAAATAATTGACGGCACGGTTGGCGCAGTGGTTAAGCGATTGACTGCTGCGCTGCGTGTCGCGGGTTCGATTCCCGCACGGATCAAATATTTGTATGGCCTAAAAGTAGTTGTTTCGGGTCTGGCTGTTTGTGTATGTGAGTTTAAATATTTGTAAACGCACCCACGATACAGGAGAAATTCTTAGAGTGGGGAAACTTAAAAAAAAAATTTGAAAAATGGCGTCATTATAAATGAAATAAGTAATATCAATCTCTAAGAATTTTAAAACAAAGTTGCCATAAAAGCATTGATTTTCAAGCATAACAATCATGATTACTTAGTTAGCCAGGTTAGAAATGTGCTTTTTGAATTAAGGTAATATAGAAAACGTGAAAACGCACAACGTTCACCGGTTTTAACCCGCACCACAAGCATATTAACTTATAAACGTACGAGCGGTACTAGCGGCACAGATTAGTAGCAGGTCAGTTCCCGAACTTCAGCCGTTGGCGTTAAACCCGTTCGAGGTTCCCCTGTGTTTGAATTGTGAAACAAACCAATCCGAATTGCCAATGGAGTTACAATATTGTGCATGAGTTCTGTTCATTAAAGCTGATATGTAATGGTAGTGCTGCAGCACAAATGCACAAGCCTGAAGCCAGTGGCTGTTTGGTTAGTGAGAGTTGGGATGCCTTGCTTATTTTGCCTTGTTGGTTGCCTAATCTGACAATAGAATTGATTTCGTGCTTCTAGTATTCAATATGTTGGTGAAGATATTATGGAAAGAGAGCTGTCCTACGATCTTCTTTTAATTAATACATTGATCGAAGTTTTTTTTTTCTAACTTTGTCTTCCGATTTGAAACGCTTTAATATCCCACAGTCACTGGCGAATTTTTAAAGGTTTCGTCTAAGGAAAAAGTTGAATAATTTCTCTTAGAAATATCTGCTCCTACCTCGCTAACCCTATCGAGAATGGGATGTCAGTAAACCACCTCTAGAGTCGAGTCGACAACGATCGCTCGCTATTGCCTAATAAAGGCCCGGTCGTATGAGATTTCAATTTGGCGGCTCAACTGGGCTTCATTTTGCGAAGCACGACACGTTTCGAATATTATTAATGGGGTGGAAAGAGAAAGTACGAATAAGGGGCGTGAGATAAATTTTGTGTTAACAGATGCATGGGCGTGATTGGAATTTTTGGAGAAGTTTCTCACGATGACCGTTATTAGCATCTGTTGGACGTTGGTTACGGTTCAGGTTTGGCGGTTGAAGTCAGGCTGTGCAGTAGTCAGGCTGCTCTCAAAACGGTGAAGGTAAACATCATGTTGTTCAATGGGCTGTCCTAGAACCAAAAATTTGAAGACATGTGACATCTACCAACCTGCACTGGGCCCTCGTGGTGACAGCCCACTCCCTCTCACCGAGACGAGGCCTGTGTGCCAGCAGTGGGAACATTATAGGCTGAATATTTTGTGCAGTAGTGACAAATGCATGGTTGATTAGATGGGTTCCATTTCATGACCCCTCCCGCTCTGGGTGGAGCAGAAGGGAGTGTCAGACTCGGTAACCCTTTCGGACGATCCCGCTACCCCGGCAGGCTTCGGCCCTGTCGGGCCCCGTCAACTACGCTGACATCTCTTTGAAGCGCGCGTGGAACACATACGCGTCGTCCGGCACGGGCCTGGTCCTGATCAGACGGAGAGCTACCCATTGCTCTCCGCCCGCAGGCCCGCCTTCCGCAGGGCCTTGCTTAGTCTTGATTACCCGGCCCTAACTTACCCGTCACAAAGGATGCATACGATACGTTACGCTGCGATGTTGGAGTCTTCTACAATTATAGATAGGCATCCAAATTTATTGAAGATTTTTAAAGGTCACGGCCATATACTCGTAATATAAATTCCCTCAATCGTGCACCAATATGTAAAGAAGATAAATTTTACTGTCGAGTCTAAAACGAACTGCTCACATAGTAAAGCCAAGATAAAGTATTGTTTGGATTTTGATTTAGGTAGACTATTTCAATTTCGGCCAGGCTGACTTTTAACCCTCCTTAAATCTTCATGTATTAGAAAAAAGTATTAAGCTATTTTATTTTTATCTAATTTATTATGCCTACCTTTACGTACTTATGTATATTTTTTTTAAATTTTCAACCTTTATGTGTGTGCGCTTTATTTCTATATCCCACATGTTCATAGTACATTTTTTGTTTTCAATACAGCACTTTTTGACTTAAATTTGATTTTATAATAATAATTCGATAGACACCTCATTTACTAAAATCTATCCAGTCGTTGGTATGTTTCGAGGGCAGATATCAGGATTTCCATATACAAAAACCCAGGCCTATGTCCAGCAGTGGACTGCAATAGGCTGAGTTGATTGATTGACATACAAAAATCCATAGATATATCCATAGGTGAAAAACATAACCCAGTCTTTACTAACGCGCAGTCGGGTAAATAAAATAATTATTCAATTTAATTCAGCCTATAGATCTATGGAGCTAAGATTCACCTTCTTTGAAAAAGAGTTTAGAAGAATGCTGATATTCTTGTCTAATTAAAAAAAAAAACAAAATTTTCGAATGAAATCGTCTAAATATGAATAACTTGAAGACAGCACTGTTGTTTCGTGCTCACACAAATCCGTCGTTGTGAAGTAGGTAATACATCAAAACGCGACGCGTCAGCCCGCGGATTCTAATCAGCAGGAGATAATGAATCCCTACCAGTGCAGTGTGAAGTATGATGTAATTTATGGCTGTAGGTACAATCTGTAGGGATGTAGGCTTTTATGTTATGTTTTAGAACGATGTGTTGAAGGGGTTTTTTCCTTGAATATTTCGTCAGACGTTGCATAAGACAGGAACATTTGGAAGGAAAAAGGTGGTGCTGAGAAAAAGGTAAAGTTAATTTCGACAAACTTGAGTAGTTGTATATATGTCAGGAATTTATTACTGACGTCAAATCTTCAGTGACGTCATTGTTCAAAACTTGTGACTTTTAAACAACAAGCGGACCTAAGTACTAATACTGCTGCATAGGATGAACGACTGGCACACCACACTCAACAAGGCACTCTCACATTGTGTCGAAAGGTGGTGCTGACATGGCCCAATAAAAAAAAAAAACCTAATGCAAGTACTTATAACATTCTGAATTATGATGACGTCCTCATCCTCTTTATGGGCTTAACAAACTCATCCCCAAACCATTCGCAGCAACGATTTAAAACAGATGTTTTCGCAAACTCAACGAAAAACCTCTCGAATATTCGAAAAGCGGGCATTAAAGCACAAATCCTCATTGGAATCGAGCCTAACAGTTCAATTATAGAGATGGGCTCGGAGCTAGGTTCTTGATCGCCTACATCTAGATTTGATTCGTTCTAACTAGACATCACAATCCGTTTACCGCATCCGACTATTGAAAAGTTTTCTACAATGAGCTCACATTTTTTATTAGGTACTATTATTTTTAGTAATATTTTGAATGTGTTTTTGGTGAAATAAGGAAGGGCTTACAAGTTCTTAACTGTCTAATGAAAAAAGCATGACAATTTTGCAGGCACATTTTTGAAAAATAAAAATGAAAAAAAATGCTCCTGGTGTTGAAGATAGACAATAAACTCAGCGGGTGTATTTAAGGAAAAAAATAGCAGAAATAACAATAATGTAAAGCAACACATACTTCTTTTAAACCGTATGCAATTTTTCTACGTCTACTGTGGAGGTCGCTCAGTGGGTTAATTTGGCCGATATCGGTGGTGCGCGGTGCACGGCGTTCAGTGGGCGATCGCACGGAAAATTGCTCTTCTTCGCCATTTGATTATGTACCAAGATCCCTTGCGAGAATTCAGACGATTCCCCGTGAAAAATAAATTGGACAATATGAGAGTCAGGTGGGGAATTTTTTAAAAGCTGTTTTTCGAATCAAAATTCTGTACACGAACCTGTTTTACGCTACAGTGAGTATACTCGTTTATAGAGATGATTAAAAAATTTATACGATCAGGAACCATTTTGTTTTTACCCCTGTTTTCCTGTAGATATGCATTGGTATAGTTGATTGGGTAATGGACTGCAAGAATTTTAAAAAATAATTTTTAATTCATAAAAACGTTTACAAAAGGTGCACTTAGCCAAGAGTAGCAAGTTTCCCATACAATTATAAATAAACGTGCCTAAAAATAAACTAAAACTAAACTATTTTTTATTACAGGTGCAAGTAATGATGGTTTGGAATTAGAATGTTAGGTAGCAACCCGCCCGAACTAGGTTTTATCAAACCTGTGTTTCAGGCCATGTAGATTGATTGTAACCGAACAGAATATTTCATCATTCAAGTATTAAGTTACTGACAAGCATAATCAATCTTTTTACTTTAAAACAACACTTCTCAAATGATTGTGATTGAATTAGGGTGCAGAATACTTGTAGCACCTAAGTGATAGGTACTCAACACATTAAATACTATTTTTACAAGCTAACACTAAAATATATATATTATATACAAGTATATAATAAAAAAAATAAAAAAAGGCAGTAGCTCATTGGGCATCAAAAAATTCGTCCGCATTCCTGTCAATGGGATAAGTGGCTAAAAGGCTGGCAGCATTACCACGTTGGATGGCAATGCACGTTGGATACTTTGGGCTTCTCAAATTCATTAACCATTAACTAATTCAGTGTTAACCGTTAAAACATTGACCCACGCCAAAAGTACATCACAGAATCCACTAATAAAACACATAAAGTTAATAAACAGCCGAAATCCCATTAATTCATCAACTGCCGGATAGTAACGGTACCGAATGTATTTTTAAACTGGGTTTTAATTAAACGAAACGTCGAACCTTTCTGCGCTGTGAGATCGCGTTCAATCAATTACAGGGCATACCATTAGTTCTGCTCACACGCTTTAACTAGGACTTGTGGGATAGATCTTAGCAATCAAGGTTTTAAGTGCTTGTTGCTGGAGTCTACGAATGTTCGTCGTAATAAACAAGACTAAGGATTGATTAGTAGAGCTCGGAGACTTTCATCTTTGGCAGTTGTTGTGGAGGATAGAATTAAAATCGCTACATACAAATAAATAAAATTGAAGTGTCTATTTGTGTTGTCAAAATAACAGCTTTTTGCTAAATGCATATGAAAGTATACTATAGGTAGGTTAGGTACACTTAAATAAAATAAAAAAAAACAATTTTAATTTTTTTTTCTGTCTGTCTATTTGTTCCAGCTAATCTCCAAAATGGCTGGACCGAGTAAAAAAATTAAACCCGTGGGATAAATTCCGACATCCATGTGGGCGAAACCGCGGGCAGATGCTAGTCTAAAATAAATTCGTACTCGTACAGCATCAATAAAAACTTTATTACGTTGAAAAAACTTGCCTTACTTACTTTATAGCACATAATATTATCGTTGTTAATTTATGAAATTATTTATTATTATTATTACATTTCATGATGCCTCCCTGATTCGGCCATGTTAAAATTATCGCATTAACGTCAGCCATATTGCATTAATTATTGCATATTGATTCACTAATAATAATTTGTGCAAATAATGTTATAATGCAGATCATAATGGCCTCAATAATTTTACTTATATAAACGCAAAGTTCTGCAAAGGTGGACCAATGCCTTTGTGAAGGCCGCAGGAATCCGCTGGAAGCGGGAAGCAAAGAACCGGTCGAAGTGGCAGTGCTTGGGGGAGGCATATGTCCAGCAGTGGACATCTTTCGGCTGAAATGTTGATGATAGAACGCAAAGTGAGTGCAAGTGATTTAAGAATCTGGTCTCCGCTTCTGCTGATGCTGCGATTCACTAGGACCTCATGACGGTGACGGTTCAGGGTGGAATGTGTTTTCAAACAGAAAAATACTTTTTTAATTTTTTTAATACATTACTCTTGTCGGAGTAGGTACCTCTGTGCCGGAAAACTTTTTTCCTATTATTTTATTTCATAACTGCTCTGCTCGCTCCTATTCCGTCTCAACAACAACAGTCAGCTAGCACAAAGCTCCAGCTAGGCAACAGACAGGTACACGGTAAACAATGACTTTTGGAACAGTTAACAGTCGGATAAGTTTCCCAATTAGCGGCCGCGTGATTATGACGAGCACGACCTACTCGTAACGCAACGTGATAAATTGTTTTCACTACAATTGTGTAAATGTATTTGGTAACTTGTCTGTCGGGGATGTTTCGGATTTAGATAATAATGAGTTATTTTGCACTATGTAATTTGAATTTGGATGAAAATTTCTAAATACAAACTTGCACGTGAAAAGCAGGCAAAGGTATTTTGCAATGTAGTTTTCATGGTTTTCGAGGGTGCTGAAGCCAATAGTGAGGTTAAAATGAAAATTTAAGATGGCGGCAGAGATAATTTCAAAATGGTCGCTGCCGCCATCTTGGGTTTTCATTTTGAACTTCGTTCCTGCCTGGGGTCTCCCAACGCCACATGTTTTTTTGTATGTTTCATTTAATGCCCGCTCATGTCACCCATCTATGTATGTATACACACATGTATGGTGGCATCCATCACCATATCCTTACTTACGTAATGATATAATTCTAAAAAATACAAGGTGTCGTTTTGCATCCTCGTCAAATTCAAGGAGGTAACTATGCTACTAATTCTCGACACGAATCAATAATAAAATAAGTAGGTTTTTTTTTGTTTCTAATTTTAGGAAATCGGCATGTGTGGGACACGCATTTTAAAACGCGGCCTGTGTGAGACCGCACTGTGACTGCCCTTTTACACACACATGAAAACGCGGCCGCTTATACGATACCATAACGCGAATCTGATCTTTGAAAGTGGTGTATTCTGAAATACTGTCAAATTAAATAACTAAAAAAACAAGTATGTATTCATTATTTACCAGGGATCGTAATTTTATTTGATTACTTATGTCTTTCATAACAATCTCCTGAAATTTAACGAGGATGCAACACAACAGCTTGTATAAGTTATTTTCATACAGCCGGCATAAAAACTTCATTAATACATCATTCATTTCAGCCGAAAGATGTCCACTGCCGGACATATGCCTCCCCCAAGCAACGACACTTCGACCGGTTCTGTGCTTCCCGCATCCAGCGGCTTCCTGCATAGAAACTTAGTCACGCAAAATTTCTTGGTCCTTCCACCTAAGTAGTTTTTGTCTACCCCAAGACGTCGTGTGGAGTGATGCCCCCCCATGTCACCCTGAGGTACCTATATCATTACATATATTCCAATCACATACTGCCCAATTTCATATCCCATGATAACTTTTGTAAGTACTACCTTTTTTTTTCGTGGATAATCCTCATGGATACTCTTCGTCTAGAAAGAACGAGGGTTATGTCGGACACCTACCGACTAAAACCCCCATTATTCCTTCTAGTACCATGAGTCGGGGACCCGGGAGATACTTGTACTTGTACATTTGCCGCACCCCCGACTGGTATCAGCCCGCCATGCCAAGCGGGCCCCATAACCAGAAGTGGCCGATCCCACGACCCCACATGCTCCAGGCGAAAGCGTCAAGGTAGCCCGGAAATTTAAAATTTTCCTTTTTTTTCAGTTTTTTGTAATTTGCAGGTGATTTGGAGATGATTTTGACCAGCAACCTAATTGCTTAACCCACTATTTAATCACAATCTGAATCACTTTGAAAGATATTGCTAATCCATTGCTTTGTAGCGGTATCTACAACGGCACATGCGAATAACGCGTCATACTGACGTCACGCAAATCCTGCATCTCGCAAGCAGAGTTTACCGCGCAACTAGCATACAAACTTCTCGACATCAATCGTGGGGCAATTGTCCGCCAGTCACAACACCCGTCTGGTCGGAGGATCCTCCCTTTTCTATAGAGTATGAGTGAACTTTACACCCTGTTCCTCATACTTCTAAACTACAGCTTCATATTTTCGAAAAATTTGTTTGCTCAATAACGTAACGCAATAAATGGTGTCAAAATGAAAGCCATAATCTACTGTTCCTGTGACACGAATTTTCCCGCAGGTTGAATGTTGATCCAAATATGATTTGCGGCCGTGTACTACTTACCTACCTACTTATCCTTACCTCCAACTTGATATAATTCTAAAAATTGTAAGTTATTTTCATACAACCAGCATAGAAACGTAGTCACGCAAAACTTCTTGGTCCTTCTACCTAGTTTCTGAAGCCCAACTAGGTTGTTTACATACAAAATCTTATTCAAGCTCCCTCACTAAGACATCGTGTGGAGTGCCGACTGCCGGGCTTACCTAATAAAGGACTGCTACTCTGTTCCGGTATGACGTTTCCGGATCACATTATAACGTTGAGATTCTGGCTCGCTTGCAAACAAACTCTCATCTCCTGTTTGTAACTAGGCTCCCTTACTATGTGTTGTAGTAGAATTTGGGTTGCGATCGAGTTTGTGTAGATAGTGTTTGCGTGATAAAAGCGATAAATAACTGAGAGGCAGAATAGAACTAAACCAGTAATGTGACACGTTGCAGTAGATACTTGGTAAAAACTAGAAAACGGATTGCATTATGGATCTTTTTTTTAGCCTATACTGTCCCAATGCTAGACAAAGGTCTCCTCCAGGAATTCTTTTCCCGCGCCACCTCGAACCAGCCCTCGCGGTACACGTCCAGGTCATCTTGCCATCTCTTTCTGGGCCGGCCTCGGCGGCGCCGTTTATGGATCATAAAGTTGACATTTTGGAAACACAATGTTCTATCATGAAAGTTCTATTTTGAATTAAGTAGGTGATCCTCTTCTTTCATCTTGATTTAAGAAGATAAGTAAATATTATCTGGACAATAAAGATTACTGTGATATTGACAGTGATGCAAAATCATAGGTAAAAAAACTGTGAACGGTCTGGTAGTGTAGGTTATCATCGATTTTATTCTTGTGTGTATTCAACAATACACAACTCTATAGATACTATTTTAAAAGCGATTCCACTATCACAATACATGGTAGTGGTCCTGGCATTCCACATAACATTACAATGCATAGTCTTTTGTCACTTTAGTGGGGAGTTACCCGAGAATTTGTACAAGTCGAGCGAAATATTTGTGCTCAAATTATGCTAGCACAACAAGAAATCTGGATTTATTCAGAGACAAAACAGAGGAGCATTCGAAAGGGTGCTGACAGACGATCATAATATGTATTATGATATCCGATGGGAAATCTAATGTACCTAACCGAACCTAACCTAATATGTAGGTATTTTAGAAAGTGGGAAAAATTTATCCTTGTCTCCACGTATTGAAGGACCATTTATTTTGTCTTAGCTAAAACATGTAAAACTATAAATTTTTACGAGAGACAAGTAACAAGGAAGAAATAAGAAAAAGTACAACTTCACCTTCCTAAGAAAAGCTTTACCCCTGGTATTTAGATTTCCTTTCCTTTTCATGGACCTTTATTTTCTCACCAAAATCAGGTGGACACTTACCTACTGTTCGGGGAATTTCGGTTCAGGAAAACGGCAAGATATTTTCAAATACCTACCTACCTACTATAACAATGGATTTACAACAATCGGTTTTCTTAAATAAATATACTGAGAATTTTGAAAGAGGGAAACCAAATAAACAGAAATAGAAAAATAAGATCATTTGCATTTCTTCCTTCTATTTGTAAGTCCATAACGTCTATCTGTGATATAGGCAATGGGCCGATGGAATTAAAAAAAAACAGCGCTGAACGGACCTTCGTCAGCTGTCACCGGCGTGGACTCCCGTTTGAAATTTAATTTGCCGCCATATTACTTATAGGAGTTGCCATATAAGAGGTTATACCTGAGTTGTGAGGTAGATAATAAATAAATGGGGTGGGCATATTATTCCCTTGCACATCTACCCCTTTATTCATAAACGTTGCTTTTTTTTCATTTTTCCTTTTTTTTGATTACTAACTATTTACTCTAGGTATTAAATTAAATGACTAACTAACTAACTATATAAATAAATACTACAAAAAGGGCACTAATTAGGCGTCGAAGTACTCGTCCCCATCGCTGTCATCCGAAAACGTGCACAGAAGACTGGCTGAGTGATTAGCGGCTTTTTAACCATACAAATTTTAATCTTCGTTTATAAATAAACCTCTTTGTGGTGACAGACATTGGAGGGTTTCTTAAAAATATTTTAAGGATACAACTTTCAGATCTCTACTGATCTATAATCTAGATAAAAAACTAACTTTATCCAAGTTGCTTCCGGTCCCCAATTTACCTAAAGCATTCGAATGCAATCAATCATTCAAGACTTGAAAGGTATTGCCAATCCTCCGAATAATTTATTCGATTTGCAAAGTCTGTTAATAGATATACACGTGTACGATTTCTTCGATACATAGGAAACATTGTTTTCAGGAGTTTTCGTAGTCGCCCACACAAAATGATGACTAAACTCAAAGTAAATATCATTTTGTTGATAATGGAATGTTAAGTAATTTTTTAAATGGTAAGAAGGGAGTCTCGTATTCCAGTTTTACAAGGTAATTACGTTTACGTTCGTAATTTTTATTTTTATTAAAAATAGCTTCTGCTTGCGACTTCGTACGCGTGAAACTTCGGACCCGCGTCTCAGTGGTGTGTAACGTTTGAAATAATAACAAAAGTTCTAATGATCATATGGCCTAATTTCATTTAATATACTTTTTTTTTTTATAACGATGAAATGATATAATGAATTATTGCTATAATGATTTATTGATATAATTTCATTTTACCTAATTTTATATGGTTTAATGAACATTTTCTATAATGCACATTTGAATTAATATTCAATTAGTATAATATTCAGTTACTATAATATTCAAAATCTATAAGTAATGTTTAATATAATTTACCTAATAATAATATTGAATCATATGGGTTAGGTTACGTTTGAACAGTGACCATTAACGAAGCGAGCGTGCCGCGGCAGCGGCCGCCGAGCGCCAGATCCCCTTCTATTGTTGGTGAATCATTTCGGTTACATGAGGTTATAACAGTATGTTGTTTCCTGATATTTACTTATTCATTACAGAATTTTGGCTAACAATAAGTGTATATGAAAATTAGGTCAACTAAACGTGAAATAAAAAGAGCATTATACAAATTGAAAATTATATGAAATGAACGTTATACTAAATGTTATTAGAGCAAAAGATGGTTACATGAAATATAACATTCGATCACATGAAATTAGGTTATTTGTTTTTATAGCATATGAAAATTGTATCATGTGAACGTTATTTCAAGTGATATTATACTATCTGTTATTATACCATATATTACACACCCCGTCTCAGCGCATCGCCCGCCCTCGCTATTACCTCATTTTCGATTAGCGTTCTATCTACTATTTATCGTTTTGTTCGGCTCCTAAGTGTCGTACCGTGATGTTAAATAGATAACCTATTTAATATCACGTTTAATAAATTTTGTTTGCTTAATAAACTTCCTCAAGGTAGTTCCAGGGATTAGGGCGTTCAAACAAACAAACTCTTCAGCTTTATTATTAGTAAAATAGATAAATAAAACTTAATTCAGAGGAAGCAAAAGGGAAAATGAACGGAACTCATGAATTGTATTCATGAGTTCCGTCCAATTCATGGACAGGGGCTATGGAGATGCTACGCCGTAGACAACATCCCTGCTACGCCATAGCCAACATCACTGCTACGCCGTAGCCAACATCACTGCTACGCCGTAGCCAACATCACTGCTACGCCGTAGCCAACATCACTGCTACGCCGTAGCCAACATCACTGCTACGCCGTAGCCAACATCACTGCTACGTTGTAGCCAATGTCCCTGTTTCGTCAGAATACTCGTACTCGTAGCAGTCGTAGCTCATGGACATTGTGCTACAGATGTTTTACGAAATAATAATTTGAATCCTCATAACTTTTGCAATATCGGGGGTAGAACCCCAGCCTATAGACGAACCAGCATTATGAGGTTATTTTAATAATTACGAGTACTTTAACAAAAAGTTACCAGCAGCTTTTTTACGATAAGAATAGAATCTGAATATTCTTTGCTATGTACACCATATAAATTACAGATATAAATGCTGAAATTTTGCAAAGTGTTAATAAGTTTAATTAGACCATAGTTACAATTACTTACATTTTCTAATTAATCTTTCGAATCGTTTTTTTTGCGGTACAGAATATGATCTACTCATGAGGTTCCGGATTCATTAATTGAAATGAGGAAAAACAATACGACACTTTACGACTTTCAGGCAGGGCTTTGCAGCTTATCCAATCTCAGTAGAACCACCCGCTAAACATTACAGAGTATAACTTCTACTCAGCGCTAATTCGATATATTTCAGCCTACCTAGTACTACGCCAAAGGTAGAGTGAATTAGGCTATTTATCTACGGTGTAGGTGCCAACGGAGTTAAATTACGTCAACAGCTAATCCCGAACTAAGCCAATCTAGTCGTTTCCAGGAATTTACAAAATACTCAACTCCTTGATTGAATTTGGAATTTTCGAGTGATCTGGATAACTTGATGTTTAAACACATAAAATTCTGTGAGGGACGCGGGTTAAGCGATGAGCGAGTGATAATAGAGTTTATATTTTAATATATCATCATTTCAGCCGGAAAACGTCCAATGCCTAGGCCTCCCCCAAGCACCTCCACTTCGACCGGTTCTGTGCTTCTCGCATCCAATGGGTTCCTTCGGCCTTCATAAGGTCATCGGTCCACCTAATGGGAGGCCTTCCAACGCTAAGTCTTCCGGTACGCGGTGGCCACTCCAGAACCTTTCGGCCCCATCGGCTATAGGTTTTGCGAGCAATGAAAATAATATATAAGTACATCCACATTATATATACTATAATACATATTATAAATTCGAAAGTGAATCTGTCTGTATGTCTGTGCCTTTTCACGCCTAAACCACTAAATGGATTTAGATCAAATTTGGCAAGGAGATAGACGGCATCCTGGGGCATAGGCTACTTTACATAGGCAACATAGGCTACTTTACATAGGCAACATAGGCTACTTCTTGTCCCGGTAAAGAGTTCCCGTGGGATAATTTCCGATATCCACGAGGGAGTTGCCGCGGATAGAAGCTAGTGTTAGATCACAGAAAGTGTTCTGCCATGGGTATGTCCTACTGAAATTCTTAAAAAGTCAGAATGTGTCATTTAATTTGTTTGGGTGCACGTAAAAGTTTAGCCAATTTTTCGAAAAGATTCGAATTAAGTGAAATTAACAGTTTTTTTTAGTAAATTTATGTTGCTCCTTAACACAGGTTTCTATAACCTAGCCAGGAGAGCAGTGCCCACACGTTTGTAGAAATATGTAGTAATTATTTTGTAAGTCTGCATTTTTAACGTGTACTACATTTTTAACTATAATCCTTCGTTTTGAGTAAATAAATAAATGTTCATTTGTTCGTTCGTTAAGTTATATTTCATTACTCTCTGTTATTAACTTAACATTTCAACTAACAATTCTGTCGTCAAATTCAAAAGTCGTTCAAACTACGAGTAGTACCTAGTGGAGCGGATTTCACGATTTACACACATTGAGTAAAATCGATTAAAACCAGTCTACGGAGTCTAATACATTCTACGACTAGTGAAAGTTGTGTTGGCAACTCAGTTGATAGCCCTTTTGGGAGCTGAAGTGTATGAAAGTTTAAATTGTGAGTGTTTTTGAGTTTTATTTATGTCTTGGGCTGCCGCCACGAAAAGTTGTACTCCATTGGATCTTCTAAAGTTTAGATAAAGCACGTTACGCGTCAAGTTGAGCTACAGAGTAACAGTTTTAATTGAGTCCAAAGAATTGCATCGGCAAATTTTACGACTTTGTAAGGAAATGTAAATAAAATGTGAAAGCTGAAAAGCCCTTGTGGATCTTTAATAATGGTTATGTTTTATTTTATATTTCTATGTAGTCTTCTGACGTTTTATTCATCGTCATCATTTCGGCCGAAAGACGTCCACTGCTGGACATACGCCTCCCGAAAGCACCTCCTGTTCGACGGGGTCTGTGCTTCACGCATCCAACGGTTCCTGAATTGCCAAACTTAAGTGGCAGTGGGCAGGGCACATTGCACGCAGAACAGATGGCCGATGGGGCCGAAAGGTTCTGGAGTGGCGACCGCGTACCGCAAGACGTAGCGTTGGAAGGCCTCCCAAAAGGTGGACCGAGGTTTTAGTAAAGAGGATAAAAATATATACACTGGATAAACATCTAATACTAAAAAAACTATTACAATTAAAATATAATAATCTAACTAAAATATGGCGTCGAAAAATTCCTCCGTATTGCTGTCTGGTAATGTATCCAAGAAACTGGCGGCCTCACCACGTTGTATGGCAATGCTTATAGCCTCTGGCCAAGGTAAAAGCCCGCCCTTGGGTCATGGGAAGTGTCAAACAGCCGTTAAGAGATTTATTTTGCTAAGTAGTACTTAGTTAAAGTGATATTTTGCTGGTAGACAAAAGAGTTTACGCACACAAAAGTTTATATAGTCCAAAATGTTTGGTTTTCTGTCCCTACTTTTAAAGCAGACGCGCGAAAATCGCGTCGAGAACCTGTGAAGAGCTTCAATTAGAGGACACGATGTTCAGTATATTTCACATGTCTTTGAAATCCGAAACCCCCTGTAACTACAAACTCCCGAAAACAGAATACGCGACGACAGGGAGGTGGCTTCAAATGAAATATTCCCAGAATAATTACATTCACGGCAACGAGTTTCCGAAGTCTCTGTACATTATACGCAGGGCGCAGTTAACACAAAATTATGCGCTTAACGGCCCTTCTGTAACGCCGGTTCTTATAAACACATCAGGCTAATCTGACTAACAGATCTCGAGTCTTACTCGTTAATTCCACTCAGATTTGTCTAACCGCACAATCAGGAATTCAACAACAAATCTTGAGTTATAGCAATTACCATGTAAATTTGCGAAGTTCGCGAAATAATTTAACGCGGTGTAGTCGCCGGATTCAAAACAATTTATATGTTAATTCTGTAGATATGGACTGGGCTCAGTACACAAACGAATTAGAGCCGAATGCTCCCGAACCACGAACAAGCCGGCACGTTGTCAATCGTAGAATCATCTACTTTATTGAGATGAGTAGGTACACCACGATCTGTTTATTGCTATAGAATTTGTATGAAAATTTGTACAGATAGATGCCGACGAGCCTTGAAAGAAACGACTACAAACTCCTCACGAATCTATACCTGCACATTCAGAAATTGCTGCATGTCGGCCAAAATCAACTGCAGTTGATTTTGAGTTAATTTACTATCTGTCTTGACAAATATGTCAAGACAGTTAGTAAATTAACTCACTTGAAAACTGACTGTAAGTTCTCATCATCCACAGCCTGACTTCACCCACTGCTGGGCATATACCTCTCCTTTCTTGTGCCAATCCCCGCCCCTGTGCCAGACTCATCTATGTTTTGCCCGTGATGGCATCAATATCGTCTGCCCATCTCGCCGCCGGAAGACAGACATCTCGTCTACCGTAAATTCTAGCATGCTCCAAAAGAGATTACTTAAAGGTTTCATTATATTTGAGTCGTAACTTCGTAAAGTCAGTCCTAAGAAGGAAATTATCCATTAATAATATTTCACACGAAACTGTTTCCTGTTCGTGTGACAGTGGCTATTTATGTCTAACTTTGGACTAGCTTGGTAACACAAATTGTACTGGGTCAGGGAAGTTAGAAAATGTAGCTATGCAAGGTGTGTAGGTCCCGGATTAAATCCAGGCAGAACAATAAGGTGCACTAGACGGGAGAGGAAATTTACTTTAGCTGAGTAACTAATAAACTAACTATATTTTAATTATTTCTGTACGGTAACTTTAATAAAGCAAGTAAAAAATTAAATTAATTAAATTTTTTTTTTAACAAATTTCTCTCCAAAACTAAAATACTGAATGATATAGAATGAAATTGAAAAATTGCACCAAATCGAAATAGGAGGTGCAGTAACAGTTAACGACATAATAATAATGTTTATTTTCTTCAACAAATAACATCCAAGAACCAAAACTAAAAAAGCAAAAATAATAATTACGATATTATAATGTTTATTTGTGGGAGACTGGTGTCTAAACTAAGCCGTGGCCTGTATTTCAGGATACCAGTGACTCCCCCTACAGGAAAAATAGCATCATAACAATAGTATCACCAGTATGGATATGATATATAAATATAATCAATTTGTTGGATGAGAAGGAAAACAAAGAGACATTAAAAAATAACAATAATAACTTAAACAAAAAGAAAAAACCTAAAATTTGTGTGTAGTGTAGTTCGCGTTGTAGCGGGGGGTGTGGGGTGTGTGTGTGTGGTGTGTGAGTGAGGTGTGCAAGGCTCCCTAGAGTAAATATGTTCCTTGGTGCAAGGTGAGGTGGCATATGAGCGTGTTCATGTCTGATTAGCTGTCTGGATGCAGGAAGTATGGGATTAGTTACTTTATAACATTTCTATCATGTTTTTACAACGAGCAACTCTTATGTTTTTGAGTAGTCTAATTTTAGTAGCCAGTTAGATATTATGCTTTTACATTTAGTTTTATTGTACATAAAAATATTTAATTTATTGTAAAGTCTGGGTCCTCGAAAACTATAAAATTTTTGGGCAAACTCAGTATTACATTTAGTGGTGTTACATATTAAATACTGCCTCCTAGTGGTTAATTTAGAATAATCAAAAGAGGTTGGATCAGCACCCTAATTGCGAAACACACAATCAATCTCAATCTGAATCATTTTGAACGATATTGCTAATCCATTGCTTCATAAGTTCGAAAAGGTTACCTTCATAAAGTCTGCTCAACACGTAAATAACGCAATGAATGGTGTTGAACTGTCAAAATGAAACCGATTCTGATTGATTGTGTGTTACGCAATTAGGGTGCTGAATATTGCCGGAGTATAGTATTGAATATGTAGATTTGTCTAACAGTCAAAACCCCAGCTTCATGATACAGTGCTGCAGTCGGGAAGAGTCAAGGTTAGGCAAGGCCAACCATTGAGCTTTTACTATTTCTAACATTTTAGTTTTTACATAATTTTTTAAATAATTACATAGTCATTATAAATTGTCATTTCCCAAATCTAAATTCTTGAATAAAAGTCGTGTAATTATTGTCTTAGATAGTGCAAACTAAGTTACCTATTGCTTTCAAGTAGACAAGAACTACTTTTCAAAATTATTATTATAAATAAGAAAATTAAGGTATCGTGCATGAGACTTTTTGGTACGACTTTTGGTCATTGTCTCTTACTTTATTAACAACACGTTGAATTAGATATTCTAATTTGGCGCAACTATTCAATTTCATCCTGTACAATCAGTTTATTGAAAGTTTTGAAGGTAAAATCGAAACCTAACAAAACTTTATATCCTGGAAAACTCTACCACATTTAAGTTTAACAGTATTGAACAAAGGAATATCGGTTCCGTGTCAACGAAACCGACCTAAATCGACGAACATGAATATTTTCGACCCATTTGCACACCGATCAGAACAATAGATTATGTGGAACGTTGCGGGCGTACCAGGCGTACCACCAACGTTATTCGTCTCTGTACGGTGAAAAGCTTTAGCGAGTAAGCTCATCATTTGATAACCTAGTTCTTGAGGAGGAGGAGGAGGAGGAGGAGGCTGTAGGCTATTAAACATCAGCCAAATAAAAAGGAATAAAACATTAAAAGAACGCTAAGCAGTAACGAAGTAATAGCTCGGGCTGGCGATGCGATGCGACGGCGGGTCGGGGAAACAAGAAATTTGACGTAGACGTCAAGGAAAGAAGTTTTTTCTTGTCGTATACACCGTTAAATTTGGAACGTTTTAATACTTAAAAGGGATCATTGTGCTCATCATTATGAACTACTTTTACTACGGGACCAACCCTGAAATCGTGAAAAAAAAAAATCAGCTGATCCATAGATTTATGTTTGCATAACTCGACATAATGCATGGATCAACTGATTTTTTTTTCACGATTTCAGTGTTGGTCCCGTAGTAAAAATAGTTCATAATGATGAGTACAATGACCCCTTTTCAGTATTAAAACGTTCCAAATTTAACGGTTATATGTGTACATGGAGATATAAATGGTAAAATTAATAAATAATTCTTTAACCTTGTAGTTTCTTATTCTGATGTATGGAAAGTTTTAATTAAGCTCCTTCCTTGGATTAATATAACAAACAATTACAACAACCGTTCTTTCAGTACTGTGTCGTGTTTTGGCTGCACGCCAGTCCTATATGCAATACATCAGGTCAGGCACATACAGTATGCTCCTTGTTCAAGGGATTTGGCGTTCATGCCAGTTATGATAAGCGTAATTCTAGACCTGTAAATTTCTGTAATGTTGCCTTCGCACAGAACTGCGCCCTAATTGTACAACACACTATCAATCACAAGCTGAATAATTTTGAAGGGTATTGCTAATCCATTGCTTTAAATGTTCGAAAAATTTGTCTGCTCAACAACGTAAATAGCGCAATGAATGTTGCTGAACTGTCAAAATGAAAGCCATTCGTGCTATTAGTGTGTTACGGAAGTACCCCGCTGTGTCCATAGGTACCTAAATCCTTTTGATTGTTACAAAATATATTTATTTTGTACAACATGAGTACAGTATACAGGTCTTATAATTAATATGAGGCAGCTACATGTTTTGCCGTTTATAGCGTACAAAATTAGTCGCACTAGACAAACAATACAAACAAAAAAACCATAACAAAGAAATAAATTACAATATCAAAATTTAAATTCAATTATAATTACAATGTCGAAATTTAATTCAAAATTACATATTAAAATTTTAAATTTAATTAAAATGTCAAAATTTAAATTTAATTTGAGTATTCTGTACAAGCAAAATATCGTTTAAGAATTCATCTACGCTGTAATAGCACTTTTCGAGTAATAACCCCTGACTGAAGGGACTTTTCAAATTGGTTTAGAGGAATACATTTAATAATATCAGGTATGTTCATGAAGAAATATCACGACTAAGTACTTACCTACCATCTGCTAACCCCTTTCTTTTTAAACCAATTTGTTAAGGTTTCCAATTTGGTAAACCCTAAATTAAATCGTTTTATAAATTCCCCAAAGAAGGGCCGGTGCCCAGTAATTACATTTATTTTGAATATTAAATGACCCTTTTCAGTTTTTATTATTCTTTCATTAATATTTTTATCAACAGAATTCCAGAGAGATTTCAGCTATGTCCGTAAATACTGAAGGGCTTTAATATAACAAGGGAATTGTAGTACGCGGGAAGAATTTTACCATTGATGATAAAATAAATAAAAATTCAAAACACATTTTTCAATACAATGATTGCTTTACTTGGTAACTACTGTGAATAATTGAAATAACACACTACAACTATACAGAGTGGCAGAGATATCGACGCGCAAACTGTAACCATGGATTCAGCACATGTTTCTAGACCGAGCACTAGTTTTCATCGGTTATCAAAAACAAAATCTGCTGTTTCATAGAAAAGTGCAATACGCACTCAAAATGCGCGATAAGCGGTCAAATTGTATGGAATAGGTCATTATTTTTTTGCTCGAACATGGCTGTTCCGCTTCCGTGCATGTTTTTCTAATTCGTGCTATTCAAAAGAGTGTAGAAGCTGTAGCTGGCTCTTAATATCTGAAACAATTTAATTATTTATGTAAGGGCTGATTTATCAATCGACAGATATTTTTTATTCTTTGAATCAAATTAACGTCTGACCATTTTGGTATGGAAGAATTGTCAAATATTTAAAATTATTCCTTTGATAAAATTATCTGGCGTTTGAAAAATCAGACCTAAATTACGTAAATTAGTAATAGGAAGGTTCAGTAAAAATAAATTTAATTTATAATGGGCCAGTGACATTAAATAACCTGTCGGTTTATTCTGTAACAATCTCACCGTGAAAACTAAGGTCAAGTGAGCGGTCAATGGTGTAAATTCCATCATAATCTGCTTAGCCTTTTCCCTACTATGTTGGGGTCGGCTTCGAGTCTAACCGGATACAGTTTAATACCAGTATTTTACATAGGGCGATTGCCTATCTGACCTCCACAACCCAGTTACTGGGTAATACGAAACCCCTTGGTAAGACGGGTTGTTAGACTTTCGGAGTTCAGACGACACGAAACGACTGTCAAAGATCCACGAATGACAGCCAGGACCAACGGCTTAACGTGCTTACCGAGGCACGAAAGGGTCTTGGTATGTAAAGATGGTCACCCATCTACAGACCAACCGTGGCAAGCGTAGCTTAGCCTGATTGATCGAACCGTGCGGCTGTTATTACTTAGCCACAAGCCCGTTTTATGTATAAATACACAGTCTGGCCATAAATACTGTTACAATTAAAAATAAGAAAGATATTACATTTGAATTTGGAATCTGTCATTTTTATAGGATTGTCCATTGAGTTTTCTAATTTTGGCGCTAATACATTGTACAATATTTTGCGATATTAAAATGGAGTGGGGTGATAAAGAGAACCTAATCGCTATGATTGCATTACACAAAGTTCGTATGGAGCCAAATGCAATTTTTAAAACTCTCCATACGTTTGGTATTAGTCAAATGTTTGTGTATCGGGCTATTAATAGGTACAATGAGATCTCCTCTGTTTGTGACAGAAAAAGATCTGGCCATCCACGTAGTGTTCGTACGAAAAAGGTGGTCAAAGCAGTAAGGGAAAGAATTCGAAGAAATCCTGTCCGAAAGCAAAAGATTTTATCTCGGGAGATGAAGATAGCACCCAGAACCATGTCGCGTATTTTAAAAGATGACTTAGGACTTGCAGCCTATAAGAGACGCACTGGTCATTTTTTAACTGATAATTTAAAAAAGAATAGGGTGGTAAAATCGAAACAACTACTGAAGCGGTACGCAAAGGGAGGTCACAGAAAACTTTTGTTTACGGATGAGAAACTCTTTACAATTGAGCAAAATTTTAACAAACAAAATTACCGTATTTATGCTCAAAACTCTAAGGAAGCTTCCCAATTAGTCGACAGAGTGCAACGTGGGCATTATCCGACTTCAGTGATGGTTTGGTGGGGTGTTAGCTATGAAGGAGTGACTGAGCCATATTTTTGTGAAAAAGGTATCAAAACATCGGACAAGTGTATCAAGATACCATTGTTGAGAAGGTAGTTAAGCCTCTTAACAACACCCTATTCTATAACCAAGTATGGTCCTTCCAACAAGACTCGGCGCCGGGTCATAAAGCTCGGTCCACGCAGTCTTGGTTGGAAAGACGTTTCGGACTTCATCAGAGCTGAAGACTGGCCGTCGTCTAGTCCCGATCTTAATCCGCTGGATTATGATTTATGGTCAGTTTTAGAGAGTACGGCTTGCTCTAAACGCCATGATAATTTGGAGTCCCTAAAACAATCCATTCGAATGGCAGTGAAGAATTTTCCCATGGAAAGAGTGCGTGCTTCTATTGATAACTGGCCTCAAGGTTTAAAGGACTGTATTGAAGCCAATGGAGACCACTTCGAATAAGCTTTTTATATTTTAAATTGTTTTATATTTATATATTAAACTAACACACTGTAAAAGTAATAAATATTATTAGCAATAAAAAAAAATTTTTTTTCTTCGTGACATTATTTATGGAAAGACTAACAAGACTAAACAATATAGCCGTGCCACCATAGAAATATCTATATATGCCACTTTGCCCTAAAGCTTGATCGCTTACTATTGTTAGATTGCATTTTTTTTTCTCTAGTTCATAACATTATGTCCACTATAGGGCGCCATATTTAATTGAATCTGACGTCACATAACCTATAACCAGCGGACGGTTAGGACGCTTCCAACGATACCTCCTTTGTCAAATTGCGATAAGCAGTTTAATGAGGAACAGAAGAATATGCATACATACATACCCACATACATACATACATACCGGTTAAAAATAAAACCCGCCTTTTTGCGTCACCTTAATCGGGTAAAAAATGCAATAATATCTTCGCTTACCGCAACAAAAGTAGCCAGGGACATTTGATTGAAGGGTCCGGCTGTGAAGATAATTATCTTCTCAGTCGTGAGTCCTAGCAGCGCCACTTCCCTTCGTATCTTGTTGTCAGCTGCTGGCCAATTGCTTTCGAAAATACTGTAGCTCACAAAGGTGCTCTAAAATTGAAATGAAATGTTTTTTTCTTATTTGCAGGATGGAAAAACGTATCGAAGTCCATGCGTAAATTGCATAAGTATAACTAAATGTTTTATGTGCCCAGATGTTGAAAGTTAAGTAACATTGGGTTTTCCTTTGGTCCTTGTAGGCACCTAGTAGTTAGGACGATAGGACCCACTTGAATTTCGAAAATATCAGTTTTAGGATTCCGTAGCCAAAGGGTGCCAACAAGTACCTATTACTAAGCCTCCGCTGTCCGTCTGGTCCGTCCGTCTGTCAGCGGGCTATATCTCATGAACCACAATAGGTAGACAGTTGAAAATTTCACAGAGTGTGTATTTCTATTGCCGCTGTAACAACAAATCAATACAAATAAAATCGTGTTTTTTTCTGGGTTTTTTGCTTTGCGATTCGAAAACCTTCGTGTGCGAGTCCGAATCGCACTTGGCAGGTTTAAAAAAAATTGACTTCACAATTCATAAATAATTAACTCTAGCAATAATAATCGATGTTAATAAAACGCAATACGATTTGCTATTGGAGATGTACATATACATCTATATATACCTAGCTCTTTCCCAACTATCTTGGGGTTGGCTTCCAATCTAAACGGGTGCACCTAGCTGAATAAACACCAGTATTTTACGTGGAGCGACTCCCTATCTGACCTCCACAACCCAGTTATTGCGTAACCCGATACCTCTTTGTAAGACTGGTTGTCATTTTTTGGGCTTGTTGGCTGCCCTACCCGTAACAACTCTATCTGAGATATTTTCGTTTATTGAAGGTAAACTGGAGAATAAACTGAACCGCAAAATTACCTCAACAGTGACTTCATTGGCGTACCAGTAGAACAGCAGGAGTTCTAACAAACAGGCGAACACATACATGACACTGGATACCAGCGTGGAGATGTCGTTATGAATCTGCACAGAAATATGCTTTTGATGCACAATGCGCAATGCAAGATATTACAGTGTATGCGCAGACACAGATGCACTCTCTCTTCCCTCACTCTCATAGTCCGATGGGACAGCAATCCGACACTATCGGAGAGAGATTAGGCGCAGGACCAATGGCATAACGTGCTTTCCGCGGTGCGATATCCCCCTGTGCTTACAGGAGGATATCGCACCGCCAACTTCCAAACTCGGGGCGCTACTAAGAAATTCCTGCTGGAAAACCTCAATAACACTTTGCCCGACCTGGGAATTGAACCCAGGACCCCACGTTCAGCACTCGCGCTGGCGATTACGAGACCAACGGGGAATGTATTTACTTGCATGTTCCCCTGCAACAGGCACGTCACACAATCTGATTAAATTTTATGTTTTGTGATGCCTTACCTGAGAAATCTCTATGATATTAACGCCCAGGTTAACTGAAACAATCACCAGGTACGCGAACATCACCGGTGATATCAGTGCGTTGAAGAGACGCGTATTTCTGAAACAATATAAAACCAGTTGATCACCACGATTTTCCATACGAATGGATGCTTGGTAGATTGCTCGCACGAATTCGATGATTGCAGTATGACCTAGTACTCAGGAAGATCTCGTACTACCACGCGCCACACTCCGGTGCGCGGGACATTACGCGTCCCCACGAGTGATTTATAGACAAAACGGTTGGCGCAGTGGCGTGGGTGAGCGATTGACTGCTGCGCTGCGTGTCGCGGGTTTGATTCCCGCACGGAACAAATATTTGTATTGCCTACAGGTAGTTGTTCCGGGTCTGGCTGTTTGTGTATGTTAGTTTAAATGTTTGTGAACGCACCCACGATACAGGAGTAATTCCTAGGGTGGGGCAACGTTGAAAAAAAAAAATCTACATACAACAACTGCGCCCCGTCGCGTGGCGCGTTGTGGTGTAAGATCCGCCTTAAGCAGTTTTTCACATCCATTCCATTGGAAATGACAGATTTGAGAGTGGGCCTTTTATTCTTCGGTCCGCGCGCCTGCTCAGGTATTGCCTCAATTGTGTACTTACTCGACCAACGTCGTATGGAAACGATGACACTCTACGATGTTACGATGGCTTTGATTCATATTCGCAGCGTCGATCATTAACCTACAATATAGACGGGTGATCTTCAACTGCCCAGCGAAGAATATCATTATAGAAGCTACGAAAGCATCCCAGGTAACGATGTAGGTACTGACAATGTTACCCACGAATATCTGGAACGACATAGAGATGTAGTAACCAGGAGGCTCGTTCCGAAATGGAGTGTAGCCATCAAACATGTTCAAATAGATGCTGGTCCCATTCACATTTATCTGATTCTTCTGGAAAGGCTTACTGTAAGTGCCAAAGTTGGTCAAAAAGGCGAAGGCCCAAAAGAAGTAGGACATCTTCCGATTCCTTTTGATATAAGCATGAATTATTTCGTCATGCTCCTTGTCATTTTTGGCCAGCTGGCTCCGTTCGACTGAAGACATGTAGCCGATAAGAAGTTGCCACTTCTTGTAGTCCTTCTCAAAGAAACAGGCCTTTAGGATGCCCACATGCAATGGAGCATATTCCAGAAGCAGGTTGAGGGAGGCACTATTGAAATTGATGAATAATTTGATGTACTGGCTGCAGAAGAATGTTATGGTCAAGTAGAAAAAAAATTGCTTGATACGTCCGATAGGGGACTTGCGATCTGGGTGCCAAAGACCATTAAAACGTAGAAGTTTTAGATGTGGCCCTACGGAAGGGTATTCTGGGTCTTCGAGAAATTTAAAAAGATTTAGAAACGACCATTTCCTCGACATTATGGATACTTCTGATCACTCCGAAATACTGGTATTAAATGATACTGAAAGTCACGCCAATTATACCTACGAAAGGTATTATTGGCGTGAGAACTCCTATGTGAAACACAGTTGTTACGTATAACGTAGCGAATAATAACAGGGTGCTTTTGCCGTTCAGATTTCCTATTAAGAATTCAGCATTCGACGTACCTGTGGGTTTTCATATTTCTTAACTAGTTGTGCCCGTGACTTCGTTCGCGTGGGTGTCGAAAAACAATAATACGTCGCTTAGGAAAGGTGAAATTACCACTCCTTCATTGAAAAGGAAGAATCTTCCGATCTTGCCGGAAACGTTACCTGGGGTTCTCTACCACAGCCCTTTCTACGGCGTCTTCGAGGTCTGGTTCTCGAGAAGTTCCTCAAGGAAGAGTTCTGGCCGAAGAGTGTTGTGTACCGCCGGTTTCGTGGCCGGCTACACCAGTCAGCGAAACACGACGCAGACACTTCGTGTGCGTTATTTAGTTTTTAGTGTAATTATAATATTGTATGTATTTATAGTATTTTTAAGTTATATTAATATTGTATTGTATGTGTTTATTGAGGCCTTGAGGCCTGAAATAAATGAATAAATAAATAATGTCAATGCGACGAAGTGTCGCTTTGATTTTTATTAACCGGCTTCAAAAAAGGAGGAGGTTCGCAATTCGGATGTTTATACAACATGTAACGTAATTAATGCACACCCTCAAATACCCCAATTAGTATATTATGTTATAATCATAATACATACACTGGATTTTTTGTTAAACATGTATAAGCATTGATTATTTATGAAATTAGTTATACTAATTCCGGAAGAATGTTGTGGTCATAGTACAAATCTACGAACGCACACCGTCGCACACGTAGATAAGAGAGTCTTGCTAGCCTAGTTAGGTATTCGCTCGCGTTCGAGACGAGTTAACGCCGCTCGACACAACTGTAGGTATTAGTGCCGAAAAAAGCCGACAATACACGATTCTTTACGTTTTTTTTTGTGATCAGGGTCAACAACACACACGGACCGGTGACAGATGTTACGTCATAAGTGACTGGGGGTTTACTAGTTAAAGAAATATGAACATTAACCGATGTCCGAACTCTGAGCATCAAGTGGTTTATTTATGTCTAGTAAACATTTGATTGCATCTTTCCATCACACTTTTCAGGCTTTGGACTGTCGACTCTGAATAATTTTGTTTGTTGATTATGATACAGTGCCAATACTTAGGCAATATTTGTTACAAAATGTTATGCTAATGTCAATAATAATGACCGTCAGTATGACGCGTTGCTCGCATGTGGCGTTGTAGATACCGCTACAATGTGAATCACGATATTTACAATAATTTAAAAAATCAAATACTTACCTTACTAATTGCCTAAACACTCATACGACGTTGTGTTTTAATACACTTTGAAAATGTCCACCACCTTGTTCAATACATTTTAATGCCCGTTTTCTTAATTGATACTTTAGTTAACAGTGAAAAATGACATTGAAGTGCTTTCTAGCACTTCAATGTCATTTTTCACTGTTTCAAAAGCGTTCACTATCCTATTTTGTAGGTCCTCGGCACCTGTTGTCTCACTAAAATAAACTAACGATTTAATACGTCCCCACAAAAAAAAGTCAAGAGGTATATCAGCTGATCTGGGAGGCCACTGGTCAGGGCCGCCGCGACCGAACCAGCGCTCTCCAAACTCATCATCAAGGTGCTGTCGAACACTCCTAGTGAAATGAGCAGGGGCACCATCGTGTTAGTAGAATACCTCTTGTAAATTATGAAGCGGTATGTCTTCTAGCAGCGTAGGTAGAGTTTCTCGTAAAAACAGTAAATATGAGTCTCCTGTTAACCTTTGTAAGAACCCAGGCCCCAGTGTGTATGTACCAATGACATCGGCCCAGACGTTAACTAAGAAACGGTGTTGGAAGGAATCCACTCTGCATGCGTGAAGATTTTCGTGCATCCACAAATGTGTGTTGTGTTGATTGTACATCTCCACACGTGTGAATGTACTTTCATCTGTCCAAATTATGTTCCGCTGCCAATTTTCTAATAACCAGCGGCTGAACTGCAAGCGTGGTGCGTAATCGCTTGGAGTCAACTTCTGGCATCTTCTGAGGTGGAATGGATGTTCTTTATCACCACGAAGTGTTCTCCACATATGCATATGACTACATTCAAAGCGTGGCGCTGCTTTTCGGGTACTGGCATGAGGATTCTCATTGAAATCGTCCAGTATTTCGTTTTGAAGACGAGTGCGTGTACCCACATTTGCTCCCTTGTCGATGGCCGTGTTCGGACGGAACGTTCCGTGGTCGCGAAGCCTCTGAGTAGCAGCTAACATAGTTCTGCGGTCTACCTTTGTACGAAACCTTTGGTTAAAAGTTCTGCAAGCTAGAGCCACATTATCACCACATCGTGCTAAAGTCCTCACCATTTCGGTGTACTGAACATTTGTGTATTGGAAAGACATCGCGCGCGAAAAATTATTTGCAAACACTACGGAAACACTTTCCACTAATAATGTCCGCGCGTGACTAATATTGCTTACATTAAAGTTAGCTTTCATCTTAGCCGCGCTAGCGCTTGCGCCGGTGGCTATCTCGCTCTATCCCAGGTTTTAGTTTGCAGGAGAAAGGGACGAAAACAAGCATGAAATATTATATTTTGTATTTTGTTGGCTTATCTATTGTGTCCTTTGTCCAGTGCCTGTTAGTGCGTGCGTGCGGTTAAATCGCTAAGTTTACTTAACTGTATTTGTAAAGACTTTAAAGTGCTTGAAATAAGGTTCATTTTTCTTTCTTTTGTATTGAATGACGGAATTTGTATTAATACAAATAAAACTGCACTTTTACAGTCTTATTGCCTTGAGTTACGGTTCATTTCAGTTTGTTTTGACTGTACAAGGGTAGTGTGACGGGGTGCCAGGGCAGAAAACCTCCACGTGTGCCTGGGGACTGGAGTTCCCTTCTGGATACGTCCGGGGGGAAGACCAGTTTTCGGGCCGGTGCATCCTGGGGTGCGGGCAGCTATTTCTCAGTGGGATTTTTTCCCAATGAGATATCGCTGCCCGCATGCTAATGTTCTGCCAAGAGGAACGCTCCACACAAGCCGCTATGAGGAGCAGAGCGGCTACTGTGTGGAGTAAGAGCGGGCCTGGTGTGCACTTACCCTGCCGCCGGGCAGGCAGGAGGGGGTACCCCCCCTTCTGCCACCGTTAATATCGTAGCCCCGAAGATTGTCAAGGTCATGTCTCTGACTTTTGACGGGGGTCGAGGGTCTTGGCTTAACCGCCCGGACCGCGAGGAAGATTAACCTCTATAAAAAATTCCCCAAACCTCCAAGCGGCGGCGCACCGTGAGGGAGGTAGTAAGCTTGGCTAATGGGTAGCTTGATTTAGTCACTAGTGCGAACCACGCATTTTTTGAGCAGGTACACAAAGTTTTTACTCGTGGGAACAAATATGGAAATTTTTTTTAAAAACCCCAAAACCACAAGAGACGAAGTGAGGAGTGATGCGGCGTCGGAGTCCGATGCTGCATCTGGAGGAGCGAGCACGGGAGGCTCAGTGAGCTTTCGCCGTGACCAGAAGACGGCCGCTGCCAAGAGAAAGGCACAGAGCAAGCGGCCAAGGTCAGTGGACGGCCAGGGGTCGTCCTCTGACGGGGAGCTGGCTTCGGCCAGAAAAATCCCCACCAGCAGGCGGGGAGGAGCCCGAGAGCGAGGCGCAGGGAGGGGGCTCACTGCTCGGGAGGCCGCAGAAAAAGCGGAGGAGCCCGCAAAGGAGGGGGGTTCTGGTCGCGCGTCCGCATCAGAGACCTCAAGTGACGAGGCGGCGGAGGTTGGCGGCCCTGATGCGGACCGCAAAAAGAGGTTCGCGGAGGTCGTGGAGGCCGCGATCCGGGACGTGGCCCTGAAGAAGTTGCAGACTTCGAAAAACAGGGCCATAGTCTCGGCCAAGGCCTCCATCTTGGCGGCAGCGGAGGCCATCCACCTCGGGCCTCCGCCGGACGGCATGTCCGAAATGCGGGCGGAGGTGGCCCGCTTGACGGCTGCCATGGAGCTCCTCCGAAAGGAGAACGAGGAGCTCCGAGCGGACCTGGCCGGGATGCGAGCGGCCGGCACAGCGCAGAACACCCCACCACTAAGCCAGCCCGTGCCGGTGGAGAACCAGGTCCTGAACCTGGTTCGGCAGGAGCTGGCGACCTTCCAGGCGCGGTTCGCCGTCCTGGAGGGTATTGTTCTGCGCCCCCCCTTGGCGGGTAGGACGGCCCCAGGGCCTAAGGCGGCCTCGTACGCGGCCGCGGCCGCCCCTAAACCCGGGCCGTCTGGCCGGGCCCAGGCGCCGGCCAAACCAGCGTCGGCTAGAGGAGCCCCGGCGCCGGTGAAACCGACGACGGCTGGTGGAGCCTCGGCGCCGGCGAAATCGGCGCCTGCCGCCAAACCCGCGGTGCCAGCCCAGAAGAAGGGCAGAACGGCTGGGGAGGGGAAGGCCCCAGAGCCTACGCCTACCCCAAACAAATCTCCCACGACCAACGCCGAGTGGCAGGTGGTCGGGGAGAAGAAGAAGGCGGCCAAAGCGGCCAGGAAAAAGGCGCAGAGGAGGCGCCGCAAGGAGCGAGCCGTTGCGGCTAGGCTTCGCTCCCCCAAGACCGCGGCTGTAGTCATTACACTACAGCCGGACGCGGTCAAGAGGGGGGTGACCTACGGCGACGTGCTCGCCAAAGCGAGAGCGACGGTGGATCTCCAGGAGCTGGGGATCACCGGAGGCCTCCGGCATAGGGTGACCGCCACTGGTGCCCGCATGCTGGAGGTCCCCGGTGCGACGAGTGGCCCCACCGCTGACGCCCTGGCTGAAAAGTTAAGGGCGTCCCTCAATGCGGACGAGGCTCGAGTCTCCAGGCCCGTCAAGTGCGCGGATATGCGCATTGTGGGCCTGGATGACTCGGTGACGGGGGCCGAGGTGGTAGCCGCCGTCGTCAGGACGGGCGGGTGTCTGACCGACCAGGTGAAGGCGGGCACCCTACGTCCTGACTTCACGGGTATGCGAACCATAACGGTTAGCTGTCCCGTGACGGCGGCGAGGAAGATAGTGGAGGGCGGAAGGCTCCTGGTGGGCTGGGTGTCAGCGCAGGTCAAGCTGCTGGAGCCCAGACCTCTAAGGTGCTATCGATGCCTCGTGGGGCACCATGTGAGCGTCCAATGCACCTTAGAGGACCGCAGCACTCTGTGCTTCCGCTGCGGCAAGCCCGGACATACGGCCGGCTCGTGCAACGCCGCGCCGCACTGCGTCGCATGTGCGGCTGCTGGCAAGCCGGCCGAGCACCGGGCGGGGAGCAAGTCCTGCGCTCCACCCGCCAAAGCCAGGAGGAAAGGCAGGCCCTCCGCCGTCGTCGCCACCACCACCGTCGCCGCCACTGTCGCCGCCACCGCCACCGCCGCCGCCGCCGCCGCCACCACCGCCGCCGCCGCCGCCACCACTGCCGAGGGGGCCCGGGAGGGGGCTGAAATGGAGGAGTAATAACTCCTCCACTACGCCTTCTCCAGGCGAACATCAACCACTGCGCCTGCGCTCAGGACCTGTTGCTCCAGAGCATGGCGCAGTGGTCGATTAACATCGCCGTGGTCGCTGAGCCGTACTTTGTCCCGCCCAGGGATGACTGGGTGGAGGACCTGAACGGCTCAGTGGCCATAATTTCGTCGGCTGCCGCCGGTACCCCGTCCCTCGAAGGTGTCACGAGGGGACAGGGGTGCGTAGCAGCACGGTTCGGAGAGATTGTAGTAGTGGGAGTATACTTCTCTCCGAGCCGAACTCTCGCCGAGTTCCAGAACTCTTTAACAGAGTTGAGTGTCGTCGTCGCCAGAAACCACGCCTTCTCCGTGCTAGTGCTCGGGGACTTCAACGCCAAGAATTTGGCCTGGGGTTCCCGTTGCACGGATGTGCGGGGCAGGATGGTGGAGGACTGGGCTCTGGAAACAGGCCTGGTCGTCCTAAATCGGGGTTCTGTTCCTACGTGTGTGCGGATGCGGGGCGAGTCGGTAGTGGACATCTCGTTCGCCAGCCCCGCTCTGTCGCAACGTGTCATTGACTGGCGCGTCATGGAGGAGGTGGAGACATACTCCGATCATCGGTATATCCGGTTTGATGTCTCCACCCAGACCTCTAGCGCGCTGGTCCAACAGGCCCCGAGTGGTCCACGGTGGGCGCTGAAGCAGCTGGACCGGGAGCTTCTCCTGGAAGCCTCGATCGTGCAGGCCTGGGTGTTTTCACCGGACAGGCCTGCTGACATTGACGATGAGGCGGAGTGGTTCCGGGAGGCCATGTCCGAGATCTGTGACGTGGCAATGCCCCGAGTCCGGCCAGGACGCGCCCGACGTCAGGTGTACTGGTGGTCGCAGGAGGTTGGGGCGCTACGCAAGGCGTGCGTCGACGCGCGACATCGGTACACCAGGCACCGCAGGCTCCGCATCCGCCCTCCGGGTGCGGAAGCCACGGAGGTGGAGCTGTACGAGGGGTACAGAGCGGCGAAGACCACCCTCCAAGAGGCTGTCAAGCGGGCCAAGGATACGGCCCGCGAGGAGATGTTGGAGACTCTGAACCGAGATTTCACATCGGCGTCGAGAAGACGATGAGATACCTGGGTCTCGTCCTCGACAGCCGGTGGAACTTCGTCGAGCATTTCCGACGTTTGGCCCCCAAACTGGAACGGACCGGGGCCGCCTTAAAGCGGCTCCTGCCCAACCTGAGGGGGCCAAACGCCTCCTGCCGGAGGCATTACGCGGGGGTCGTGCGGTCCATGGCCCTATACGGGGCCCCGGTATGGGCGCGTTCACTGCGGCTTCGAGCCGCACACTACCTGAACGCGCCCCAAAAGGTGGTAGCCGTAAGGCTAATCCGGGGGTACCGCACGATCTCGGGCGAGGCAGCAAGCCTCCTTGCCGGACTGCCACCATGGGATCTGGAGGCGATAGTCCTCGCGCGCCTGTATGACTGGCGCGCGGAGGCACTACGTCGGGGGGAAACTCTGCACCCGCGGCAAATCGCTGCGGAGCGGACGGACCTCCGGCGCGGTCTCATGGTGGAATGGAAGGCGCGACTATCGCAACCCAGCGCAGGGCACGCCACGATAGCGGCGATAAGACCCCTCTTTGAGGAGTGGCTAGAGAGGCGTCACGGCGCTCTCACCTACCGCCTGACGCAGGTCCTCTCCGGACACGGATGTTTCGGGAGGTTCCTGCACATCATCAGGCGGGAGGAGACGCCCGGGTGTCACCACTGCGAGGATCGCCCAGAGGACACGGTGGAGCATACGGTGGAGGTCTGCCCCGCTTGGGCAGAGCACCGCCGTGTCCTCATAGAGGCGATCGGCAGCGGCGGCGACCTCTCGCGCCCGGCCCTGGTGCAAGCCATGGTCCGGGGCGAGAGGGAGTGGGAGGCGGTCACCTCCTTCTGCGAAGCAGTCATGCTAGCGAAGGAGGTGGCGGGATGGGCGAGGGAAAGATCCTCACGCCTCAGCCGCCGAGGGAGACGCTCCGGGCGTCGGGAGCCGCGTGACGACTCCCGGCCACCGTAGGCGCGGGCCTGCGGGCGGAGAGCAATGGGTAGCTCTCCGTCCGATCAGGACCAGGCCCGTGCCGGACGGCGTGTATGTGTTCCACGCGCGCCTCAAAGAGATGTCAGCGTAGTTGACGGGGCCCGACAGGGCCGAAGCCTGCCGGGGTAGCGGGATTGTCCGAAAGGGTTACCGCTGCCCTGGTATGTAAAGGGCTAAGGAAGGAACACGGGTGGGTTTTAGTCAGTAAGAGTCTGACACTCCCTTCTGCTCCACCCAGAGCGGGAGGAGTCATTTGATGATTTCCCATCCACAAAAAAAAAAAAAAAAAAGGGTAGTGTGACTGTATTTACGTAGTTTTAATTATTTTTGGGATAAAAAATTACCTATATTAAAAATGATAGAAATCGATTCAGTAAACGATTTCGAACAAACTACTTTCAGGATGTGCGTTAATTATGTTACATGTTGTATATACATATTTTTTATGTATGTTCGTGCATAACTCCGTCATATATTTTATCTTATTTTATTTATTTGGGACAAAAAATAGTTATACATTACAGCATTTACAAAAAGTAGTTATATTACAGTCGAGAAAACGTATAACCCAAACTATTGTCCACGAAGTGACATCGGAGTATGATAACAAACGCGTGTTAAATGAGAGAAAAATTATAATCATTATGGATAATATAGTTTAATACGTCTAGTTAATTGTAAGTCCGAGTGTCGAAGGACAATGATTAGTTTAATATAACCCTAAATCTGTTCTCATGTAAGTGAAATGTAAATTTCTTTATGAGAAATAAATGTCTTTAACCAGAAAAAATAAAAAGAATTACTACAATATATACGGATATGCAAATTTCTTCATCTTCATTTTTAATGGACAACGTATACCTCAGAGGTGGTCCCATATAAAGATTAACTTTGCTTGCGTAGCTTTTGAGTTGGCTTCAATAATACGATTTTTTACACTTAGTTTATATTATCTTATAGTACTCTTTGGTTTATATTGATGATGTTGTAAGAACTTCCTGTAGTGGTATTCTGTAAAAATCTCACCGTGAAAACTTAGGTGAAGTGAGCGTGGAGTGAGCTGTCATTCCAACTAATGCTAGGGATTGACACTATTGACATGTCACTCTAAGCTCACTTCCCCTAACGTTTTACGTTGAGATTTTTACAGAATCGATCGGCTGTCACTGATAGGTACATAGCAAGTAGTGTTAAATGAATGTGTGGTAGGTACAGTAAGGATGAGAAGTCGAGTGACATTGTCACGAAGCAATAGATTGACACTTTTGTTTAACTTACGACCATCTTCTAATGAGTAATTTCTATACTCTATAGTATACACACACACACTCTATTTACACACTCTATACACACACTATACACACTCTATTCACACACTCTATACACACACTATACACACTCTATTCACACACTCTATACACAGACTATACACACACTCTATACACATACTATACACACACTCTCACATTCTTTTGCAATTACTTTGAATAATCACGCTATTGACTACAGTTCCTTGTCATGTTCGTCTTATTCACGTCGTAAAATTTTATGATCATACCCACAGAAATCTAAATAAATAAATTATAAGGTAGACGGATGCAGTTAACTTACGAGTCATTCACCGCGACTAAATAGAACGTTGTTCATTGGTTGTTTGTTGTGGGTTAGCGACGTCTGTTCTATATATATTAGCTGTGTTGTAGTTCCTTTAAAAATGAAAGCAAATTTGAATATTGAAATGAAAGCGAATATTATTGCGCTGCGTAAAAGTGGACTTAATATAACACAAATATCTGATGACACCGGACTGAGTGTAAGTATTATGTTTATTTCATTTATCTTATTAAAGTAGAGCTGCTGATCATTAAGGTCTAAATAGAAGAAAAAATATAATTTCGAATTAAAGGATAATGGGCAAATTTGTATGGAAGGTGGTCCATATTACCAATACACGTAGTGGGTGTCTTTTTAGGTAGGTCTTGTCATAAAATCCATGAAAAGAAATGCTTTTTTATTTTAATGAACCGGGTAGTAGTACAGTCAAGTTCATAAGACTTAAGTATTATCAAGGGAATTAATTAAATTCTTTTTTTTATGGTATATATATTCTACGTAGTTATGTACCTATGTATGTGAGCATGTTTACATACGTGCGTTTTAATCAAGACTAGACATATTGGTACAGTCAAAGACATTATACACATATGTAACCACATACAAATGTGTATTATTGCATATGGAATGTTCCATCTAGCTAGGTGTTTACATGTTAACACTTCTGACTGTAGGTACACGCCGGCAATGGAATTCGAACAAACACATAACTGCTCGGCAACACTCAACCCCAACCCCAAATAATAAAGACAGTAAAAAGTATTATAAAGGCATATATTTAGAAAACACAGTTTACAATCATTAGTTAGGCGTAGAACCAAATATTATTATTTTATTCACAATCAATAATTATTTCGACTCTTGCTGTTTCTTTGTCGCATACTTGAGATTCAGTGTTTTCGTCTCGCTCGCGCTCTGAGCACGCCGCTTATCTCCTAAACTGTGCCGGTATGATGTACCTGTGTGTCCTCACACTACGTCTTTTCTTATTATAACTCCGTATTTCAATATTTTCGGAGAAAAACACAAACATCTATTAAAAAAAAATGAAAACTTTTCGACCTGAGTATACATGTTACCCGGTTATGTGGATTATTAAAATATTTTTTTATTTACATATGGGCTATGACCTATCATGAAAAAAATATTTCTTGAGTATTGGTTACTTGGACCAATTTGACGCAATGTCCTTTATTAACACAAATTATTGAATGATGGATTAATATAACTATTGTAGAAGATAGGAAGATCAGGAGGGGGAAGACCTATATAAAGCGGTGCACCGCTGGCACCGCCCCCCCCGATGACCCCATAACCCTCCTCCAGGAGAGCGATAGGGCAACCAGCACATTACAGAAACACAAACTACCGACATTCCGACCTCGCCGCCGAGGTCCCTCGCGATGCCCCCAAGTAAATTCTCCCCCCGACCCTTGCCCGCTGAAGTGCCAGCCCGCGCCGTAGCTGAGCCAGTAGCTTTAAATCCCCCGACTGTGACCTCTGAGTTTGTTTCGGCCTTTCTTCTCAGAGATAGTCCTAGGAAACGCCGTGCTCATCAAAGCACTAATAATATGAATTCGATCAAGCCTGTCCCTTTGCTGCCCTCTCCCAGCGACGCCCTAAGCCGAGGTTCGTACCCCACAGAGGGTGCCCTTAGCGTGCAGTCGCCTAGTTTTAATTAGTTTTAGCCCTGGCTGGAGGCTTAGCCACAGGATAGTCCGGTTAAGTAGTCACGACCTCTCAAGGTCAACTACGAGATGGCATTTACAAAAAAAAAAAGGCACCGGCCCTTTTTCACTTCGAGACATCGTGAAAGTAAGACTGTTATGACGTCACTCTGTCGGTTGTTTTTAAATTATTTCGTCATTAATCGTGCCATTAATGTTATTTTGTGTGTTTGCTAATAACAAATATTATTTAATTCTAAATATGAAATTGTTGTCAGTTTGATTTGGTTTAAATTTACTTCCTGTAGGTATTTGCATAATTATTAAAAAAAAAACTCGCTTCTGATTAAATTTCCAAAATCAGAAGTGGGATAGTTCCCATTTCTATTCGCCCAATTTTGTTTCTTTTTACTTTAGGCACGATTATTTTTTTTCTGTTGTACATTCAGTAGGTAGTTGATTTATTTTACTTTTTGTGTCGAGCGTTATTAATAGTGATAGGTTTGACCGTTCATTGTTTGATTAGTTTGGTCTAGTTGTTGTTTTATCTGTTTGTGTTGTTTTTATTTGGTGGCGGTACGTTGAATCGTTTGTCAGTCGGTTGGTTTGTGGTTTTCAGTGGTCTTGTGTTTCAGACGTTAGTATGGCTGACTGCAAACACGATCATAGTCGCAGGCGCTGCGACAGCCGCAATAATAGCCCGCGTCGCGATCAAAGTTCTCACTGCGATTATCGCAATAGTCAGGGGCGCCGAAATAGTCGGTACCGCGAGCGATCCTCTAATGAAAATGACGTGTTAAGGCTCGAGATACAAACGATGATGACTCGCCTTAAAACGCTAGAAGATAAAACGAGGGCTTCACCTTGGCCAGTGCGTTCGTGTGACCGTGATAAATCTTTAGTGAAGGATAGTGTACCTGATCGAAGGTCATTGCGACGTACGCGAACACCGTCGCTGGAACATAATACGTCACGATCCCCAGGCTGCATAGAATCGCGTAGTGTGCGTCATTCGTCACCGCCGGAGCGTCTCCGTCGTTTGGTTTCACCTATGCCTAGAGAGGTTATGTTTCAACGTAAGTCATCGACTCGCGGATACAACTGCCATCATCATTCGCGTTCTGGCTCTAGAACACCACCATTACGTGCGTCGGGACGAGTATCTGAACAGGCGTCGGTGCGCGTGTCGGACCGTTTGGCTAGGGACGCGAATGAGTCTTCCAATTCAGCACAGGCTACGGTAACTGATCGTATTGTAGATGCTATTCGATCAATTAATACTGTTGATAGATCTCAACATTTATATATTTCAAATTTTGATCCTACCCTACATAATATTGACGATTGGTGTGCGGAGGTTGATCGCGCTAAAGCATTAAACAATTGGAGTGATTTTGAATCCTTGTCGCGTATTGGTAATTGCCTAAAAGGTGATGCCCAATCGTGGCTTAACGAATGGGTAACTAATGAGCGTTCGTGGAGCAATTTAAAAAAATAATTTAAGCCTTTGTACCCTAGAGTACCGGACGTCGTGAATATTTTATATGACGTACCTAATGACCAAAAATTCCGATAACTATCCTACTTATGCGGATTACGTGCGCCGTTCGTTGCTTCGTCTACGAATAGTGCGAGCTCATTTCGGTAATTTCAATAATAGTCTGTGGCATCGCTGATCCTAACTTATGAGCGTCGGCGACTAACGCTAAGCCTAACGATCTAGCTGAATACTTTTCAATTTACGTTAAACCGAGTTGTAGTAATACATCAAAAGGTGCCCCGTTTTGTTCTGTGACTTTTCTCGTAAGCGTAATCTCAACGATATTAAATGTTTTTCGTGCGGTGAATTACGACATAGACAGGCTTCATGTAGTAAGAGACCGAGAATTGATCAACCGCCAAGCAGTTCGTCAAATAATTCTATGACAAATTCTACACCTGTTTTCGTACCGACTAGGTCTGATCCTTGTACGTTTTGTAAGAAACAGGGTCATAAAGCCGAAAATTGTTTTGCTAAGCAAAGGTTTTTTTTTTTTTTTTTTTTTTTTTTGTGGATGGGAAATCATCAAATGACTCCTCCCGCTCTGGGTGGAGCAGAAGGGAGTGTCAGACTCTTACTGACTAAAACCCACCCGTGTTCCTTCCTTAGCCCTTTACGTACCAGGGCAGCGGTAACCCTTTCGGACGATCCCGCTACCCCGGCAGGCTTCGGCCCTGTCGGGCCCCGTCAACTACGCTGACATCTCTTAAGCAAAGGTTAACGTTAACTTCTGTAACGAGTTTATAAATACCAAAAATAAAGATGTTATCGTAGCAATTATACAGGACGTAGCGGTCGACGTTTTGATTGATAGCGGGTCCACTATATGCTTAATTTCGTCTTCGTTGTTTAAGCATTTTAATTGTTCACATAAGCCAGCGCTTCGTATTTTGAAGGGGTTAGGTACACAAGAAGTAGAGAGTACGAGCTATGTGACTTACCTATCGAATTTGATGGCTTAACCCTTGAAGTAGATTTGTTTGTAGTGTCTGCCGAATATATGAACACGCCGGTCATAGTAGGAACAGATGTTCTTAATAGGGACGGTGTTAGGTATTAGGGGTTAAAGTATGAAATTGCCGATTTGTACTGAAAAATTAAAATTGTTTTTTTTTTAAAGTAACGTATTTATTTAATCAAAATAATTACCATTATTATCTATACATTGCTGCCATCTAATAGGAAGGTCATTTATGCCTTTGCGATAGAACTCTCGTGATCTAGATTCGACAAACTGTGTGAAAGCATTTTGTACTGCCTCCTGAGATGAAAACTTTTTATCACGTAGAAAATTGTCCAAATCACGAAAAAAATGGTAGTCCGTTGGAGCAAGGTCTGGCGAACACAGAGTGTGACGAATGGTTTCTAATTGCAGTTCCTGTAGAGTTAAAACGGTTTCTCGTGCTGTATGAGGTCTCGCGTTATCATGGAGCAATAATGGTGAAGGTCTATTCATGAGCCGGGGCTGTTTCACTGCTAGTTTTGCTATCATTGTTCGGAATTCGGCACAGTAGACATGTGCCGTTATTGCTTGACCAGATCGGAGAAAGCTATAGTGAATAACACCATGCTGAGACCACCAAACAGTTACCATTACCTTTTTATTGGTAAGCTTTGCTTTAGGACACTGTTGCGGCGTTTGACCTGGGGTCAGTCATTGCATTTTTCGCTTACGGTTATCGTAAAGAATCCACTTTTCATCACATGTCACAATTCGATCCAATGTTCCTTCATTTCTGTATCGATTCAACAAGGCAACACAAGTTTCAACACGCGTTTCTTTCTGCAGATCAGTCAAATCATGAGGCACCCATTTCTCATATTTTTTTATTTTATTGATTTGACGCAAATGAGTCAATATTGTTGGTAAGGTAACGTTAAACCATGCCGCTAATTCCTGGGTAGTTTGGCTCGGATCGGCTTCCACCATCTCTTTCAATTCATTGTTATTCACCTGTGTGGGCGGTCTTACACGTGGTTCGTTCTTCAAATCAAAGTTTCCATCACGAAAGCGTTCAAACCAAAATCGCACGGTGCGTTCATTAGCAGTCCCCTCTCCAAACGCAATATTGATATTGCGAGCTGTTTCTGCCGTGTTAGTTCCGCGTCGGAACTCGTATTCAAAAATAACTAAACTAAAAACTTCATAGGTACCATGTGAAAAAATTTTCACTCAAAAATCTCAAACCACGAAGGTTCTATGTCAATTCGAAGTACCTATTACAATAAAACGGCAATTTCATTCTTTAACCCCTATTATATTCGCACCAAAAATTGTCAGTCACTTACACGAAGCGTAAATAACTTGCAAAGGGTAATGAACATACAGTCTGAGACTCCAATTTCAATCAATACGCCTCTAACTGGCGGTCACTTGGATAAGTTGTTAGAAATAATTAATAATTTTTCCCAGTACTTTATTTCTGGTACTGCAACGTCAACTGTAAATACAGGGTGTATGTCTATTAAACTAAATACTAACACTCCTGTTCATTTTTGGCGGTACCAACTTTCTCACGCCGAGACTCTTCGCGTTCGTGACATAATTAAAGACTTGTTGGACAAAAGAATTATAGAAGAGTCGGAGTCTGATTACGCGAGCCCAATTCTTCTTGTAAAAAAGAAAGATGGTATGGATAGGATGTGCGTGGACTTCCGTAAATTAAACGAGATCACAATTAAAGATCGTTTTTCGTTGCCACGTATAGATGACTATATAGACCGCTTAGGACATAATAAATATTTCAGTTCTCTTGATATGGCAACTGGATTTCACCAGATTCCGTTAGACCGAGACTCTGTTCCGCTTACAGGATTCGTCACGCCGGAGGGACATTATCAATATTTGAGGATGCCCTACGGTTTGGCGAATGCTCCAGTTGTTTATCAGCATATAATCACCAAAACACTTCGCGAACTAGTTGAGTCTGGTGATATTCTCATCTATATCGATGATATTTTGATCATGAGTCAAAGTATCGATCAGGGCCTTATTTTGCTACAAAGGGTTCTTGACATACTGACTAAAGCTAGTTTTCCATTAATATGAAAAAGTGTTCGTTCTTGGCCACTGAGATCGAATACTTGGGTAGAACAATTTGTGAAGGTCAGGTTAGGCCGAGTCATGAGAAAGTGAAGGCTTTGATTGACTCAGCCAAACCACAGAATGTAAAGCAGGTTCGTCAATTTATGGGCTTAGCTAGTTATTTCAGGCGATATATAGCTGGATTTGTCCAGAAAACTGCGTGTATTGCAGCACTCACTAAAAAGGGGGTACATTTTAGTTGAGGAATTGAATAGCGGGCTGCTCGTAAGTACATTGTGGAATATCTAACGAGTGAACCAGTACTTGCAATTTATGACCCTTTGTTAATCTTAGAAGTCCATACTGACAGGAGTTCTATTGGGTATGGAGCAGTCTTAATGCAAGTGCATGAAGGCAATCGTAAGCGAGTGGTGTCTTACTTCAGTAGGCTTACACAGGGGGCCGAGAGCAGATACCATTCGTAAGAGCTTGAGACTCTTGCGGTGGTAAAAGCTCTTCAGTATTTCAGGCATTATCTTGTGGGTGTACGATTCACCGTGGTCACCGACTGCAACGCATTGAAACTTACACAACGTAATAAAGATTTGTTGCCAAGGGTGGCTCGGTGGTGGGTATACCTCCAAGACTTCGACTTTAGCCTGGATTATAGGCAAGGTAGCCTTCTGTCTCATGCCGATTATCTGAGCCGAAATCCTGTCAATGTGTGCACAGTTCAGAAACCTTTGAATTGGGCACAGATTGCTCAGGCTTCCGATGAGGAGACCCGGTCTCTTATTCAAAAGTTAGCGGACAGCCAATTGGACTCTAGTCGTTTTGTTTTCAAGGACGACATCCTTTATGTAAGATTGGCACCTACAGGTGAAAATCCCAGATTTCTATGTTATATTCCAAAAGGGCATAGACTTAGCCTTTTACGGATTTTCGGGTTTGAGATATCTTTATTTCCCATAAGAAATTTCACTTACATGAGAAATATAAACTAGTAAAAAAACGTAGTTTAAAAACTTTATTGAATTTACGTACAGTCTTGGCAAAAAAAAAAAGAATACAAAATAGATACAACATAATAATTCTAAGAGTGTAGGGTAATCGCTAATAATTTAACACAGCCAAAATGTAAACATACACGGAACGCGCGCAACTAGATGTGGTATGTAATGTACTAAGGTGCGCTCGCTTTAACCAGATGTAATTTTAAGTGTTTCTTAAATATTAACATGGATTTTGCATTTTTGATGTAATTTGGTAGTTTGTTCATCACATTTTTCTTGCCATAGCTGGTGCGTGGTGGGTGTAATTGTATGTGATTTGCATTTCTGAGCCCAATTTTGTGTATTTGATGTTTTTTTGTAAAATGTATTTGTGTGTGAATGTTTTTATTAAGTATTTTTCTTATTAATGTGCATCTATTATATATATATGTTTGTGATAAGTTCATTAACTTAGTTTCATTGTATATTTTTTGTGTTGGTGTACTGTAATCATATTGGAAGAGTGTCTTTATTAACTTATTTTGTGCTATTTGTAGCGTTTCAATATTGGTTTTGGCCGCTGTGCCCCATACTTCTATTAGATAGTCCAGGTGAGGTTTTATAAGAGTGTTATATATATTGTAGCGTATTTGGCGTGGAAGACATCGGACAACACTCCGCAGGGCTCCCGTGAGCGAAGTCAGTTTAGATCTAACCCACTCCATATGTGGCTTCCAGTTCAGGTGGTTATCTAAAATCAATCCAAGGTATTTTTCGTGATCAACTTTTTTGAGAGGTTGGTTACTTATGGTTAGTTGTGAATTGTGTGATACTTTTTTTGTTTTTTGCTGCGAAAATTATGTAGTTGGTTTTGGCTATATTTATTGTGAGTAGATTGCACTGAAACCACATATTTAAAAGATTTAGATCATCCTGAGCGTCACACATAACAGCGTCTACAGAGTGTCCAAAATAAAATAAAGCTGTATCGTCGGCGTACAACGATATGTCGCCTTTAAGTCCAACTTCATGAATATTATTAATGTAAATCAGGAATAATAAGGGTCCCAAAATTGATCCCTGCGGTATGCCAAAACTTACGATTTTAGGACTAGTTTGGGTTTCGTTAATCTTAACCACTTGGAAACGATTGGCCAGGTAAGATTTAAAGACATCAAGGGCACTACCAGTGACACCAATATCATTTAGTTTTTTTAATAACAGTTTGTGACTTATTGTGTCAAAAGCTTTTTTTAAGTCTATGAAAATACCTAATGCTATTAGCTTTTTGTCGATACTTAGTTTAATTTTTGTTATTAGATCTACTGTTGCAGAAAGTGTATTGGATTTTGGCCGAAAACCGTATTGTTTTTCATATAGGAAGTTTTGCGCTTTAAGATGTTCATCGAGGCGATTGTATAAAACACGTTCAAAAATTTTTGATAAAACCGGCAAGACAGTAATGGGACGATAATTTCCTGGATCAGATTTACTTCCATTTTTGTATATGGGGCTGACTTTGGCAATTTTGAGGCTGTCGGGAAAAGTTCCAAGTTCTAAATTTTTATTTATACAGTTTGTTAGTTTATCTAGTATTAGGTCTTTTACGCATTTGATTGATTTTGTGTTTATACCGTCAGCCAGAGCTAGTGTTTAGTTGTAAGTTGTCAATTATCTTTTCTATTTCATGTATGGTGCATGGTCTTATTTGTGAAAGTGTGTTGGTTCCAGTTGCCTGCGTTCCTTTAGTGTGGGTCAAATTATTATGGTATTGATTGGGGATTTGACTAGCCAGAACTGATCCAATGTTTGAGAAAAAGTCATTAAAACACTCGCAAATGTCAGTCTGATTAGTCAAAACTCCAGATGGCATAAGAAGTTTACTCGGTCCTGGTGACTCTTTGACCTTATTCCTAGAGAGATTATTTAGAAGAGTCCACATTTTCTTTGGGTTTTTCTTGCATTGATCAAAAGCATTTTGGTAGTAAGCACTTTTAGTTTGTTGTATAACTTCATTGACCTCATTTCTTTGGTTGATAAATTTTTCCTTCAATAGTTGATCATTTACTTTTTTTTGTGCATGTTCTATAGTGTGTTTCTTTTATTTATTAGATTTATAATAGTTTTGTTTATCCAATCTTGCCTGGGCGGATTCAATATTTTATATTTTGTTATTTTACTGCTATTGATGCTGGATAATAACTTTTGTTTAAATAATTGGTATTGATGGTCTTCGTTAGAGTTTTTCCATTCTCTTACAGTATTATACAGCTTTAAATAATCTGCAGCTTCATATTTTACTCTTCTAGGCGGTTCTGGTTCATGTTTTTTAACTTCTAAGTATATCTGATTGTGATCCGACATAGCAGATGCAATTATAGCAAGATGGAACTTGACGTCAGTAAGATTTGTGCAGACATGGTCAATTATAGTTTTCGTTGTGGCAGTTTCTCGGGTACAATAGCTCTCCTCGACTTTGTTTAGAAGTCTATAGCCGTTAGTTTGTAGTTCTTCTTTGTATTTAATAGCTGTCTGATCCAAATTCAGCACATTAATATTAAAATCACCCAGTATTATTACTCTTTTTCGCTTTTGCAATTGCTTGGTGTAAGTTTCAAGGAAGTTTTTGAAATTAGAAGCGTCTGGTTTACGATAGATGCCAGCTATGTCGAGGGAATATTTTTCAAGATGGATCCATACGAAATGGTTGTCAATCAGGCATTGCTCCTCGATTAGGTGGTGCTTTAAGTTGTTGTGAGCGAAAATTGATACTCCACCACCTCTTACGCAGTGTCTGTAGTTGTAGTAGTGTGTATATCCAGGAATTTGAAGTCTTTTAGCTTCATCATCAGTCTTTATCCATGTTTCAGTAAGTATAATAATGTGTATGGTACTACGAAAAGATTCCACTACGCATTTTAGTTCGTCCAATTTCCCAGGTTTCACGATACTGCGCAAATTTGCATACAAGAATTTTATAGATTTGTTGCTCGTGGTAACATCGTCGTAGTTGTCACATATTTGGTAGGTTATAATGTCTTGTCTTGTCTTGTGTTTTTTTGCGGGAGTTTGAATTATTTTTGGCACACCCCTAACATACTTAATTGTTAAGTTATTCTCGCCATTTTCAGATCGGAACTTAATTTCGTCCTCAAGATTCTTCAGAAATTCTTGTTGCTGGGGTGTCTGATCCGAGTATATTTTGATATTGTCACTATAAAGAGCATTTTTGCCACGTAAGATAGATATTGCCGTTTCTGATGATTTGAGACATACTTTTAAAGGACGATTTTTACTGGAGTTATACTTCCCGAGACGGAATAGTTTCTCAGGTAAGCAATTTGCACCTGTCATCCTAAAAATCTTAACAGCTTGGTCCATGTCCATATTTGTTCTTTCGTCTTTAGATGCTGAGACTGGCTCTTTTATCCCAACAATTATGATATTTTTGCTCCTTAGTTCACGTTCTCTGACTTCCGTCATGATAGACTCATATGCATCAGATGTCACAAGCGATGGTGGAGTGGACTTTGAGTTATTCTTAATCGTGTCAATTTCAGATTGAATTTTTTCGAGCTTTTTATCAGTGGAAATGGCTTTTAATTGTACTTCTGAAATGTCAGATTTCAGTTTGTTTTGTTCTACAACGAGATTATTTAAAGTAATTTTTATATCGTCCACTTTTTCCTTTATTGTAGAAATATCCCCACTTACTTTATCCATAAATTCTTTTTGGTTGGTTGTGATAGTGACCATCATTTGCATTATTTGTTCTCGAAATTCGCCTATTTCTTCCTTAATGTCATCGCCAAACTTTCGCTTATTTCGGAACGTAACTTGATTAGGGCTGTTTTGAAACTCTGATACTGTTTCATTACTCGACAGATTTGGATTTTCCATGATGAACATGATCATCCTGGGGTCGATAAGACCGTTGATCTCGTTACAAAACACTTCTGGTTTCCAAGGTTGAGAGCATTCGTGCAGAAGTATGTTACACACTGTTTAGTGTGTCTTTCCCATAAAAAAGTCCCCCGAGCTCCTTTACAGCCCCTTCACTCTTGGGAAAAACCAAATTCACCTTTCGAAATCATTCATTTAGATTCCTTAGGTCCACTTCCTGAAACCAATGGCTATCGCCATGTTCTTATAATTGTAGACGCCTTTTCTAAATTCTGTTTGTTATACCCTATGCACCGACTAGACGCTGACGAACTAAAACTCCATTTCACTAATAAGATCTCCCTCTTTGGAACCCCTAAGCTAGTAGTAGCCGACAGAGGTCGCATGTTTCAGAGTACCGATTTTCTAAGTTGGTTCAAAGACATGAGTTGTGACACTCACATTATAACGCCCGAAATGAACTAGTCCAACGGGCAGGTGGAACGATATTGTCGCACCGTGCTTAATATTGTACGCATTGAGTGCAACCATCGACAGCAAAAGTGGCCCAGCGTAATGTGGAAACTGCAGTTGATTCTTAATATCACAAAACACAGAACAACTCAGTATTCAGCTTTGAACCTATTGATAGGTATTCATGCTGCAACGCCACTCATTCGTAGCTTGGTTCGTGAACTGGCCTTTGAAGGTTCGAGCCCTAATAGGAAAGCCCTTCACGGAACGAGTCGTCAAAGAGCACTTGAACGTCTCCGTTCAAATCAAGGACATCAGGACGCCTATGTCAACCAAGGGCGAAAGTCACCTCGTGTCTTCGATTTGAATTCTTTTGTGTTTGTGAGAAAACAGGCACAATCTACTGGAAAAGTGGATTCGTGTATGCGAGGGCCGTATCGTGTGACGAAGATACTACCACACGGTCGTTACGAGTTGCAGCTCTTGGCTGGCTCGTGCGGCAAGTCGACACAAGCAGCTGCGGAATACATGATCCCGTGGCAAGGTACAGGAATGGACTCCCGACGTGTGTTCTGCTTTCTTTAATGGTGAGTGATCTGTTTTTGCAAAACTGTAATGAGCTTTGCTGTGTATTTTATGTAAGCGATACACTTTACTGAAGTTGATTAATTTGATAATCATTGCTAGCACATTTAGAGGTTTCTTTTAATCTAATGAGTGCTTTCTTGTTGCTATTGACAAAGCTGAACGATGTTGAAGGGAAGTCGAGTCTTGCAATTTGAGATGGGCCTCTGTCTTGGAGCGCATCGGACATGCTATCTCAAATTGACGGATACACTTCAAGTGAGGTACGGTTTCATATTATTGGATGGGCCTGTTTTGGAGCGCATTGGACACGCTATCCTAGTATATGAAACATACCTTAGGAAGAGCTCGTGAAGGGAAACTGTCTTGGAGTAGCCTGATCGGACGTGTGGTCTTGGAGTGATGTTCTCAGACATGTTATCCTAGAGCTGTGGTACACGTTGACATAGGTTGGTCTCTGACGTGTCGTGTTTAGTGGAAAGTCGTCTCGTTGATAAGCATCGTATGTACTATGATATGTTTAGGATTGGTTTGAAACATGCTTTTATGTGAACACACACGCAAAGTTATGCCTCACGTAGGTCTCCAACGAGCCGTGAGCTGGCGGACTTCCGACAAGTCCCGCCCCGGGTGGTTGGTTTGGATATTTGCATGTTTCACACCTATTGCGCGTAAGCTATGCTAGATTATCCTAACTCGAAGTTTGTGACTATGATGTTGAAATGAGTTAATTCCACCAACAACCATTATTTTGTTGTTTTTACAAAACTGGTATCGTCTGAGGTTTTTATTTATTTTGCAGAATCAGACAACGGAAACGAGGAGTCTGGCCCTTGTGTTAACCGACCCGTGCACCTTGATGAAGCCGAACCGGAACCTTGCACCTCGGGCACGCAAACGCAGACAGAATTGCCCATCAGCACTTCATCATTGCAAGCAGCTCTTCTATGCCAATGGTGGAAACAGATTTCCAAAGCTAGGAGATAAAGGAGTCCGAGGACGGTCTCCTGTCAGGAAAGGCCGTGTAGAAGATAGGAAGATCAGGAGGGGGAAGACCTATATAAGGCGGTGCACCGTTGGCACCGGCCCTTTTTCACTTCAAGACATCGTGAGAGTAAGACTGTTATGACGTCACTCTGTCGGTTGTTTTTAAATTATTTAGTCATTAATCTTGCCATTAATGTTATTTTGTGTGTTTGCTATATTTGTTATTTGATTCTAAATATTAAATTGCTGTCAGTTTGATTTGGTTTAAATTTACTTCCTGTAGGTATTTGCATAATTATTTTAAAAAAAACTGGCTTCTGATTAAATTTCCAAAACTATATTAATTCATTATAAATATAATTATGTAACATTTCTATTTTCATTATAATTTGTTTTCTTATTCGTAGGTAATATTAGTATTTTGCTTAGTAGCTTAACAGTACTCCTTTTTATTTTAGAGAAATACTGTGTGACGGTGGGTTTTTTCATCAAGCGAGCACTGTGGGTGAGTGGTTTAATGAACACCCGGAGATAAAAGTCATTCCATGGCCGGCACGATCTCCTGACCTCATACAGCGATGGGAAGCAAAGAATGAGAGGACTGATGTGCAATTGAAGTTGCATTGCGTGGAAATCTGAGGAAATATAAGAGGAACAGACATACGTAGTAATATTGTAGGGTCGATGCGCCAGCGTTTATTTGATTGCTTTGCTAATAATGGGGGTTATACGAAGTATTCAATTATAAGTTGATTATAGCAACATTAAAATTATATTGTGATAATAAGGATTATTTTGAGGTTTAGTTTCAATCTTCTTGTCATAATGAAAATGAATACTAAAGCTATAACCGCAATAAGTCCTAATAAATACGATTTGTTAACTTTGACGTTTGAGATAGGCAACTAAAGTTAAAACGAACGAACTGGCAGTAAAGATTTTTTTTGTGAAGTGGTTAGGAAGTAATGAGTGAATACAAAAATAAAATAGACCATAAATATTACGTGCGAATTTACAAAACGCATAATTACGGTGAACCGCTATTACCTGCTTTACTTCAATAAATTATTCTTCATGAGAAAACAAAGAATGAGGTCGTACGTACAGTCAAAGAAAGAAGTACTTACTAAGTGATTTTTAATAAGTATGTTTATGTAACCAGAAAAAAATTCTAAAGCTTTACATCCCCGCTTTAGAATTAATACAGTCCTTAGGTGTCCATCGTTAAAAAAATCTGATTACAAAAAAGTATAACCGACTTCCATTCGTGCCTATTGTTAAGAATAAAACGGGTGACATTTCTGATAAATGTAATTATCGACCCATCTCCCTGGCCACTATTATCGCGAAGGTACTCCACAGTCTGCTAGACACACGGTTGGAAAGCTTTTTAAAATTACACGACGCACAGTTTGGGTTTCGTAATGATCTTGGCACTGAAAGTGCGATTCTCAGCCTCAAACATACGGTGCAATACTACACGAAACGTCGAACACCAGTGTATGCTTGCTTTTTAGATCTCTCCCGTGCCTTTGACCATGTATCTTACGACGTTATGTGGGAGAAGTTGCGGGAGAGAAAAGTGCCAGCGGAACTGTTGCGTATCTTCCAGTATTGGTATTACAACCAGACAAACAGTGTGAGATGGGCCGATGGGCTGTCTGTGTCGTATGGGCTGGAGTGCGGGGTGAGACAGGGAGGGATAACCTCACCAAAACTGTTTAACCTCTATATAAACGATCTAATCGTTGAGCTCAGCAGCAAGAAAATCGGATGTCGCATCGATGACGTCAGTGTCAATAACATCAGCTACGCTGACGACATGGTGCTGCTGAGCCCTACGGCTAGGGCGCTTAGAGAGCTGCTTACATGTTGCGAGGGCTATGCTCGAGAGCATGGCCTAGTTTATAATGTAAAGAAATGCGAGTTCTTGGTCTTTAAGGCTGGCGGTGCTAAATGTCCTGAGTATGTGCCCCCGATTAAACTAAATGGGAATGACATATTGCGAGTGTACCAATTCAAGTACTTGGGGCATTATGTAACCGAGGACCTTGATGACCAAGTGGATATTGAGAGGGAACGTAGGGCGCTGGCAGTCCGATGTAACATGTTGGCTCGTAGGTTTGCACGCTGTAGCAAGGCAGTCAAAATAATGCTTTTTAAAGCTTATTGCCAAGTGTTTTACACGTGCAGCCTGTGGACCAACTATACTCAGCGGGGTATCAGCGCCCTACGGGTCCAATATAATAACGGGTTCAGGATGTTGATGGGGCTGCCCCGTTTCTGCAGTGCATCAGGTATGTTTGCACAAGCACACGTCGATGGCTTCCACGCCATCGTCAGACAGAAATCTGCCTCTTTGCTCTGCAGAGTGCGGGAGGGCTCCAACTCCATCCTGAAGACCATAGCAGGGAGGTGCGAGTCTCCGTTATTAGGTGATGTTGTTCGAAGATGTATTTCGAACAACAGCCTTGTTTCCAAATAGATAATAACTTTACTAACATAGGTATAAGTTATCTTTTTTGTTTTACTAACCCATATGGATGCTGCTTATCCGAATTAAAGATTATTTTTTCTTTTTTTTTTTTATAGAAAACGCTACAAACTACAAAACAACCTTAGAAGTCGTTGGCAAGAAATTACAGACTTCTGAAACCATTATGAAACCAAAGGTCTTTTGCACTTTGAAGTGTTTTGTTTTTGAAGTCCGTTGTATTTTTATAAAAATGTTTTTTATTGAAGTATTGGCTCCGTTTCCCGCATCCCGTCGCGTGGCGCGTTTTCTGCAATCCGCCTTAGTAGCCCTACATTTATAAACATTTTCATAATATGCATGTTGCACATTGCTTGGTTTGCAATACATCTAGTCAGGCACATACAGTATGCTCTTTTTTCAAGGGATTTGACGAAGCGTAAATCCCTAAAATTGTGCCTTCATACAGAACTGCACCCTAATTGCGTAACACACTATCAATCACAATCTGAATCATTCTGCAGCATTAGATTTGCTAATCTAATGCTGCAGAATGATTCAGATTGTGATTGATAGTGTAAAAGCATTAGAAAAATCATTATATTATCATATTATTATTATCATATTATTATTAGATTGTAAAAGCATTAAGCATTAGATTACCAATACGAAGGGTATTGCTATACCCTTCGTATTGGTAATCTAATGCTTCATAAGTTCGAAAAAATTGTCTCGCAATGAATCTTGTTGAACTGTCAAAATAAAAGCTATTGCTACCGGACTAAAAGCCACCCGTGTTCCTTCAGTTCCCTGTGACACGGGCCACGATATCTCTTTCGAACAACCCGCGGCCCTGGCAGGCATCGGCCCTAGCGGACCCCGTCCCTTTGTGCTGACATCTCTTTGAGGCGCGCGTGGCACACAACGCGCCGTCGACCCGGGCCTGGTCCTTACCGGGCGCTGAGCTACCAATTGCTCGCCCCCCGCAAGCCCGCGCCTACGGCACGATAATATATAGACAATATTACCGTGCCTACGGTGGCCGGGAATCGGCTGTTGATTTCCGACGTACCCTGCTGTGCCCTTAAGTAACTAAATCCTTTTGATTGTTCATGAAGAAATATTACGACTAACTTCAGGGCCTTAAATATAACAAGGGAATTATAGTTTGCGGGAAGAATTTTCTCATTGATGATAAGGTAAATAAAAATTCAAAACCCATTTTTCAATACTATGACTGCTTTACTTGGTAACTACTGTGAATAATAACACGACTAATAACTATATATTTTTGCTCGAACTTGGCTTCCTCTCCGTGCATGTTTTTACTAATTCGTGCTATTCAAAAGAGTGTAGAAACTGTAGCTGGCTCTTAATATCTGAAACAATTTAGTTATTTATTTAAATGACGTACTAATTTGTCCGTCACAATGAAGTTTACGGATATGTATGAAAGTGCGCGCACATAGCGACGCGACAAAGACTGCACTTTAATAGACTAAAATAGAATAGACTGACTGACTTAATATTATGTATTTATATAAATTACAGACAAAGAAAAAATTGAAATTTTACAAAGGGTGACACAATGGGCGGTCTTTTCGCTAAGAGCGATTAAAGACAACCTTTGGATGGATTGAAAAGGGGAAGGAGAGACAAATTAATTGCCGAGACTAAAGTTGCTCGTGAGCACCCTCCCTAAATTTTCTCGGTGAGCTTTATACGTAGTAGACCGGCTGCACGTTACTGGAATGGTTGAGTTCCAGTAACGTGCAGCCGGTCTACTGTGTAATGTTGACGGCACAAATTCGATGTCCGCCGACTTTCCCAGACAAGGCCCTCTCTAATAATGTTCTTCCTGTGTATTTTTCATTAAAAAAACTAAAACCCGACTACTGAAAAATCACGGTCTAAAAAGCTCTCTAAAGCTTGATCGCTTACTACTGTTAGAATGCATTTTTTTTTACTATAGTTCATAACTTTATGTCCTGTAGAGGGCGCCATAGTCAATTTAATGTGACGTCACATAGCTTATAAGCAGCTTACGATCAAGACGCTTCCAACGATACCTCAAACCGGGCACAGATTTATGTAATATATACATACATACAGGTCAAAATCATAACCCTCTTTTTTGCTCCGCCGTAGTCGGGTAAAAATGCAATAAAATCTTCGCTTACCGCAATGAAAGTAGCCAGGGACATTTGATTGAAGGGTCCGGCTGTGAAAACGAGTATCTTCTCAGTCGTCAGTCCTAGTAGCGCCACTTCCCTTTGTATCTTCTTGTCAGCTGCTGGCCAATTGCTGTCGAAAGTACTGTAGCTCACAAAGGTGCTCTAAAATTGAAAATTAAATGTGTTCTCTTATTGTGCAGGATGGAAAACCGTAATGAAATCTATGCGTAGGAAATTGCATCTAAACGTTTTAGAAATGGCCCTGGTAGTTGAAATTGTTAGCTACCTACCTACTTTATTCAGTTGGCAAGATTGGTTTCTGTGTTGGTCTTTCTTCGCACGTAAGACCAAAGGTCTAACCAGAATAGTTTATCATTGTCATTTCAATTTCTACATCATCATATGCCTTTTCTCAACTATGTTGGGGTCGGCTTCCAGTCTAACCGGATGCAGATGAATACCAGTATTTTACATGGAGCTACTGCCTATCTGACCTCCACAAACCAGCTACTGGGTAATACGATACCCCTTGGTAAGACTGGTTGTCAGACTTTCGGGTTCCAGACTACCCGTAACGACTGTCAAAGATTCACGAATGACAGCTGGGACCAACGGCTTTCCGCGGCACGGAGGAGTCTCGGTCACAGACCAACCGCGTAGCTTAACCTGATCGATTGACCTGTGCGGCTGTTACTATTCAACCACGGGCCCCTCTCTCACTCCAATTTCTACATCATTATCATAATCGTCTGAAAACTTCCTACTTATGTAGAGCATGAACTTAACTCTAAAACGATTTGCTTTTGAAGATATTTTTATTTGGACAAGGTTTGTATAGGACTGTAAGGAACTGCAAAATTACCTCAACAGTGACTTCATTGGCGTACCAGTAGAAGAGTAGGAGTTGGATCAAACAGGCGACCACAAAAACCATACTGGATACCAGCGTGGAGATGTCGTTATGAATCTGCACAGAAATACGTATTTAATAATAGGTACATGCAACATTCCTGGCATTAACATCGTCGACCACTACACCTACCTTGGCACGCAAATTTGCAATGATGGTAGCTGTGTCCCCGAGATCAAAAGGCGTATTAGGATGGCTGATGCTATGACCCGTTTAACATTTGGAAGAAGAGAGGAATTGGTATAAAACCAAGATCAGATTGATACGAGCCCTAGTATTCCCTATCTTCCTATATGGAGTAGAAACGTGGTCGACAAAGGATTGATGCATTTGAGATGTGGTGCTGGAGAAAAATGTTGAGAATACCGTGGACTGCCAAACGCACCAATGCATCGATCTTGACCCAGCTTCGATAAAAAACCTGCTGGTCGACCATACGTTAACAAAGCATCCTCTCCTATTTTGGCATAATACGCAGAGGCGATGAAACTTTGGAAAAACTGACTGTGGTTGGGAACACCGAAGGCAAGCGATCGCGCGGTCGTTCACGATGGACCGATCAGGTGAAGGAATCATCGTCCTATAAATTCTACTCGGTAGTAAGGGATGCGCTGGACAGAAACCGGTGGAGGCGGATCACCTACTCCAGATGCAACTCCGAAGCTGACCACGATCCTCAGACATGAGGGACCGACTACACAGTGAGAAGTACATACATGGAAACAGTTATGAAGAGACTTGCACTTTCTCCTGAAACAAACACGTCACAGAATCAGCACTCTAATTGCGTAACACACTATCAATCCCAATCATTTTGATGTGTATTGTTAATCCATTGCTTCATATGTACGAAAAATGTGTCTGCTCAACAACGTAATGACGCAATGAATGTTTTAAACGGTCAAAATGAAAACCATTGCTACTGATAGCGTGATTCGCAATTACCCCGGTGATTGATTAATTTTATTTTTTGAGGTACCTTACCTGAACAATCTGTATAATATTAACACCCAGGTTAACTGAAATAACCACCAGGTACACGAACATCACCGGTGATATCAGTGCGTTGAATAGACGCGTATTTCTGAAACAATATAAAACCGGCATAAGTTGATCACCACGAATTTCCATATCTCTACGAATGGATGATTGACCATTGGTTATCATCTTACATTCCTGTAGGTTGCTTCCCATAGTCATGCACCGCACTATTCCGTTTATTCACTCCAAAAAATACACTCTAAGGGGGATGCGCGGTAACGCATGTTTGAGAATCAACCCTAAGCTTATAAATTCCGTTTATCCAAGTGAAAAATGAATTCTCGGATACGTGTTTCCATAGAGTGGATTTTTTTTTAAATCATATAAACTAGTGCTTGACTGCGATCCCGCCTGATGGAAAGCAGTGATGCAATCGTTGATGGGTCGGGGGTTTGGGGTTGTTGTCGTCGTTGGGTTGATCGTTTGGGGTGGATAAACGAAATAACCCGCAAAAATCACAAGAACACCAATCACACATTCACACTCTCATTACATTCGAAATTACAGATTTGAGAGTGGTCCTTTAACTCTTCGGGCTGCGCGCTCTCTCAGGTATGCAGGTTGCCTTTTTTTATACTTACTCGACCAACGTCGTATGGAAACGATGACACTCCGCGATGTCATGATGGCTTTTATTCAAATTCGCAGCGTGGATCATCATACTACAATATAGACGGGTGATCTTCAACTGCCCAGCGAAGAATATCATTATAGAAACCACGAGAGTATCCCAGCCAACGACGTAGGCACTGACAATGTGACCCAAGAATGTCTGGATCGACATAGAGATGAAGTAACCAGGAGGCTCGTTCCGAAATGGAGTGTAGCCATCAAATATGTTCAAATAGATGCTGGTCCCATTCACATTTATCTGATTCTTCTGATAAGGCTCACTGAAAATGCTGAAGTTGGAGAAAAAAGCGAGGGCCCAAAAGAAGTAGGACACCTTCCGATTCCTTTTGATATAAGCATGAATTATTTCGTCATGCTGTTTGTCATTTTTGGCTAGCTGGTTCCGCTCGACTGCAGACATGTAGCCGATAAGAAGTTGCCACTTCTTGTAGTCCTTCTCAAAGAAACAGGACTTGAGGATGCCCATATGAAATGGAGCATAGTGCAGAATCAGTTTGAGGGAGCTAATATTGAAATTGATGAAGCATCTGATGTACTGGCTGAAGAAGAATGCTATGGTCACGTAGAAAAGAATTTGCTTAAAACGTCCTGTGAGGGATTTGCGATTTGGGTGCCAAATACCAGTAAAACCTAGCAGTTTTAGATGTGGCCCTATGGAAGGGTATTCAGGGTCTTCGAGACATTTTAGAATATTTAGAATCGAACACTTCTTCAACATTTTGGAAGCTTCTGACCAATCTGAAATTCTTGTATTAAATGATACAAAAACTCCGTGTAATTGGCGTGAGAACTCTTGTGTGAAATGCAGTTGTTACGTTTATTTAGTAGCGAATAATAACAGGGTACTTTTACCGTTCAGATTTCTTCGATGTATGTTATTTCATATTCCTTAATTACAATATACGAAAAATCATTTCGTTGAAGACGTGTGTTATTTTAATAAATTGTTTTGAATATTTCGTTTGGGTGTTATTAAGTACAAAAAAGTTATGAATAGGAAACCAAAATGCATAAATGATGTAGGTACCTGGTAATTAAAATATGACAAGCAAGACACACCCCGAAACAAAATACCTAGGTACCTAACCTAACCTGTGGGGTAATTGCGTAAATCACTAACAGACATATTTTTGAGCAGACATAATTTTTCGAACATAAATGAAGCAATGGATTATCGATATCCTTGAAAATGATTCAGATTGTGATTGATAGTGTGTTACGCGATTAGGGTGCTGTAATCACCCCGTTACTGGACAAAAGGACCAAACTTGGTAATACCTTATGCATAATAAAATTAAATACATATTCCATAAATCTGTGCCAAGGTAAACACATAGCATAATGTGCATCACTGTTCATACACATACAGTACACAGTGGGTTGCCATTGCCAGAATAAACAGAAATAAAATAACAGATCAATTTATGGTAATGACTGTGCGGATGGGACTCAATCATTATGACGATGACGTGATAAAACTGCGGATATTATTAACGTATGATGCAGATGGTTGACGTGAGAACAGCGGGGTAATTGCGTAACACATTAACAGTAGCAATGGCTTTCATTTTGACAGTTCAAGAACATTCATTGCGTTATTTACGTTACTGGGGTGTCAAAGCTTGTCTGGGTGGTAAAATCGGCGGGGTAATTGCGTAACACACTTCAGTAGCAATCATTTTGACAGTTCAACAACATTCATTGCGTTATTAACGTTGTTGAGCAGACAAATTTTTCGAACATATGAAACAATGGAATAGCAATATCCTTCAAAATCATTCAGTTTGCAGAGTGCTGTTTCCAATAAAATTACAGGTAGGTTATTTCGTTTTCTCTGCGAGCTGCTGCTTTCGCAGACTGTTCCGGTCATTTAGCGTCACCAAGCCAGCGACGACTCAGCGAGTCCTTAAAGAGGAGTTATTATAGCTTTCATCAGCGATTTCCTCCGCGTGGAGGCTGAAAATGATCACACAAGATCGTACTACCGGGATTAAACAAAATGCTCCTATGTTCTAACCTAGGTCATGGTCTATCTGTGTGCCAAATTATATACAAATCCGTTCAGCAAGGTAACATACCGTTTCACAAACAGACAGAGTTACTTTTGAATCTATGATATTAGTATGGATCATAGATATATGGTATGGATAGTATGGAAGGATGCATATCCGGTACGGCTCTTAAATCCTTCTCTATCCTACGGGCACGTCTTCCCTACAATTACCGCGCCCCCCGGTCTACTCCTTGATATGCAATGGTCGCTGTAGTACCATGAAACATGAGGCTAAAGGGGCTAGTGCATCAAATCACTCTGGGGTCGGTGCATTTTATTCGTTCATTAGTATGGATAGTATGGATGGATGTAGATAGCCCAGTCATATAAGGGGTTTCATCACGGAATTATCGTATTTCAAGGCCTTTAGAATTTCCGGGTTAAATGCACTGTCTTCCTCAGGGTCGCTTTGCAATGTAACAGCATTGAGGCAAGCTTTCACATGACACTGGCTACAAGCTTAAGTGCATCGGAACCCCGTTTTTCTGCACCCGCAGCGTGGACCACATCCATTCTTACAATTGCAAAATATAGAATTAAGTAATGCATCTGGAGCTGGAGATAATATTGTTGTCATTGGCTTCAGGAATTTATTCTTTAGCACCAACCCCATTCCTGGGATTCTAAATCATGCCCTAGCCATTTTATAACTTTATACAAGGTATTATTCACCGAGATTCACGGTTGACCTTGCGTTACAGGTATGTATGGCTGAGCGCTGCGCGCTCTTCGCCCTCTATCTCAAAAACAATTGAGTGCATGAAAAATTGCTTGGAACATAATCTGTCGAAAATTTTATGCTCTACAATTTTATAATAGATGTCACATCATTGGAGCTATAGAAACCTAGATAATCGCGAAGAATCGATTTTTGTGACTTTTGACCTTCAATAACTTACGACGCACACACGAAATTTTATGCCACTTTTGATAAAACTTTTAGAACGCCAAAATAAAGGTGTAAACGAGGTTCTAGCTTCCTATCTCTTATTCCGAAGTTGACCCCTTTTTTTGCTTAAAAAATGACTGGACTGGCCTATGCCTTACTACTAATCAAAACCAAAAGTCATTTATTGAAATTAGGCCGAGAATCAGCATTTTTCGAACGTCAAAATTACAAAAGACAGTCCCCCAAAACGCCCGCCCTTCACTACTTACTAGTGCTTTCGCTGTAATTCAGAAGCAATAAAAACAAAGATAATCATTGTTAAACCTATTAATAAATATTTTCCACCTACATACTTTTGCTCTTTAAACGACCAAACACTGTCCGCTCACAATATTTTAACGTGCAAGCCATAAAATATACGTAAGTCCGAAGAATAAAATTAAGCCCCATCGATAAAGTCCCGACTGTCCGGAGGCCATTACTGCAATGACAAAGGGGTATTGAAAGATTGAAATTATGATATCGAACTGACCAGTTATACATACCTTCTCTCGAATGGGGTGTTAAAGATAAAAGGGTAGCGAAGTAAAAATCTGATACTTATTGTTTGTAAGTGGAATAGTGTTTGTAGGCCGTACATAAATTGATCAAGTTCAATGAGTAAAAGTGGGTTGTTAATAAGGGCCTTATACACTGGCGAAAGTAGAGATTTTGTCTAGGGGGAGCCGCCGTCCTGCTACTCTAACAACAGTCAATTAATGAGAGCCTAACTCTACAAACCTTACGTCTTGGTCAAAATGTACGACCTATAAGGGTTCCGTCTTTTCCTTTTGAGGTACGGTACCCTATCAAAAAGTTATTAAACAGTAAGTACAGACGCCAGCCAGCACATCAAGCTACTACAATCTGTCAAATTTCTTTAATAGATTTTCAACTTTATCGCTGAAGCATTAAGGTTCATGGTTGATTGGGAAAATTTGACAGTTTCGGGTAGCTTAACCAATTGGCGTCTGTACTTCAACACTGCCGATTTTTCTGGGGCGGGCAAAGAACTTTCTAGAGTGGGCATTGTTCACCCTTGCACTATAAGTTCTTCTTGTAGTTGTTAGTATTCCAGTACCCACATTATTAACTTATTAACCACTAGCTTCAGCCCGTGACTTCGTCCACGTGAAATTTCTTGTTTCCCCAAACCAACCCCATCGCATCGCATCGCCTGCCCGAGCTATTAGGTACTTCGTTTTCGCTTAGCGTTCTTTCCGACTTCTTTTATTTTTGCTGGGCTCCTTAGGGCCCCAGCGTGTTGTTCAATAGCCTTCCTCAAGAATTGGGCTATCAAATGCAAATCATTTTTCAAATCCGACTTGTAGTTCCACAGATTAGCGCCTTCAAACAAACATAGAAACTCTTCAGCTTATTATATCTATCTATCTTTATAAATAAAAATGGATCTTCGAAATGTATGTACGCCCATAACTTCCGATCGACTGCACCAAATTGGATAATTCTTTTTTTTTTGTGTACGTTAGGTTTGTATACATAATTGGACCCGGTAGGTGGCGCAGCTTTTTCGGGTGGGATGACGTCTGCCGGGTCCGCTATGTTCTATCAATCAATCAGCGTTTTACTTATAGGAGTAGGGTAGGAGTAGTGTAGGAGTAGGGTAGGAGTAGTGTAGTAGTAGGGTAGGAGTAGGGTAGGGGGTAGGACACCACGCGAACGAAGTAACGCCGGGCAGCTAGAAATAATTTATATTGCAAAACAACGTTTGCTGGGTCAGCTAGTATTATATAGATTGGTTAGTTTATATTTTTAGTTTCTCCAGGCGTAACTAAGTAATGTACTTAAATTTATAAACATTTTCATAATATACATTCTATAAATTAATACTTTTAGTGTAGTACCTACGTTAACGCCTACGATTTTTTTTGTAGCAAACATGTTCATGTGCTGCCTTTTTTAAGTCAACTAGACACCTTTTTCTGCCTTTAAAATATTTTAGGGGTCTTCAACGAGGATCATCATATTATTATTTTATTCTAGCGATCCGCCTCTGCTTCGCATGGTTTTTAAAACTTGACAAAACCTTAAGATTTCCCTATTATTTCGTACATTTAAACCTTCCGGATGTTGAAAACCGCATCAAAATCTGTTGTGGAGTTTAGAAAAACAATGCTGTCAAACAAACACGAAAAGCAACTTCAAATTATAATAAGTATAGATATACATAAATAAAATACAGTCTCATAGCTATGACTACATAAACAGTCTTATATAGAGGAACAATGAAAGTGTGTCTATTTCCGAAGTTTTAGTAAGAATCCCGGTTGAATGTTAAGGCTGTCGTTATGGGCAGATAAGATCGCTGGCGGAAATTAAGAGGAAATTGTATTTGTTTCTTATACAGCGACGATGTCACAATAAAGGCGATATCCTTGCGACGCTGTATATAAATAAATGTTAATTTTCTATTACAATTATTAGCTTAGATAGGTAGATAATAGTTAATTGGAAAGGGATTTTTTGTATTTTACTTTACTTTTTATGTAATCTATCTAAGTAGATTTAAGGTGGATGCTCCAAGGCCCGCGAAATTCAAATTTTCTTACGTTTTTTGCAATTTGCTGGTCAGTACTAAGTTGTACGTTGATTGAAATATGGTTCGCGGCCGTAACAAATATGTATTTACAGAATTATAATCATTAAAGTCATCGACGCAATTCTGTAAGATCAAATAATCCTACTGAATGACTATTTCATGAAATCTTGACATTTTAGGATTATGCTAACTTAACAAGCTGTATTACCTACTGCTTCTAATGAGTATAATTTTGCAGTTGCTGCTATATTTTAGTACCTACCAAGACTACTTTTGATAGTGATCTGACCAAGATTATGTCTGGACTTTAAAAGAGACTGTGACCTCTGAGTTTATTTTGAACTTTCTTCTCAGACTAGTCAGATAGGAAACGCCGACATCATCTTGTTTTAAAATTTTATTGACGTGTAAAAGTGTTTGTACAAACCTACTCACAAAATAAAATCATTTATCATCATTTATCTTTTACTGAACTGACAAAAACAAAAGTTAGATTTGAATTCCGCGGTTTACTGGTGTAATCTTGCAAACTGCAACTAAATTAAACAGATTACCCCCACAACAACTGATTGTCGTTTTTAATATTCGATACATAACGTTAGCTATTTGATGTTATTTATACTTTTGATTAGGTAAATAACTTATCACAAAATATTTATATCTTTTCCTAGCATTGTGTGCAACGAAACGTAATATTTCTGACGCGGGCGCCGAACGCGTCTGTCAACTCAATTTTAAAATTTGACGGTTACTTTGACTGTTACGCGAACGAAAGATTTTCAAACACCGCTGTTTTTGAAACGGAGTTTTAATTATTTAATTAACAAGCCTTGTGATTCATGTGACGAGAAGGAACCGTTACAATTATTGTTTAAGTTGTGGGCAGTTTTGCTAGTCTTCGTTCAATGAGACATAATAAAAGTTTTGTGGTGCGTTAAAATGGTCAAAATGGAAAGAGCCCCAGGGCTTCGCGGGGCGAAGAGCTCGTCCACTATCTTAGCACCATCGAAGAGTGGATCAACACAAAACATGGCTGCAAACGTCAAGGTTGTTGTGAGAGTTCGGCCTTTGAACACCAGGGAATTAGAAATGAACACACGCGTCGTGGTAGACGTTGTGGACGATAAGATGCTGGTGTTCGACCCTAAAGAGGAGATCCGACCTTTTTTTTACCAAGGAGTCCAGCAGCCAAATAATAACTTTTTAAAGCGCGCCAATAAAGAGTTAAAGTTTGTGTTTGATAATGTTTGCGGGTTGAATGCGACCAACAACGATGTCTTCGAGACTACCACAAAGGATATCCTAACTTCTTTGATGGAGGGCTACAACTGTTCAGTGTTTGTGTATGGGGCCACTGGCGCAGGGAAGACCTTCACTATGATTGGCAACAAAGAGCACCCAGGCATCACATATTTGACTATGGAACATCTTTTTTATACTATAAACTCTTTTGAGAATGAGAGGGAGTTTGATATTGGAGTTTCTTACATTGAAGTAAGTAGTTTCATGTTACTTTTGTGGTTTCATATACTAATTAACATTGTAGGTAGTTAGTTTCTAGGAACTTTTCCATGATAAACTTGTTGTTGTTTTCATTAACCATGCAAGTTTGACCTATAAACTTAATTGATAGTTGTAAACTAGAGAACTAATTTTAGCTTGCTTGTCTCTTTTTGTATGTAAATTCACTTTATGAATACATAAAATAAAACTTACTTATTACCTTTGTTGATTCAGGGCTGAAGATGAATTCAATTTTAAACATTTTCGTAATGTCTTATATGAGCTCAACAGTCCATATTGAGAAACAATTACTTTTCTATTGTTACCATACTTAATAAGCTTGCTTAACAGACGAGGGGATATTATAACATTTATTAAAATTTCCTCAGCTTACTAGTCAATAAACATGCATATTTATCAAATTCCAGGTTTACAATGAAAATGTATATGACTTACTTAAACCATCAAGTACGCCACTGCAACTGCGAGAAGACTCTAAATACGGTGTCATGGTGGCCGGTTTGACACTAAACAATATCAAGACTGCAAGGGAACTGCTCAATATGCTGGAGAACGGCAACAAGAACAGGACACAGCACCCCACTGATGCTAATGCAGAAAGCTCCAGGAGTCACGCTGTCTTTCAGGTTTGTTATTTTATTATGGAGTTTTAAGTGCTGCTTAGCTGTTTCGCCTTGCTTTTTTTATACAAAATGGGCACACTTGACCACCTATGGTTTAGAGCGTGCCCATTTCTTATAAAAAAAGAGGTCTTGGAAAAATCATTCAGAGTTTATGGCCTTCTTTCATTCATTGGAGAGGCACCAAAGGAAGAAGAAGAATTTATTTTTGATATGCTTGGAACTTCTGAATACTGTACTCTGTTCGGAGGGAGTTTTTGTCAAGCAGACAAGGCAACATAATATACAATTGTTTGTTACTACTTGCCGCATTCAGCAGCAGCTTGCAACTACGAGACCAAAAGGGTGCCTGATCTCTCTCTGATCATGTCGGATACCTACCTGTTTGAAAGGTGTCACTTTAAAATTATTGTCTGCCTAACAGTATTTTACAATTTTTAAATGACAAGGTGTAATGTTACGAATTTAACAAATATTTACTGACATTTTATAATTTTGACAATTTATAATTAGATTATTGGACAATTTAATTCAAATTTATTGTTTAAATTTAATTTTGAAATTTGAGTTTGTCAAAATTTTATAATGTTTTTAGCTTTGTTTAAATACCTATGAATGACTTCTTACCTTTATATTTGTATGCCACAAAGGCCAAACATGACATCTTTTTTGTTTATGAACAACCTGCATGCCTTGTATGTATACTCATGTTTCTACAAATAAATAAAACAATCAATCAATCAACCTACTTATTGATTGGTTGAATAGTCATGATGGATCATCTGGCTGTAGGTAGTATTTTAAGCTACTCATGTTATCTCAACTAGCTAGTAACCTGTGAACCTGCTTACTGTAAACCTGAACACTAAATATTTTCTATTTTCCTTTTTTATCTGCAATATCATTTCATAAACATTCTTTAAGGGCCTATTTTTTTATTTTTATGTTTTGTGTTTCAATTATCAACCTATAATGTTCCCACTCTGGGGTCACAAGCCTCCTCTTAGTGAGAGGGAGTAGACCGTACTCAATACTCAATATATTTATTGCTTCCACATGTGAACTTAGGTGGTAGATTTTACAGAATATGATCATTGTGGACCCTGTCGGGCACAGCAAAAGTAGGAGAGAGGAAGAGGGCTTTTATTTGACTACTTTATTGTTTGTATAATAGATATTGTAATTATTTTATAAAAAAACATTAAGTAATTTTAAAATTTGTCATTTAAGTATTCATTGATATTATAATAGTATTTATATAATAGAAATTGTTTTAATTTATTTGTGAATGTATTAAATTTTTGTTCTTCTTTAATTATTTCTGGTAATTTATCATATATTTTAATTGACATGACTAGTGTACTTGTTGAGTGCATTTTTAAGTTTTTTTTATGGCGCAATGTATATTTTGAATCGACCGTAATCGACCACGCGGGCCCAGTGGGGATTGGTAGATGTCACATGTCTTAGAATTTTTGGTTCAACATGCCGGTTTCCTCACGATGTTTTTCTTCACCGTTTTGAGAGCAGTGGCAATGAAATAATTACACAAAGTAAAGCGCCTCCTTGGGCTCGAACCTACGACCTACGATTCGTAAGTCGCACCCGTTACGACTGGGCCACCGATGCTGCTGTTTCGTGTATAACACACCTAGAATCTATCTTTACATGTTATCAGCATAGTAACCAATTTAGAAATAGTGCTAGGTTCTAAATAGTCCTATTATAATTCACCTATTACCTTTTTCAACAGGTATACGTTAAAATGCGCTACAAGACAAGCAGTCAGCTCCGCATAGTGAAGCTGTCTATGATAGACTTGGCGGGTAGTGAGCGCGCCTCCGCTACCGGCTGCGTCGGCGACCGGTTCAAAGAAGGCGCTAATATCAACAAGAGTCTACTGTCTCTGGGCAACTGTATCAATAGGCTTGCTGATGGTAGCAGCTATATTCCTTACAGGTAAAGTATAATATTGTTTTAAATTCCTTTCAGAAAATGGTACTTAGGAGGCTACCCAAACTCTGGGTACTCAGCTCTGAGTATACTTGTAATCGGCGTGCCCTTTTTTTTTTTTTTTTTTTTTTTGTGGATGGGAAATCATCAAATGACTCCTCCCGCTCTGGGTGGAGCAGAAGGGAGAGTCAGACTCTTACTGACTAAAACCCACCCGTGTTCCTTCCTTAGCCCTTTATGTACCAGGGCAGCGGTAACCCTTTCGGACGATCCCGCTACCCCGGCAGGCTTCGGCCCTCTCGGGCCCCGTCAGACTGTGACCTCTGTGTTCGTGCCCTTAAGTATAGGAAGCTCTGGAAGTATTTGCTGTATTATGGAGTTTCTTGCCCGTTCTTCTCCATAGGTACCTACTACGCTTTGGAATGGGCAACTAGCTTCATCTTTTTGACTGACCGACCTTGACAATTCAAAAGTGCCTGTAATTGGTTTATTTTGAAATAAATAGTTTGAGTTTGTATTAGGGTTTCAACTTTAATTAATTAATTCATTCATTTATTTGTCAAGTAACAAGAACTCATTAATACACAGAAATTAAATATAGCACAAATCTTACACTAGAACATCCTAAATACATTATACATTACATTACAATAGGTACAACACAAAAGGAAAAAACTGATCTTATAAAGGTTCTGCCTTTATGAGATCAGTTTTTTCTAACAATACCAAACTGTTAGTGTTGTTGGTCATATTGTACTAGTTTAATATCATACTAAGAAAAGCACGCTAAGCCGTTGCTCCCGGCTGTCATTTGTGGAACTTTCACAGTTGTTATGGGTCGTCAGAAGCCCGAAAGTCTGACAACCAGTTTTACCAAAGGGTTTCGTATTACCTAGTAACTAGGTTGTGGATGTCAGATAGGCAGTCGCTCCATGTAAAATACTGGAACTCAGCTGCATCCGGTTAGACTGGAAGCCGACTCCAACATAGTTGGGAAAGGGCAGATGATGGCAGATGATGACTAAGAAACCTTCTAGTCACCCTCTATTATCTGCTGATCCAATATCTGTAAAATAACATAAAAATTGTAACCATAATCTATCCCGCAGAGACTCGAAGCTGACGCGCCTTCTAAAAGACAGTCTCGGCGGCAACTGCAAGACAGTCATGATCGCCAACGTATCCCCCGCAAGCGTCAGTTACGAGGACACGTACAATACGCTCAAATACGCAGCTCGCGCGAACAAGATACAGCTCAGTATCAAGAAGAATATCGTCGACGGAGATATGAGACTGTCGCAGTATGTGAAGATTAATGAGGAATTGAAGAAGAAGGTGAAGGAATTGGAGGCGAAATTGTCGCTGTCTAGTGTTAAGGTGGTGTCCAGGGAACCGGACTTGGCTAAGGAGAAAGGTATGTTGAAATACAAGTGTATTATTGTTGCTATATTTATTAGGAATTGGTTTGTTCTAGAATATGTGCCAAATAAATAATAACTCCTTTATTATATGCAGCGTCTCAGTACAGTATAAAGGGCTCGTGTCCTTAACTCCACGCCCAAGCGCGTATTTTGCGTATGAATGCAGTGGCATAAAATATGCATGCCATAATTCCAAACCAATGATTTTTGTAAAACTAATGCATACTATTCCACTGCGGGTTATAAGACTGGTCATACCATACGTCTTTATGTTGCCGCTTTGGCCCAGTCTTACAGATCTGCATCCAACGCATAAAGCATCCACAGCACGACGACCCAAGCTCCATTGCCTTGCATCAAACTCGAGCTACATATTTTAATCAACATAACCTTTTTTCTTTTAGCAAAAATGGAATGGCGTAAACGCATCTCAGAAGAAGAAGAGATCTACAGCTTGTTGGAGTCTAAGCTGCTGAGCTTGATGGCACGTCAGCGTGTGCTCGCGTTACGTCAGAGGTTGCGCACGCGCGCCTTCTCGCACGTCGCTGATCTTGCGCATCGGTCCTCCTCTGAAGCTATGGAACAGGTATTGTTATAGTTCGGCTAATTATACTGGTACAGTCCGATTCAAACTTTATATTATATATTTTTTTCTTAGGCTCTGAAGTGTGCTACTCGGTGCGCAGTACCTCATTCCTCACCCCCGCTGCCAGATGAATTTGTTACTGTGCAGCGACTCGCTTCATGTACCGAGCCACCATAAAGTTTGAATCGGATTGCACTTATGGTCCATTTGAGAATGGTTAACGTAATCGTGTAGGTAGGGACAGCACAGTTATCGAGAGTTCGGATCTCAACAATCTGCAGTCCGCCTAATATTATGGTTTGATATTACCTAATTTCCAATCCATTTCCCGACTTATATAATTTTGTTTTATTTCCAGTAGTAGGTAAACAGCAATAAGTGTTTTGTGCATAGATAGTTTCACTATTAAATTGTAGAAATAAAAATTATAATAATTTATATCTCCATATTCTTTTTCAATTTAGATGTGTAACGAAGAAATACCGAGACAGGAGCGCGCAGCCGAAAATTACATGAAACAGTCTGTAAACCTAGACTCCAAAGTTATGACCACATGGACAAAATGGGACGAGAGCAAGAAGAAATTACACATTATCTGCGAACAAGCTCTTTCAGACTGCCCAGAATTATCAGACTTCGTTGACAAAGTACAGTTGCATAGTGAACTACGACAGATCAAGGCCAGAGACAATCTGAGGCAGAAACTATTATCCATAGAGAATGATGAGATTGAAGCCTTCACAGAGTACATGAGCGATATGCCTACTATGTTGAAAAAGTTATACTTGACCCTAAAAGGGTACGACAAAGCCCCACCAGCATTGACGTCTGAATACCTAGAGATTATGAAGAAAGCGAAGTCAGCCAAAGGCATCACTTGGTCAGACGATGGCAATGAAGGCGACGCACATTTTAGGTTCATCTCAACACTAGATCTACACAAACCCTCCACAACATTAGAATACAGCTTCTCCAAAAAAGATGATGTTAACGCTACTGTAGACATTATTACTGACAGTGAGGACCTAACAGACATAGAGAATAAAGAACCAATCAAATTATCAGCCAAAAAACGCAAAGGAACGCCGATCAAACTGCCTAATAACGAAACTATAATTATAAATGACTCCTTCGAGAGTTTGGACACGACGAGAAACTTGAACTCTGCAAAGAAGATCAAGAGGGAGTATGACATTGCAGCTGACGTTGAAAACTATGGACCTATTGACCCTAAGGACTTGAACTCGACGTTTGTGTTGACTGGCAAGATGGAAGCGGCGTTAAAGAAACCTGTGAAGACAGAATTCAAGATGGAGCACATTCCAGTGAAGAGGGGATTGTCGGATAGGACCAATACAATGCCGCCGAGGACTATCAATTTTGGTGAAAAAGGTACTTATGTACTTACTTTTAATTTATTAACATTGCTTCTTATCTTCGTAATTATGTGTTTACAGGTGCCTATAATAAATTGCAGTTTTCGCGACGTGAGAAACAATTTGTCAAAATTGCATTCTCGTATATCCACAAGCGACAAGGTTTTTTTTTTTTTTAAGATCGATGCCCCTCACTAGGAATTTCTGCTGTATCGTGGGTGCGTTTACAAACATTTAAACTCACATACACAAACAGCCAGACCCGGAACAACTACTTATAGGCCATACCAATATTTGTTCCGCGCGGGAATCGGACACGCAGCGCAGCAGTCAATCGCTTAACCACTGCGCCAACCGTGCCGTCCGTACAAGGTAGACCGACGACCTTGTGAAAGCCGCAGGAACCCGTTGGATGCGAGAAGCTCAAAACCGGTCGAAGTGGAGGTGCTTGGGGGAGGCCTATGTCCAGCAGTGAATGCCTTTCGGGTGAAATGATGATGGTTCTCGTATATCTACAAGTCTCCGTCTAAAGTTCCAAACCAAAATAACATGTATTTTTTTTTAACAATAACAAAATAATTCAAATTATATTCTGTGCAGCAAAAATCGGGAAACCAGTAATCGGTAAAGCGATACCGTTCCGAAGGCCGCCGGTACAGCCGAACCCTCCGCAAACGAGAAGCTACGGCTTCGGGTCCAGCGTGCCACGGGATGCGCAGACGCAGAAGAACGTGCAAGGTACATGTCAATAGCAATCTTATACATGTTGGAGTAGAGGCCTGTTTCATTACTACTTGACAAAGAGGTGCAAGCTAATCAAGTTTGTGACCAAAATTTAACATATTTTTTCAAAGTTTATTTGTTTAATATATTTAAAGGGGCTTGTGGCTAAGAAATAACAGCTGCACGGTTCGATCGATCAGGTTAACCTGGATCCGTGGATGGGTGATCCTGACCATCTTTACAAGTAGCCCGAAAGTCTAACAACCAGTCTTACCAAGGGGTATTACCCAATAAGTGGGCTGTGGAGGTCATCACTCCATGTTAAATTCAGCTGCATCCGGTTAGACTGGAAGCCGACCCCAACATAGTTGGGAAAAGGCTAGGCAGATGATGGTTTGTTCAATATATTTGAAGCACCTTGCGAAAAATAAGCAGCGCGTAAGAAACTCTAAAGCAGCAATACTATGTTGCTTAGACAGGCCTAATATTTTTGCTAGAATAAAGTGATTCTTCAGTATTTTGTAGGACAGATTGTACTTTGTATTACAAAACTTGATAGTCACTTGTCAGGATACGATGAAACAGGCCATGACGCTTTTGTTTGTTGTAGAATAATTTGTGTCCTATTAAAAATATGTGTATTTAGTAGAATTTCGCTAACATTTTAATCACAGTTTCAAACAGTTATGCAAGTTCAAAATACCGTAATAATTTGCGATACCAAGTAAAGGTTTAATCGAAATTATTTACGCTTAGCGTTATTTTCACAAGAAGGAGCATGATTGAATGATTGAATTTATTTATTTCAAAGCATGCAAGCAATATCAATACAGTACAGTCATTACACATACCTAATATATGCACCATTGATTAAATATTATTTTGCTCCTATGAAGTTTTCATCACAAATTCATTCTACATATTCGTACTACAAAACAGTTGTTTGTGTCAGTCCTCGATATACTACATAACACCTAATTCTAACACTGTGAATGTCCAAATTGTTAACTCACTAACAATTCCCTTACATGTTCGTGTGTGTGCCGTGTAACAAACTAATAGACTCGATGGCTCGTGGGAAGACGAATGTGACTCAAAAATCAGTCGGTTACAAAGCAGTGAGGGCGCGCGACAGGTTCCAGTCACACCCTTACTCCAGACCACCGCCAGTCACCAGGAAATGACGGGACCACAGACATGAAGAGGACTGTACAAAGTAGGTTAGACAACAAAGGTTTGTGTTTTTAATTAAGGATTTTGTTTGATACTAAGCTGATTTTTAGATATTAGACTTATAGTCCTGTTACGTAAACTAAGATTTTATTGAATTAAAATGTTTAATTTACTGCAATTTTAGGATTGGTTTAATTAAAATATAACATGTATAATTGAAATGGAGAATGCTCGTTTAATATCTTAGAGAACGTCTCAGTCACGAATTAGTAATTAGTTAATTTGTCACAAAAACGTCTCTGAAAGCCTCGAAATTTCAAATATACATTTTGTATAGAACCTATAGAAATAATGAATACATGAGTCGAAGTTTGTTGTTAATTACAGTTTATACAAAAAACAATTTCACAGAGTAGTTGATGTTAGAAATTCAAATAACTCTACTTACTAGAAATAATACGTTTCGGACTTTCAATATGTACTTACACTTGATCGTGTAGTCTACATTCGCAAAGTTAGGACTAAAATTTAATCTAAATCGAAACTTCGGTATTGGGTACGTCAGATTATTGAGCGTGCCGCTTTGATTGGTCGCTCGTGTTAAACGCTCTATTTTGTCCACTCGGGATTGCTAACGCTTTGTGGGAATATACTCTCACGTACAAAAAACATTCAACTAAATGTGGAAAATTGCTTCCAAATTGAGTTTTGAAAGGTTGACATTTTAACATAGGAAATATAATCACAGAAATAGGTTTATGTGTTACCAATTGGAATTTATTAACTTTATTCAAGTACATATTGACATGAAAATGAAAAATAACATGTGTGATATTTAAATGGGCTTCCAAGTGCATTGTATGCTAATTTTTGTACACAAAAATGTAGTTATTACACGTTGCACGTGTCACTCAAATAAATAAACATCTGTGGTTTTTTTGGCACGCATTTGTATTTTCACTCTTATCGATTTTTCCTATCGCCAAATTAAATAAGCCTACCTTTTTTTGTAATAAAATTATGTAGCCATAGACATTATTTTTATAGAATTTAGTGATAAACCTTCGACTTATCAGACTATACCCTGTCCATTTGGTTAACCTTTTTTTGACAGCTGTCTTAGATCGTATTCCAGATTACGTAAAAGTTAACTTTAAAATGCGTAATAAAATAAATGTTATATAAACTGCCTTATCTTATTTGTGGCTTCTTACATACATTATAATACCGTACGTGTATCAATCAATGTATTGTGTAGTGCTGCAATCACTAGTTCCATCTGTCAAAAACGATTTACCTAATGGACAGGGTAGACCTGGCTACCTCTGTCTGTATAGTGATAAACCTTCGACTTATCAGACTAATAACGAAAAAAGCCATTCTGATACTACTAAGTATTCTTTCGTTTTCTCGACATCTCTTAAAACTTCGTTTCTATAATTTTTAAGTGTAGTTTTAACACTAGTTTTAAAATATTGCTTTAATATTTGTAATGATTTTGTAAATGTATTGATGTTTATGAAATGTATTGTATAGGAATTTTGCTTTTTTTATAATTTATTGTAATGTACTAGAAACTTTTGTAAACACTCACATACTGGATTCCAAACTGCAAAACGAATGCCCGTTTTACCTAACCCTAGGCGATACGTAAATGAATGCTTAGGGGATTAAGTCAAGCGGTTCCGTCGTATCATAAAAGTCATGAAAATCTGTCACTTTCACGAGTATTTGACATTGAGGTGTCAAAAACGCTCTGTTGTTGCTGTGTGACCGTTCACCGCTTTCTTAGAAAACCAAAGCTTTAGAAAAAACGGGTATATAAATGTTGAATAAGGTGTTAATATTCCCATCGGTTAAGCTAAGACTTAATTAATGCGACATATCCACAATACCATTCAACTGACATTTTTAATTCCATCTTAGTCTAAGGGAACACAAAGAAATATATTTTCGTGTTTTATTTTGTATAACGTTGTGAACTTTCCAACCGCTATTTCTATAACTTCATTTCTAAAGTATCGCGGCAACTCCGCAATGAAATCGATTAGCAGATTCAGATAACATTTTTAAATGACGTCACTAAAGGGAACGATTCTTGCCGATACTACTTTTGTATGAAAAAGTACTAACTTAGATTACTTTTGATACTTTGATTGTTTTTCTATATTAGCTTTACATTTACTAGGCTTTTGTAAATGAAAAATTTCTCGTAAATACCTTTATTAAATATCTGGTATTTAGTAAGTAAATAATAACCGTATAACAGAATTGTAACTACTTTTAGAATTTTAATATATCATGTGTTATTACTAATGACTGAATTATTTTCTAGGCATATTGTTTTCTAAGATTTAATTTTGATTAAGAAAATGTGGAGGTTAATTAAAGAGATTTGAAAATTACGTGTTTATGGTTTTTTTTGCTTCGTTTTTTTTTGTAACCGTGATCTTATATTTACAAATAATTAAATTTGAAGTGTCTGTTTGTGCATCAAAATAACAATTTTTTACTAAATGCATATGAAAGTACTTATAATAAAAACATTTTTTTTTAGAATTTTTGTCTGTTTGTTCTGGCGAATCTCCGAAACGGCTGAACCGATTTTGACGGGACTTTCACTGGCAGATTTTCCCGGTAGCATGTTCCCGTGGGACAATTTCCGACATCCACGCGGGCGTAGCCGCGGGCAGAAGTTATTATCTAATAATTTTGGGCCCCATTGATCGCCTAATGTCTTATAATGCCGTTAGAAGGGTACAACCCATTGGCACTACATGTCTACATATTTCATCTTACTAGGGTACGTGCACAAAAGCTGAGCGAATCCGCTTGGATGTTTAGTTCTTTGTTACAAAGATCATTTTGTGGTAAGTAGCATTTTTTTCAATATCGTGGATATTGTAGGATGATGCATGATATTTAGGGGTTTATTTATAGAGACGTTTAAACGTCAAAAATGTATGGTTAAACACAACGTTTATAAAACAATCCCCTTTGTTGTTGCCAAACATTTTTTTATTTAATTATAAACGCTTATAAACAATAATAAGTTCTATTTTCTTTCATTGATGCGCGATGACACAACATACTGCCTTTTTAGAAGTGCTAAAAAATCTTGTATCCGTATGGCACGCGACATGTCGAGCACACCCGCTTTACCCCTTGTAACTTGAATCCAGTCAGTTCCTCTTCACGCAGTCTACACTTTGCATGTGACACTCAACACCCCACAGTCCTATGTTAATTTATTCCTATTTTTTATTGCGTTCCTCTCCACTGTGATCTGACCCGTATGCAGACCCCATTAGATCCCGGTGCACTCCGGTACAAGAGTCTAATTACGACGGGTATAAATTGAAGGCTTTGAAATACACCCCGGCTTTCTACATGCCTTCCGTACCGTGCAGCTAAGTTCAAATGAGATATTCGATTCCAAAATTTGCACATACACAACTGAATTTCGTGGAATGCGGCGCAGAAGTGAGCGCTTTATAATTTTCGTATTTCGATTGAATTGAAACATTTTTGTGAATAGGAATGGCATATTTCATGCTTCCTAGTTTCCTGCGAGTAATTTGGTGTTCTGTGGTGTTTCGCATACAGTGTGAATAGAAGAGAAGTAAGTATCCGTTTCTTTATACTACGAGAGTGAGAATGCTGGCTAATTCGCTGTGTGGTTCTCTTCCATGACCCGTACCTATCATCAACCAATTACCAATTTACTCCTTTATTCATAAACGTTGCTAGCTAAGTAGTGATTAGCGACTTGTAACCAACATTTTTGATGTTTAAACGTCACATTAAACATCGTTTATAAATAAACACCGAATTCTGGGCAATAACATTTTCTTTCAAATGCGTAGAATTTAATAAAAACAAGGATAGTTTTTCCTATCTTTACCAAGTATGGTCGTCTGGTCATGAAAGTACCTACAACAGCTAATTAGCCCGAATAAAAAAAGAGTTGTTCAGCAACATGTAGGTTTTAATTAAAATCGATGTCACGTCTGGATTCATTTCGCGCCAGGTCCCGAAGGTAGGCTGAATAAAAAATCAAGCAAAGGTGTCAACAAAAACGCGTCGAACCCTAAACGAACCGCAAATGAATTGATTCGGCGCAATCAATTTTTTCCCGCCCTTCTAACTAAGGGAGCTAAGGTACACCGACTCATTCAGTCCCGCTCTGATTATCGGTCAATCATTCGGTCTCACCGTTCAGTTAACTGGAAAATTGGTAATTAGGTATAGGTGATAAAATGTGGAAAGTGTGCTGTTAGGAGATAAGAACGGTCAAGGGCGAGTATCCAAGTTAAGAATAGTTCTTTTGTGCGTTAGTGAGGGGATCAAGACGATACTTATTATTCACGAGCCTCGAGGAAGAATCATTAAAAGTGTGGCTTCCTGGTAATTGTAATGAAGGTAACCATAAGTTACGTCCAGTGACGTCCATTTGAATAAAATCAGTGCCAAAACACAGTCTAAACCATCGAAACGATGTGTCTGGGGCTATGCAAATCTGAAATCTGTGCTTGCCTACGATTACGCACCACAACAAACCTATCATAATTTTTGTGATTCGGTAGGTTCAATAGGCCATTTCCCCAATTGTCCTTCTCGGACCTCGGAAGCTATTTGCATAGAACTATCTTGATATCTACGTGTTTGTGATGTGGTCTGTAACCTCGGCGGTAATAAAGCCGTGATTACCTCGTTGAAAAATATGTACCTACATATACCCAACGACATTCAGAAAACCGAACCTACCATTTCCAGGATAAATGGTAAGAACCACTAATACCTAATTACAATAAAAAACAAAAACATTACCCTCTTTTTGGGCTTCGCCGCAGTCGGGTTAAAAACAACAGGTGCCTCCTAATTTTGTAGATGGCGTTACGGCAAATTAAAAGTCGCTTTGGGTGCAACTTGCTCGAATTCGTGGTACCTTCTAGTAATTTTTGGTAAAGCAGTCCTGCTGAATACGAGAGGCACAGAAAAGATCTTTGTGGCCTCTGTCTAGAAATGAACTTCTTTCAGCTGAATAATGATGATAACTGTGCACACTACAACGCACTTGTTAGCTTTGTACGAACTTTAATGGCCGAGGTCTGCATGTTAGCTAAAATGAGAGCAATTAAATTGGCGTTGTTGAGAGCACGTGCCTATGTTGTACGATGATTTGGAAAAGTAGATACGTACTGTTGGTATTCTGTGAACAGCTCTTCGCTTGAGCTTCCAGAGGGAAACATCCACTGTTGTCAACGACTGCAGCATCGGCACAGCACAGCGGGTGCATGTATGGTAAGGAATAGAGAGGGGTGTTTAAGTATCAGTAAGAAGAGATTATTATTTCTATGATTTTTAGGTAGCTGGGTACCTATACAGCGTATGTCAGAAAGGTATGGTCAATGTTAAGGGTGATACAGACAATCAAACTGAATAACTTTCTCCATGGTACCAACATCGTAATCGAGGATGATGATTGATGTTCTGTGCCACAACCTTAAATTTGACCTCACCTTTCTAATACATGCTGTGTACCTACATACTTGCCTAAGATATCTAAACTATTATACAATTCTTTGTAGCCTTGTGAGTCGGACTTCCCGGGGGGGCAGTTTCGTCATTCACAGATCACTACCCCTATCTGAAAGTAAAGTTTCCGAACTTCGGTTGTTTGGATTCTTTTTTTACACGTGTGGGTTTGTTGTTCTTTCCAACTCCGATGGAATATACGGGTTTAGGAGGAAGTACTAACTTTTTAGTTTTTAACGTCTCTGAAATGTGGTTTGCTGGACAGGATGTAAGTGTAAGTACATGTATTGGGTACCTTTACCTATTATGTTTCCTCTAGACGTGTGATGTCTAAGTGCTTAGGTCTCATTTACGGAGGCGCGCGAGTCAAGATAACGAGGTTGGACAGTCAACAGCAGAGATAACGCTACCACCCCATAACACTGGAATGAGCGGAATTGATTATAAATAAATATAAATATGAATTAGTCAAGATAACGAGACGAAACAGTAGAGATACCGGACGGGTACGGAAGCGATAAAGATAAATGAATTGTGGTGACAACCAACCTGCCCCCACCATTGTATTAGCTGATAAGACTTAGTATATAAACTAACCCAAATATAATTTAGACACATTATTGTATTGACTCTGCAACATACCCCTGTACTACTAACACGTTTTGAGAATAAAATTAGTTTTATCTCTATCACGAGTCTCAGTCTTTTAACTGGCGCCCAACGTTACGGGCATTTCTTGAAGAAATTATCAATCAAGGCGACGTGCTGAATTGCTGTATCTCCGCTACCAGACACCGAACCAAGAAGATTACTCTATCAAACCTGCCCAGAACCTACAAATAAAGAAAAAGATTCAAGACTTCTCCTGCAAGGTGACGCTGACTCAGAGAAAAACTCTTCTCCGTACACATCAAGGTGACGCTGGCCAAGAAGAACTTCTCTTCGTACATCGCAGTATAGAAGCTCATCGGAGTAAATCGACGGACTTCAAAGACCCGACTCTACGAAGCCTCTACTACATCCAGATGAAGACAGTGATAGCCCTCATCATTCTCACAACACAACTGTAAGTACACGTGATTATTTCCCGTTTAAAACAACCTCAAACTGGCATTTACTCCTTCAGGTAGAAAATTAGTAAACACCCCAAAGTTAATAATGACACCACCCGTAAATTCCAACTCCCAAATTAGACCAGAAAGTAATATTCCTATTCCCCAGTTCTCTGGAGAAGGTGGAGAAAGGTACCTACACGGTTTTATCACCGCAGTAGAACGTTTTATTCAAATAACCTCTGGCACAGATGCGCAGAAAGTCAATATAATCTTGTCAAAAATAACAGGCAATGCGGCTACTCTCATATATAGCTACCCCCATAACTTCACTTGGTTAGAAATTAAAGAAATCCTAAAACAACAGTATGGATCATGGAATAGAACGATAGGAGATGTGTTTCAGGAAATTAATAACTTAAGACCAAGCTCACCAAGCTTAACTAACGTTATATACGAGTTACAAATGTTAATAGCTGAAGGATGTACAATTAACCAACATGTACACACCGGTTTAAAGGAAATAGCTAACCAAAAGTTAATATCACTCCTACCACCTGAATATAAACCAGCCTGTGAAAAATTAGACTTCCTAGAAACTTGCCTTAGAGCTAGAACTCTTGACAAAGAAGGATACGTAATTAACATCAGAAATACGGGAAACAAACCGAATGGTCATACTCAACCTTTCGTTAAAAATAATTTGAGCTCAACCCACCAACAACACAACGCCCTTGTGTATAATTCAAACCTTGGTAATAGACCTGTCCAGCAGAGACACACATATCCAATCTCACCTTTCTCGGCTAGGATTCGGATGCAACAAGCAGGACAAGCTAAACAACCTTGGTATGGCAACCATAATAATAAGCAAACTCACGCTCACCCTGAGCGTAATTTCAATAATAATGCTAATAATTTTAATCAAAGACCTCCATGGCAACCAACTCGACCAAACTGGCAACCAAAACCACAAATTCCCGAATTACAGGATAAAGACGCGACTATGCGAACTGTAACAGAACGACCTCAATTAAAAAGAAACCGAGTATTTAACATCGACGAACCTGAATGTAATAGTGATGACTATCCCGATACCCCTTTTGAAGAATACATGCAGCAATGCGCCAACGAATATTTTACAACACAAACAACACAAAACAAAGATCAAATTTGTGAACCAACACACGAATATGACCCAAACTCGGAGGATTTTCAAACGGATTCACCCCAGAATACCCCAACATAAATTCTACACCTAATCATACTCAACTACCATACATTAAAATACCTAATACAGACGAAAAAATACTAATAGACACCGGATCAACACGCTCATTTATTAAACCCAATATAGCTAAAGAATTAATATCGGATGGATACGCGACTTATATTGACGAAACATTTTCAGTCCAAACCCCGCACGGACTCTCGAAACATAATGGTAAAATAATAACCTACCCCATGGTAAATATCTTCGGACATCACAGTAATCCAATAGAATTTTATATGTTCGACTTCTCTAATAAATACGAATACCTAATAGGATGGGACACATTAACTAAACAAAACCTATTAATCATTCCTAGCGAGAACAAAATAAAAACACCAGACGATATAACTATACTATTACATTATCAAGAAAACAAGTCGATTACCTTAGACCAAATCTTAAAAGAGAACGAAGATTTATTCGCGGAAGATGCGACGCAAACATCATCAGATTAGAACAGGGGATTAGTATCATACCTCAAAGGAAGGTACAAATACAAGAAGACGAATGGAACTTAATCTATCCTATTAATCTAGAACCGCTCCAAACTAATTATGAGTCTATAACGAACCTATATAACAACGAGGGACTAACTAATGATATACGACACCAAAGAACAGAATATTTAAAAACACACTTAAGTGAATGTCTATCGCGAATGCAAATCAAACGATCCAAACGAGGACTTATCAGTGGATTAGGATCTATAATTAAAGCTATCTCAGGAAATCCAGACAATGACGACATGATAAACATAGAAAAGAAATTTAGTTTAGCAGCCAACGCAATGACCACAATGAATCACAAAATAAATAATGTGACACATCAACTTAACCAGTTAATAACAATTGTAAACCGTAAACTCAACTCTAGGGATTACTTCTTACAAGAAGTAATATTAGTATACGAAACACTGAAAGACATCTGCGAACATCTCGAAGAAGCTTACGTCCTAGCCCAACACAATATCTTGCAACCCGCAATATTTAACGAAATACATTTACAGCAAGGTTTAGATAAAATCCCCAGCAAAATTAACGTAGTACGAGACATAAACAAACTACAATCCCTAATAGTCCCAAGCGTTGCTATACAAAACAAACTATTAATATTCCAATTCGCTTTACCCATGGTCTCTAAAGAACAATATAATCTAGAAACAGTAGTTAGCATAATCACCCCATCTAACCAATATTGTCAAATGCCTAGTATTAAGAACGGCCAGTATTTAACGGGAACCAATCATGTGTATAAAGTAGACAAATGTAACAACAATATATGTACAGCTTCACCAACAAAGAAATGTGTAGAAGAAAGCATTCTGAAACAACGCAACAACTGTAGCGTTATAAAAATCTACTGTCCAGAACAATACTCATACAAAATTCAAAATGACTTATATTTCCAGTTCAGATTAAAGGAACAAACAATCTATGATAGATGTGCCGACAGAAGCGTGACCATCGTAGACTCCTATATAGAAGACAACACCAAATGCGGAAGCACTCAAGATCCTGTGGATATTCAGACCTTTACTGAAGTCACAGAACCAGCAAACGAGTTACCAATGACGTTACCAGAAAATATGGACAACATAGAAGAGCAGATCGCAGCCATCAATAGACCCGACTTAACCTCTGATAAGATCAAAAACATAGGGATCCTGACCTACATAACGATAGTAACCATAATCTTGTTAACTATCGTCTTTTTAACTCGTCGAATCATAAAAACCCGACAGAGTACAAAAAGACTAGAAGGGGAGAGTCAAGATAACGAGGTTGGACAGTCAACAGCAGAGATAACGCTACCACCCCATAACACTGGAATGAGCGGAATTGATTATAAATAAATATAAATATGAATTAGTCAAGATAACGAGACGAAACAGTAGAGATACCGGACGGGTACGGAAGCGATAAAGATAAATGAATTGTGGTGACAACCAACCTGCCCCCACCATTGTATTAGCTGATAAGACTTAGTATATAAACTAACCCAAATATAATTTAGACACATTATTGTATTGACTCTACAACATACCACTGTACTACTAACACGTTTTGAGAATAAAATTAGTTTTATCTCTATCACGAGTCTCAGTCTTTTAACTCGCGCGTAGCGTGCGGCGTGGCGTCTCGCGGCGCGTCGTACGATTTTCTGTTTACGGAGCGGCGGCGCCTCAAGCGGCACTTGTCATCGCACGCGTAAACACAAACGTATGGCAATATAAATTGCCATACGTTTGTGTTCATAGAGACGCGGGGCGGGAAGCGTGGCGGTGCCCGCCGCTACGCCCGCGGCGAATCCTCAAGCGTGTAGCAATGCACGCGGCGGGCAACGCTGCGGCGCACGCGGGTCAATCAAACCGACCATAAATAAATAATTCACCTTTTAACATTGAATTTTCTTCCAAATCTTCTAAAAAATCGATCATTTCGTACTCCATTGTGACGGTGACTCGTTCTGTAATTTCCAAATATGACTGGCAGAAGATTCCGCCGCCGGCATCGCTTCATCGAGAATTGCCGCTGCGTGCGCCGCCGCGATAAACGCCGCGTGAGACGCGGCGGTGCCAGCCGCGGGCTCGGCCGCAAAAAACGCTCCATTTCAAGCAAACGCGTCTAAAATCGCTTCTCCGTAAACTCACTCATACAACGCCATATGTTTGAATTTAGTGCGGGCCGCGCCACACAACGCGACGCGCGACGCCCCGCGTCTCCGTAAATGAGCTCTTAGATTTCGCTATGGAGCCCGCTGAACCCACTATCTCTTTGCTGATATTCCAAAAAAAAAATAAGGGAACTCCCTCATAAATACTTCAAATCCAAACTACATAAATGGCTTAATGGTAATTGTTTTTATAGTATGAAAGAATTTATTGATAAAAAAGTAACAGATAAAACATGTAAGATCATAATTCTATTTATAAGACCTTAATGTATGTACAGGCGCCAGCACATCAAGCTACTACAATCTGTCAAATTTCTTTAATAGTTCAACATTATCGCTAAAGCATTAAGTTTCAAGGTTGATTGGGAAAATTTGACAGTTTCGGGTAGCTTGACCTGCTGGCGTCTGTACCTACCATGTTTTAAAGCAAATAAATATATTCTATTCTATTCTGACTGACTCGCGAATATGTTATTAATGATTTGAGCTATTGGTCAGTGGGTCGCCTTAGGGGCGGAGTCGTAGGAGTTGGAGTATACGCTTAGGGGTACCTAATATAAGCAGCAAAGATAAGAAAAAAAAATTTTTTTGGTCTCAAAAAAAAAAAACCTTTTCTCTGGTGTATTTTTCGCTCCAACTGAGCTATTCCTTCGAACGTGACGGTACGAGAGTAGAAGAAGAAACGATGACTGTCGCCCGTAGGTCTGGCAACTTGTATGTTTGAAATCCGCACAGAAAAAAATATTATGTTGAAAACATGGTCTACAAAAACAAAAAAACTACTTACTGACGGAATAGGTAATCTAATCTACTCTTGATCCATAAGTCCCTTTGTAACTGCTAATCTATTCAGTGTATAAATGACGCGCTAACTATAAGAAAAAGCCTTGTCCGGCGTACGGACTTGTGATCGCAAATTGTTGTTACTACTACTACCACCATAAATTCCTTGTCCAAACTTTACAACGTTGATCAAAAACTCCATAAAGACATCCATACCTAGGTATCATGGGGTGATCAACATGAACTCCATTTATGTAAGAGAAAAAAAGATATTTCACATGTTCAATATTTTGGTCGGAATTTCCATCTTAATAACTCACCCTGTAGCTTTTTCACGTCATAAACGTTTATCAGTACATAAAAGCCATATTATTCATAATTAACTCGTAATGGAAAGCACGGTAAACCGTTAAACAGATTTTAATTGGTCTATGACAGAATTTCCAACCAAATAATACATATCTTAAAATACAAGAGTCCAAAGCGTTAAAATCTACAACATCGCTCCGTGCGTGTCGATGACACATGTCAAATCGGAATTGTCAATGTAGAACTGCATCGTGCTGTGCCGCTGTGCCGCATTCGAAAAGCCGATTAGTCTACGTGTAAAGTGGTTTTTACTGAAATAATTTCCATTCCCACTAAATAATATAGGTAAGTGAGCCAATAAGTATGTAATAATTTAGTTATAGACCTCAATGTTTTGTCTTTGAGGTTGTATTCTGTCAAAGGTTAGGTTAAAATTAGGCAAATATGTAACTGCTGTTGAATAATCCCAACTAAACGTGCTTACAAATTTACGGTTCATTCTATTACCAAATAGATTAACTTGTTTTGTCCCATTAAATAAATTCAAGTCGTTTTTGATACAACTAGTGGCATCTATTAGAGTTTTTCGTAACTAGGCAAAGTTTTCCGCGGTTTTCATGTGTTCTGCTTTTCTAAAAATATTGGAAGTATTTTCATGTATTTTATGCCCCGATTGAAATTATTTGAATTATCAATGGTATGGTAGTGATTTTATTTCGTACTGTCGACGATAAACATTCTTTTTTATTTAAATACTGCTTTTCCATTACTAACATATTAGGCGCGGTTGATAATTGTTATAAGCACTTTAAATTGATTATTAAATCTATAAATGGCCTGGTTTAAAAATATTATTAGAAACAACATAATTTTCGATTGAAAGCGGCGCGCGGCAAATATTTGAAACGGCCTGCATTGATTGCATCATGCGGCGTTCATAATATCTACGTAGGTACTGCCGAGGCGTGTGACTATCGCTGGACTACTAGCGTTGCGTACTCGGGAACTTTTTAGGTCAGCAAACTAAATTATGCCGTCCAAACATACACACACGTGAAAAGTGTTAATTAGTTTTAGCAAACCAATTACCTAGTACTGTGTTTACGCCCTTTAGTCGCGCCTTTCATTCATCGTTTTAATTTGTATGTTATTATTAAACATTTGCATATTGCATTCAACTATTGGGTATCAATATCGCATAAGAATGGTGCTGATTGCTATTTGCTATGGGAGACCCATCGCACGTCGTCATTTTCGCGGGAAAATCTTCATGACGTCAGAATTTACGATTACTTGTCGCTGCTACAAATCCTTGGAAATGCACTATTTATCAATTAATTAACCAATTGATCCTTATCTTCATTATGTAGTACTTTGCTTCCTGGTTTTCGCATTAATGCAAGAAACTAGGTAGTAGGTACTTGTTGAACTTATCTTTTGAAAAGTGCGTTATCCTGCGATTTCACACGTTGCAGTTTTCATACACGAATTAATTTCATGCAGTATGCAATAAACATTTTTTGTATATATATATTTACCAGCTGCACATTATTCACAAATTATTGCAGTAAATACAGTTATTCATTGAATTACTTATCGCGATATCGCCATAATTAAAAAACCGCCAAAGGAATCTATGGTTCTCTTCAAAAAGATAGCCGGTTTTGTTTTTGCTCAATTGAGAAACCCCTGCTCTTCTTTAGTTGACCAGACAGATGTATAAAAAACACATCCTGTTACAAGTCGTGATGTTTCTACCGCGACCCAAACGTACGATCATCAAATCTCATTTCTTTGATAGATTATTGATTAACTAGCTGACCCGACAGACATTGCCCTGACCAAATTTCAATAGTCCCGTAGACAAAAGGACATTGAGTTCCGAAAACCATAAAAACTTGATTCGGACTTAAAGAACATTTTAGATTTAAAAAAAATTGACAATTTGGTCCATCCGTTCTCGAGTGATGCGCTTACCAACGAACAGCATTTCATTTTATAAATGCTAGTAGTCATTGATTCAATGCCATTGTCCAATACAACTAGTTTATATGTGCACGCGCTACGATTTTACAGACGTGACAGTCCGATACAATGTTTTTGAACACGCTTCCACAGAACTTATAATTGTCCATCCAACTTTAATTTATACGTTTTTAGGTGACTAAAAACGTATACGCAAGGAGTGATCCTTGCGTCGTTGGCTTTGGTAGTTACGTGTTGCTGTAGATTTTGAAGGATCCTAGGTCGTTGATATTATCTTTTAAGAGGAACCGGGACCCCGGTGATGACCATCCGCACATAGGGGTGCCTATGTGCGGATGGTGATCACCGGGGTGGTTTTAGTGAGGTAAAAAGCCTTTTGAAGGTTTCCCCCTGAAAAAAAAAATGAAGTCGTTGGTATTCCATTGTCTCTACTAGGAATATGTGTCCACTTCGATGCGGTTTCTATTGTGCAGTGCATTCCTTAGTAGGTATACAAACTTACATCGTGAATCCGTGATGTTAAGTACGTCAATTCTTTGTTGCTAAGAAATCAGTAGCAAAGAGGCACGTGTAATTTCGATAGTCTCGGTTTCTTTCGTCCAAAATCCAACTAGAATATTCAGCGGCTGTATTATTTTTCTTCGTTAAATTTAGTCAAAGGTGTTTCCGGGTTTCAAAAACGTAAACTTTCTACCTGGTTTCATAGACTCATACGTACGTTTATTTTGTTCTGTCTATTTACAAGTCAATGATGTGAATGCAAGACACATTGCATCAGCACTTACAGGGCCGATTATAATGCACCAGGGAAGTCCCCGATCTAGAGCTAAACATAGGCAACAACTTAGGTGTTGCCATTACTTTATATTGTACTCGTAAGTCGATGTTGAGTTTTTTTTTTACAATGAAAACAAGTTTTTAGTTGCAGTAATTATATTAAAAAACATAAACACGCAGAAATGTTCTAAAACACTGATGTGGCATATACAATTGGCCTTGACATATAGAAGCGTGTCACGATTAAAATGGTAGTAAAAGAACTTCCCACGTGAAGCTGCTATATTGAATTAATGAGTTCTTTGGCAAAAACACCTGAATTAACTGTCTGTGTTTACCTATTAGGCCTTTACATTCAACTAGTTGTACAAAATGTGTATTATTCGAAGAGGTTTCGACGTATTCTGAATTTCTAATAGTGCAAGGCCAAAATTATATAGATTTTATTTTTATTCTGAATTCGTTATCGCCATGCCACGCGTTTATAAAGTCAAGTTCAGTGTCAATGCTTATGATAACATGTTTTATTTTTGACCATCAAATTAATAGGTATATCACGTAATACACGGTGGCCGGGACATCGACGCAGAACCTGTTACCATTTCAGTACATGAAATTTTTCATCGGTTAATAAATAATATCTGCTGTTCCATATATTTTGACCGCGAAGGTATTGCACTTTTGTAGGAAACAGCTGATTAAAAAAAATATCTACGAAAAAATCCAACGCCAAAAATTCAGGTCCAGAATTATGTACTGAATCCGTGGTTGCAGTCGCAGGTTGTGCGTCGATGTCCCTGCCACCCTGTATTAAGAGACATCCGGGACACGGTGACTGTCGGTGACCTAATTTCTTAATAAAAACAAAGGTATTTGACCTACTTTATTTAAGTTCAGATAATATGTATCTTGCCATTTAAATAACAGTGCAATTCTTTTATTATTCCGCAAACATTAGGTACTCTTCGGAAGACGAAAACGCGGTAATCGATTACTTTTCTGTAGAAGTATTGAACTGTTTGGTTGATAAGGAGGTTTATAACCTAACTGACAAAGCACTGTCTGAAATAATTACGATATTATGTAATGCAGTTTTGAATAATACTCAAGATAATTCGACCATGAATTGGACCTTTGGACAGAGCTTTTCTTGCGCACCACCCCTGATTCAAATCAACGCCACTGGCCGAGTGTAACCCAATTTAATAATAGAATTTGGACGTATTTAACTCCCGAATCTAGTGGCCCAACCGACACTTCAATTCCACAAGTAATATTTGAATTAAACCGGAGACGATTCAACGCCCCTGGGGAACAGTGTCGCCAAAATAGGGTACTGGTCCCCGAAATGGGCTTGCGGCCTCAACACGGCCCGTCTTGTCAGGGTTAATTGATTTATGTATTCCTCTCCCGTAGGCTCAGATTAATAGATTTGTTGCTTAAATAATAATCCGTGATGAATTTAGAATTGGCAATTTAAGTTAGTATGGAGATTCGACGTTATTGTTGTTCCAGATTTATTATCCGGGAATTGGACGAGATTTGTTGGTGAGCTGGTCTTTGTCAATTGCTTTTTGATGGATTGGTTTATTTCATAACAAGGGTTATTATGATTTTCATTGTAGTTCAAGCTGTAATAAAGTTCTAGTCTAGTTCTATTAAGAATTCAATTGTCGACCGTAAGGATGAATTGAGTAGCACATTAAATATCAATAGGGATTGTTTTACTGTATCTTAACTGTGTAGGACAATGTCTGAAACTTCATTGTATTCTATTTATACAATGTTTGTTCAATGTTTCTATTTATTTATAGTTCGAAGTGCTGTTTACTTCAAACCCCTGATAGAAATTAATAGCAAACAATCTACGTCCCACACTATTTTCAATTTGCTGTAACAAAACACACAGTTGGACTCTTTGTTAAAGTGAATCAATGCTTTTAAAGTGAACGTTTAGTAACTCTGAGTTAGCCGACTCATCCTTATCCTAATGCTCTCGTTAATGGTTCAAGTTTCAAGTTAAATTCGGTTGCTTAATTAACTCTATAAGTTATTGGTTCTGGGTTCATTGTAAAACTAATGCAATCTTCAGGTTTGGCGGGAGAACGTTAGTAACTTCATCTATGACTAGTTTGGGACGTTTTTTTCAGATTTTGTAACTTCATTTCAGCGTATTGTAAATGTAAAACCAAAATACGTTGAGCTGCTCAGTTGCTTTTGCTTCGTCGAGAGCTGTACGACAAACTTTTTGTTTACTAGACTATTAACGCTAAAATCCATAAACTTGTTCTTCTAGTAAAAAACAGGCTTCTTTAAATAACTTTGCCGAAGTTTGTTTATTAGCTAGTGTACGGGACTTCATTAAAACTTTCTTTAGCCTCTTCACTGCATAATACGTCGTTAAAAAAGTAGTTAATCGCTTTGAATAATTTCCTGTCCATTGACTTAGTAATTTGATAGCTGTTACCAGGTAAAGTCTCACAATGTTTCGTGTTGACAGGATAATGCCAGGGAATTTGCTTAATGATATTTGTTCGCAAACGCGAGGAGTTGACGCCGGACAGTCGTTGTTTTGTGAACTCCAGTTTCTTTTTTCTACACGCTGTTAGGAATAGTGACCCAATTTCTGTATAAGCAATTCAATGAATATTTGAATACCTATAGGTTACATTTTCGTTAGAATAACATGCTATGAATAATATCGTATTACAATTAGTTTGTCTTTGATTTCAGATCCAAAATGTGTGGAATTTGGGCGTTATTTGGCGTGAGCGAAGACTTATGTCCACTATGTACGGAGAGCTTTGTTGCGATCCGTCACCGCGGCCCAGACGCGTGGCGCTTCGAGGCCGACGCTCGGGAACCATTCGCGATATTCGGTTTCCGACGACTGGCCATTGTTGACGGTCTTCACGGCATGCAGCCGATGAGATTGCATCTCTATCCTCGCACTAACCTCATTTGCAATGGAGAAATTTACAACTGCAAGCGGCTACAAACACAATTCAAGTTCCCATATGAAACAAAGTGTGATGTGGAGGCCATCACACATCTTTATCACAACTTTGGCTTCCAAAAAACTGTGAAAAACCTCGACGGTGTCTTTTCATTTTGTCTTATGGATGGTGAGAAGAAGAAAATCTGTGTCGCCCGTGATCCTTACGGCGTCCGCCCTCTTTTCGAATACTGGGATGAGGAAAGAGGTATCTTAGGAATCTCTTCGGAAGGCAAGGGTCTGATTAAGTTAAAACAAAATGGCAACGGCAGTTCCACGTTAAGACAATTCCCGCCAGGTCATTACGCGCAATGGAGTATATTAGACGATGGCAAAGTAAAACTTGACTTTATCGAGCGATACACGTCGCCCGGTATGCCACCAAACTTCCTGCCGTATGTTCCGGAGGCAGATTTAGAAGGCAAGAGCATAGAAGAGAAAACCGCGCAACTCTTAGAAGCCGCGTGTGAAAAGAGATTGATGTCAGATAGACGTATTGGATGTCTACTTAGCGGTGGGTTAGATTCTTCCCTTATTGCCTCCTTAGTCGTGAAGCTAGCTAAAAAACATAACTTGCCGTACAAGATACAAACATTCGCTATAGGTATGGGTGATTCTCCAGATCTGATAGCGGCTCGATCAGTCGCCGATTACCTGGGCACAGAGCATCATGAAGTGCAATTTGACGAGAATGATGTTAAAGAAGCGTTGGACAATGTGATATATCATCTGGAATCTTTTGACATAACTACGATACGTGCTAGCTTGCCTATGTATTTGCTGTCGAAGTATATCAAAGAGAAGACTAATACTACTGTAGTGTTCAGCGGGGAGGGAGCAGATGAATTAGCGCAGGGCTATATTTACTTTAGGGATGCTCCTTCTGAGAATGTGGCACACGAAGAGAGCTTGCGTTTGCTCTCAGACATTTACTTGTACGACGGTCTCCGGGCGGACAGGACTACTAGTGCATTCAGTTTGGAGCTCCGTGTACCGTTCTTGGACATTCAATTTACTAACCACTATCTCAGCGTTGATCCAAAACTGAGGCAACCCCAAAACGGCATAGAGAAGCATTTGCTGAGGAGTAGTTTCGCTAAAAGTGGATTGCTGCCAGACCAGATATTGTGGCGCCACAAAGAGGCCTTCAGCGACGGAGTAGCGTCTGTAAAGAAGTCTTTGTTTACTATTATTGGGGAGGTAATCGCTGAAAGGTCGATAGAGGAAAATGCTGTTTATCCAGGAGTACAGCCAAAGACAGCCGAGTCGAAATATTATCGGTACGTGTTTGAGAAGTCGTACCCCGGCCAGCATGTATTTACTCCGTATTATTGGATGCCGAAATGGGTCGCCGGGGTGTCCGATCCCTCTGCGAGGTTTATAAAGCATTATACGGCTAACTAAAGCAATTTCGTGCTGTACAAAATTGTAGAAAAACCTAATTTGCGGCAACCGTTTATTTATGTTGAGCATAGCTCTTACTATTACGTTTTTTAGCCAATTGTACATTTGATTTGTACCTACCTACATATAATTTATTGAGACAAACCATTTTGGATTCTATTAGGTTACCTTCACAGAAGGTTTAGTATCAATCTACTTGCATTTCTTACGTAACTTCAACCTAACATATTTTTTCAACACCATAGACACTTTTATTAAATACAATTTATTTGTGTATGATTTCTAAATCTATTCCTATGTGGAAAATATAATTGAAGTGTAACAAAGTTAACTCCCAATAATCGCCTTGCGGTGTCCCGAACAACTTGGCTCTCATTATTCCCAGGACGATCTCGAGCCTCCCCATTTGTTCTTAGAGTAAAGATAATATACTTTTGATGTAAATATATAATCGTTTGGGATGTTATTGAATGAGATTGCTGTAAGCATTTGTTTTGTTTTTTGTTCAGGTTTTATGTAAATACATTCGTGTACGATTACGATCTTTTAAATCTTGTATTTTATTGATTTTTAACGTAAGTGTAGACTGGTTCTCTGTGCAAAATCAAATGATTAAAAAATGATTGATTTTAGGGATAAGTGAAAAAACTTACATTTACATCCATTACATCCTTTATTCATAAACGTTGCTTAAAGTTAAGTAATCATTAGCGACTGTTTAACCATACATTTTTGACGTTTAGACGTCTCTTAACTTTAATCATCATTTATAAATAAACCCATTGATCTTTACGTAAAAAGTTATTAAGCGTTAAAACTAATATTGTTTTATTAACAAATTGATTTGTTTGACAACTGAATTGTTACGTTGTTCGTGGCTGAACCTAATTAATTAAAAAAATTGCGTGACCTGTTATCTGTGTATCCTTTGACTTTTATTAAATGAATTTCATTTGCCAATAATGTTTTTCTCAATGACTTTAACCAACCATCCATTACCCGGACATTCTAGTCGCAGTCACATCACATTGCGAAATGACCGGAAAGGCTATAAATAAAACTTTTAGCTAAATTAAATGCTGTTATTGAACAGTGGATCCAACCTCCGCACAAGAAAATTTTGAGGCTGCAATCATTTCTAAAATGTTTGACCTACATCCCCAAGGCGAACATATTATGATTAAATTCGTACAATTGATGAGATTGTAACAGCCATTTTTGAGGCGCAACGAGTGACGAGATTAGTTTTCTTTTATGATAGGACAATATTCATGCTGGAAGTCATGGAGAGAGGCCTTTGCCCAGCAGTGGGATGATGCAGGCTAACAGTAGCAGTTAAACCAATTACAGGCAATTACATAATTATTATTGCGTTCTCAAGGAGTCGATCAGTCAAAAAGAAAAAGCTAGTTGCCTATTGCAAAGCGTTGTAGGCTCCTATAAAGAACAACGGGTAAGAAAATCCATGGACACTTCTAAATAAAAAAAAATGTTACATTGAATTACAAACAATAAGTTAATCATTTAAAAAAAAAAAAAAAAAGATATTATTTTTTTTTTTTTGTTGGGTTTTGAATGTCTTGCCAATTCCTTACAATGGACATTGTAAGGAATTGGCAAGACGTTTAACCCCCAACGGGTTATCTACAGTAAAAGGTCAATAAAATTATTGTAATTTCAATAGGTAGCACAAAGAAGGAACTACGAGCACCAATTAAAGTTAGGTATACTCGTAATAAACGATACCTGTGCTTAGGTCTCAAACCCAAAATTCACAGCTAATTAATCACAATATTGGCCAATCAAAGAAATCTATGAATGACACGCAGACACGTTAATAAGAAAATGAACAGAATTCAACATGGAATCGCAGTCCGGAGACTCACTAAAGAATCCGGCAAGTTTCCCGGGCTAATGGAACGGATTCCTATAAAGGTCGGAAGCAATCCGGTGTCGGATGCCGACCGGAATGCCGATAGACCGGCGTAATTAAAACTGCCACGTATTTTAACTGATATCCTGCCACCTGGATTGTTAGACCGGGAGATATCTTTTGTGAGATATTATTAATTAATTTGTGTAGTTTATATAAAAGTTTGAGTTTTTATGTTATCTTGGTGCTTGGACTAGGTACATTCTAATGCATTAATTTAAGTAAAATCTAGACGGAGTCTTTTTAGGGTGTCGTACCTAAAGGGTGCCAACGGTACCCTAATTACTAAGCCTCTGCTGTGCTTCCGTCCGTCCGTCCATCTGTCAGCGGGTTGTATCTCTTGAACCGTAATAGGTAGATAGTTAAAATTTTCACAATGTGTGTATTACTATAGCCGCTATAACAACAAATAATAAATATGAAATAAAGTTAAAAATTAATGGGGGTCTCCATACAAGAAATGTGTTTTTTCGGCGTTTTTTGCTTTGTAGTACGGAACCCTTCGTGTGCGAGTTCAATTCTGACTTGGCCGGTTTCGTGTAAGTGTTTGCCGTCTAATCCATAAGAATAGAATCTTCACTGGGGACTTGTTATCTAGGCAACTATAAAAAGGTTATCAAGGCATATTCTATTTTTCACGTTTTTAAATCCGATGATGTACATAAGCACCCACATAGTATCTTTTATGATAGGTACGTGGATATTCTGTAGGTAGGTCATAGGTCGATTCTTAAAATTCAGCCAAAGTAGTAACACCTTTTTGGGACCCATTGTCACCATTCAATTGTTTTCGATATAACTAAAAAACAATGGAACACAAAATTGTAAGGTTACCTTTTGTTTTAATATGTTCCTTACATTGCAGAGCTTACGCCATGCATTTGAATTAAAAGAGAGACGAGTTCCGAGTAGAGGGCTCCATCGCATCTCACAATTATCGACATACCTACTAAATATAATGCTCTACTGCGTACGATATTTGCTTTAAAAAGTAAATGTTATAACAGCTTTAAAGCTTTTCAGTGAAGAACGCATATTTCTGCAGTCAGTACAGCTGAAAATGGGAACTGTAGGTACCTACTCAAATAAATCCTTATGGTATTGTACACTGATAAGTAGTTGTTGGTACGTCTTCATGCAATTTGAATTGACGATGTTGAGTGAAGTAAATATCTATGTAACGAAACCTTCTAAAATTTTCTATCATTTGTTATGTGATATTTACTTGATCGTGAATGGTAGGAGGGTAGTAAAACATGTTTTTTTTTAAACGATCTTAAATTCAATATCTTCATCAAATAATTACAATCATAGCAGAAAAATTTTTTTTTTGTTAAAAAAACAATTCCTAGCTCCCGGACTACCGAAGAGTTTTCTTCCTCTAGGAATTCGGCTCTATCGCGCTACCGAATAGTTGTCGAACATTATTCGGAACAATTGGAACGGTGAAATAAATCATTAAGACAAGTATTTTTCTTGTTACATTCATAATTTTAATTAATTAAAGGATCGAGGATACTCAAGCTCTTTGGTTATTTGCTTAATTTGTTTGAATACGTTTAATTGTATTAGTTAATTCCTTGTTTTTGCCTGTGTTGAACAGTGGTAGCCCAGTGATAACGGTCCCGGCTTACGAATTGTAGGGTTCGAACTCAGACAGGCGCTTTTTTTTGTGTAAATAATTTCATCACCACTGCTCTCAAAACGGTGAAGGATAATATCCGATAATAACCGGTATGTCCTAAAACCAAACATTCAAAAGACATGACATGACATCTACTAACCCGCACTGGGCTTGCGTGGTAGATTACAACCCACTCTTTCCCTCGAAGAGAGGAGAACTGTGTCCTAGCAGTGAAAACATTATTGGCTGATTCCTGTGTTGAAAGGTTTTTTGTTGTTTCAACGTGTTAAAGCCTCAAGAATTCGCAATATTATTACTATAAGTAAAATATAAGGCCAGGGTATTGGTCTTTTGAGCTTCTCCAAAAAGAAGTTAGTACTTCTTGGTTATATAATTTAAAATGAGGGAATTCCCAGACAGCAGATTAGACGTCCCGGACAAAAGGACCAAAAATATATACCTAGGTAGGTAAAGCTCGTAGCATTCACTGAAATAGGGATTTATATTCTAAGAAACACGTCTCCAACTACTAATAAGTATGACCTTCGCGTCCTACAAGATTTTACGCGAACGTTTTACCGCGTTACGAAGATTAGATCAATTTTATATCGCCACCGTTACCCGGGTGACACCTGGCTTGCTCGTAAACCATATGTCGTATTCACTGACCGACATTTTCAAACTGTTTTATGGTTCTAGCGGTGCCATTTTTTTTCCGTGGCCGCGATATTGCGATATTCAGCCGAGAATTGTTTTTTTTCGGTTTTTCGGATTTGGTGCAGATGTTTTAGTTTGATGTGTAACAGTTCTGTATGTTTTTTTAACTTTATATATTTTTGACTATCAGATTTCCTTTATAAAATATTGGGGCTTGTTAAAAATGTGTGTTTGTTAAAAAAAATATGACGTGCAATTGCAAAAAACGATGGTGCAGCGCTTCTGCTATGTTTGCGCAAAACCGAACTGACGGCTTCCACGCCGTCATTCGCAAGAAAACCGCGTCGCTGTTGTCAAGGTTGTGGGCGAGTGGTAACAGCATTCTAAAAACTATAGCGGAGAGTATCGACTCTCCGATTATTAAAAGTTTTGTGAAAAGGACAATCACTAATCATTAATTTGGGGATGTCCTTTTCACAATAATTTTGCTGTCTGTGTTCTTCTGTGTTGTAGGTTAAGTACTAACACTAGTAATTAAGTTATTTTATTGTTTACTAACACGCTGGATCATTGTTGTCCGATAATAAAGAAATAATAATAATAATTGATATCAAGCAAATAAATGTATACGAGAGCTCTAAATCCAGTTGATATTATTGAGCGCTATCTGCAATTCAATCATTTTTTAGACTACGAAAACTATTTTTAAGCATCAAACACACAACTCTGTCTAGCCAAGTAAGTTTTCTTCAAACATTGATTCCCAAATGTGCAAAAGAAAATGATACACGTACTGATCTGTCAAACGCACTGTAGATTGATGTTCGATGAAACACCCCTTGTGGATAGGGAGGAAAATTTGTCTGAAAGTACTGAGACCGATGTGTGTCGTTTTACACCTCCGGGACGTGCAAACTTTCTGTAATAAATGCGTGTAAAATAGTTTTTTTCTTCTTCTTTTAAACTTCGTACGTTGCTTACGTAACGGTATGAAATTTTTAACAGGTAGTTCCGTAAAAATAAAATTTTCCTTACAATTTTTTTTATGAATATCTTAGGTACTGATTACTCCAGTAATATGAGCAGTCTGATCAGAGAAATAAGGCTAGTTACGAAGCCTGAAGGCTAATTAGGAGTAGGACAGCTTTGGTGAATATTAGGGTACCTATTTATTTTGCAATATATTTATGTGATGATCTCGACTGATGCTAAGGGTCGCATTCCAAAAAGTGTGATTCCTCACGATACTTAACTGTGGTTTTTTTTGTTTAGTATAGTTTTGTTGTAGTGCATTTTTTATAACAATTAAATTATTGTTATAGCATTTTGTGACCTAAACCCGCACTTAGTCACGCTTTTCTGTGACTTAAGTCGTCCATATTTACACAGAAAAGCGTGACTTACGTGTGGGTTTAGGTCACACGAGCTATAAAATACTTGTAGTACACGATACGTGTGACTTAAGATTCACGCCGTGCAATAATGGACTACGTAAGTCATACGTATCGCAATGTACTATTAAGGTAGGAAGGTACCTTATCCAAAACTGGAGCGTAGTTACCTAATTATTAATCATCTCTGGTGCAGATCAGTAGGATAAGTGCATTATTCCGTTTATGTTGTAATCCTTTCTAAAGCACAATTGATTATGTGAGACACGAAATGTGCTAATGGCGCATGAAGTTTGCAAGTAATTAACGAATTTTACCGAAGATAACTAAGCGTCTTGAAGTAGGTTTTGCCTGTAAACCTGCCTACTTGGTACCTACTTATTTGTTCCTTCAGAAAGATAATAAAGAAAGGAAACAGCTATACTTACAGTTTTTTTGCCAGCAATAAGCGCACGTACGCACGGACGTTATAATATCGCGTCGGGATAATGTCGCGCACGAGGGCCCATGGCTTAATAATAACAGCCGCACAGGTCGATCGATCAGGCTAAGCTGCGCTTGCCGCGATTGGTCTGTGGATAGGTTCGTCCCGGCCGTCATTCGTGGATCTTTGACAGTCGTTACGGGTCATAGAAATGTAAAATATACCTATGTTACGGGTGGTCAGAAGCCCGAAAGTCTGACAACCAGTCTTACCAAGGGGTATCGTATTACCCAGTAACTAGGTTGTGGAGGTCAGATAGGCTGTCTGTCGCTCCATGTAAAGTACTAGTAGTATACAGCGGCATCCGGTTAGACTGGAAGCCAACCTCAACATAGTTGGAAAACGCTAGGCAGATGATGATATTATCGCGCACTAGATTTTCAACTCTCGGTGTTGAGCCAAGTATTGAAAATACAGTGCGCGAAAAAAATCGCCGCGGGAAAAACGCGCCCGCGCGTACCTGGGCTAATAAAAAACAATCTCATGTTTCAACTTACGCATTTGGTTCCTCAAAAAACATTTAAGCTAAGAGAACATTGAATTTCGATCAATGGAGTACTCTTCGTGAACAAACAATTACTTTAGGCCATAAACGCCAGTAGGTATGATTTCAACGATTTTCAGTCAATTCCCTATCGGGCCCTGAATGAGGGTTCCAACTTGAAATATGTGAGGTATGGACGCTGAAAGTGATTTTAAATGGTGGCCATATTTTTTTCGTTATTTTGTCCCTTTAGTAAAAAGGAGGGTTTCTTTGTTAGTATATGCCTCTCCCTCTTCCTTAAACGGTCTCCTTGTGATGTATGTCTTATTGGTCACCATTGCCAGGTTTTGCTTCGGGCTGCTTGATACCTTTTTTTTATTTTAAGAAACAGGATTCCTTTCGAAAGTGATATCGAAAGAAGGACGTAATAAAATAAAGTTATAATTTTTTTTAATCCGTGTCCAAAATACATATTTGAGTTTCAAGTTTACAATGTTGATAGATAGTAACAGAAAATGTATTTGAATGAAAATACGATACTATTAAACACTAACAACTGTCTGGTTTATTATTATATTAATAAATAAGTAGGTAATACATTACATACGAATTACTTATTTATTTTTCTATCCCCGAAAAGCGGGAATGAGCCAGTACTCGTACCGCGCAGGACATTTAATTTTGGGTTAAAAATCGAGACGTTTTGCCAAGTTTTAGTGTATTTTTGACTTGTAACTAGTTGTTGTTTTTTTATTTGTTCACTATAATTTTCACGATGGTCACCGGCAAAAACCCAGTGAAAAGATATTGTTTATATTAGAGTAGTGAATTAATATCAAGGCAAAGCGATTTCGTCACCAAACAAAACGCAGGCTTGTTTTGAAATCTCTGGTCATGTCGTAATTGTTTAAAACTTTTTGCCGCCTGCCATATGTCGCCATTTTGTCGAAAAAATATACAAAACGTACAAATAGACGACCTTAGTTCGTCCTATATTTGAGAGACGATCCTCATACGATATGCCTAAACGAATTTAATGATAAATATAAATGTCTGTAGATATGCCAGTTTGATGTCAATTTAGGCTGCTGAATGTGCTTTAAAAAAAACGTAAACCTAGGAGGTTTACGTTTTCGGCTTTGATATGATAGCAATTAAATGTAAAATCTATATGGGTAGGTATAGGTACTGTGAGGATCTGATGAACTCTTCTAGGAAATCAAACAACGTTACGATTTCTTCACGTTTATTTTGACTGAACGTCTTTACATTTTCCCCACTAAACTATCACTTTTTTTTTCTAAACAAAAAAGCCTAATAAAATATTTGTCACTTCGTTCTAAACTCGCTTGACTGTTCGAATGGAACCAGAGCTAAATTATTGCCCGCCTGGGGCTGCAGTTTCGACAGTCATAGCGATCGCTTTACGACCGAATTCGGTCGCAAAGTCATGTCACTCTATACATTACACCTGTCAATCCGGGACTTTGCGACCGAATTCGGTCGTAAAGCGATCGCTATGAATGTCGAAACTGCAGCCCCAGCACTACATAAGGTTGACTTTAGTGGACAACCTTTGCAGTACCACCGATATAGCTTTTACATTTGTAGATTTATTTATTTATATACGGTACATTTTTCATTTATCGATTTATCTACTAAGTTAAAAATCTGTGTACACGATCGACTATTCAATAACGAACTTTAAAACAAGCTGTATAATAAGCTTAAAGGTTCTGACAGGGATCCCTTCTTTTCGCATAATATTCTTTTTCCTTACGATACGATACGATTTTGGTATAATTTGTTTTGCCATATTTTGTTTGGCATACAGTTTATGTTGGAAGTGTTGTGTGTGGTTTACAGTTTATGTTTGTTTATCTTGAAGGCTAATTTGTTTTAGCATAAATTTAATTCGCATAATGTTATTAGGCCTAATGACTAGGTATTAGCATAGTAGTATTTAGGCATACAATTATTAGGTATGATGTTTGCTGATATTTACTACTGTTATTGAATCATATGGGTTAGGTTAGGTTAGAACAGTGACCATTAACGCGCGAAGGCGAGCGAGCGAAACGAGCGTGCCGCGGTAGCGGCCGCCTAGCGCCAGATCCCCTCTATTGTTGGTGTTGTGGGTTGTGGTTTGGGTTATAACAGTATGATGTTTCCTGATATTTACTTATTCATTACACATTTTTGATTTTTTTTAAAGGATTATTTTATATTTTGCAGTAATACACTTAGTGACACAATAGTTTTATGATACCGTCCACTTAGAAAAATTAAAAAATGATTTGTTCTACCTACAATGTAAAGTGCCTATAAATTTCATTAGAGCAATATTGTATAAAAATGTGTATTAGTGTCTAACATTTTAGGAGTTAATTATTAATGCTTATTTGTTATGCCTATAAAAAATATGTTTTAATATCATTATGCGTATGCGTAAATAAATTTATGCTGCTAGTTTATTATAAAAATTTACCAAAGTCCGGCCGTCGAGAGGATGTGTTCCTGGGGGTCTACTCCGTAAGTCCGTCCACGAACATACGGGCCCGTCCGAAAGTAGTTGATCCGTCACAACAAGTGTCAAATTCAATTTTTCGGACAGGCAAAAACACATCGGGCGTAGGGACAATTGTCAAGTCGTGTTGTCATTCATTCTTTGTTCGGAAACTAAACTAATCTTTTGTCCGAAAGTGATACGGAGTAAGAAACGTCCGTAACTTCACCGGGTGTAGACACCCTGACACCTGTCAGTGCAACAATTCTAGTAGCGAACACGTATTCGTTTATGAAACTGACAGGTGTCAAGAACGCATTCTCTCGTCGGCCGCACTAATATAGTTATAAGTAGCGTGCTAATTTGAACTACGAAAGAAATGCTCTTAAGCATGCTTTTTATGAGCATGTGTGTCAGTAGCTTTAGATATACGACAACGACGTCTCGAACACACTATAATATAATAAGACTACTGCTAAAGCTGTTTTCAGCTGATGATTCGCTGATACAGCGCTGTAGCGGTACAAGCTGCTTGTTTGTAATCCTGTGGGAGCCGTAACACTCGACGAGGAGGCGGCGTGAAGCCACTAGGCGGATTCTGTCTAAGTATGTATGGCATTTAGTGCAATATGTTGCTACCCTGACTAACAACCTATCTAGACTTCGAATAGGCAGATTTTGAGTGTTCAGATAAAATCTTTTGGGTTTTTCACATTTTCTCTTTGGAAAACTGGAACATTAAATTTAATAATGCTTGCTTAAGAGCGTTCATCCCGCGCGGGCTGTCAACGTTGCATTTCTAGTGGTTTTTCGTGATTACTTTATTAAATTTAAACCAAAGTACTATTTCATAAGCCCGCGCGGGATGAACGCACTTAATCAGTAGGTAGATACATATGTATGTCTATTCTTACTGTTTACGGTTTAAGATAATTTATTTCCCTTAAAAATAATACAATTATTCACTCCTATGAGGAAAACCATAAAAATTAAGATAGGCGACGGTTTCGCTGGGTTATAAACTAAAATAAAGTTACTTAAAAAATAAAATAAGAAACTAAAATAAAACACCGGATAAGTGCGAGCCGGACTCGCGCACGAAGGGTTCCGTACCATTATCTATAAAAATCAAGTCTGTTGTATGGGAGTCCCACTTAAATATTTATTTTATTTTAATTTTATTATTTATTATTAAAGTAAAAATACAACTGATATTTTGTGAATATTTCAAGTGTCTACCTGTTGCCATTATTGATATCGAGCAAAAAAGGGCAAAAAAATCGCGTTTGTTGTATGGGAGCCCCCCTTAAATATTTATTTTATTTTGTTTTTAGTATTTGTTGTTATAGCGGCAACAGAAATACATAATTTGTGAAAATTTCAACTGTCTAGCTATCGCGGTTCTTGAGATACAGCCTGGTGACAGACAGAAGGACGGACAGACGGACGGACAGGCAGCGAAGTCTTAGTAATAGGGTCCCGCTTTGGGCACGGAACCCTAAAAAGAGTACAGACTTACAATTTAAACATTATTCTGAATATGGTGCTATAATAGCCTTTTAAAAGTTGGAAGTGATTTTGATTCCTTAATTACTTTATAGAGTTAAGTATAGAGTTGAGCCCCCTCATATGTGACAGTCTTTCTACCGTAGTATGTCCTCGGTGCTCTTAAAATTATATGGTTAGCCTGTCTTGTCATGCGCTTTTGAATTTACATTCTTTTTGTAAATGTTATTTGGTTATGAATGTTCTAATTAATTATTTAATTTTTACGTACATACAAGTATGCAAGTGTTATATAGGTATTTATAAATTTGATCAATATTCATTAATTTGGTTTCTTTAAAAACTATTTGAGAAGATGTTAAATAATCATAATTGATAAGACTAATAATTTTGTTCTGAGAGGTTTGTAGTTTTCTAAGGTGAGTCTTGGCAGCACTTCCCCATATCTCTATTAAATAATCGAGATATGGTTTAATCATCGAGTTATAAGACCTGTAGTGCAATTCTGTAACCATCTCACCGTGAAAACTTAGGTGAAGTGAGCGTGGATTGAGCTGTCATTCCAAATAATGCTAGAGATTGACACTACTGACAACTCACATCAAGCTCACTTCACTTGAGTTTTCACGGTGAGATTTTTACAGAATCGACCGGCTGTAATGGGAGACTTCGGACCTCCGGATCCGGATCGAAGTGCACCTGTCAAGGATGGTATCTTTTTTCTTACTTTCCCAATGTGAGGTTTCATTGTAAGTTTATCATCAAGAGTAAGACCTAAATATTTTTCAGTATTTGTTTTTAATAAGGATTGCCCATTAATATTTAATTCATCATGTGAATGAAGTTTTTATTATTAGCACTAAATATCATGTATTTGTCATCATGGTTGTACTAGCATTTATAATAAGCAGATTGCATTGGAACCAGATAGCTAGTCTATTAAGATCACTTTGTGCTTCTTTAACAATTCCTTCTATATATTCTACTTCTTCTTAGCGTGTCGATGGTAATCTACATAAATGGACTCGGCCCAGAATTCGGCTACGTGTTTGGCGCCATCACCAGCGTCCATCAGTTCCTGTAACGTGTAGCTGGCAGGATACGCAGGACATTATATTAAGTGTCCCATCGTTTGTGGAATACCACCACACTACAAGGCGTTTACACTCCAAGGCGGAGTTGTCTATGGATCTGTAGCTGGGCAGGTTTGCTTAATCAGTACGTAGATATATCTATTTATATAAATACGCACGAGGATACCTATATTACCGCGTCATAACAAAACATACTGAACAGACAGTTGTGCTGCTGGGGAGTTTGTTGCGCCACTTCTTCTTGTAAAGCACTAGGAAGTGGTGGAGGACGGGCGTTTTGGGTCTTTTGTAATTTTGACGTTCGAAAAGTGCTGATTCTCAGCCAAATTTGAATAAATGACTTTTGATTTTGATAAAGAAATAAAAAGGAAGTACACCTACCGTTCAATCCTATTATACTAGGAAGAAGTAATGACCTTTTTGAAACTTTCAAATTGTTATAAATTAAATCTTTACAATTTTATTTACGTACGAATCTTTAAACCTCAGCTTGACCTCGAGTAAAATAAATTGCAAACACCTCCACACTCAAAAACTGTATGCGCTGCGCTAAATAAAATGTAACTCCCACCGCGAAATGTAACAAAGTCGGTAAATCTAATAATTTATTTTTCCGTGTAGCCACAATCCGTTATTTTATTAGCTTGCAACACTGCCGCCGTGAGGAATTAAAATATTTATGTTCATTGCCTCGGGCCCGTTTAGGGGAACATGGCCATTGCAATTATTTTACGGTTTTAAGTGGCCCTTCCATTTTAGTATTCAGTGCGTTCGTGTTATGATTAGCTCTTTCCCTCAATGCCTCTCTTGAGGTTTGATTAGAGGCGAGAAGCTCCTCTAATCAAACCTCAAGAGAGGCATTGGGTTTATTAAAATAAGGTTTACAAATTTATTGCAAGTTTGAAAGAACAGAAACACAAAAAAGAACAAATTGTGGGAAAATATGCCTCACATTCGCGCAAAACTGCCATCGCTCAGCATAATGCTATGACCCAAAAAAAAAACAAAACAGATTCATTTCGTTTTAAACTACGAATGTTTTAAAGTTGTTTGTTAAAATGTTATTTGTCATTTGCCAGCTCGGACAACATTTTATTGGGTTTTTCTATCAGGAGTCCTGATTCAGGACTTCCTCAGTAGCAGCCCGGATTCAGGATTGAGAGGGTCTGGGCCGTAATCCACCACGCGGGATCAGTGCGGGTAGGTAGATCTTACATGTCTTCGAATTTTTGGTTCTAGGACATGCCGGTTTCCTCGGGATGTTTTTCTTCACCGTTCTGAGAGCAGTGGTGATGAAATTAAATACACAAAGTAAAGTGCCTCGCTGGGTTCGAACTCACGACCTCGGGCGACCTAAGTCGTTGCCGATACCACTGGGCCACCATTGCTCCCTAAGACTTAAACATAATACGAGAAATCTGGATGTACAGACGCCAGCACATCAAGCTACTACAATCTGTCAAATTTCTTTAATAGATTCCCAACTTAATCACTGAAACATTAAGGTTCAAAGTTGATTGGGAATATTTGACAGTTTCGGGTAGCTTGGCGTCTGTACAATACTTACACCTCTGCCTAGATCTTCGGGAATTATATTATGTTACATATTCATTTCTATCCTAATTATCAGATAAGTTAAAGTCACTGAGAGTCGGAATAACTCAACGCAGTCTACCATTCAGAACAGTAAGTTGTTCAGTGTTCTGAAAACAAAACTGGCTGATATCTTCTAGTGCAAGTTTCAAGAGCTTAGTGTCAGTCGTCGCGAGTCGCGAGTCCTCGTGGAAGAGTTATAACCGTGCTCCTCAAGACCATTTGGTCAACAACTTCGCTGTAAGTACTCCTTTTGATGCTCTACGAAAATATATTTGTTAAAGATTAAATAAAAATATTGGCTTGTGAGGCTTTTTGTACATGAAACCGTGTGTAGGCACGGTCGCAGTGTTGTATGGATCACTATGAAAGCTTGTTGAGGGACACATTTTTTCTACGGCGCGGTTAATACGCCGTGTGTAGGCATGGTTCGTCAGTGTTGAATGGATCTCTAAAAGTCAAAGCATTTATTCCAAATAGGCACATAAAAGGAACTTTTGAACGTCAAAAATTACAGTTAAATATAATTGATTCTAGTCGCCCCTTCCAAATGGTAGTTTTCGTATGGAGAAGAATGACCAAGAAACTCCACCGTTACTCTTTTAAAATGTTTTAGATTATTTTACATACGATGCACTTTAAATAAAATACAATTACTATACCACAATAGGTAAAACGGAAGACTATGGAAGTTTGTTGACAGACACGTTTTTTCTACGGCACGGTTTATACGCCGGTACTGTAAAGAAACCGTGCCGTTTACAAAGGGCCTTAAGTGCATTTTCCGCGTCATTCCATTTTCCGCAATAATTGAATGACAAATATGCAAGAAAATTTTTCATCCCAATTTTTATTTGCTCAAAACTTTTTATTGATGTGTCAATAAAAACATTTTACTAAAAAGCGCAGTGGTGCTTAATTTCGTTTCAATTATTCCGTTTTATGTAAACAGCGCGATAAAACACAACCGTAAAATGAAATATGGAGTTTTTACCATCTATCAACGTTGTATAAATGTATACAGGTGTTAAGATACTTTAATTTACATTCCTCTTTTAACGGGTGCAAGGTAGGACACCTCAAGGAAATAAAGAGGTTACTCGAGCGAGTTATCTCACTGAAAACGTGATAAAATGCTGATTATTTTATAAAAGAACTGATTTATTCTACTTTATCCCACACACAGACCGCATTTTGAAGTCGACGTCTTCGCACAAAGTTTTCGCGCTTAAAATTAAATTATTTATGTGCGCTGGCAAAACGAATAATATATATTTTTTGTCTCTGGAATTTAATATTTTTCATTTTAACGTGTTTTATGAGTCGCTCTTATTGAATTTTGTTGCTGCGTTATTTTTGATTAAGCGCTACGCTTTCCCCGCGACTCGGGCTTCTGAGATTTTAAATATTCGGTGTGGGAGCATTTTGGTGCGGAATTTTCTTATTTTATTCATTCGTACAGGTGTGTTTGTTGAGATGTTATGAAACGCTGCACTCTGTACGCATATTTTCGTCGACGACGGTATTATTTTTGCTGCTGGAATATGGGAATTTTTCTTAAAGCTTTTTGCTTTTTTGATGAATGCGCTGTTTTTTCAACGTAGACGTATCTACGGTTGTTTATGCATTGTAAGGAAGTATGGATATTTTTTTATCTGCATTGTAGTGTATTCCAAAATCCATAGTTGTGGATTTTAAAATACACAATATGGGAGTAGTTTCAACTTTCCTTTAACAAATGCTCGTAAACGGTATCTATTACTTTCAATATTTTTAGCCTAAAACCTTTTCACGGGAAACTAATACAGGTTTAAATTAATAATACTAGAAACATTATGAACCATAGCCTAGATACCATAGAGCATTACCATTCCTCTTAACTGTGAGAATTTATATATTTATGTTTATTTATTTTAGCATTATGTATTTATTTAAGTATATGTAATTTTTTGCATTATATATGTCGGTATATTTAATATTTTAGTTTAAGACGTCATCAAATCAAATTCTTCTCTGCTTGTTCTCACGCAATATTTTCTACATTTCTTTTTCATTTCTCCTTTCGCAGGGAAGAAATTTCTTAAGAAATAAGCAGTACTTTTTACTCAATACTAATATGTCGTATCTGTATCAATTTTACTGTGTGTACATAAATGATAAAATAAATAAATAAACACCCTCAGCACCGCAAGCCGCGTGCTTGCAAATTACCTTTTAAAACAACTCCATAATTGATCCAACTGCGTAACTCCAACTTCCACATCAAACTTGATATTATTCTCTCGTAATTCCATAACGAGTTTCATTAATACGGTAATGGATTACTTGAGTTTCCACAAAGGATTGAATGTGACGTCACGTTCGATCGAGATGTTAATTTCCGTAACTTTTGTTGCTTGAGCGTGTACCCTTTGTTTTTCAATATCCGGCCCTGTCTTTAACGTATAACTATGCAAATATGCTTGGTTTTCTTTTAAGTTATTTTTGTAACATGCTTTATTTCTTGAGAAACCGCGCAACATACGGCGTTTGATAGCGTAGCCTATTCAATACTTGTCTATGTCCAGCAGTGCATGTTTGTAGACGGATATTATCTACAGTCGTGAAAATTTTGTACGATGTATTTTGAACTTTGAATTCTTAATAGGTATTAGAGTTCCGTAATATTTATTTTTTTTTGCTGAAAGAGCTGCTATGTAGAATTGTAGACCTCACGATACGAATAGGAAGAGCAGTTGTTGAGGTTGCTAAGTGGTTGTGGTGAGGAGAGTAAATAAAATGCACAAGTCCGTAAAACCAGTCTATTCGATATTCACGTTAACAGGGATAATACAGTGTACACAAGTTACTGTTTCGGCGCGGCGCAAACGACTGCCGGTTGAACCATATGCGCGGGGGAACATTACCATTTGCAGCGTTAGCACATTGCTGCCTGTAGTCCCTACATACCTCCCCCCTTTAAAAAAATAACTGTTGGTCTCTTATATCCTGCTGTCCTGTCTTGGCATCATTGTGGCCTGTTACCAACAACACAAACCCTGCGGTGTGACCTACGATCGAACAGCAAAATATAATTGACCCATACCTACATTTATACATTGTTATACATTGTTAATCTTAATTATGTTGCTAATAATTGCTATCGCTAACACTTTTTGAAATACAATAGATTCTTTTAACATTACAAAGTTTTCTTTTTACCACTTCTACATTCCTATTTTCAATACACTGTTCACTTAACTCTAAAACTTATAGTTATTACATATCCGCCTACCATACAATGTTATCCCTGTGCCGTATTTTGCGTTTCCGGCACTGTTGGTCTTACGCGTATGAATCTCGTGGGATAGCCGACTGCTGGGTCGCTGTGGTCGCGGGCCCTGCTGGCCATATAGTTGTCAACTCTTTTCTTATCCATTTCTTAGTACCGGTACAACATTGTCTTCCGCACAAACAAATCGTCAGAATGGATAGGACGATGGCGATCACTATAATAATTATACCATAGTTCTCTATTTTAGTTTCTAAGTCTCCGACATGTTTCGCGTTATTAGCTCCCTGTTGGGCGATTATGACTTCCTCGTTTTTAGTGTTATAGTTTCCCATTTTTGTTAAATTTTAATTTTATTATTTATACGACCGGTACTTAGTATTATGTTTCGTTTGTTCTAATGATTCGCAAAATTTGACACAGTGATTTCAACGTTGCTATAGATCTAATTACAATAAGCTATGGTAGCAAAAATCGCACCGGTGGCTTTACACGGCGGCCACTGCGCGTGGTTCGTTCTATAGGCGGAAGCGATTTATCCTCAGTAATTTCAATATTATTGTCTAAACGTTTCTGCGCGCAATCTGTGTCAACATTCTGATCAACGTCTTGTAATAAATACGCGGGCTTTAGTCTGTCTATTGATAAATCGCTTTCTCTATTTGACAACTGTACTCTAAAAACTTTATCATTTCTACTTATTACTCTGTATGGGCCGTCATACGTAGGACAAAGGGACTTTTTCATGATCTCATTTCTTACAAAAACATGTGTACATTTCTTTAAATCATTACTTACAAATATATTACGCGTATCGCTACTCGCTCTTGACGCGGGTCGTAGCTTGTTTATTGTTTGCCTAAGCTGCCCTACATATGTGTTCGGGTCGTTGGCCTGCTTATTTTCCACGTGGAAAAAATCTCCTGGCAACCTAATAGTTTCGCCGTATACCATCTCCGCGGCACTAAAACCTGTGTCACTTCTGCACGCTGCACGAAGCCCTAACATAACGGTCTGCAGTTGGTCTACCCAATCCATGCTACCTGTCAAACGTGCGGTCAATGCGCTTTTCAATGAACGATGCCACCTCTCTACTAACCCGTTGCTCTGTGGGTGGTAAGGTGTTGTCCTAATTCTTTGTACCCCTAAAAATCTCATAAGACTGTTAAAAAGGTCGCTCTCAAATTGCCTACCCTGATCAGTAGTTATCCTGTTTGGGCACCCAAACCTGCATATCCAATGTTCGTAGATAACTTTGGAGACCGTGTCAGCTGTAATGTCTGTAACTGGTATTGCTTCAGGCCAACGCGTAAAACGATCTATAATAGTTATAACATAGCGGTGCCCGTACTGTGACGTGGGCAAGGGACCTACGATATCTGTGTGTATGTGCTCAAATCTGCTACATGGCGGGAAGCTAGTTAGTTTGGAAATTGTGTGTCGATTAACCTTTGCTTTTTGACACTGAATACATGCTTTTGTCCATTCGTTAATGTCTCTGTTCATTCCCGGCCAAAAATATCTTTGTGTTGTCATCTTACGTGTAGTACGTACTCCTGGGTGACTGATGTTGTGAACGCTTTCGAATGCTAGTTTCCTAAACTTACCTGTTAGGTAAGGTCTGGCGGTACCCGTTGACATTTCGCAATAAATTTTCCTATCGCCGTCCGGCATAACTACATACCTAAATGCTAACTTACTGCTAACGTCGCGTCCGGTCGTAACCTGATCGCGTGCCTGCGCTTGAGCTAATTCGTTGAAATCTAGCGCCGTTGGACAAACAATGGACTCTACACGCGATAATGCGTCAGCAACAATATTTTCTGGCCCCTTAACGTATTGTATGTCGCTTGTAAATTCGCTAATATACAATAGTTGTCTAGCCCTTCTTGGAATTTCCTTATTATTCCCTACCTTTGTGAACGCGTACATTAGGGGCTTATGATCTGTAAAAATAGTGACTTGCCGCCCCTCTACCAAGTTGCGAAAATGAACCATGGCCATGTAAATTGCGGTTAGTTCTTTGTCGTACGTGCTATATTTCTTTTGCGCTTCTGATAATTGTTTTGAAAAGTATCCGATTGGTTTCCACGTTCCGCTTACCTTTTGTTGTAATACTGCCCCTACACATGTGTCCGACGCGTCCGTCATAATGGATAAGGGCGCGTCCGCACTAGGATGACTCAGTGTAGCTGCTGTTTGTAGGTTGGCTTTACATTGCTCGAAGGCTGTTATACTTGCGCTATCCCATGGTATTTTTGTCTTATCTTTCTTTTTTGCATTGTGTAAAAACTTATTGAGTTCTGCTTGGTGCACCACAGCATGTGGTAAATGAGACCTGTAGAAATTTACCATACCTAGAAAACGACGGAGTTGCTCTACTGTATCCGGCCGTGGGTAGTCTGCAATTGCCTTAACTTTGTCTGGTATCGGCTTGATTCCATTCTGCGTAACTTCGAAACCTAGGAATTCTACTCTAAACTGACCTAATTCGCTTTTTCCTAAATTTATGGTTATTCCCGCTTCACTGAACCGTTTAAATAGCTTACGGAGATGCTCCTTATGTATGTTTTCATTGTCTGAAGCTACAATTACGTCATCGATGTAACAAAAAAGTGCTGACTTACCATCTGTGTTCTCTATGCGCTCTATACCTCTTAGTACGTGTTGGTCCATGAACCTCTGAAATGTTTGTGCTGCGTTCCTCAATCCGAACGTCATGCGTGGAAACTCCCAGAGACCAAAAGGGGTTGCTATGGCCGTTTTTTCGATGTCCTCCGCTGCAACTGCTATGTTATGATACGCCCTGTTTAAATCGAGTCGCGAAAACCAAGTTTTACCTGTTAAAATGTATGTGAAGTCACTTACTCGGGGAATGGGGTAACGGTCTGGCTTTGTTATCGCGTTAAGCGCTCTATAATCTCCACACGGGCGTAATTGCCCGTCCTTTTTAGGCACGACGTGTAACGGACTAGACCACTCGCCTTGCGACGGTCTGCATATCCCTAACTCATGCATTAGGTGAAATTCCTCCTTCACTTTATTATAACGGTCCGGCGGTAGCGGCCTTGGACGCGCGTGTACCGGGGAGCCGTTTGTTACTATGTGGTGTACTACTGCGTGGGCGGGCGATTCTCTGAACGACATTGGTTTAGTAATTTCCGCGAATTCTTCTAACAAATCCCGATAGGGATTATTAATATCATCTTGTATACTCTTAACCGACGCTTCGTCGTACCGTATGACTGACCCATTTGCCCTTAAATTAGTCAAACTATCTATAAGCTTCTTATTATGTAAATCTATCACTAATTTATGCGACTCTAAAAAATCTGCACCTAAAATTGCTTGTTTGACATCGCTCACAATGAACGGCCATTTAAAAACTCTGCGTAAGCCTAAATTAAGTTCTAGTACCTTTATACCGTATGTTTTAATCTCCGTGTTATTTGCAGCGTACAGCTTATAACCGCTTTCAGAACGCACACAATTTTTAACACTATGCACTGGTAAAACTGAGACGTTCGCACCTGTGTCCACTAAAAAACTGATTCTCGACTTCCGGTCCGTTACGCATAAACGATGGTTCTGTGTTGCGGCCCCGCTGTCTCCCACCGAACAGGACAGCACCGACCTCAGTTTCCCACCGTTGAGCCTTCTTTCCAATTGCACGGTTTCGTGCACCTCCTTGCCTGCTTCCCGTACATGTAGTGGTAGCTGCACAACCAATCTGGACTCTGACTCTGGGGTGCGGCGTGGACCTCTTGATCTAGACTGCGATCTGCGCCGGTTTCCTCGTCCCCTACTGCGTCCACGTATTTCGTTTACTTCTCTTCGTAGCTCCTTCATTTCGGTGGTCATTTCGCTAATCAACGATGCTACGTCCGTTGCTGCTGAAGATGATGTTGTCGCAGAGATGGTGGCTACCTCTCCATTATTTAAATTCTCCATGATTTTATCTGCCATTTCGGCCAGCTTGTCTAATTTTTGGTCTTGACATACCGAAAGAACGGCCTTCAATGATCCCGGTAGGCGCGCAATCCATAAGCGCTGTAAGGCCTCTGGAGATATTTCGGTGTTTTGCGCCAGCTCTGACATCCGCCGCAACAGGTGTGAAGGGCGTTGAGTGCCCAGGTCCATTTCTCCGACTAATTTTTGAAATTGTCTTTCGGCACTTTCTTCGTAGGCCGTCAGCAGTCTGTGCTTCAGTGTGCCATATTTGTTCTCTGTGGGGGGCTTATAAATCAAATCGCTAACCTGTTGTAGTGCATCCCTGGTCAGCCTTGCTATTACCAAGTGGAATTTCGCTGCGTCCCCCTGCTTTTGTGGTTCCATGGCAGACTCGAACTGTGCGAACCACATCCGCGGCATGTCGGTCCAAAACATAGGAATACGGTCTGTGAGGTTTATGCTGGCCACTTGGCCTGCTGCTGGTGGCGGTGTCTGCATCGTGGGACCCTTGAAATTCCCGTAGATAGGTCCCAAGTCCACGGGGAGTCGTTCGCCGCGCCTATTTCCGCACTACTTATACACTTGCTGCTTACTGTTCGTTTACACTAACGCACTGTCCGAATTTATCCTACACAATCACGTCGGGGTCACCAATGTTGAGGTTGCTAAGTGGTTGTGGTGAGGAGAGTAAATAAAATGCACAAGTCCGTAAAACCAGTCTATTCGATATTCACGTTAACAGGGATAATACAGTGTACACAAGTTACTGTTTCGGCGCGGCGCAAACGACTGCCGGTTGAACCATATGCGCGGGGGAACATTACCATTTGCAGCGTTAGCACATTGCTGCCTGTAGTCCCTACAGCAGTCAACATTTTAAGCTTCATACGACACAGGCACAGCTGCCTCCCCTTTTTTTTTTTTTTTTTTTTTTTGTGGATGGGAAATCATCAAATGACTCCTCCCGCTCTGGGTGGAGCAGAAGGGAGTGTCAGACTCTTACTGACTAAAACCCACCCGTGTTCCTTCCTTAGCCCTTTACGTACCAGGGCAGCGGTAACCCTTTCGGACAATCCCGCTACCCCGGCAGGCTTCGGCCCTGTCGGGCCCCGTCAACTACGCTGACATCTCTTTGAGGCGCGCGTGGAACACATACACGCCGTCCGGCACGGGCCTGGTCCTGATCGGACGGAGAGCTACCCATTGCTCTCCGCCCGCAGGCCCGCGCCTACGGTGGCCGGGAGTCGTCACGCGGCTCCCGACGCCCGGAGCGTCTCCCTCGGCGGCTGAGGCGTGAGGATCTTTCCCTCGCCCATCCCGCCACCTCCTTCGCTAGCATGACTGCTTCGCAGAAGGAGGTGACCGCCTCCCACTCCCTCTCGCCCCGGACCATGGCTTGCACCAGGGCCGGGCGCGAGAGGTCGCCGCCGCTGCCGATCGCCTCTACGAGGACACGGCGGTGCTCTGCCCAAGCGGGGCAGACCTCCACCGTGTGCTCCACCGTGTCCTCTGGGCGATCCTCGCAGTGATGACACCCGGGCGTCTCCTCCCGCCTGATTATGTGCAGGAACCTCCCGAAACATCCGTGTCCGGAGAGGACCTGCGTCAGGCGGTAGGTGAGAGCGCCGTGACGCCTCTCTAGCCACTCCTCAAAGAGGGGTCTTACCGCCGCTATCGTGGCGTGCCCTGCGCTGGGTTGCGATAGTCGCGCCTTCCATTCCACCATGAGACCGCGCCGGAGGTCCGTCCGCTCCGCAGCGATTTGCCGCGGGTGCAGAGTTTCCCCCCGACGTAGTGCCTCCGCGCGCCAGTCATACAGGCGCGCGAGGACTATCGCCTCCAGATCCCATGGTGGCAGTCCGGCAAGGAGGCTTGCTGCCTCGCCCGAGATCGTGCGGTATCCCCGGATAAGCCTTATGGCTACCACCTTTTGGGGCGCGTTCAGGTAGTGTGCGGCTCGAAGCCGCAGTGAACGCGCCCATACCGGGGCCCCATAAAGGGCCATGGACCGCACGACCCCCGCGTAAAGCCTCCGGCAGGAGGCGTTTGGCCCCCTAAGGTTGGGCAGGAGCCGCTTTAAGGCGGCCCCGGCCCGTTCCAGTTTGGGGGCCAAACGTCGGAAATGCTCGACGAAGTTCCACCGGCTGTCGAGGACGAGACCCAGGTATCTCATCGTTGTCTCGACGCCGATGTGAACCCCTCCTACCATCAGTTGGGATCCCGAAGGTGGCCCGTACCGGGGCCCATGAAAGGACATGGCCTCGGACTTGTGCAATGCCACCTCGAGACCCAACTGCCGGATCCTTTCCACGACTATCGCAACCCCGCGTGTCATCGCGTCGGCCGCCGCCTGATGCGACCTCCCCTGCGCCAGGACCAGCGTGTCGTCAGCGTAGCAAACTACGCTGACGCCATCAGGGAGGTCGGCCCGCAGCACCCAGTCGTAACCGATGTCCCACAGGAGCGGCCCCAGAACCGATCCCTGTGGGACACCGCACGACATCTCTCGCCGGTTCCAATTCCCGTCGCGACCGGGGTAGATGACGGCTCTGTCCGTCAAATACGCCCCGACTATTCGACGGAGGTAAGTCGGCACCCGGTGATACCGGAGTGCCTCCCCTATGCAGCTCCAGGGCAGGGTGTTGAACGCGTTGGCGATGTCGAGTGACACCGCCACGACCACCCCACCCCGGGACACCGCGTCCCCCGTCGTGAGGGCTCTCACGCGCATGATGGCGTCCACCGTCGAGCGCCCCTTGCGGAAGCCAAACTGGCACTCCGCAAGATCCGGCCCCGTCCTCACCAGGTGCCCGACGAGGCGGCCCGCAATCACTCTCTCAAAGAGCTTGCCGACCTCGTCGAGCAGCACTATGGGCCGGTATGCGGACGGAGAGTCCGCAGGGCGCCCTGGCTTCTGAATGAGGACCAGCTTCCCCGTCTTCCAACGGAGTGGAAACTGGCCTCTCTCCATGCATGCGCTTAAGAGCGCCTCCAGTCGAGGCCCGAGAGCCCTCGAGGCCAGGACCCAGGCTTTACCCGGCAAGCCGTCGGGTCCCGGGGCGGTATTTTTGGCCTTCAGCCTGCCTACCGCCGCTCTCAGATCTACCCCGGTCACTACAGGGGTGTCGTCGTCGTCGTCCGCGTGGTCCGCTTCGGGCACCGCAAGTGGCGGAGCCATAGGCGGGGGAGTATGCTCCCCCCGTGAAGGGAACAGAGCGCTCACCACCTCCTCCACCAGCTGTGGGCGGAGACTCTGCGTCAGCGGGGGGGCCCATGTGCGGAGTTGATTCCGCACCATTCTGTAGGGGCGCCCCCATGGATCTCTGTTCAGAGTCTCCAGCATCTCCTCGCGGGCCATATCCTTGGCCCGCTGAACAGCCTGTTGGAGGGCGGTCTTCGCCGCTCTGTACCCCTCGTATAGCTCCACCTCCGTGGCTTCCGCATCCGTAGGGCGGATGCGGAGCCTGCGGTGCCTGGTGTACCGGTGTCGCGCGTCGACGCACGCCTTGCGTAGCGCCCCAACCTCCTGCGACCACCAGTACACCTGACGTCGGGCGCATCCTGGCCGGACTCGGGGCATTGCCACGTCACAGATCTCGGACATGGCCTCCCGGAACCACTCCACCTCATCGTCAATATCAGCAGGCCTGTCCGGTGAAAACACCCAGGCCTGCACGATCGAGGCTTCCAGGAGAAGCTCCCGGTCCAGCTGCTTCAGCGCCCACCGCGGACCACTCGGGGCCTGGTGGACCAGCGCGCTAGAGGTCTGGGTGGAGACCTCAAACCGGATATACCGAAGATCGGAGTAGGTCTCCACCTCCTCCATGACGCGCCAGTCAATGACACGCTGTGACAGAGCGGGGCTGGCGAACGAGATGTCCACCACCGACTCGCCCCGCATCCGCACACACGTAGGAACAGAACCCCGATTTAGGACGACCAGGCCTGTTTCCAGAGCCCAGTCCTCCACCATCCTGCCCCGCACATCCGTGCAACGGGAACCCCAGGCCAAATTCTTGGCGTTGAAGTCCCCGAGCACTAGCACGGAGAAGGCATGGTTTCTAGCGACGACGACACTCAACTCTGTTAAAGAGTTCTGGAACTCGGCGAGAGTTCGGCTCGGAGAGAAGTATACTCCCACTACTACAATCTCTCCGAACCGTGCTGCTACGCACCCCTGTCCCCTCGTGACACCTTCGAGGGACGGGGTACCGGCGGCGGCCGACGAAATTATGGCCACTGAGCCGTTCAGGTCCTCCACCCAGTCATCCCTGGGCGGGACAAAGTACGGCTCAGCGACCACGGCGATGTTAATCGACCACTGCGCCATGCTCTGGAGCAACAGGTCCTGAGCGCAGGCGCAGTGGTTGATGTTCGCCTGGAGGAGGCGTAGAGGAGGAGTCATTACTCCTCCATTTCAGCCCCCCCCCGGGCCCTATCGGCAGTGGTGGCGGCGGCGGCGGCGGCGGCGGCGGCGGCGGCGGTGGTGGCGGCGGCGGCGGCGGCGGTGGCGGTGGCGGCGACAGTGGCGGCGACGGTGGTGGTGGCGACGACGGCGGAGGGCCTGCCCTTCCTCCTGGCTTCGGCGGGTGGAGCGCAGGACTTGCTCCCCGCCCGGTGATCGGCCGGCTTGCCAGCAGCCGCACATGCGACGCAGTGCGGCGCGGCGTTGCACGAGCCGGCCGTATGTCCGGGCTTACCGCAGCGGAAGCATAGAGTGCTGCGGTCCTCCAAGGTGCAATGGACGCTCACGTGGTGCCCCACGAGGCATCGATAGCACCTTAGAGGTCTGGGCTCCAGCAGCTTGACCTGCGCTGACACCCAGCCCACCAGGAGCCTTCCGCCCTCCACGATTTTTCTCGCCGCCGTCACGGGACAGCTTACCGTAACGGTTCGCATACCCGTGAAGTCAGGACGTATGGTGCCCGCCTTCACCTGGTCGGTCAGACACCCGCCCGTCCTGACGACGGCGGCTACCACCTCGGCCCCCGTCACCGAGTCATCCAGGCCCACAATGCGCATATCCGCGCACTTGACGGGCCTGGAGACTCGAGCCTCGTCCGCATTGAGGGACGCCCTTAGCTTTTCAGCCAGGGCGTCAGCGGTGGGGCCGCTCGTCGCACCGGGGACCTCCAGCATGCGGGCACCAGTGGCGGTCACCCTATGCCGGAGGCCTCCGGTGATCCCCAGCTCCTGGAGATCCACCGTCGCTCTCGCTTTGGCGAGCACGTCGCCGTAGGTCACCCCCCTCTTGACCGCGTCCGGCTGTAGTGTAATGACTACAGCCGCGGTCTTGGGGGAGCGAAGCCTAGCCGCAACGGCTCGCTCCTTGCGGCGCCTCCTCTGAGCCTTTTTCCTGGCCGCTTTGGCCGCCTTCTTCTTCTCCCCGACCACCTGCCACTCGGCGTTGTTCGTGGGAGATTTGATTGGGGGAGGCGTAGGCTCTGGGGCCTTCCCCTCCCCAGCCGTTCTGCCCTTTTTGTGGGCCGGAGCCGCGGGTTTGGCGGCAGGCGCCGATTTTGCCGGCGCCGAGGCTCCGCCAGCCGACGTCGGTTTCGCCGGCGCCGGGGCTCCTCTAGCCGACGCCGGTTTGGCCGGCGCCTGGGCTCGGCCAGACGGCCCGGGTTTAGGGGCGGCAGCGGCCGCGTACGAGGCTGCCTTAGGCCCTGGGGCCGTCCTACCCGCCAAGGGAGGGCGCAGAACAATACCCTCCAGGACGGCGAACCGCGCCTGGAAGGTCGCCAGCTCCTGCCGAACCAGGTTCAGGACTTGGTTCTCCACCGGCACGGGCTGGCTTGGTGGTGGGATGTTCTGCGCTGTGCCGGCCGCTCGCATCCCGGCCAGGTCCGCTCGGAGCTCCTCGTTCTCCTTTCGGAGGAGCTCCATGGCAGCCGTCAAGCGGGCCACCTCCGCCCGCATTTCGGACATGCCGTCCGGCGGAGGCCCGAAGTGGATGGCCTCCGCTGCCGCCAAGATGGAGGCCTTGGCCGAGACTATGGCCCTGTTTTTCGAAGTCTGTAACTTCTTCAGGGCCACGTCCCGGATCGCGGCCTCCACTACCGCCGCAAACCTCTTTTTGCGGTCCGCATCAGGGCCACCCACCTCAGCCGCCTCGTCGCTTGAGGTATCCGATGCGACCGCGCGACCAGAACCCCCCTCCTTTGCGGACTCCTCCGCTTTCTCCGCCGCCTCCCGAGCAGTGAGCCCCCTCCCTACGCCTCGCTCTCGGGCTCCTCCCCGCCTGCTGGTCGGGATCTTAGCTGCCTCCCCTTGGGCTTCGACCAAACTGTATTTGAATACTTAACCTGTATTTCTACTTTGTACTCGTATATTACAAAGTTATAGACACATTCTTAGATAGAGACATTCTTGAGTTTACAGAAAATAGGTGCTGAAGGTTTCTTTTAAAAGGTTTGAAGGCTTGAGAAATCCCCACACCCTCTCTCAAAGATAAATATTTGACCCCCTTGAGGGAAAACCCCAGACCCAGACCCATATACATCAAGAAAATAATACAAATATAGGAGTGCTTTATTAAGACCTCATCAAATGAACAAATAAAACACAGAGGTAAGAATTAACACCTTTATTTACAATCCGGGTCACATACAACCGCTTATTTTTGTTACCCGATTAACTTATCAGAGGTTTTGTACAAAGGAATCACCCTCACCTTACCTTCAGGGTGAGAAATCACCCTTCGCCTTTTTTCTTAAGCGAGTCGAGTTTAATTACATTTGTAAATTAAGCAATGGGACGGGGCGAACGTGCGCTGATTCCAGATAGGGTTTAATACAAGAAATGGAATCTTTTGTTCTTATAGCGGTCGGATAATTTGGTGCGAGACGGGCGTGATTATGGTGGAGTCATTAAAGAATTGAGGCGAGACTCAAATGCTATCGGTTTTGTGAGGGTTTTACAAATAGGGATTGTGTTTTTTTCATGATTTTGAAATTAAAGAGAGGTTCTATTCTTTGCTCAAGATTTTATTCTTTACTCATATTGGCTAAGTAATAACAGCCGCACGGGTCGATCGAGCAGGTTATTCTACGCTTGCCGCGGTTGGTCCGTGGATGGGTGAACACCTTCACATACAGAGACCCCTCCGTGCCTCGGAAAGCCCCTTCTTCTTCACCATCTTTGACAGTCGTTAGTCGTTACGGGTCTTCAGCAATCCGTAAGTCTGACAACCAGTCTTACCAAGGGGTATCGTATTATCCAGTAACTGGGTTGTGGGGGTCAGATAGGCAGTCGCTCCATGTATAGTACTGGTTTTCAAACTGACCCCAACGTAGTTGGGAACAGGCTAGGCAGATGATTATTTACATATAAGCCGTATGCCTGATGGCATTTTCTATGGCCAAAAATAACGCTCCAGACTTTTATCCTTTTAAGGGATGAATTTTATAAAATCCTTACTTAGTGCTTACCTTCGTTATGACCTATAAGGAAATCTTGTGAAAAACATGCTTCTATACCATTGAGTTCTCGACCCAGCGGTTTGGGTTGTGCGTTGTATGTCAGTGAATAAATGAATTTAAGATTTTTATTAAGTAAATAAGACCTGTCATCGTAATCCATGCTAAAATATGTATATTCTTAACAAAATCTTTGAGAAAATTCTTAAACCAATAACAAAATAGGTACCTCCGCCCAAACCAAGTTATAAAATTCGGAAAATACCTGGAAACCGAAAAGCCGTCCCTCTTCTCCCCAAGGTGTCGTTCTGTTGACAAATTCGTCGAAAGCTGCGAATTATTTTTGGGGTCGATCGATCAATCAGAAGAATTCTGCATGTACCTATACTATGTAGTTTGTTGGCAGTTCTTGATATATATGTTTCAAAACATAGCGCCTGTATTCCCTTAGGGGGTAAACAGAGATATAATATACCTATCTATTATGGATTTTTACCAGAAACGTCAGGTGCGTAGTACTCGCAACCTTCTTGCGTGTTTGAAAAAAAAACGAAGTAAAAGGTAGGTCTGTAGTTTCTGCCTACCCCCATGGGAAGAAGGTGTGAGTTTATGTATGTACAAGCTGCGCCGCGCGGTTTCACCCGCATAAGTTTCGATCCCGTGGGAATATTGGGATAAAAAGTATCCTATATGTTAATCCTGGTTATAAACCACCTGTGTGCCAAACGTCATCCAAATCCGTTCAGTAGTTTTTGCGTGAAAGAGTAACAAACATTCATACATCCATCCATCCATCCATCTATCCATCCATCCATCTATCCATCCATCCATCCACACAAACTTTCACGTTTATAATATTATACAGTAGGGTGTATGGATCTGTTAAAAATGTTCACCAGTTAGATATGTTGTGGCGGCATCTACATCGCCACATGCGAACTACAAATGAAACTGACCTCACACAAAATCCTGCATCACGCAAGCAGAGTTTACCGCGCAACTAACACATATACAAGGTCCTGACATCAATGGTCGGGCAGTAGCCCACCAGAAAAATTCCCTTTTCTATGGAGGATGAGTGAACTTTACACCCTATTCCTCATACCTATATATGTTATTTCCCGTGAAATATGGGAGCCAGTCCGTCACTAACCCGGTACGAAAAAAATTCCATCTGTTATGTTCAACGACCATGAAAAGGGGTGAGGACGTATTTGCCATTAATCGGGCAAAATGCAGACCCTGGGCTGGTTTTGAGGTATTCTAAAATATTCCCATGACCTAATTTAAAGTAAATATTTGAGTCTGTTTTTGTTCTCGTATGAGCTATGTATATTATAATAGCTCATTTTGGACTTTCTGTTTAATTTTTCCTTTTGTTACTTTTTTATATAATTTGTTTTATTTTTATTTTTAACTGTGTTTAGTTTAGTTTATGATCCTGTACGAGTCGCAATAAATACTTTTTCTTTCTTTCTTTCTTTGTCATTCCGTGGTAAAAACAGTCGAGAGGTGACGTGGAACACCCGAAGGCTAATTGCGTAACACCCTAACATTAGGAATGGCTTTCATTTTGACAGTTCAGCAACATTCATTGCGTTTTTTACGTTGTTGAACAGACAAATGATTCGAATATATGAAGTAATGGATAAGCAATATACTTCAAATGATTCAGATTGTGATTGATAGTGTGTTACGCAATTAGGATGCAGGTTGGAACGAAATTCCTTTCAGTTTTGTACACTTCGGGGTATCGTATTACCCAATAAGGGATGTGGAGGTCAGATAGGCAGTCGGTGCATGTAAAATACTAGTATTCAGCTGCATCCGGTTAGACTGCAAGCCGACCCCAACATAGTTGGAAAAAGGCTAGATAGATCATGATGATGATGATGACACTAATCGGCAAATGAGACCTAGACGGAATAAAGTGTAACATTTTCACGATCACGACGAAAAGTGTCGCGACAGTCAAAATGTTACACTTCTTTCGGTCTGCAGCGTGCTTAGTAAAAGTGCGATAAGAAACTTCGTTCCAAAGTATTATTCAATCAGCAAGGTGATAGCCATAGATATAGGAAAGAAGGTGATAGCCGTTGAAATTGACTTGCCCAGCCAATATTTTCTAATACTCGTATACCTCCAATTACGTTTCCAGACAACACACACCGATGACAAGCCGGGCACAAAATAAAAACAATAATATCTACAAACGTTTGCCTCCAGTATTTTATTTTATTGGAAGTAATGTGAAGACAGATCGCTGTCGATACGGATCGTGTCACTTTCGCAAAAGATATTGTTCTTTGTGTTTATGTTCATGTTGTGGGGTGACGAATCGATTGCTCACAGTTAGTAAAAGGGCGGAGGTTACTTGTGCGCTATTTGTCTGTCTGTAAGTCATATTTGGGAAGATGATTCGAGATTATTTTGCCGGATATTTATAGCTAGCCCCTACTAACTATAAATATCAGGCTACATAATCTAGGCTAGAGGGGCTAGTGGCTAAATAATAACGGCCGCACGGCTCGATCGTGCAAATCTACAAATCGACCGCGGCAATTGTAGCTTAACCGTGGGTGACCATCCATTACATATTGAGACACCTCCGCATTAAGCTGGCCCGGCTGTCATTCGTAGATCTTTGACAGTCGTTACGGGTATTCAGAAGCCCAAAATTCTGACAACCGGTCTTGCCAAGGGGTACCATGTTACCCAGTAACTGGGTTGTGGTGGTAAAAGGACGGAGCTTTGGGAAGATGATTTGGCATTATTTTGCCTGATATTTATAGTAAGTAGATCATCGGTTGGTTTATTGATCGTTCTCCCTACAACCACTAACTTTATGAATGAAAACTAGTCAATCAGTGTATCCTCTCCCGACTATGTTGGGGTCGGCGTTCTAATCGGATGCAGCTGAATACCAGTATTTTACATCGAGCGCCTGCCTATTTGACCTCCACAACCCAGCATATAACTGGGTAACACGATACCCAGGTAAGACTGGCCCTGCAGTGGTACAATATAGGCTAAAATAAATAAAAGTAGATATCAAACTACAAAAAGTTGTATAGCTACATCCAAGGAGGCCAGAGCTTGTAGTTCCTAAGTTTCAGCTACTTCGGTCTCCCATCAACAGCTGCCTGTCAGAGCTTGATATTGAAGTTTGAACAAGCCTGTCCATTAACGCTTGTTTCCTTTAATTATAACAATAAGAGTCCCTAATGAAGAGCTCTCAATTAGTGTCGATGGCGGCCGACAAACATGTCGGACACCCTGTTCACTGTTCAATTCTAGTTAAGAGCGACCCGCGCGTTAACTCTTGTAACTGAGATCTTGTCATGTGGCCTCGAAGTTAGCGGGTGATTCGGTTTTATTAATTAAATATAAAGTTGATGAACGGAATTAATGATTTATTAAAATATTCACTAACTTACAGTACGCGGCATAGGTTTGTTAGTTAGATAGCCTCTTTTAATAATTTCGATATATGGAGAGTGGCAGGGACATCGATGCGCAAACTGTAACCATGGATTCCGTAGGTATGTGATTTTGAGCCCCCCGTTAAAAACATTTTGACCGCGTAGGTATTGCACTTTTCTATGAAACAGCAGTTTTTTTTTCATAACTATTCTTAGAAATTTACTTTAGAGGGTCTATATAGACTCTGACCGTCCTGAATTCATGGTTACAGTTTATGCATCGATTTCCCTTTATAGCCATGTACGCTGTTGATTTGGTAACTTTGCTCACAACACAACATACGCGCTTGGTTGTCCGTGTTTAGTTTTAAGTGTCTTGTCCATAACCATGCCTAAAAATTTTCGCACCTTAGCTACTCTACGCTCACAAATGCATAAATATTAAATTTGTGTTTCGCTCACTAACCAATTAAAGGAGTTATCGACATAGATTTCAGAGTAAGCAAGCTGAAGTGGCAGTGGGTTGGCCATGTTTATCGAAGGACCCGATGGCGGTTGGAGCAGACAAGTCCTAGAGTGGAGACCGCGCATCGGCAAGCGTAGGACGCCCCCGAGCTAGATGGACCGACGACCTTAAGAAGGTGGCTGGGACAGACTGGATGAGGAAGGTGGAGGTCAGGGTGTTGTGGCGCAGCTGGGAGAGGCTTATGTCAGTGGACTGTGATTAGCTGAGTTGATAACCAAATGCACAACCATGTCTTGCCTGAAAGCGTGTTGAAAAAGCGTGTGCCTGTTCAAAGATCATGCTACAGGAATGCTTCAACATCACCCCGCGTTTCCCTTGGCCCCACACGGTAAGGGTTCAAGTCATCTGAACGGAGATAATGTGTCGGATCACTGCTTGATTAATTTCGTCCCAGCACACACCCGACGTGCTATGTAAACGTTGTGACACACTAATTAATCTGCCCTCTGTTTTATATGCAATTATGTATAAAGAATTTTTGGAATGATGGGTGGAAGGCGAATGTTTGAATTGGTGATGGGAGAATTTGGATGATGCTTGGAGAGTGTGGTTCAATATTTTCCTTTGTATTATTGCGTGTACTTTGATTTATTTTAATATGTATATGTAAGCGGGGGCGAGGGACTAAGTAATAACGTAGCTAAGTAATAACAGCCGCACCGGTCGATCAATCTGGTTAAGCTACGCTTGCCATGGGCGGTCCGTAGACGGGTGATCATCTTTACATACCGAGACCCCTCCGTGCCTCGAAAAGCACCTTTGGTCTCGGCTGTCATTCGTGGATCTTTGACAGTCGTTACGGTTCGTTAGAAGCCCGAAAGTCTGACTACCAGTGTTACCTTACCGAGGGGTATCGTGTTACCCTGTAACTAGGTTGTGGAGGTCAGATAGGCAGTCGCTCCATGTAAAATACTGGTATTCAGCTGCATCCAGTTAGACTGGAAGCCGACCCCAACATTTTTGGAAAAAGGCTAGGCAGATGATGTAGTCGTAAGTGTCCACGCCTTTAGGGCCGGTTGTTTCAAACAGTTGGTTAACGTAACATACGTACGTCAAATAATAACGAATACGTACTCGTTTTCAAACTCAAACTCAAATAATTTATTTCAATTAAACCATTTCAGGTACTTTTGAATTGTCAAAATTAAATAGTCGGTCAGTTAGTCAGAAAGTTGAAGCTAGTTGCCCATTCCAAAACGTAGATCTCCATGGAGAAGAACGGGCAAGAAACTCCAAGGACACTCTTTTAAATCAAGATACTATTACAAAATCCTGGGTTTTATATTATTCTTATTGCTTCTAGGTGAGAACAATGTAAAAAAGAAACAATTTAAAATATAAAATTAAAAATAAGCCCTGGCAGTTAAGAGATGACCAGTCTCAACCGACGGCACCCGTTCACGAACATGAAGTGTGGATCAGCATCACCCAGCTCAACCATTTTGTAGGGAACCGAATGATCCAACAAACGCGCCAGCACCAGTGAGACATTTAAAATGAGCATGACATATTCTCAACTGCCATGCTCTTTCAATTCAACATCGAAATATCATAAAAACGGATCCATGGGTCTTACATTTACAAAATTTAAAAAATGCTTCTAAATTATACAAAACTAAAGGAATAATAATAAATAAGAAGGGGTATATAATATTGAAGTAAGTATTAAGAATTAAATCTTGATTGAATAAAATAAACGTTAAGTTCGTAATGTCAGAAACACAAAAAAAAGGAGAAGCATCTCTTCCAAATATTGAAATTGTAATCAACTAGTGAGCCCAAGTGCCTGAGGAGCAGGACCAACATTAAGCCAAGCATTTTTATCTACGATATACTCATCCAACTTATAATATGCTTGTCTACATAGTGTTCGTTTAAGAATATTGAGTGGTATTTTATTATAACATTTTACACAGTACCCCATAAAAGAAGTTTTTACTTTAGACAATCTGAAGCGCGGTTGATCTAGTTTGTTCCTATTCTTATTGTTAATTCTGTTATTATTTGACGTACGGCAAGGCCATAATTTTGTAATTGTAATTTGAAACAATACTTTTTTTGGTTTGACTATAGTTAGCGCCATTTTTGACGTATATGCGTGTGTTAGATTTTTCAGTATACATATACTAGATGTATATGTACCTATATATTACCCAAATAACAAGCTTTGAATATCAGAATGGTTACTAGTTAGTTATTTACTGTGTATGAAGGTCATTATTGAATATGGTTTGTAGGGTTTTATGAAGTAAAGCACAGATAGACAAGGCTAAACATTTATTTAAATTTAGGCTTGTCAGTAATTAATCAGAAAACTAGTCGTCCGTTTGTAAACTAGGTCATTATGGAGAAGAAGGACAAGAAACTCCATGGAAACAGTATTAAAGCATTCTATCAATTAATTTCTTACGTTGTCATAAATTATCGTTATTTTTATAAACAATTAATTCTATCTTTTGGACAACGGTCCAAAAGAACTCAAAATCATAGCAACATAATAACAGTAGCTAGGAATATTGGCCATAATATGACTTACACAACAACATAGTCATAATAAGCAATAATATCAAAACATCTGGTCGATCTATTGCACATAATAACGGCACTAGAACGTACCAACTGAACATCTACCAAGCAACTGAACTGATAACGTCATTACAATCCTTTTTATATACTACCAACGTATTTTACGTCAAACATCTACCGCCATTTTGAACCAATCACAGATCATCATATATTTTGGCTTAATATATTCTAACACAGGTAGTAATAAACAAATCTTAGAAATCGTCTTAAAAACACTATAAAGTAATTAATCAATTTAATAGGAGTTGATTCGTAATTCTTAGACATCATCAAAAAGTATATCAACATCAACTGACAGTATTGTGCCAATCGTTTGATACAACCATATATATATATTAAAATAGCAATATAAAACCTAAGATATACCACAAGTATAATCAAATATTACTTAATCATTTATAGTAATAACATTTAAGTGTTTTTACAAGTTAAGACTGTTGTTTTTTTGTAAACACAATATCCAGTCAAATTAGATACTTCTACGTTGGCCCCAAGCTTCTTAAATGTGACAGATGCCATTATCCAACAGACAATATTCTAATATTATAATTATATCAAAATGAAATATCTAACACGGCCATACTGACATGCACTTCGTTCTCGAAGTACCTACCTATGAATCTACAGTCTCATAAAAACAACAGCGTTTCATATTGACCAATTCAACAGGAAGTTATACAGGCTGATTTTTTAAAGACCAGCCAAATTTAAGGATGTGGTACAGACCATCTAACTGAACAACTTTCTCCATGGGACCAACATCGTAATCGCGAATAAAAATTCAGCCGTCCCATACATTTAGGTCGAGTAGGTATTGAAGTTTTCTATGGGACAGTTGATAAAATTTTCGCGATTACGCTATTTGTCCCATGGAGAAAGTTGTTCAGTTTGATGGTCTGTACCACATCCTTAAATTTGGCTGGTCTTTAAAAAATCAGCCTGTATGTTTCTTATTTTAGTTGCTCAGACCCAACTTTTTTACCAATGTATCTAAAAATACTTAAAACATTAATCAAATAATAAATTGCTTATCGATATAATTTACAGTTACTAATATAAAATTGGGATGGCAAAAATTTGGTAAGTCTAATTAATTCAAATTCAGCAGCTTTTGAATCGAAACAATAATCAGCGATCGTGAAAATAATTCTAATACCTCATCGCTCGTTCAATCTAACAATATTATTGAAAACTATTTAACAAACATTTTCTGTTAACATATTTACAAACATCCAACACGTGCGTCGAGTGGACGTGGAACAACTCGCCCTTAATGCCTAAAGGTACAATTTAGGTATTAAGTTCTGTTTACGTTTTTATTATTTATTTCTGTTTGAGGGTAGTTTTGTTTTGTTTATGTTGGCGTGTGCTAGACATATGGCCAATAATTTAATTGAATGTTTTGTGTTTTGTAATGTTCATTACGGTACTTACTATTGTATAGAATCAAGTTTTTTTAACTAAAGAGACAGCTGTACTACTAGAGAGTTTGTTGCGCCAGTTTCTTCTTCCCAACTAAAGCACTAGGAAGTTGTGAGTTGGGTGCTTAGAGGGAGTCTTATGTAATTTTTACTGTCTTATGAAAAAGTGCTAATTCCCGGATTAGTTCAAAAATCTCTGATTAATTAGACCAGTTTGCTCAACCTGGGAAACGAAGCCAGGACCTCACGTTCAGCAGTAGCGCTTGTGACCACTAGACAAACGAAACATATTTTAATAAACATTACTGTATATCTATCTGTTTGAACAAAATACCTAGTACTAAGATTTGCCTATGACGAAGTCAAAACTCTGTGTGATTATTAGATTAAATCGTGTTTGTCTAACCAGATAACTCCATTTCCGAGTTAAACTTCGATCCAATATCCACAAAATCAGAACACTATCTTAGCTTCTAAGCTCACTAGTACTTATCATGAAACTTTATGAAGATTACCCACCCTCTTTGAAAAGCCTAGTTCTGCAATATCCATAAAACGGTTTCTGTGAAAGTAAACTGATCAATGCAGACCGCACTAAACAAAGCAGGTATCCTCCGGGGGGCTGTATGTATGAGGGATAGGTTACCAGGATTCTGTGTGCCAAGGTTTGATGGGTACCGGAGTGGGAAGATTTGGAGGAGGCGTTTTGGGTAAAAAATTGAAGTTGAGATCAAGTTGAGAGTTGTCTAAAACACACATACCTACATAATACTAAGATGTACTCATGTCCTCAGATGGAAAATCGTCCCTGTTTATATTTTTGTGCGTGCTGCCTTAGGGTGCTTACATAAAGAAGCGGGTTGGCGGCTCCCGGTACAGGTCTCTGCAGGTTGATCTTCGGAAGGAAACGGTTACATGTTTTACCTGTCCTTTATGTGTGAGCGCATAAGTTAATGTAGGACTATTTTACCCGCACCGATCGGTACCGACTTGTTTTTACCGGGAACCCGCTTTTTTCTGCAAGCACCCAGTGCCACGAAACAAGATACCAACACACTTTACGCTCGTCGCACAATGACGACGCGACTACGGCGTAGCTCCCATGATGCTACGCAATAGTGACTGGCTACGCGGTCGTAGCATAATATGAGCTACGCTTGCATACGTCATGTGATTTTGATTTCATACACTGATTTTTTGGAGATTTCTTCAAATAAGCCATAGTAATACTTAGAAATCTTTACATCAATGTTATTTTGCTAGTTAAAGTCAAAGTCAAATAATTTATTTCAAATAGGTACTTTTTAATATAAATGTACTTTTCAACGTCAAAATTTACGAAAAATAGGATTGATACTAGTCGTCTTTTTCGAAAGGTAGTTTCGTATGGAGATGAATGGGCAAGAAGCTCCACCGTCACTCTTTTAAAATGTTTTACAATTTTTTGTATACATTAAGTATATAATAATATGTGAAGTCGATACACTTAAAATAAAATTACTATACCACAATAGGTAAAAATAATTAAAAATTAAGTAATGACAGGCAAAGTACCTGTGCACCTAAATGCTACCTGTTTTATTTCTATGTCAAAATTGCTTTCTAAGAAAACCCCTTTTTCTTCTATTATTTCTTACAACCACCTCCAAAATCATCGTAGTTCCTTGTAGAAAGGCTGTATATTTTTAGTTTGATCCATCGCGTCTCCCGTAGGCTCAATCTGTTGAGCGGACGAGGGTCGGCATGGCAAGCTTTAACATAACAAATTGGCGAACTGATCCGACGGCCCATGTTCCACCCTATGCTGATTTTTCAGCACTCTGACTTTGTATTTATTTATTGGTATTAATAATATTCAGTAGATTTATTGGTTGTTGTTTTGTGTTTGAACCCAAATTGGGACGCATTCTGTAAAAGTGTTTTTTTGAAAAGTCTTTCATTAAATGCCCATTCGTTACAGTGTTCTGGGGTTTTAACTCTTCTACCTATTGTGGTAAGTAATTTTATTCTAGGTGCATTGTCATGCATCGACAATATTTTGTATACATTTATTAAATGTGAAAAAACATTTAATTTTTTTTTTAATTTACAAAATATTGTAAAAAAAATTAAAAGAGTAACGGTGAAGTTTCTTGCCCATTCTTCTCTAGCGGAACTACCTTTTGGAAGGGGCGACTAGAATCAATTCTATTTTATTGTAAATGTTGACGTTCAAAAGTGCCTTTTATGTGCCTATTTGAAATAAATACTTTGACTTTGAATGACGAATTTTACAGCATAGCAAGTGGCAAATTAAAGGCTCTCCAATCGATCTAATACGTTTTGTTTAAACCATTTTTTGTAAAGAAGCATGTTTTGAACTCAACAGTGACGGGTGCAACAGAATTCACAAGCGATTCAACGCTCAAGTGGAAATAAATTGAAAATTTTTAAGCGCGCGCGAATTCACTAATGAAAGTTTTAAATGACCGACGAAAAACAAAAAAGTGACCTCGTTATTACCATTACAATTTTTTGTTTGCAGTTGAAAAAATATGTTGTGCACCATTAAAGTTGCTAGAACTGTAGGGATAGAGCGCAGCGTCGAGTTTGTGGTGTTTTGTGGGGCCGGGAGCGGGCGGCGCTTGCAAGAACTTTTTTAAACTTTTTCACAAATCCGGCCAAAACAATAGCCCGCGAATTTCATAAAAGGGTCCCAAAGCGTCAACAACGTCCCGCACAATAGAGCGCGATTTGAACAATTAATCTTCGAGACGAATCGAACTTTACCAAGTTGCTCGTAATTATTAAAACGCTGTGGTTCTTTTTTGGAAAATGTTTTCGGGGTTTTCTTGTACAAGGATGATGAGGGTGGAAATTAGAATTAAATATCATCTTCGATGAGAAAGTGGAAGTTTTGGATCGGCGAAGTTATGAATAAAGTTAATACATTGTTAATGAGAAGGGGCTCGAAACTAACTCGCTTTTATTAACGACTCGCCATTATTTGGTCAAAATATTTGAGTCATTAATCATACACACAAAATAAATGTATTGATGAAATTTGTGTAACGCATTGCAGCAATACTTGAATTCTACACGAGATTTTGCAAATTACTATACAAGCAATGCCTTCATGATTATTCGAAAATTTTCAATATAAAAATAAATCCTCCAAAATTATTTCACATACATAGAAAGAAAAAAGAAGGTAAGAAAATATGTTGAAAAAAAAAAAATGTTATGCATTTGCTTTTATATAGCTTTTGACGTTTTTCTTCGGTTTTTTGTTTCCATTGAATTGAATATAAGTGCCCACTAATGAAACGTCAGAAACTAGGTGCGCGGTTCCAATAGGTCGTTTTCTATGGAGAAGAGCCGGGAAGAAACTCCAAGGTTACTCTAAAAATAATTCGTTTTTACAATGTTTCAAATTACCGTGTATAGGAAGACAGTCTAGGCTCCAACAAGTACCAGAGGGCCAATTCTCGTAATTTTAAGAACGTTCACAGTCTGATCTCATTCTAAATCTGTCAAAACAACCTCGAATTTTCCTACATTTTGACAAGTGTTTGACATTTGTTTGTCGCCGAGATGAGACTGCAACTAGATTTTAAACGTTTTAAATTACGAGAATTGGCCTTCTGGTATTTAACAAAACAGGAAATGGCCAAAAAATCGAAACATCTATGAGTCTACAAGACCTACAACACTATATACAAAACACAATATCACCGCAGTGCAAAACAAAAAATCCTGTTCTAAAACAGATTAAACATTCCTGGACCCTTATATGTCCCACTAGGATGGCCCATGTCCAGCAGTGCAATTACTTGCGCCGTACGAAAGTGGGATCAGGACGGACCCAACTTGAATACGAAATAATGTAAATGCGAAATTGAAATGATATGGAAATGTATAGCGGAGGACTGGAGGACGGGTTGTAAGGAACGAGGCTGGTTTTCATTAATACGTTTTGATTACTGTGAGATTTTTAATTGTAGGTGTAAAAGTGTAGTATGTATTATGTACGAGTATGTGAGTTTGACGATGTATTACGCTTATAGACTTTCCGGAATAAATTCTCCAATTTATGGCAAAAACCACATCAAAATCCAGCAGAACAACGCGGTCACGACCATAATTTATAATACACTAGCTGCGCCTCATGGTTTCACCCGCGTAAGTTTCGATCCCGTGGGATTATCGGGATTAAAAGTATCCATATATAGATAATAAGTATGTATTAATCCTGGACTACTCTATATACGACTACTCTATAAACTATCTGTGTGCCAAATTTCATCCAAATCCGTTCAGTAATATTGCGTGAAAGAGTAACAAACATCCATCCATCCATACAAACTTTCGCGTTTATAATATTAGAAGGATATTATAGATACTCTATTTCACAATGAGATTGTGTTGTGGTGTAGGTCTTGTTGATAAATTCTAAGCAATATGAACACAATTATCGAAAAACCTCAAACAGCTTTTGCGCTTTGATTTTCTTAAATACACACACACCTGCCTAGCCTTTTTCCAATAATGGGGTCGGCTTCCAGTCTAACCGGATGCAGCTGAATACCAGTACTTTACATGGGGCGACTGCCTATCTTTCTTAAATACATACGAGTAGGTACCTAGTTGATTTTCGTTGTGTATTTCTATCAAAATATATCTTCTACGCAAAACACAGCATGTTAAAACCTGCCCATTGAAGCGGATTGCAACTGAGACTTGATCGTCCAATAGGATTATGATGTTCACTCCGATCATTTATGTGACGTGATAATACTACAATCCTATTGGTTGATTTTTGTTTAACACCCGTAAGACAGTCTAGGCCACACAAAAGAGCATCGAATATGCATAGCATAATCAGACTATAATGTTCCCACTGCTGGGACAGAGGCCTCTTCTCTGTGAGAGGGACTGGGCTGTAATTTACCACGCGGGGCCAGTGCGGGTTGGTAATGTCACATGTCTTCGTTTTTTTTTGGTGTTGGGTCATACGATGTTTTTCTTAACCGTTTTTAGAGCAGTGGTGATAAAATAATAGGGTAGTTGCCTGGGTAAAAAAAATATATATATATTTAGTCCGTTAATTAGATTATCGAAAAATAATGGATACGTATTTTTTCTTTTGTCAATCAAACCAAAAATGACAAAGATAAAGCGCGTCAACATTTGGGAGTGACATCACTTGCTTGCTTGCACAAAAATGTCGCAAGCAAGTGACGTCACGCGGAACTTTAACGGGCGATATCTTCATCATTTTTTATATAATTGACAAAAGAAAAAATACGGGTTCAATATTTTTTGATAATCTAACTGACGGACTAATTAGAATTTTTTAGGCAAATAGCCTATTTACACAAAGGAAAGCACCTGCCGGGTTCGAACCTACGACCTACAACTCGTAAGTTACCACTGCTCTCAATATGATCGAATATGCATAATGTAATTAATAAATTGTTTTTATACGTTACACAAACAACATGAGAGAACCATTTGCTGCAGACAGCAACTCTTGACATACAGTCAGCTACTAAAATCTCTGGCGTTATTAATGTCTTAGTTGTAACTAATGTATCACCGTGATTACAAAGTCGCTTGTATAATTAATTTGTCGGAATGTACCTGTCGTGTGACTTGTGATTAATTGTAGTGTGTTTTATTGTTAAGTTATTGTAATAATAGTTATTTTTGTCGTCCTCATAAGTTTTTGTAATTGTGTGAAGTGTTTTCTATTTATATTGCTCTGCTAAAATCAACAGTCTGACTACCAGTCTTACCAAGGGATATTGTGTTACTCAGTAACTGGGTTGTGCAGGTCAGATAGGCAGTCGCTCCATGTAAAATACTTTCATAATAATTTACCTGCTTCCAGCTAGATTGAAAACCCACCCCAACATAGTTGAGAAGGGAAATGACGATGATTGCCATGCTAGAATATATAGGTTGCTTGAACCGAGCCAGTACCTATCTAAAAGCTTAAAAAACACAACTATTATAATGGGGCAAAAAAGGACAGTCAGACAGACATAATCAAAAGAGGAAAAATAGAGTTTTAGACATTTATTAATTCAATGCAAAATAAAATTGGTCGAAAAGTTGTAATGCTACTACCCGTCCGTTTCCTGGTATCTACATTTGAATGTGCGCATATCAAAAGTTTTGACGTCCCCCAAAATTTACACACTTGGGAATTTGACGTCAGTGACGATGGTCAGGACACATTGGCAGAGAATTATTATATTATTGTAATGGGTTAGAAGGGAGCTTTGTGAAGATTAAATTATGGTTTTTCTTTTTGGACCTTTAATACAGAAACAGATAGCACAGGTTACAGAACACAGCACACACACACACAGCACAAGTTAGGTTACAGAAAAGATCTAGCTTGAACTAGCTCCATCTCTCTGACTGAATTAAAATACAATACAAAAGAAAAAAAAAAATTAAAAAGAAAGAAATAAAAAGAATTTTCTATTTTTTTTTTGTTTTTGACACTTTTTATATGCTTGAGTACAAGGCTTTTGATTATTTTTTATGTGAAATATTCACATAAAAAATAATCAAAAGCCTTGTCTATATTTTGTGTGTTTTATGTGCATTTTATTTGTGCAAATTAACAATTTTTTTCTTCAAAATTGCCTTTCAAAGGTTTAATTAAAATATTGAGCCAGAATCTTTTAAAAAGACTTTTAGCCTTTTGTAGGTTTAACAATACTTTATTGTAGCGTTATGACTGTTTTGATCTTACATATGTCCACCGTGTTCGTACCTGCTCTTAAGAGGTAGTCTGTAGGTACTGTAGAGGTTTTGTCCCAGCCAACCTTCGCGAATATAAGTTGGATGTCGGGTATAATAAGATAAACACTATTTCGTATCTAAAACATTAGAAAAGATTCAGCTTGGAGAGCTGATCGAGCGCGTCATGATGTAAGAATATAGATTGAACTATTAGAAATAATTATTCCATAATACTAAATACGCCTTTCATTATTTGGCCCGATATTATTAGGGCGTGGACTCCTATTATAGTACCTTTTTTTTATTAGCCATTAATGTCCCACTGCTGGGCAAAGGCCTCCTACTCTCCTTCAACCTCTCTCTGTTCTTATAGTACCTATTCATTTAATTTTCTTGCGTAATTAGAACGCCGTTTTGTTTCATAGCATAAGCATAATCAGTCAATAATGTTTCCACTGCTGGCACACAGGCCTCCTCTCGGTGAACAGGAGTCGGCTGTAATTCACCACGCGTCCCAGTGCGGGTTGGTAGATACGTTACATTTTGTTTTGTTTCATAATAAACTTAATATATTATAAACTATAGCCTATTCTAATTCTATTATAATTACGAATCTTTAATAAACATCCGTTTTCCTACCCGTTTCCCAAAACAATCGGCCCATACATACGTCTATGGTCACGACAATCTGGGTTTCTGCGGTCGTACGAAGTATAAAGTTTGGAGGGTCCCTCAGCCCTCCCCCGGAGGTCGGAGGGAGGATAACTAAAGACATATCGACTCTTATTTAGTTTATTGGATGGATTTTCTGAACGTAAACTTAGTTTGGGATAACATAAGGCTCTTGATTCGATCTTCTTGTTTGTATTTTTAGTTTTTGCTGTTCTGTGTTTATTTTTGGTGCAGGGAGCTATGTTACGAAACTATACTTCAACACGAATTTTATAAATGCGAAAGTAACTCTGTCTGTCTGTTTCCTTTTCACGCCTTAGCGGCTGATCGGATTTGGGAGAAATTTAGTACACTATTAGACTAAGATCTGAGCGGAAATTCTCGTAATTTTAAGAATGTTCACATTCTGATCTCAGTCTCAATCTGTCAAAAATACCTCTAATTTCTCTACATTTTTGACAAGTTTTGACAAGATTGCGACTACATTTTGAGCGTTTTTAATTACGGGAATTGGCCTTCTGAGTTATGACATAACTAGGATACCTTTTATCCCGGTGGTACGTTTCCGTGGGATAATTTCTTACCTGTACGCGAAGCTGCAGATAAAAGCTAGTATTGTACATATAACTTTTTTACTATAGTATACTTTATTGTACTTACCCCATAAAATTACAAATAACGAAAAATATGTCGAAAATTGGGACTCAAGCGACTTCGAAGATCAGGTAAAAACAAAACAAGCTATGTCAGATTCAAAATATTACAACCGCTGGAAATCTTCGGCAGCTCGTGAAATAAACGTCTTCTCTATTAAACAGCCAATTGATTAGCACAGTGTTGCCACACAATAAAATTACCCAATGACCAAAAATAAAAGCAACCGAGTTGCCAGTGTTGCCACTCATCAATTAATTGGAACAACACAATCAGTGATTCCAATACAAATAAAGTAACAGAATCAAGTAGCTTTTCAATTTTAAATGAGCTGTTATTTCACGGTTCCGTATCAATTGATAATGACGTAATAATTAATTATTTTAGTTGACAGCGCTGTCCGTTTTGTTATTAAATGAGATATTTGAATACAGTGTCGGTTGTTACTGAGAGAGAGTTACTGTCACAGCTGTTGCGACATTTAAGGCATCCAATGCGACAGAGCAGCGGTAGCAAAGTGGTATCAGTGGTATTAACGGCTGTCATAAAAGCATATCATCGCCAAAAATCGCATCGTATAGCTATATCAGCTAAAGCCTTAGAGAGAGACAGAGAGAAATGGTGGCCCTGTGGCATCGGCACCGATTTATGAATTGTACATCGTGAGTACGAACTCAGGCAGGCACTTTACTTCATGTATATAATTTCACCACTATAATTTTTACCACTGCTCTCAAGAAGGTGAAAGAAAATATCGTTAGAAAACCAGCATGTCCTAGAACCACAAATTCGAAGACATTTGGCATCCACGAACTTGCACTGGGCTCGCGTGGTGGATTATGCCCCATTCCCTCTTGCAGAGAGGAGGCCCGCGTCCCAGCAGTGGGAACAGTTTAGGCTGATTATACTATGCTATGAAATGCGACCTATGGCATAGAAATAAAATTGAGCATTAATAGGTACATACGGTAGGGGAGCCCAAAAGGGGTCTTGAGCAAACATTTTCAGTGTTCTCTCATCATACCACACCTACTCAGCTTTCAACTTTTCGCTCTGCGTAAGCTTGCTCAAAAACTCTCTGGGCTTCCCTACTAATAGGAGATGGTGGGATGAACTGGATACGTTCCGTCAAAGCTGGAAGGAGGACGCGCTTGCGAGGGAGATCTTTGCCCAGGAGTAGGACACAGCAGGCTAGAGAAAAAAAAGGTAATAATAGTGTTCAATGTTGTAAAGACGGTCATAAATCTAGAGCAAGTTATTATACATTTCCACAATTGTTTCATCAACGCCTGAAACCTTCATGTTATGAAGTACACATAAGACTACTTAATTTCTACATTTATTTCGGTAATTTGTATGATGTACATGTTGTACATAATAAAGGGTATTCTATTCTAAAACCCAGTTTGCAACATGGATGTTTGACACGTTTATTGTATAGTATTGTTATCTCACGAAGCGACGTGCGCTTTACTTTTGGTTACCAAGTGAATGTGAATGTGTGTGTAAGCGCAGGAGCTCTCAATGACAATGGCGTTCGAGACAATGGCGAAGTCGGAACTGTGTGTATGTGCTATATGCTAACCCTACTCGTATTCACGCACACATTCACAGCGTGTTAGTACACTTGTACACACAAGTAAAACGCGTGTCGTTTCGTGAGATAAATAAATTATAGGCCTAGGGAGTTTGTTTTTCTCCCAGTTAAAACACAAGGCAATTTTGGAGATGCCTGAGACTGTTAGACTTTAAAGAGTTTACTAGCTAGTTCTTTTTTCATAAAGCTAGATTACTATTGTTGTTACTATTGCATTAATATCAAAATCGCTGTCAGCTGCCCCGCGTCTCGCCACACTCGCCCCACCCGAATATAATTGAATGGGGTATTACTTTACCTAAAATCGGGTTTCATTAATTAGCCAACTATCCTTTGTCTCATCGGGTTTAACAATACGCATTGACGGCTGAATTAATTAATTGTTATTAAGTAAGACGCGCCGTTTATCATGATTTTCATAAAACTATATTTACACAATGGGGATGTTGCTATAGAAATGTTGTCTTTTGTCTGGGCGTTTTGTCTGTTTGTAAATATTAAACGGTCTTATGTTTAACTTATCTGATTTTGAAGTTTGTATAAATTGAATCAATCAAATCGATAGAGAGAGTTGTTATTCATCTATACTAATCTATTAAATAATAAAGCTGAAGAGCTTGTTCGTTTGTTTGAACGCGCTAATCTCTGGAACTGCCAGTCAGATTTGAAAAAATATTTTTGTATTTGATAGCCCATTTCTTAAGGAAGGCTATAGGCTATTTAACATCAAGCTATGATCCTCAGGTGCCGAGCAAAAAGAAAAAAAGATAGAAAGAACGCTAAGCGATATCGAACTAATATCGCGGGCAGGCGATGCGATGCGACGGGGGAAAAATCATTTTCACGCGGACGAAGTCGCGTGCAGAAGCTAGTAATATATTCCTCAACTGCGAAGATACCTGCCAATTTTCGTTTTAATCCTTAAAAGGGGTCATTGCATTCATCATTATGAACAACTTTTACTACGGGACCAACCCTGAAATCGTGAAAAATAAATCAGTTGATCCATACATTATGTCGAGTTATGCGAACATAAATCTATGGATCAACTGATTTCTTTTTCACGATTTCAGGGTTGGTCCCGTAGTAAAAGTTGTTTGTTCTTAATGATGAGTGCAATGACCCCTTTTATGGATTAAAACGATCAAAATTTAACGGTGTAACTGTAATTTATATGGTAAACAATATTTACAAGGCAGATTTGAGTGGAAACGCCGCCGGGACGCCCGAAGGACATTATAGACATTCTAAGGTTGCCTGAAAGAGATCGTAGTAATGCGATAAGGCCGCTCATTGTATATTTTGTAGTGTTTAATGTATTTTTTATGTTATGTATTTTTGTGGTGTAGAGTCACGAGCACCAATATGTCAACACTTGGCAACTTTCAATAGGGATTTTTTCCTGAACTAACGAATGCAACGTTGAAATACGATACATTACATAAACCTATGGGTTCGAAAATGGTATGTTCGTAACAACATAAAATTTCATTAAAAAATAAAGGAGTAAATCGCTTTTGAATAAAGCCGAGTGTATACATATTTTTGCTCGTGACTGTACAATAAAATATATATAAATAAATAAAATAAAATAAATATAGTGACCTTATTGGTGATGTTCTTCAGAAAGGTCAGGTACGTAGTACTCACAACCGGCGTGATTGTGTGACCAGATGTATGAACGTAAAGTAAGCAAAAAGTGTATGTAAATGTAAGGATCGTAGCAGGTGGCATTCAGTAGTTTCTGCCTACCCCCATGAGAAGAAAGCGTGAGTTTATGTAAGTGTTTATGTATACAGGGTGGCAGGCACATCGACGCGTAAACTGAGCGAATGGTTCGAGACCTTCCTTATCCTTATCCTACTCCTACTACTATAAGTTTGTTTGGATGGATGGATGGATATTTGTTACTCTTTCACGCAAAAGCTACTGAACGTATTGGATGAAATTTGGCAACGCTGACCTCATCTAACTTATTTTTTTTTCTAATATGACGTGTAAAAGTGATTCCGGTATCGTATTTACAGAATAAACAATTTAATTTCTTTCAATTAATTAATTAGATTACATTGGTTTACAAGCTAATGTGATTTTGACTTCACAACCGGGCCAATGGTTTTACATGCTCGACCTAATACTCATACACTGATATCGCATGTTGTGGTTGTCATTACACAAACACACATCCGAACCGGAACAAACATCTGTACTGTGATAATGGAACACAATTAGGTCATTTCATTTAATTTTCATTTATTTATTCATAAACAATTTAAATTGTGTTGAACATTAAATATTAAATAAAATTATCATATGCAGAAACAATACCAAATTAAATGTAAAATAAAATTATCACACGCAGAAACAATACATATTATAAAAGCCTAATTAGAGTTGTTGTGAAATGTCTAGTTTAAGAGTCAATTCGTATACAATATGTTACCCAATAAATAAAATGTCAAATTAATTGCAGGTATAATTTCAAAAATGTTAGGAGTACAAACTTCACCAAGGTCCTGGTGATGAGCACAGTTACAAAACAAAAAATAATTGAATTTATCAAAATAATAATTTAATCTAAAAAAAAAGACAATTTAATTTAAAACTTGTTCACTGCTATTATTATATGTAAGTGACTACCTTTATCATTTGTCATAAATTCTGATACCGAGTATAAACATTATTCCAACAAGAAGGCTTTCAATTTAGTTTTAAAAGAGTGAACAATAATAATATTAATCATTTAAAATCAGTCGCGTTTTCGGGTGGAAACCTTCGAAAGGCACCCGAACTCCGGGGAGAGGGGTCGGGGAGTGTGGGTTTTTTACCTCACTAAAACCACCCCGGTGATCACCATCCGCGCATAGGGGTGGTCCCGGTTCCTCTTAAAAGACCAACTCCGGAACCATCCCTGCGCAACGCCTGTAAGGCACATCCCTGGGGAGACTGTAAAGGGGCCTCCCCTAAGCCTTGCTATGCACGGCAGCACGTGACCACTGTGCCACCGTCTTCCCTGGGGTCACTTGGTAGGCAGACAGAGTCCCCACTCTATGCGCCCGCGACCCCAAAGGTCCACCTACCTTAATTAGTAAGTGGGTTTTGGCGTATTAGGCGCCAAGGCCTCCCCGGCGCCTCCTTCTCCGAGCAGGATCAGCCCTCTCCCGATCCCGCTCGGCGGCCTCCTTCTTGACCATAACGGTCTCAACTGCTTGGTATCTGCAACAACGCTTAGCCATGTTAAAATTTGGTGCCATTTTGTGTTTAAATTCCTTCCTTCTTGTGCTTTCTCTTACCTTACGTTCCTCTTGTGATTCATACTCATGAATATACTTAGCAAGGTGATTTAAAATTACTAATATATAAATAGGTACTTGGTACTGTTAAAATTTCCAATACTCTAAAGTGCTCTCTACATGGGTCTCTTTGTGAGATCCTTACTATAGTCCTTATGACACGTTTCTGTAAAATAAACGCTTTCTGACAGTTATAGCTGTAGCTGTTACCCCAAAACATTATGCTGGCTCTTAGTCTAGACTCTACCAGCGCGTAATATATACTCTTCATTTGCTTTAGATCCAACATATCTCTAAGGCTCCTGATTGCATAGCATGCTGATGAAATTGAAGTGTCAATAGCAGCATCCTGTTTCCAATTTAAATGCACATCTATGTTAATATCAAAAAAATTAACTTTGTCCACTAACTCAATATTATTTCCTTTTACTTGTATATTCAAATTATCACTATGTCGAGTTGTAGTCCTACTAATATTATAAACGTGAAAATTTGTATGGATGGATGGATGGATGTTTGTTACTCTTTCACGCTAAAACTACTGAATGGATTTGGATGAAATTTGGTACACACATAGTTTATAGTCAGGATTAACACATGGGATACATTTTATCTCGATATTCCCAACGGATCGAAACTTATGCGGGTGAAACCGCGGGGCGTAGCTAGTCTTAAATAAAATTATGTTAGTCTTACTTGTATTTAGCAAAAGGTTATTGGCTGTAAACCAATCGCAGTAAGTAAAGTTGTTATAACATCAGGGGCCGTATTTTCTATGATACAATGAACGAAACCACGCAAAAGGTACGCGAGGTTGGCGGGAATAGCTAAGGAGTTGACGTGGTTTCGAAGTAAGGAATCATTAGTGGTCATAGTTACTATGCGGCCCAGGATCTGGTACTTATTATCTGTTTGAAAGCTGTTTGTGATCTGGAGGGTTCGACTTCCGATCCTGAAACCCCAGACCCGAAGAAATATTATTGAGTTTTCCTTACCGGTTGAGTGCCGTAATTACAAAAACGGAAATCTGCTTTTGTGTCATTTGAGCGGGAATATTGTCTTTTCACGAGATTATTACTGGCGAAATAAGGAATGTAATGAACAGGTGCACATTATATGGTATAGGTCTGCCACCTCTCTATTGGGGAATACGGGCGTGAGGTTATGTGTAGCTATCATACACAGCTATCATACACAGCTATCGTACACAGCTATCATACACAGCTATCATACACAGCTATCGTACACAGCTATCATACACAGCTATCATACACAGCTATCATACACAGCTATCGTACACAGCTATCATACACAGCTATCATACACAGCTATCATACACAGCTATCATACACAGCTATCATACACAGCTATCATACACAGTACTTTTACTTCGTCATCTGCCTAGCTTTTATCCAACTTGGTTGGGGTCGGCTTCCAGTCTAATCGGATGGAGTAATTCAGCTCTACAACCCATTTCCTGGATAATACGATACCCCTTGGTAAGACTGGTTGTCAGACTTTCGGGGTTTTAACGACTGTCAAAAATCCACGAACGTGCTTTCCGAGACACGGAGGGGTCTTGGTATGTAAAGATGGTCATCTGTTCACGGACCATCCGCGCCAAGCGTAGCTTACCCTGATCGGTCGACCCGTGCGGCTGTTCTTACTTAGCCACGAGCCCCCTACACACACAATACTTTTACTTATTATCAATTATATGTGTACGATATATAATATCAGTATAACCCAAATTTATCGTTTGCCGTATGCACAACCTGCTAGCTACACACATGTAAGTGCTATGTTAGTTTATGTAATTAGTACCGTACCTACCGATATTGGCGTACCTACTGCCATTTTAGCGCTGGGGTCCCTATTAAACTTTAAATATCCAAACATTTGGCCCTACGTTAGAGTCCAGATGTTACTTTGTGGTCCAAGTTATGAGAGCTTGGTATCGGGCTGATTTTAAAACGAAAAAGTTAATATTACTCGCTGCGGGCCGAATTCCACCAAACTTTTATACCTACAATAAGTCTCATCCTTAGAATAATTTATGAATTTTTGTCTGTTTTCCATAATAGAACTGTCAGACGTCAATTTTATTTCACGGATAAAAGATATCTGACTTTGGTAAAATCAGCTCTTTTAAATGAATAGCGCGCGATAAAAAAAAGGGCTGATTTTTCCAACGCCAGATAACATGTACACAGAGTTGCACGTCCTTGTACAGTTGATTCAAGTATTGCCTGGATTTGCGCAGCCAAATATTTCATTCAATTTTATTGAACGTCTTCTCAATTTTTTTTGTAACTTGATTCGTTCGCTCATTCTTGAATAATAGCAAATTTTCGTACCAGAACAGAATGCAATTTTATTGCACGTGCGATTTTATTGTACGTGTTGTTTACACCCATACGAGTATACCAGTTTTAACGGCAACAAACTTGCCCATTTCATGCAAAAACTGTATTGTGTTGTTTAGACGGTGCCAGTCAATTGTTTCTACAATTATATGTTAGGTATGCCACAGGCTTAGGGGCTTGTGGCTAAGTAATATCAGCTGCACGGGTCGATCGATCAGGTTAAGCTACTGTTGCCGCGGTTGGTCCGTGGATGGGTGACCCCTACATACCAAGACCCCTCCGTGCCTCGGAAAGCACATGAAGCCATTGGTCCCGGCTGTTATTCGTGGATCTTTGACAGTCGTTACGGGTCGTCAGAAATCCGAAAGTCTGACAACCAGTCTTACCAAGGGGTATCGTATTACCCAGTAACTGGGTTGTGGAGGTCAGATAGGCAGTCGCTCCATGGAAAATACTGGTATTCAGCTGATCCGGTTAGACTGGAAGCTAACCCCAACATAGTTGGGAAAAGGCTAGGCAGATGGTATGCCACAGCCAATAAACTTGCATCGTGTATATGGAGCTTGAAGCCTGTCAGTGAAAGTATGAATTTATGATTTTTTAATAGTCGATGATATTTGAAGATATTATATTGTACCACACAACAATGTCCGTAGACAAGTTGCGGACTAACTACGGCAGCTGCACTTGCATCGATATATTTGGATTTTACATCGATACAATAATATATGAAGTATTCTAATTATTATAACAGTTAAACTGAAAACGTCTGAAATTATGCAGAAGGCCAATTCGCGTACTTTAATAACGTTCAAATCATCTCAGTGAAAATCAATGTCAACACTTGTTGTCAACACAAAAAATGTTAGTAATTTAGTTTTAAGATTGAGATGACATTATGATTGAGATGACATTGACATTAAGCGTGAGATAAGAAGAATAACAAATATAAATCTTTATTATTCTACTGACTCGTTGAAATTGTCGGTAATGGATGTTGGAATGTTCCATGTTATTTAAGTTAAGCCTACTTTGAAGCAGCAAAAATATTGTATACTATTTTATTACATAATAAATTAAATTAAGTTAACTAAGATTAGTTTATTTAATTTAGGAGTAGGTACCATATTCTTAAAAGCACGATGGGATCGTCGCATATGTGTACAAAAATCCCTTAAATAAATGAAGATTAAAAAAAAAAAAACTACTCCAGGTACGTAACATTGATTTTATATTAACATCTCTTCGTGTACAATACAAATAATAGAATAGTTACGTTTTAAGATATCAAACAGATTTCAGTGAAAATTCCTAGAACCAAGTAACTCGACCAGCTTAGAAAAAATATAGGGTTCTTTACATCGCAAAAGAAAAACTCAACCCCACCGCGCCGCCGCGCCGCGGGCACTGCCACTACATTTCTGCACACAGCGAATAAAATAATGACCTCAAAAGAAAAAACAAATGAATACTAGGTTAAAATTGCAATTAAAACTATACCTACTCCTTTCCTGAATAGTTTTATTAGTTCTCATATTTACTCAGCCCGTCTAAATGGAACTTACGATACGTTTTTTCCAGGAATAGCCCGGTCTGAAGTACGTTAGTGCCTTTTACTAAAACAACGGAGCCTTTTATGCATAAAATACGAATTTTTGTTTGTAAGTTTTTGACGTAACATCCCGTTTTCGGGGCTTCAATAGACAAAGCTGAATGAAAAACATGTAGGGTGAAGGGACATGTTGTCGGACACGGTATAGTCACAAATATTTAGAGCTCAGCTGTGCCCGCGACTTCGTTTGCGTGGATGTCGGAAAACTACAAGTAGTGTATCTCTTTATTTATTTTTCTAGAATAAAAGTAGCCTATGTTACTCCTTATACATAATATCGGTTATCTGCCAGTGAAAGTCCCATCAAGATCAGTCCAGCTGTTTCGGAGATTAGCGGGAACAAACACACAGACAGACAGGGCAACATTTTAAAAATTATTTTTGATGTAAGTACCGTATACATATGTATACATTTAGTAAAAAGCTGTTATTTTGAAATTACAAACAAACATTTCAATTTTGTCCCGCCTGCTGATGGCATCTTCTTTAACGGTATCGTGCATTTATCACGCAATGTGCTTATTACTTATTGACGAAATTAGACAATTAAAAGTGTACGTTTCCTTCAAGATACTTTGTTTCACAGTGAGTCAGTCAGTCGGGTCATGATAAATCAAGATAGAACATTTTGATTTGTAAGAAGTCAGCATGTATACGTACCTACTGTCCGGCCATCGAGAGAACTCGTTCCTAACACCTGCCAGTGCGACAATCATAATAGCTAATAAAGATAGAATTCGCAAAACGCGTGTTCGTTTACATATATGAAACTGACAGGTGTCAGAAACGCATTCTCTCGACGGCCGGACTGTAAGTACGTATACATGCTGGAACCCCTTGACCTTCCGTGACACTAGTTATGCATTTAAAACGTTCTAAACTAAAAATATAAACAAAGCTTTTAAAGTTAAAACGCCAGTAATTAAGTTAATTATTGTGATGAGCACAATTAAGTTAACAGTTGAATTCTTAATGGAATGCGCTTTTTTAAACGACGAAATTAAGAGCGATAAACTTCACAATGTATGGTCCTGTTGCAATGTTTGGGTAAGCAAAACTGTGGAATAGGAATACATTCAGCAGGGAAACCATAAAGTAGAAAAATAGGTTCCCTATCCATTTGCATAAAATTTTAAGACCTAATATAATTTGGCATACTTTTGTTTCTCCTAAATTTTCGCATAACATTATTTACGCATAACAGCTTACGCATAATTTTTTAAAGCATTATTTCTTTAATCATAATAATGATTAAGCGTAAATTTATTTACGCTTAGTGATACTAAAACATATTTTTTATAGGTTTATCAAATAAGCATATCTAATAATTAGACTGAAAAGAAAGAGCTAGCTCTTTTCGATTGACGTAGCTCTCGCTCGCTCACTCACTCGCTCGCTGGATAGCTCACTAGCTCAGTTAGCTCACTCAGACTCACTAGCTCAGTACTTTAGCGAGACACCGAAGTAACCGCCCAAACGACTCATTCGGCTCACTTCGGAATACTTCGGTGCGTATCGTTCGTTCAGCTCTCCGGCACAATACGTCATTGTAAACTTGTCATACGACGTAAGTCACAGTAAATCTATCTTTATTCACATGGTTTTAAAGTAGAAAATACGTTGGCCACATTATCAAAAGCAACCGCATTGTAAATTTTTTGCATGTTGTTTACATAAAATCTTATTAGAACAAACAGTAAAACTTGCTTTATTCTCATTTAATTAAAGTAGAAAATACTTTGACATATTATTATCAAAGGAACCGCATTCTTTTATATTGCGCGTCTTCGTAAAGTCATAACATAATAAAAAAAACAAAACGGCGTCAATCAAATGAGCTAACAGTCTGCGTCTGATCACTCACTGACCTATAGAAGAGCTACTGCCCTAGTGAGGAACAAGGAGTCCAAACTTCCAAAGAGCTATTGACTATTGAGCGAGACGAGCCGTAACCTTCGAAGCGCGTGCGGCGAGAGTCAAATGAGCTAACAGTCGGCGTCTGATCACTGAGCTACAGAAGAGCTAGTGAGCTAGAAGAGTGATATAGCTCTTTAGAGTGAAAGACCTAATCACTCTTTTTCTTTTCACTGAGCTATTTCGCCCATGTCTATCTCTAATCTTTTTCGATACGACTTGACGTTTGGCGAAGATGGCGGCGATTAATGTAGTCGCGTAAAATACTTTAAAAATGTTCATTTTGGCATGCAGCTAGTCCGTGTTATAAAAGTATTTGCAGCTAATATAATAAATTAGACAGTTAATTATCGTGTATGTCCGACAATTCTTGTGCACAGGGCGATTCCGGACAATGTCCTTTACATTGTAGGTAGAACAAATATTTTTTTTATTTTTCTAAGTGGACGGTGGTGTCATAAAACTATTGTGTCACTAAGTGTATTATTGCAAAGTTGTAAATGAATCCTTTAAAAAAAAATCAAAATTCTGTAATGAATAAGTAAATATCAGAAAACATATATTGTTATAACTGTTATAACCTAATCAAACCCAAACCACACCCCACAACACCAACAATAGAGGGGATCTAATTAAACTAAATTAATAAATAATTTGTAATGCATGATAGTTACATAATATGTGGTATGTATAATAAATTATTTGCACGAAAAATCAAAATAAATACGTAAAAAAAACTCAAATTTGTTTCAGTTATTTCTATTAATTGTATGCCTAAATACTATTACGCTAATAGCCATTATGCCTGGTAAAATTATGCGAATTAAATTTATGCCAAAACGAATTAGCCTTCAAGATAATTATGCCAACATAAACTGTATGCCAAAAAAAAATATGGCAAAGTATTATTATGGCAAAACAAATTATACCAAAATAGTTATGCCAAAGTATATTAGGAAAAAGAACATTATGCGAAAAGAAAAATATACCAATGTATCTTACAAATAAGTAAGTCTTGAGTCAGAGATGCCTCTACATATAATGCAGGCAAGCCTTACAGTCACAGCCTAGGATACTATAATAACTGAAACAAATTAACAAATTATTAGAACTGTCGAAATTGCGTAGGAATTGTGATCATAATAAATACCCGTCACACATCCTATATTTGAAGCTGATTAAAGCCATGTTAGGAGCCATAAGTCTAGCTGAAACGTATTTAACTTTAGGAGCTAAAGGAAATGAATACTAGATGCTAGCAGCAACTGGCATTCCTACCCTACAAAGTGAAACCTATAGCCCCTTTGAATGCTGTACTGTGCTGTAGGAATTTTTGATTTTATTTCTGTATGAAGCGAACAAAGCGCTGGATTCACGTATGAGCAAGTTTTTTGTTTTAAACAGGTGTTTGTTTTCAATAAGTGGGTCACAGGGGTCGGGTCATGGAATTTTCTATTACAATTTATGCATTTGCACTTGTTTTAGTGCATGTTTTGGTGAAGAAAAAAAAAATGTTATAATTATTATGTTTTTCACCACGTGGAGCCCTGACACAGCTAGAAGGCGTCGCGGCAGACTCCGTAGCAGATGGCGGGACGAGCTGGCCAAAACAAACGACCAGTGGTCTACTTTAATTCTGGATCGAAAGAGCTGGAAGTCATGGGGAGAGCCTTTGCCCAGCAGTGGGATGATGCAGGCTAACAGTAACTGTATTATCTTCTTCTTTCGTCCCGTTATTAGAGGTCTGGTCTCCTCAGCTTTGTGCGCCAAGTTATTCTGTCTGGGGTTGTCGGTTCTGGCAATAGGGCTTTGTTGAGGTCTCTTTTAATACTTGACCACCAGGTCAATGGCAGGCGGCCTCTGCCTCCCTCACTGTTCTTGCAGATTTAGTGCAATTTGTACCACATGATCTTCATTGTGTCTTTTAACAGGTTCATACCATCTTAGACTTTAAAAAATGCTATAACTATCACGGTTATGATAAAAGAGTTCCATGCCCGTTCTCCATTGGAACTACGCTTTGGAAGGGGCAACTGGCTACATCTTTCTGACAGACCGACTTCTTGACAATAGGCTATTTTCCAAAAAAAAATCGAATTAGTCCGTCAGTTAGATTATCAAAAATATTAAACCCGTATTTTTTCTTTTGTCAATTATATAAGAAATGATGAAGATATCGCCTGTTAAAGTTCCGCGTGACGTCACTTGCCTGCGACACTTTTGCAAGCAAGTGACGTCACGACCCAAATTTTGACTCGCTTTATCTTTGTCATTTTTTGTTTGATTGACAAAAGAAAAAATACGTGTCCATTATTTTTCGATAATCTAACTGACGGACTAAATATAATAATTATTTTTTTACCCAGGCAATTACCCTATTAAAGTGCCTGTAAATGGTTTAATTGAAAAAAATACTTCGAGTTTGAGTGTATGTAATCGCCTCAGTCGTCCGGTAGTTCTGGGTCGGCCAGCGTGTCGGTTTGGTCTGTCTATTAAAAAAAAATTCGTAACGTAATTTTTACTCTCCGCTAAATAACCTCAACTAAATCTTTGGAAGCAAGGGTTTTTTTGTTAAATAAAAATGTGATAAAATTTGATGTATGCGAGACGTGAGGTCTTCGTTTGTTCCCTTGTGTCATACACACGTTAGAGACAACGCAGAAAGCTCACTCCAAAAAAAACGTTGTAGGCACTTTTACATGGAATCTTTTAACTATGCTTGCGTTGCTTATGAATTTTTGTTTTTTTTTTTTACCAAACGATGAGTTCAACACAAATGTACTTGACATTATAATTACGTTATCATTATATAATATGTAACATAATTAAATAATAATTAATACAATGACCAAAACTTATTTTTTTAAGCTATCATTATTAAGAAAATCAAGTTGACCCTAATTGGTAGGGTCAACTTGATTTTCTTAATAATGATAGCTTAAAAAAATAAGTAACGCATAAAGTATTGACTTTATGCGTTTAAAATTGAGTTTTATTGCCTTGAAATAAGATTTCATTTTCAGTGGCTCGATCGGCGGTCAGTATGACAAAATAAAAAAAATACCTATTTTAAAAGTTGCTGAAATCGATTCAGCAGTCAATTATGAATATGCTACTATCAGGACTTGCGTTTGTTCTATTACACCTTGTATCAAGTTCTTACAACTTAGTTGATTCTGTTCTATTTTAGTGAATAGTTTTTAGACAGCCTAATAAACTCTCCTACTCCTAGAATCGTATCAAGTGAACCTTCTCCACTTCTACTTGTCGATCATAATAACTTCGTTAGCAAGCTCTCACTTCGCTAATTTAATGAGGAAGCTGTCTTGTGTCAGGCACAGAGCATCTTGACGAGTATGTAGCTGAAATTTCAACAAAATGGCTGTATTTTGTACAAAGTTCGGCGTGTTCGGCGGTTTCTGTTATTGCTACCTAAAAGGCGTCAATTAGGTAGTAATATAACCTTTACCTATGTTGTACAGGCGCTGTGACATTCATTTGTATCTAGCACAGCATTGTGTGTGACTTTGCAATTTTTTTTACTTACATACATACATAAACTCTCGCGAGGGGCTTGTGGCTAAATAATAACAGGCACACAGTTCGATCGATCAGGTTAAGCTACGCTTGCTGTGGTTGGTCTGTGGATGGGTGACCATTTTTACATAGCTAGACCTCTCCGTGCCTCGCAAAGCACGTTAAGCCGTTGGTCCCGGCTGTCATTCGTGGATCTTTGACAGTCGTTACGGGTCGTCAGAAGCCCGAAAGTCTGACAACCAGTCTTACCAAGGGGTATAGTATGACCCAGTAACTGGGTTGTGGAATTCAGATAGGCAGTCGCTCCATGTAAAATACTGGTATTCAGCTGCCTCCGGTTAGACTGGAAGCCGACCACAGCATAGTTGGGAAAAGGCTAAGCAGATGATGACGTACATAAACTCTCGCCTTGTTCCCATGGGGGTAGGCAGAACAACACATACAACAACATCCTTACATACTGCTTTTGCCTCGTTTACGTTCATACATCTAATCATACCCGCATGCAGGTTGTGAGTAGGTACTACGCACTCGGCCTTACTGAAGAACATCACTAATTATTTATTTTATTTTAAAGAAGACTTACAAACCAATGACATTAAGAATGTAATATTAAAAAATAGCTAATAACAAGCCTCCACATATAGTCATGGAAAAAAGTTGATAATAAAAAGAAAGTACATACAAGTATTATAATTAGTTAAGAGTAGAAAAGTTAACTATCCAAGAAAAAAGACTGTGCCAAAAGCCGTCTTAAGGTCGATACACGGGTGCAAAACAAGTCGACATTAAGGTCCCTAGGAAGCCTATTGAAACTAAGTGCTATTATTAGTCATTGCTAAAATTACATTTAATATTGGCCGTTGACGTAATCCCATCAGATTCGTACGTAATGACTGATGAGGTCACTATTCTCCTGGCGATTCACATTTTTTAAAATTACAAGTTAATATATTTTAGGTAAAACATCTGTAGGCTGCACAAGGTGTAATTGTAAAACTGAAAACTTCGTAAGGGGTCATTGTACTCATCATTATGCACAATTTCATCGGACAGCCCAAAAAAAAGAACTCGAAATAAAAGTCAGCTGCGCCATACACTAATGATCACATAACTCACCTTATATAAAAATCCTATAAGTATACGGGATCAGGTAGCACACATTTGAAACAAAAGACTTTTATAATCCGTTTATTGGTGATGATTTTTGTTATGGAAAAGGGGATCCAATGAATGTTAAACTTCTTACTATCTAGTGTTAGTACCAATCACCCTCTGCACAAACTGCTTTACAATCATTATAGAGCTGAAACTCTACACTGCAGTCCTCAGGATGCTGCTGCAGCAGCTGCCTCCGACTCTCCTCAGTAGTGAAGCTGTTTTATTAAGTGGACCTGCGAGGTAATTGCGTAACGTACTTATACAGTGGCAATGGCTTTCATTTTGACAGTTTAACAACATTCATTGCGTTATGTACGTTGTTGAGCGGACAAATTTTTCGAACATATGAAGCAATGGATTAGCAATATCTTTGAAAATGATTCAGATTGAGATTGAAAGTTGTTACGCAATTAGGCTGCAGTTTATTAAGTGAGACTTAAAGTAAAATTACTATTAATAAGCGCGGGAGCGCTATTAATAAGTCTGTCCAGCGCGAAAAGGAGCCCTTTTGATCTGGCTCCTACTTTCCTGTGTGCAGTTGTACCTGTGACGGACAGCCTCGAACTTTTTGGCATGAAATTGACAGCAAATCTCAATTTCGGCGAAAACATTGAGTCTAAAGCACAAACGGCGGCCAAAAACTGGGCATCCGGAACGAGGTTAAGCGGTACTTCACACCGGGACAGCTTTTAACCCTTTACAAAGCACAAGTGCGATCGTGTATGGAGTACTGCAGTCAGCTGTGGGATGGCTCAGCTAAATACCGACTCGCCACTTTAGACTCAGTGGAGCGCAGAGCTAAGAGATTCATTGGCGATGAAAAGCTGGTGGAGGCAAAGCTTCACAGTTTGGCTCACCGGCGAAGTGTTGCCTGTCTGTCCGTCTTCTACAGACTGTACTTCGGGGAGTGTGCTTAAGAGCTACATGAGCTCATCCCGCCTTCACCTTTTTACCATCGAGAGTCCAGACGCACTGCGGGATACCACCCCTATTTGGTTAATATACCATATATACGCACTAAGCGCTTCTCATCATCTTTTCTGATGCGCACAGCTAAGGAGTGGAATTGTCTGCCTGCGTCTGCATTCCCGAGTTCATACAACCCGAATCTCTTCAGGGCGAGAGTAAATAGGCTTCTTCTGGACAAGCTCGTTCCACCGTAGATCTCATCCCTGCCTCTGGGCTGGATTGAGGTCAAGAGTGAGCCCATTGTCAATAAAAAAATAAAAACTGGAAATGTAGAAGATTATGGAATAAAAAACCTTCTATTTAAATGACTACTAAATACCAAGTGTTCGCAATTATTCCTTCAAATTGCTCAGCTTTCACTACCGTGTTCTCATAGGAAAGTTATCCAAAGAATGTTTTAGAATAATTTTAAATGTTCAAATTATTGTATTTAGGTCCTGAGAAAAATATATGTCATACATACAACCGACACATTGATACAACCTTGTTTTAGGGTTTCAAAACCATTTTTCGTTTCCGAACCTAATTACAGCACAAAATAATGTAAAAATTGCATGTACCAAGAAAAAATCGTATTTTAGACAGAATTTAACGATTGGATTTTTGAGTTTATTAGTTATTGACGTCATCGAGACCTACGTAAGTATATTTTTTTATATTCGTTCTCCCTACCGTTGTTAAAACAAATCAAATAAAAGAACAACACATTACATATACATTTCATATCCTCATAGCCATACAAACATGTGCATAATTTGTGTATATCTAATATAAACTATATCTACCAAAAGCTTATGTGGACTGAGTAGCATCAACGTAACATATCATCTGCTAAGCGTGGTGATTATAGGATTATGCTGCGAACAAACTTCGACGAAGTTAGTTGAGCCAATTTATGGGACTGATTAGTAACTTACTGACTACATTGTTGCAACTTACTCGCGTCTTGTTACAAAACAATGTGCATTAGTGAATTCACTTCGAACACTTAGGTATAATTCAATTATTTTCACTGATGACATAGTAAAGAATATTGTGGACCATGTATGTAACGGAAATCAGTTCCATTGTTTTTTAACATATTATAAAGAAAGAAAAAAAGAAAATACATTTATTTAGCACAGACTAAAAAAAAGAAATATACCACATACATACGATACAAATTTATTGTTATTTCGCGCAGTGCGACGTCAGTTCATGAGTGTGTTATCTGTGGAATGTTGAGACATCATTCATACACACACACGCACACGAACTGGCTGTATCGTGCTCGCACAGTCCATAGCAATGTACTCCTTACCATGCCACTGGAGTTTTGAGCGATACTGTACGAGTACATCAGATAAAAAAAAAAAAAAAGTCAAATAAAAAGTGAATATAACACCAAGTTCTAATGTTGCCATCGCATTGGCAATCGTTTGGCGATTGCCAATGCGATGGCAACTTTAGAAAAAACCTTAAAAAACTTGAAACACCAGTAGTAGATACAGGTTTGGTTAAGGTTAACATTTCAAATTGGTTCAAAGCAACACCCCTTGGTAGCCGTAATAGGAATGATAGTAGGACTACTCTGGACGTACCTAAACCTTCACTAAGAACACTTCTTCTTTCTATTACTAAAATATAAATTACTCCTTAACCTCAGGCCCCAAAGCATTATCAATGCCGGTATAAACAGTAGCACACACTTTCTTGCACCCTCGTTTGAACAGCATGACAGATTTGCCCAACACCAGCAGTTTCTGTGTCTTTCTGTGCTCGCTCGGCGGTGGTTTACGACGGTTTTTAGAACGACGGTGAAGCTGGATCTCCACTGCCAAAGATATTGCTGTAAAATAAATGAGTACTAGTAATCAATAAATACTAGCAACACGGCATAACAACGAATGGTTTGTGTGAAAAATGATCTGGGGTCTACTCCCTATGTAATGAATGCGAAGTTTCGGCCGAAGTTACGGGCGTTTACTACTTCGTATCACCGACGGATATAAGACTAGTTTAGGATACTGTCATATCGCGGTGTCATACATTCTTAGGTGTAAAAAAGAATGACACCACGATTTGACAGCTTTTTCGGATGATGTCATCCGAAAAATTTAATTTGTCATTGGTTTTGAGGGTCAACTACTTACGGACGGGCACAAATCTTCGTTGACGGGCTTAGAGAATAGGCCCCATGGTTAGAAAGGAAGTGACTACTGAGATGAGGGCTAATTAAGTGGTATGGAAGAAGATATGCTTCGCCGATTACAAACACATTCGTTTAAGGGTTGGAAGATGATGTTGATGACTATCCGAAAAAGACATAATCAGCCTATAATGTTCCCACTGTTGGGACACAGACCTCCTTTCTTTGACAGGGAGTGGGCTTTAATAAACCACGAGAGCCCAATGCGGGTTGGAGATATCACATGTCTTCGAATTTTTTGGTTCTACGACATGCCGGTTTCCTCACGATGTTTTCCTTTACCGTTTTGAGAGCAGTGGTGATGAAAATACACAAAGTAAATTGCCTGCTTTCGAACTCACGACCTACAGCTTGTAAGTCGGGGCCAATACCCCTGGACCGAATAAGTTAACTGGGTAAAATTTGGCCTATCTGGTGCATAGCGCCTTCGCTCCTGAGAACGTTCAAATATGACTTTATATTTTGAAGGTTTGGCACCTTAGTCGGCTAGTGTTATGGCATGAGAGTTAGATTTTAATGGAAAGTAATCTAAACGAATATTATAAAGAGATAATATTATATTTTTTGTATGTTTGTTTGTTACGCTTTCACGCTAAAATGGCTAAATGGCACATGGGTCGACCATGACATGGATTAGGACAAAGGATACTCTTTATCCCGATATTCTTACGGGATCGAGACTTATGATCAACCGCATGAATCTCGATCCCGTGAGAATATCGGGATAATAACCGCGGGGTGCAGCAAGTTTGTTACATATAAAGGAAAGGGTGTATCTGTTAAAACTAAAACTGGCCTACGGGCGTACCCTATTGGAATTGGCATGTTGTGTGAGTTTACGTTAACGGTGACCATTACTTTAATTTTATAGGTACTTACATTAATGGAAGGATTTCCATCAGATATAAAATAGCTTGAAACGTATGCTATGTGAAAAGATTTCTATTGAATTATCCGCAGAGGATGAATACATGCGATTATACGAAATGATTTATTTATCAATACGTTTCCAAGTAACTTGGTTGTGGAGGTCAGATAGGCAGTCAATCCACGTAAAGTACTGGCATTCAGCTGCATACGATTAGTCTGGAAGCTGACCCCAACATAGTAGGGAAAAGGTAGATGATGACTTATCTATTAATAGTTTTCCAAAGGTATTTAAATTGGCTGAGGATCGAGTACAGAGGAAAAAGGAGAAGGCCTTTGGCCTGCAGTTGGGCAACACAGGCTGACTGTTATTTCCATTTATTTAATTGTATGTACAGTACATACCAAGTATGAGGGGCTTGTGGCTAAGTAATAACAGCCGCACGGGTTGATCAATTAGGTTAAGCTACACTTGCCGCGGTTGGTCCGTGGATGGGTGACCATCTTTACATAACAAAATCCCTCTGTGCCTAGGAAAGCACGTTACGCCGTTATTCCCGGCTGTCATTCGTGGATCTTTGACAGTCGTTACGGGTCGTCAGTAGCCCGAAAGTCTGACAACCAGTCTTACTAAGGGGTATCGTATTACCCAGTCACTGGGTTGTGGGGGTCAGATAGGCAGTCGCTCCATGTAAAATACTGGACTCAGCTGCATCCGGTTAGACTGGAAGCCGACCCCAACTTAGTTGGGAAAAAGGTAGGCAAATGAGGATGACAAATTATATTTCTAAATATTAGAATATAAAAAAAATATAATTCTTTCTAAAGCAGTTTTGCTTTGTATGAAATTTATGCTCACGTTAAAATTACCTGCCAACAGATGTCCAATGCCGAGCAAACAGAAAGCCCCTCTCAACATCCTCAAGGAGACGGGTTGCAAACCTTTTGTGGATTCCCCTTGTGGCTGCAAACACAAACTTGGATAATAAATCAACTACAATTCAAAACTTATTGTTTAGTAAACTCCTGGAGGTTATTTTAAGTTCAATGCCAAATTTAAGATTTTGCATTTAGCTAAACTATGATTAGAATTTTACCGTGCTATCCTAAATTGATGTACTATCGCCAAAACCTAAAGACCATTTTGAAAACAAAATCCTGTGCACATGATGACCACAGCTGCGTCCGTAAGTAAAACAAAAGAGGATCCTTTTTAGGTCGACCAATAATGTGCGCTGCAACCAGGAATAGTCCTTACGGTGGTCAGATATAGATTTTGGCAATAGTACATTAGCTTTCGACACCTGTGCTGGGGAACTTTGCGATCCTCCTCCGTTATTCTTGTGCTTTAACAATATCTGTGTACTGCTTTGGAACTTATTACAAGCTAGCTACAATACCTGCATGAAGACTTTCATTCCATCGTCTTGAATCACACCTACTTATAAGGAAGGAAACAACCATAGTGAGAAGGTAGGATTAACATTATTACTAGCTACGCCCGCGGTTTCACCCGCATTAGTTTCGATCCCGTGGGAATATCGGAGTAAAATCCTATATGTTAATCCTGGTTATAAACCATCTGTGTGCCAAATTTCATCCAAATCCGTTCAGTAGTTTTTCCGTAAAAGAGTAACAAACCCCCCCAAGTAACCCACACCCCACTACCAAACACCCTCCCTCCTATCCCTACATCCTGTCGGTCCCAGAGGACGGGTAACCTCGATTCCAAAAAAGCCCACCCCCCAACAAATGAAAAAATGCAGGAAGTAAAAGAAACTACCCAGGTGGGTCCCGGCCAAGCCGGGGAATCCCACACCGCCAAGGCGGTCAGCCCCCAACGTATTCTGGGGGGGGGGCAACTTACTGCAAACCATTGCCGCGCTCTCCAGCGCGGCCGGCTGCTGACTTAGCGCCCACCACACAGGCAGCGCCCACAAACGCGCCCATGGACACAACCCCGGCAGCGACTAACGCGCCCATGGACACAACCCCGGCAGCGACTAACGCGCCAAAACCCGCTACGACGTGTATGCCTCCCGCGAGCCTCTGGCAACAGAGTATCGTGCGGAACAGCATCACGAACCCAGACACCGAAAGACACGGACAGAACGAGGCGGTGAAAGCTGACGAGCCCGGCGACCCTACCACTCTCCCGGTAGATGGAGTACGACAGCTGAAGAAGCGCGGAAAAATCACAGGCCGGGGGAGGAAAGTAGGCGACCGAAAGCGCAACACTTGCGAAGGCAATAGCCAGCGCGAGGCGCGATCGGACGCCGAAGAGGTAGTACGCGACCAGCCCCGATTACGCGATGGGGAAACCGAGCGCGAAAAAGGGCCGGACGCGGAAGAAAGAGAACGGCCGCAAGTACGCGTAGGGGCAACCCAGCGCAAAAAGCGGCCAAACGTGGGACTACGCGACCAGCAGCCAGTACGCGATGGGGCAACCCAGAGCGGACAGAGGCCGGACGCGGAACCACGCGTGCAGGGGCAAGTACGCGAGGGGGCAACCCAGCGCGAAAAGCCCTCGCACACGACAGAGCCTACCGGGGGCGCCAACCGACCCCCTCACACGGACACAGACGAATCCCGCCCCGAACCCAGACCCAGACACCACAGAGGGAGGCGGGGTGGAGTCATGCACGCTAAGGCGGCCACCCTGCCGGGTACCTCCAAGCCGCAGCCTGGACCTAACGGTACAGGGCCGGCAAAGAGGGAGCGCCCGGACGACTCGGCCTCACCGAGCACGCTTCAGGGGGACGCCAAGCGTGTAAGGGTCCACTCCGCCCAAGGGGAGCCGAGAACCTATGCGCGGGCCACAAAGGATATACCTGCGCGGCTCGCCGTAGCAATCTGCTTCCCTCCCCCCTCCAGAGACTTGACAAAGGAAGAGGCCGAACAAATCAAGGTAGGCCTGGAAGACCTGCTCATGAACGCAGACTCTTCGTCACCACTCCCGGCCTTCCGCGGATACCCACGGGTAGCGGAGGGTACCGTGCAGATGTGGTGCGAGGACGACAGCGCCCTGACATGGCTGACCCAAAATGTCCCCCTCCTACAACTCCCCAACAATGAACTCAAACTGACAGTACTGAGGCAATCAGACGTGCCCACCCGTGTCAGAGCCTCGCTCTTCGTCCCTCGGTACAGAGGTGATGTACAGAGGCTCCACAGTATTCTGATTCGTCAGAATATGTGGCATGACATTGCCAGGTGGTCACTGTACAAGGCAACTACCGTCGGTGGTGACAACTATTGAACTTTTTTGACCCTGGGTGTGCCACCGGAGGAAGTGCAAAAGGTTTTGGACCGGGAGCGTCGGATATCGTACCTACTGGGTTCGATATACGTGCGCTTCTGGCCCACGACCCAGCCCTCTGACTGCAAGACGGACCCGACGACGACACTGACGGAGACACGGACAGACGACACGGACACAGACATCGCCCAGCTGGAAGAGGTCATGGCCCGTGCGGCGATGGCTGACAACGAGTCCACAATCCCGCCCACATCTCCCGGCTGGAGCGAGCAGCTTCTGGCATCGTCGCCGAGAGATCAACACGACGGCCCGTACAGGGAAGAGGCGGTGGAGGGACTGTCCGATGGATCCACCACCGACTAACCCCCCGCCCCCCCTCCATCGACGTCACCCACACTCAACATCGTCCAAGCTAACCTCCAGCATAGCCAGACTGCCACGGCTAGCTTACGCAGGGCGCTAGAGGTTAACCCCCGAACAATCGCACTGATCCAGGAGCCGTGGATCAGGAACAACAGAGTATGCGGCCTCAGTAACACCGGAGGTAAGCTAATGCTCAACACACAGAACCCAGAAAAACCTAGATCCTGTGTGTATATACCCAAAGACATCCCTACCACACTGCTCACATAATTCTGTTCCAGAGACTTGACAGCTGTCTGGCTTCGGACCGAGGATGACCTCCCAGACGTAGTAGCCTCGGTGTACATGCCGGGCGAGGACACAAACTGCCCGCCGCAAGAAATGGCCGATCTAGTGCAGCACTGCGAGGCCACCAGCCTGGACCTGATCATCTGCACCGACTCCAATGCCCATCACCCGCTCTGGGGCAGCGACACATCAAACCCCAGAGGAGAGGTACTATCCACCTATTTATTCTCCACTAACCTTAATATTATTAACCGAAGCTCCGAACCCACCTGGGTCACGGTCCGAGGACAAACGATCATAGACCTAACACTTGCTACAGAAAACGCAAGAAACCTCATCACAAACTGGCACATGTCGGGCGAACCTTCTTGCTCGGACCACAGAAGGATCCGCTTTACACTAACCACCAACACGAAGAAACCCACACCGAGAAGAAATCCGCGACGCACCGACGTGCCCGGGTACAGGCGCCTGCTGGCCGCCCTTCTAGCTAGGCACCTATCACAAACAACGATAGGAGAACCAGCACAGCTGGAATACACTGTGACAAAGCTATCAGAATACCTTACCGAGGCCTACCATGCATGTTGTAAACTAAGGACGCCACGAGCCAACAGCGAGAGAAATCCCTGGTGGAACGCCGAACTTGGTAAACTCAGACATGCTCTACGGAAGCAATTCAACAGAGCTAAAAACACCAGACTCCCGGAAGACTGGGAGATATACACAGAAACCCGACACACATACAAAAAGCAAATCAGAACCGCCAGAAGGACAGAGCATGGCGAAAATTCTCCGAATCCATAGAAACCAACAATGAAGCCGCAAGGGTAAGGAAGATCCTATCAACCGACCAGGACCGAACCCTCGGCGCGCTGAAAAAACCCGATGACACATACACACTAACGGACCATGAGACCAGCGAGGTCCTTCTCGAAACCCACTTCCCAGACTGCAAACTCCTAGAGGACAGGGCCTGGGAAGATGCACCAGTTTGGACCCCAACGGAACGGGACTGGACCTGTGCCCACAGGCTAGTAACGGAGGACCGGCTAAAATGGGCTATCAACACCTTCCAGCCATACAAGTCCGCGGGACTGGATGGCATCTTCCCAGCCCTACTACAATGGGGGCTCGATTACGTTACACCATGCCTGATAGAGATCTACCGGGCCTGCATAGCACTCAGATACATACCCCTAGCCTGGCGCGAAGTGAAAGTCATCTTCATACCCAAACCCGGTAAAGCTGACTACACGCAACCCAAGGCGTACAGACCCATAAGCCTCACATCCTTTCTACTAAAGACCCTGGAGAGATTATGCGATCGACACATCCGAGACGGTCCCCTCAGGGCAAAACCACTCCACAAACATCAGCATGCGTACTCCACAGGCAAATCAACAGAATCCGCGCTGCATAGCGTGGTATCCAATATTGAATGCGCAGTGGACCACAAATGCTCAGCACTGGCCGCCTTCATTGACATTGAGGGCGCCTTTGACAAAACCATGTTCAAAAGTATCAGCACAGCCTTAGACAGACACGGTATAGATCCGTCTCTGAGCGGCTGGATTACCAATATGCTCGAACAGAGAGCTGTACAAGTGACCGTAAACGACACCACAAGAGCCATTCTGGCAAAGGGCTGCCCGCAAGGAGGCGTCCATTCGCCACTACTATAGAATCTGGTTGTAGACAGCCTGATAAAGGCGCTAAACGATAAAGGCTACTTTACCGTAGGCTACGCCGACGATCTAACCATTATAATAAATGGCACACACGAAGACACCCTGTGCAACCTAATGCACCAGGCCCTGAAGATAGTAGAGAACTGGTGCAGTACACACCAACTATCAGTGAACCCAACAAAAACCGAATTGATCCTCTTCACAAAAAAGAGGAAACTATCTACACTAAAACTTCCAAGATTCTTTGGCACTACCCTAAGCCTATCAACTGAAACCAAATACCTGGGCATCTTTTTGGACAAACAGCTGAACTGGGCAAAACACACCAACTACATCACCACAAAGGCCAGCATATCCCTGTGGCAATGCAAGAGAATGCTTGGGAAAAACTGGGGATTAGCCTCAAGGTCACCCACTGGCTTTACACCACAGTTATCCGACCAATTATCACATACGGCTCACTAGTCTGGTGGCCCAGAACAGACCTGAGCACAGCCCAAAGAGATCTCGAAAAGCTACAGCGATTTGCCTGCGTGGCAATCACTGGCTGCATGAGAACTGCACCCACCGCTGCCCTACAGGCTATGCTTGGGCTGCCCCCCCTACACCTTATCGTGCGGGAGGAGGCGGCCCTGACTGCCTTCAGACTCCACATATCAGGAACCCTAAGCAATGACTCGAGGATCAAGCACATACGCCTAAAAGACGAGGCGATCCAACGGCAGCCAATGATGGCATCACCCTGCGACAGAGCCCATAAGCAATACTGCTTCCAAAAGCACTACAATATAGTGCTCAAAGAGGAGCAGTGCGACCACTCAGGCCCGAAGGAGCTGAGAGTCTACACTGACGGATCAAAGACCGACTGCGGAACTGGAATCGGAGTTTTCTCACACGACCTTTACATAAACATAACCAGCCCGCTAGGAATGCTCAACACGGTCTACCAAGCAGAGTGTGTGGGTATAATACAAGCGGCCCATGCCATAGCAGCCAGGGGAGTTACAGACACTCATGTTCGTATACTCTCTGACAGCGCCTCAGTCCTCCAATCTCTAAAGAAGGGATGCATCACATCAAATCTAATACTAGAATGTCACAAGGCGCTTGAACAGGTAACTGTATCGAACCGCAACACAGTGACACTACAATGGATAAAAGGACACAGTGGCTCACTAGGCAACGACGCGGCTGACGAGCTGGCCAGAAGGGCATCCAGCACGCCAGTCTATGGACCCGAACCAGTCGTGCCCATCCCCTTCAATCAACAACGCAGGTGGCTACAGAAGCACACCCACACACAAGCAGAGAACTAGTGGTCCTCGTCACCAGGCTGTAGGCAGTCCAAGGAAGCCATGCCATCATTAGATGGCAAGCTAACAAAAAGATTATTACGCCTGGACAGGAAAGGTCTGCGCCTGATTGCGGGGACCATCACGGAACACTGCTCACTAAACAAACACTTCCACACGATAGGCATAACGGACAGCCCCCTGTGCAGAGCTTGCCTGGAGGCTGAGGAGACCGTTGCGCATGTGCTCTTTGAGTGCCCAGGCGTCACCCAGATTAGGTCGGAAACCCTCGGAACACCCAAATCTTACACAGATGTTCTCAACAGACCAGGAGACTTAATAGGCTTCTGGAGGGAGGTGGGCTGGTTGGAATAACCACCTACGGCCGCCATGGCCCACGCACAACGGTCCACTTGAAGGACTAAGTGCGGAAACCAAACCCATAACATAGAACATAGAAGAGTAACAAACATCCATCCATACAAACTTTCACATTTATAATATTATATATATATATACATAGTAGCAAAGGAAATAGTAGTAAATAGGATTCCTACAAAGATAAAATAATTTAGATAATTACTCCATTGTAACATTCAATATTGCCGTGTATTGAATTTTGATCAACATAGGTACAACGTATACCAGCGCTGTAATTTGCAGAAACCTAATAAATAGGTATTGAATTTTGTGGGCTTTATTCACGAATTTACCTTAAAGACGAAAAATATACAGGACAACAATATATTTATGGTCGATATATTGTAATTAGGATAGGTATATGATATTGCTCCACAGCCTGTATATTCAACGAACCAAGGAGAATTTAATTAAGAATTTGCCAATAGTAAAATATTGGATGTAAAATATGGTAATATTGATTTCATGTTCGATTAATTTACGAGTATGTAACAAGTATCCGTAACTTTTAGGTTAATTTACTATTACATTGAATATTGGTAATATTTTAATTTTAACATGAAGTGAAGAGTGCCTCAGTTTAACCAGTTTAATTATTCAGATGTATTTTCTGGTTTCGTCAATCCCACTTATGGGATAATATATAGGCTTCAGCATATGATTCTAGACGTAGCGTAGAAATTAATCGACGGTTATAAAAAAAAAAATGTTGTTCTATACATTTTGACCGCGCAGGTATATTGCACTGTTCTATGAAACAGCCGTATGAAAATCCGTTCGGTAGTTTTTGAGTTTATCGCGTTCAGACAGATAGATAGACAGGCAGACGGGGGGACTTTTTTTTATAATAATAATATGCAGTGATATGTAAGTGGAATAAATTCTTTAACTTATGGTGAAAACCGCAAAAAAATCCATTGCGAAGTTCAGAAGACACGGTCACACAGACAGACACGAGAAGCGACTTCAATTTATTATAATATGTATAGACTCTCCGCTGTATTTCGGATAAGTTGATATATTTTTTTTTACGTACGGCTTGTGAAGAGGCAGTTGTACTCTCCCCCATCACTTCACCGCCCTGTTTGTCACTCTCGGTGACAGGGTCCGACCTTCTGGCTTGTTCTGGAAGATTCTTGTACTCATCTGTTGTCATCTTAGCTATGATGCCTGCTTCGAACAGAGTCATGACGCTGGAAAATATAGATTTTTAATGCAGTAGCATTTTTAGTACAGGTTCTGCTCATCTTCATCTGTTTTGCCTTTTTAGTTTAATCGGATACAGACCACCACCAGTCCACCAAGCCACCAGATCAGGACCAAGTACCAGTCTTACCAAGGGGTATCGTATTACCCAATAACTGGGTTGTGGAGGTCAGGTAGGCAGTCGCAGCATGTAAAATATTGGTATTCAGCTGCATCTGGTTAGACTGGAAGCCGACCCCAACATAGTTGGGAAAAGGCTAGGCAGATGATGAATCTAATCGGTTACAGCTGAATGAAATACAGACATTGTTAATAACATTGTTGATATTATGTTTATTACAAGACTCCAAGTTACCTAAGCACAAGAAAGAAAAAAAAATACGTTTATTTGCGGTAAACATGACGCAGAGAAAGAACACAAACACAAAAGAACAGGTTGGGGGAAAATATGCGTCACATCCACGCAAAACGGCCATCGCTCAGCATAATGCCACGACCCTACGCGAGACGGAGCCCCAGCGCTGATTTTCAGCAAATTACAAAAATATATTATATTATCATAAACATATGAAATTTAAATTCAATTTACCAAGTTAAGTGAAAATGATTTTTATTAAGTTCACTGAAATAATGTTCATTATTTCAGTGAATTTAATAAATATCAATCGACGCGCAACCTGTTACCATGGATTCAGTACATGATTCTGAAACTCTCTCTACGTTGAAATGTATGGTCGGTTATTTAAACAAAAATAAGCTGTTCCATACATTTTGACCGCATTGGTTCCATACTTTTGTATGAAACAGCAGATTTCTTTTTTGATAACCGACGAAAAATTTCTAACTGGGGGGTCTAAAATCATGTGCTGAATTCATGGTTACAGTTTGCGCCTCGAAGTCCCTGTGATCCTGTATCCAATGTACCCTATAGAAGGTGTCGTTTTGCATCCTCGTCAAATTCAAGGAGGTAACTATGCTACTGATTCTCGACCCGAATCAATAATAAAATAAGTAGGTAATTTTCGGAAATCGGCATGTGTGGAACGCGCATTTTAAAACGCGGCCTGTGCGAGACCGCACTATAACTGCCCTTTTACACACACATAAAAACGCGGCCGCTTATACGAAACCATAACGCGATTCTGTTCTTTGAAAGTGGTACGAGTGTTCTGAAATACTGTCAAACTGAAATAACTGAAAAATCAAGTAGTTATTCATTATTTACCAGAGATCATAATTTTATTTGATTATTTATGTATTTCATAACAGCCTCCTGAAATATGACAAGGATGCAAAACAACAGCTTGTATTTTACTTACACGTTGTTAAAAGTTTCCAAATAAGGACATCCGATTTGTAAAGCAATTGCCGAGTATCGTGTGTATAGTTTTTCGCTCAAGTGGAAGTTGTGGGACCCTGAAACAATAAAAAAATAAATTAAAATACTACTTTTTTTGTGTTTTATAGGTAAGTAAACCTTTGCCTATCCCTTTAGGGAGTATGAGCGAGATTTCAAGCTAAAACGATTGAACGGATTTGGCACATGGGTAGACTATGATCTGGATTAGGATATAGGATATTTTATATTCCGATATTCCCACAGGATCGAGATTTATGCGGGTGAAACGGCGGGGCGCTGCTAGTTTATTTATAAAATAGTACATACCAAACCTCTCCGTGTCGTAGTAGAGTGTCTCCCTCCCACCTAATACTGCCACTCTTCTATGGGACAACACTAGTCGTACGCCCACCTCTACGTTGCGCACACGCTGTGTTCGCTGTCGACGCATCAGATTCGCAAGTCGACCGTATACGCCTGTACCGTTCTGAAAAAAAAAAAAACTTTCACTTTTATGATTTCGGGAAGATTGGCAAAAGATTACGTCATTATGTGCTAAATGGGGATTACAGGGGCTTGTAGCTCGTGCGGTCCATGGCCCTTTACGGGGCACCGGTATGGGCGCGATCCTTGAGGCGGCGACCAGCCCGCCGGTTGATCGCGTCCCAAAGGGTCATGGCTGTCCGGTTCATTCGAGGATACCGCACGGTCTCCGCTGAGGCGGCGACCCTCCTTGCTGGATTGCCGCCATGGGATCTGGAGGCCAAAGTCCTCGCCCACATATGGGAGTGGCGAGAGGAGGCAAAACGCCGGGGCGTTACTCCGCTGCCGCGAGATATCGCGGCACAGCGGACAGGGCTCCGGCGGGATCTCATAGCGGCATGGAGAGTGCGATTGTCGCAACCCAGCGCTGGGCACGCCACAATTGCGGCGATAAGTCCCCTCTTTGAGGAGTGGCTAGAGAGGCGCCACGGCGCCCTCACCTTCCATCTGACGCAGGTCCTCACCGGACACGGTTGTTTCGGGAGGTTCCTGTTCAGGATAAAGCGGGAGGAAACGCCAGGGTGTCACCACTGTGGGGATCGCCCGGAGGACACGGTGGAGCATACGGTGGAGGTCTGCCCGGCTTGGGCGGGGCCCCGCCGTGTCCTTGTGGCGGCGATCGGCGGCGGCGATCGGCGGCGGCGACCTCTCGCGTCCGGCCCTCATCCAGGCCATGGTACGGAGCGAGAGTGAATGGGAGGCCGTCACCTCCTTCTGCGAAGCAGTAATGCTCGCGAAGGAGGAGGCGGAGCGCGTGAGGGAAAGGCAATCGCTGCACCCTCGCGCGCCTAGCCGCCGCAGGAGACGCCCTGGACGGGAGTCAACAGCCGACTCCCGGCCACCGTAGGCGCGGGCTTGCGGGTCCTTACCGGGCGGCGAGCTGCCCATAGCTCGCCGCCCGGTAAGGACCAGGCCCGGGTCGACGGCGCGTTGTGTTCCACGCGCGCCTCAAAGAGCTGTCAGCACGAACTGACGGGGTCCGCTAGGGCCGATGCCGCCGGGGCTGCGGGTTGTTCGAAAGAGATACGGTGGCCCCTGGCACAGGCAACTGAAGGAACACGGGTGCGTTTTAGTCAGTAAAAGTCTGACACTCCCTTCTGCTCCGCCCAGAGCGGGAGGAGTCATTTGATGATTTCCCAACCAGAAAAAAAAAAAAAAAGGGACTTGTAGCTAAATCATAACGGCCGCACGATTCGATTGTAGGGGTAAGCTACGCTTGCCGTGGTCGGCTAGTGGATGGGTGACGATCCACTACACATCAAGACCCCTCCGTGCCTCGGAAAGCACGTTAAGCCGTTGGTCCCGGCTGCCATCTTTGATAGTCTTTACGGGTATTCAGAAGCCCAAAAGCCCACAACCAGTCTGACCAAGAAGAATCGTGTTACCCAGTAACTGGGTTGTGGAGGTCAGATAGGCGCTCTATTTAAAATACGGTTATTCAGCTGCATCGTTTTAGACTGGAAGCCGACTCCAGCAAAGTTGGAAATAGACTAAGCAAATTGATTGTGCTAGATAAGGATACACAAGACAAAGACGGATATACCTCAAGATTTTAAGACAATGATAACAAAGATTTAAATCGTAGATTCGCCCTTCCGCGTCAAAAGACGGTCGCATTTGTGTTTCGTTTTGACACCTCTGACACACACAGTGTCGCAGATACTTGATTTGATTATCATGGAAACGCAATTGCCCATTATTTTGTGAGCGTGCTCTTCTCAGTTTGGACTCCTTTTCTCACGACTTATTTATTTATTTATCCATTTATGTACACACATATAAGCAGACAAGAAGAAAGGATCAGAGAAATATGTACAAAGGCGATGCTTATTTCTAAAGAAATCTCTTCCAGCTTACCTGCGATAGGAAAGTAGGTAAAAAGGGGTCTACCCTTTATAGCAGAACTTTTTTAGTCATAATATTATTTTGCATAACAGCGCATGGCATAAACTTCATTTCGCAGAAAATCGTTTGGCAAACACTCATTTATCATACATTCAAAACTCATAATTTTGTATGTCAGAATCATCTTTAGGCATAAATTTCATATCCATAATAATTAAAAAGTAGAACCATCATATCGCAGAAAGTTCACAGTCAGAATCGTCTTTTGGCATATATCTACATATTTCATATCGATTGTCATTAAAAGGCAGAACTATCATATCTCAGAAAGTTTACAGTTAGAATCATCTTTTGGCATACATTTCATATCCATAATAATTGAAAGACTCATCTATCACATTACAGAAAATTCATTCATTCATTCACCATGCATGCAGCAAGCATGCAGCATGCAAGCAAGCATGCAGCATGCAAGCAAGCATGCTACATGCAGTAGGCATGGTTTCTGTCACGGCTCCGGCGCTGCGGGGCTCCGGGCGGTCCCACGCGAGCTTATCGTCGCAGATGGTTTTAAGGCTCACTACCTCAACTGCGGCGGCGAGCGTTAATACCACCCGCTCCTCAGCTCGCGGGCTGCCTCGCCCCTCCGCGCCTACGCGGGCTTAAATTACACTCTAGGCGTAGGGCAGACAAGACTACGTGGAGTCGGTTTTGCGGCGATTCGTTTCTGTCAGTAACTTTTGTAGCACAACATATTATTGACTTTTCACGACAATATTTTAATTTAAGGTTAAAAATGCTATTTTATACAAATGGGAATATGCCTAATAAAATTTTTCCAAACGAAATTCTGCCATGTTCATAGTATGCGAAGTGAACGTTACGCTAAACGAAATTATGCGAAATTTTAGCTTTGCCAAAGGTAATTATGCCAAATAAAATTCTGCTATCTCAAAAGTATGCCATTGTAAATTCGGACATATAAACATTCGGCCAAAAAATAATTATATTAAATAATTTTTATGCCTTAATAATATTCGTTTAAAGAAGATTATGCCAAGTGTGTTATGCCAAATAAATTTCTGAGCATCAAGATCTGCCAGATAGAGAGAACCAGATAAAAAGAGATGTAGACAACGTGCAATAGAGAAAACAAAATACATACAATGAAAAATAATAATCTAATAGAAACATAAACATACAATATGAGAATACAAACACATACATAAAAAAAAAACAATGTGTAAAATACCAGTATTCAGCTGCATCCGGTTAGACTGGAAGCCGACCCCAACATAGTTGGAAAAAGGCAGATAATGACTTACACACTTCTAAAATAAATATCACGAAAATATATTACTAAAACTTTGAATAAGGTCGCGAAGCGCCTTCAGTAAGTCGGTGTCGGCTAGAAAGTGGGTATTAGGAGCACAAAGGGTGTTGAACTTCATAATTGAAAAGGACTCGTATTTAGCACAAACCACAGACTATCATTTAACGTGCGGTAACAGAATATTAGCTATCTACTTCAATAGTATTTATACGCTAAATTGAAAATTGGTTTCGAATATTCAAATAACATAAAATATTTGATCATTTAGTGAATATTTTCATGAAGGAATTATTTACATCAGATCTAGTATCGTGTTATGAAGCATAAAAATAAGTAAACCTGAAATAACAAAAGCATATCGCCCGCTCGAATTTGCACGAAATCATAACATGCATGAATATATTTACTCTGAAACAAATAATGCAGGGTAGGATATATGAACGACCCGTTATTTTAACAAAAATCATCATTATCATCTGCTGTTGTTGCGTTATTTTTACGAAAAAAGATCCTATTTTTATACTATTCTAATTATTTGAGTATTGCATTATTTATAAAAGTGATTTTATTTTAAGCACTTTTTTGTTTATTAATAATTTAGAAACCCCTCTTCATCATCATCAACATCATTTCAGCCAAAAGACGTCCACTGCTGGACATAGGCCTCCCCCATACACCACCAGAACCTTTCGGCCCCATCATGGTTTGCGAGCAATGGGCCGTGCCCACTGCCACTTAAGAAACCCCACTTAGATTCTAGTAACCTAAGCGATAAGCATTTCTTCATCCCTCCCTGAGAAAGTCATTGATAATACCTAATTACTCGTATTTTATATTACTTAGGGCTGATTTTTCAATCGGCAGATAATACTTATTCGGGGAATAAAATTTACCTCTGACAGACTTTGTATAGAAAAACTACCAAAATTAAAAAAATTATAGCACGGATTAAATTATCCGCCGTTGGAAAAATCAGTCCATAATTAATCATTCATTCTTTAGATAGTTACAAAACCAATAAAACAAAAGAATGTGTGTGCTTTAATTTCATGTGATAAACTACATATATGATCATTGTGCAAAGGAAGAAAAAATGCAATATATTCGTAGTTCTAATCCTGGAATTTTGAAGATGTAATTCCAATGCTGCGTTGTTCATTAAATAACATAGTTTTCAAGAACTCACTTCTAAAATAGCCAGCGACGAGCTATGACTTTCCACCACCAGCTCATACCCGTAGTCCCTCATCGCTTCCTCCAATGCAGGTAAGGTTCCAATGGGGCGTTCCCTCGAAGGCTTGGCTATCAGACTGGTCAGGTTGGCTGAGTACATGTCACCGATGACGTAGGTAGCTCCGAGAGAGATTAACACGGAGACCAGACGGGCCTTATGGGTGCTGGATGGCTCTTTGCTGGATGCTGAAAGATATCGTTATGATGAAGAGGAACCGGCTGAAGCATTGCGGGCATTCGTCCATGAGCAGAAAGAGTCTTTGCTTAGGACGTACCATAGAGCACCGCCTTTTCGAACTAAAATCATTTGTTTGCAACTGAATGTTCGCGATAGAATGCTGTCGGTGGGAACGCAGCCTAAAAGAACAGGTTTGCTGTCCGTGAAACAGACGCAATACTTAACAGTGAACGGGTATCTTAAAAAAATGGTATGAGGTAGTCATAGGTAGTGCATTATCTTTTTTGGCAATCTACTCTTCGAAGCAATGGAATTAATATGGAGTGCTCCTCACATTGCCTCAAGAACAGCGTCGTGGTGAACCAGCAACAGCTGCTGAACAGCCCCAGCTGGTCACATTTACGTCGTTGCCATAGCGACGGGGCTGCGATCACTATCCAGAGCGCTGGGCCGGTCACCAGCAAGGTTGCGAAGACTAGGGGCCACACCTGCGAAAAACAAATGAAGGTGGATGTTTTTTGAAATGAATGTGTACACACAGTTTTATCTGTACTCAATACAATGCAACAAAAAAGGAGAGGAGTACAGATAGTAAAGGAATACATGATTAGAAATGATGTGTGAAACATGCTGTGACGCTTGATTTCCATAAAAATGTTAAGGGGATGCGCAAGGTAGCCTGCGAAATTCACATTTTCTCGCGTTTTTTGTCAGGTTGTATTTTGAACAAAATATGATTCGCGATCGTAACAAGTATTAATTTACAGAATTATTAAAATTATGAATACAACCCGCTAAGTTCATATAACTCTATTGAATGACTATTTTATGAAATATCAATCAGTACGGTCGCGAATCATATTTTGTTGATTCGCGAGATACATGTTCATAACATTTTTAAGCGTTGTTCTGTTGCTCTGTTGTGTTCCGAGTGAATGATTATAAGATTTAATTATTAACGATCTAAGACTTAAATTTCTTCTGAACAAAAAATCTGAATTTATGAAGATTACCTCCCACTGAAAAGGTCTTATGATCGCCAGAGTTTCGCTCAGCTTCGCAGGAGCATGTGTGAGAAAAGCGCCAGAGTCTGCCAGAGTCATGAACGAGAACTCGACTGCTTGTAGCCGCTCCCAAGTCATTGTCACGTCGCCTAGGAAAAAATCTGCTTGCTGAAAGGAAAGTCTTCTTGCTTCATAGGTTTTTTGATTGAACCTATGCTGTCTCACTGCTGTCCGACTCATTTGCCGCATTGGCATTGGCTGGACAGTTTTGATCAGCAATGAGAGTCATATGTTGGATAGAAAAAAAATATTGATAGGCGAATGATCATCGTAAGAAACGGCATCGTTTGGACCTATCGCACGCAACGCACGCACCTATACGCGCAAGAAATATTTGAAATGAATATAAGTGAATATGTCACTTGAAACGCATCCTAGATATGGAAAAGTATCTGGAGGAGCAAAGTTTAACAAAAAAATATTACGTTATGTTTCGGTTCTAACATATCATCTGCAAAAGACTTAGTAAAAAGATAGAGCCCAAATTAACAACCGTCTTTTATGTACACAAAGTTGACAACATACCTTAGAATTGGCTAATAAATGTAGCGCATTTCATCAAAGCCTTTATTCCTTTGAGAAATTATTTTCATAGTATTGTAGCAAAACTTACACGTTTCCAGATCAAACCAAGAGTACCCTTGAAAGTTCCGTTGCTTGAAATACTTGACCCCTGGCTCCTGTCTGGTGGGTCGTAGTACTGATACCTTAGAAAAACAAACTCTAAGACTTAATCAATAAAGTCGAAAGTAGGTTGTTGCTATGTAAGTTTCAAATGACCCTGACCAGCTTTAATTAGGGAGAAAGTGTTAAAGGTAAATTCGTGCAGGAATTTAATTTGTATCGTAAATAACTTCACGATTGTAATTGCTAATGCTTGGAGGTGTGGTGGTGCATTTAGGCATGTAATTGTATCATAATATTGGCCTGTCTCAGACTGGAAAGTAGTTTTTCGTTGCCCATAGACATCTGCCGCCAAGGGGTTTGCCAATGCATAGCCGACCTTAAAGCATAATCTGCCTATAATGTTCTCACTGCTGGGATACAGGCCTCCTCTCGGTGAGAGGGAGTGGGCCGTAATCCACCACGCGGGCCCAGTGCAGGTTGAAAGATGTCACATGACTTCGAATTTTGGTTCTAGGACATGTCGGTTTCCTTACACTGTTTTCCTTCACCGTTTTGAGAGGAGTGGTGATGCAATAATTTATATAAAGTAAAGCGCCTGTCACAACTTTGAGAAAGAAGCCGACAGAAGGATTCACTTGGGTTGGGTAGCATTTGGAAAACTCCGTCAAGTCTTCTCGTCGCCTATCCCATAGTGTTTGAAGACTAAGGTCTTCAACCAGTGCGTCCTCCCCGTCATGACATATGGGGCCGAAAGGTGGACACTGACGGTCGGGCTGGTCCACAAATTCAAGGTCGCTCAGCGCGCTATGCAGCGAGCTATGCTCGGAGTCTCTTTGAAGGATAAAATCAGGAATGAAATGATCCGGAAAAGAACCGGAGTTACCGACGGGATCCCTTCTTTTCGCATAATATTCTTTTTCCTAATATACTTTAGCATAACGATTTTGGTATAAATTGTTTTGCCATAATAATACTTTGCCATATTTTTTTTTGGCATACAGTTTATGTAGGCATAATTATCTTAAAGGCTAATTTGTTTTAGCATACATTTCATTCGCATAATGTTACTAAGCCTACTTTAATTCGCATAATGTTACTAGACTATTATTAGCATAATAGTATTTAGGCATACAATTATTAGGTATGATGTTACCTGATATTTACTACTGTTATTGAATCATATGGGTTAGGTTAGGTTAGAACAGTGACTATTAACGCGCGAAGGCGAGCGAGCGAAGCGAGCGTGCCGCGGCAGCGACCACCGAGGCCCAGATCCTCTCTATTGTTGGTGAATCATTTGGGTTAGGTGAGGTTATTACAGTATGATGGTTCCTGATATTTACTACTGTTATTGAATCATATGGGTTAGGTTGGGTTAGAACAGTGACCATTAACGATTAAATTACAACTTTACAATAATACACTTAGTGACACAATAGTTTTATGACACCACCGTCCACTTAGAAAAATAAAAAAAAAATTATACTACCTACTCGTACAATGTAAAGCGCCTGCAAATTTTATTAGAGCAATATTGTATAAAAATGTGTATTAGTGTCTCACATTGTAGGAGTTAATTATTATGCTTATTTGTTATGCCTATAAAAATATGTTTTAATATCATTATGCGAAAATAAATTTATGCTTTAGAATGTTATGCTTAATCATTATTATGATTAGAGAAATTAAGCGTAAGCTGTTATGCGTAAATAATGCTATGTGAAAATATAATTAGGAGAAACAAAAGCATGCCAAGTTATATTAGGTCTTACAATTTTATGCAAATGGATACTGTTACCGACATAGCGTGCAGAGTAAGCAAACTGAATTGGCAGTGGGCTGGCCATTTTTGTCGAAGGATGGATGGCCGGTGGAGCAGACGAGTCCTGGAGTGGAGGCCGCGTAAAGGCAAGCGTAGTATGGGATGCCCCCCAGTTAGATGGACCTAAGAAGGTTGCTGGGACGAACTGGATGCGGAAAGCGGAGGACAGGGTGTTGTGGCGCAGCCTGGGAGAGGCCTATGTCTACCAGTGGACTGCGATATGCTGAGTTGAAAACGCCTGTCTGGGTTCGAACCTACGACCTACAAGAATCTGATGCTTCAAAATTTGTTAGTAGTACCTAGCTATGTGCTCATAGTGTGGCAGAGGCACCTACAGCCGTCGACAACATGCTAAGTCGTGTATTTGAGTACGGTGATTAAATACACGAGCGGCATGATGTCGGCGGTATGCAGTTGCCTCTGCCGTTGACGCCTGTCACTCCAGTGCAGGTATGACCACATAACTAGGTAGGTACTACTAGCAAATATTGAAGCCTCAGATGATTTTAGTGAGACATTTTTTGTTATGACGTCATATTTTGTTTCTTACTTGAAATTCAGCTTCTTTGCAATAAGCGAGAGCAATTTGTCGTCACGTCCTCCGGTAACAGTGATCGTGTTATCATTGTTGTACTTCACGAAATGCCACGGAGGTGCCTGTGGAAACATTATGAGTAGGTACATAATAATATCGGTACATGTTTGGATTTCGTCGAAAGGTTATACGAAACGTTTATTCGAAGCCTTTTACAGTCTATGATATCTATACTGATAATAAAACTGAAGAGTTTTTTTTTTGTTTAAACGCGCTAATCTCTGAAACTGCCAGTCGAATTTGAAGAATTCTTGATAGCCCAATTCTTGAGGAAGGCAATAGGCTATTTAACATCACGCTATGACCCTTAGGAGCCAAGCAAAAAGAAAAAAGGTCACAAAGTACGCCAAGCAAAAATTAAATAATAGCACGGGCAGGTGATGCCATGCGACGGGGTGGGTTGTGTGCGGGTTGGGTGTGGTGGCGAATTTATATCTTAGAGTCTACAGCGTCGATAGCCTACGAAAGAAAGAAAGAAAAAACATTTATTTAGCACAGACTAAAAGACACACAATACACCAGATACATACATCAGAAAACAACTAATAAAAAAACAAATAGAAAGTATAAAGACCGATGTAAGAAGTTAGCCAGTAAGTGTGCCTCATGGATGCACCAAAAAGGCCCAGTTCAGCAAAAATGCCAGACAATAATGCCTGACGCTGGTTTTCAACGAAGGTTTTATGTTAGCCTACGAAGAAAGTCGATGCCAACCTAACCTTACAAAGATAATTGATAACTTACATGCAGCACAGGAACTTCGAAGACCCTTCCTTTGAAGTCCGTGTAGACCTTGTCTGGTGGAGGAAGCACAGGGGACTTGTAAAGGCTGCCTGCCCACCAGTTCACCAGGGTCAAGTGATTCAGGCGATCCGAAGTCCCCTGGTTGTAGTAGATGCGGAACCTAACGAAAAAAAGGGACTTTAGGTACTGGCATCGTAGTTATTGGTATTACTGTTTTTGCAATAATTTCTTCTCTGGATATCATCATCATTTCAGCCGAATCATGTGCATTGCTGGACACAGGCGTTGCCCAAGCGGTGCTACATCGTGCTTCTTGCATCCATCGGATTCCTGCAATCTTTACCAGGACATCCATAGGTCTGGAAATAAAAACTGAGTGCATAGATAAATAGAATACTCTTTGTTATATTAAAAAAAAAACATAAAAATTACAGATGTCAATGTAGAAATTTTACACAGGGTGACACGATGGGCGATGGGGTTTTTCATCAGAGTTTAATTATTCATGGTTTACAATAACCTCTTATTATAAAAAAAATACTAAAAAAGTGATCTAAAACCGTTGAAAATTTGCGTCTAAAATTACAATACAAAACACCTTAATCTCACCAACAACAATTGAATTAAAAACAAACCTTTTTGCACAACATTTCCACGTAAACACAGCCGCAGCAGCGTAACCGAAATGAAGAATGACAGCTTCGTTGTGGTAAGCTAATAAAGTAATAAGTCTTTCAATGTTTTCTTTGGCGCTTATAAAATATCGTGGGCATTTGTGGGCCAAGTCTCAATCGACATCACAATCGAATTACAAGGCACGTGATTGTCCAAGACTTTGTATTCGTAGAGCTATTTAACTTCAGAGGGGGGAGAAATGTAATTTTTAGACATACACTTAGGCGGAGTGGTGGGGCAATCAGCCGGTTGGTACTGGTGGAGACAGAAAGGTTTTGGATAATAAATACTTCAATATTGTTGATCGGAGTGGAAATTCACGTAATTTTAAGAACGTTCACAGCCGGATCTTAGTCTCAATCTGTCAGAAATACCTCTAATTTCCTTACGTTTTTGACAAGTTTTTGACATTGATTGTCGATAAGACCGTTTTTAATAACGGAAATTAGCCTTCTGGATGTCTTGTTTTTATTGGTTAAATTAAACAATGTTTGGTTTGATAGTGTATTTTTTAACAGTGTAATTTGAAAACATGGTAAAAAAAGAATGTTAAAAAAGTAACTGTGGTGTTTCTTTCCGTCTTTTCTCATAGCAAACGACCTATTGGAACCGTGTACCTAGCTTCTGACGTTTCATAAGTACCCATGTAGGTTTATGTGAAATTAAATATTTTGAATTTGAATAATCTGATATTTTGATACTAATTTAAAAATAATATAATATCAAAACCGGACAGAAATTACAGTTTGGTTAAATATCACGCGTTTCGGTTTTACAAAACCGAAACTGTACTACAGTGGTTATGTAAAACATTGCTGAATTTTTGAGTTTATTTCTGATTCGCATTTTTTTATGAACATTTTAGTGCGTATACAGTGTGGAAGTTAGGTTATCACATTAATTGAAACCACGTTTTCTACATAACGTATTTGAAATATACATGATTCAAATAATTAATACCAATAAACATTCTATTCGTGGAACCTTTTTTTCGTTTGAGTATCTAACAACATTAAACTTAATTTGTGATTATTTGGTAACATTACCATAAAGTTTGTGTTAAATTGTTGATACCATCGCCCCACGCGTGTCTGCAGCCTTATTATTTATGTCGTGCCAATTTTGTTTTGTTTGAAAAATTTCGTTTTCGACTGTAATAACCGCTGTACTGTCTAATGCGATAACCTAATCGCCACTCTGTATAAAATGTATGTCGGCGTAGCATGGAGGACACATGAGATTCGCTGTGGTATACTCGTACGTCGGATTAGAGTACATTTGACAAGCTGTCATTCTTACGGGGCGTCGCATCTGTGGTAGCGAGGCGGCGCACTCGGACACGTTTGGCACGAGAACCGTCGTACCACCATATTAACGACGAATCGTTTAAATAAGACACAATAATTTAAGTAACGATGGATCATACTGATATAGATCATCCTGAACCTATATATATGTAAAACATAAACAATTGACACTAAACATAGTTCTGTCACAGCCTGTACGTAAAGGATCTTAAGAGCCAACTTTCATATGGTGCACGTATTCTCTCAGACACACTGTATTGTGTCGACTGTTTACTGGCTGTAGTCACATGCTCCTTCAATGGGAACCAAGTTTTATCTGCTTGGACACTTGCGACTTAGTAAATGGAGGTAGGACTGATCGTCAGTTTGTATTTGAAGTAAATTAAAATTAAATTGTTCTTTTCGGTGCTTTTCAATTGTTTCCACTGTGTTTTGTTTTGTGTCGACTATACCTTTTTTAGTCGCAGGGAACCAAGTTTTTTTTTTCTGTTGGAGTCAAGTGACTTAGTAAATGGAGGTAGGGCAGACCGTAGTTTTTTTTAATTTAACAATTTTTAATTAATTATTTTCTCGCTTTTCAATGGTTTTCACGGTGTACCGACACATGTACCAAGTTTCATCTGCTTCAACACTAATGATTTGGTAGGTGCAAGTAGGTCTGACCTTTACATTTTTATTAGTAGGCAGGGTTTTTTTAAATTGCTCTTTTCCTCATTTTTCGATTGTTTTCACTTCCTTTATAGGTATGTGGGAACCAACTTTTGTCTGCTTGGACACTTATTAAGTGGAGGTAAGCGCCGAAGGCTAGTCTCCGTTGAGATTTTCCGCCATGGTCTAAATATATGGTTTGGAGGACTATTATTATTATAGAAAAGAATACTATTTATTATGTACACCATATAATAAAGGGTGACACGATGGGCGGTCTTATCGCTAACAGCGATCTTTTAAAGACAACCTTTGGATGGATTAAAAAGGGGAAGGAGAGACAAATACTGGTGGTAGTCTGTGGTGTACATTTTATTTATTATGTGAGTGTTTTAATAGTTTTCTTCTTCGTACTTTTCAATATTTTATTCGGAACACCTTAATCCTGCGAGTTGCGGTCATGCGGTAAATTAAAAAAAAAAAAAACTATGGATTCAATCTATCAAGTTTATTTTGCGCCACATCCTTCAAGCTCAAATTTTATCTTTCAACCCATATCATTCATTCCTCTGCATCACATGCTCCTACCGTGAAACCGATTTCCCCTGTCAATTAAATAAATAAATTCTAATTCCATCTAGTACGCGTAACTTATTTATATTAATTTACTCTATTTAACGTTATGAAAAGCTAAAACACTAAACAATGGTCCATCCATTATATTATTATTAAAACGTCAATATGTCAAACGTTTAACACGCGCGTTTGTTAACTGAGCTGTGACGTCACACAGATATTGCATTAACTGGTTAACGTTTAAATGGAGCGGCAACCAATGTTGAATACTAAAATGACTAGATAGAAAAAAAAAAAAAAAAAAAAAAAAAAAAATTGATTGAGAAATTGATTTGATTTGATTTTGATTTTTGATTTGACTGAAATATTGAGTGTTGCCGGTTATTTAATGGCGGGAACTTGCTGTTTAAGTGTAGCAATAAACTGCATTTGTAGTTGTTCTAGTTAATTCTGGGTTGAAATCACGTGAATGCTCCAAGAAAGTCGGCTAGAAAGTTACAGAAGAAGTGAAAAACTGGATGTCATGAAGGAAAGTTAAATCAAGGAAACGGAATATTAGAAGAATGAGAAGGAATACGTTTGGTGATTCGAAGGTCGCGCCAATATGGAGAGTTAAAGAATTGGGTATCAATAAAAAGCTGGTGGTTTGCTCTATTAAAGCTTTTGAGTTGAGGCAGAAGCAAAGCACCTTAGTAAAATAGCTGCGCCCCGCGGTTTCACCCGCATTTTTCTCGAACACGTGGGAATATCGAGTTAAAAAGTATCCTTTGTCCTAATCCAGGTCATGGTATACGCATATGCCAAATTTCATTTAAATCCGTTAAGCCGTTTTAGCGTGAAAGCGTAACAAACAAACATACAAAAATTCAAATATTTTCTCTTTTTAATATACTAGTTGCGCCCCGCGGATTCACCCGCATAAGTTTTGATCCCGTGGGAATATCGGAATAAAGTGTATCCTATATGTTAATCCTGGTTATAAACCATCTGTGTGCCAAATTTCATCCAAATCTGTTCATTACTTTTTGCGTGAAAGAGTAACAAACATCCATCCATCCTGGATACAAACTTTCACGTTTATAATATTAATAGGATTATGATTTAAATAAAACGTCATCGTCATCATCTTCAGCCCGCCTTTACCCACTGCTGGGCATAAGCCTCTCTTTGCTAGGCACTAGTTGTCTGGCTTTTTGGCTGAACTGGGCCTTTTTTGGCGCCGCCGTGAAAGTCAAAGTCAAAAGCATTTATTTCAAATAGGCACATAAAAGGCACTTCTGTACGTCAAAAATTACAATAAAATAGAATTTATTCTAGTCGCCCCTTCCAAAAGGTAGTTTTTGTATCGAGAAGAATGGGCAAGAAACTCCACCGTTACTCTTTGTGAGGCACACTTTCCTGCTAATTTCTTACATCGGACATTTCACTTTTTTATTTGTTTTTATTTGATGTATGTATATTTGTTATACATTTGTTATGAATATAATCAATACAATCCGTTCCATCACTGAAATAACTGATGTCACTTGGAAAGCTGCCACGCTTAAATGGAATTGGGCTGGACACATCTGCCGCATGTCAGACGATCAATGGGCCAAACATACATACGACCCAGTGGGTCCCGCTTATGACAAACGACATCTCGGCAGGCCCAGACGGAGATGGCGGGATGAGCTGGACTACTTTCATAAAGATTGGTCCTTGGCAGCTCTGGGCAGAGAGAGGTGGAAAGAGAGTAGACAGGCCTTTGCCTAGCAGTGGGACATTAACGGCTAATATATAAAAAAAGAATATTACGAGTATATTGTGTTTATTTTAGTCTCTGCTAAATAAATATAATATCTTTCTTCTTTCTTTTCTTCTTGCTAAAACAAAAGATAGTTACTCAAAAGCAGGTTAATGTTTGTTTTTCTCCTCAAAAATTCATAATAAACCACTCGTTAATTTTTCCGCATTCCGTTGTTAGCATGCTTCGGCGCGATGTGTATCGTATCGGTAACCCAATTACACGGAGGTAGGTATCTACTTATTCAATTATTTCATTATCCATTAATTATCGCTTCATCAGTATATCCATTATGTTCTAGTGCAGGGGTGGCAGAAGCTTTTAAAATTCGTGTCAAGTTTAAACGTTTGTGAAATGTTTTAAACGGTATTATAGTGTAGATGTTCGTATCAAATAATTAAAGAAAAGGCTACGGTTTTTACCTTAGCACAGTCAACAATAAACCATCAGATGGAACGGTTACTTCGACCTTCGAATACACGCTCCTATGCCAGCCTCATCCAAGTGCTACCCGCAAAGGTAACAATCGTCCGCCCAGTATTGTTAATAACAATTACAAGTAAATCCACCATCGCATCGCAAAAATCGGTGATGTCAGGTAAAGAGTCTCTTGAGGAAATTCCAGAAGGTTCTGCGTTGTGATATCGCATTTCTCTTAAGTGAGTTGGCACTAAGAATAAGCATATCGACGACGGAAAACAGTAAGGTCTTAACCCTGGGAAACGTTACTTTACACCAGAGCCAAAAAACAGAAAAAAAATTGGAAATTAAATCATGTCTTTTTAACGGTAGGTCCTATGAACGTAATTTTTAAACCATAGCTATAAAATATAAATCCGTTTAAATTGTCTACAAACTAATCATTTCCCATTGTTAGAAATAGGGTTTTTTCCAGATACGACCTTCGTCTACAGAAATTACAGACCTTAAAAATGTCGTATCTTGACATGATGTTTGTACTGAATCAGAAAATTATAACAAATTCGCTGACCGCAAAAAGGTTGTAACTACTTTTTGTTTTAATTTCCTGTTAGGAACGGGGTGTAAGCATGTTCATAATACAAACATATTGACATTTAAAGAGTAACATGTGGCAAATCTTCTTTAACTCGGCAATAACTATAATTTGTTAAAAACGAACTTCAACAGGTAGGTAAATATTAAGTTGGTAAACATTGAAAAACTTATATCTTAAGACAATCAAACAATTTAATACGGATTTTTTCCTCATCTTTACTCCAGCAGTTACACACATCAACAGTGTCTAGGGACGCGATTATGATTTCACAGGTAAATTTGTAACATACAGGTACTATATTTTGGTTAGGCGGTTATTTTCCTCGTCATTTTGTATTTTTTTTAGATCATCATCCTAAAAACGTAAAAATAACATTATCCTAGTAACACCTGAAGTATAAAAGTGAAGTATTTGTACCCCCCCCCCCCCCCCACTCCAAATCATATTCTCCCCAGTTCCCCAGTTATCCTATCCTACTAATATTATAAATGTGAAAGTTTGTATGGATGTTTGTTACTCTTTCATGCAAAAACTTCTAAACGGATTTGGATGAAATTTGGGACGCAGATGGTTTATAACCGGGATTAACATATATGATACTTTTTATCCCGATATTCCCACGGGATCGAAACTTATGCGGGTGAAACCGCGGGGCGCAGCTAGTGAGTCTATAATTATATTGTCATAATTGCTTTAAAAATAAAGGTAATTATTTTATTCACTTCCTACACCTTCAATCTTACCCCGACTTTTACCGGATTTTTCTTTTCCAAGTGAAGCTTTTGAAAAGTAAAAATCCTGTATGTGTTGCAAACGACTATAGGTTACGGTAATCTCTCACTATCAGGCGGGCCGTATGCTTGTTTAACACCAGAGAAGTATAAAAAAATTAATGAAAAATGTGAATATGAGCTATTATTTATTTATTTAATGACAATGGGCTCACTCTTGACCTCAATCCAGCCCAGAGGCAGGGATGAGATCTACGGTGGAACGAGCTTGAAGAAGCCTATTCACTCTCGCCCTGAAGAGATTCGGGTTGTATGAACAGAGAATTCCACTCCTTAGCTGTGCACATCAGAAAAGATGATGAGAAGCGCTTAGTGCGTATATATGGTATATTAACCAAATAGGGGTGGTATCCCGCAGTGCGTCTGGAGTCTCGATGATAAAAAGGTGAAGGCGGGATGAGCTCATGCAGCTCTTGAGCACACTCCCCGAAGTACAGTCTGTAGAAGACGGACAGACAGGCAACACTTCGCCGGTGAGCCAAACTGTGAAGCTTTGCCTCCACCAGCTTTTTATCGCCAATGAGTCTCTTAGCTCTGCGCGCCACTGAGTCTAAAGTGGCGAGTTGGTATTTAGCTGAGCCATCCCACAGCTGACTGCAGTACTCCATACACGATCGTACTTGTGCTTTGTAAAGGGTTAAAAGCTGTCCCTGTGCTTTGGAGTAGCAGGAGTATGCCAAAGATATAGTAAGAAGCAACACTGGAGGTTTTGAAAAGAAAAATTCTATACAATTAAATATTCTATTTATTTTGTAATATAATTTTGAGATGGTATTTGACGTTATTGTAATGAATTCCGACAAAAAAAAAGCATCCTTAAACGTATCGGACGTTCAAGGTTGTTTTTTTCAATTAATTATTCTATTTTTTTTGTAATATAATTTTAAGATGGTATTTGACGTTATTGTAATGAATTCCCACAAAAAAAAAATGCTCCAATGTAGCCCGTGAAACTCAAATTTTCTTATGTTTTTTTTGCAATTTTCTGGTCGGTACTAAGTTGTACGTTGATTAAAATATGATTCGATAATCATTAGAATCAGTAATACAACTTGTTTAGTTAGCATAATTTTAAATGTCAAGATTTCATGAAATTTGTTCTATTTATTTTTAATATAATTTTGAGATGGTGTTTGACGTTATTATAATGAATTCCCACACAAAAAAAACATCCTTAAACATCCGAAAGAAAGCAAAAAAAAAAAATCATAAAAAAAAATGTCACGTAAAAATAATGAAAAAAATCGCGGAACATATATGGGGTGATTCAGATAACCCTTGATAATAGAAATCTAAATTTTGCTTTTAGACGTCACTCCGGGCACCCTTATATTATGTCAATTAGGTTTCAACACACGTACCCTCATAATCTAACATACGGAACTTATATTATCCTACTGAATATTATAAACGTGAAAGTTTGTATGGATGGATGTTGTAGCGGTATCTACAACGCCACATGCGAACAACGCGTCATACTGACGTCACGCAAATCCTGCATCTCGCAAGCAGAGTTTACCGCGCAATTAGCATAGATACAATTTCCCAACATCAATCGTTGGGCAGTTGCCCGCCAGACACAACACCCGTCTGGTCGGAGGATCCTCCCTTTTCTATGGAGGATTAGTGAACTTTACACCCTGTTCCTCATACCTCTATAGTTTATTACTCTTTGACGCAAAAACTACTCGTAAGTTATAATAAAGTCATCTAAAGTTCTATGTAACATTTAAATGCCTACCTACCAAATGCCTTGACTATTAATTTAAGAAGGTGTTTAGAAATAGGTAAATAAATATCTACTTATCATCGAATTATTCTCTGCTTAACGGTACTATTAAACCACACCAATCGATCGACTTTGATTAATTTACTACATCGATTGATTGGTGTGGTTAGTATCTACCTAACTTCCTAAGATAGGTAGGTATCATGTCGATTTATTGGTAGGTAGATACTTACCTTATTAAAGTTTAAGTAAGTAGCTAGATCCTTAGAACAGAAATACAACGAAATGCAACATCCTTAGAAATTAATTGGTCTGGGTAAAATGTTTTTAAGTAACGTACCTACTTACGTTTGTAGTTATATCAATCTAATTAGCTATTCATGATTATTTATAGTTACATTTTATAAAAACGATTAGTATACTAAGTGCTGATTTTTCCAACGCCAGATAATTTTATCGGAGGAATAATTTTGAATTTTTGACAGTTCTTTGATACAAAATCTGTCAGACGTCAATTTTATTCCACAAATAAAAATTATCGGTCCATTGAAAAATCAGCCCTTAGTATCATGAAACATATCAGTAGAAAATTAAAACTTTACATACTTTGATCTGGATAAATTAAGACGATTTTGCTGAGGCAAAACACACACAACCTTTAAATACGGCGTCTGCGCAGTGACTAGGGTAGCTTGCCTGGGGCGTTATCGAGGAAAACCGGAATGTTTCAGAAATTACGGGACTTATGATTCGTCTTAACTACCTAAAGTACAAAATATTGGTTCTGGTAAATTATTTTAACATGGTTTGGTTTGATTTTAGTCACCACGATTTTAGCCACCACCTGCCACGAAATTTTAGTATCTTATAAGTTATTCGTTGTCCTTAGAAAAATACGAACCGTGAGAATGTCGTAAGCAATGAAGTATAAAAAATGCAACCCACTTTTCAAAATACCCCCGATTTTTCGATTTCATGTCATCTTAGAGCAACAAGACCCCAGACCTATCGACGCAGAAATAAACTGATTATTACCTTATACTTAGTCTAGTTACGACCTTTTAACGGGATACGACCTTATTGTTTTCTATCGTCGATATTATTATGAGTCTAGCTTGCAGTGGGGTGTATGTACACATTGATTGGTCATATTGCAGCCTGTTTGCTGCTGCACAATTTGCAGCCAGCCCTAAAAATAAATATACCGGCGTTATAAATACAACGTGTATTTACAACGACGGTATATTTATTTTTACTCTCGTTGAATGAATTATCGACTTAAAATAGATTAATTGTGGTAATGTGTGCGGTTAATAAAAGTGTACAAGTCAAGTACTATGCAGGTACTGGCTGGTATATAGGCTAGATCAGATTTATTGTTGAACCGCATTGCTTTGACGCAAAAGAAAACGGCACCAAATTTAAAACAGTGACCCACTTTCGAGTTATAGACAAATTAAGGCAACGAAGTGCCTCAAAAATTAGAAAAGGGTAGGTCATTTATTGATTTCTTGATAATAATCTTTGGAGACAATTCTCATCTTAGGTACTTGATCGGATTAAGAAAGTGAAAAGCAGGTTACCGTAAAACTTTTACCACGACCTTATACTTTACTCCAGAAAATAGTTTGGTGGGTAGGCATGGCCTGCCCAATCATATTTCAATCTTGTAGGGTTTTGAGTTCCATCGCCGAAAATCTAGGGAAACGACTACACCATTGTGGACATAGTAACTGTTACTGTTAGTCTGCATTATCCCACTGGCTGTGCAAAGACTTCTTCCCATGACTTCCAGTTTTATCGATCCAGGGCTAAACTGGGCCACTGGGCGTTGGTCATGGTTATAGTCTTTTCTTTTAACTAGCCTAGGCAGTCCCTCTCCTGGATAAATTGTTGTGTAAACCAAATAAATAAAGGTAAACTTACACGCTCTCCCTCGGGTTGGTGATGACAGCGACCCTCATGGCTTCCTTGATGGTCATCAGGAAGGTCTCGCTCACCGGTCCATAAGGCCAGTAGAAGAAGTACAGTATCATGCTGTGGATCAGGTTGTTTTCTGTCAACTGAAAAAGAAAAATGCAGATGCAGATTCAATTTACAGAGATATGAGATTGCTTGTGTAATACTTGTGTACTTGTGATAACAATGGTCCTTTTTATTATTCTGGTAAGTGGTATTATATGATGTAATAGCTTCTGCCTTTGACTTCGTCCGTATGAAATTATCACATGGCCGTGCTATTACTTCGTTTTCGCCTAGCGTTCTTTCTTACTTTATTTTCTTTTTGCTCGGCTCCTCAGGGTCGTAGAGTATCCTCAAGAATTGGGCTTTCAAGTGCAAAAAGATTTTTTTAAATCCGACTGGCAGTTCCAGAGATTAGCGCGTTTAAACAAACAAACTCTTCAGCTTTATTATAAGTATAGATGAAGATAGATAGATAGATAGATTAATTGTATAGCTAATTCAGTGCAATTAATAACAAAATAGTCGTAAATGCTCCTGTTATCACCACGCTTTGCAGATTAACTGGTGATCACAGTTTCATCATCATTATCATTTTCCTGCCACTAACTACGTAAATATCTATTAACTGCTCTCAAATTACGATGTTTATTTATTGAAGTGAAAACTTTTTTAGCGGCGTTGTGCACTTTTTTTGTGATGGATAAAAAATGTTAAACTCGCGTCAGGACACGTGACCTCCGCCTGACGCAGGTCCTCACCGGACACGGTTGTTTCGGGAGGTTCCGGTTCAGGATAAAGCGGGAGGAAACGCCAGGGTGTCACCACTGTGGGGATCGCCCGGAGGACACGGTGGAGCATACGGTGGAGGTCTGCCCGGCTTGGGCGGGGCCCCGCCGTGTCCTCGTGGCGGCGATCGGCGGCGGCGACCTCTCGCGTCCGGCCCTCATACAGGCCATGGTACGGAGCGAGAGTGAATGGGAGGCCGTCACCTCCTTCTGCGAAGCAGTAATGCTCGCGAAGGCGGAGGCGGAGCGCGCGAGGGAGAGGCAATCGCTGCACCCTCGCGCGCCTAGCCGCCGCAGAAGACGCCCTGGACGGGAGACAACAGCCGACTCCCGGCCACCGTAGGCGCGGGCTTGCGGGCGGCGAGCTATGGGCAGCTCGTCGCCCAGTAAGGACCAGGCCCGGGTCGACGGCGCGTTGTGTTCCACGCGCGCCTGAAAGAGCTGTCAGCAAGAACTGACGGGGTCCGCTAGGGCCGATGCCGCCGGGGCTGCGGGTTGTTCGAAAGAGGTACCGTGGCCCCTGGCACAGGATGTTAAACTCGCGTTAGGACACGTGACCTGATCGAAAATTCGTAAGACGGAACTCGCGTCAGGACACGTGACCTGATCGAAAATTCGTAAGACGGAGGGAGAGTAGACCGCATTCCAAAATATCAAAAATGCACAACGTTAATATTCCAGTTTTCACTTCTGCCGGCACTCCCGGAGTGCAACCCGTTTTTTTTTTTACATATCTTTGACATAATCTTTTTATTATTTGACATTATACAGGCTGATTTTTTAAAGACCAGCCAAATTTAAGGATGTGGTACAGACCATCACACTGAACAACTTTCTCCATGGGACCAACATCGTAATCGCGAATAAAAATTCAGCCGTCCCATACATTTAGGTCGAGTAGGTATTGAAGTTTTCTATGGGACAGTTGACAAAATTTTCGCGATTACGCTATTTGTCCCATGGAGAAAGTTGTTCAGTTTGATGGTCTGTACCACATCCTTAAATTAGGCTGGTCTTTAAAAAATCAGCCTGTATACAGACAATTCTAGTTTCAACTCTTAATTAGTGGTTGTAATGGCAATCATGTCATTTGGTTTTATTAGGTTTTTATATTTTATCTGTCCTTTTGATGGATTCTTCTATATTTTGTAAATGTGAGGACTTTGTAGGCCTTGTAGACTTTAGATCTGTAGACCATTTTTTATTTTATCAAGAACCTGGTACTTGTTAACAGGCCTACGCTGTCCTCCCATACCTACTGTAATTTGAAAACATTGTTAAAGGCAATTATTAAAAAAAAAAGAGTAACCGTGGAGTTTCTTGCCGGCTCTTCTCTATAGGAAACGACTTATTGGAACCGTGCACCTAGCTTCTGACGTTTCATAAGTGCCCATGTTGGTTGATTGGTTAATTGTGAAATAAAATATTTTGATTTAGATGTTGCCCTTATTCCAATTTATTTGGGATCGTCGCAACATGTCTCTTTTCTGTCACATTATGTAACCATTTGTTTATTTATTTTGCTTTATAATAAATCGGCTACCTATCCGCCAATTACAGGAATGTTACTGTAGTGCCTCGGGCATGTTTGTCGAAGCTAGCCTCGTCTGCTTCTATGCTCTCTGGTGAGCAGGGCGCGCGGCAGCCCCAACAGCGTGCTGGTGATGCTAGCGGACAGGCTCGATTGTCCATACATGCAACACTGCAGTGACGTCACCTACACGTCACACAGTCGTGGGTCATTAATGGAAGTGTTATTGTTGATAGTGCGGCAGTTTTTGTTTTGTTAATGTATTGTTTGTTGTATAAATGTAATATATTAGACGGAGAAGGTACATCTGTCTTTTGTTATCATCAGCCATATTTTAACTACTGTGAGCGTAGTATAGGTAGTGTTGGTTATTGCGCAATTGAAAAACTGTTTAAAGTTCAAATCAAATAATAATTTTACGAACAAATTAATCGTTCTAGTGAATCACACACTGTAGGTACACGACACAACTAGATACGGAACGCGAGGCAGATTCTGAGCGCATGTTGTCCGTACGATGTCCGATGGTCAAGAATTTCACACCGCTCTGTAGCGCTCTCGTCGACTTAGAACTCACGAACTCAGGCTAGACTCTGTCAAGCGTCGCCGGGCGGAGCTGGCGTCACAAATAGTCAAACGAACTAGCTTATATGAGTCATTGTAATTTAAATGAATAAAGTCAATCTTTTTGAAATGACTTATATACCGTTTTAATTTAAAAATCCAAATCCAATAGTCGATAACCTGTTCACAGCCGGAAAGCCAGCTCAATGAGCTTAAACACCAAGTAAATTAATATTCTGAATAAATATTATTTGTGTTGTAAATTAAAATTGTGTGTTGAATGGCCTTACAGTTTCAACTGCAAGCTTTTAATAATGCTCACTCCCGTTAATAAATTCAAATAGAGATACAAACAGTGATTTATGAATGCAGTCAACGCCATCTTTTTAATTAATGAATATTGGGGAAATATTAATTATGAATACACTGGCTGGCACATGGCGTTTGTTGTTTTATAAAAAAAAAAAATATATAGATAAAAAATGCTTCATCATCAGACTACAGCAGTCCACTGCTGGGCATATGCCTCTCCAATTGCACACCATTTAGCTCGATTCTGGGAACTCTCAGCCAGCTGCTACGGGCCACCCTGCAAAGATCGTCGCTCCACCTAGCCTGAGGGCGTCCTACGTTTTAATTCAATTATTTCATCACCGCTCCTCTCAATATGGTGAAGGAAAACATCGTGAGGAAACCGGCATGTCCTAGAACCAAAGATTCGAAGACACGTGACATCTACCAAGCCGCACTAGGCCCGTGTGGTAGACTATAGCCCACTCCCTCTCACAGAGAGGAGGCCTGTGTCCTAGCAGTGGAAACATTGGATTGATTATACTTATGCCTAACTAAACTAAAATATGGCGCCGCAAAATTCCTCCGCGTCGTTGTCGACTGTTACCCAGACGACAGCGACGTAATGGTATACTGTATTTTCATACGGGCGGAAGTCGCTGGCATAAACTATTATTATAATAATCATTATTTACCTCGTATAGAATATTCTCGCACTCATACGGCTCACAGAGAATGAGGCTGGTTCTTTGATCCGACACATCCAAAGCTTTTCGCAGAAATTTGTAATACTGGAACATAATAACAGCAATATTAGGCTTAGACTTGAGGCACCTGTCCTATCACCAACGAGGAAGTGACTATAGCTACCAAAGATTCTGTCGCTCAAGAAACGTATGCTCTGGGGGCCTAAAAAGGCAACTTTGGCAGAATTATAATAGGATAACAACATGAATTATATTAAAAATCGTAAAATGGTCACAAACTGACAATTCATAATATGATCTGTGTGCCATTCATTTCACAATGAAATAACATTTAAACTGTAGAAATAAAAGATAAAAAACCAATTTGATTAATAAAAACTGTAATGAAAAATTAACCGATTAAATTACGGTTTTTATTTTTTTCATGCGGCAATGTTTACACCAAATGTGAAATGAAATTTTATGAAAATTAGAGGAATTGCTAATGATCTGCTGGGAAATGAATAGCTTTTAGAGGTATTGCTAATTAAAGTGGCCTTTTTAGGCCCCTGATTGTTGATCCCGTGTAAGTAAGAGATACATGGAGCAGTGGTGGCTCAGTGGTAACAATCGCGACATACTTATGTACTTACGGTCGTAGGTTCGATGTGATGAATTTATAAAGCAGTAACGAAGCCGAAACGAACATTGAATATTTCTATACGTACATACAGACAATCTGTCAAATTTTCCCAATCAACTTTGAACCTAATACTTTACCGATAAAGTTGAAATCTATTAAATAAAATTTGACAGATTGGAGTAGCTTGATGTGCTGGCGTATGTACATTGAATATTTTATCCTCGTACCAATTACTTTTATAAAAAAAAGTAATTGCTACGAGGTATGGGAACGAGTCTGATGCCAAAAATATAGTTTTGAGTATTTCTGTCTGTTTGTCTGGATGTTCCGGATTGGCGCAAAAACGGGTGAACGGAATGCACACAGATAGTTCACCTGGACTACCACGTTATTTACTCCCGGTAGTACGGATATTGTTCGACATCCACGCCGGTGATGCCGCGGGCAAAACCTAGTAATATCTAATGATATATCATGACGTCATAGGTTTGATACTTATAGTTTGTATTGCAAAGCATATTATGTTATATTATTAGGTATAGAAAATATAAATAATTTATATATAATAATAGAAACAAATATGAAACAAGATTCACAGAAAACAGCTCCTATATCTGGCTAATTCAATTTGCCTCTTTAACATGAAATATTTTTCTCAGAAAATATCATTTCTCGTGCCTTCTCAGGAAATCGGGAGTATTTACCTTGTGTTTGTTTTCTTTTGTTGCGATGTCCAAATTAGTAGTCAGTACGTTGTGTTCACTCAACATACAGAGCAGCTCAAATATATCTTTTGATCTGTAAAAATATTAGAGTACCTAAAGTCATTCCTACTCTGTTAATTGCTTACAACGCACTTTACGAGCTTGCCGAGTATATGATGATGGAAAGAAAGAAAGAAAGAAAAAGTATTTATTGCGACTCATATAGGAAGATCGTAAAACTAAACTAAACACAATAAAAATTAAAAAAAAGTAACAAAAAGAACAATGAAACAAAAACTCCTATACGAGGCCAAAAGGCTCCTATCTCAGCATGATGCTATGACATTTAAAAATAAATGTCGCGGCGCTTGTATATTGATACGGTGTTTAATGAATGGTCACCCATCCCCGAACTGACCGCGACAAGGGTAGCTTAACCTCCGATCGATGCGTGCGGTTATTATCATTTACCACTTTTACTTAGGAATAAAACTGAAATCGCGAAAAAAAAATCTACTACTCGATAAAATGTAAGGATCAGCTGATTTATTTTTCACGATATAAAATAAAAGGATTTCAGGGACTCAATTAATCTGGCTGGGTTGGCCCGTTTCTTGGCCAAAGAATTAGCATCGCCATAGAACGTGGCAATGCTGCCAGCCTTTTGGGCACTGTTCCTGTTGACAGCGATGCGGACGAATTTTTTGATGCCCTATGATTCTCTTGTTTAATTTTTCACATGTACATATGTATTATTATTTAAAATGTTAGCTTATATTTTAATTAGTTGAATTTCAATATTTTTATTTTTGTATGAAAGTCTGATGAATTAAAATCTGATGATTAATCTGTAATTTCGTGTTTTTTTTATCTCTTCACCACCCTTGATTGACTGGTAGATAATGCCTAAGGCATTAAGTCCGCCTTTGTACCTTTTTGTGCGAAAAGTTTGAATAAATAAATAAATATGTCAGAGTCATTCGTTTGACTATTCGGAACGCTAGCGCCATCTCGTGGCACTAGACAGAGTCTAACCTGAGTTTGTGGAGGGGTACGAGAGCTACAGTTACAAGAGCGGTGTGAGCAGAGCTCTCGGGAACATCGAAAAATTGGACATCGTACGAACAACATGTGCTTAGAAACGGTCTCGCGTTCCGTATCGATGAGTTGTGTACCTACAGTGTGTGATTCGTTAGTGTGACTAACTTGTTCGTAGATTATAATATGATTTAAACTGCAAACCGTTTTTCTATTGCACTATACTCAACACTACCCATAGAACGCCCACAGTAATTAAAATATGCCTGATGTTAACGAGAGACAGACATACCTACTCCGACATCAGAACTGGGATTCGTGTTGGTTCATGCACAAAATGAGAACGCTTAAAGTGAAAGTGACCGTTGACATTTGAAAAACAAAGTGCAAGCATGCGAACGCTTATTAAATAATCGTGTGGATCTGTCCAAGTTCAACCCAGACAAAGCAGATACAAATGCGCGATCATGGTACATGTTGTTTTGGGTATAGGCTGTGTGCAGAAATACCTTTGCCGAGTGACGCGACTGTTGCGCCTACCGCCATGTTTGAAAAAAAAAGACTAACCGGCGTTTGAGTTCGACGTATCCCGTTCCTGTGTTTAGAACACGCGTAGGAGGTGTGTGCAAACATAACATAACATAACAGTGCACAACAGCGGATTTGTGTTTTGTTGAAAATTCACTGTAAGGTGGTCAACTTGTTGTAGCCAGCAGTAAGGCCCTTCATAGTAGTAGCATCAACGTGGCTATCGCAAATAGCTACCAGTGACGTGGAGTGACTTTAAGAATCGAGCCAAGCAGCCCCGCAGCTGTCAGCGAAGCTCTTCGTGTGCTGCAAGTGAGGGAAACCAGGACATATCGCAGCCTGGTGCACGAGTAGTGGCAGCTAAGCGGATGGTGGACAACGTGCTGGAAGTCGTGAACGGCGAGTGGACGTCGTACAGACACGTTAGAAAATAAAGGTGAGATTTATTGTTTTGTTTACGATTCTGGTGCTGAATGCTCGTTAGTAAAAGCGAGTCGTGCAGACAAATTAAGTGGCAAACGTGTTAATAACGTTGTTGCTTTGGTCAAACATTTGTATTCAGCACAGAACGAATCATATGTAGCGTTGCGATTAGCGAGCAACAGCTTGAGATTTTATTACTATGTGTTACAAGCAAAGTAATATTATAATAGTACGTGAAATATTGAACCTCGGCTTTTCGATTAACATGTCTGAGGCAGAATTGTTGTTGCATAAAGCTCTTGTAATAAATTCAGCTTCAAACGGTCAACAACAAAAAGCTAGATTTGATAGAACAAAGGCAGCTATAACAAAATGTTCGGCGACGGTTGACGATTTCGTGTTATTAGAAAACGAAGAGTGAAGTCAGATTATAAGACTAAGTTAGATCCGAAGTTCAGAGGTCGGTTTAAGGTAGCGGAAGTTTTGGCGGGTGATCGCTATACGTTAAAAACTTTAAAGTCTAACCGTACTTACAAGTATGTTCACGATAGGTAAAGAAAGATGCCAGGAGGTCTACTCCGAAGTGACACATTAGAATGATTGGATCTGACCGACACATGGCCGAATCGAATATTATTGAAAAATGCGAAAAAGTTCGGATCGGCTCAGTTGGGTCGAGACCATAGTCAATATTCGAAAGAGTGAATCGCTTTACGACCGACTTCGGTCGCAACGTCCTGTCATTCCATAAATTACTCCTGTCAATCCGGGATTTTGCGATCGAATTCGGTCGTAAAGCGATTGCTATGAATGTCGAGACTGCAGCTCCTGCTGAGCAGGAGGTCCTGGGTTCGATTCCCGGGTCCAGGAAAGTGTTATTGGGTTTTGACATATGGGATTTCTCAGTAGCAGACTAGAGTCCGGATCTGTGCCCGGTTTTATTTTATTTATTAAGGACACATTACATTTTGTAGGGAAAACCAAACAAAAATATTTGTTGTTTGATTTTACCGGTTGATGGCAATAGGCTAGCCCCATATTACATGGGACTTAAACATAACTGGCGAAATGTACTATACGTTCACCTCTGCCTAACCCGTCGAGGATTACAGGAGTGATGTTATGTTAATTTTGTAATTTTAATAGAAGGGATAATACACACCTCAATACTCGTGAAAACTCTTACCTGATGTTCGTGGAATTTCCTCGCACTATTGTTATACTCTTCGTGGATAAAGCTTCAGCAATATCTTTGACGGCTATAGAGAAGTCTTTCGGCAGTCTCGTCAGCATATCTGACGTCACATCTCGGATATCAAAGAAACCGAAAACCGTGTTAACGAAAACGAATATGAGCAGTATTTTTTGTATTCGTTTCATGTTTATGTTCTTACAGTTGTCCTATCAGTTTAAGATTCCTTTGGACAACGCGTGTGACGAAAAAAAAAAAGGTCTAGAAAACAAGTTATTTCTTTAAAAACTTCGTCGAAAGTTGCTATAAAAGCTAATTTCTCAGAAAAAAGTTGAACCCAATGAAATATGTGACTCTCATAAAGTACAGAGCAATACTGTCTACTCAATTGAATGCCGTCTCCAACGATTGAGTTCGATGGACTGGCTCGCGACTAATTCCTTCTAATATCTTATAATATTACTTCTTATGTTATATTTTAGGCAAAGAGTAAAGTTGCAGATACGACAACATCCTCGCATCTAATTATTCTCTCGACGGAAGAGTAGCAATTTGTGAAAAATTGGTGAGCTTCTGGCTAAGTAATAACGCCACACGGTTCGATCGATCAGGTTAAGCTATGCTTGCCGCGGTTGGTCCGTGGATGGGTGACAATCTTTACGTACGAAGACCCCTCCGTACCTCGGAAAGCACGTTAAGCCGTTGGTCCCGGCTGTCATTCGTGGATCTTTGATAGTCGGTTCGTCAGAAGCCCAAAGGTCTGACAACCAGTCTTACCAAGGGGTGTCGTATTATTACTCAGTAAATGGGTTGTCGAGGCTAGATAGGCAGTCGCTCCATGTACTGGTAGTCAGCTGCATCCGGTGAGACTGGAAGCTGACCCTAACGTAGTTGGCATAAGGATAGGCAGATGATGAGTTATTGAATCCTTTCACAATTTTTCCCTGTTTTTAACGTTTTAGTCAAATATGGTCAAGTTTATTAATCGATTAATCATTGAGTATGAAATTATCATTTCAGTATAAAGATCAAAATTGTAAATCAATAATAACGTTTAATGAAATTAAAATATACATAAAGCGAAATTCGAAACCGTATACGTGTAGTCAATTAATGTCGCCATTAAAGCGGCACGTTGTATAGTCTAGATAATTTATCAGAACTAAAAAAAAACCCCAGCCAATTCTATTCCGAAATAACAACATTTTCATGACACTGAACCCATCCATCGAATCTAACCTACAGAGTCTATGAAAAATCGTCAATCATATAGGTACGCGTGTTACACAACTTTGAGAAATGCGACAAGTTTTAATGAATTACAATACGTTTATTTTTCTGTTGCTGTGTTGGCACACTGTGCAGGACAAATAAGTTAAGTTTCTGGGGACTGTGTCTGTAATAAGCATTTTATTTGTATATTTAGGTGTTTTTCAATAAACTTTATTAATCTCATAAGTGGTCAACCTTCTCTGTCACCTCTATTAATTTAGCTACTCTTTGTGCCTGCGCAACGAAGTATATCGGGTCCCCTCCCTACGGACCAGTTTGGATTGGCGTTTGACGAGTAAAGTGGCTACTTTTCATCGGAAGGGCCCACATGACCGATCAGTTGAAAGCTTTACCGTGTTGCCTTCCACATTCAACACCTTTGGGTTCTGGGATGACGTTATGTGCGAGTGACGCATTTCTGTAATATTGTCATTTATGATTGGATTTGGTGACTTGCACGTATTCGGATACCCATAAATTGATAATATCATGAAGATTTTGCTTATAAACCTTCTTCAAGAGATTTTTTACGAATTTATTCGTTTTAGGGCTGATTTTTCAATCATCTGATAACTTTATTCGAGGAATCATTTTGGAATTTTGACAGTTATTTCATTCAAACATTGTCAAACGTGAATTTTATTCCTCAAATAAACGTTATCTGGCGACGGAAAAATCAGCCCTTAGTGGAAACATTAAACAAAAATATTTACTTATAAATACTTCAAGCGGAAAAAAACGGAACCTTTAGTTAGAGGATCACTGTGTTGTCCATCTGCCAACAGGTACCCTTTTTTCTCAGGAACGAGTATTTATATCTTCCATTATTTCGCTTCTGGGAAAATACCACCTTCCTTCCATTCTTTCCGCACGAGATCAATTCGCCAAATCATGATGACTTGAGAAAAAAAGCCCACAACAGACAAGTTAATTTTACTTGAAATAAAAACACAAATAAATAGGTCACTTAGATGAAAAATGTAAATATTTTCGATGTCGTATTTAATTTATTCCTTGTTATGGTCTAGATGAAATTTGCCTGCCTAGGGAAATCACCAAGTAAAATTTGTTAAGTTGCTCACAATATTTCATTGTGTATTTTTTTAACTTGAGGTGCTTACGTTGAAACTTATTCTTGTGATGAACAGCCGTAAGTAGACAGTTTGTTTTTTTTTCTGAATACTCCTAAATGTTCTTGTTAGTGTAGTAGTAGAGTGCCCAAAAGGCTGGCAGCATTGCCACGTTGTATGGCAATGCTGATTGTTTGGCCAAAAAACAGGCCAGCTCTCTGGTCACGTGAAGAGTCGACCAACCGCTTGGCCATGTCTCGAAACACTAAGTGGGCACTCGAACCCCATGGCCCTAGAGTTTCAACCCCAAACGGCTTGAACCCTGTAATTGAGTAATATTGTATTATTATTATTAAGTAATAGTGCAAACAATAATAATAATAAGGTTGTTGACATGTGGAATGTGAGCTCGATTGTCATTGTGTCGATTGTCGTATCGGCCAATGGTCTGATGGCCGAAAGCCTCGATCAACATCTATCGAGGCTCTCGTTAGGCGGTTGGATCAAGGGCCTGATTCAGAAGGCAGTACTCCTCGATACGGCTCGCATTGTGAAGAGGTTTCTATCTCTGGAGCCCTAACCACCGGTAGCTTGGACCCTGCTCCCGACACCGGTGGATCACTATTTTTTTATATTTTTAAATGTTTTTATTTTTTTGTTTTTATACTAATATTTAAAAATATAATAAAATAAGATATTAAATGAATAAACGACATAATAATAATAATGGGGGCCTATTATTGAGTGTGCAAGTTCACTCTGCCATTTCATCTGTGAATAGTATATTATCATTGGTCAAGCAGGGGAGACTTTCCATAGTTCAAGGTAACTGATCCACTATAGCCACTCTAACCCACAGCCCAGTACGTTTTGTTTCCAAGTTCTGCAATTGTCCTGCACCAATCGGGGGTTGTCCTTGGGTCCACTTGCATGGTGCATGCAGGGATAATCGACGGTTGGTGCCTCCTCATCATTTAATATTGTGTAAAGGGCCTCTGCGACTTGGCTTCGGCCCCTAGTATGCCTTTCAAAGGTCCGGGACCCCAGGAATCCGAGATATATCAAAGCCAACTAAAATAATAATAATAAGTATTTATTTTCTCACCACAATAAATATTACAGATATTGTTACGCATTATATTTTATTTGGTTTAGTTTACTGTGGGAGACTGGATCCTAAGCTAGGCTTTAAGGGCTTTCATTGTGACAGGACATAACGCAAGCTGCGTTATCCCTAATTGAGTTTTCACCATACTTACACGACTTTTTTCTAGAATTTTGATTTGGGAAATGAAAAGGATGTCACCAAAATCTGCCCAAACGAAGTACCGAGGTACACTTAGTGGCATAAAATACACTAGATTACACTGAATAATATTGCATTTATATATTTTTCTTATGGTTACCCGGGGACGAGAATAAAATAACTTTTAACGTAATAAAAAGCTCGCCATTTTGGGCACAATTATACTACCTTGGTCCATTACCTTACCTATTAAAATAAAAAAACTGTCAAGTTGACAGTTGTCTGCTGTTGGCTTTAGCTGCTGTGGTTTTTGTTTCATTTCAAATATTTTTATAGTATAATTCAACTGAATTCAATAATAACTCTCATTGTATAATCGATTTTCGTTAGGCAAAGTTATGTATCTCCCTAACTTAAGAAAGGATGCTTATACCCAAAAGTAGCTGAATACAAGGTGTGAATGTTGATGAACAGTACCTACTTAATATTAGAAGCAGTTTTAGAAGTCTATCAGAGCGATTAACAAACTCGATAAATAAATGAGTTCCTTAGCGTCGACATCCAAGGGTTTCAACTTGACCTGTGAATGACATTTACCCACGAAATAATGTCCACAGAACACATATACTCCTAGTGTCAACCCGTACATGCAAAGTTGCCACATGATTTAATTGTGTTATAGGTTATTAAAAATGTTAATAATTTATTATGTAGTTTTAAATAATTTATGGATAAAAACACAATTATTTGCGATTTCCTCTATTTTTTCTCTACGATTTCATATTATGTAGTTTTAAATAATTTATGGATAAAAACACAATTATTTGCGATTTCCTCTATTTTTTCTCTACGATTTGGTGCACGTGTACCTCGAGGTACATGTTTGGACAAAGTGGTATGGGCTTTTGCTGACCTCCTTTATAATGATTACGTGACAGTTACTGCACCTCCTATTTCGATTTGGCGCAAGTTTTCAATTTTATCCTGTACTACCTGCGCCGCGCGGTTTCACTCGCATAAGTTTTGATCCCGTGGGAATATCGGGATAAAAAGTATCCTATATGTTAATCCTGGTTATAAGCCATCTTTGTGCTAAATTTCATCCAAATCCGTCCAGTAGTTTTTGCGTGAAAGAGTAACAAACATCCATCCATCCATCCATCCATTTATCCATCCATACAAACTTTTACGATTATAATATTATATTAAATAAATATTAATATAACATTATAGTAGGATATCCTGTATAAGACGACTAGACGCAAAGAGGTTATACTTCTAACCAAATAAACTTAAAGCTGAACACAAGTTAGATAGTATAACAAGGCATTGAGGGATTGTTAGCATATCGTGTACACTACACTGTACGTACGGATACCTACATTGCCTAAGTCGACTCATACAAATTGTTTTAAACGCGAACTGACAGACGGTGATTGTAAACTCTATTGGTGAAGTGGGATCAGTTAAGTTTGTTGGTTGTTTGCTGTAGGAGTAGTGTGGAATCTAAACATATTATAAACTAGTTGTGCCTGCGACTTTATTCGCGTGCATGTCGAAAAAACAAATTGGATTTTTTGCGCGGAACCCTAATTCTTTTTCCAAAATAAAAGTAAAGCCTTCCTTATTACATTAGCTATCTGCCAGAAAAAACCCCGTTGATATCGGTGCTGCAGTTTCGGAGATTAGCCGGAACAAACAGACAGACAGACAGATAAAAAAAAAGTGGTTTTGTTACAAGTACCTACCGTATATAATTTCATGTGCATTTAGTACAAAGCTGTTATTTGTACATTACAAACAGACATTTTTTTTTAAAATTTTTGTTTATTTGTATACATATAGATTAAACTCGCATAACACGTCTGTCTGTGTGAACACGTTGTTCTACTAAACTACACAACAGATTTTGATGCGATTTTCATCATCATTTATATTTTTTTTCCAGCACACATTATACAATATTAAGCTTACATAATTATTATGATTTATAATTATATGTAAGTTCTCGATGTTTTGTGAAGTCATTAAACCCGTGCGAAGCAGGGTCGGACTTAGAGAGTAGGCCTCTATAAACTCTCTGTCAACAAAGATACGGCACCCTTCCGAAAGAAGTACTTTGGGATGAAGCCTACTCCCGATTAATTAACTTTTTCGTACGGGCAAAACCACATCGGGAATAGGGACAGCAATAAAATTGTGCTGTCATTCATTCTTAGTTCGAAAACCGAACTTATTTTATGTCTTTAGGTGGTACGGTGTTGGAATAGCCCGTAACTTCGGCCGATACTACAGATTTATCGCTTAGAGTCGGGTCGATGCCCTGTGTCATAAAAACTTTTGATTGGTGAATACCATAATGGCATGCAAGCTACTTGCATACTTTTGTGCAAGTTACAGGCATGTGTATATGTACCGGGCTTTATGAATTTATATTTAACAAAGTAGGCACTAAGTTTTTGCAAAACTTGAAGGCAAGTAAGAGTTAACTCAGGTTCTCATTCAGACTATGCCCCACTTGCTGGCGTGGACTAAGTGCCAAGTTCACCTGCACTTTGGATGACTTAATGAATGTCACTGATGCCGCAATCAACGTGGCCACCTACTGGGCTCAAACAATATAAAATATCGAAGAAGAGTACCAGCGACACGAAAAGGTGAAGAAGATCAGTCAAACCCAGCCAATTAAATCAAAACCTCAGTTTAAAGTCAACACGAACTGACTTGTCAATTAATATTAATCAATCTGAACTGCTCATATTACAACATTTCATGCGCAAGTAAATATTTAATTAGTTTTTATGATAAGTCCGATAACATCGAAGCTATCGTATGCATAATTAAATAATAATTTAATTCCCGAGATCATATTAAAACCTTTTGATATCCCGAATTTATTTATTTGTGGGTATTTGGACATTCTGGGTATTCGGTAACGGATGCTTCACATTTTTGCGTTTCCATGGTATGTATTTTGTATAACATTTTCTACTAGGTATTTTTACTTTAATTTAAACACTATTTAAAATGTTTCACGAGTTTAAACGATGCATTATGTTAACCCGCATACTGATCACATCACAAATTTGTTAATAGTATTTATTAGGTCCTTATCTTTTCTTTATTTGGTCCATCGCAAACCACGATCACTTTTAGTTTTTCATTGTCAACTAGGGTCTCCAACCGTCCACGGAGTTTGTTCTGTAGATCAAAATTTCTAGAACGATAACGTTGAAACCAAAAAAGTACCGTGTTTTCTTTAACAGTACCTTCTCCATACACATCATTAATCCTTCGAGCTGTTTCTGCAATTCTGTTGGAACTCGTATTCGTAAATAACGCGAAATTTTAAGTTTTCCATATTGTTAACAAAACGATGTCAAAGAAAAATCAAATGGCGCGAAAACAAAATGATTCATTAAATTCTAAACACTAATATACAAGCCTAAATTTGAAATAAATTTGATTTTGGAGCTCCTAACCAAACGCCAGATATTTGTGATCGAAGTGGCCAGCACTACAGTATAAAGAATTGAGGAAGGCTTTACCACAAATAAGTGTAGGTAAATGACTTTTGAACCCGATGAAACCGTTGGATGCAAGAACACAGAACCGGTGGAAGTGGAGTTGCTTGGTGGAGGCCTATGTCCAGCAGTGGACGTCTTTCGGCTGAAATGATGATGATGATGAAATGACTTTTGCATCGACGTCCACCAAACATCAGAGGGGCAATTCTCGTAATTTTAAGATCGTTCACAGTCTGATCTTAGTCTCAATCTGTCAAAAATACGTCTAATTTCCCTACAATTTGACAAGTTTTTGACATTTATTTGTCGCCGAGATGAGACTGCGACTAGATTTTGAACGTTTTAAATTACGAGAATTGGCCTTCAGCTCAATACATAGCATACATATGTATGTAGCTTAGATACTCCTTTTGCTTCGTTTACGTAGGTAGATATACAGGGTGGCAGGGACATCGACGCGCAAACTGTAACCATGGATTCAGCACATGAATTTAGACCCCATAGCGTAAAAACAATTCGTGAGTTATCAAAAAAAAAAAATCTGCTGTTTCATAGAAAAGTGTAATTAATACCTACGCGGTCAAAACGTATGGAACAGCAATTTTTTTTTTAAATAACCGTCGAAAAATTTCGACGCTATGGGGTCTAAACTCATGTGCTGAATCCATGGTTACAGTTTGCGCGTCGATGTCCTTGTCACCCTGTATAGTTGTAGTATAGTATATATTTACTGAGAAAAACAGCCGCGAGACAGACAGACACCAGATTCCCTTAGCATGAAATCCGTAGTTTCGCCCGGAATTACGGCAGTTTCCTACTCCGTATTACTTACGGAGATGAAATTAGTTCGGAGCCCAAGCTAAAAATGAATGACTTGATAGTTGTCCCTTATCCCAATGTGATTTGGCCCGTCCGAAAATGTTAAAGTTTTGGCGAATCAATTATTTTAGTACGGGCTTTAATCTTCATTGCCGGAGCTTGACAGTAAACCCCTGATTTCTGTTACCCTCAAAATTGATATAACTTCGTAAATATGAAATAGACAATCACTTCTTTAAATAACATTCCTTTACAAACAACTAAAACCTTTTTAAAAGCACTTTAAAAACTACAATAAAATTGTTTATTCACTTAATGAAGTAGTAAAAGAAAGGTGTCGGGTGGATCGTTTATTCTCGGCTGCAATTTAACTGTAGCGTTGGAAATGGGGTAGAGGTGCTAGCTGATAGGCTAGCCATCTGTCAGGCGAGCACTTGTTGGAAGGGAATAAAATCAACGTCTGTTATGTTACGTTTTTATAGTGAGAGAAGTGTTAAGGTCCATTTTTGTTCTTTCCTGGGCTAGGTTTGTGCTTTGGCTTATGTGTACACACCCTTTCTGCCTTGTAGTTTCTTAAAAATAAAACAAAAATCGCTTAAATTTAGTTTCTAGTCAACGTTTGATACCTTTGCCATTCGGTAAGGTGGAACATCGGTAGGATCAATCCCTTAGTGGTCTGAATTCAGCAAAGAGCAAGCGTGGATATCAAGGGTCTTTCCTTTTCTATATATGAAGAAAATAATATAAATAAACAATAGTTTTGGACTTAAACCTTGATTGGTATAGGACGGCACATTAAGCTACTACAATCTGTCAAATTTCTTTAATAGATTTTCAACTTTATCGCTGAAGCTTTAGGTTCAAAGTTTATTGGGAAAATTTGACAGTTTCGGGTAGCTTAATATGCTGGCGTCTATACACCATACATATTACAGATTTAAATGTTGAAATTTTACAAGAAGTGCCACAATGGGCGGTCTTATCGCTAAAAGCGATCTTTTAAATACAACCTTTGGATGGACTAGCTTCATCTTTCTGACAGACCGACTCTTTTGACAGTTCAAAAGTGTCCATAAATGGTTTAAGAAATAAATGCTTTGAGTTTAAGATCTATGGTGTATAACGCGGTCCTACCTATCACATGTCACATGTTGTCGACTTGAAGGCTATCGGCCCCTGAATTATTAATATACCTATGAAATGCCAAAATGTACCCACTTGTCATTCGTCTAGAATATCATAGTTCAATGTCACTTGAAAATTTACGATAGTGTTACGGTTTTCCATGCTAAGTCTAAAACAGAGCATACAGAGTGGCAGGGACATAGACGCGCAACCCGATACCATAGATTCAGTAGGTACAAACACATCAAGCTACCCGAAACTGTCAAATTTTCCCCATCAACGTTGAACCTTAATGCTTTAGCGATATAGTTGAAAATCTATTAAATAAATTTTAGATGTAGACGTAAACGTTACACATCACTTTATCTTGCAGACCATTCTACTACAACACCGACTTACCTACGCCTTTTAACACAGTCTCGAAACGTCGGAAAGATATGGTCTGCACTATTCCAGCGCCGTACTATAAATTCACCAAACGATTCTTTTTTAACCTTTTTTTTTTTTTTTTGAGGATGGGAAATCATCAAATGACCCCTCCTGCTCTGGGTGGAGCAGAAGGGAGTGTCAGACTCTTACTGACTAAAACCCACCCGTGTTCCTTCCTTAGCCCTTTATGTACTAGGGCAGCGGTAACCCTTTCGGACGATCCCGCTACCCCGGCAGGCTTCGGCCCTGTCGGGCCCCGTCAACTACGCTGACATCTCTCTGAGGCGCGCGTGGAACACATACGCGCCGTCCGGCACGGGCCTGGTCCTGATCGGACGGAGAGCTACCCATTGCTCTCCGCCCGCAGGCCCGCGCCTACGGTGGCCGGGAGTCGTCACGCGGCTTTTTTAACCTTGGTCCATATCTGTATAACAAACTTAACGCTAACTTACCTATTTATACCCTACCTTACTCCAAATGCAAAACTGTCGTCCGTTCTTACCTTCTTTTAAAAACCTATAATCAGACTGAGGATCTTTTAAAAACACTCTCATAACTTCTCGTTTTTGGCCCAACATAACCGCTTACTAACCCAATAGTAATCTCACAAACACATTCACACACACACACATCCATGCACACACACACACGCACATAAACACGTGCACCCACGAACAGAAAACACTCACACACACGCACTTCACAAAAATCAAACACTCATTCATACTCAATCACGTCCCACACAAAACGATCTCATTTTTACCATTACTTTATTCTTATTTTTTACCTCCGAATTTGTAACTATCTAAAGTATTAATTTTATATAGATTTAATCCATTAGACAACGTTGATAATAATGTATGTAAGTTAATTAGGGACTTGATTTGGGAGACAACACGTAGCATTTTGCTCAATTTATTTATTTATTATCTTTATCTAGGGAGGCAAACTGAAGATTGCACAGCTACCTAGCTAGGAGAACAGTAGTTCGCCCCTACAAATATTTGTTAGTATACGTTCTAGGCTTACTTAATAACTTTGATAAATGTTCATACCACAAATACCCTATAATTGCAATAAATATTTTTATTATTATTTATTTTTATATTTTAACGAATTTCGGGACCACCGAGTCCCGGTCCTTTGGAAGGCGTACGAGGGGCCGAAGCCAACTCGCAGAGGCCCCTTAGGAAATTTGATTGAAATGTGGCACCACCCGACGATTATACCTGTATGCACTATGCAAGTGCACCCCAAGGATAACCCCCGGTTAATATAGGACTACTGCAGGATATAGAAAAAAACAAATTTGGACTATGGATTTGGGTGGCTAAAGTGGACTGGTTTCCAATAACTATGGAAGAACTATGACCCCTGCCTGATCAATGTTTTATATATACACGGATAAAATGGCAGGGGGTGACTTACACACTCAATAATGGGGCCCCGGAAACTGTCGCTAGCACATAGTGACGTTGCAACAAGGGGGCAACATGTCCTGAGGTGCTTATGAGGAGTGGAGAGGTATTTCATGGCTTTCAGAACAATCCCAAAGCCCGGAAGATGGTCAAGATCCCTATGAGCACTTACTGGAATATTTCCTTCCCCCGAGCACGTTTGCTCTTGCGAGTGGAGACTCGCAAGAGCAAACGTGCTTGAAACGGGCTTGACTGGAGACTCAAGCCGGCCAGTAAAGGCAAGAATGAGGTGGGAGCTCTGTTCCTCGTCATTGTTCACTCCAGCCGGCCAATACAGGCAAGCCAGAGGTGAGGAACAATATTTCTCCCGAAAGATAGGGTCGGTAGGGTCGCTACTGCCCAACAGCTCGCCATATGCTACCCTGCGGGTTTCTGTATCTCTCTTGGTCTGGCTCCTCACCCTAGACCTGTTTCGGCAAAGTAAACTCTTCCGGCACAGGCCTAGAGTTCGGAGCGCGCAAGCCCCACCACGACGTCAACGGAGAGATACGGCGGTGGGGTTATTATTATTATTATTTGAAAGATTGGAGTAGTTTGATGTGCTGGCGTCTGTATATGATTCTGGACCCTCACGCGTTGATTTTTTTGTCAATTATAAAAAAAAATGTTTTTCCATATATTTTAACGGCGTAGGTATTGCAATTTTCTATGAAACAGCAGATTTGTTTTTAAATCTTAATCTAGAACCATGTGCATTCAGCACATGATTCATGGTTACAGTTCACCCTGTATTTTTAACTGGCATGATGTAATATAAAAGTTATTTAAGGAAATGTCTAGTTATCAGTGAAGATATTTTGTGTTTTTAGAATTGTAACAATACACTGTAAAGTAAACAGAGTATTATTACCTACTGTTAGGTTCATTTATCTGTATTTTGAAAATCGACTAAACTGACACAACGATTATTCAGAACAATTATTTATGTGGCAACACCAAGCGGTAACGGTTGAGAAGTGGTGATGGAAGGCGCGATCGGGGAATCGATTCGGTCACTGGGTTTTGGGGCGAGCTACAGGTCGGACAAACTAAAGTAACGGCGTCAAGACTAATAAATAATATTATATTAAGTATATTGAGTGTATACATAATTAGTGTAACCAGGTAATTGTAGTAGATTGGTGTGATTAAATAATATAACTATCTACCTAAGGAGTTTTATTACACTACCAATAATTAACTTATATGTTTTGTCAAGTCGTAAAATCCAGCGGCAGGGGCGGGTCCCTACTCCCTACTAATATAATATAATAAGAGCCAATGACGAAACCTTCTTGAAGATATTCTGACAATTATTGTAGTATCCTAACTTGCCAGAATTCTAACTCACTTGTCAAAGCCAACCTATAAAACTTTGTATCTATGCAAATTTCGCTTAACATACCGAACATATTCCCCGTATTAGCAACACATCCCAATAGATCTCAAGCCACCATTATGCATAACTTGTGTATGTAAGCTCTAACATACACCCTGCATTACCTGTTGTATCACCGCGTGCTGGGTGCCGCAGGAAACTGAACACCGCTGAGGCTAGTTCCTTAGGTGCAGGCGGTGGTGTAATCGAAAAACTGTCAGCGGTTTTGAAAGAAGGGCCGTCTTTGAAGACAGCCTCTGATATTCAGCGAAATTATGCAGCTATGCGAAGGTTTTATTGTTACCAGCTTATGCTCGCGGTTTCGCCCGCATGGATACTAAAAAGTATCCGATGGCCTAACGCAGATCTATCAGTGTGCCAGTTTTCATCCAAATCCGTTCTGTCGTGAAGGCGTGAAAAGATAACAAACAGACAGAGTTACTTTCGCATTTATTATATTTAGTGTTTTATTATTAGTGTAAATAGTTTGGATTTTGTGTTATTGGGTACCCCATACATAATAATATAAATACCTCTTTTCATCACCACTGCTCTCTAAACGGTGAAGGAAAACATTGTGAGGAAACCGACATATCTTAGAACAGAATATGTCGTCATCTACCAACCCGCACTGGTCTTGCGTGGTCCTCTCACCGAGAAGAGGCCTGTGCTCCAGCATTGGGAACATTTAAGGCTGATTATACTCTGAAATGGTAACCTTTTAGTACAGACGCCCCTTGTAGTCTAGGAGGCCATTAAAAGAGTACTCTGGGTACCTACTCAGAGTACCGTTTTGATGGAAAGTTGACTAGGTAGTCAATTTCTAGGTAGGTGGTGATCTCCATCAAGGCATGAGCCTGCTATACTGGTATACGTGGTTTGTACCAAAACGAGAAAACAGAAGAATATGATATTTTGTTAAGATTTTTTAAGAAAGTGGTGGGGACTGTTTTCATGAAGAATCTAAACTAAACCTTTTCTTAAAAGTAGGAATTTCCCATAATAAGTCTGTAATATTTAAATATTCAAACCCTTTACGCTTTTCAATCGCACCATATCCTGTACCGGTTACATGAATTTCTACCGTGTTGTCTAAATTATACAGTCGGTTTCACAACCCCAGTCTCTGGTATTTCACTCGATATTAATATTACAAGGTGGTAGCATGTGGGGAGCATATAGTGATAATGTTTTTCGAGTATATTGTTTGGTTAAACACTTAAAACATATAACAGTACCATTTTTTTGATATTCCTTTATAGGCTTACGTTCTGAGCTATTTCCCTTAAAAGACTATACACATATTGGAGCTTGTGTACTGAAGTGTTATTTGTAGTAATCCCTTGGTTCTTTGAACTTTTGTTTGGTCCTAAGATATGAAATATGGTTTTCCTGGAAAATGTGTTATTGAGGTTTTCACGTTTCAAACATAATAACGTACATGCGTAGTACATTTTCTATCTCAAATATCTACATATACTCGTATATTGATAACAGAATAGAATAGAAAACTTTTATTTCAGACCGGAGTCCATAGGGTTAGTAACAAGTTTACTTAACTTCTAGTGTTAGTAGGTTACAGACACAGATGAACATACAATTAAAACTCAGCGTGGAGCTGCATCCACCTCCGCAACATCGGGGAATCCCACGGATCTGCGAACACACTGAGAATACTGTTGGTTGAATAATAAAGCTAAAGAGTTTTGTTTGTTTGCACGTCCTAATCGCTGGAATTTTACCGGTTGGATTTGAAAAATTATTTTTTAACTTCATAGCCCAATTTTTGAGCGATAGGTTGTTTAACACCACGCTATGATGACCCTTAGGGAAAAAAAAGGCAGAAAGATCGCTAAGAGAAAATGAAGTGAGAGCGCGGGCAAGCGATGCGATGCGATGCGATGGGGTGGGGCGGGGGAACAAGAAATGTCAGAAGAAAGAGATGGATGGATGGATGGATGTTTGTTACTCTTTCAACATTTTCACTTGCACCTGGTGTACCACCTACCCTGCTGGCTGATTCATCGTTGCAATCAGATAATCAGTACTCGCTGTCCCATGGGACTAGTGGGACATATAATCCCACTTGTCCCATCATGGGACTGGGTCAATAGGACTAGTGGGACAGACCCGAAACTACTGACCGGATTTGGATAAAATTTAGCATACAGATAGTTTATGACCAGGATTAACACATAGGCTACTTTTGATCCCGATATTCCCACGGGACCGACACTTCTGCGGGTGATACCGCGGGGCACTGCTAGTTACAAATAAACTATTCTTATTCTTATGACCTGGGTAAGGACATAAGCTACTTTTCATCTTGGATTGCAGACGAAGTCGCGGGAAACAACTAGTAAATTATAATTTTCACCACAAATTGGCAACTTTCTGGTGAAAGCTTCTTCATGTTCACCATATTATAACGGTCTGACTTTGTTATTTTCACAGTCAGTTTAACTGTTAATAGCCTAATATATGTAGATATACAAGAGCGCGATAAATATAATAAATATTTTATTTATTTTCATCCACTGTCAATTGCGTTCCGTATCGTTGAGTTGTGTGAGTGTGTGATTCGCTAGTGTGAGTAACTTGTTCGTAAATTATATTCTGATTTGAACTGTAAACCGTTTTTCTATTGTGCTATAACCAACACTACCCATAGTACGCCCACAGTAATTAAAATATGCCTGATGCTAACGAGAGAAAGACATACTTTCTCCTTCTTCTATTTATTGAACACAATTTTGTGGCCGTGACTAATGTTCCTTATTCGTAATATTATTTGGTATGACAGACTACGTGGGGAAGCATTGCTGACTTCTTCGGGCGATAATTAGCAAATGCCTCATATAGAAGGCACCTATTATATTATAACAAATACAGGTCATAACAAAATCCATCACATGGTCGTCAACTACGCATTCAGTACATTTAGGGCTGACTTTTCCATCGCTAGATAACTTTTATTCCTGGAATAAAATTGACGTTTGACAGTTTTTGTACGAAACAACTGCCAAAATTTCAAAATTATTCCTCGAATAAAGTTATCAGATGATTGAAAAACCAGCCCCTAGTAAAATAGCACAAAAATAATTGCTAAAACAACGACTTTTGTTTTTGGTACGAATAATCACTGTTTACGGTAGAGCGCTCAATGTAACGCACGTAAAACATTGTGCATAATAATCATGGTGCATGCAATATTTTTAGGTAGGCAAGTATTTAAATTTTAAGTTTATTTTGATTTAATATGCACTGTCGCACTGCTGGGAAAACATTCCCCAAGTCCTTCCAGAAACTCCTTTCTCACGACACCTCAAACCAGACCTCGCGGCCAAGAAAGAGGTGAGGAGATGACCTGGACGCTTACATCTCCTCACCTCTTTCTTGGCCAGCCTCGGCGGCGCTGTCTATCTTCAGGTACCCATTATGTAGAGAGTTTTGCCCAGTTAAGTTATAATATTTAAAACTGGTTTTAGAAAAACAATGAAAAAAAGTTGGAACCTTCAATATCTCCATAACTAGAAGGTTCCCAGGTATGGTCCAATATAAAAAATCCTACTAATATTATAAACGCGAAAGTTTGTATTGATGGATGGATGTTTTAAATCCGTTCAGTAGTTTTTGCGTGAAAGAGTAACAAACATCCATCCATCCATCCATACAAACTTTCGCATTTATAATATTAGTAGGAAATCATAATGTCAGAAAGAACAAGTGACTGGGCAAGGCTTCGTTAAGCGTCTTTTTACACCCGTTTTACGTAGAACATCGAGACTTCGAGCCCGCTTCGTTGGTCCAGTGATTGCAAATACGACTCCTAATTCTGGATCGCGGTCCTGGGTTAATTAATTAATTAATAATCCAGTCCATGTTGCTGTATTCGGCTTGAAGGCCGTCTGTGCAATTACAGGCACGAGATATTTCGCCTTTGTATTCGGGATGACATTGCATCTGTGACACATCTAGTATTGTAGCTACGTGACGATGACCACTATTCATCAGGTGAGTAGTGGTCATCGTTGTGCCCACCCTATGGTTGGCACCTTATGCTTGTTTGCCAACCAATATCATTAACAACAGGGTCCGGAAAAACTGTAGATGGACTTCTAGCTTAATCTCACAGTTAGCGTAACGTAGTTCCATGATGATCCTTGGTTGAAAACTTACCTTGTGTAACACACCTTGTGTAGCATATCAATATCTGGTGCATCATACGATATCTACATATCGTATCATACATCAGAGGGACAATTCTCGTAATTTTAAGAACGATCACAGTCATAATGTCTGTTTCAATCTGTCAAAAATACGTCTAATTTCCCTACATTTTGACAAGTTTTTTTACATTTGTTTGTCGCCGAGATGAGACTGCGACTAGATTTTGAACGTTTTAAATTAAGAGAATTGTATAATTTGATGTTTATGTGTCGTCCTATAGTAGATATTGAATGGTGTACCAGCTCACGGCGGGTTATTTCACGTCCATTTTATGCACGCGTATACATAAAAAATCATCAACCTAACAAAATCGTTGTTTCAAGTTACAATTAAGTCCAAAATCATGGCCTTGACTTTCGTCAAATAATTACGACTATGTACTTGTTATTATTCGACGTACGTATGTTACGTTAACCAACCGTTTGAAACAACCGGCCCTAAGTGTCGTCTGCTTATCTCCACAATACATGTTTTTTTAATAATAACATCCTCCATCTATATTTGCTCTAAATTCGTTGCATATGATAGTAGCAAAGAGATTTTCTTTATTCTTCCTTAACACAGAGTGAAGCCAACCCGCACTGAGCCCACTCCCAGAGAGAAGAGCCCTGTGTCCCAGTCATAGGTATAATTTATATTTCTATGGTCCCAGCAGTGGGAGCTTTATAAGCTGATTATGCACGATGTACAGTCTCGAGCATAAGTATGTATACACTTGGCTTTATTCAAAAGCGATTTACTCCTTTATTTTTTAATAAATAGTTTATGTTGCTACGAACATAGTATTTTCGAACCCATAGGTTTTTGCAATTTCCTTTACCGTGCTGTGTACAGGGTAAAGGAAATATCTGTTTACAACGCCAACCAACCAACCAACTGTGTGTTTGTGTTTGTGTGTAATATAATTAACGCAAGACTTCATACACCCCAATTAGAGTATTTTAAAAGTATAAGTGAATGACCAAAACTATATTTTTTTAAAGCTTACTGTTAGGTATTATAAAGAAAATGGTGTTGATCCCAGCAATACTTTATGCATTTAAAATTGAGTCCTAAGCTTTGTAATAAGATTTAATTTTCTATGGCTCAATTGGCGATCAGTAGGTATGGTGGCGGCATACATAATTTTTGAAAAAAATACTATATCAAAAGTTACTGAAATCGATTCAGGAGTCAATTATAAACAAACTAACGACTTGCGTCTATTCTGTTACACCTTGCATATCGCATTTTAGCTTAGGTCCGCTTGCGCAAAGGGACCTCCCCTTTAAAAACAATCAAATTCAGGTAAACATAATTTAAATGTCATTCCGCCTTTGTCAACTTCAAACGATTGAGAGAGACATAATGTCGTTTTGTGTTTTGATGAAAATAATGTAATTTAATAAATGCTTTACTCAAAAATGCTTGGAAATTCGAGCATTAAGATTTCTGACAACCTTCTTCGATATAAACCGAACATGCTGTATTGGTCAAATACATGCGAGCAGCGGTCGGCAATGTTGTATGTAAATCCATATCTGTCGTGTTTAGCGCCTGAATAAATTACTATGAAAATTCTTTTCTATCGTGTCATTTAAAAATGGAACGAACTTTTTCCTTCGAAACATGGCCACCAAGGAGGTACATAATAAAATTATCAAAGATTTATCAAAGATTTTATTTTAATTTCGAACTGGCTTGCAAATAGAGAAACAAATGAACATATTGGAGTTGGAGCGTGCAAAAACTTGTTTTTCGTTATTCATTCTGGAATGTATAATTAATTGTTAATTAATTACTTAGTTGGAATATCTGCATATTATTTGAGAAAAGTAATATACAAGCTTGGCCGCAACCAGGCAGTGATGGCCTCACTTAAACAAGGTGTCGTTTTGCATCCTCGTCAAATCCAAGGAAGTAACTATGCTACTGATTCTCGACACGAATCAATAATAAAATAAGTAGGCATTTTTTTTTCTAATTTTCGGAAATCGGTACGTGTGGGACACGCATTTTAAGACGCGGCCTGTGTGAGACCGCACTGTAACTGCCCTTTTCCACACAGATAAAAACGCGGCCGCTTATACTATACCATAACGCGATTCTATTCTTTGAAAGTGGTGTATTCTGAAATACTGTCCAACTTAAATAACTAAAAAACAAGTATGTATTCATTATATACCAGGGATCGTAATTTTATTTGATTATTTTGTGTTTTTCATTACAGCCTCCTGAAATTTGACGAGGATGCATAACAACAGCTTTTATATACCTCGGTTACGTCCATCAATGCCTGTTTTTAATATTAATATTAATTATAATATTATTGGCATAAATTGAAAAACTAACTCCATAGTTAAGTCACTGCATTACAGTACCTGTATTTCAGAAGCCAGTGACTTTTTCAGAAAGGTTACAATTTAGCAAGTTTTATGTAACAAAGGCAATAAAATTATATTAAGTACTTAAAATTAAGCTTAATAGGCCAAAGCAAAAATAAAAAAAATGAAAAAACTAGATTAAATTAAAATAAAAACAAATCAATAACATAATTAGAATAAAATCAGTATTAAAACAAACAAGTAATTGTTTGTTACGATTAAGGTTTTAAAACGAAGTCTGATTGTCCCTACTCGTTCCAAGACAGAGGACATTGACATATAACCAGAAAAAAAAGATAATGTCAGATTCTAAAGTCCACCATTGCCTCAAGAAGTTATTTCTAGAGTTAATGGTAAAAGAAATGTTTGTTTTAAAAGCTTATTTCCCGGCAGCACGTAGTTTTAGTGACCGCAGGCGTTTCGTAGATTGGCTCCACCGCACACCGACCACGCCTTTTTACAAACAATTACCGTTTCCTAGACTTATTGTTGAAGCATTTCTTGGAAATTAAATTTTGTGGGTGCATGTGCTATCACATGTACGTATTCTTAGAATGTATTGACAGTAATGGCTTTGAGGTACCTACCTACCTAGAGGGGCTTTTGTCTAAGTAATTAAAGCCACACGGTTATTGATCAGGTTAAGCTACGCTGGCCGCGGTTGGTCCGTGGATGGTTGACCATCTTTACATACCAAGACCCTCCGTGCCTCAGAAAGTACGTTAAGCCGTTGGTCCTGGCTGTCATTTGTAGACCTTTGATAGTCGTTACGGGTCATCAGAAGCCCGAAAGTCTAACAACCGGTCTCACCAAAGGGTATCGTATGGTACTCAGTATCTGGGTTGTGGAGGTCAGATATGCAGTCACTCCATTTAAAATACTGGTATTCAGCTGCATTCGGTTGGACTAGAAGCCGACCCCAAAAAATGGGAAAAGGCAAGGAATAGGGAGATTGATTTGCACGAACATTGATCACCACGCTAGTTCAATATGGGTTGGCGATTTCAGACTTAAATCTATACTAATATTATAAATTTAAAAGTAACTCTGTATGTTTCCTTTTCACGCCTAAACCACTGAACGGATTTCTATCAAATTTTATGAAGAGATAGGTGACATCCTGGGGAAGGAGATAAGCTATCTACTTCTTGTCTCGGCAGCACGTTCATGTGGGAGAATTTCTGAGGGGCAATTCTCGTAATTTTAAGAACGTTCACAGTCTGATCTCAATCTCAATCTGTCAAAAAATACTTCTAATTTCCTTACATTTTACCAATTTTTTGACATTTGTTTGTCGCCGAGATGAGACTGCGACTAAATTTTGAATATTTTAAATTACGAGAATTGACCTTCTGACATCCATGCGGGTGAAGCCGCGTCCAGAAGTTCGTAACTATAAGTCTTGGTACCGTCACGATGTTTTTCTTCGAGGTATGAAAGATGCTAAATATTATGGCCTGATTATCAGTAACATCAGGGGCCCTATTTTCTATGACACAGCGAACGAAACCACGCGAGATTGGTGGAATTAGCTAAGGAATTGACGAGGTTTCGAAGTAAGAAGTAAGGAATCGTTAAGTGGTCATAGTGAATTAAGGCCCAGAGACTAAGCGTGGGCAGAAGTATGCTAAATGTTAGGTTTTTTATTTGTTATTTACGTAATTATTTTGCTAGAACAGATTAATCAGGTTTTATAATTAGACTCAAGCAAATTGATGTGTTCCGAAAGTGAGCTTTTTATGTTCGTTAATAAGACTAGTACGCTTTATTTCTATTTGAAATTGAGGTATCTTTTTTAAGACTTGTTTTTTTTTAAATTTATATACAAAATCTATTAGAGTATTTGCTTATAGTCATCAGATGAATTTTGAATGTTTTTAAAACGTTCAAAATTAATCTTGTGCTGTATCTTTTTATTTAAAATGCAAACACTTTATATTAAGCAGCCCTCGTCCTACTTATGTCACCAAGAAGAGTGAGCTCACACATCCCGTATAATTATGGTGTTTCCATGGCAGATTATGATACTGGGCCGGATGGAAGGAAAACGCGCTCAAGGCAGAGCGCCGGCCAGATGCTTAGACGCGATTAAGAAGGCTGTTGAAGGCAGCATGTCGCGCGGTCCACACTGCAGAAGACCGCACTTGGAGATGCGTCGTATGTGGTCGCGGTCCTCAGCTTTGAGAGAACGACGAAGGAGAAGAAGAAGAAATTCCATGGCAGCATGTGACATGTGATATGTGTGTGATATATGTGTGATAGGGAAAATCTAACGATTTAAATCTTTGGGATACGTCGTTTAATCTAGACACTGTTAAACTGCGGGTAAAGTCTAGAAAAATATACAGTTTTTACTTTAACATTCAAAGGACATTATTGTAATTGTTTGTTTTGGTCCAATATTCTGTAACATCAGAGACTGTGCGTGGGCTAAGTTGGCTAGACAGCAGCCTTTTTGTGTTTTACATAATCATTTGTGGACTAGACATGTTTTTAAAATTGAATTCAAGTAGATTGATGAGTTTTTTTTTAAGTTCGCTAATGGGATTACTAGGCTATATTTAATTTAATTTGGAATTGAGGTATCTTTTTAAGACTTGATAATATTTTTATTTAAATGACAACATGTACGAGAGTACCTATGTATTTGGTAGCAGGCTTTTTTTTAACTTTCAAAACTAATTTTTTATACTGTATTTTTTTAAATTGGTTTTTGGGCTTAAAAACCTTGCTTAGTTCTCCATTTATTTATTTTAGTATTTTTTTTTATCCACCCTGACTTAGGATGACTACTTAAGGGTCTTTTTGTTTTAGTATTTATTTGTGAAGTTAGTCATTTAACCAGCCATCATCACCATGCGCGCCATGTGCGTCGTCATGTGTAGTATATAATAATAGTTAGTTATGTAAAATAAATAAATATGGTATATACGCATTTTTATGTTTATAAAATAGGTGTTTTCAGTTTTCATTTCTCCTATGCTATTAAGTTGTATCCCAGCCTATCTGCACCCCGGTTCCCACATAAGTCTCGATCGCGTGGAATAAAAAGTCCTATCTCCTAATCCAGGTCATGGTGTACCCGTGTGCCGAATTTCATCCAAATCCGTTCAGCCGTTTTAGCGTTCCAAAAAACTTAAAAAATCTAAGCTTTTTTCTTTATAAGATTAGTTTGGAAAAACGGTTAGCAATTTCATAACAACGAAGCAACAAATCTTTATTAACCAGTTCGTTCCAGAAGATTAGTTTGTAGTGCATCAAAATAATCGATATAGTAGAAAACGGGTAAGTTAGCGCAAAGTTGTCGAATCTTTCAGTTTGTTTGTTTAATTATAAAGTTGTTGTAGCAGCGCTGCTGTGTTCCACATATGTTTACGGTATGAACAACAACAATGTTGATGTTGCTGTGTACTTACGTGATTAGAAAATACAATCCTGATACTCTATTTTGGTTTTTGATTGCTTTTAGTCCTAGAATTACTGACTGACTGACTGTTATTCTGTTTACTTTTAATATGGATACTTACGGTTTTTGTACGCGAATTTGCGATGGAAAAGTTACGGTGTTTTAAATTCTGTATGCGACTGGAAATTGATATTTTAGATTCTCGAATGCACGAATTTTCTTCCAAAAGACTTATCTGCCATTCAACATTTCATTCATTAATTGCGTTAAAGATTGAGACTAGTCATAGTGGGCGGTTTTTTTTTTAATTTAAACACGTTATGTAGGTACTGTTGTTTATAATGATCCCACTGCTGGGACACAGGCCTCCTCTCTGTGAGAGGTAGTGGGCCTTAATCCACCACGCGGGCCCAGTGCGGGTTGGTAGATGTTACATGTCTTCGAATGTTTGGTTCTAGGACATGCCGGTTTCCTCACGATGTATTCCTTCACCGTTTAGAGAGCAGTGGTGATGAATTAATTGACACAAAGTAAAGCGCCTGTCTGAGTTCGAACCTACGACCTACAGCTCGTAGGTCGTGGCTGTTACCACTGGGCCACCACGGCTCTTATATACAGGCTGATTTTTTAAAGACCAGCCTAATTTAAGGATGTGGTATAAACCATCAAACTGAACAACTTTCTCCATGGGACCAACATCGTAATCGCGAATAAAAATTCAGCCGTCCCATACATTTAGGTCGAGTAGGTATTGAAGTTTTCTATGGGACAGTTGATAAAATTTTCGCGATTACGCTATTTGTCCCATGGAGAAAGTTGTTCAGTTTGATGGTCTGTACCACATCCTTAAATTTGGCTGGTCTTTTAAAAATCAGCCTGTATGTTGCTCAATTTTAATTTATTTCATTTTTATGGTGAACGGGGTCTAGGGGGGTCTACAACATGATATAGACCGGTGTCATTTCGTAGTTTGAATTTCTCCCATAGGTTTATGTTTTATCCCGAAAAATCGGCCAGCATTTTCCAGCTTCTGACTGTGGCTAGAGCATAAAAAGTGCTATCACACTTAAAAATAATGAAAGTTTCCTGTTATAAGCATTCTTACCTTTCTGTATAAATAGATGCCTGCACTAATTGATAACCCCTTGTCTACCTATTTGTATACGTAAGAGTTACCCAATTAATGAAAGCGTCTGTTCATAACAAAACCCTCATTTCACATAAAAAGAAACCCTTACAAACAGATCAGTTAATCAGCAATTATTATTACACTGGCGGTAATGAATTAGTCGTTAAGTCTAACAACTCGTAAGACAATTATAATGCTGGTTAAACCCGCAAATTAGCAAACGTTAACTAAATGATTGTGTCATTAAGTGAGCGCCTCAATGGGCCTTTGTTTTAATTGTACGATTCACGTGCGAATGAACGATACGGGAACACGAACGGAAGTTATGGAAATGAAATAATTTGTGCTAGCTACCTTTGTTTTGTATACGTATATTCCTTATTTATGAAGTACTTTTTTATATTAAGTGGCAATTCAGTACCTAAGTGTGTTAGTGTATATGTGTGTGTGGGGGTGTGTGTACGGGTGTGTGTTCAGTGTCTGTCTGTATGTATGTGAGTAGCAATGTATGAAATTGTTATTAAAGGCTATCCACGAGTGAAAATGCAGTATTGCAACCTGAATACTTAGTGCATAGCCTTGCTATCAACCATGCCACTACTCTCAGTAGATACCAGATTCCTTGAATGAGTTCAGTAGATAGGAATCCTTTTTTTACTTTATCCACATCATCTGCCTACAGCAGTCCACTGCTGGACATAGGCCTCTCCAATTGCACGCCATTCACCTCGATTCTCGGTAACTCTCTTCCAGCTGCTACCCGCTAGCCTGCGAAGATCGTCACTCCACCCAGCCTAGTCCTATCGTATTTCTACAGTGAAATATTCTAAAATACACCAAGCACGCTAACACTAAAATATATAATATTAGGTATGTACCTACAAGTATACAAAAAAGAAGCTCATTGGGCCCAAAAAAATTGAATGATACAGTCATTCTGCGATCAGGAAATTAATTATGGTGATACTGGCAATTTCTTTCCAGACCTTTTATTATAATAGTTGTTGCCACTTATTTATTTATATATACTTAATTATACAATATAAAATACATAACAAAAAAAGTAACACTACAAAACATACAATAGGCGGCCTTATCGCTTTCTGCGATCTCTTCCAGGCAACCTTGGAATGGACAGTGATACGCAATCACTGTCCATTCCAAGGTTGCCTCGAAGAGATCGCAGAAAAAGACACAAAAAGACTTAGGACATAAAAATTGGGTTGTTATTAGTGAAAAATAATAAGTATATAAACCACTTGTTCAGCGTGGAGATTTATGATAACGTATTATTATTAATAATAAAAAATAGAAGTACCCTTTCAGTATATATCTGATGCTCCCAGACCTCCACACCGGAAAGAATGAACGAATAGCGTCCCATTCTCATAAATGATCGCCGTGTTAAGTGAACTATTATGTCATTAATTGAACGCCTCATTGAGCTTTCGTTTTAATTATCCGGCCGAGTGTGGGTGTATGAATGGAGGGCATTGTTGAGAAATAGTCATGAGCTCATATTACTAAACTTTGTAGGTATGTTGAAGAATGGAGCTGAAATTAGGTCTCTTCCAAAAATAGTTTAATAGACGTGCATAAAAATCTAAATTATCTATTTTTTTAAGTATTAACGAAAAAATATTTTTTGGGACTCGCACATGAATATCACAAACTAAACTAAACACACTCATAGATATAAATACATAACAAAAAAAAATGGGTTGCACTCCGGGAGTGCCGGCAGAAGTGAAAACTTGAATATTATCGTTGTGCATTTTTGATATTTTGGAATGCGGTCTCCCTTCGTTTTTTTTGACGATGGGAAATCATCAAATGACCCCTCCCGCTCTGGGTGGAGCGGAAGGGAGTGTCAGACTTTTACTGACTAAAACCCACCCGTGTTCCTTCAGTTGCCTGTGCCAGGGGCCACGGTATCTCTCTCGAACAACCCGCAGCCCTGGCAGGCATCGGCCCTAGCGGACCCCGTCAGTTCGTGCTGACATCTCCTTGAGGCGCGCGGGGAACACAACGCGCCGTCGACCCGGGCCTGGTCCTTACCGGGCGGCGAGCTGCCCATTGCTCGCAAGCCCGCGCCTGCGGTGGCCATGAATCGGCTGTTGATTCGACCCCAACATAGTTGGGAAAAGACGTGGCAGATGATAATGGAACAGTGAATTTTAATTAAAAAACTCTTAATTACACTCATTTTCAAATAGCACTTATTTTTAAATGTCCCAGCATCATTCTGATTTTTGGCCTCGCACAGGACCTCGCACAGGACTATGTTGGGGTCGTCTTCCAGTCTAACCGGATGCAGCTGAGTACCAGTATTTTACATGGAGCGACTGCCTATCTGACCTCCACAACCCAGTTACTGGGTAATACGAAACCCCTTGGTAAGACTGGTTGTCAAACTTTCGGGCACCTTTGGCTAAATCACCACTAACTAACAAATATTTGGGCTTGTTGCATCTAGACCAGTTTATAATGTTTTCCCATAACACAAGCTCTGCTTAGCTTGGGACTAGATGGCGTTGTGTGATAGTTGTGGAATATTATAATGGGTCTCAAAACATGCACACGACTACAAAAAATAACATCACGCATGTAATACTGGAAGGGTCAGCAGAGGCGTTCCTAATACACTTTCCTGCTAATTTCTTACATCGGACTTCACACTTTTTATTTAAACTCATTTTTTTAATTCTATTGTTTGTTTTATCTGATGTATGTATCAGAGGCGTAATTCTCGTAATTTTAAGAAAGTTCAGTCTGATATCAGTCTTAATCTGTCAAAAATACCTATAATTTCCGTAGATTTTGACAAGTTTTTGCCATTAATTGTTTGTCGCTGAGATGAGATTGCGACTAGATTTTGAACGTTTTAAATTACGAGAATAGGCCTTCTGGTGTATTGTATGTCTTTTAGTTTGTGCCAAATAAATGTATTTTCTTTCTTTGTTTAATAGTACTTGCCCCTAAATCTCGCCAGTTTTTTTATTCCCATGTAATTAGGGCTTAGCCTATTGCTATAACCGGGGCACAAAGCCGACCTGCTACTGAGGAATCCCTGATGGAAAAGCCAAAATGGACCTGGGAATCGAATCAAGAACCTCATGCTCAGTATGAGTATGGATGAATTGAAAGCTAGTAGTGGACTCAGATTCATTTGTGCGCACATGGGATAGCTATAGGCTGGAATAGGCTATTTCCTTTAGGTTATCAAAAAATATTGAACCCGTATTTTTTCTTTTATCAATTATATAAAAAATTATGAAGATATCGCCCGTTAAAGTTCCGCATGACGTCACTTGCTTGCTACACTTTTGCATGCAAGTGACGTCACGACCCCTACTCCCAAATTTTGACGCGCTTTATCTTTGTCATTTTTTGTTTGATTGACAAAAGAAAAAATACGTGTCCATAACTTTTAGATAATTATTATTTTTTTACCCAGGCAACTACCCTATTATGAACTATTTCCATACAGCTCGTGCCAACACGAGAACTAGTTACTATTTCCCTGAAGCTCAAGATATTGTAGATTCTAATAGGTGTATGTTCTCTAGTTGTTTGAATGAGGCGATGATGTGTGGGTGAAACTCGATATTGTTACTTAATACCTGGAAAGGTTTCTCACTAACGTATTGAAAATTGAACGCATTCTGTATATCAAACTGAGTGACTTTGCAAATATAATTGCTGGGAAACGAGTTTTAAAACGTTGTGCTCATGGGTGATTGGGAAAATTTTACAGTTTCGGGTAGCTTGATTTGCTGGCGTCTGTACGTTAATTAAAAAGGTCTATAAGTAAAAAAAAAAAACTTATTAAAAAGTGCTCTGATCCCCTTTTAGTATTCTCCCAAAGTGTTTTAAAATTAACTTATTCTGTTGCAGCGTAACTTGGAGACCACTTAGCGTTGTTACTAACTTGTTTCTGCAATGGTCTAAGAAACAAAGAACGAATTATGGTTGAAACATTGTTTCAAAGCTGTGTTTTAAAAAGTATTATAGTGTTTGCCACTTCCCGTAGCTACATAATAACAGCCGCACAGGTCGATCGATCAGGTTAAGCTATGCTTGCCGCGGTTGGTCTGTGGATGGGTGACCATCTTTACATACCGAGACCCCTCCGTGCTTCGGAAAGCACGTTAAGCCGTTGGTCCAGGCTGTCATTCGTGGATTTTGGACAGTCGCTACGGATAGTATGAAGCCCGAAAGTCTGACAACCAGTCTTACTAAAGGTCTCTGCACACAGCGGGCGGGGCGGGGCGGGACGGGATGGCGACGCAACGCTGAGCAGTTGTAATGTACTAGATATTATGGACGATGCCATACAGAGCCGCTCCGCTCGGCGCGACGGTAACCGTCGCGCCCCGCCGCCGCTGCGCCGAGCGGGAATACAAGTCGGAAACGGCGGGGCGGGGCGTGCCGGGACGCGAGCGCGTTTTTGATTTATTTCATGCACCCATTTCGGTTTACGTTGTTTTTTCTTACCTAGGGGAACTATGAGCATTAGCGTTTCCATGTCTGAATTGCTCAACATCTTCTTTGATGAAAGAAAGGCGCGGCGGGACGGGACGTGATCGCGCCCGCAGTGTGAACACTGCCGCCGCACCAGCGCCGCGTCGCCGTCCCGTAGCTGTGTGCATAGACCTTAAGGGGTATCGTATTACCCAGTAACTGAGTTCTGGAGGTCAGATAGGCAGTCGCTACATGTAAATAAAATACTGGTATTCAGCTGCATCTGGTTAGCTGCATCCACATAGCTGGGAAAAGGCTAGCCAGATGATGAAGAAAATTGACAGTCGACTTACAATTGCACAAGTTATGCTTACGAGAGGCAAATAATAGTAACAGGATATTAATAAAACAGGTGCAAAACGAAACTTCTGTAATCCTAGTCCATACGACATATTTATTTATTTTCAATTCAAACACAAGCTTCGAAGAAATAACCGTATACGTAAAGCATCTCCTCATTCACATATAATCCCTGTATCACCATAGCAACATTCCAAGTCCCGCTTAACTTAATTCTTGTCAACAGCACACTTCTGAAAAATACTCGAAACTTTATACAAAAGGGACCCTTAAAAAGGTATTTATGTCTAACATTTTTATAGCGAGCGATCGATCGTTCTAACCGCGAAGAGCTGTTTTTCAATGGTTTCAGGGTGAATTGAATTCTATCCCATTCTACCCATTTCACCCCCATTCTTCCATGTTTTGCCCCCTTCACCCTTTGTTAGTTTAAAAAAAGTAGTTGAACAAACCTCTTTTAAAACAATAGTTCTGAAAGTTTGCGCAAGTATTTTTTAATCTGTATTTTTTAATTAAAAGATTTAAATATAACGAATTTTTGTGCTGTTTCTTTATGGATGGCATACCTACATAGTTAGCGAGTTTTTTTATTAAAGTGTAAAATGTAGATTTTTTTATTTGCTTTTATATTAATTTATTGGTTCATGATGTTATTAATTTTGTGTTGATTTGAATGATGGATCTAATAAAGATGGTGCCATCTGCTGTGCTTTTAAATTGCAATTTTTTCTTAATTCAAATATTTATCGTTATGAAATTAAATCTAAAATATCTTAACACCGTTTTGATAGGTTTAGCGTGCCTGTAGACATACCTGAATTTCGTACTAACCAAACACCATAAATCTACGACATAACTAAGAAATTAGAATAACCTACATAGAAAATTCCCTCAGGTTACCCGAATTCACAACTTTCATTCACCACGAGAAACAAAACCAGTCGACCTTCCTTACCTACATCACAGTACAAAAACCGACTCAAACACAATAAAACAATTGACGCATTCGTCGAACAGTCACCATTCGCTTTGTATCGTCGAAAGCTTTTAGGAGATGAGACCGAGGACCTAGCGGCCCCTTACGTCTGTGCTGATATGCTCCGATGACCAGAGCATTGTTTATTTAGTTAGTAATATTGAGTAAGAGAAGGTAAGTGGTGTTATGTGTGAAAGGTTGATCGAATCTTTAGCTGTCATATCGAGTTATTTGATTTGTGGGTAGCCACTTGTGATTTTACACAAAAATCAAATGTAGCGTTACAAAATTCATTTGGTACGTGGTCTTAATTGGAACTAAAGCCGCCATTTTGTTTTTCAATACATGTTAGTTTGACATTTCTCAATAATGTTTACCAACAGCGCCCTTGTCCACGTCATTGGAGTGCCAAGATCCTTGTAGTAGAGTTACACTGATACTACTAATAAGTAGGTAAAGTCTTTATTTCGCATATTCACATTGTAAGCTATACATCCATAAATGAAAATAAAAAGAAAGAAGAAAGGGGCTTGTGGCTGACTAATAAAAGCCGCATGGGTCGATCGATCAGGTTAAGCTACGTTTGCCGTGTTTGGTTCGTGGATGGGTGACCATCTTTAGATACTGAGACTCCCTCGGAAAGCACGATAAGCCGTTGGTTCCGGCTGTCATTCTTGGATGTTTGATAGTTGTTACAGGTCGTCAAAAGCCCGAAAGTCTGACAACCAGTCTTACCAAGGGGTATCGTATTACCTAGTAACTGGGTTGTGGAGGTCAGATGGGCAGTCGCTCCATGTAAAATACTGGTATTTAACTGCAGGCGGTTAGACTGGAAACCGACCCCAACATGGTTGGGAAAACGCTAGGAAGCTGATGATTACAGCCATAAGTGTAAATATTTGACATTTTAAGAACGCAACTTAATAAGAACCCTTTTAGAAGATGAAGCCGCTGAAGCTAGCGGGCCGTCACGTCTGTGCTGAATCCCTTACACGCTCCGATGACCTGTGCATTGATTATTTAGTTAGTTGTATTTAGTAAGGAGAGGTCAGTACAAAAAATACAAAAATATTTATTACTTCTCAAACCTTGTGTCATACATAAACGAAAGACCGACCGACCGAGTGTCATAGAACGGGTCCAACGAAAATTTGCTCGCTACCTATATAAAAAAATATATGGGTATTATCCCTATTTGTATCCGTCTCTGTTTGTTGCGGGAATGGTAGGAGTCAACACGTTGGAACTGAGACGGAAGTGTGCGCTGTTGATGCACTACTACTTATTGCTCAATAATAAGATCGATGACGCGACTACACTAGCTCGCTGTTCATTGTTTGCTCCGGACCGGCTGCGGGTGTCGCGCGCCTGTGCCTAGCGGGGCCTATTCGCGGCGCCGCCAGTGCATACTCTCACTGCTCGTTATGCTCCCACAACCCAGGCGATCAATCTGCTGAATGCCCTGATTGCTCAGGAGCCGGAAGTTGACATATTTACGTCTAGCAGTAAATCTATGTTTAATGTCTGTATGAAGTTTTTTAGTTAAATGTTATGTTGTTGGCTTGTTGCGCGCTTTGGTGTATACTGTAAGTGCTGCAAGCAATTGATATATAAGTAAATAAATAAATAAATAAGTAAATAAACTAAGGCAGCCCCAGTAAGTTACAATAGTACTTGTGTCGGAGCTGTCTCGCTCTGCCCTTAAGTGGTATCCTAACAATGAAAATGAAGTGAGTGGTGTTATGTCATAGGCTTCTAAAACATTGATCGAATCTACAGCTGTCGAGTTATTTGATTGGTTGGTACTGGGCAAATTCATTATTACGTTCCAACTTCTGCCTAGCCTGTTCCCAACTACGTTGGGGTCGGCTTTCATTCTAACCGGATGCAGCTGAATACCAGTATTTTACATGGAGCGACTGCCTATCTGACCTCCGCAACCCGGTTACTGGGTAATACGATACCCGTTGGTAAGACTGGTTGGAATGGTTGGTGGGCTGGAAAATTTTTATTACGTTGTCATGACATAGGCATATTAAAAAAAAATAAAAAAAACCTAGCCATGTTGTGTTTGTACGAGAAAACCCAATATCTACATGGTTGAAGTCGCGGACAAACCGTTATGTTTCTCAACAATTTTCATTGATATTCTTATAAAAACAAGGAATAATAGTGTACCAAAATCAAATGAAGGTGTTCTTTTCATATTTCAATTTCTAAATTAAATTCTTTGATCTCAAGATGTGCGCATAAATATTCAGGTAGGTATCAAGTTACATATCGTCCAATTTAAATATTTACAACACAATTTGAATTTAATTTTCTCATAAATGATTAAGTAGTTTCTGCGTAACTGCCAATCTGTCTACAAGATCAAATAAACTTCTGAGAAAAACTATTTAAATTGTAAATAGGGAGGTTGTACTACGGTTTCTTGTTCTTAATTTATAATTTTCGTTTGGACTACAAAGGCGAAACCTTATTACTCACGATGGGCGTTAAAACATCTTCTCTTAGCGGACTCAGCCCAGAATTCGGCTACTTGTTTGGCGCCGATACCAACGTCCATCAGTTTTTGTAACGTGCAGCTGATAGGAAACGCAAGACGCGATATTAAGTGTCCCATCGCTTGTGGAACACTTTTACACTCCAAGGCGGAGTCGTCTATGAATCTCCACCTAAACAGGTATTCCTTGCTTCGGCCAACCTGTGTCCCGAGTCTTTTAATTAAAATATTATACGCGAGGAAAGTTAAAAAAAAAAACGTCTGTGATAAAGAAAGAAAGAAAGAAAGAAAAGAAAAGAAAGAAAGAAAAAACATTTATTTAGCACAGACTAAAAGACACACAATACACCAGATACATACATCAGATAACAACTAAGGAAAAAACAAATAGAAAGTATAAAGACCGATGTAAGAAGTTAGCAGGTAAGTGTGCCTCACGGCTGCACCAAAAAGGCCCAGTTCAGCAAAAATGCCAGACGATAGTGCCTGACGCTGGTTTTCAACTGAACCTGATGTGTGATAGACAGACAAACGAACGCAAAGTCGATTTTAAATAATATTTATTTGCATGGCCATCTCTAACCTATTGGAGACCCTGGACACAAGGATCCCGGGGCCCCTGTGCAGATAAGAGTATTATGAAAAGTTTTTAAATATTCTGCTACAAAACCAATAAAAGAAACAATACTAATATTTCATACGTTTGAGACTAGCAACTTACTGTAAATTTGTAGATCAATTATTTTGTCAATGAATGCGTAGAATGAAACGGCGGCTGCAAAGAATTATTTTTTTGAGGGCAGCCCGGGACCACATGAAGTTATAGATAAAAAACTACATGCGGGGCCCCCGTCGATCGTGGGGCCCTGGGCACTTGCCCAGAGTGCCCAATGGATAACAGGGGCCTGTTTATTTAGTTTTCTATTTGAAGTAGGAATATTGAGTATATTCTTTGTACATGCTTTTTTATACACTTTGTAGAAGAGGTAAAAATGAATCTTGAAGCACAAGCTATATTTTAAGAAAAAACTCACTTTTAATTATGAAAAGAAAGAAAAAGTATTTATTGCGACTCGTACAGGACCAGAAACTTAACTAAACACAGTTAACAGTGGACATAGTGTACCAGTCATAGAGCCCAGTGGCAACGAGAAACCAGCCAGGCGATTTACTTTGTGCAAATTATTTAATAACCTATTTTAATGTAATTCAAGTTGTAGCAGAAACTTGTAGGGTTATTTTCTCAAAATACCATTTCAGACACCAATCTACCTACATGGTCTTCACAAGATCTGACCTAGATTATATCTGGACTTTAAAACAGACTGTGACCTCTGTGTTTGTTTCGGCCTTTCTTCCCAGAGTAGTCAGATAGGACCTCATCTAGTTATGTACACACCTGCTTCAATCAATTGTTTTACGGAATAAAAACGCAATAAAATTGAGTATCTCATCGTTTTTAAAAGTTAATATTGCCACTGAAATGATTTGAAAACGCTTTAGTGAAATAATTATACACCTAACAAGCCAGACGACATAGCGAGAAAAAGCTCAGTGGTAACAATAGTTTCGCCTAACGGTCCTACTGGCCCATTGTAGTTAAAATTGAGCACAATGGCCAAACCCTTTTTCTTGTACCGTGACGTAATCACCATCCAACCTTTTACATTTAAAACCGAACCTTATCTAAGAGCTTGAAAAATAAATACTAACAGGTACAACGTTAAAGTTACCTCTAGTTTTACTAGTAAAAGGCTCGGCTCGGTCGCCGTCCCATCCGGAGTCAGGTGCTAAAACAGTGAGATAAACCGACCAAGGCCGGAAGCTCGCACCGCAAACGACGCCACCCGAATTCTAAAGCGCTCTCAATTCGGTCAGGTTATACCTTGCGCTGGAACCAAGGAGGATTGCAGTTTTAATTAAAACCTTTATGAAGTATTGTGTTTATTTTTGAACTCATTTCGTCTCATAGTTTATGTTAATTTTTCTACAGCTGTTTAACGTTGGGACTAGTTTTTATAAAGGAAAAGCAGGGTGTTTTTAAAAATTATGAATCGTTTCTTTTTTGTTTCGACCTGCAGTAATTATGAGATTCTGTTAATGAAGAGAGAACAAGACAGATATTTTATGCTTACAAAGCCTTAAAATAACTGTCACTTGTTTTGTTCTCTTGTGTTGTAGTGGATACCGCTATCTGGCATTATTAATTGAAAGACTTTTAGTAGCCAGCCTACCTTCAAGAAAAGGCTCGATTTCTTTCGGGGAACTTTCTACCAAGCCCTCTCCCAGTTTCAGAAAACCGTCATAACAAACCGGCAAGATGTCTTTCCACGAACTCTCCCGACTTTTCCCCGGTTCCCCGTAAAATAAAACCGTGCAAAAATTATTTTAAAATGAACAGTATTTTAAAACTACGCGACCGACAGTAGGTGTAGACAGGCCAGCCTCCAACTCTCTTCACTGGCTCTAGTAAAGGAAGCTCCGAACTTGCACCTCGGCGACGTAAACAGACCTATACAAATATATTAGCGACAGTTTATCGGCGCTTTTTACTACATCCTCCATTGAGTTTGGTTTAAAAGGATCTTGTTCAGTGGACCGTTGTAAAGGATACACTGAAATCTGTGTTAATAGTCGCGTCGGTAGTGCGCTGGCTTAAATAGGGTGTTCCATACCTTTCAGTGGCTGTTAGGGATTATTTCAGGTGGATTGGGAGTGTGTTCTGGTTTTAAAGTGGTGTAGTAGCTTTGAATCTCTTTGCGAGGTGATGTTATGATGAAACTTGTAGGAGGAATATTGTTATTGGAGTATTGGCAAATGAATAAAATTGACCAATATTCATCATCATCTGCGTAGCTCTTTCCCAACTACGTTGGGGTCAGTTTCCAGTCTAACCGGATGCAGATGAATACCAGTATTTTACATGGAGTGACTGCCCATCTGACCTCCACTACCCATTTACAGGATAATACGATACCCCTTGGTAAGACAGGTTGTCAGACTTTCGGGCTTCTGACTACCTGTAACGACTGTGAAAAGTGATCAATATTATCAGAGTGAAAAGAATATTCAGAACGAGAACACAACAGTGCTCTGATTTATTACATTCGTCGTTTTTATTTTTATTTTATTTTATTTTATTAGGGAAAACAAACAATTGTACATTTTTCATGTCGTTGCCATGACACTCGGTAGATACTTATCTATGTACATACAGGGTTATTTTTAATTGGCTAGCTAAACTCCGCAGACTCGATGCGTATCGATATCTCAACATGATAAAACAATATTTTTTTCATAAAAAATAATAATTTGATTTTTTTTTTGTGGGTAAACCAAACAGTTTTTAAACTGATATTTCAAGTGACTCCTATTACAGTAATTGGAGTCACTTGAAATATCAGTTTAAAAACTGTGTTTTTTTTCGTGTAAACATCATAGACGTGATGGGTTTCGATATCTAGGTCAATACGATAAAACATAAGAAAACTTTTTTTCTCAACTCATACTTGAAGTAACAACACTAACAGACGTCTTTCAAAAAAATCTTCAAGAAACATCAAATCTTTTTATTTTTTATTTTATCGTGTTTAGCTCGATACTCATCGCGTCACCGGGGTTAAACAAGCGGAGAGTTTAGCTAACCAATTAAAAATAACCCTGTATATCCTTATATACAGGGATATTTTTAGGCAACTTATAAACGTTATCGTTGCAATGTCCTTACATTGCAACGATAACTTTATAAGTGGCCTTACAACGCAGGTTTTTGCATTGAGCTTGCTTTATTCGCTATCAACTTTTTCGCTACGGTACATAACTCACTGATCTTATTAAAAGAGAGCATAGCAACATCGATTTCCTCCTACCATTTACAAAACAGTAGATCGATACACCGAAAAGCGTTTCTCCAATACTCGTTTGACCTTTAGCAGTGAAATAGGCTCAATGAAAATATTTTTTCAGTCGGATACTTCTTAAAATAGTCCGTCATTTACGTTATTAGGCTGTTTGTCTGTTTGTTCAGGACAAGGTCGAGATGTGAAACTAGAAATGTACTTAACGGGATCGGTTTTAACGTTAAGAGGGAACCGTGATGGCGGTATAATTAGATCCGGATTAATTTAATCGGGTTAATACTGATTTTGGGCAAAGAAAAATATTGTGAGGAGACCTGGGTTTGATGTTTTAATCATGGAGTAATGCTTGATCCTTCTTTGTACTAGAAGTGGTCTTCGGGTGACATGTACTTGTAATATACGTATAGGAACATAATATACGTAATATTTACTGGTGGTTGAATATTTTTTTTTACAAAATTTTTATTCGACCAGGATTTTTGTTTTCAATACGTGAGTAGATGCGTTCGTCAAGCTCATCCTTTTAGGTAGTCAGACGCAATCGTATAACAGGTGTCAAAACGAGGGAAAAAGAACACAAAATAGACTTTTTTTTCTCAAGAATCGGATAATTATTTTAATAAATCAATCATTATGAACCTAACATAATCCTACTTCATATACAGGGCCAAATTAAATAAGTTAGCTAATAGTCTTAAAATAAAAAGTATGTACAAGTTTATACAAAAGGGACGGGACAGAATCATAGGTAATCAAAAAATTTGTCCGCATCCTTGTCAACAGGAAAAGTGCCGAAAAGGGTGGCAGCATTGCCACGTTGTATGACAATGCTGATTTCTTGGCCAAAAAATAGGCCAGCCTTCTGGTCACGTGAAGAGTCGACCAACCGCTTGGCAATCTCTCGAAAAACTAAGTGGGCACTCGGACCCCATGGTCTCTAGAGTTTCAACCCCAAACGGCTCGAACATATAACATTGGAATATTTAATAATATTTTGATTACAGAGTCAAGTTCTTTTGTATTTCACCGACTTTCCACCAAAATAAACGAGTACTGCCTCGAAAATTTATTCAAGCCTACCTGGTCAAGCGTACCCTCTTAAAAGCGAAGACGTTTCCACCAGCCGTCGGGCAAACATCAACAAATTGATCAATGTTGCCACTATATTGCGTAGTTCTCGGGTTGTCGCACACTTTGAATACCAAGTGGTACGGATTTATTTTACTATAGGGCCCAAAGCATACGCTGTGTAGACGAGGCGCTTCAAAAGTAAAGACTGAGGGTTTTAAGATTGACTTGTAATGGCTCTTAGAGAGCATTGGAGGCCCAGTTGGAACGGCCGTGACTTACGAGGTACGAGTTAATTTGTGTAAATTATTTCATCGCCACTGTTCTCGAACCGGTTAAGGAAAACACTGTGAGCAACTGGCATATCCTAGAACCAAAAACTCGAAGACATGTGACATCTACCAACCCGCACTGGGGCTGCAGTCTCGACATTCATAGCGATCGCTTTACGTCCAAATTCGGTCGCAAAGTCCTGTCACTCCATACATTACACCTGTCAATCCGGGACTTGGGCCCGGGTGTTAGATTACGCCTTGCTCCCTCTCACAGAGAGGAAGCCTGTGTCCCAGCAGTGGGAACCTTATAGGCTGATTATGTTATGATTTGTGTTGAATGGTATTCATCATTCTGCGTCACGCTTTGCCCATTTGCGTCAATTATGGTGCGCTTAATTAACTTAATAGATTTCATGCGTTATGAGCTATATGTACTCGTAAGTACCTAAGTAAGTGGCATGACCTACTGTCATAACAGTAGAAAGCTTCTTGTTTGGTAATTAATCTCTTGATGATTATGGCAACACTTCCGATAGTAGTTGATGTTCATAGGGACCGTATACGTATACGGGAGGAATAGCGCACTTCTCTTTCTCACAACGAAGCTTTAACATTTAACAATAGGTAGGTAAGAAAAGTAGTCAAGTAGTCTTTATAAACACACTAGCTTTGGCTCGTGGCTTCGCTCGCGTGGAGGTCGAAAATTATCCCATAGGAACGTACAGTCAACAGCAAAAGTAGATGATCAAAATCAGAAATTCAATACTAATGAACGGAGTTCGCGTCAGAACTGTGTGGCTGTACTAGTAGTAAATGTTTGGTATAATTTACAATCACATACTTTTGAATCACTTCCAAGCCACACAGTTCTGACGCAAACTCCGTTCATTAGTATTGAATTTCTGATTTTGATCATCTACTTTTGCTGTTGACTGTACTACCGGGATTAAGTATCCAATGTGTTAATCCAGGTTATAAACTATCTGTGTGCCAAATTTGAGCCAAATCCGTTCAGCCGTTCTTGCGTGATTGGGTAAAAAACATCCAAATATTTATAAACTTTCAATTTATAATTTATTATGGTGGTTGCTCCAAGGTAGCCCGCGAAATTAAAATTTTCTTACGTTTTTTGCAATTTGCTGGTCAGTACTAAGTTGTACGTTGATTAAAATATGATTCGCGGCCGTAACAAATATGTATTTACAGAATTATAATAATCATTAGAATCAGTAATACAACTTGTTAAGTTAGCATAATCCTAAAATGTCAAGATTTCATGAAATAGTCATTCAGTAGGATTACTTGATCTTATAGAGTTGTGTTGATGACTTTAATGATTATAATTCTGTAAATACATATTTGTTACGGCCGCGAATCATATTTTAATCAACGTACAACTTAGTACTGACCAGCAAATTGCAAAAAACGTAAGAAAATTTTAATTTCGTGGGCTACCTTGGAGCATCCACCTTAAGGATTAATGACTGATTTTTCAATCGACAGATCTGACAGATTATCCGGTGTTGGAATAATCAGCCCTAAGAAGGATAAAGGGTTATTTAGATCAACTTATTTCTGTCGTAATGAACATATAACATCATCCTGATATTAAATTGTTACTATTTTCAGATAAAAGCATGCTCGTCTCCGCTCATCGTTATCGTTTTATCGTATCCTATCGCTAAGCCTAGCACCCTGTGCTTTGGGCCACACGCACGACGACATCGCACAGTCAGCGTGCATGCTTTTATCGCCTTTGTGGTGAAGGCGGCCATATCTTAAAGTTAGGCCTCTAGAACCGCGAGATATTGGGGATTAGAATACGTTTATTCTATAAGAGAGTCTAGTGTTAGCTTTGTTTGTGGAAATCTGAAAGGTTTGTGGTATATTACACATGTTTGTATTCGGAATGGCGTTCGAGGAGCGAGGTGAGTTTTTGATTCTGTTTTGTTTTTGAAGATTATTTGATTTAAGCTGTGGATTTAAGTCATTCTACTGTGAATTTTGCATGGCAGCTGCAGCCGCCTCTGCCGTTGAGTCGAGTCGCTCCTGTGTATGAGCACTAATCTGATGGTTCTTTTTTTCATCAGGTTATGGGCCATCTCTTGCCTGTCGCAAAGTCAAAGTAATATACCACCATAACCGCGTGTATAATTTCACTTTTCGACTTTTATGAATGCAGGATCCTTACTGTTACTCGTGACTTCCAGCTCTTTTGATTTAGGGCTAAAGTGGACCATTGGTCCTTTATTTTGTCCAGATCGTCCTGCCATTTTTTACGAATGCAGGTTCTTACAAAATTATATCGTGTAATTGATCATCAAAAATCATTCTTCTGTATTTATTTATTATCATGGTCGTTCCTCTGCTGCTCTCACAACTCGCTGTCTCGCTGGCCCATTCCAAGATCTGTTGCATCAAACATATCCAGGTAGCGTTTAAGGCTTAGTAAATGTTCTGTAGTACATTTGTTTACCACAAAAAGCTGTTTTTTTCCATTAAGTCTTCTGTAGCAAGTGCTCTTCTTCTTATAAGTAAGACCTGAACACTAGAAAGCTTTCCGTTCGTAGTTGTGACATGGATTCCGAGATTTCCGACTTTTGATAAGTGGTTTGTTTTATTTTTTATTGCTTTCGAGTTCGTAAAAATATGATATTTATGTGTTCGGAGAAATATATTCAATGTTGTTTGTACCATTTTGAGGCATGATTTAATATTGAATCGTTTAAAATGTTGGGTCAAAATCTATAGTAGAAACCTTGTATTATTCAAACCAATAAACGGTTATTGAATTTTTCTGTTATGTATTTCTCAGTAGCTCATGTGAAATTCAGCCCGATTAATAAATAGTTCACACGGCCTATGAACTTGCCTAGCCTTTTCCCAAATATGTTGACTTCCAAAAAATGTCGCATGTGCCTCATGAGGCTTATGAGACATTAAAAAAAAAAATATGGCCCGCTCTCTATCACCGAGAGAAGGTCGTAATCGTCAATCACTCGTCCAAGTATTATCAACAATCTAAATATTTCGGGTTCCATCAAGCAAGTAAATAATCGAACATAATCACACTATAATGTGCTCACGGCTGGGACACAGGCCTGCTCTTTTCGAGAAGGACTGCGCTGTAATCTACCACGCAGGCCCAATGTGGGTTGGTGGAAGTCACATGCCTTCGAAATTTTTGGTCTAGGACATGCCGGTTTCCTCACGATATTTTCTTTCATCGTTTTGAGAGTGTTCAGTGAGTGGTGTTGAAGTAATTTACACAAAGTAAAGTGCCTGCTTGGGTTTGAACCCACGACCTTACAACTCGTAAGTCGCAGCCGTTACGACTGCGCCAGCACTGCTCACATGTGCTGGAACTTCGTTGAAACATCTTTTAAAATATCAACATGTTGGAATCATGGACTATATTCAGAAAAAAAGATTAGCAGAAAGTCCCCCGCTATTTTCGTCAAAGGAATAAAAAAAAAAGAATTCCGTAAAGGAAAAACCGTGGTGGCCCCGAACTAGAAAATTTGATTATAGCCGATCCGAGGTGGCGTGAGATTCCGTAGGCACGTTTGATTGGCTAACGCCTTCTGACTGGCGCCGTCGGATTTGTTGCACACTCTGAAAAAGCTAAAAGAAATACGTTTACAGTTAGTGAACTAGAAATAAAGGGATAAAATGGAAATTGGTTGTGATGGCTCGTTTATGCAGAGCTACTGGGATAGTCTGGTTTCTTCGCTGTGCGTTTGCAGAGTTAAATATAACAAAATATTATTTAAAATCATTCTCTAATACGAGATTGCTTTAATCTCCTGGGCCATGGCATTCCTTTTTCGAGACAACTACCAATGTTTATGGTATGTGGTATTTTTTAAATCAATTAATCTGCCTAGTCTTTTCCCAACCATTTTGAGGTCAGCTTACAGTCTGAATACCAGTATTATATATGGAGCGACTGCCTATTTGACTTCTACAACCAAGTTACTGGGTAACACGATACCCCCTGGTAGTATTTCTTGAAAATGATCACCAAAATCCCATCGCGGTTTTTTTTCTTTGCCTTATGTCTTACTGCAAATAAACGTATTTTCTCATCTAAATAGTCTGGTAACCTTAGAAGCCAGATATCAAACTTTACTGAGCTGTATGTAGTTATACTAATTGAATCTTCATTATAATTTTACAGGGAACAATTTTAACCAGTGCGCAACCTGTCACCATGAATTTAGTATATTTTCTAGATATTTTTCGCCGGTTTAAAAAAAAAAAATGTTGTTCCATACATTTTGATCGCGTAGGTTTTTTCTATGAAACAGCCGATTTTTTTTGGGCCAAGAATCATAAATGCTGAATTCATGGTTACAGTTTGCGCACTGGTTATTTTTTCTCCTGTATCATGTATCTCATTGGTTTGTAAACAGAAATAGACATTGGCGTTTTGTACCTACGAGTGATATTCAATCTTAAGATGATAAAGCAATTACAAGGTCGCCTATACAAAAGTCTTTTACAGACTCAACTCTTAATCCGTACAACTCTGCTCATCCCAAAACTCAAACACGCGCAGGATTGTAATTCAAATGACAACACAATATGAATCCAGAGACGGGAGGACCTCAATTAAATCTGTCGTGTACTTTTGATCCCCTTCTAATTATTCCGACACGTTCGTCACATCTTTCATTTAAAACTGCGGACGTCCACAAAGGTGATGTCAAATAAGATTTTCGCAAGGCTCTCTCTAAATTATAGAATTTGGTGGTGGGGTAAAATGCTTTCGATTAAGATCGACTATGTGGTTATTTTATTTCAGCAATATTTGGTTTCACTCTTTTCATTGTTTTTACGACGACTAGGCTATGTCCAGGTTTTCATAAAATACTTGCCCCACCGTTAGTCAGCGCTGTATAGGGCCGACGCAACGTTCTAACTACTCAAATCATTCATTAATTTAAATGAGAAGAAATTAGCCAGATTTGATAATTAGGTATCATCCAAAGAGGTTCGTGCAAATCTCTGCGATGCCACTAACAACGCCGTGGAAGTGGTAAAGTATTGGACCAACAACATATAAAATACAGTCATTCCAGCGACACGGAGAAGAAGAAGACGCAAAGAGATGGCATGCAGTGTTCCATGCGCGTCTTTATGGGAGAACGTGCGGTCGTGGATTCGACCGCAGTTGATGATGGGACGTACTAGGCATGGCGGGCTGATACCAGTCGCAAACGCAACGTACAAGATTCACGACTCATGGTTGTAGAAGGAACAGTGGGTTTTAGTCGGTAGGAGTCCGGTATTAGCCTCCGTTCTCCCCAGAGAGGATTATTATACATGAGGATTAACCCACGGAATTAAAAAAATTGTAACACAAATCATTAAATACATTTACAAGTACTGACACATGCTTAAAAAGCATGCTTGTAAGTATGCTTAAAATTAGCATACTCTGCCGCCGTTCACATTTGTTAGAAATAAGCATGCTAGTTTTTAGCATGCTCTTTAAATAAGCGTGTGCAGACGCGCTCGGAGTACTCCCCCTTCCACTGTATCTGTCAGGTAGCATGCTCGAAAATAAAACTACTGTTAATTTTTTGGCATGCTCGAAATAAGCATACTCATTACTAGCAATGTTTTGGATACACGTAGCAATTGCTCAATAATAGTAAAAATAGCTCAATATTTTTTTTTGTGTTTCTCTTCTTTGTATGCGTCATGCTTACCGCAAATAAACGAATTTTCTTACTTTCTTTCATTTAGGGATTTGTGCTGCAAGCGCGCCTGACATCTAAATAAATTAAGTTTCTCATTTTCTTTCTCTAAACCTCAGCCCACTTAAAAAAGTAGGTAACTTCGAACCTAATCTTTCTGAGGTCAACTCATAAACCCTGTAGATTTGCTGCTGACTGTCCCAAAAATCTGTTAATAGATAACTAGGGTATCCGACCGGAATAAAACAAAAAGAAGACGGGGATCAGAACGGAATGACAAGATTATAGTGGATCAGAATTAAAACATAATAACAACCAGCAAGGGATCGGTTCAGGGGATGCGACCGGAATAACTCAATTTAATTTGCATAGACCTAGATACAGATTTTCTAGATGGTAAATAAATGAAAGGTTACGTGTGAAATGTAAATAAAACCTTTACATAATTAGTAGGTGGTGTAAGACTTGGCAGAACGTTAATCCAGGCTTAAAAGCTTGAAGGATTTTGTATTTAAATTGAGGCGTGCTACTTTAATATAGTATGTATACTCTTTGCTATAAGCCTAATTATGGTTCTTTGTGCGGAATGGATACAATTCGTGTAGACTTTTAAGAGGCCGCTTAATCTGAAATGTATTCAGGGTGGCAGGGACATCGACGCGCAAACTGAAATCATGAATTCAGCACGTGATTCTAGACCCGTTAGAGTAAAAAAATTTCGGTTATAAAAGAAAAATATCACCTGTTTTATGGAAAAGTATGCAATCGACGCGGTTAAAAAGTATGGAACAGCTTTTTTTTGTTTTGAATAAGCGAAGAAGAATTTCAGCGCTCGGGGTTCAAAATCATACGTACTAAATACATGGTAACAGTACCCGTATTCCCGTAATTTAAAACGTTCAAAATCTAGTCGCAGTCTCATTACGGCGACAAACAAATGTCAAAAACTTGTCAAAATGTAAGGAAATTAAACGTATTTTTGACAGATTGAAACTGGGATCAGACTGTGAACGTTCTTAAAATTACCCTTTTTTTCTTTTTTTTTTTTTTTCTGGGTGGGAAATCATCAAATGACTCCTCCCGCTCTGGGCGGAGCAGAAGGGAGTGTCAGACTTTTACTGACTAAAACCCACCCGTGTTCCTTCAGTTGCCTGTGCAGGGGCCACGGTATCTCTTTCGAACAACCCGCAGCCCCGGCGGCATCGGCCCTAGCGGACCCCGTCAGTTCGTGCTGACAGCTCTTTGAGGCGCGCGTGGAACACAACGCGCCGTCGACCCGGGCCTGGTCCTTACCGCAGGCCCGCGCCTACGGTGGCCGGGAGTCGGCTGTTGACTCCCGTCCAGGGCGTCTCCTGCGGCGGCTAGGCGCGCAAGCGTACAGCGATTGCCTCTCCCTCACGCGCTCCGCCTCCTCCTTCGCGAGCATTACTGCTTCGCAGAAGGAGGTGACGGCCTCCCATTCACTCTCGCTCCGTACCATGGCCTGTATGAGGGCCGGACGCGAGAGGTCGCCGCCGCCGATCGCCGCCACGGGGACACCGCGGGGCCCCGCCCAAGCCGGGCAGACCTCCACCGTATGCTCCACCGTGTCCTCCGGCGATCCCCACAGTGGTGACACCCTGGCGTTTCCTCCCGCTTTATCCTGAACAGGAACCTCCCGAAACAACCGTGTCCGGTGAGGACCTGCGTCAGGCGGAAGCTGAGGGCGCCGTGGCGCCTCTCTAGCCACTCCTCAAAGAGGGGACTTATCGCCGCAATTGTGGCGTGCCCAGCGCTGGGTTGCGACAATCGCACTCTCCATGCCGCTATGAGATCCCGCCGGACCTCTGTCCGCTGTGCAGGGTGTTTTTCTAATTTATGCTGACCACGTATAACTGTGACCAAGAAACTTGCCTAAAACGGTGATCACAGCAGTGTGCTGATTTCGATGTAAATTATGACTTGAACGTACCTACTAACCAACTATGGTAAGCATGACGCATACATAGAAAACAAACACAAAAAAATAATTGATCTATTTTTACTATTATTGAGCAATTGCTACGTGTGTCCAAAACATTGCTAGAAATGAGTATGCTTATTTCGAGCATGCTCAAAAATCAACAGTCGTTTGATTTTCGAGCATGCTACCTAGGGTGCAGTGGAAGGGGGAGTACTCCTAACAAATGTGAACAGCTGCAGAGTATGCTAATTTTAAGCATGCTTACATGCATGCTTTTTTAAGCATGTGTCAGTATCTGTAAATGCATTTAATGATTTGTGTTACAATTTTTTTAATTCCGTGGGTAAATCCCCATGGATAATAATCCGCCCGCCCATTGTATATTTTGTAGTGTGTCATGTATTTTATAAGCTATGTATTTTGGTGGTGTACAATAAAGTATATATATATAAATAAATAAATAATCCTCTCTGGGGAGTACGGAGGCTAATGCCGGACTTCTACCGACTAAAACCCACAGTTCCTTCTACTACCATGAGTCGGGAATCTTGTACGTTGCGTTTGTGAGTGGTATCAGCCCGCAATGCCTAGCACGTCCCATCATCAAAGCTGCGGTCGAATCCACGACCGCACGTTCTCCCATAAAGACGCGCATGGAACACTGCATGCCATCTCTTTGCGTCTTCTTCTTCTCCGTGTCGCTGGAATGACTGTATTTTATATTTGTTGGTCCAATACTTTGCCACTTCCACGGCGTTGTCAGTGGCAGCGCAGAGATTTGCACGAACCTCTTTGAATGATACATAATGATCAAATCTGACTAATTTCTTCTCTTCTAAATTAATGAATGATTTGAGTAGCTAGAACGTTGTGTCGATTCTAGACAGCGTTGACTAACGGTGTAGGCAGGTATTTTATGAAAACCTGGACATAGCCTAGTTGTCTTAAAAACAATGAATAGAGTGAAACCAAAAATAGCTGAAATAAAATAAATACAAAGTCTATCTTAATCGAAAGCATTTTACCCCACCACTAAATTCTATAATTTAGAGAGAGCCTTCCGAAAATCTTATTTGAAATAACTTTTGTGGACGTACGCAGTTTTAAATGGAAGATCTGACGAACGTGTCGGAGTAATTAGAAGGGGATCAAAAGTACACGACAGATTTAATTGAGGTCCTCCCGTCTCTGGATTCATATTGTGTTGTCATTTGAATTACAATCCTGCGCGTGTTTGAGTTTTGGGAAGAGCAGAGTTCTACGGATTAAGAGTTGAGTCTGTAAAAGACTTTTTATAGTCGACCTTGCTTTATCATCTTAAGATTGAATATCACTGTAGGTACAAAACGCCAATGTCTATTTCTGTTTAAAAACCAATGAGATAGTTATACAGGAGAAAAAATAACTAGTGCGCAAACTGTAACCATGAATTCAGCATTTATGATTCTTGGCCCAAAAAAATCGGCTGTTTCATAGAAAAGTGCAATACCTACGCGGTCAAAATGTATGGAACATCAATTTTTTTTATAACCGGTGAAAAATATCTAGAAAATATGCTAAATTCATGGTGACAGGTTTTGCACTGGTTAAAATTGTTTCCTGTAAAATTATAATGAAGATTCAATTAGCAATTTCCATTGCAAATTTCAATTGGATGTGGTAGTTTGATCTTTAATAATTTAATCGAAAACAGAAATCAAGAGACCTGCAGGAGAACCAAGAAAACCGACATAGTCCGAAGAATTGCCAAATTGAAGTGGCAGTGGGCAGGGTACATTGCTCGTAGGACAGATAAGTAGGTCGTAGTTCTGGAATGGCGACCGTGTACCGGAAGACATAGCATTGGCCTCCCACAAGGTATCCGATGACCTTGTGCAGACGAAAGCAGCTGGATTTAAAAAGCCGGCTTTGGGGAGGCCTATGTCCAGCAGTTGACATCTTTCAGCTGAAATGTTGACGATGAATCGAAAACTTCAATTCAAACATTGCCATTTAAACGTAAACATCAGCATTACTAATTACAAAGCTCCATAAACATAACTCACCCCGCTATTTAAATGAAAACAATGTAAAGATAAACATGTACTCATTTATACGCACGTTCTACGATAATAAATCGTGGACGTTTGAGTGTCAAATGTGTTACAGAAATATGAGGTTATGCTGCGCTGGTGTATGAGACTGGCTACAATGTTTACACTCCATAACCCTTTACATAAGTAACATGTATATGCTGACGTGTTTCTGCTGTTAAATATGACTAGATATTCTTTAAAATCGTGCCTTCTCTGTATGAAAAGAGGCCTTTGGCCTGCAATGTTCCCACTGCTGAGACACAGGCCACCTCTCGATGAAAGGGAGTAGGCCATAATCCACCACGCGGGCCCAGTGCGGGTGGGTAGATGTCACATGCCTCCAAATTTTTGGTTCTAGGACATGTCGGATCCCTCACGATGTTTTCCTTCACCGTTTTGTAAGCAGTTGTGATGCCTGCAGTGAGACAATAGGCTATTATCGATATATTATTTCTCAAATGTAACAGTAATATTATTAATTTTTGAAGTGAAAACTTCTTTAGCGGCGTTGTGCACTTTTTTGTGATGGGTAAACGTCAGGACACGTGACCTGATCGAAAATTCGTAAGACGGAGGGAGAGTAGACCTCAATCCAAAATATCAAAAATGCACAACGTTAATATTCAAGTTTTCACTTCTGCCGGCACCCCCGGTGTGCAACCCGTTTTTTTTTTGTCTCCGTTTTACCATTGCCGGGCAAAGGCCTTCCTTTCTCCTTTCCACTCCTCTGTCTTTAGCTAGTGTGGACCAATACTATCTGTAGGAGTCAAGCTCGTCCCGTCATCTTCTCCTGGGTCTGCCTCGATGTCGCCGGACGTTTTCTGGGACCCACATGGTGGTCGATTTGGCCCGTGAATCATTCGACATGCAGCAAACGTGTCCGGCCCAGTTCCACTTAAGATCGGCTGCTTTTTGCGTAACGTCGGCAATTCGTGTTTTGGAGCGCAGCACTGTGTTTCTAACACGGTCCGTTAATCTGGCTCCAAGAATGCTGCGCTCCATTGCTCGCTAGCAAACCTAAGTCTTGAACCTCTGCTGAACGGTCAAATTCCAAAACGACAATTCTCATAATTTTAAGAACGTTCACAGTCTGGTCTCAGTCTCAATCTGTCAAAAATACCTCTAATTACCCAACATTTTTGACAAGTTTTTGACATTGATTGTCGCTGAGATGAGATTGTGACTAGATTGTGAACGTTTTTAACGAGAATTGGCCTTCAGGTCTGACACAACTGGTTTGAAACAGCAATAGGCTTATAAAATGATTAAGATGAGACAAAAGACTGGTTGTATTTAAGTTCGATGCCCATCTTTGATAACGATGATCAGAACCTAACTATGGAACTAGCATAACAATAAGATTAGTCTGAAGGGATAGAATTAGGACTAGCTCGCCGTCCAGCAAGGACCAGGCCCCGGTCGTCGGCACGTTGTGTTCCACGCCCGCCTCAAAGAGATGTCAACACTAACTAATGGGGTCCGCTAGGGCCGAAGCCTGCCTGGGTCGCGGGTTGTTCGAAAGAGGTACTGTGGCCCCTGGCATAGGCAAATGAAGGAACACGGGTGGGTTTTAGTCAGTAAAAGTCTGACATGCCCGCCCTCCCGCTCCGCCAAAGAGCGGGAGAAGTTATTTGATGATTTACCACCCAAAAAAAAGGGATGGAATTAGAATACCTATGTATTTTTTTTTCACTCGCAATTAATCATGCACCGGGCTTGTTATCTCACCACTACCCTTGGTTGACTGTCAGAGACTATCTAAGGCATCAAGTCCCCCTTTGTACCTTAACCGAGCACAAACTTTATCAAATAAATAAATAGCACGCTGTCTCTCTATCTACTGTCCTATCGCAGGTATGCTGGAAGAGATTTATGAAATAAGCATCACAGGTACCTATTTTTCTGTTTATATATGTGTGTGTACATAAATGGTAAAATAAATAATAAAATAACCGAAACCAATGTTTATAATACCTAACACATTGAAAAATAAAAATTCAATCAAACACGTTCCGAGCCGTATATTGCCAGTTATAAATAGATTTTCAATAAAAAACCTGCCAAGTAAACTTATCATTTGATTCTGCAATCCGTTTTTATTCGGATGTTAGCGGTTTTGGAACGAGATGTAATATAAAGGTTATTCATATAATGTAGAACCATTTGAATATTTAACCAAATAACTGTGAACACTTTTGTATGAAAATAATACTGTTGCCACTAAATATAGGTATATTTTCTGTGGCCAAATCTCTTTCTACCATTTTGCCAGCACAATTTAATCACGCGCTGAAGTCAAATAAAGTCATCGCGTGTGCGTGCAATCTGCAATGAATCCTCACTTCCTGGTTGAGCACGCCTCAACAATGTCCGAGAGCTCCAACTCAAACGCCGCCCCGCTATAACTCAGCAAACAAGCCCAGTGAATCAACTTTAAACTAATTTATTAACATCGAAGACGTTGTTATTAACACCATTGAGTGGCTCAACAAACAGTTACTGGCAAAGGAACACAGCCTTCTAACGTCATTATTTAGTCCAATTTGCAGAATTAGCCTGATAAATGTGTTTGAATTAGCGTTTTCGTAGACCGATGCGCGCGCCGTAGCTCGTAGCGACTGCTACGGTGCTACGAGCTCAGTGTTACCGCGCCGGTTGAGTTAACCGCTACGTTCGCGCCGCGTTTCACAATCGTTTACGTATTAAAGAACCTTCGTATGATTTGTGACGATATCTGTGATTCGTTCTTGTGTTGTTAGTGTTGTGTTATTAGTGACTGTGAGTTTTTACGAGGTAAGTTTTATCGATAAATTCTGCGTTAGGAAAAATAAATAATATTTTTTTTTGGTGTTAGATTAAATTTTTCTACCGTTTATTTTAATGAATTCGTTGGTGACGTTTCGTGTTCTAAGGAAATGTCTTTGAAATTAAAAAGTATAATTTTCGGAACTGTGATTTTGGTATATTTTCCTCGTTTGGGATAATATTTTCCTGATATCAAATTTGAGGAAAAAGGTAAAGGGATTTTTATAAACATATTTCATAAAATATTCATAATACTTGTACCGAGATACATTTATGCTTGCAAGAACTGGATACATTAATTAATTTGTTAGAGAAATATTTATTTCATTATTTATCGCTAGAATTTAAGATAGGGAATTAAATGATTGAATCCTAATCAACATCCTCCAAAAAAAGTGGCAACACAATTATATGACTTTTTTTGTCTAAAATATGAATCATCCCCTTCTAAATTACACGGTTACGGAAGTAAATGTAACACACAAATACTACAAACATACAAGGTGGAGACAACAATAAATTAAACTGCGTAATGGCATTCTCAGTTTACATACGAAAATTCAATCAAATATATCCAATTGTTTTGTCACTATAGCTAGTCAAAGATTGGCCAAACCCATAGACGTCCCAACACTACTATTTAGTTTGCTTGAAAAAATCACATTTTATTTTCGATCCTAGGATTCATTTATCAGAGTTTTCATTTATTGTCGTATTGTTGTCTTCACATTCTATAAGAACACAATTAGACGTCTTTCAAAATTGAATCTCGCGGAATCCCGCCGGGGATTACACCAGGTCCATCGGGAGGAACGAGTCATAAAATTGATTTTGATGGGGATTACTGAAAAATGGCATTATTACTCAACAGTTTCTTTACTGTCTCACCAAGGGGTATCGTATTACCCAGTAACTGGGTTGTGGAGGTCAGATTGGCAGTCGCTCCATGTAAAATACTGGTATTCAGCTGCATCCGGTTAGACTGGAAGCCGACCCCAAAATAGTTCGGAAAACGCTAGGCAGATGATGAAAGATGTGGTTGAGTTTCTTTACTGTATAAATTGATTGCTGCCAGGTTTTTATGGAAAACACTGCAGCTTCGATGTAGTTTATTCGTGATTTAATTATGTAGATAAATTGATATAATGAAAAGCAAGTCTTGCTAACTATTCTTTTAATAATATTTATTATTTTAATAATATTCCAATGCCAATGATAAATTATTTTATTTCTGCAAGTAGGTTTTTATAAACACTTCTACACGTCATACATATTTTAAAAACTAGATGAGGTCGGCGTTTTCTATCTGACTACAGAGAAGAAAGTCCGAAACAACTCAGAGCTCACAGTCTCTTTTGAAGTCCAGACATAATCTTGATCAGAGGGGCAATTCTCGTAATTTTAATTTTTTAATTTTTTATCAATCAAATGCAAAAATATTTTTTCATATCATACTGGTAGTTCCAGAGATTAGCGCGTTCAAATAAACAAACTCTTCAGCTTTATTATTATTATTACCTCAACTTGAGATTGAAACAATGATTACCGTATAACATAATAACGAAGAAGAGAACGAACTATTTATGAAACCTAACAACCGATAGAACGATATCCGACTATTTTAACATTTTAACAATTTTTAACACCCAATTACCGACAACGACAACAATATTGAAATAATAAATCGAGAGGGCCATCAATCCGCGGAGTGGTAACGCCGCGATTCAGAAAAATGACGTATTTGTACAACGCAATCTATGGGTGAATAGATAAAACGTCTGCACAAAGCATGGGCACGCGCCGTGTGAAAGTTGTATTCGTGAATGTTTTAGCGGCATTTTGCGTTTTTAGTAATTTTATATTATCTCCGAAACTATACGACCAATTGACATACTGTAAAGGGGCAAATCTTATCTCCTTGATATCTTTGTGATCATAAAATAATTTATTTTGACAAGGATTCATATTTAAAATTTACATTTTCATCCAAACGTAAGCATGTCAAAAAAATACATTTAAAAAATATAAAAGCGATATTAAAAGGTAAAATATAAAAGACAGAAATATGATGTAGTGGACTATTTTGTAGAACTATAATTATATCTTAGGAGGTATTTCTTTCCAACTTTCTAGACAAAACTTGTGATAGCTCAGCTAAAATGCATGATGTAAACATCATTTATAGCCTATAGCACTCACACATAGTGTAACTTTTTACCAGTTAAAACATTTTTAGAATTGGATCATTAACTGCGGAGATTACCTCCTACATACATACAAACAAACAAATTTTACCTGTTTATAATATTAGTATATGTATATAATTAAGAAGTCATTATATACTAAACACACATAATTATATTGTATGTATTCCAAACATATGTTAACATAAGCGGTTGAAACAGACCTTTGATGTTGCTAGAATACTGCTATTTCTGTAAATAAAATAGAAATTAAATAAATAAACAGTAACTCACTTCAATGAGTAAACAACTCAATGAGAATTTTTTATTTACCAAAAAAATATAAGCGAACGGCTTTCGGAAGGAAATCGCTTTGCTTACGGAAAAGCGAGGAGGCGAGTTTGAAACTGTAATAATGTATTTAATTTAATAGAAATAACAAAATTTACTGTGACTGTAATGTAGTAAGTTTTTACTAGGAAAATGTATACTCATGTAAGCAACAAGAATTCTTAGAATATAATATATTTATTTGCTTTAAAACATGGCACATTAAGGTCTTATAAATAGAATTATGATCTTACATGTTTCGCCAAGGACTGTCAAACAAATATTTAAACACTAGCTGCGCCCCGCGGTTTCACCCACATAAGTTTCGATCCCGTATATCCCGTATGGATATCGGGATAAAACGTATCCTATATGTTAATCCTGGTTATAAACCATCTGTGTGCCAAATTTCATCCAAATCTGTTCAGTAGTTTTTGCGTGAAATCGTAACAAACATCCATACAAACTTTCACGTTTATAATATTAGTAGGACGTTACATGTAAAAACTTAAAAGGATACATTAATTCTATATGTTAAAATTATTATTCCAACTTGTCTTTTTTTTGTAGTGAATTCTTAACAATAATAGGTACTTATAAAAAGTAGATAATATAATGAAAATCAGTAATATTTATGTTACTTTTTTATCAATAAATTCTTTCATACTATAAAAAAAATTACCAATTACAACCATTTTTAAAAAGTAAGCTAAGATTTGTGTTATACAAGTCAGATTATTTTTAATGGTATGTGAGACTAGGTATACAGGGAGGCAGGGACATCGACGCGCAAACTGTAACCATAAATCCAACACATGATTCTAGACTTCTATCGTAGAACATTGTTTGTCAGTTATAAAAAAAAAAAAAAAAATTACTGTTCCAGATATATATTTTTTTATTACTTTAAAATTAATCACTTTAAAACCTACGCGGTCAAAATGTATGAAAAGCAATTTATTAACAGCTATTTTTTAAAATTAATAAACGACGAAAAATTTCTGCAGCGCATTTTTTTTTCTAGAATCGTTCTAGAATCATGTGCTGAATTCATGATTACAGTTTGCGTGTCGTGTCACACTGTATTTTAATAATTCGCCTGTTTTGAATTTACTAAAGTACAGACTGCTTGTTCTACAAAAAAAAAAAGTACCTATTGCTCAATGCAGCAGCAGAATGTTCTCGATTTTTTGTATGAATTTATCTTATTCGTGCATGGCGTATGATGGTAATTACATGTGAATTGATAAAAAAAATCATTACAAAACTTCTGGCGCTTATGAAGGAATACATAACCTTCAGGCCACCACGACATTTTTCCTTATCCACCAATAATTTATTCTCGTACAAATCATTGGTAGGCTGTACGCTACATTTAACCCAACACGAGTATTCGAGTCAGTTGGGCGGGAAAACAGACAGATGTAGGGTTTTGTTTCATTTTAATTTACGCACGAAAAATTAGGCTTGGGGATCGTTCGAATTCGGAACATTTCGGGACTCATAGGTGGACTTATAACGAGCTATTACGCCTGTATAAGTTGGGATAAGCAGAGGTAAAAATAACAGGTACAAAATTATTAGGTGCTCGCGACCAACCCCTGCTTCGTGCAGTTTTTATGATTTGACAAAACATCGAGATTACTTTAGTTTATCATCACCATTTATTCGCGGTCGACGCAACATGCCTTTTTCTTAGTAAGTAGTTCGAAATAGGCGCGACAATAATAAGCTATGTATCCCGAGATCCAGGACAACTCTAATGCGTAAAAGTATATTCTGTATGGCGCCAATTCTTTATAACAGATTGCCAAAACATTGGAGGGAATTTACTACTGGAAAATTAATAAATATATTAAAAGGCCTTCTGTTAGAGAAAGTATATTATAGCACTAACGAATTTCTTACTGACAAATTAATTTGACTTGTATAATGACATCATAATTTTATTGCTTTTTTACATTAGATTTTTTATTTATTTTTTGTATTATTTACTGTGATGAGCTTATTACACTATTTGATTGTATTTTATTGTACCTTTTAGTCTTAAGTTATGGTCTAATCTAAATTGGATTGCTATGAAGTTAAAATCACTTGATGCTGTGTAGCGTCCTACGTTTTATATTTGTACGCCGTTCAGGAAAAACATGACTGTCAGATAATTTGAAGTAACATCTTGCATGCCATGTGTATGTATACTCATGTTTTGAACAAATCAAAATTATCTTATCTTATCTTATTTTCCATACTTCTTTATTAGTCGTCATCTCGATAGTTCTAGCCATAATATTTTTTTATTTATTTGCTACATGTAAAACACTGATTAGTAGGCATGCATTAAAATTTCATGACACAGTGTAAAACATGTACCCTGTAAGGGCACTGCAAATTGTACATAATACTTATTATAATATTGATTCAAATTATTAAATTCTAATTATTACAATTTACATTATACTAAACACTAACAATTAAATAGTAGTTAATAGTAGCCAGTCTAGAGTATGGGCTTTTCCCGATAACTTTTAAGTTTGTGATGGGTAGTATTTATTCTTGTTCCCTTGGTTATAGTTTTCATTTAGCTCGATATTTGATTTGAAGAGGTGCGTATGTTTTCTAACGAATATACAACTTTGTAGTATATGTATATATTGCTGGTAGTGTAAGAATTTTCTGTTTACTAAAGTGTGGCCTACAACTCTCTCGTTGATCTATGTTCATTATTATTCTGACACACTCCTTTGCTGAATGAAGAGGTCCAAAAAGTCAGTACTTTCTCCCTACAGAATGATACCATAATTCAGCCAGGAGATAAGGCGGTTTTATAGTCTGTGTTGCATTTCAGTATGCTTAGCGCATAAATAAATTGCGACAGTTTTGCTCTTGTACTTTCAATATGTTTCTTCCAATTTAGGTTTGAGTCTAATGTTAGGCCTAAAAGTGTGAATTCGTTTACCTCTTCTAACTTTATTTTTTGCGTTAATGTATCTATTTAGATTTATTGGGGTTCTTTGGTAAGTTCTGAATTGGCCTATTTTATTTTAATTATTTTATTTTAGAACAGAAAAAATAGGTACAGAGGTGATGCTTATTTCATAAGAAATTGCTTCCAGAATACCTGAGATAGGACAATATATACAGAGATGTAGACAGCGTGTGATAGAGCAAAGGAGACAAAAAATAATACATAGAATCAAAAAACAATTCACTTAAAAACTAAACAGTTTTTAAGTTTTAGATAAAGTCAAAGTCAAAGTCAAAGTCAAAGTCAAATCATTTATTTCAAATAGGCACATAAAAGGCACTTTTGAACGTCAAAAATAAAATTAGAATAAAATTGATTCTAGTCGCCCCTTCCAAAAGGTAGTTTTCGTATGGAGAAGAATGGGCAAGAAACTCCACCGTTACTCTTTTAAAATGTTTTACAATATATTGCATACATTATTTATATAATTATATGTGAAGACGATGCACCCAAAAATAAACTTACTATACCACAATAGGTAAAAGAATTAAAATGGATAAATGTAACCATGACATATAGATCAACTATGTGATAGATACATGGTGCTCACATATTCACAAACATTCCAAACGTAGACGATTTTCATAAATAAATAAGGAGTAATAAGTCCGGGTGTGACCCCAAGTAATTACAGAATGTAAATCAATGTCAAAAAAAAAAAAAGAATAAATTATACAATTACATTAGCAACCAGTTTGATTTTGTCTAGACTCTAGAGATTGTCCTATGGAGCAAGACCAGCATGTTTCCAAGCATTCTTATCTTGGATATAATCCTCTAATTTGTAATATCCTTGCTTACAAAGTGTAATTTTAATATAAGTTTTAAATTTTCTTTCATTTAATCGCAATATTTCACAAGGTATTTTGTTGTAACATTTAACACAGTACCCCATAAAAGATGTATGAACTTTAGATAATCTGAAAGAAGGTTGATCTAATTTATCTTTATTTCTAGTATTAAAATTATGTCTATCACTTATTTTATTAAAAAGATGTTGATTTTTTCTTACATACATAATATTTTCATAAATGAATTGGCAAGGTACCGTCATAATATTAATCCTTTTAAATAGTTCCCTAAGAGATTCGCGGCGACGTAGATTGTAAATGGCTCTGACAGCTCTCTTTTGCAAAATAAAAATGGATTCAATGTCAGCAGCCCGACCCCACAGTAAAATGCCATATGACATAATACTGTGGAAGTAACTAAAATAGACCAAGCGCGCGGTTTCTTCGTCTGTTAATTGTCTTATCTTTCTAACAGCATATGCGGCCGAGCTTAGCCGCCCCGCAATAGATGTTATATGAGGTCCCCATTGTAATTTCTCGTCTAGCGTGATTCCTAGGAAAACTGTCTGATTAACAAATTCTAATGTTTGGCCATTCAATACGATGTCACATTCGCTACTTCTAACATTAGGTAATTTAAATCTAATGCATTTTGTTTTTTTTTCATTAAGTACTAAATTATTAACCGTAAACCAATCTTGGACCTGAAGAATAGAGTTATTCACGTCGTCAAGATTTTGTGACCGTCGGTCTATTTTAAAGATCAATGATGTGTCATCTGCAAATAACACCATCTTCGGTTGATTTTGAAGTAATTGGGGTAAATCATTAATATAAACTAAAAAGAGGAATGGACCCAATATCGAACCTTGAGGAACGCCCATTGTCATTTCAGAACCCAATGAGTTTACGCCATTTACTTGGATTTTAACCTTTCTATCTTTCAGGTATGATCTTAACAAGTCAAGTGCTGTTTTCCTAATCCCATAGTGCTCGAGTTTCATCAGAAGTGTTTCATGGTTTACGCAATCGAACGCCTTAGAGAGATCGCAAAAGATTCCAATAGCATCTTGTGCTTCTTCCCAGGCGTTAAAAATGTTCTTCATTAGGGTAACACCGGCGTCAGTGGTACAACGCCCTTTGGTGAAGCCGTACTGGTGTTCATGAAAGATGTAATTTTTATTAAAGTGACGTAACATTTGATTGAGCATCAACTTTTCAAACACCTTACTGAGAACTGGCAGAATTGACACAGGTCTATAATTGTTGGGATCTTTACTATCACCGGATTTGAACAATGGTACTACTTTACTATGTTTCATAAGATCTGGAAAGACTCCTTGGTCAACACTGGTGTTAAATATGAAAGCTAAATAGGGCGCAATGGTTTCGATGAGAGATCTACATACTTTTACAGACATACCCCAGAGATCTTCTGTTGATTTAATTTTAAGATCTTTAAAAGCTCTTATAACAGCCTGGGGGTTTGTATGCTGAAACCTAAGCTCCGAAGGGCATGCCTTTACATTCCTTTTAAGTAAGGCAGCAGAAAGCGTGGGGGAAGAATTTAAAGCTTCAGTAGTTTTAAGGGGAATATTAGCAAAGAAGTTTTCAAATTCCTGAGCTATTTCTACATCTGAATTGATGGGGCCATGTGCAGTCTCTAAATTAGGTTCACTATTTCGCTGTTTTTTCCTACCTGTTTCATTATTTATTATTTGCCAGGTAGTTTTTATTTTATCATCAGCTGATTTTATTTTATTGCTTATATAAAGAGCTTTAGCTCTTTGGCACACCCTTTTAAAAGTTTTTGAATATTTTGCAACATACTGATGAAAGTTCGTATTTTTCATATGTTGCTTTAAGCCATACAGTTCAAAAAGCTTTTCCCTGCTTTTACGAATACCTGGAGTAGCCTAGTCACTGAATAAAAACTTTGTGTAAATACTTTTAGTTTTCAGTGGAAAAGTGTCATAAAATTGCGAGTTTAATAGTGAAAAGAACTCGGCGTAGAACTCATTGGGGTCATCTATATTATTAAAACTCTGATCACATAATTTACTGGCCAAAGAATTATTTAATTTCTCTAAATTTTTACATGTAATTGGCCTAAACCTTATTTCAATTTTTTGTAAAGGCCTATAGGAGCTAAATGTTATTATTTGTCCACTGTGATCAGATGGCAACTTATCTACAATTCGTTTGTGTATGTAATCGCAATTACAAAAAATATTATCTATACAAGTGGCAGAAGAAGCTGTCACTCGGGTTGGTTCCATAAACACATTGGACAAATCAAATGACCCAAAAAGACTCAATAATCTGACAGTATTCGAGTTATGTTCCAATAAATTAATATTAAAATCGCCACATACGATTATTGACTTACTACTAGTACTAAGCTTCTTTAAAACATCTTCCATTACAGAATCAAACACCGATAGATTCTGGTAACTAGGAGGTCTGTATACGCATACTATAACATGCTTATCGAGCTCAACACAGGACAATTCAATCATGTGTTCAACAGACAGCCCGATGATGTCTTTACGTTCTTTAGATTTAATAGAATTTTTAAGTAATATTAATGACCCGCCATGTATCATACGTTTTCGGCTGAAATGGCTAACTACACGATAATTTTCATAATTAATTGACATTACTTGATAATCTTTCAACCAATGCTCTGTTAAACAAATGACATCAAACTTGGTGTCTTCCAAAAACAATTCTATTTCCAGTAATTTAGAAGCGCAACCTTGGATATTTTGATTAAATAATTTTAAAATATGTTGCACACCCTTTACTTTCTTAGTATTATTAATTATATTGCCAGAAGATACCTTTTTATTATTCTGTATTAATAATTGGTTATTTGAAGGGGTAACTTCTGTTGTCTCACTGACTAGTTTAAATTATTATCAGGAGATAGCTCCACAACTACAACTGGAGAGTCTAGATTGCCCGTATAAGTTCCAGCAGGAGGGAAATACCCTATCTGACTGGTAGTGGCCTCCAAGGATGTTGCCATTGTAGGTGGAGCCTCCTTTGTACAATATGATGATTCACAATCAATCACAATGTTGTTAGTAAAACTATGCAACACAGATTTGTCACTAATACTAGAATTTGTTACATTAGCTATAACCTCGTTAATATTATATGCTATCAACATAGCAATCAGATGTCTACATTGCCCAGACAGAGATAAAGTTCTCTGAGTTAACTTAAAACCACTAACAAACTTGTTAGTGTCAAAATACAATAATTTGTCACTATGACAACATGTCAACTTGTGAATAGTATTATTATATAAGTAAATATGTTATGTAATTATGTAAGTGATAAGTTTATTTCTAAGTTATGATCGTTTAAACATTGTCCAGTTTCTGTGAATTATTTTGAAATAGCTAAATAGTCAACATTCGCGGGCGTTTTGAATAATAAAGAGACATCGTCAACGAACAAAATACACGACGAACTTATCTTTTTTGGCAAGTCATTTACGTATATTAAAAATAAGGTACATCCTAAAACACTTCCTTGTGGTATTGAATTATGAATAGTAGCCATGTCTGATCTTATGCTGTACATTTTCTGATTAACGCTATCGAAATATTCTGCTTCTACGAACTGTACTCTGTCTTGTAAATATGATTTGAACCAATTAAAAGCTTGCCCGTTATTACCCGATCCGTAACGTTTTTGTAATAAAATTTTACGTGACACCTTGTCATACGCCTTCGTCATATCTAGGAACAGTCCAATCGCGTACTTTCGTTCGTTAATGCAACTGTAAATTTCCTGTACATATTTGTATACCACTAATGTGGTTGAGCATTCTTTTTTTTTTTATCTAAACTATCAAAGGATGTCACCAAAATCTGCCCAAACGAAGTACCGAGGTACACTTAGTGGCATAAAATACACTAGATTACACTGAATAATATTGCATTTATATATTTTCCTTATGGTTACCCGGGGACGAGAATAAAGTAACTTTTAACGTAATAAAAAGCTCGCCATTTTGGGCACAATTATACTACTTTCGTCCATTATCTAACCTATTAAAAAAAAAACTGTCAAGTTGACAGTTGTCTGCTGTCGGCTTCAGCTGTTGTTTTTTGTTTCATTTCAAATATTTTTATAGTATAATTCAATCTGAATTCAATAATAACTCTCATTGTATAATCGATTTTCGTTAGGCAAAGTTATGTATCTACCTAACTTAAGAAAGGATGCTTATACCCAAAAGTAGCTGAATATAAGGTGTGAATATTGATGAACAGTACCTATTTAATATTAGAAGCAGTGTTAGAAGTCTATCACAGCGATTATCAAACTCGATAAATAAATGAGTTCCTTAGCATCGATATCCAAGGGTTCCAACTTGATGGGACTCTGATCTCCGTCATATCCCAGCCGTATACTAAAAGTACTCTGTGATCCCAGCTTAACATAGATCAAGCCAGGAACGAACGGAATGACATGTGAATGACATTTACCCACGAAATAATGTCCACAGAACACATATACTCCTAATGTCAACCCGTACATGCAAAGTTGCCACATGATTTAATTGTGTTACAGGTTATTAATAAATAATTTATTTTGTAGTTTCAAATGATTTATGGATAAAAACACAATTATTTTCGAATTCCTCTATTTTTTCTCTACGATTTGGTGCACGTGTACCTCGTGGTACATGTTTGGGCAAAGTTGTATGGGCTTTTGCTGACCTCCTTTTCTAAAAATGTGTTAACACGATTCGCCGGAGTTTTTCATAAAATTTTGAGATTGTGGGTAATAATGCAATAGGCCTATTGCCCTTCGCAATTTTAAAATTTTTCTGGGAATCGTCCCCCGTCGAAGGAAATATTTATTAGTTTAGTGAGAGGCGATGTTAGCTCCTTTACGCATTTTTTTACCAATAGCGGTGGAATATCGTCCACCCCAAAACTACGTTTGTTTTACATTCCGCGTATAATATTAAAAACCTCTCGTTCGGTTACCGGTTCGATGTACATGTAGCTTATCGCGGGCGCATGCACCGAATTATAATCTTTCACACCGTATTTTTTATTTTATGTAAGTATTATATAAACGTATTATACACATAAATCTTCCGGAATGAGTTATCTTAATTATGGTGCAAACTGCATCAAAATAGTGTATAATCAGTAAAAGATAATAATATAATCAGTCGCGTAGTTTAGGAAAACAACACGCCACATGACACAGATAGACACAAAAAGTGACTTTAGTTTCCCTTTTGATAACTTTTATTTAATTATTGACGATATTTACATTATACAAGCTAACATTTAAAATAATTAACAAAAAAGGTGATTTTTGATAACTAGAGAGTGAGCCTATTGCATTGAATGGGTACAGCCGATCTATTCTGTAAAAATCTCACCGTGAAAAGTTAGGTGAAGTGAACTGTCAATAGTGTCAATCCCTAGCATAAGTTGGAATGATAGCTCACTTCACGCTAACTTCACCTAAGTTTTCACGGTGAGATGGTTACAGAATCGCATCTGTGCAAAAAACAGGCATCGTCTGGGCACGCTCGCTCCATTATAAACCTCATCCATCGCTTTCAACCAGACGTGATCGAGGTCAAGAGCAGGCCATATTCTAATCCAAAATTGTGTTTAGATACCTTCTGCTTTCTCATTGATTTATTAGTCTGTCTAAATATCAACATTATTTTCATACCAAATTTAAGTATTCTTTGCTTCGATAGAAACTATAACTCAACTATCTCTGTTAATAAATATTGTATTATCTCAGTTGACAGCTGTCAAAATTATTATTCGATTAAGTGCAAAGTGTAATTAAATCTCAAGATTTCTTGAAAATACTTACTATACTGAGACCCACACAGCACAGTGGGTTTAAATAAATTAATTATCTGCGTGCATTATCCAGAGTCAACGGCCCCAATTTATGAGATGTAGGACGTAGGTTCGAACCCAGAAAGGCGCTTTACTTTGTGTAAATTAACATTAATCTAGGGATACATAAAAATGATGGAAAAGTCAAAAATGTATGGGACTGCCATAATCCACCGAAAAGCTTATGTTAATTGCGTTGAAATCAACTCGGCCTATCGCAGTCCAATGCTGGACATAGGCCTCTCCTAGGGTGCGCCACAACACCCAGTCCTCCGCCATTCCATCCAGTCTGGTGTAGTAATGCTGTAGAAATACGAAATGCTTTGAAAGCGATCATCTTGTCTAGGCCCTCAGATAGTAGGTAATAATTATATTGTTAATCAATTTTGCTTTTAAAGCATTCATATTTATAAGAAATAAAACGTGCTGGCCAGATAGAAACAAGATCTTTGTTTTGTTTTCATGAATTATCTCTTCCCAACTGAACAGACAGCTGCTAGAGAGTTTGATGCGCCAGTCATCCCAGCTAAAGTTCTAGGAAATGGTGAAGGGTGGACGGCTTGCAGGACTGTCTTGGTTAATTTTGACGTTCATAAAGTGTTGATTCACAGCCTAGTTTGAATAAATGACGTTTAATTTAGCTTTTTTCAACTGTCGAATCATTTTGACCGCCCACACGCTCCTTGTCACCTATTGTGGTGCAATGTTTCATATAAGTAATGTATATATTGTTCTTGTTTTGCATTATTTTAATTACTATCACATACTGTTAAAACAAACACATAATCGTAGATAAGTAGTTTCACCAACATTCCTTATTTCCTTCAGGCTAACTAATTATGTCTGTGTTAGCGGTAGGTTCACCACAATAGCTTAACTTCGTACTGGATAGTTACGCAAACTATTATGCTACATAATTCCCCCACTAGTTACTTTGTGTTCAAATAATTAGGTATCTACTCAGTAGTACAAGCAAAAGTTCTTGGTCTATAATAATAATAAGGCTTAATAATCACTTGAGCGCCTGGTAACAGTGTTTTGAAACGGTTTTCAATACTGTCAATAGTGTTTTGATTCAATGAAAATTCAAATATCAAACCCAGATGCAAAGTATAGATTTGCCTTAAAATGTAGTAGCATTATTAAAAAGAAATCGAAAGAAAAAATGTTTATTCTGCACAAACAAGACGCACATTACGAAACAAATACACAAAATACACAAACTAATACAAAGTAGTCAAAGCCTCGTATTCAAAACCTTTAAAGTTTGAGAATGTTGTCCATTGCTTGATGTCAGGGCAGGTCAAAATTTACTTGTCTACATCCAAACCAAAGACAATAAAATCTTATTGCGTAATGCGTTAATATTATATAGTCTTATTTTACTTTCAATGTATAGGTACATACAATATAGCCAAGTAGCATCTTAAAAATTAAACTTACCGACCGAATTCGCAACACCACAATACGCTCCAAAAGAGCTATCGCCGATGTTGGCGATAAGTCTGCGAGGCTGAAGTGGGACTGGGCGGGTAACACCTATAGAATGCATCCAGACAGATGGGCCAAAGTCGTTACACAGTGGGTGCCTGAAGACGGGCGTCGTCACCGAGGCAGGTCTAAGAAACGCTGGCCTGACGATTTCGACTAGTTCCTAACTGATTGGACGGAGAAGGCACAGGACAAAGAAAAGTGGAAAAATATGGGGGAGACCTTTGCCCTACAGTGGTATAATACAGATTGAGTAAAAAAAAAAATCAAATAATTAAAAAATATCTAGGTATCTACAGGAACTAATAAATAATGTAAGAAACCGGAAAGCATTCTATAGTTAATGCAATTATCAGGTCAAGATTTATTCTAAGTAGATTTCATTAGAACTCGGTATTCCTCGTTGAATTCTGCATTTTGAGACAAGCGTTATCCAATCATTGCGTGTAGGAATCCAACGCGTGTTCGATTTAGCTCTAATGTTCTTTCCAAAAGCGATATGGCGTCGAGCGATTTAGGTTTGTACTGTGAGGATCTGATGAGCTCTTGTAAGAAATCAAATAATATTACGATTTCTTAACGTTTATTTTGATGGAACGTCTTTACATTTAACTTTTATCACTGTTTTTTCCTAAACAAAAAATTCTACTAAAATATTTGACACTTCGTTCTTAACTTGCTTACCTGTTTGAATGGAACCCGCGCTAAATTATTGCCAGCCTGCGCTACATATAAGGTTGACTTTAGTCGACAACCTTTACAGTACCTACACACATCATTGCTTAAAATGTGATGTATTTTGTTTTATACAATTAAGGGCGGGTTGTTTCAAGTCCCGTTGACACACGCGTATACGTCAAAAATGGCGCTAATTATAGTCAAGCAAAAAAAAGCGTTGTTTCAAATTACAATTACAAAATTATGACCTTGCCGTACGTCAAATAATAACGAGTACTTAATCGTTATTATTTGACGTACGTATGTTACGTTAACCAACCTTTTGAAACCACCGACCCTTATATAAATCCGTAATTAACAAACAATAAAAAACTGATGTATTTGGTTTTATACAATTAATAAAATATACATGGCAATATTTACAATAAACTATTATAGAGTTAATCCGTTATTAAATAACCCATACACTAATTGTTAATGCAAACTAAAATTACGGGTAATACAAACAGTCATTGTTTGATGGATGATTAAAATTAGAATGATAAATAATTACTGGCCCACGTTTTGTGATAATAAGTACTTATCTATTTAGTTAATAAAAGCTACACGTTTTCGGTTGTAGTTTTAGTATGCGCGAATGATAATTCAATTAACTCCCATTTACTATAAATAATTTTGTACAAACCGGTGAAATTTATGATTTTACTCATTATAAAGGTTGTAAAGTAGGTATCACGCGATAAAATAAATCACCCTAAACAAAAATGAACCTTTTTAACAAATTAGTGAATCTACCTAGCCTTTTCCCAAATATGTTGGGGTCGGCTTCCTGCCTACCCGGATGCAGCTGAATACCAGTATTTTACATAGAGCGATTGCCTAGCCTCCACAACCCAGTTATTGGGTAACACGATACCGCTTGGTAAGACTGGTTGTCAGACTTTTGGACATCTGACTACCCGTAATGACTGGTAAAGATCTACGAATCAATGCCGGGACCAATGGCTGAACGTACTTTCCGAGGCACGGAGGGTTCTCGATATGTAGTGAATGATCACCCATCCACGAACCGACCGAGGCAAGAGTAGCTTCACCTTAACCTGCGGCTGTTATCATTTAGCCACGAGCCCCTCCCTCTCACGATTTGTAGGTACGAAAAACTTGTACCCCATCATATGACGATGTTTATTATTCACAGACCTGCCAGCTTATACCAGTATCGTTTGCACAGGACGACACGTATGATTAATTTCAGGAGTCCGCATAACTCCACAGTTACCTGCGGAACCCATAGCGAATAACTCGCATCAATCATGTTACTGATGTTCCTGTTTGTTTGCGGAGAAATAATGACGCTTTTGGGCAGTTTTAAGTTTGAGATGAGGGTATTTATATGCAATGTGGAATATAAATGTTGTAATTTTTTTAAATAAGTCCGTCGAACTCAAACTCAACGTATTTATTTTAATTAAACCAATTACAGACAACTTTGACTGGTTCAGGGGTCGGTCAATTAGAAAGATGAAGCTTGTTCTCCATTACTAAGCGTAGTAGGTTCCTATGGAAAAGAACGGGCAAGCAACTCCATGACACTTTTTTTTAATCAAAATATTGTTGCACAATATTGGTTACATCATTTATGTTGAAATTATACATGTGAGAATGATCACGTATGTAATCTATATCCATCCACAATCACACACATATATATATGTATCTACATAATTATAAGTTAAAGTCGCTTTTTGTGTCTATCAATGTATTCTGTTTGAATGTATGTTTAACCCCCGACGCAAAAACGACGGGGTGTTATAAGTTTGACGTCTCTCTCTCTCTCTCTCTCTCTCCCTGTGTGTGTGTGTATGTCTGTCTGTGGCATCGTAGCTCCCGAACGGATGAACCGATTTTGATTTTGTTTTTTTATTTATTTAATTAATATAAAACAGCCAGGGCCAGTGACATATATTTTATCGTTATTTTCGCTTGTGTTGCACCCGACATGTTTCCTCTCTGCATGACCCTTAGATTCCTGTCTGAGTCCTGGAGTGTAGACCGCGTATCGGCAAGCGTAGTGTGGGACGCCCCCCAGCTATCTAGCGTCCATCTGGAATGACTGCGCCACAGGATGGGATTCTATTCCGGCTAAACTCCTCAAACTGAGTAAAGAAGTGCTAGTTCCACCTCTTACAAAGCTTATTAAAGCCTGCTTCGAGCAAGGAGTTTTTCCCCGAATCTTTAAGAAATCTCTAATCACACCTGTTCACAAGGGTGGAAACCAGGACGATGTTAAAAATTATAGACCTATCTCAGTTCTATCACCACTGTCAAAGATACTGGAAAAATTGTTGAACCGTAGACTCATGAAATATCTAGAGCACCACAATATAATATCGGACACACAATTTGGTTTTAGGTCCGGGAAAAGCACCACAGACGCAGTTAATCAACTCGTTGATTACGTGACTGGAAAAGTGGACACAAAGCAAACATGTCTGGGTGTTTTCCTGGACCTAGCCAAGGCTTTTGACACTGTCTGTATTCCCACCCTTGTGACCAAGTTAGAACATGCTGGAATCCGGGGAAGGGCTCTAAGCATTTTTACAGACTTTCTCAATGGCCGGACACAAAAAGTAAAGATTGGTGAGGTCATTAGCAATGAAGTTAGTGTTGAGTATGGTGTGCCTCAGGGTAGCTGCCTATCCCCGAGTCTTTTCCTGCTCTATATGAATGACCTGTGCCAGCAGTCTCTTACTAAGGGTAAAATTTTTAGCTATGCAGACGACACCCTGCTAGTATTTCATGGAGAGAATTGGGATGCGTCACGGCAAGCTGCAGAGACAGGCTTACGTAAAATAATCCACTGGCTAGAAGTAAATTTACTAACCCTTAACATTTCCAAAACCTCATTTCTGCAATTTACATTCGCCAAAACTAAACCTACAATAATAAGCCTTTTTTTTTTTTTTTTTTTTTTTTCAGGGTGGGAAATCATCAAATGACCCCTCCCGCTCTGGGTGGAGCAGAAGGGAGTGTCAGACTCTTACTGACTAAAACCCACCCGTGTTCCTTCCTTAGCCCTTTATGTACCAGGGCAGCGGTAACCCTTTCGGACGATCCCGCTACCCCGGCAGGCTTCGGCCCTGTCGGGCCCCGTCAACTATGCTGACATCTCTTTGAGGCGCACGTGGAACACATACGCGCCGCCCGGCACGGGCCTGGTCCTGATCGGACGGAGAGCTACCCATTGCTCTCCGACCGCAGGCCCGCGCCTACGGTGGCCGGGAGTCGTCACGCGGCTCCCGACGCCCGGAGCGTCTCCCTCGGCGGCTGAGGCGTGAGGATCTCTCCCTTGCCCATCCCGCCACCTCCTTCGCTAGCATGACTGCTTCGCAGAAGGTGACCGCCTCCCACTCCCTCTCGCCCCGGACCATGGCTTGCACCAGGGCCGGACACGAGAGGTCGCCGGCGCTGCCGATCGCCTCTACGAGGACACGGCGGTGCTCTGCCCAAGCGGGGAGACCTCCACCGTATGCTCCACCGTGTCCTCTGGGCGATCCTCGCAGTGGTGACACCCGGGCGTCTCCTCCCGCCTGATGATGTGCAGGAACCTCCCGAAACATCCGTGTCCGGAGAGGACCTGCGTCAGGCGGTAGGTGAGAGCGCCGTGACGCCTCTCTAGCCACTCCTCAAAGAGGGGTCTTACCGCCACTGTCGTGGCGTGCCCTGCGCTGGGTTGCGATAGTCGCGCCTTCCATTCCACCATGAGATCGCGCCGGAGGTCCGTCCGCTCCGCCGCGATTTGCCGCGGGTGCAGAGTTTCCCCCCGACGTAGTGCCTCTGCGCGCCAGTCATACAGGCGCGCGAGGACTATCGCCTCCAGATCCCATGGCGGCAGTCCGGCAAGGAGGCTTGCTGCCTCGCCCGAGATCGTGCGGTATCCCCGGATAAGCCTTATGGCTACCACCTTTTGGGGCGCGTTCAGGTAGTGTGCGGCTCTCAGCCGCAGTGAACGCGCCCATACCGGGGCCCCATATAGGGCCATGGACCGCACGACCCCCGCGTAAAGCCTCCGGCAGGAGGCGTTTGGCCCCCTCAGGTTGGGCAGGAGCCGCTTTAAGGCGGCCCCGGCCCGTTCCAGTTTGGGGGCCAAACGTCGGAAATGCTCGACGAAGTTCCACCGGCTGTCGAGGGCGAGACCCAGGTATCTCATCGTTGTCTCGACGCCGATGTGAACCCCTCCTACCATCAGTTGGGATCCCGAAGGTGGCCCGTACCGGGGCCCATGAAAGGACATGGCCTCGGACTTGTGCAATGCCACCTCGAGACCCAACTGCCGGATCCTTTCCACGACTATCGCAACCCCGCGTGTCATCGCGTCGGCCGCCGCCTGATGCGACCTCCCCTGCGCCAGGACCAGCGTGTCGTCAGCGTAGCAAACTACACTGACGCCATCAGGGAGGTCGGCCCGCAGCACCCAGTCGTAACCGATGTCCCACAGGAGCGGCCCCAGAACCGATCCCTGTGGGACACCGCACTACATCTCTCGCCAGTTCCAATTCCCGTCGCGACCGGGGTAGATGACGGCTCTGTCCGTCAAATACGCCCCGACTATTCGACGGAGGTAAGTCGGCACCCGGTGATACCGGAGTGCCTCCCCTATGCAGCTCCAGGGCAGGGTGTTGAACGCGTTGGCGATGTCGAGTGACACCGCCACGACCACCCCACCCCGGGACACCGCGTCCCCCGTCGTGAGGGCTCTCACGCGCATGATGGCATCCATCGTCGAGCGCCCCTTGCAGAAGCCAAACTGGCACTCCGCAAGATCCGGCCCCGTCCTCACCAGGTGCCCGACGAGGCGGCCCGCAATCACTCTCTCAAAGAGCTTGCCGACCTCGTCGAGCACTATGGGCCGGTATGCGGACGGAGAGTCCGCAGGGCGCCCTGGCTTCTGAATGAGGACCAGCTTCCCCGTCTTCCAACGGAGTGGAAACTGGCCTCTCTCCATGCATGCGCTTAAGAGCGCCTCCAGTCGAGGCCTGAGAGACCTCGAGGCCAGGACCCAGGCTTTACCCGGCAAGCCGTCGGGTCCCGGGGCGGTATTTTTGGCCTTCAGCCTGCCTACCGCCGCTCTCAGATCTACCCCGGTCACTTCAGGGGTGTCGTCGTCGTCGTTTGTGTGGTCCGCTTCGGGCACCGCAAGTGGCGGAGCCATAGGCGGGGGAGTATGCTCCCCCCGTGAAGGGAACAGAGCGCTCACCACTTCCTCCACCAGCTGGGGTCGGAGACTCTGCGTCAGCGGGGGGGCCCAGGTGCGGAGTTTATTCCGCACCATTCTGTAAGGGCGCCCCCATGGATCTCGGTTCAGAGTCTCCAACATCTCCTCGCGGGCCGTATCCTTGGCCCGCTGGACAGCCTCTTGGAGGGCGGTCTTCGCCGCTCTGTACCCCTCGTACAGCTCCACCTCCGTGGCTTCCGCATCCGGAGGGCGGATGCGGAGCCTGCGGTGCCTGGTGTACCGGTGTCGCGTGTCGACGCACGCCTTGCGTAGCGCCCCAACCTCCTGCGACCACCAGTACACCTGACGTCGGGCGCATCCTGGCCGGACTCTGGGCATTGCCACGTCACAAATATCGGACATGGCCTCCCGGAACCACTCCACCTCATCGTCAATATCAGCAGGCCTGTCCGGTGAAAACACCCAGGCCTGCACGATCGAGGCTTCCAGGAGAAGCTCCCGGTCCAGCTGCTTCAGCGCCCACCGCGGACCACTCGGGGCCTGTTGGACCAGCGCGCTAGAGGTCTGGGTGGAGACCTCAAACCGGATATACCGATGATCGGAGTAGCTGTGACAGAGCGGGGCTGGCGAACGAGATGTCCACCACCGACTCGCCCCGCATCCGCACACACGTAGGAACAGAACACCGATTTAGGACGACCAGGCCTGTTTCCAGAGCCCAGTCCTCCACCATCCTGCCCCGCACATCCGTCCAACGGGAACCCCAGGCCAAATTCTTGGCGTTGAAGTCCCCGAGCACTAGCACGGAGAAGGCGTGGTTTCTGGCGACGACGACACTCAACTCTGTTAAAGAGTTCTGGAACTCGGCGAGAGTTCGGCTCGGAGAGAAGTATACTCCCACTACTACAATCTCTCCGAACCGTGCTGCTACGCACCCCTGTCCTCTCGTGACACCTTCGAGGGACGGGGTACCGGCGGCGGCCGACGAAATTATGGCCACTGAGCCGTTTAGGTCCTCCACCCATTCATCCCTGGGCGGGACAAAGTACGGCTCAGCGACCACGGCGATGTTAATCGACCACTGCGCCATGCTCTGGAGCAACACGTCCTGAGCGCAGGCGCAGTGGTTGATGTTCGCCTGGAGGAGGCGTAGAGGAGGAGACATTACTCCTCCATTTCAGCCCCCTCCCGGGCCCCCTCGGCAGTGGTGGCGGCGGCGGCGGCGGCGGCGGCGGCGGTGGTGGCGGCGGCGGCAGCAGTGGCGGCGACGGTGGTGGTGGCGACGGCGGCGGAGGGCCTGCCTTTCCTCCTGGCTTCGGCGGGTGGAGCGCAGGACTTGCTCCCCGCCCGGTGATCGGCCGGCTTGCCAGCAGCCGCACATGCGACGCAGTGCGGCGCGGCGTTGCACGAGCCGGCCGTATGTCCGGGCTTGCCGCAGCGGAAGCACAGAGTGCTGCGGTCCTCTAAGGTGCACTAGACGCTCACGTGGTGCCCCACGAGGCATCGATAGCACCTTAGAGGTCTGGGCTCCAGCAGCTTGACCTGCGCTGACACCCGGCCTACCAGGAGCCTTCCGCCCTCCACTATCTTCCTCGCCGCCGTCACGGGACAGCTTACCGTTATGTTTCGCATACCCGTGAAGTCAGGACGTAGGGTGCCCGCCTTCACCTGGTCGGCCAGACACCCGCTCGTCCTGACGACGGCGGCTACCACCTCTGCCCCCGTCACCGAGTCATCCAGGCCCACAATGCGCATATCCGCGCACTTGACGGGCCTGGAGACTCGAGCCTCGTCCGCATTGAGGGACGCCCTTAGCTTTTCAGCCAGGGCGTCAGCGGTGGGGCCACTCGTCGCACCGGGGATCTCCAGCATGCGGGCACCAGTGGCGGTCACCCTATGCCGGAGGCCTCCGGTGATCCCCAACTCCTGGAGATCCACCGTCGCTCTCGCCTTGGTGAGCACGTCGCAGTAGGTCACCCCCCTCTTGACCGCGTCCGGCTGTAGCGTAATGACTACAGCCGCGGTCTTAGGGGAGCGAAGCCTAGCCGCAACGGCTCGCTCCTTGCGGCGCCTCCTCTGCGCCTTTTTCCTGGCCGCCTTGGCCGCCTTCTTTTTCTCCCCGACCACCTGCCACTCCGCGTTGGTCGTGGGAGATTTGATTGGGGGAGGCGTAGGCTCTGGGGCCTTCCCCTCCCCAGCCGTTCTGCCCTTTTTGTGGGCCGGAGCCGCGGGTTTGGCGGCAGGCGCCGATTTTGCCGGCGCCGAGGCTCCGCCAGCCGACGTAGGTTTCGCCAGCGCCGGGGCTCCTCTAGCCGACGCCGGTTTGGCCGGCGCCTGGGCCCGGCCAGACGGCCCGGGCTTAGGGGCGGCAGCGGCCGCGTATGAGGCCGCCTTAGGCCCTGGGGCCGTCCTACCCGCCCAGGGGGCGTGCAGAACAATACCCTCCAGGACGGCGAACCGCGCCTGGAAGGTCGCCAGCTCCTGCCGAACCAGGTTCAGGACCTGGTTCTCCACCGGCACGGGCTGGCTTGGTGGTGTTTTGTCCTGCGCTGTGCCGGCCGCTCGCAGCCCGGCCAGGTCCGCTCGGAGCTCCTCGTTCTCCTTTCGGAGAAGCTCCATGGCAGCCGTCAGGCGGGCCACCTCCGCCCGAATCTCGGACATTCCGTCCGGCGGAGGCCCGAAGTGGATGGCCTCCGCTGCCGCCATGATGGAGGCCTTTGCCGAGACTATGGCCCTGTGTTTCGAAGTCTGTAACTTCTTCAAGGCCACGTCCCGGATCGCGGCCTCCACGACCGCCGCAAACCTGTTTTTGCGGTCCGCATCAGGGCCGCCTACCTCAGCCGCCTCGTCGCTTGAGGTCTCTGATGCGACCGCGCGACCAGACCCCCCCTGCTTTGCGGGCTCCTCCGCTTTTTCAGCGGCCTCCCGAGCAGTGAGCCCCCTCCCTATGCCTCGCTGTCGGGCTCCTCCCCGCCTGCTGGTGGGGATTTTTCTGGCCGAAGCCAGCTCCCCGTCAGAGGACGACCCCTGGCCGTCCACTGACCTTGGCCGCTTGCTATGGGCCTTTCTTTTAGCAGCGGCCGTCTTCTGGTCACGGCGAGGGCTCACTGAGCCTCCCGTGCTCGCTCCTCCCGATGCAGCATCGGACTCCGACACCGCATCACTCCTCCTTTCGTCTGTTGGGTTTTTGTTTTTAAAAAGTGTATCCATGTTTGTTCCCACGAGTAAAAAACTTTTTGTATTGGCTCAAAATTACGTGGTTCGCACTAGTGACTAAATCAAGCTACCCATTAGCCAAGCTTACTACCTCCCTCACGGTGCGCCGCCGCTTGGAGGTTTGGGGAATTTTTTATAGAGGTTAATCTTCCTCGCGGTCCGGGCGGTTAAGCCAAGACCCTCGACCCCCGTCAAAAGTCAGAGACATGACCTTGACAATCTTCGGGGCTACGATATTAACGGTGGCAGGAGGGGGGGTTATCCCCTCCTGCCTGCCCGGCGGCAGGGTAAGTGCACACCAGGCCCGCTCTTACTCCACACAGTAGCCGCTCTGCTCCTCATAGCGGCTTGTGTGGAGCGTTCCTCTTGGCAGAACATTAGCATGCGGGCAGCGAGATCTCATTGGAAAAAAATCCCACTGAGAAATAGTTGCCCGCACCCCAGGATGCACCGGCCCGAAAACCGGTCTTCCCCCCGGACGTATCCAAAAGGGAACTCCAGTCCCCAGGCACACGTGGAGGTTTTCTGCCCTGGCACCCCACAATAATAAGCCTTAAAGTCCACTCCTGTGATGAACCCAACGACAGTTTTCCATGCTCATGTCTTCCAATTACACAAAAAAAGACAATGCAGTACCTGGGTGTGATTCTGGATGAGGGACTTAGCTGGCGTCCCCACATTGAACAGACTGCCTCCCGTGTTAGGAACCTTATATGGGCGTTTAAGAGACTACGTCAAGTGGCCGATTTTAAGCTTCTCCGTGCGGTTTATCTGGCATTAGCACAGTCAATCGTAGGCTACTGCATCACGGCATGGGGAGGTGCCTGTAAAACCTATATGATACACCTCGAGAGAGCCCAAAGATCACCGTTAAAAGTAATGACCTTCAAACCGTACCGGTTCCCTACAAAAACCTTGTATGAAGGATGTCAAGTACTTACAGTGAGGCAACTATACCTTCTCAATCTCGTAATGAAACAGCAAGAATTCACACCAGTAAGTCACGCAACCAAACATAAGAGAACCATCACTAATGTATGTCGCGCAGTCAAATGTACGACCGCATCCGCTCGACGACAACGCCTATACCTAACTACTTATATCTATAATAAAGTAAACAAAATTCTAAACATCAACCCACTAACAAAACATAAAACTAAGATGAAACTAAACACATGGCTTCAAACACTGGATTACCCACAGACTGAAAACTTACTTAAAGAACTATGATCGTGATAATCAAATAGTAATGGAGTCAATGAAACGCAAATATTACCCAAAGTCCTACCACCAAGCACAAACTCTCACACACACACACACACCTACACATAAAACACAGCAAACACACAAACATACATGAACACAAACCACTATAGTGCATGCACTAAATTCATTTAATTTTTACGTTACTTTAATATTATAGCATAAATTGTTAATGTCCATAAACTGGTGAAGACACTGACTCCTGTAACACAGGTACCACCTAGCACAGGAGTCAGGGCTTCAAATTAAAATGTAACACCTTTATTTATGTCAATAAACTTTATTATTATTATGTCGTTTATTTATTTAGTGGTCTTATTTTGTTACATTTTTAAATATTAGTATGATTAAATAAAAAAATAAAAAAAAAAACATTTAAAAATATAAAAAAATAGTGATCCACCGGTGTCGGGAGCAGGGTCCAAGCTACCGGTGGTTAGGGCTCCAGAGATAGAAACCTCCTCACAATGCGAGCCGTATCGAGGAGTACTGCCTTCTGAATCAGGCCCTTGATCCAACCGCCTAACGAGAGCCTCGATAGATGTTGATCGAGGCTGTCGGCCATCAGGCCATTGGCCGATACGACAATCGGCACAATGACAGTTGAGCTCACATTCCACATGTCAACAACCTCGCGTGCTAAGTCAAGATATTTGATTTGTTTATCTTTCTCAGCTTTCACGAGGTTCCCGTCATGTGGAATGGTAACATCAACAATCATTGCGCGGCGCACTAATCGATCTATCACCACTATATCAGGTTTGTTGGCGACAACAGTCCTGTCAGTGATGATAGACCGATCCCAGTACAACGTGACATGGTTATTTTCGAGAACTGGGTCGGGCACATACTTGTAATACGGTACCTCTGAGTCGACAAGTTTATATTTCAAAGCAAGTTGCTGGTGAATAATCCTGGCTACTTGGTTATGCCTGTGCAAGTACTCGCTGTTAGCCAGACGAGAACAACCAGAGATAATATGTCTGATGGACTCACCCGGACGGTGGCATGCCCGACACACGTCAGCCGTCCCGTCCTTCATAATATGTCTCCGGTAGTTATTCGTCAAGATAACTTCGTCCATAATTGCACAGACAAAACCTTCAGTTTCCCCGAAGAGGTCACTGAAACGCAGCCAGGATACGGACGCTAAGAAATCTACACCGGGCTCATGAAGAGCCCGATAGAAGCGCCCGTGAAGCTCCTTGCTTTGCCATACCTTCTTGCGGTCATCGGTAGTAAGTACTACAGGTTTGCGCCAGTTCTCTTTCGCCATGGAGAGCGGGGTGAGCCCCTTGTCCATTGCGACCACATCACGGTGCATACCCACTTCGGCTTTTAAAAAATATTCCCTGAGACTGCACACCTCGCGGTTGTGGAGGGTTTTCGCATTTAAAAATCCTCGACCCCCACACTTCCGCGGGATATACAGTCTCATCACCGATGATCGTGGGTGATGCATCCGGTTTGCGGTCAGCAGTGTACGGACCCTTCTATCTAGGGCGTCGAGTTCAGTCTGAGTCCATTTGAGTATGCCGAAAGAGTACATCAAAACCGGCATGACCCAACCATTGAAGGCGCGCACCTTATTTCCGCCCGAAAGAAGACTAATTAATACCTTCTTCAGGCGACAAAAGAAGCGCTCCTTCAAGGATTGCTTCATGTCAGCATCGTTGATGCCTAACGCTTCCGACATACCCAAATACTTATAGCTTTCGGATGAGGAGAGGGATCTAAGGTGTATGGAATCCGAAAGTGGAATTCCCTCGGATTCCATAATCTTCCCCCCCTTTACATGCATGACTGCACATTTGTCCACACCAAATTCCATCCTGATGGCACTACTAAAAGTTTCAGTTACCTTCAGTAGCTCCATCAGATGCAATTTGTTAGGGGCAAAGAGTTTCAAATCATCCATGTAGAGGAGGTGAGATATGACCTGACCACCTCTCTTCAACCGATAGCCTAGACCTGAGTCCTCCAGCAGTGTGCTTAGAGGATTCAGGGCTAAGCAGAACCAAAGTGGACTCAAACTGTCGCCCTGAAATATTCCCCGCTTAATCCATACAGGCTCATCATTCCCCTGGATCTGTCGACACCCTGGATAGCGAAGGACCGTCTTCCACTGTCTCATACACGACTCAAGGAAGGTGCGTAGAGTTGCATCTATCTTGTACAACTCCAGCACCCTCATGAGCCATGTATGTGGCACCGAGTCGTAGGCCTTCTTATAATCTATCCAGCATGTCGACATATCCTTGCGGGATCGGCGAACCTGTTGGCTAATGGCCATGTCTATGAGGAGTAGCTCCTTAGTACCGCGAGACCCATTCCTACATCCATTTTGAGAGGCAGACATAATCGAGTAACTGTCAATGTGTGTGTTAATTTTCGCTCTCAAAATGGATGTAAGAAGTTTATAAACCGTCGACAAACACGTGATCGGTCTATAATTCTTGGGTTCCGCGGGACTACCTGACTTATGGAGCAGGTGGGTAACGCCTGTTGTTAGAAACTGTGGTAGCGACCCAGACTCTAAGGATGACTGGAACTGAGATGCCAGGCAAGTGTGTGAACTAATTAGCCATTTTAACCAAAAGTTATGCAGTCCGTCCGGTCCCGGTGATTTCCAATTGGGTAACGGACGGACTGCTTTGGCTACGTCTAATGGCGTAATTATGACTGGTTCCATTTCTGGTATAGTTCCACACACTCGCTCGATATCGCGCATCCAGCCACCCTCAGCGTGACAGACAGGCACCGACCAGATGCTGCGCCAGAATGCACTAGTGGTGGCATCATCCGGGCGGCACACGTCCATCACGTTTTGTTCAGGTCGCTCCCAAGTTCTATATACCCACCTCTCATCGCTCCGGAACATGCGATTCTGCGTGTACCGATCAACCCGCCGCTTATACCGCCGAATACGACTCGCCCATGCACAAACTTTCTGCTTCAGGAAGTCGATGCGCTCTGTGACATTGGACATGTATTCCCGAGGGCTGATTCCAGTCCCCGAAAATGCCTGTCTTACAAAGCGCATCACTCGTGGTCGTGTGTTGCCCTCCCTGAAGCAGTATAGTTTACCGATGAGTACCCTGGCCCCATCGATACGACGCTCGATCCTGTATCGCCAGGCTGGTACGGCTGGTTTTGGTCGAGTAGCTGCGTCACAATTTGGAAACTTGACGTCAGCTAAACGACATGCCGCCACAGCCGCGCAATACAAGATCGAGTGTGTATCAACGAGATCCTCGCTGCTCTCGAAGAAATTCTTGAGCTGCGAGTCCAAGGCACACACTAGCGCCCTATTTTTTTTGTGCATAGGTAGCCGTGGTATTCGGGGTCTAAGTTCGGTTGGAGTGGACCTATACTCGCGAAACGCATCTTCCAGTGCGCTCCTCAGTCGGACGTTGTACTGGCTACTTACTGTGTCAACCCTATCATCATCTTCTTCAACACGATTGGACCGCGGCGGGATGGCATCAATAGTTGACGCTTGTGCCGCGGTTTGTGCCAGAGTCGAGACGATTTGGTTGTTCAGTACCTCTGAGCGCAGCCTATCAAGTGCTATGTCGTCCAACCTGTGATTGCGTTGGATGACCCGCACCTGATCCGACAGTCGTTGGGCCGAGACGTTGACGGTTGGTTCCAGTTCCTGGAACAGAGACAGCAACCTATCACGGTACGCAGTGAGGTTAGTTCCCCCCTCTGTAGACCCGTAGTATGCGCGCATGACGTTCTCGTTCATAGACTGAGTCCATCTCATGCGCTGCACACAACCACCGGCAGCGGGGACCCGGCTCGGGGCCGGATGGCCCCTAAGTCCCAAGCTCCTCGGTGGCCGGCCTCTCCCCTGCCGACGTACAGGTGTTGGCGACGTCGGCGGGGAAAAATATTCGTCGCTCGAGCTCGACGCAACTGCTACGGCCGGTGTCACAGTACTCTCGATGGGGCTGGATTCCGGCGGCGGCAGGGCGGGGCTGAGCGACGACTCCGGAGGTGGTAGGCGTGCACGGCGAGCTGCTAATCTCGTCAACATTTTCAATATTTCATTTTTTCATTTTCACGTTTTTATCGGAGGTGACATGACAGATGTCACCTCCGGTTCGGCAGTTTTTGATGCAAGTGTAGGTTATTCATTGTATTTGTTTAAAATTAGGTATGTTTTAGTAAATTTGGTTTTTCCTGATATGGTTGCACATATATATGAATTATTATTATTATTATTATTATTATTATTATCTGGACGGACGACCAAAAGAAGGTGGCTAGGACGGACTAGATGCGTAAGGCGGAGGACAGGGTGTTGTGGCGCAGCCTGGGAGAGGCCTATATCCTGAAGTGGACTGCAATAAAAACTCTAAGATTGACTGGTAAAAAAAAAAAAAACGGGTTGCACTCCGGGAGTGCCAGCAGAAGTGAAAACTCGTTGTGCATTTTTGATATTTTGGATGCGGTCTACTCTCCCTCCGTCTTACGAATTTTCGATCAGGTCATGTGTCCTGACACGAGCTCCGTCTTACGAATTCTCGATTAGGTCACGTGTCCTGACGCGAGTTTAACATTTTTTTATCCATCGCAAAAACTCTCCCTCAGTCTTACGAATTATCGATCCGGTCACGTGTCCTGACGCGAGCTCCGTCTTACGAATTTTCGATCAGGTCACGTGTCCTGACGTGAATTTAACATTTTATACCCATCACAAAAAAGTGCACAAGGCCGCTAAAGAAGTTTTCACTTCAAAAACAAAAAAAACAAATGAAGCAAAACCAAACATCCTTCAAAATCAAACAGATTGTGTTTGAGCGTGTTTTACGCAATTAGGGCGCTTTTACGGCTATAGTATATCGGAGAGAAGAGAATGTAATACAATCCACACTCCAATATTAAAGTGCGTCATTATCCAGGCGTCAATCACACTTGTATAAAATAAGAAATTGCAATTAAGTGCCAAAAATACCCTTGTCGCAATATAAATTCGCTTTTATTTTTATATTATGGCCTCAGTTACTTTTGTGACGTTGATGTATGGAGTTACACCGCATTTGTCACAAGCTGTTGAGAGGTTGGAAAGAAAATGGTGTACAATCACTCGTGTGATTGTACACCTTTTTTATTTTGCCACTTGCTTTTTCCCGCGAGATCGCCCGCGTGTTTATCGGAAAATATCCCACGGGAACGTACTACCGGGATTAATCCAGGTACACAATATATAATTCCGCAATACATTGTTTTCATATAACTCTTTTGGTTTACGCGGCGCACGCCAGTAAAGCTCCCAGTTGCCGTGATTTTTTCCGACATCTTCAACAATCATATTTCTGCCAATTTACACAAAACCTTAATGAATTATACACCCAAACCTTCCTCATGAATCAATTCGTCCATTGATAAAAATTGTATGAAAATGTGTTCGGGAGTTATTCGCGTTCAGACAGACAGACAGACGCGGCTTTGTTTTATAATATGTAATGCCGTAATTACAGAAATAATTAAAATAATTAAAAGTTAAATTTTGTCTCGCTTGGATCCACGTTTCGGCATACTAAGGGTTAAACAATTGTATGTACCGAAGAACCTTTTAAAGGCAAGCTAGTCCAATCTTTTGGCAATTGGTGTGTAAATACCGACGTTCGTTGGTTTGCTTGGTAGGTTATATGCATGCTACGTCTAGCTTTTAATTTTATTTATTTCAGGCGACGCAGGCCCATAGTTAAATACCTTAACCTAAACATACATATTTTCACTATAAAATAGTACTTCATTAGCTAGTTTTGGTGCTGTTCTGTGGTACTTGTCCGCGGAAGCGACTGAACACCACGTCATGCGGCTAGAAGTGTTCGTCCATGACGACGGGCAGATAACAATTCGGTACACGCACCACAAACGCCTTGAAATTGACGTTGCGGTGCGACTCCAGTAACTGCACCCTCGGCGTGTACCTCGTCTTCTGGCGCACGTACTCCACGATGTCCTCCATCTTAGTGGTGTAGTGTAGACGGGAGATGTACACTGGTGTGTTCGGCTTTGCGGCACGCAAGCTGACTGCGGGCTCCGTAGGAGCTTTGCAGCAGCGGTTTTTGTTCGTTCGCGATCCCCAGCGCTTGACTTGCGGTTTATTCGAGATGTCATAGAGTTGTCGACATGCATTATGTAAACAAGTGCATTTAATGTGAACCAGTGCAATTTACGCGGATATACCAATGTTTATTAAAGAAAGAGAAAAATAATGAAAATACTTTTATGTGTGGTAAACATGACGCAGAGAAAGAACACAAACAAAAAAAAAGAACAATATTGGGGGCAAAATATGCGTCACATCCACGCTAAGCGGCCAGCGCTCAGCATAAAGCTAAGATCCTATGCGAGACGGAGCCCCAGCGTTGTTTTTCAGCGACCGGCGTTAATGTGATGACGTTTGTGCGTATGGTGCGTGTGTTATAGCCCTGTAATAGGCACAGGTTTGCGTAAAGTGTTAAATAGTGCAACATCATTATATTGTAAACAACTAATAGTTATGACATACGCATTTTTGTATTTTTTTTTGTATTTTTTGTATATTATGAACTTTGATTCCTAAAGGTCGTAGTTTAAAGCTTTTAATCTAGCTGCTAATTACTAGGTTAATATAAATCTGATATCATGTTCTGCGTAACCTTTTCCCAACTATGTTGGGGTCAGCTTCCAGTCTAACCGGATGCAGCTGAGTACTAGTATTTTACATGGAGCGACTGCCTATCTGACCTCCACAACCCAGTTACTGGGTACTACTAAACCCCTTGGTTAGACTGGTTGTCAGACTTTCGGGCTTCTGACGGCCCGTAATGACTGTCAATGATCCACGAACGGCCGGGACCAATGGCTTAACGTGCTTTCCGAGACACGGAAGGAACTTGGTATGGAAAGATGGTCACCCATCCACGGACCAACCGCGGCAAGTGTAGCTTAACCCGATCGATCGACCCGTGCGGCCATTATTACTTAGCCTCATATTAATATGATAATGAACCGAATTAGTCAACCATTCATTTCTCATTAACATTACATGTCAAGTCTGTGGCCATGGATTCTGAGCCTACCATGAAAATCACAGCTCGGAAGACATTCCAAAAAGAAACCTATTGTGTTCGACTCAATTTAAAAAAGTTCTTAAAACCTACACTTACCTGGTAAGAACTATCGGATTTTCTTATCGCAGGTCTGTAGCAGTTCGTCTGGGCCACATAAGTGCTTCCCCAGATGTGCATTTCGTTTATGCTCCAGTGGATTACACTCACTGAGGTGCAATACAGTTTTATCAGTTTTTGCAAACTTGTTCTGTAGTGGAGGCGTGTGTTCTCAGACATACGTTGTCTGGTAGGCCCAGATATGAACGTTGTAGGGATGTGATTGTAACTTTATGGAGAACATTATTGTTACGAGAGAATATTTATTTTTTATTCACCACCCTAGGTTGACTGGTAGAGAATGCCTAAGGCATTAAGTTCGCCTTAGTAAGTTTTTGTGTGCGAAAAGATTAAATAAATAAATATTTTAATTTTTTTGTGGAATTTTTCATACAACGATTTCATGTTAAAAAAAAGTAGTAGAAGCGAAAGTAAGTCGATCTTCATTTCGCTAAAGCCTATAACTTATAGTTAGTAATAAAGGCTTTTTATTTTTTATTCTTTGTTTAACCTACAAATAGATAACTAAGTTTTCAGACGTCTGCTAAGCTTACATTCTAGATTTTTTGTGTATAATTGTTAGTGTCAAATAGACCACAACTACAGAAATGACACCAGCACCATTCTATTCGGAAGAAGAATTATATATTCCGTCAAACATCTACTTTATTTTCAAAGAAGTAGGTAACTTTGATCTAGGTACCGTTGTCCGACATCCAGTGGATAAAAGGTTTTGCAGAAAAACAGTTGGATAGCTGTAGAATATACTAGAATAGCATTTTTCTATTGGCAGTTGTGTAGGACATTCATTCTCAGAATATTTGCGTCCCTGTGGGATATCTTGGTACTAGGTAAATAATTTTATAGTACTTGTAACTTCATGTTAAAATCAATTTCTTCTTTTCTTGTGTAAGTACTTCATTTTATACTAAACAAGCAAACCTTACTTCGTACGGTTTTTACGACTTGACATAACATCGATATTTCTATATTATAAGTAAGTTTTATGAATGTACACATAAACTTTCCGGAATAACTGTTTTAAATGATGGTGATAAAACGCATCACAACCATTGCGTAGTTCAAAAGATCTAAGTGGTCGCACAGACAGACACGAAAAGCAACGTTGTATAGATCATCATCTGCCTAGCCTTTTCCCAACTATGCTTGGGTCAGCATCCAGTCTAACCAGATTTAGCTGAATACGAGTATTTTACATGGGGACTGCCTATCTGACCTCCACAAGTCATTTGTTGGGTAATACGATACCCCTTGGTAAGACTGGTTGTCAGACTTTCGGGCTTCTAATGACCCGTAACGACTGTCAAAGATCTACTAATGACAGCCAGGACCAACGGCTTAACGTGCTTTCCGAAAATACTATTTATAGATATAGATAGATAAAGTTTACTTATTTCTTTTCACTGGTTTCTTATTCGACGACAGCACCATATGTTTTAACCAATCGATGGTTAAAAAATGTGGTTCTGTGATCGTGAGCTGAACGAAACAGTTTATGCTAGACTGAACGCCAAGTGTGCCGAAAACGCAGTGAAGTCGCATTACATCAATACTGGCATTACGTCACTTACGTGTTACGTGAAAAACTTATGTAGGTAGAATTCTACCTACATAAGTTTGTAGTAGTAAAGTCCACAATGATTGTAGTAGTAAAATCAAAGCTCAGTGAATATAATTCGCGAGAATGACAAGAGTGTTAATATTGGCAATACTAATATATGTATTTTTAGTTTTAGCTGTGATGTTTTTTTCTTTTATGTGGGCAGTGCTGTGTTGTTCACTGTTCAATTTCTTCATGTAGCATCATAGTATAATCACCCTATAATGTTCCCTCGGAGTTCGGATGCTCTCTGAGAGAGTTAGTGCCTCATAATCTACCACGTGGGCCCAGTACGGGTTGGCGTTTGACATCTACTGTGACATGGCGCCGAACAAGGAACTTCACGATGTTTTGAGAGCAGTGATTTTTTTTGTTTTCGGGGGTAAACCTTCGAAGGGCACCCGACCTCCGGGGAGAGGGGTCGGGGAGTGTGGATTTTTACCTCACTAAAACCACCCCGGTGATCACCATCCGCGCATAGGGGTGGTCCCGGTTCCTCTTAAAAGACCAACTCCGGAACCATCCCTGCGCAACGCCTGTAAGACACATCCCAGGGGAGACTGTAAAGGGGCCTTCCCTAAGCCTTGCTATGCACGGCAGCACGTGACCACTGTGCCACCATCTTCCCTGGGGTCACTTGGTAGGCAGACAGAGTCCCCACTCTATGCGCTCCACCTGCCTGGATTCGAACCCAGGACCTACAACTCGTGAGTCGAGGCCCTTAACCACTGGGCCACCACAGCTCCATGTTTCTTTATGTTACGACTTGTCATTGGCTGACAGTTATACATACTATTTTTATTCAGAGGGGCAATTCTCGTAATTTTAAGAACGTTCACAGTCTGGTTTCAGTCTCAATCTGTTAATTACCTCTAACTGTCAAAAAACCTCTAATTTATCTACATTGACAATTTTTTGTCATTTGTTTGTCGCCGAGATAGACTGCGACTAGATTTTGAACGTTTTAAATTACGGGAAAAGGCTATTTTCCTAAAAAAAATCTAATTAGCCCGGCAGTTAGATTATCAAAAAATATTGAACCCGTATTTTTTCTTTTGTCTATTATATAAAAAATGATGAAGATATCGCCCGTTAAAGTTCCGCGTGACGTCACTTGCTTGCGACACTTTAACAAGCAAGTGACGTCACGGCCCCCCACTCCCAAATTTTGACGCGCTTTATCTTTGTCATTTTTTGTTTGATTGACAAAAGAAAAAATACATGTTCATTATTTTTCGATAATCTCACTGACGGACTAAATAGAATTATTATTTTTTTACCCAGGCAACTACCCTATTGGCCAGCTGTTGTGTTTAGCTGTAGTAGTCTTCCAAAGAGCTTAAATAAATCAAATCAAATCATTTATTCATTTGCAAACATGGGTAATTAGTATACATATAGATGTTTTATTTTTATAATAGTGCTCAATGTTCTACCATCACATGGGCATGCAAATATAAAATAGCTCTTATTTACGTCTATTTCAAACTATATTACTCATTCAAATAACATTCAGTTTTCATTTGGTCTTTAGCTAGTTTCATTTCATTTCGACACTAAAATACGTTTGACCTTATTAAATAGATTTTGAATTTAATTACGGCGTCATTAAAGGGGCTCTCGACCGAGTTTCATTGAGAGTTTTTCTATACAAGTCAACATTGACTTGCTTACTTGTGATCGGGCTGATGTCAAAGCTGTAACTTAATTACAATTTATTTTGTTAGATGTAACTTTGAAAATTGTGGAGTAAATGCGATGAAATGTCTCATGATTAAATGTAAGTTAGAAATGGTAAATTTGAAAGAAGTTATTTTATTGCATTAATTTCATTCGTAGCCGTTCGTCCCGGCTGGCATTTGTGAATCTTTGGCAGTCTTGCAGGTCATCAGAAGCCCGAAAGTCTGACAAGCAATCTTACCTGTGAAAGCCTGAAAGTCTGGCAGTCCGTACCACCCAGTAATTGGGTTGTGGAGGATAGATAGGCAGTCGCTTCATGTAAAATACTGGTAAGCCGACCCCAACATAGCTGGGAAAAGGCTAGGCAGTTGGTGATGATGATATTTTATTGCATTCTATTTATGTGTGCCAAGAGCTGCTGCAGAGTCAAGTACACTAAGAGAAAATCTATTCGTTTTTTCGCAAAGTACAACGCAGTTTCTTCATCTCAAGTGGTGACTTATCTTTCCGTATATACAACGTGTAACTGAATTAATGCACATTATGAAAGTAGTTTGTTCAGAATCGTTTACTGAATCGATTTTTGTCATTTTTAATATGGGTAATTTTTTTTTGCCAATAATTCATGCTACGTAAATTACAGTCACACTCCCGCTGAACAATAAAATAAACCAAAACGCACGAAGTACCACCACGCTAGACGTTTATACGTATGCGACTATGTGAGTGCGTAGATTTTTAATGTGACCACAATTTTCTCCCACAATCAGTATAACTAATTTAATAAATAAGCAATATTTTATACATAATAGTATATATTTTTTAATTTAATTTAATATTCGAATTGTTTTTTTTAAATCTTTTTATTACGGACGCTTTTAACGTTCTGCATCGTTTATTTATTTATTTTATTATTTATGTACACACAGTAAAATACAAATTGATATGACAGAATTATAACATGAGTACAAAGGTACTGCTTATTTCTTAAGAAATTTCTTCCAGCAGACCTGCGAAAGGAGAAGTAAAAAAAAGAAATGTAGACAATAGTGTGTGAGAACAAGAAGAGAAAAATATGAATGTGTGAAGTCTAAAACAAAAATATTAAATATATCTACACATATAGCGCAAAAAAAATAAAAATAATAATAAATAAATATATTTAATTAAATACATAATACAAAAATATATAACAAATATATATATACAAATACTCACAGTATAGAGGAAAGGTAATGCTCTTTTACTCGACGTTTAAAAAGAGAAATAGTTTTTAAATCACGAATGCTAGGCGGAAGTGAGTTCCACAATCGTTCTCACATGCATAATTTTGAACATGAAGGATGTAACCAATACTTTGTAACAATATTAATAAGATTTAAAAGAGTGTCCATGGAGTTTCTTGCCCGTTCTTCTCCATAGGTACCTACTACGCTTTGGAATGGGCAACTAGCTTCATCTTTTTGACTGACCGACTTTGACAATTCAAAAGTGCCTGTAATTGGTTTATTTGAAATAAATAGTTTGAGTTTGAGTAAAAATTCAGTGCATGTATTATGATTAAAATATAGTATTCTAATTGGGGTGTTTGGTGGTGTGCGTTAATTCCGGGACATGTTGTATAAGCGTATCCTCGATTAATTTTTATGTGTACTTTTATTTGTAGCAGCATCATCGCCACATGTAAACTACGCATTATACTGACGCCACGCAAAATCTTGCATCGCGCAAGTGAAGTTTACGCGCGACTAGCATATATATGTACAACATCCCAACATCAATCGTCGGGCAGTAGGTCACCAGACACAACACAAGTCTGGTCGGAGAATTCTCCCTTTTCCATGGAGGATGAGCGAGAATTTCAACTTGTTCCTCATGCCTCTATACATGATGTAATTGAAAACTTGATATATATATAATTAGATATTATGGAGATGCTTCGAGATGATCTAATGACTTCTCTTCATGACTTTTACCTCATACTCCACAACAGCATTCTACCACAACTTTTTTTGTGAGCATCACCAAAGTTATGAAAACCGCACACAATAGGTAGTCCTTTCATCTCAAAAAGTAATATTAAACCTTACTTGATATAATTTTTGTAACACCCTACGAAAGTTTATTCCCGACTTGGCTCAAGTTTTGACGAGTTTCCCCATGGAAAGATTTCCGTGGTTCCTTTAACGTGAAGTATGCTTGGTATCTCTTTGAAACAGTAGATAAGTTTACGTTGATCTACGAATAAGATATAGGTAAGCAAAATGGCGTGGATGTTGAAAAGGTTAATTCATATTCTAAAGCGTTGCATTTTGATGTTTATTTCAAGATCGCTCTTAGCGCTTTTCGCTCTTAGCGATAAGACCGTCCATTGTGCCACCCTTTGTAAATTAAATTTCTATATTTATGTCTGTAATTTATATGGTGTACATAATAAAGAACTACTACTATTCTGTTCTTGTTTATGGAAACGTAGGTACAGACGTCAGAACATCAAGCTACCACAATCTGTCAAATTTCTTTAATAGATTTTCAACTTTATCTCTGCAGTATTAAGGTTGAAGGTTGATTGGGAAAATTTGACAGTTTCGGGTACGTTGACCTGCTGGCGTTTGTACTAAAAATACCACCATACCATTTTCTGCTCCCAAAGCAGTATTGCAGTGTTCCAATGTAATTATTGCTGAGACTGACAATTTTGTATCTAGAGGAAACATTGAAATCATATAACAATATTAAAAGTAGATAGATTTAAAAAAAAAATGCTAATTGGGCCTTCTCTTGACCTCGATCACGCCTGATGGAAAGCGATGGATGAGGTCTATGATGGAACGAGCGTGCCCAGAAGATGCCTGTTCACTCTTGCTTTGAAGGCAGACGGGTTAAATGTGGGAGGGAACACAGATGCCGGTAGAGAGTTCTACACTTGCGCTGGCTTCGCTGTGCGCATAATGAAATGAAAAAGTGTTCCAGGTTAGGAAGAGGGAGCTCACATAATAATAGTGATGTTTCCATCACAATCCCGTCAAGACACTGTGTTAGAGTGTGTGTCAAAGATTTTAAAACGCAACAGAAGTGTGACGTTTCAGAGGGCGAATCTATCGATTTAAATCTTTGGTCTGGGATAGATCTGACGGGTGAATAATAGTAATATCGTTTATTTAATTTGACATTATGGGTAACTTTGACGCTTAGTATTTACACCATAATTGAGTCAAAACAAAACATTAATCTCGTATTTTCTTTTCCTAATTCCCACCATATTATAGATAAAGGCGAACACAAAAGAAATAAATCAGACGAAGATAAAGTCTGACACACCCTTATGTAGGGGATAGTTATTGTACACAACACACACCCACACAAACACTCTGCCACACAGCAATATATCTAATTACTTTATACCGACATATTGCACCACGCTGGAAAAACCACTAAAGTGCATTGTGTTCTTCAATTCTATGTAATTTGAACCGCATTGTTTAACTGATGTATAGATGTAACAATAGAGGGGTCCGTGGCTAAATGTCCAAATTTTTTGTACCTATCAATCGTGAGAGGTCGGTCGGTCAGGTTAAGCTCCGCTTGCCGCGGTTGGATGGGCGACTATCTTTATATACCAAGACCCCTCCGTGCCTCGGAAAGCGCGTTAAGCTGTTGGTCTCGGCTGTCATTCGTGGATCTTTGACAGTTGTTACAGGTAGTCAGAAGCCCGAAAGTCTGACAACCAGTCTTACCAAGGGGTATAGTATTATTATTGGGTTGTGGAGGTCAGATAGGCAGTCGCTTCTTGTAAAATGCTGGTATTCAGCTGCACCCAGTTAGACTGGAACCCGACCCCAACGGAGTTGGGAAACGGCGAGGCAGATGATGGAGATGTAACAATAAATGGTACAATCTAATTCAGTAAACGTAAACAATAATTTGAATAACTTTTGACTTCCATTCATTCTTGATTGGTTCTTGATCTCGCGAATGTCAAAACAAAATTAAACAATTTTATTTGTTTTAGTAACGGTTTCCTGAAGGTCTATGACGTTTTAAAAACTTACGAGGTCAAATTAAATTAGCTAGCGAAACTCTGCAAACGTTATGGATATAGATGTCTAAACACGATATAATACGATTTTATGTTTTTCCTTAGGGGTCAACGACCGCTGGTTGCGTTGTTACTTGAAATACGAGTTGAGAGAATGTATTTTATCGTTTTTAGATATCGATACCAATCACGTCTGTAAAGAATACACAAAAAAAGAGATTTCTTAAACTGATATTTCAAGTAAGTAAAAACACTAACAGCGGTCGATGACCTCACAAAAAAATAAACATCAAATTATTATTTTTTTGTTTTATCATGTTTAGTTATCGATACTTATTACATCTGCGGAGTTTCGCTAGCTAATTCAATTTGACTTGGTATTAGGGTGTGACAGTACGAGTGGTTTCTACTCTCCCAAAAATCGCCTAAACATAGTTACAACTGTGACTGTTCCTAAATTACCCTAGGCTGATAAAATTTTCGTTTTTCCTAATTATGTGGAAATGTCAGGAAAATGGGTAAGGTCTCCCTTTCGGGAGAGACCAGCACACCTCCTCCGTGCTGCTCTGTAGGGCTCGGCTCCAGACTGGGCACCCTTCCACCTATTGTAGATTAAATGAATTTCAAATATGAAGAAGTCCAATGCCTTGTCTCATCGATAGACCAAGGAAAGGATTGAAAGAAATGTTAAATAGAACTTAGGAATTCATAGTTATGAACGTATATTGAATGTGGTTTTAGAAAGCTAGTAATAAAAGAGGGATGCAAAGTATATTATTATTATTAAATTGTGAGTAACCCATACACTAGCGTGATAGGTATTTGATCAGTCATTACTCACACGATACCTCACATCTACACCCAGAGTACTCAGAGCAACACTTCCATATAGTGGCGCAAGCAGCTTTTCAGCGGCATTGCGTCGGCATCATGCTCTTTTGGAAACATGGTCCCTAGCAGTTCTTTCGAACTGATAAACGTGACGAAGCGGCTTTTCCTGCGGCAACCAAGCGACTGTCCTTGTCTGACTATGGAGCGGCTAGTTCCAGCGGCATTGCGTCGGCATCATGCTCTTAAGGAAACATGGGCCCTACCAGTCCTTGGACTGGATATTAGATAGATGTGGTCACTCAAACCCCTGGAAGTTCACCCTTTGCACAACAAGCATACCGGCAAGACACGTGTTCATGTCAGTCCGACCGAATTATTGGTCTGAGATAAAGAATACAACATTCAAGAATTACTAGACAACAGAGTTGAGATTCGGAACTCGAGAACAATTATTGAATAGAGTTTTTAATAATCTCTCTTAAGGCACTATTATTGGCCGGAGGCAAAGAACACAGCGTTCAAGAATTATGGTACTAGGACATACTAGATAATAGAGCAGAGTCAAAAATAAAGAATTATTAATTAGTAGAGTCGTGGACCAACTCTCCTGAAGGTCTATAGACCAAAGCGCCCACCCTTCACCACTTCCTAGTGTTTTAGGCTGGAGAGAAGAAGTAGCGCAACAAACTCCCCAGCAACAACTCTCTGTCTGATTAGTTATAAGAACCTTAATAACTCTATCAGCCTAAGGTAATTATTATAAATTAGGACTCACCCCGTCACACCAACAAACACACACATACCACTTCAAATACTACATTAACCTAATCTGGGCTCCAGCCACACTAACAAACACACATATACCACTTTAAATACTAGTTTAACCTAATCTGGGCTCCAACCCAACTATATTTAACTTAATAACTAATACTCGCTACTTCGCGACAGCCCACTCGGACATAGCCTCCTGGCATTCCCTAACTCTCCTCACTTAGCTAGCCTGGACTAGGAAGTCCGTATCCTATAGCGGTTTGACACCGTCTCCCCGCTTCTATCGTGTCTCGACACTCACTCCCCTGACTTATTACATCAGCCCCTCCACAATTCCTCAAAAAATACCACGTTTAGTTCAGCCTCCGTCCATCCCTCTTTTTTGTACGACTTCTCAATCGTCTCGAGGGTGCGTTCAGGTAGGCCGTGCCCACGGACCCTTCTCATGCTAGCCAGATGTCTGGCTAGCGATGTGCGTCGTATTCAAGGGCCTCGGCGTTCTCAGAATTCGTACAGAATATTGCCTCTAAAGTGACGTGAAATATCGCTTTCTATTGATGACTAGCCATAATTGCCGGTCTGTTTCCCATAAAATATAAATGGCATGGGTTTCTAAGAGTTGTAATATTATTTTACTATTTTAAAGAATTTGGATGTTTTGTTATTGATTAGGGTAACATGTCGAGCTGTCAGACCATAAAATTGAGATTTAATGCGTTTCTAAGAGGGCGGATATCGTGGGACAATCTTAAAATAAGAATTTAGAATAATATATTTTGCTATTAAATAGGAGTACATGACAGACAGTCACACAACGTTGTCATTATTCTTTCTCATTATTCTTTACTATACGGTCATCGTCAGTCATTCATAACAGCTCCATGGATAACTGGATGCAATTCAAAATCTAAGGGAAACCTACTCACTAGTTTAGCAAGGAAGTTGTGATTCCAAGATAAGATCAGTCTTTCCTAATTTGATAACATAAAAAATACATCACAACATTCATTACAGATAAAATCCAAAACACACAAACACCCCTCTTTCACACAAACACACCCAGACATACTGAAACCGTCACCAGTGTACCCCACAACTAATATTAAAGATGTTCGATAAGGTAACGTGTGTCCTATCAAGCATCTTGTTCTATTGTTTCCGCAAGGCGTGTCCTTTGAGCACGGGTTCCAGTAGTGAACGATGAAGACAATTGGATATACGAAGATATGGCTTTTGTTTGTGTAGGTATGCCGTAGTCGGTTTTTAAAGTGGGATTGAAGAGTGAAAGACGTTTGAAAATGAATTTATGTGTATTCTAGTGTATACATTGGTTTACTAGCAGCGTTCTGCAGTTTTCGCGTGGACACTTCATGCCCTACCCTACGTATGTCACTCGATAATAGAATAGCTGTTTACAACCAGCTCAACCAACTAACCTAGCGAAAACCGGTGTCTGGCATTAGTTGTCTGGCATAGAGGTTATGGTGAACTGGGCCTATTTACCGCAGCCGTGAGGCACACAATACTATTTTAAGTTTTTTTTGGTTTTTGTTTGCTTTAACTTGGGTCAAATAAATTTATTTTCTTTCTTTCATCCATCAGTGAAATAATTTTAATGCTAATCCATTACTGCATATGTTCGAAAACTGTATCGGCTCAACAACGTAAATAATGAAATGAATGTAGTTGAACTGTCAAAATGAAAGCCGTTGCTAATGTTTGTGTGTTACGCATTTACGCAATATATCCTGGGTTTACTTTCTGTAAACATACGAAGTCAACTTTACCTTTCTTATGGGGTTATTATAGCAGAGAATTATTTACATTGAGTAATATATCATCCCACACGTTCAGACGCCAGCACACCAAGCTACTACAATCTGTCAAAATTCTTTAATAGATTTTCAACTTTATAGCTAAAACAAAAAACTGTGACAGTTTCGGGTAGCTTAACCTGCTGGCGTCTGTACATCACATCGGCATTAAAATGGTGTTGTTCAATATAATGTTGTGGAACGCTACGTACCAGAGACGCTATCGTTGAATAGCTATTTGATCGTTGACACCCATTGTACGTGCACATTTATTCGTTGTATCCTATTTTATATAAATGGTGTACAATAAAGTTTATGTCCATTCCATTGTAGCGTTTGAGCGACGTCGGATAGTGCGAGGAAGTGCATGAGAATTGACCTCGCCATGACCGTGTAGGTACGCCGCCGTACAGTTTGTCATCAGCCTACAGCCAATGCCAAATGCCTCTCCCATTGCACGCCATTTAGCTCGATTTTCGGCTACTCTCATTCAGCTGCTACCAGCCACCCTGAGAAGATCGTCGCTCCACCTTGCCTGAACCGGCTGTCTACGTTTGCCAATTCGCGGTCACCACTCAAGAAAACGTCTATCCCAACGGTCACCGGTTCTACGGCTAATATGGCCGGCCCATTGCCACTTCAGCTTGCCTATTCAGTGAGCTATGTCGACAATTTTGGTTTTCTGCCGGATTACCTCATTTTGGATTCTATCCCTGAAAGACCAGAAAGACTCCAGGCATAGCTCGTTCCATAACTCGCTGAGCGACTTTGAATTGAACCTTAAACTTTGAATTTATGAATCAGCCGTACCACGAGTGTCCTTGTTTCGGCTCCGTAAGTCATAATAGGCAGGACGATTTAAGACTAGTCTTTAATTTTATGTACAATGTATGTGACATGATTTCTGTGTTACTCAATATTGTCGTGAATACCAGAAATAACAATTTTCATTTATACCACAGTACTAAACACTTATAACTACCTACCAGAGCAGTTCCCGTTAACAATTTAACGGGAAGTATAAACCATAGCCTTGTCCATGTTCAAATGTAAAACATCTATTTTTACCTCAACAAACACTATCACAAAAGAACAGCGTACAGCGTACCTACCTACCTACATACTTAGTCACGTACCGCTACAGATGTTATCGCTCCTCTTGGAGTGGACTGCGGGACGTTTGCTGAGGAGCGAGCAGACTTCCCTTTGTACTGTTCTTTGATTTGATTCAGTGTAATGTTGTTTAATTTGTAAAGTTTATTGCCTGCTGATTAAGATGGATTTTTCTCTCATTGCAGACTAGGAAATTTAGTAGATAGGTACTGCATTGATTCGTTCCTGTGTTTGCAATATTCTAATATATAAAATGTTATTTTGTTCGTATTTTATGCGCTGCCATCAACTTAAAGCATTTATTTCAAATAAACCAATTACAGGCACTTTTGAATTGTCAAGGTGTCGATCAGTTAGAATGATGAAGCTATAGTTGCCCATTCCAAATCGTAATAGGTATCTATGCAGAACAACAGGCAAGAACCTCCACGGACACTCTTTTAGATCAAAATAATTATGGTTACAATTAGATTCATAATGTCAACATGAATGACTTTACGGACCAAGACCCCTCCCTGCCTCGGAAAGCACGTTAAGCTGTTGGTCCCGGCTGTCATTCGTGGATCTTTGACAGTCGTTACGGGTCGTTTAGCCCGAAAGTCTGACAACCAGTCTTACCAAGGGGTATCGTATTACCTGGGTTGTGGAGGTCAGCTCCGTGTAAAATGCTGGTATTCAGTTGCATCCGGGTAGACTGGAAGCCGACCCAACATAGTTGGGAAAAGGCTAAGCAGAGGAAGATGTATATCTGCGTGTATTCATATATCATTAGTAAAATACGTACAGGTATAGGTAGAGGTGCCTAAACAATTTTTGCCTCAACAAACACTACCACGAAAGAGCAGCGTACAGGTACAGCGAACCTACAAACTCAGTCACGTACCGCTACAGATGTTATCGCTTCTCTACAAGTGGACTGCGGGACGTTTGCTGACAAAAGGGGACTCACAAAGGGAGTTCCACCCTTCAATGAAGACTACTGTTCTTCGATGTAATGTAATTATAATTTTAATTATTATGGTTACTGATTAAGGTATAGTTATTTACCTATGAATAATTGTGGTTTTCATGAGACATTTACTACTCAGTGCGTAACAGTAGTAATATCGTATTAGTAGTGTTGTGTGTTATTTGTTAAAAATGATTGATAATAGATAATATTTCTTTATTTATAATCAGTATTTTAAATAGAAACGCCGAAACGCCGCAAGGGGACGCCCCAGAAAGGGCATATAGTGACCGTATTGGCGAAGTTCATCACAATGGTCAGGCGCGTAGCCAGTTGACAGTTCAACAACATTCATTGCGTTATTTACGTTGTTGAACAGACACACTTTTCGAACATCTGAAACAATGGATTAGCAATATCCTTCAACATGATTCAGATTGTGATTGAAAGTTCAATCAGGGTGCTGTAAATGAACGTAAACGAAGCAAAACGATCGTAACAGGTAAGCGTTCTGTAGTTTCTGCCTACCCTCATGGGAAGGAGGCGTTAGTTTATGTTTGTATGTGTTTGGGAGTGAAACGTACTCCTTTTGAATTTTGATTGTTTAATCGTTATTGTACAATGAGTATATTATTTGTTGCGAAATTTGTATCGCACGGTACCGAGTTCCAGTCAGTCTACGAACATTCGGGAAGACATACCGGCGCACGGTTGCTTTGACGTTTTGATGACACTGACAGCGACAAATTGGCGATCCGCGGCGCCAACGGTATTTATGTGTATAAAAAATACAGGTGTTAGGGTTGCGTCATTACGATGATGATCGCTTCGTTTTATTTAAAGTTTATTTTTACCTCTACAAACTTTAGTCACGTACTACAAAATAGGTTATCGCATCTTCTGAAGTGTACTTACTACTTACTCTGAACGTTTGCTAACATAAAGGGGAAGGAAAAGGCAAAGGAAGGATGTCCTGAATGTCTGTTCTCAATGTAATTATGGTGTGTTCTAATTAGGACAGTTATTTGTAGATGTAGTATAATAGGATAATGATGTAGGTAGCTACGTAGGTAGAGAGTAGTATATGACCTATTTACTTGATATTTTAGACATAGTTGTAATTTGTCTTCTAGGCTAAAGTGAATAGGCTCATAATAAATTAGTGCGCTTTACCATCAACGATTGCATCACTGTTTTCCATCAGGCGGAATCGCAGTGAAGCACTAGTTTATATAAGTTAAAAAAAAAGTTGATATATAGGCTGTTTGATCAAGTAACATAACATTATAAAACGACATGCTTAGTTTCCCCAAAGGGTTGGGCAGAGGTGTACATGTACACTCACGAGCAAAAGTATATATACACTCGGCTTTATTCAAAAGCGATTCACTCCTTTATTTTTAAATGAAATTTTATGTTGTTACGAAAATAGCGTTTAAGAACCCATAGGTTTATGTAATGTGTCGTATTTCAACGTTGCATTCGTTATTTCACGAAAAAATCGCTATTGAAAGTTGTCATGTGTTGACATATTGGTGCTCGTAACTGTATCTGAACCTATTAGTACACCTACATTTTGCTAGTTATGTTTAAGTCCCATGTAATAGGGGCTAGTCTATTCAACAATAGGCTCAATAGGTTCGCCCGATTAAGGGCTCAACCGGCCACAAATCCAGATTCCGGGCTGTTAATTAAAAATTACTTTTTAATTAGCTTTGTAATTCAATCAACTCAGCCTATCGCACACCACCGGCCATCGGTCCTTCGAAAAAACATGGCCAGCCCACTGCCACTTCAGTTTGCTTACTCTGCGCGCTAGCTTTGTAATTAATAAATTATAATATAAGGGAAAATTAATTTCCCCACATTTAGATACCTATCTAAATGTGGGGAAATTAATTTTCCCACTCGCCCCCTGTTACATAATACTTAACATACCTATGTTAAGTATTATGTAACAGGGGGCGAGTCTATTGCCATAAACCAGGCACAAATCCGTAGTACTCCGGGCTGCTGATTAAGTTACACATAAACCTACTAAGGGGGAATTTCACCAAACTTTTATACCTAGAATAAGTCTTGTCCTGAGAATAAATTTTGATTTTTTGACAGTTTTTCCCTACTAGAACTGTCAGACGTCAATTTTATGCCACGGATAAAAGAAATCTGACTTTTGTAAAATTGGCCCTTAATTTAAAAAAAAAACTGCCAAAATTCTGGCGCAATATCGATCCCACAGATTGTGTATTAAAGATCAAACTGTACTTTTATATAGAATACTCATATTGACCTCAATAGACTGAAAGCGGTTCCCAAAACAAACACGGAAAAGGTTAGAAATAAGATGAATACACGATGACCATGCAGTATCAAACTAAAGATATGTGCACACCTGATGGGGCCGTCTTAATCGGTATTTAATGTTTGCCGAAAAGATTCCGATACCGATGTCAATTTTACCTGCACACATCTCTCTCTTTGGTTTGTTGATTTTGATTTAATTAGATAGAATACTACCTCGTCGGTCTATTGATTGTATTCCCTACTGCTGAGCATGAGGTCCTTGGTTCAATTGCCGTGTTGGACAAAGTGTTATCGGGTTTTTCCATCTGGAATTTCTCTGTTGCAGCCAGGAATCTGGATCGCAATAGGCTCGCCCCCTCTTACATGGGACTTAAACATAACTGGCGAAATGTGAGTGAACTTTAGTTACACCTCTGCGGAACCCTTTAGGAAATACAGCCGTGATGTTATGTTTATGAGTGTTAGATAGAATATGGAGGTATTCTTTGCGACTAATTGTTGCTTTGGAATTGTGGTCTAATTTTTCGGTTCAATCGCATTTCATAGCCCTGTTTCAATACCTGGGGACTTACCAACCAGCTCTTATAGCAGGGCAGAGGTTGAACTGCACTGCTTTTTTGTTCTATAACTAAGTACGAAAAGCAGTGCAGTTCAACTTCTGCCCTGCTATAAGAGCTGGTGGTAAGCCCCCTGGGCTATAGTTTTGACGAAACGCTACGAAATTGTTTTTTTGTGGTTGCAAATACAACAACCCATGCTACAAATATCTAAGGCAGTATGTTCTAAAGGTTCTACCTACCTATACAGTTTTAATGATGCTGGTTGCTAACAACAAAATATTTTGATATTTCTTTAGATAGCTCTCGGTATCGAGTAAATAGAGAAAACCGATACCACGCTTACGAGTGGGACCCAACCTTAACAGTGAATGTGCTCACTAAAAATAGATATATAAGGGTACACAAAGAAGGATGTCGCCCACTCTACACTCAGCTATTATTTTACATAAGTAACTGTAGGTTGATATAATATTTTACGCAAGTCAATGCTGGTCATTTATAGAAACGTGGGCGTTGAATGGGCGTGATCCACTTTTTTATTTATTCATTTACCTAATTCCAATATGTTAAGAATAGGTATCCACTGTTACAGGGTGATAAAGCTTATTATTAAATTGAATTAACTTTTCTCATAGGCTGACTTAGAGAGGGGATCAAGACAATACAGAGTAGTAGTAAAAGATCAATCGAGAGCAGTGGTGGCCAAGTGGTAACGGACTTACGAGTTGTACGTCGTAGGTTCACAACCAAGCCAGGCACTTAACTTTGTGTAAATTATTTCATCACCACTGCTCTCACAACGGTGAAGGAAAAAATCTTGAGGAAACCGGCTTGTCCTAGAACTAAAAATTCGAAGAGATGTGACATCCACCAACCCGCACTGGGCCCGCATAGTGGATTATGGTCATTCCCTGTTACAGAGAGGAGACCTGTGTCCCAGCAGTGGGAACATTATAAGTTAATTATGCATTCGCTAAACTAGAGAGGGGATCAAGACAATACAGAGTGGTATCGACACGCAAACTGTAACCTAATCAGAATAACCAGATGGTTCAAGATCACCTAGCGTAGAAATTTTTCGCCGGTTATCCTACTATTCTATCCTACTAATACTTCCTACTAATTTTATAAACGTGAAAGTTTGTATGGATGGATGGATGTTTGTTACTCTTTCACGTCAAAACTACTGAACGGATTTGGACGAAATTGGATGAAAGATTGGCACACAGATAGTTTATAACCAGGATTAACACATAGGATACTTTTTATCCCGATATTCCCACGGGATCGAAAACTATGCGGGTGAAACCGCGGGGCGCAGCTAGTAATATTATAAATGTGAAAGTTTGTATGGATGGATGGATAGATGTTTGTTACTCTTTCACGCCAAAACTACTGAACGGATTTAAATGAAATTTGGCACACAGATAGTTTATAACCAGGATTAAGACAGGATACTTTTTATCCCAATACTCCCACGGGATCGAAAATTATGCGGGTGAAACCGCGGGGCGCAGCTAGTTAAAAACAAATCTATTGTTTTATAGACAAGTGCAATACCTAAGCGGTCAAAATGCATGGAACAGCAAATTTTTTTTAATAACCGACGAAGAACTTCGTCGCTAGGTGGTCTTGAACACTTCTTAAAGGTACAGAATCATGTACTGATTCCCGATTGGTAACAGATTGCGCGTCGATGGCCCTGCCACCTGGTATATTATCATTGATACTGATAATAGGCCTTGTAGACTTTAGATCTGTAGGTCATTTTTTATTTTATCAAGTACCTGGTACTTGTTGACAGGTCTACGCTATCCTCCCATACCTACTGTAATTTGAAAACATTGTAAAAGCCAATTATTTTTAAAAGAGTAACCGTGGAGTTTCTAGCCGGTTCTTCTCCATAGGAAACTACCAGATGGAACCATGCACCTAGCTTCTGACGTTTCATAAGTGCCCATGTAGGTTTATGTGAAATAAAATATTTTGATTTTAATAATGTATTTTTAGTGGTTTTCTAAAAGTTAACATGGTAGGTTGTACAATTTTGTGAAATTTAAGTTCTATAGTCTAATTTCAAACCACAGTCATAGACTCATATCTACATCCAACCTTACCATAAACATTCAAACGTCATTTTAATACCCCAAACCGTCCCAAAACCCAGAAAACCGTCCCACATTAGACGCAGTCCTAATTATTTTCAAGAAGGAACCTGCGCCCCTTGACTCAGTTCCCTCCGTAACGAGTGTACGTCCCGGTCCAATGGCCCTCTTGTTAAAAATGCATGGAAACGAGGCGTAACATGCTGTAACTACCTCCCTTTAGCACGCCCTACGAGTGTTCGTACGTATCTCTTTGGAACTCAGCTGTGTTTCATCGGTTTTTGATGGCTTATTTTTCGTGAGTGGTTGTATTGATTGGGTAAGTATGTTTTTTGGTAGATAGAGATGTTAAATTTATTTTTCTTATACTAGTTTCGGCCCGCGACTTCGTCTGCGTGAAATTTCTTGTTCTTCTTAGCCATCTTGTCGCATCGCATCGCCCACCGGCGCTATTATTTACTTTCGTTTAGCGTTCTTTCTGCCTTTTTTCCCTTTTTAAAAGGCAAAAATATTTTTAATTTTTTTTGGTAGTTCCAGAGATTAGCGCTTTCAAACGAAACCTTCAGCTTCATATGTATGGATAGATAATACTTACTTGATAATTCATAACAAATCAACGATTTTCGGATCAATCAACTTAGACTAGTCCACTGCTGGATATGCTCGTTTCTGGTTACATTGAAGATAATTATTGATAGAATTAGAGCTCGTTTTCTCATAGACATGGGTTCATAGACTCTCTCATACAAGGGTTATCTAAACTGCAAATATCACAATAGCTTACAGTTTATTTTATTTTACATATTTCCATATTAATTAAATATCAATTAATCAACTCCAGTCGCGTATTTCCAAAGACCACAGACGCATTTCGCCACCCTATCATTACATGCAAGTCTTCAGCCAAAGTCGCAGTCGTTCTGTGCAATTGCATAGCGTTTTGTAGATAAAGCCGGGCTCACAAAGCCGACGACAAAGGGCAGACAGTCTTTGTGTTCTCGATATTGTCGACAAATGACGCATACCTACCATTGCCTTTTGAAGGTAATTCTGTTGTCATGAACGTTTGTTTTGTCTCCGTTTTGAAAGGTTTGTGAATTGTGATGTAGTCTGTTCTGAGCCTTAAAGAGTTGGGTAGGAAAGACTCGATATTTTTAGGATTTGTATTCCACGATACTGTTACTAAAGTCATAGAAGATTTCTTGAAATGTGTATCGCAGTTCTACTAAAAATGATTTTGTATTTCAGATACTTTCTACGAAAAGAAGAGGACATTTTGTACCTGTATTTTTGTCGTACGCTATTTTCAAAGAATATTTAGTGGAATATTGCATATACTGTTTTGTTAGTCTATTTGGGTTGTGCCAAACAAACGGCTCGACTTTTGTACATGAAAATTATAACATAACTTGCCAATGCATGTATATTATATTATTTACAATTCTGCCACCCCTTCGAGGTATGGTGGCCCAGTGGTAACGGCGCAGACTTACGATTTGAAGGTTGTGAGTTTGAACCTAGACAGACGCTTTACTTTGTGTAAATAATTTCATTGCATCTGCTCTCAACGGTGAAGGAGAACATTGTGAGGAAACCGGCATGTCCTAGAACCAAAAATTCGAAGACACGTAATATGTACCAACCTGCACTGGGCCCGCGTGGTAGATTGCTGCTGACACCCTCTCAAAGAGAGGATGCCTGTGTCCCAGCAGTGGGAACATTATAAGCTGATTAGTTATCCATTTCTATAATACAACTACCCGCAATTCCCGTTTATATTCATTAAAAACTTTTAAAATGTAAGTCCATTTATAAATGTACAAACTGTATTTAAAAAGTAATTATAACAAACTAAATTACGAGTAGTTTGCGGTGGATATATGAACGTTATTATAAAGCAATGCGTGATTTTTCCTGAAAGCATTGAATTTTAATACTCCGCTTCACATAATTGTACCGTTTACTGTGTATTTAATGTACAGTTGGAAACATGCGATGTGAGTAACATGTAGCTTTAACTTAATAATATTGTAGGTACGAGTTATTTATTTTTATTTGTTTATTATGTTTGTTACTGCTACTAAACAATAATGTTATTTTTCTAAAATAAAAGTAACCTAAGTTACTCCTTATGACATCAACTATCTGCCAGTTAAAGTCTCGTCAAAATCGGTTCAGCCGTTTCGGAGATTACCCGGAACAAACACACAGCCAAAAAAAAATGTATAAATGTTTTTTTTTGTTATAAGTACTGTATATAGTTTCATATATATTAAATAAAAAGCGTTTTTTTTTGACATTACTAACAGACTTAAAATTTATTTATTTTTATAGATTTGCACATTTATTTACATATAAGACGTCCTACCTATGGCATTACCGACCAAACCTAACTCACCCTACTTTTCTAACCTATTCTACTTTATGCCTGTACTTAAGCCTCAATGTGAGGCGAAATCTGAAATTCTGCTACAAGAGAAAAAAAGACTAGAACAAGTTGAAAATATCAAGAAATATGCACATACATTATAGCCCGTCTGAAGCATGTAGAATGTAGATAGATACTAATATTGACCCGAACCGATAAATGATTTGAAGGCATTAAGCGCATAATAATCCTACTAATATTATTAACGCGAAAGTTTGTGAGGATGGATGGATGGCGGTTTGTTACTCTTTCACGCCAACACCACTGAACGGATTTTGATGAAACTTTGCATTACTATAGCTTATTCATCAGAATAACACATAGGATAGGTTTTATTCCATGGGATCGAAACTTATGCGGATAAAACCACGGGGCGCTGCTATTATTCAACAAATCGTTCTAGAATGCTCGATGCTCGAAGTGTAAATCTCAAATTAAACCTAACAGACATATTAATCTTTACACAAATCTAGTTTTCAATCGAGATTATTATCATTAAATGGGAACACTGGAGAAAACGGGTGTGATGTTATGTTATTACCTATTATTAAGATAAGATCCCTCACTTTCACATTTACTTACAAAAAAAAAAAAATACAATACAGTTTTTTTTTCTAAAATTTTTTGTTTCCATTTTCAGTAAAATTGAAAAGAATAAATGGAAACAATGATATAGCAAAAATATCCTCTCTGTCGGATACCATTTAATTGGACATCCTGCTCATATTAAATACTCAAAAAGTTCCACTCTGTGTGTGCATTATTTTTTTAAATAAAATTTATAGACTCACAAAAGGAAAAAGGAAAACGGTGTTACATTTTACCTTTTCAGCACAAGGAAATATGATAATTTCGGTGAAGAAAGGAAAAATTTTATCGGCCCCCTTTCACAGAAAAGAAAGAAATACTTCTATTTGACAGTGAAAATAAATGGTGGGAAAGAAAATACCAACTCTTAGCATAAGTAGCCTATAATGTTTCCACTGCTGGGACACAGGCCTCCTCTCTGTGGGAGATTGAGCCGTAATCTACATTGCAGGCCCAGTCGGGTGCAGTGCAATGATTAAGAGTAGTTGGAATATAGAAATGGATAAATAATATCACGATTCTTCTCTAAAGGGATAGCATTATCAGCTTATAGTATTCCCACTACTGGGACGCAGGCCTCCTCTTGATAAGATTGTGTGGCGAGACCACGCGGGCCCAGTGCGTATGTAGATGTCACATGTCTTCGAGTTTTTGGTTCTAGGACATGCCAGTTTCCTCACGATATTTTCCTTCACCATTGAGAGCAGAGGTGATGAATTAATTTACATAAAGTAAAGCGACTGTCTAGTTCTATTCTTATGGGGTCTATTTTTTTATTGTACCGAGTAAATAAAAAGGCGATGAAAAACTATTAGACTATAAAAAAAGACTTAAAACGATCGACGCCTTGTTTTGAGATCGACGTTTAGATCAAATTCAGTAAATACAGCTGTGGCCGCCTCGAGGCGAGAATAAATAAGATGCTGTTAGTAGAATATTTAAGTAAAGGAACTAGACAGACTATTGAATTGCTGTTTACGCTTAGTTAAGATATAAATTGTGTGTGATATGAGTTTTTTATTTACGTGTATTTTTATTTAGACCTTTTTAAGGCATGACTAACTTAATATTGTGAGACAGAAGGAATATAAAAATAATTTTAATACCTAACATTTAACTTTATACTTTATCCATATTCGTAATAAGAAATCATGAAATAAACGCAGACAAAGTCACGGGCAACAGTGTTATAAAGTGTCTATAATCAGAAGGCCAATTCCCGTAATTGAAAACGTTTAAAATCTAGTCGCAATCTCATCTCAGCGACAATCAATGTCAAAATCTTGTCAAAAATTTTGGAAAATTAGAGGTAGTTTTGACAGATCTGTGAACGTTCTTAAAATCTTTTCACGAGACTTTAACAACTGATAAGACAACATTACAATTATGGCACACGTCAAAATTATGTCAAATTCAATATAAAAGAAAACCTTCTATTTATACAAACAGTATCAATTTCAAAGACGATGCGTACTAACGAACATTAAGCTACTGTGTCACTGAGTGAGGCTGCCTCAAGGCACAAATAAATAAGACGTTGTAAATGCCATACTTTATTGAACGTATACCTCGGTTAAATGTAAATAGTATTTCCCTGAAGGGAAAAAGCAGAGGTTTACCCATATTTCGCTAGTTATTTTTAAATCCCATGTAACAGGGAGCGATCTTACTGCTATCAACACCTGGTACAAATCTAGACTCCAGGCTGCTACAGAGAAATTCCAGATGGGAAAACCTAATAGCATTTTGCTCGACCTGGGAATCGAATCGAACCCAGGACCTCATGCTAAACAGTGGCGCTTGCCAATAGACCAACGAGGCAGTCAAATTAAGACGTAAAGGCCACTTTATTCAACGTAAACCTTGTATATAGTATAGTAAATAGTAATTGTGTAGGAAACAAACTATGCCTTGAAGTTATGTCATCAATTTTATCTCATCCCAGTTTATTTGGGACAAAAGAAAAACATGAGATATCTGAAGTTGTTTCTTTGTTTTGTTGTTGTTTTAGCGTGGATTTCACCAATCTGTAAAGAGCTGTTAGTGTCAAAATTGGGCCTCTCACAAGGTGGACTGATGACATTGTGAAGGCCGCAGGGATAAGTTGAATGCCGGAAGCACAGAAATGGTCAAAGTGACGGTTTTGGGGGAGATCTATGTCCAGCAATAGACGTCTTTCAGCTGAAATTATGGTGATGATGATTGACACTGACTGATCTTGAACGTGGTTTAGATGTCCTGAACGCGTTCAGTTTCATTGGTGAAATTCGCCCTTAGTAACGTAAGTTTTAAATATTGTAATTTAATAGTTTTAGATGTTATATTTGAGCTACAAATACATTCGAGTTGACTTTTTCAATTCTTAAAATCAAAACTAATTTTTTCAGACTAGGTTGAGAATCAGCACATTACAAACGTTAAAATTACTTAAGACATACTCCCAAAACGCCCGCCCTTCACCACTTCCTAGTGCTTAAGCTGGGGAGAAGAAGTGGTTCACTAAACTCCCCAGGTTACGCAAACTGAGAAATGGTCTTCATATGCCAACGTTAATACAGGGTGGCAGGGACATCGATGCGCAAACTGTAAACATGAACTCAGCACATGAGTTTAGACCCCATAACGTAGAAATTTTTCGTCGGTTATAAAAAAAAACTTCTGTTTCATAGAACAGTGCAATACCTACGCGGTCAAAACGTATGGAGCAGAAAACTTTTGTTTTAATAACTGACGAAAAATTTCGACGCTATGCGGTCTAAACTCATGTGCTGAATTCGTGGTTACAGTTTGCGCGTCGATGTCCCTGCCACCCTGTATATCTGGTTTTGTAAAATCTATTTTAATATTGTAGCGGTATCTACAACGCCACATACGAACAACGCGTCATACTGACGTCACGCAAATCCTGCATCTCGCAAGCAGAGTTTAGCGCGCAATTAGCATAGATACAATTTCCCAACATCAATCGTTGGGCAGTTGCCCGCCAGACACAACACCCGTCTGGTCGGAGGATCCTCCCTTTTCTATAGAGTATGAGTGAACTTTACACCCTGTTCCTCATACCTCTATAATATTATAAAGACATTTGCGAGTTTGAATCACAGCTCCTATTTGATCAATTCTTCCACTATTTGAAAGGTTTATTATTTAATTTTTAGCCTATGATGTCTCACTTCAGGGCAAAGGCCTCCCTTTTTTCGTTGTATATATTATGTAAAAATATACAAAAAATACTTAATAACACTAATGAAATATTATTCTAAGGTCATGCAAACCTAGTACTTTTTGTTAGGATATTGCACAGAACTTGTGAACAACGTGTCGTGAACAGCGTGCGTGCGTGCGTGTCACATGTAAATTGCACCCGTGCGAAGCCGGGGCGGATCGCTAGTAAGTATCAATATAGTAATTGAGCTCACGAATCTTAATGCAAACTCAGTTACCCCTGCGAACGAGGCAACAATTTCCTCCAAGTGCACACGAACCAAGACCTCTTAACATTCCGAGATAGAGTAAATAACAATCACAATAACGTAAACCAGAGCAACAAGCACCCAATTCAATAACTAAGACCACAAAGGTTTTACTATTAAGCAGGATACTGTTTAAAATTTTCATTCGGAGATAAAAGTTCTGGAGACAATTCATAAAGTGAGGACAAAGAGCATTGAGACATCGCAAATGGTTCTGTTCAGGAACTCAGTCTATTGTATCTCGTGAACCTTTTGTTATACTGCTGAATAAGCTAGTGTCAGTTTTGATGCTGTGTTCTGTGTGACGTTTTTGAGCTAATGTGTCATTGAGTTGAGGGTGTTAGAGCTTTTTGACTAGTGGCTGGTTGAATCGGAGAATTGACTCATATTTTGAAATAAAGTAAAACTTTTTTACAATAAAAACAACTTCAAAAAAACACCGACTTTAAAAAAAAAAAAAATTCAAAGTAAAAAATAACTTTAAATTCGGAAGTCGGTGCCGTTGGTTCCGCAGTTTTGTTTTGTTTCCCTGAGGCATACCTTATGCATTAAAAAGAAATGGCAAATCCATCTACATATATTATGACGGAGTTAAATCCGAATATACATTAAAAAAATATAAACATTCAAATTGAAAATCTCCTCCTTTCTTTGAAGTCGGTTAAAAATGCATAGATGATGCAGAAAAAGAACACAAAAAAAAATGCGAAAAAATGCGTCACATTCACGCAAAACGGCCATCGCTCAGCATAATGCTACGACCATATGCGAGACAGAGCCCCAGCATTTTTTTCTTCACTTGTTTCGCTCTTCGACTTTCAAAATGGTAAAGGAAAACATCGTGAGGATACCGTCACATATCCTAGAACCAAAAATTCGAAGACATATGACATTTTTGCATTTGATAGCTGTTTACCATCACGATATGACCCTGAGGATTCGAGCAAAAAGAAAAATGTCAGAGGGATCGCTAAAACAGCGCGAGCAGGTGATGCGATGCGATGAGTTGGTTCGGGGGAACATGACATTTCTCGCGCACGAAGTCGTGGACAGAAGCTAGTTAGTCCTATATAGGTAGGTACATAAAATGTACTTGCCATCTTTTAAACTTCATTAAACTGATGAAAACGAAATTAATAAAGTTTATGAAGCAGGCTGAGTTATTATATTTATGATAATTATTTTAATTGAATCAATATGAACGAATAACTTTTTCAATGAATTTAGGAAAATGTCGAAGTAGTAAAATTGTCGAGTCCAGGGGAAATCTGACATTAAATTAACTGTCATTTTGAACAGGAAAGAAATTCACGATTTTGCAGGTTGGCTGGGACAACCTGTTACCATGGATTCAGAGCATGATTCTGAAAACCGACGAAAAATTCCAACCCCGTGAATTGGAATTTTTCATCGGTTATCAAAAAAAATATTATCTGTTCCATACATTTTGACCGCCAATATGACGCGTTTGTATACTTGGTTATCACAAGTAAAGCGCGCGTCGTTTCGTGAGATAAAAATACTGTAAGCGCCGCATTTTTTAATTTTAATTTTTATTGTTAAAATGGGCCTGCGGCCTGCCTTTTGACCTCGATCACGCCTGATGGAAAATGATGGATGAGGTCTATGATGGAAGTTTGAAGCTTGATATACATAAGTTAGGCATAGTTATTAGAAAAATAAATAAAGTACAGTCAAAAACAATCAATGATCAATAAATAAACATGTACATATATTTTTTTAAATGTTAGCTAATATAATGTAAATATACATTTTCGAAATTTGTTAGTAATAAATAAACAAATATAATTACTGAATATACAGTAATATATGATAAAGGCTTACTCAGTTCCAACCGAGAGCCCATGTAAAGGATTTAGTTCGCTACAAGAAACTTTTATCGAGGTCAACGCTTAAATTAGACACAAATTGTATATTGTATTAGGTATATATGTGCTTATAGTAGGAAAACTACGTAGATTTCGTTGGCAATTTTATTGGTTTAATAAATGGTTATAGCCTAAAATTAGGATTCCTGTTTGACTTTTTGTGTGGGTGTCAGTAAAGGAAAATGAGGTCTATTGGGTACGTGAATGAGTAGCGGAATTAACTAAGGCACTGTTAAGATGTAGTTAGGTACTTTAAGAACCAACCAATTATTTTGGTAACGTTTAGGCATCTATCCCACCTTCGACGAGGAAGAGTTTCTGGCTCATGAAACGTACAAATGATTGTAAGTACCGTGTAAGATAATCAGATACATATATTAATAGTTGATCATAAACATAAACATCAACTCAGCTTATTGCAGTTCACTGCTGGACATCTCTCGCAGGCTGCGCCACAACACCCTGTCCTCCACCTTCCGCATCCAGTCTGTCCTCGATACCTTCTTTAGGTCGTCCGTCCATTTAGCTGGGGGGCGTCCCACACTACGCTTGCCGATACGCGGTCTCTATTCCAGGACTCGTCTGCTCCACCGGCCATCGGTCCTTAGACAAACATGGCCAGCCCACTGCTACTTCAGTTTGCGTACTTAATAGTTGATCGCTGACCGTTAACACTACCGACGAGTACTCGTTTGTCGCAGCAACAAGAGTTATCAAAGAGAGTACTCGGTAAGCGATGCTCTCTTGGCGAGTAGATCACTCCCCGAGACTTACGCTTGGTACACACTAGTGAGTAATAACTTGTCGTCGTCGCGCACTCGCTGCTCATCAACTCGTTTTTAGATGCTAGCGCTACTCGCTTCTCGTTAAACGCGGACGGTGGGGCAGATATCTTACAACCTCAATACACCGGATATTACGGCCCGGGGTGGTTGTTATTCGTTTGTTTTCTTTCCTGCTGTTTCATAAAAATGGTTTCAAAATCAAAGGGATACTAACGAAAGTTCGATGTGGACACAAAACAAAAGAACAACGGTCACGTCAGCACCGCGAGCACTATCTAGCTAGTATTTTTCAATCGACTTCAAAAAAGGAGGAGGTTATGCATTCGAGGAGTTTTGTTATCAAGCATTCCAAAGTTAGCATATATTCAAACCAATATTTTGTTTGCAAAACACTGTATCTTATCACAAAGGTAACCGACATAGCCCGAAGAATTGCCAAACTTAAATGGCTATGGGCAGGGCACATTGCTCGCAGAACAGATAGCCGATGGGGCTGAAAGTTTGTGGAATAGCGACCGCATACTGAAAGACGTAGCGTGGGAAGGCCTCCCACAAGATAGATCGACGACCTTGTGAAGGCCGCAGGAACCCGTTGGATGCAAGAAGCACAGAACCGATCAAAGCGGAGGTGCTTGGGGGAGGCCTATGTCCAGCAGTGGACGTTATCGGCTGAAATGATTATGATGATGATGTTATTGATTAGATTACTATGCTCGCTGAACGTCACTCGTCCCTGACCAAAGAAACTTTATGCTTGTGTCCGAACTTATATTCCTCGGTTTGTATGCCCACTGTTCAAATGCTCACCGTGTGGACGCACCTTTAAGACGAAAGCCCATCTTAACAATGTTAAATGAAGCCTACATGCAACACTTTTCATCTATGTATAGATATATGCAAACAAAGTGAACACAATTTAAGATCCAGTGATCTAGAAAATGCGATACCAACTCTCACGAACTTAGAATTCAATTTTGTTGCAATTTTATTATTCTGCAGCAATTTGGTAGAAACATTGTATGTAGCCGTAGTAGTTTTAGCTCTATTGGAAAAGCTGAACCAAAGGCTTACAGGCTTTTCAGCTTGGAAACAGTACTTTAGATAATGTTGCTGTTGCTACGTACAATTATTTGTAACATTTAAATTATGAAATAATTACTGGTTTATTAAGTTATTTCAGTTCTTGTACGGTGATTTCATAAATTTATAGTATGTGTTTATTTTAGCTTTACAAAACCTGTAAGGTGACCAAATTTCAAAGTCACACCGTGTAAAGAAGAGCTGATCAGCGTATGTACAGTGGCCTCCAAAAGTTAGTTGATATTTTTCGACTCCAGCCGATCTATTCTGTAAGTATCTGACCGTGAAAAGTTAGGTGAAGTGAGCTCAGAGTGAGCTGTCAATAGTGTCAATCCCTAGCATTAGTTGGTATGACATTTCACTCCACGCTCACTTCACCTAAGTTTTCACGGTGAGATGGTTACAGAATCGCACTGCAGTTGTGAGACACCACATTATGATTTAAAATTCTAGTGACCCAAATGTTTGAACTGCTATAATGTTTTTGACTTATCATCAAGTAAACCCTTAGGAGTGCCTGATTATTATTATTTTAAATCTTAATGTGACATCACAGCTGAAGTGAAAAAATGTCTACTAACTTTTGGTGGGGACTGTATATTATATATATGAAGGCTTTGGGTGATTGTTGCGTAATACTATTCAAGATGAAATTTTAATCGAGATGCAAAAAAACACATTTCCAAAACGCGAACCAAAGGCTTACAAATTAAAATTATCTTACAAAATTGCCAGTTGCTAAGTTATTCTACCTAATATTATTCGTACGAGAGTCGATTACTCGTCGACACGACTCGCTACGCTAAGTGGCTCGACTACGTTTGTCAAAGTCAAATAGCTGCAGACTAGAGCAAATGTAGAAACTATGTGTTTGACATAGTTATAACATAGAGCATAGTGACATGTTACGGTTTCTAAATTGAGAAGTTGTTCAACGAATAAAGTGCGAGAGTATTGTCATTTGAACAATCGTTTACTATTAGAACTCCTTGAGAAGAAGCTTGTTTGTTTTTTCCTTATTTCATTAACAATTTTTACATTATGTCGAAATGTATTAGGTACATTTAGATCTAAAACAAAAAAAATATTATTATGAATACATGAGTGATAGGTTTTAAAAACAATCTTTGTTGTAAGAAATATTCTAAATAGTTTGCAAAAGCCATTGCTATGTTGTTATACAAAAAAACCTTGTCTAAGTAACACTACCACCATACTTATTTACCGTCCAGCTGTAGTACCTACTCAGTTTTTCTACATTGTTCTAACCTAGGTAGGTGGGTATTATATACTAGCTTCCATCGAAGCTTTGCCCGCATGGTATGTCGGTAAAACCTGATTCAGACTATCACTAATATTTTAAATAAAAAATAGCGATAATTTATTTTAATTTTACGGTACCTTTCCCTACACGTGCTAGTTCTCAGAATTAGTGTGACCTTACCCACGACCTAGTTTAAATTCTTACTTTTAAGATTATACGTATGAACCTTTTTTTTTTCCCCCGGGGTGGAAAATCCTCATGGATGTCCTCAGGTCTGTCAGATTCTTACTGACTAAAAACCACCCCGGTGTTCCATCTCACACTTACACCGGGGGTCGCGGAAACGTACGATTCTTCCGCAACCCCCGACTGGTGATACGTATCCTTGGCTAAGTCTTCCTCTCTTCTCTAACCTATCAGTTAATGGCCTGCGCAGCCTATCTGCGAAGCCCTAGCCGTTACAGTGGCGTTGAAATACATGCTTTGGTAATGTTAACCTACAGGTATATGAGTAATTTCAGCTTAGTATTCTATGGGATAGAAATGCAATACAATGGGTCTTGGCATTACAAGATGTGTACGTATTGGTCACGGCGACTATCGGATGCGATCGCTTACTATCGATATTTGAATTAAATACGACTTTTCGATTAAAATCACCCGCCTACGGGCAGGTTTACCCTATATTCGTAATTCAGATATCGAAATTGTGTAATTTTGAAACTTTTTTCCTCCAGATTTGCTTTTTTTCTGCTAATTAGAAACAGAATGCATAATAATGAATTAATTTGGTGATTTTAGCATACAATTAGTAAGCTACATGCTTTTGTTTTGTCCCAACCCCATAACAAAGAAACGCCACCATTCTTTCTATTGACTTAACTCTGCAAGTTTCCCCTTTCATTCGGAGGTGGCTGAACATACATTGTGGATTTACATCTATTCGCCATACGCATGTAAATGCTTGGGGGTTCCGTCCATAGTATTTGTGAGTTGATTACTGCAACAATGTAAGGTTTTGAGGAATACAAGATGGCCGATGTGGAATGCAGAACCATTTGACGACAGATGAGGCACCGTGTAACTGGTTTGTTTGGATAAAATTTTAATTTAGGAAAGTTGTGTTGAAGAATGGGTCTTTTACTTTCAGTAGTTTTGATTGAGTAAAATACTGACATAAATAGAACAAAGACGTGGGTGGATTATCTGAAATTATTTAATGACGTTTTAAAACAACGTCGCTGTTTTTAAAATAAATAAATATAAAATAAATATTTTCTATGCCAATACATTATTTAATTTATTTATTTGATAATGGAATACTGCGGGGTAATTGCGTAACTCACATAAACTGGTAATTGATCGCAATACCTTTTATTTCGCCAGTTCAGCCACGTTCATTGAGTTATTTACGTTGTTGAGCAGACAAATTTTCAAACCTATGAAGCAATGGATTAGAAATTATCTTCAAACCCTCAGAATATGAGGAAAAGTATGCTACGCAATAAGAGCACGGGTTAAAATAAAAGAAGCGATGGTAACTATAAATGCGATTGGTGAACGTGCACGTCTTTCTACATCGTTCTCACATGGTTAATTTCAACACGAATGATGTAATCAAATATTTTGTAACAATTTTATGATTTAAAAGAGTGTCCATGGAGTTTCTTGCCCGTTCTTCTTCATAGGTACCTACGCTTTGGAATGGGCAACTAGCTTCATCTTTCTGACTGACTGACACTTTGACAATTCAAAAGTGTCTGTAATTGGTTTAGTTGAATTAAATGATTTGAGTTTGAGTTTGGAGTTAAAGAAATTAGCTTAGGGCAGATAAATTAATATTTCGTGAATAACTGTCTAGAATAGACGCAAATAGGCTGAGATGACTGAGACATAACCAAAAAATAATGTAATAATATAAATGACCAGCGGCCCCGCAGACGCCATCTTGCCCGGAAAAGCAGCGCCACCTACCGGGTTCAATTGTGTTTGCAAACCATCCAGGAACCCACTGAAATATACACACAAAATTTCATCCAAATCGTTCCAGCTGTTTAGGAGGAGTTAGGCGACAAACACATCTACAGAAGAATTATGTATATTAAGATAAATTATTTTATTTCTGTAAGGTTTAGAACAAACACTTTTAAACGTCAATCATATTTAAAAATAAAACTAGGTGTGATCGGCGTTTCCTATCTGCCTCTGAGAAAAAAGGCCGAAACCAACTCAGAGGTCACAGTCTGTTTTAAAGTCCAGACATAAACCAAAGGCACGTATCCCACAAATAACTAACCAACACCTGAAACCAACTCACAGCTGACCGCAAACCAGTTACGATTCAACTTAAGACTAACTTACAGTAAGCAGTGACTAAGTTAAATTCAAGATTACAGTGCCAACTTGGTCCAGGCTTTGCTTAATTCAATTCTAAGCACGGACTAAGCACGGTTTAAAACTTACATTCTGGATCTAGTTTGGACTGCAACTGTTACAGATTAATTGTAATTTAAGTTTGATTCAGTTTAAATTGAATTGTTTTGTTTTGTAATTCATCTGTTTGGCAACTGTGTTGTAGGACATTGCGGACATTGGAGTATAAAAGTAAAAAAGTTTATTGACAATATACAAGAACAAACCTTACATACAAATACCAACAATCCTGTAGCATACTCAACCTATAATGTTCCCACTGCTGGGACACAAGCCTCCTCTCTGTGAGTGGGAGTGGGCCGTGATCTGCCACGCGGGCCTAGTGCAGGTTGGTAGACGTCACATGTCTTCGAATTTTTGGTTCTAGGACATGCCGGTTTCCTCTGGATGTTTTCCTTCACCGTTTTGAGAGCAGTCGTGATGAAATAATATGTGATATGTGATTGGATGGATACACAATAATGTTTTATTGTATGTAAAATCGAGTAATGAAAAGGCTAATTTGTTTGCGTGAATAAATGAATGTATTTCAGAAAAGCTTCACCTTTTTATTATTTTGCTGTACAAAATAATCGAATAGTAATAACGGATCTTATTGAATTATTATTAGAAAAGAATTAAAAATTAATTTGACTTCTGTTACTATTCCTGTTACAGTTAACCTGTATCATCCCACTGCTGGGCAATGGCCTTTCCCCATGACTTCCAGCTCTTGCGATCCAGGGCTAATGTGGACCTGGTCGTTGATTTGTTCAGCTCGTCACGTCATCTTCTACTAGGTCTCGGGGGTCGGGTGTAGTTCACCTCTACCTACTGTACCCAAAAATATGTTGGCCCTCGTCACAAAACTACCTAAAATACAACATACAAATACCTACAAACTATTTGGCTTTATAAAGCGAGCACTTAATACTTGGAAACTAGCGCACAACTTTATCCGTTACGACAAAACTCGGGCAAAACAAATAATTCACTATCTAATTGCCGTTTTTGCAACAAGAAAATGTTGCTGCAATCACTAGAGGCGCCGTTTATAGGAAAAAATATTTGGCCACGTATAGACAAGGAATATGGCGAAGGGCAGGTTTTTCAGTGGTTTTTTTTTAAAGTTATATGTATGAAAATAGCTTATGTACAGAAAGAAAGAAAAATGTGCTTATTGGCATTACAGCAAAATAAATACACCTTAAAACTATAAAAACAGAATTCAAAGATTATAATGCTTAGCTTAGCATAATGACAGGTGACAACATAATGTTTACCACTTGACGCTGATTTTCAGCTGCAACCCACGAGCGCCATACGCTGATAATAACAAACACATAGGGAAGTGTGTGTCCGTTATAATAAATTGAGAGAAGAGAAGTAATTGTTAGAAATGATAGAAAAGCTCATACAAAATCAAATAAAATGTTGTGACATACATGTGTGTGTGTTGATTTGTAATGAATGAAAAACTAAAATAAGTACCGAACATGTACGTATTATCTACAAAAAAAAAAAAGTTTTTACTTATTGATATTTTTTTAATAAGATTGTTAAGGGACTCGTCATCAATAAAAAAATTAATAAATTGGCATCAGGGCAACATGTCTTTTTCTCCCATACTTCTCTATTAGTCGTCATCTCGGTAGTCACTCCCACAGATCATTACATCAAACAACCCAGCGCCTGGGGCTCTGTCTCGCATAGGGAATATTTCCCTCCAACTTGTTCTTTTTTATTTTGTATTCTTTCTCTGCGTCATGTTTACCACAAATAAACGTAATTCTTTCTTCTATTTTTTTCTGATATACCTAATACTGTCACTCCCTTTCTAGCTACGAGTATATCATCTTTCACACGATCCATCCATCGTTTCTTATGGATTGTGTTTTAGGGACTAATGGTAGGTATATTTAATGTAGGTATGACGGCACGGTTGGCGCAGTGGTTAAGCGATTGACTGCTGCGCTGCGTGTCGCTGGTTCGATTCCCGCACGGAAGAAATATTTGTATGGCCTACAAATAGTTGTTCCGGGTCTGGCTGTTTGTGTATGTGAGTTTAAATGTTTGTAAACGCACCCACAATACAGGAGAAATTCCTAGTTTTTTTTAATTTTTTTTTATTACTCTAGGAGGTTCTCCTGTATCGTGGGTGCGTTTACTGCCTTAGGATCGAACCTATACCGGGGCAGTATAATAAATAAAGTAAACAGTCTTACCACCGGACTGAATGTGCTGCCTCACCTGATGGCCAGTTCTCGTAATTTAAAACGGTCAAAATCTAGTCGTAGTCTCATCTCAGCAACAAACAAATGTCAAAAACTTGTCAAAATGTAGAGAAATTAGAAGTATTTTTTGACGATTGAGACTGAGATCAGACTGTGAACGTTCTTAAAATTACGAGAATTACCCATCTGATCGCAGTTAGCATACTCAGTGAAAAGTTACGCAAATTACCCTCGGTTTAGAATTATAATTTTTTGTTTAGTCTCATCGATGATAAATATTTAAATCTAAGTTATATCATATTCTTGTAATGTTTCACTCTGTGCTCCAAATAGTCAGTGAGTACCTTTAGAAGGTAAACAGTAGTATGCGTTTAAAGTCAGCGTTAAGACTTTTGTGCTTTTTTGAATATTATTGTGTTTTTTATGGACTTATTATAGAATGTTTCTAGAATAGTAAAATAGTAAACTCAGAGTAAAATGTTTGTAAAGGTAAGTTATCCTAAGAACTTGTTATGTATATGGTTGTACACAATTAGAATAAGATCTCAATGTACCTATGTACTTTGTGTTTTTATGTTAATAATAAAGACTTTTAAAATCAATTAGTCTTACCAAATTATATTAGCAGCTACGTAACAAGAGCTGTAGATAGATTTGGGGCAATTCATTGCTCATAGCTTATAAAGAAACTATAAAAGCATTATGACGTCAAATCATAAAATGAAACAAACGCTCTTTAAATTAAAAGTCCCATAATAAGTCACTTGGCAACCTCACAATGTTGCCAGGAACAAATATTTCTCTACCTAATTGCCCTTTTTGCAACAAGGAAATGCCGTTGCAGTCACAAGTGGTTCCATTTAGCGAAAAAAATCCTGGGTTACGTTCAAAAGAGGCCGCATTATACCGCTCGTTGCAACAATTAAATTAATGTCTTGGCCGACGGGCCTAATTAGCGCCCACTACGATTTAATTGGCCGTCTTTACTTTTTTAGAAGACCCGCTGGCAATTTGGCGGACGTTTTAAATATTGTTTGGCTTGAAATGATGGTTTATGTAGCCAAGAATGAAAAGTGTTGTCGAGTATTCCATTTATTATAGCGGCTATGGCCAAGGGGTTATGAGTGGGCCGAAAGCAAAATTGTCAATTGTTAATATGATTTTTCATGAAATTGATAGGATTAGGTATATAATAAAAATTATATAAGTAACTGCATGATATTTGCAAACTTTTTGTGGTACAGACACATTAAATAATAAAAAATTATCGATCGAAAAACATCAAAAAGTTACTTCCACTTTATCCACGCATTTTCAATTTTTACTTAATATGGTAATAACTAATAACATTTAGGATGCAAATTCAAAAAGTAATTAATGTAAGACGAACATTTAGTGCAAGGGTTTGTTGAGTAGTAGTAGAAGTATGAGTTTAGAAAATCTGTTTTTTTTATATTGTTTAGATATCGATACTTATCTCAACACAAAAAACACGGATTTATTTATATCAAGAATGTCTAAAAAAAATTTTTTTTGTTTTTTGTTTAATCGTGTGTGGATGTCGAAACCAATTACCAACCATCAAGTCTGCGGAGTTTCGCTAGCTCCTTCTTCTTTTCGTGTCAATGGTACTCTTCTTCGATATTTTATATTATTTGATCCCAGTAAGTGGCCACGTTGATTGCGGCATCAGTGACATTAATTAAGTCATCCAAGGTGCAGGTGAACGTTAACGTTAACGTTGCGCTGGCTAATTGTTTTTTTTTATTAGTATTTGTTCCGTGCGAGAATCGAACCAGCGACACGCAGCGCAGCAGTCGACCGTTCAGCCACTGCGCCAGCCGTGTCGTTTGACCCTGCATGATATCCACAGCAGTAACGTGAACAGTATAGAGACGGATGCGTGTAAGAGCGACATATTGCCGGCTAACCGCAAGCACAGCATTAACTTGAATGGGTGTCCCATTCCCCTTAATTGACTCCTATAACTTGCATGGCTTTACAAGCCAACGAATTGCTATAGCCTGGTTTTGTTCTTTTCAGATGAGCCGTGAAAAAAGGCATAAATATTTTTTTAGTTTTCTCTGGCTTTATTTCAAAGGATGGCTGGTAGCAGCTGGATAAGAGTTGCCGAAAGAGCCCTTGAGAGATGAAGAGGCCTTTGTCCAGCAGTGGACTGCTGTAGATGATGATGATTTCGGAGGACATTGTTGATGTCAAATGTTTGTATTTATTATTATGACAATCCCAACCGATTGGACGGAGGTGTAGCATGAAGAAAAGTAGAAAAATTTGGGAGAGAACTTTGCCTAGCAGTGGGACAATTTATGATTGATAAAAAATAAAACAATGTTTCATAATCTATATTTTATTTGCTAATCAATAAATCAATACACTATCGCTGTCCACTGCTGGACATATAAGCCCCCCCCCTCCCCCTGCAGGCTGCGCCACAACACCCTGTCCTCCGCTTTCCGATTCCAGTCTGTTGGGGTAGACTGGAATCGGAACCTTTTTAAGATTGTCAGTCCATTTAGCTAGGAGATGTCTCACACTACGCTTACCGATACGCGGTATCCACTCCAGGATTTTTAGTTATAAATATTGTTTTCTAGAACTGAAATACACCAATGACCTGAAGGCCAATTCTCGTAATTAAAAACGTTCAAAATTTAGTCGCAATCTCATCTCAGCGACAATCAATGTCACAAACTTGTCAAAAATTGTAGGAAAATTAGAGGTATTTTTGACAGATTGAGACTGAGATCAGACTGTGAACGTTCTTAAAATTACGAGAATTGCCCCTCTGAAATCTTATTACTTTACTAGGTATCTATAAACAATAGCAAAATTAGAGTTGCAGCTATTATCTCGGTAATTAGGTAGTAATTACACAAAAAAAACCCCGTATACTTTGTCAAAATGGCAAAAAAATAAACAATAATGTTTATCATTCCTCTGTCGCCATTATCATACATAATAGAAACTTATTCTATTATCCAGTGACCCACTTACAAGTCCACAACAAGCGTTACTCCTGATTCTTGCTCCGTTTCCCATTAACATCCGCAAACTTAATCTAAATAAACGATTAAATATATGTTTGTTCATTACGACGAAAGTTTCGCGAGGACCTTCCTGTTAGTACAGTCACGCGTGTAATAATTATGTATTCACTTTGCAAAATTCAAAAGCGATTTTGAGAATTACATAATACTAGGAGAACATCGTCATCTGCCTAGCATTTTCCCAACTAAGTTGGAATCGGAATCCAGTCTAGCCGAATAAAGCTGCATACCCAGTATTTTGCATGCAGCATGTATTTTTACGGTTCCGTACCCAAAGGGCACCATAGGAACTCTATTACTAAACCACCATCCGTCCGTCTGTATCGTCCTGTCCGTCCGTTCGTCCGTCTGTCTCTCAGCGAGCTGTATCCGATGAACCGTAATAGGCAGACAGTTGAAATTTTCACAAAGTGTGTATTTCTATTGCCGCTATAACATCAAACAAAAAATTCTAATAAAGTTAAAAATTAAAGGGGACGCCATGTGTTTTTGGCATCTTTTGCCTTGTGGTACTAAACCTTCGTGTGCGAGTACGACTGGCACTTGGCTGGTTGTAATATCTTATTTTCCATAAAAGTAGGTATAGGTTAAAAATACATATAATTTATTTATTTTTTAATGATCGTAACTAGTGCTTGACTGCGATCCCGCCTGATGGAAAGCAGTGATGCAATCGTTGATGGTAAAGCGCACTAATTTATTATGAGCCTATTCACTCTAGCCTAGAAGACACTTAAATTATAATCGGACGGGAAGAATTCTGCTCAGAAGAATCTGCAGGCAAATTGTTCCAGTCCTTCGATGTACGTGGTATAAACGACGAGGCGAAACGCTTCGTCCGGATCGTAGTGGTGTCAACAACGTAAGGGTTGACACTCGCCGTACGACGGGTTCACACTCTTCAGAATGTATCCTATAGAATACGGAAAGTCTGGCTACCCTACGCCTGTGCTCCTGGCTTTGTAGATTGGTCTTAACCAAATCGGGTGGTAATCCAGATTTGGTTAAGACCAATCTCTATTAGCCTCTTCGCTTCTCCAAAGCTGCTAGATGGCATTTTGCCGCACCAGCCCATATGTGGCTGCAGTACACACGATCGGACCTGCGTTTTGTATAACATTAGAAGCTGTCCCGGTGTAAAGTATTGCCGGACCTTTGCAAGAACGCCAATTTTCCTAGCAGCCATCTTTACTTTAACCTGCCAATAATTTACCTTAAGAAAAAGCGCTTTTGTATTTGCTAAGTGTACACCAACTTGCTTGTCATTGTACTACGATACGGTAATGAATATTATATTCCGTGTTATTTTATATGGTTAGTGAGGTGCCAAACTACTCTGTGTAGTAATTTAAATTAGTATTTTGGGTACCCGAATGTTTAATGATTGCCCAGAGATTTAGGGAACTGCTTCTAATAGCTAGGTATAAAAACTGGAGTGAGATTTTCAAAATTTACCATGTTATTGAGCAATGTGACTTTTTCATTTTTTAGCGCTTATCGTGGTTATATTTGATATATGTATAATAGTCTCTAAGATCTGTACTTAGTATAATCTGCCTATAATGTTCCCACTGCTGGGACTCAGGCCTCCTCTCGGAGAGTGGGAGTCGGCCGTAATCCACCACGCGGGCCCAGTGCGGGTTGGTAGATGTCACATGTCTTCGAATGTTTGGTTCTAGGACATGCCGGTTTCTTCACGATGTTTTCCTTCACCGTTGTTAAGAGCAATGGTGACAAAATAATTTACACAAAGTAAAACGTCTATCTGGGTTCGAACCTACGATCTACAACTCCTAAGTCGTAGATATGGTTTGAAATTGCCAGCACTCAGTGAACAATGAATCTGGTAATCAATGGTGGTTAGATCTCTTTAAAAAAACTTTCAGCAGATGGAATAAAAACCCTTATGTCGTCGGCTGAAAGTTAAGTCACACAGCATTCTGATGCTATCACATCAAGATGCAGCATCCACAAGTTCACAATACCTTTACTTTAGCAATATAGAGAATATTACGCAGCTGATGTACTGAAATCGACCGTGGTGGCTTAAATTCTCCTTAATGAACATACACAAACGAAAATTCTCCAATAAATTTCAGTATTTACAGATGTAAATGTAAAATATGGCCCAATTACCAAACAAAATTGGATTTTAATTGATAATAACACTCAAATGAGTGGGTAATACGGCCATTTTATTCTACGTACACTCCCAAATAATGCCATCAAGCGTTTTAAAAGAGGCACATCAAATAAATTGTCAGTCCTCACAAAAGTTGACTCGCTTATAATGTTACAGTAACATGAAAAATGGACTCGTCCTGAACAATGCGCTGAAATATAGGCCAGAGGTAGAATCGGGGATTTATTGTTTTTATTTAGTCCGTAATAAGGCTATGGCGTCGGGCCATTTTTCATGTTATGTTGAATAATGTAGAAACATTCAAATCAAATAAAAATTAAGTAGGCCCAGTTCTAGTCAGCTCTGTTTATTTTCGTGTAAACGTTTGTTTTGCTGTAACCTAACCTAACTTAGTGAGAGGTATTTGCTCCGCTCAACATTTAGGATCATTGCATTGCTTATGATGATAAGCATAATCATCCTATAACGTTCCCGATGCTGGGATATAGGCCTCCTCTTTGTGAGAGAGAGTGGGCCGCAATCCACCACGCGGGCCCAGTGCGGGTTGATAGATGTTACATGTCTTCGAACTTTTGGTCCTAGGAGCATGTCTTAGGACCAAAAATTTCGGTTTCGATTTTTTTCTTTACCAATTTTGAGAGCAATGGTGAAGAAAATTATGCAAGGTAAAGTGCCTGGCTGGGTTCGAACCCACGACCTACAACTCGTAAGTTGGGGGGCCATTACCACTGGGCTACCATTGAACTGCTCTTATGATGCAGGCTTTCTTCGATTTGTATTTTTTTTAACTTCTGACCAGATTTACGGCCGGTATGAGTTGACATCTGAAACTTTTATGCTAATGTCAACTTCTAAGCCATTTTTAACCCTATTATGGCTAATGATTCTGTTGTTTATCTTTAGGTTTTCGTAGTGGCCGCGTGGCGTAGAATGGTGATTAACCATTAAGAATCCTCCATTATGAATCACCATTCTAGCTAAACACGTTTTTGCACTAAACGAATGGAAATTTTGAAACATAGTGAAAAATAGAGGGTCACGCACAATAGTCCACTTGAAGGATTAAGTGCAGAAACCAAACCGATAACATAGATAGAGGGTCGCGTGCATGCACTTGCACTCGCAATCAGACGTGATATCGTAAATGAAACCTTGCTTCAAAATAGGTAATTATCGGCTAGGTGGCTGATCTTATGAATCTCAGCTTTTATTGCAGCATCAAAAGTCTTGTAGTTATTAGCAGTTGAAATCTTACATGTTTTTGCCGGTTATAAATATTTTTTGCAATTTGCAAGTCAGTATCTGGTTATGTTGATCAAAATATAATTTGTGGCTGCAACAAATATTTATTTATAGAATTATGATCATATAAAAATCATCAATACATTTCTCTTAGTTCATATTAACCTATTGAATGACTATTTCATGAAATCATGACATTTCAGGTCAATTCTAACCCAAGGAGTTGTATTGCTAATTCTAATGATTATGATTCTGTTATATCAAAGAATTTCGCGGGCTACCTTGGAGGATCTCCCTTAAAGGACAATGCCTGTGTACCGAGACTTAACTCATCAATTTCGTGGAATTGATCATTCCCGACCGTTCACCTGTAATGATCGGTCTTCTTACCATAGACTAATTATACTCTACTTTAAAAATACAATAGGTGTACAAGCACAAAAAAAAAAAAACGTAAATATATGTACAATGTTATCTACAACAAAGAAAGAACATTTTATTTGCGGCAAACAGGGCGCATAAAAAAGAACACAAACACAAAAAAGAAAATCACGAGTTGGGAGTAAACATGCGTCACATCCACGCAAAACGGCTCAGCATAATGCTAAGACCCTATACGAGACAGAGCCCCAGCGCTGGTTTTCAGCGGCAGCCGGCGTTGACGTGATGACGTCAACTAGTGCAGCATACAATTAGTCATAAATAAAAATAACAATATATGAAAAAATAATATTAAAAATATATGAAATAAAATAAACTAGTGCCGCATACGATAAGACACAAATAAAAAAACAACAATCAAAATATGAAATAAAATAAACATACATTCAAATTCAAATTCAAATGATTTATTTCAGATTATAAAAAATCCATATAATGTTAGTATTACTTAGCCTAATGTTAGTAACAATTGAATCCAGGTTTAAATGAAATTAATGGTGTCTGGACTCTTATCCACCTACGCAAAAGGGGAGAGTCCCACCGGTCTGAAAACACATTCAGGATGCCATTGGAGGACAAGCGCAAGCGCGCCATCATGGAAGCGCAACGCTTTCGCATGATCGTGGCGAATCCGCACGCCTCCGCGAACATCCCTGACGCGCTACACCGCCACGGCAACCCCAAGAGCACCCTGAATGCGTTATTGTACTGTACGCGCAGGTCGCTGTACGCCCGCTGGGTATACTTGGTCCACAGACTGCACGTGTAAAATGACTGGCAGAAGGCCTTAAAGAGCGATATCTTAACAAAGTTAGTACAGCGTGCAAACCTGCGGGCCAGCATGTTGCAGCGGACAGCCAAAACAAACAAACATTACAAACAGATGGTAAAACATAAAATATAATTATGATGTGGTAACATTCCGGGTAACGAATCTCGCGCCGCCGGCAACAACGTACATAGGCTTAAGACTACAAACTATCAATAATTTCAGCGTCAGTTTTCGCCTCCTGAAACTTAATAAGGCCCAGACTTAAGTTAAACGCCTTCAGGCATCGAAACTTAGTAAATACATGTGTACGCACGTGTTTTGTCTGACGCGTGAGTCCTTCTGTAGATAGAATTATATAGGTACGGTCAGAGAAAGTTTAAAACAATGTTACTTTTGTAATAATACCAACAACGTTATCCTACTGCAGGGTACAGTCAGATGGGAACGGCTTAACATGCCTTTCGAGGCACGAAGGGGTTCCGGTATGTAAAGATGGTCACTCATCCACGGATATACCGCGGCAACCGTAGCTTTACCTGATCGATCGACCACCATGGTGTGGCTGTTATTACACTTTTGTTTATTAGCCTGTACTGTCCCACTGCTGGGCAAAGGCCTCCCGCAAATCCTTCCAGGAATTCTTTTCCCGCGACACGTCGAACCAGCCCTCGCGGTACGAGTCCAGTTTACTTCGCCATCTCATTCTGGGCCGTCCTCGGCGGCGCCGTCCATCTTCACTTCTTACACTAAAGAGAATAATTATATCAACAGAAATAATGACACAATTGCAACATAAATACAGCATAGACGTGCAATAAAGCTCTTTCACACAGGCAGGTAACAGTGTTACTTTGATACAATTATGTTGATGAATCCAAACTCCGCTGAAGTTCTCAGGCGTGTGAAGTTGCTCTCGATTGTTCTGTCAACTGTTTTGTGTTAATCCTGTTATTTGTATTAAGCAGGGAATCTCTAGGTATTTTACTTTGGTTTGTTCTTTAGTATGGTATTAATATCTCCCGAAGCGACGCGCGCTTTACTTGTGGTTATCAAGTGTACAAACATGCTGTGAATGTGTGCGGTACCGTCCGAGACGATGGCAAAGTCGGTGTGTGTGTGATGTGCTGACGCAACTCGTCTTCACGCACACATTGACAGCGTGTTTGTACACTTGGTTATCAAGTGATAACCAAGTGTACAAACACGCGCTCTTTACAAGTGTAAAGAGCGCGTCACTTCGTGACATAAAAATACTGTAGTTAGTTAGGATCTAGGTGATTAACATCCGGTTTCTAATTTGAGAATTTGAAGTAGAGAGCTTGTCAAATTTCTTTGCAAAAACGTTAGATATTGTGAACTTGAAAACTTGTAAACATAACACAAAGTAAGAACGCGTACAACAAAAAATAACAAGTTAGAGGAAAATATGCATCATATTCACGCAAAACGGCAATAGCTCAGCACAAAGCTGCAACCCTATGCGATTAAGAACTCCAGCGCTGGTTATACGTGCTTACGATGAAAAAGATATTAAGTATTCCTCGAATCCAAAATATAATTATTATTAAAAGGATGTTAGTAGGAAGGAATACAACCGGAAGGAATATAATCGGACAGAATCTATAATTGAGACAGGTAGTTCAGACCAAACATAGGTACTCATAGAATTATATTTCCGCGTAAATGGCTCAGAAAAAACACGCTCAAAGATATATCGAAGGTCGGCCACCGGGGCACGTGTCAGGACCTAAATTAATCAGTAGTCAGATCCTTTTTAGGGTAACCTAATCCCTACCTGAACTAGGGACTCGGATCATGTGGGTGTATCTGATGGTCGTTCAAAGTGTAGGTTGGGGTACAAATATAGGGACAGGTAATTCATCATTTGAGTGTCAATTTGTAACCTGTCTCCTTTCGCTGAAAGGAACATGTATATCCACTTATTTATCTTGAACCAATTGGCATTTTGCATCAGTTTTTATGTGATAAACATAAAGTAGTAAGACTGGTTGTCAGACTTTCGGGCTTCTGACGACCCGTAACCACTGTCAAAGATCCAGGAATGACAGCCGGGACCAACGGCTTAACCTGCTCTCCGAAGCACGGAGGGGTCTCGATATGTAAAGATGGTCACCCATCCACATACCGACCGTGGCAAGCGTAGCTTAACCTGATCGATCAACTCGTGCGGCTGTTATTACTTAGCCACAAGCCCCTCCGACTTAGGAGCACGGGAACGTACTACCGGGATAAATAATAACCTAACTTTTTTCGTTACTTTCGCATTTATAATATAAGTATGGATACTCATAAATCACTTTATTTATAAACGTTGCTTAAAATCAAGTTAACTTGAACCCTACCACAGGTCTGCTAATAGTAACCTTATAAGACACCAGCATATCAACCAAACAAAGCGTTGATTCCCTCCATTTATATAACACTTTCACTCAGCTTATTCTCCAAGAAGAATACTAAAACACAGAAACAAAATAAAAACCCGATAGAAAGAATCTCATATCTCCGCATCCGCCATAATACCACGACCTTACTGACTCCATTTTGCGACGAGGCAGTTGGATATTTATCAATAAAGCTACTTGACCGCGGCCCCCTGTCAGTGAGACAATCGTAAATCCATCTATATTTTTATGTTCATTCTTTTATATGACACGAGGACAGCTAAGGGCTTGAGATGAATGGATTTCGTGCGAAGATAAATATAAATTGGGGTACAAAAGCAAAAAAAAAATGAAGGTGGAAATAGTTTCCTTCATTTGTTTTTCTGAATGTTCTTTTAGTTTTATTACAGTCCGTTCAACCGATTTTGAATTCTATTGTGTTGGTGGCATGACAAATGGCTGCTGCAGAAAGCAGTTGGTATTGTAAACACTTTTTTGCTTTTAATGCCATCCTTATACCCTACGGTAGAGAAGTCAAAATCGGTTGAAAGGACTGTAGAAAAGGTTTTTATTTAAATGTCTAATCTTGAGGACAATTCTCGTAATTTAAAGACCGTTCAAAGTCTGATCAAAAAATACTTCTAATTTCCATACATTTTGACAAGTTTTTGACATTTGTTTGTCGCTGAGAGGAGACTGCGACTAGATTTTGAACGTTTTAAATTACGAGAATTGGCCTTCTTATTTCAAATGGAGTATAGGTACTCCTCTTGCATATAGAAAGAAAGAAAGAAAAAGTATTTATTGCGACTCGTACAGGAAGATCACAAATTAAACTAAACACAGTCAAAAATAAAAAAAATCAAATTATATAAGAAAAGTACTTAAAAAAAATAAAAAACCAAATTATATAAAACAAGTAACAAAAATAAAAACTAAACAGAAAGTCCTATACGAGGCCAAAAGGCTCCTATCTCAGCATGATGCTGCGACACTTACTGCTTTTTAACATACATTTTTCACATTTTGCTCACTTTTATTTTGCTGAGTCCTTTCCCGATTGACTTCTTTCGCCGATTTCTTTTACCGGAACCGATTTAGAGTAGCTACCGATTCTGCGAGCCTTATATCATTAATCCAAGCAATTCTTAAATTAGCTTATATCATTACCTAATTTCGCGTACCATCAGATTAGTCGTTTAGGCGCTAATCACATCCTACAGTTACGTATAAAGTCGATATCTGAAGCAATAATATTTAATCCAGAGCCTCCCATTCGGGCATAAGTTACCGTAGCCTCCTTGGAAAGCCTTAAATAGTCTTCGCACCCAAGTGGGCCGTAGCAAGGAAAACCTTCACAAGACCCTACTTGTACCCCCTGTCCCTTGAACCCCTGTTCATGGTGAGCATGCGGCGTCTCTCCACAGACAATAGCTCACTTCCCATGTTGCACCGCATGCCCTGCGCCGAATGACCTGACCTGAACCTGATGATGGTGATGATGAGAACCTAAGGACTGCGTCTACAAACGGTATTCGCGTTGCTGATTTTGGGCCAAACAAATAAAAAACTATACACGTTATATCCATAAACTTTGGCAAACGCTTCTATAGCTTTTACAAACCAAATCTAACAAAGGAAGTAGTACTTAAAAAGGCTTCGTTATAAATATATTTGTAATTTCATTTAATGAAATTTAATTGAGCTATGCAGTAAGAAAGGGTCTTAATTTGAAATTTAATTTCGTTTTGACATGGTTCAGCCTGCCAAATCGTACGAATGAAAATACGACGTTGCCAATTCGGATAACGAAGCATGCATATCGGGTGATTTACGTCAAGGTATTTAGTTTGTATGAAACTTAACAAAAAATAAGAATTCATTTAATTTTTATTTATTTTTTTATTTTATTTTATTATTTATGTACACACAGTAAAATACAAATTGATATGACAGAATTATAACATGAGTACAGAGGTACTGCTTATTTCTTAAGAAATTTCTTCCAGCAGACCAATAATGTAATGTGTAATGTGTGTAATGTGTTCATAATGAAAATTTATTATTTCCATGGTCTGAACATCTGGTCGAAGTTTATGTTTATCGTCCGGAACACGGTGTATATATATTTCGTGTTATTTCTGCTATTGACAGCTAAGAAGAAGACCAAGACATCTAGTATAAGTAGTATCGTCAGTCCGTCTCCATTTGTATACCTAGAACTGTGCCACGCTACAGGTCTGTAGGATATTATCAATATAAATCATCACACGACTTCTGGCACTGTCAATGAAGCGGCCATAATTTCTATATCTAAATCTCTAGTCTGTCTAAAAACGTCCGGCAACATCGAGGCAGACCCAGGAGAAGATGGCGGGACGAATTTGACGCCTACAGACAAGATTGGTCCACACTAGCTCAAGACAGAGAGGAGTAGAAAGAAGAAACCTTAAAGAAAAAGAAGAAAACGAGAAAAGAAGAAGAAAAAGAAGATAGTAGAAAGAAGAAGGCTTTGCCCAGGAGTGGGACAAGTTAGGCTAAAGACATGTCTAGAAGGTACTACTCCTGATTCAAGCGAAAGTTGGGCTTTAGGAAGATTGATATTACTAACTCTAGAAATGAGGACTTTTCTAACAGCCTCATCAAGAGTATGATCAGTAAATCTGCTTTCAACGTCGTGATTGGTTAATCAGAACCATCAATCATTATAATAATTATCTATTTTAACACCATGTTATTCAAATAGAATTCTATAAAACCGATATTTCAATAAAATTCTTGAAAACGGCACCTGTCAACACCTGGAGCACGGAATTGATAAGAATTCCGGTAATTAGAACCAAAACAGCTGCTACATTTCTCACATTTACCCAAATAAATAAACCATTAAACCCTCATAGTATCACCGCCATGTTGTGACGTATCTGCAGAATATTATCAATAAGGACACTTGACCTCCCCACTGTCAGCGAGACAATCGGATTTTCTTTATCCCCGCATTAACATTCCGTTCTGGCCTATAACCAATTCTCACAACTGACTCTTAAGCGTAGGCGTGCTCACGATACGAAAATACATACGTTTGGTGTGTTAGGTAGGTGGGACACAGAAGGTTAGGAATCTAGGATGCCTTTGCGGTATGTCTTATTAACTTGTTTAGGCTTGAAATTGGCGTAAACAATGTGTGATGTTCATAGGCCGGGCGGCCCTTTTGGGAAATAGAGTTTCCTCGTCCAGCTTTTAACCTGTTTATCAAGGAGATTTCTATCTGACTGAGTCTAATTAGATAGAAATCTCCTTACATAGCCACTTGTAATCAAAAATATTATTATTTCAATAACTTTTTCTCGGCAGCACGAACAGTTGAGAATAGGACATGAGAACAACATGAGAATAGGACATGCTGTAGCAAAAGTATGCGTAAAGCGGTAACAGGGCTAACTGCCTAGGGTGAGCAGGGTACATTTCAGTACCATCACAATTACAACTCATGAAGGCTAGTCTCATGCACAAGTATGTGTTATGCAGCGATAGCTTCCAACTTTGCAATACTGACTTCATTAACGCGTATGCTAGTAAATACCTACCAGCAAATACTGTTATTCGTTAATCGGATTACGACGTTTTAGTATCCACAAGCAATATGTACCTACTCTACCGTACCATCTATGTAACTATACAAGGTTATACCACGAGTACACAAATATAGATTTGAGTTATGCCAAATAGTGGTTAGTTTGGTTGGTATATTACTGACGAATCTTTGTGGTGGCAGAATACTTCCGTGTGATTGAAAGTATACGAAACTAGCAGGAGTCTTATCTGCACACCCAAGAGACAGAGTCGTTTAATGTGACTGTAGGTGCAAAAAAAGGCCCAAGACACAGCGTTCGAACGCCTTCCACAAGGTGGACCGATGACCTTGAAAAGGCCGCAGGAATCCGCTGGAGGCAGGAAGCACACAACCGGTCGAAATGGCGCTGCATGGGGGAGGCCCTTATCCAGCAGTGGATGTCTTTTGGCTGAAATTATGATGATGATGAGTGCATAGGCTTATATACCTTAGTTAGTGGGTAAATAAGAGTTCAGCAGTGGACATGCGACTATACCTACAGCACGCCAGTTGCGTAACACTTTTTCAATCACAATATGAATCATTTTGAAGGATATAGCTAACCCATTGCTTCATACGTTCGAAAAATTAGTCTGCTCACCAAAGGAAACAACGCAATGAATTTATTTATTTACCATTTATGTACACACATATATAAACAGACAATGAAAAACAGAACAGAAAAAATAGGTACAGAGGAAAGGAGGAGGAGGAGGGGGGGGGGAGGTAGGTATTGAATGTTGTTGAACTATAAAAATAAAAGTCATTGCTACTGTTAGTGTATTACGCAATCACCTCGATGGTTGAGTTGACTATAATGACAGACTAATGGCCTAACCAGGAAGACATCAATGCACTCCAAAAGAATGTCAAATGACGATAAGCAAACATTAGAAGGAATGATAAGATTAAAGAATGGAATGGCAGTAATTTACGCGCGATTACGCGCCGTTCATTCGCGTCCTTCATTTCACTTTGCTCCAGTATTTCATGTACTTCACTCTTCACTCCGCCTCGCGTAATTCGTTTGAATATTCTGAATTTAACTTCGTTCGTTGTCATGCGACTGTGGATGTGTGTCAACTAGCTCCGCTTAGGATTTAAGGAAAAACGTACTTATTTGATAGAGTAGTGGTATCTGCCCCGACTTACGAGTTGCAGGTCGTGAGTTCAAACCCAGACAGGCACTTTTTTTTTTCTTATTTATTTTAAATAAAAAAAAAACTGCCCCACACTAGGAATTTCTCCTGTATCGTGGGTGGGTTTACAAACATTTAAACTCACATACACAAACAGCCAGACCCGGAACAACTACTTGTAGGTCATACAAATATTTGTTCCGTGCGGGAATCAAACCCGCGACACGCAGCGCAGCAGTCAATCGCTTAACCACTGCGCCAACCGTGTCGTACTTTACTTGTGTATGTATTTAATTTCATCACCACTGCTCTCAAAACGTGTGAAGGAAAACATCGTCAGGAAACCGGCATGTCTTAGAACCAGATATTCGAAGACATGTAATTTCCGCACCCCCGCACTGGGCCCGCGTGGTGGATTATGGGCCACTCCTTCTCATAGAGAGGAGGTCTGTGTCCCAACAGTGGGAAAATTGTAGGCTGATTATGTAATTATCTGGGTCTCCTTTATTTGTGATGCTACAGAAGACTGGCTTGTGTCATGATGAAAAATTTATCCAGTCAGTAAGGTTGGTAGCGGAACTAGAACGATCCTGACAATGAGTCGGACACACTATTATTTTTTCGTGGAGGTTTGTTTAGGAACTGTTGACTTCATCCATCTGTTTCTTTTCTTTGATCATCTACATCGTCGTTTGCCTAGCTTTTTCCCAACTATGTTGGGGTTGGCTTTCAGTCTAACTGGATACAGCTGAATACCACTATTTTACACGGAGTGACTGCCTGTCTAACCTCTGCAACCCAGTTACTGGGTTTTAGAGGTTAGACAGGAAAGAAGAAACAGAAGAAAGTCTTACAAGACTTTCTTCTGTTTCTTCTTTGAAGAGATAGAGATTCTTTGTAGAGGTATTTCTCTTCAGACCAGAATATACGAGTGGAAGTCGTCAAAACTTACTTGAACAAGGAAAGCTACCCGAGTAGAAGTTGTGCAAATATCTTTCAGTGTTCGGTTCAGTTAAGAACTTCAAGTTTCTGAATCACACCAAAGTGCATGAAAACCATTGAACATCGAAGCAGCTGTTTTCCAACCTCGCTAAAATAAATTCAGAAGAAAAGTTGATAATAATGTGACGTTCTCGTCGCATCCCAATGAAACACATGTGCATATTGTTTACATGCTTCGAACAAACCGAAACTTCTGTAATGCCATCTATTCTGTGTCACCGTTGACCCAAAACTCTACTATCCAAACTTATCTGCGATGTAAACGATGCTAAGGAGCCATGTGGCACTACAAGACCAATTTCAACTCTAAGCCTTTGATTTAGAGTCTAGTTTCGTGCATCAAGTTTCAGTAATAGTATATTCGGAGTTGCTGCTTCTATTCGGGAGCCGATATCTTTGATACTATCGGGGGCTAGGCTGTTTTGTTTCGTTATTTCAAGCAATACCTATATAAAGGATGAGTGACACTTTGCTGGATTAATTCAGTGTTAGGAGCTCTTGAAATACGTTAGATCGGTCCGAGATTTAGGATTTAGTGGCCTGTTGGAATAGGTAGTTTACTCGAGTCGAGTAATTTAGTGGAGTTCGTGTAATTGTGCCCTGTAGGTACTGTTATGGAGACAATAAGCTTGGTGATTGTTTTAGGTATTTTAAGATGGTAGTGATGAGGGTAGCTATTGTTCGAGTTTGCTACTGTTTCTAAGACCGATGCGCTATTGAAAAGTAGATTTTCTATGAATGTTCTATTCAATATTACGTATCGCAGATCAGATGAGAATTTTGATTTCAAGTTTGCGTTCTTTTAATAATGAAAAATAACGCCTTTGCCCAGATAAATAATTATTTTCGCGGTAATATTTCAACTCATCTGTGCTCACGAATTACGCCCTTGTTTTAGTTTTCTACGATGAAAAATTACCCATAACTGCGTGCAAATCCATGAAATATTACACCTATAGACATAGTTCTTGCTAAACCCATTTAACTATTATTGAAATAAAGTTACGAACATTCAACGTTAGCATTGGTACCTACTATTAGAAGGACTATCTTATATGATTCTTGGGTTATATGAGTTCTGGAGTGTAGACCACGTATCAGCAAGCATAGGGACGCCTCCCAGCTACATGGAACAACGCCCTTTAAAACGCGGCTGGGACATACTGGATGCGGAAGGCGGAGGCCTGGGTGTTATGGCGCAGCCTGGGAGAGGCCTATGTTCAGTAGTGGACTGCGATAGGCTGAGTTGATTAATATAATTGGTTGTTCACCAACTGGATACGAGAAAACTGGACACGCGTGTGTCCAGTTCGTGAAACCAGTGTGTCCAGTCTCTCTTGTCGAGTTGGTAAATAAATAAATAAACCATTATCAAGGAAGCCGTCAATCTTCCTCCACAGACGCTTAATCAAATTTATTAAAATGTCAAACTTCATACTTCATCACTCATCCCTCCTCTATTAAATTCACCCAATTTTATCAGCGTCCTGCAATCCTGCAGTGTATGATTTGCATCGCCGATTTACTAGTAATCAGCTTAACTTGGTTCGGATGAAAAAAGGCAATGGAATGTAAAAACGGGGATGTACCGTGACCGGGTGAAATTTTGATTCGGCAAAGTACTTGAATGGAACTATGGGTTTTTAGGGTAGATAGCAAAATGCGCTTCGTGCGGCTTTGTTTTTTTCCTCTGAAGGATATTGTTTTTTTGTAAAGAACTTTCTGTATGTTGGTTATAGATTTGTATTTTATTATGTTTGCTTGATAATTGGTAGAAAAATAGTTCGTCACAGAAAAGGTGTGGTGGTATGAAGGCATGAAGATATGATTAGTGAATTGGTGCATTGACTGGGTGAACCTGGGTTAAGTCTGCTGGCTTGTTGTTATCCTGAATGGTAGATTTGAAGACGCTCTTCCTGCATGTCAGTCGCTTTTCCCCCCAGTAAACTTATATGTATACTTAATGTATACCTGCGTAACATTATGGTGTAACCACCGAAGCACAGTGACATAGTTGTCAGTATTTCAGCGTAAACTCAACTAATAATTGAAAACTAGAAGACTTAGCAACACAAAACTTCAAGCCAACTTTCCCCCTAAATCGAAGTCCCCGTAAATAGGGAGGCACCTACTATAAATAAAGAAAGACACAAACACCCCCGTAATTGTCGCCGTCTAGGTAATTAGAAGTTATAGCGATTGCAACTAACAAACAACGCTTTTAGCTAATTTATCGTCGAATTTCGACAATTGCCATTTGGTACTTAGTGACAATTCAATTTATGGCCGTATGGCGAGTTCGATGGGAACTTTTAATCTTATATTTTAATGAACGAAAGCTGTTATGTGATTTGATAAGTTTAGGTAAGTTTGTAAGTGATTTTATTTTATTTTATTTATTTATTCAGGGACAATAAACAGCTACAATATGTGTTGGTACAGAGGAAAGATAATACATAATATTAACAATATTGCAGCCCACTACATTATCCGCATATTAACAAGAGAAAATATGATAATGAGTGCCACTAGATAGGTAATAAATAATTACATCACATTAATAATAGATAATTATAGATACATCAATTAGCAATAATTAAATAACGAAGTATTAATTACAACATGCAAAATAGAGATTCCAATTAATTTGATTGCTTGGCAACTGAGAAATAATTAACACTAATAATAAATAAATAAATAATAAAATCTAGATTAGCTTACATTCATAATAACATTATTGGTTAATAATCATTTTCATAACATTAGATTTAAAATTGGATTTTGAGCATACAAAAATATCAATATTAACAAAATTACAATTATAAGATTCAACCATTCGACGGATAGGGCAGCGCAAACCAGAATTAGTTCGACAGGTATTGACAGAAAATAGGGTACCTGCTCGGTTACTACGCATGTTAACGGTGCGTGGGACCACATAACATAGTTTGCTCGTGAGATCGATGCAATCAAAATCATCATGAACAATACCATACAGTACAGAAGCTTCTAGATATTTACGTCTAGATTCTAGGTTGACCTGCCCATATTTATGCAGCAATTGTGAGTACGACAAATACATTTTCTGGCATCTATAATGCATGGCTCGTAGAAACGTACGCTGGACTTTTTCGATCTCGTCTATGTATTTCTGGTAAAACGGGTTCCAGATGGGGACGGCATATTCTAATTGTGTTCGTACAAGGGTCTTATATAGGTAAAGATATGTGGAAACTCGCCTGAACTCAGTGGACGATCTCATTACAAAACCATACATCCTAAATGCTTTATTTACTACTTTTTCTACATGTTGGTTTAGGGACAACTTATCATCAATCAACACACCAAGATCTTTCACAGTAGATACATTACTGAGTGCTGTGTCGTGCAATGAGTATTTAAAGTTAATAACTGTTTTATTTTTTGTAAAATTGATGCAATTGCACTTGGAGAGACTAAGATGTAGTTTATTTTTTAGACAGTAGTCAGCTAGCCTGTCAAGATCTTGTTGGAACAGTCGACAATCCTCTACAGTTTGTATAGACCTATAAGCTTTTAGGTCATCAGCGTATAAAAGAAACTTAGTATTTTTAAAACATTTGACTATGTCATTAATATATAAAATAAACAATAGTGGTCCCAAGATTGAACCTTGTGGAACACCAGAGGTTATATTCACTGCATCAGACTGATGACCATTCACAACAATCCTTTGTGTTCTATTTTTTATATAGGATGAGAACCAGCGAAGCAAATTTCCGCGTATACCATTGAACGCAATCTTATTCAGTAGGATTACATGGTCGACCTTGTCAAAAGCTTTTTTGAAATCTGTATAAGCCGCGTCAACTTGTAATCGCCTGTCCATGTTTTCAAAAAGATAACTGGAAAAAATTAATAAATTTGAAACAGTCGAACGTCGCTGAACAAACCCATGTTGCTCTGGGATGATGACGCTGTGTAAGATTGGATAGATTTCATTGTGTACGAGTCTCTCAAAAAGTTTTGACAAGGTCGACAGAATTGAGATAGGCCGGTATTGCTCCACGTCATGTTTTGAGCCATTCTTATGTACAGGTGTAATGTTAGCCCGTTTCCATTCATCCGGGAACTCACCCTCGCTTAAACATTTATTGTAAATGATAAAGAGTGGCCTACAGATACTACCAGCGATGGCCCTAAAGAATAGAGCTGGGTACCCATCGGGACCTGCTCCTTTGGATGGATCCAGTAATTGTAACTCTTTATATATTTTGTCCTCCTCAATATGCAAGTTATCGATCAAGCTAACATTGGCATTACAGCTTGTAGGCGGGGTCCAGGCAGACAATGAGGGTGAACTAGGTTCAAACACGGACTGGAAATAACCTGAAAACATATCACAAATCTCTTCTGGGGCACTTGATTTAAAGTTTTGATAGTGCATAGTGGATGGAATACCTGATTTTTGTTTGCGATTTGTTATATATGTCCAGAAGTACTTAATGTTTGTGGTAAGTTTATCTTCAACTGACTTGATATAGTTTAAGTAGCAGGTATTACAGGCATTTTTAAAGGTTACTCTGTATTCCGAAAACTCATTGTAGTCTTTGATGTTCTTAAATTTTTTCCATTTAACCCAGAGACGTTGTTTTCTCTTGTAAATTTTGATTAAATGTGCTGAGAACCAAACCGGAAAATCGAGTGTCCGGGACTTAACACGTGGTACATTGCGTTCAGTAATGCCACCGAGAACATCATAAAGCCGTTTCACGGCCTCCTGCGTCGGGAGGTTCTCCAGCAGGGCCACCCATTCAACCTCACTTATCTGCTCATTAATCACCTCATAGTTAGCTTTGCGAAAGTCATATTTACTCAACGGTTTTCTTTTCAGAGCTTGTGTGGGTATACTTGTGGGGGCTGTGCCAACAAACGGAGAATGATGCGTGTCTATAGGTAGTAGTGAGTCCAATGGATGGCTTATAGTACTATTAGCGTTTGAAATAAACAAATCTAAGATTCTCCCATTAGCATTAGGTATGTTATTAAATTGGTATGCATTCAAGGTTGACATGAGCTGTGCCAATTGTGAACATACAGGGGACGTTCTAGGGTATGACATACCAGTAAGCTGATGCGTCCCGACAGACTGTCCAACCTTCCATGTAATTTCAGGAAGATTGTAATCACCTATAATAAATATATTTTCAACATAAGGTTCAATTAATATGTCCTGCAGTGTATCAAAGTGAGTTGTATATACATCGGCAGTCACCCAAGGCGGTATGTATACAGCACTAACTACATGCATTTTAGAGTTATTGTCCTTACTCGGAATACCGACCGCAAGATGCTCAATGCACGTCGGTCGACCAGAAATGTCAAGTAAACATGACCTAAGCCCACGCAACACCGCGACCAGAACCCCACCACCATCACGTTTACAAGTTGTGTCGCGATCTCTATCACAGCGGTACACAACATATCGAGGATCCACAAACTCACCGCTAGCAATATCGGGTATAAGCCACGTCTCAGTCAATATGATTATGTCATAGGAAAACGACAGAATGCTCAAATACAAGGTTTGCAATTTGGTTCTCAGCCCTCTGCAATTTTGGTAATAAATAGTTATGTCGCTATTATCCATTAAACAAGAATCTTAACATAAATCTGTATAAGGCAGCAGGTATTGTGCAAATAGGGTTCAGTCGCGGTATAAAATGGTAGCAGGTTGTTAACACATTTATATATGGACTTACCATGTCGTACTCACAAAGGAAGCTCAACATAATGATGTCATAAAAATATAATATAAAGGAATGTAAATAATAGTACAAATTGGAATACCACTGAATAGCAATTAGTTTCATTAATAAATAGTTGAAAAATGATAAAATTAACACATTTAAAGGAACATGCAACACAATACAATTATAATGATAATTCAGCTCAAGTAACGAAAACGCTAACTCATGCAGATAATATTTCATGGTTATAGCATTGAAGACGATAAAGAGGAGGCAGTTAATCAGTTGTCTTCTTTTTAATTTTATTAAGATCACCGTCTCCACGTATCGCGAAGGCGGTTTCACCATCACGCTCGCGTACCAGTATGGTACCGTTTCTGACCCATACGTATTTGTGATTATGGTTGTTTGCAACTTCTCGGGTTCTACGAAACAACTGCTTTCTCTTTAGGGTTAAGTGCTCATTAATATAAACAGATGTGGAAGTACCAGACATACCTATTTGTTCAGTCTTTAACGAGTTAGCTTTACGATACGCGCTGAGTAAATTGTCTCTCTGTAGGCGAGAGGTGAACTTTAGAATGATATTCTTTGGTCTTGTGCTCTGTTGATGAGCATGAGGCACTCTATGTACAGCGACAATGTGATTGAGTAGAACTGGAGATTTAAGGACGTTCCCTATGGCTTCTATGATGGAAGGTAAGTTTTCATTACGCCTTTCAGGCAGGTTACATATTTCGACATTACATTGTCGAGCCTGCTGCTCAAGAACGTCAATCTTAGTTTCCAGGCTACAAATTGTTGACTCAAACTCAGCTGACGATGTGATACAGCTCAAACCATCAACACGCTTTTTAAGGGAGTCATTCTCTGCTGCCTGGTTCTGAGAACCGGTTTGCAGCTCCATAATGTCATCACGAAGGGTGGACACTTGTTGTTTTAGGAGGGTGTGCTCTGCACGTAGCCCTTGCATATCTTTCCGGATGCCAGTCAAGGTGGACCTGATATCGTCACGTATTTGAAGGATGTCCTTGCTCATATCACTCCGCCATTGGCTAAGAGTTGCTTGTAAGTTTACTGTGAATGCCTCAAAATCAGCAGAGATAGAAGGCTCAGGTGACTTCTCTGTGATCAGCGTCCTATTACCGCAAATACTCGTGGATGAACTGAGGTGACCATGGTCTAAGTCATCGCAGGACATGTCCATGGTGTGGTCATCAGCTGGAAGCTCAGTGTAGCTGCGTACGGGTGTGTTTATGTTCGACCTGGCCCGCTTCGTTACGTTACAACATGAAGGACACTTCCAGGCAGCCTTGTAATCGTCCTTTAGAGCTACAAACTGGCTCAAGGTCAAACTCAAGCACTCGCAGTGGTATTTCCCACCACATACAGAACACCGAAGAATATTAGTTGACGAAGCTGAGTCATCACTACAGCATTCCATCTTGATTGAAGTCGCTTCGAGTGCTGACTCCATTGAATAAAAAGTTCAGTGACAGTAAACAAGGGACAGCAAGGTGCAACCAACGCCCTCTACAATAATTCACAGCAACGGAGTTCTCAATCGATCGAATATTCACTGCGTCTTGGTAAGCGTCATTGACTCTGTGGATCCTCAGTAATCCAATAGATGGCGCTGAGTTCAATGACAGTAACTACCGACTAGTTAATGACTTTGCAGTTTTGAGTGTGTCGTTGGATTTTCAAACACGAATAATCACCTCACTGCAACACTGTTTAGACACTGGTGATGCTTGGCAAGGATGCACTTAGTCCAACACCAGCCATTTACCGCCCAAATTGTGCTTGTTTTCTAGATATCGCGGCTTCGCACAGTTATTCACTTCACACAGTAAGTTCTCTTCCAAGGTGAGCCATTACACGGTTAACAAAGTATTACACCCAGCAATGTCTAAGCTTTGAGTGAAAGCTAAGAAATTCTAGTATTTTGCACTTGTACTATTTTATTTAAATATTCAAAACAGAGCGATGTAAAAAGTAAACAAGTTGTAGCGCCCTCTAGCGGAATTGAGATAGTGATAATTGAGTTTCATTAAAATGTTTGGACGAGGATTCGAGAGTGTTTTGTTTATCTATGCTACTTTTACTTTTAATGCGCTGTTTCACGTCCACTTGACACACGTCAAAATTGGCGCTAACTATCGTCAAACCAAAAAAAGCGTTGTTTCAAATTACAATTACAAATTGATGTCTTTGCCGTACGTCGAATAATAATGAGTACGTAATCGTTATTATTTGACGTACGTATGTTACGTTAACCAACCGTTTGAAATAACCGGTCATTAATTATCCATTTAAGGGGAAAGTGCCAGGGTAGCAGGATTGATATTTCATGAAATAGTCATTCAATAGGGTTATATGAATCATAATCATATATCAATTAATAATAATAATAATAATAATAATAAATATTCCACAACTATCACACAACGCCATCTAGTCCCAAGCTAAGCAGAGCTTGTGTTATGGGTACTAGACAACTGATAAACATACTTATATATTTCTAAATATATAAATATTATAGATAAATTACACCCAGACACAGAACAAATGATCGTGCTCATTACACAAACATTTGTCCTGGGTGGGAATCGAACCCACGACCTCCGGCATAGCAGTCAGGGTCACTAACCACTAGACCAACAGGCCTGTCAAATTGAATTATAGTAATTAAAATCATCAATACAACCCTCTAAGTTAGCGGGTTGTATTCATGATTTTAATGATTATAGTTCAAGTATGTATTTACAGAATAATAGAAGAATACGGTCGCGAATCATATTTTGTTCAAAATATATTCTGACACAGACCTGAAAATTTCAAAAAAACTGAAGAAAATTTGAATTTCGCGAGCTATCCTGGCGCTTCCCCCCTTAAGGTAAATTGTCCCTTTTATTTCCTGTATAAAAATTGCTTAAAGTTAAGTAATGATTAACGTCTGCTTAAATTTATTTGACAATTAAAAGTGTCTTAACTTTAAGTAACGTTTATAAATAAAGAAGTCTATGTCTGTCGCGTTTATGTCCTTTTTCTAAGCAGGTTCATCCCCCATGACGTAGATTGTCCTTTTTATTTCCTGTATAAAAACTGCTTAAATTTAAGTAATGATTAACGTCTGCTTAAATTTATTTGACTTTTAAAAGTGTCTTAAGTTTAAGTAACGTTTATAAATAAAGTAGTCTATGTCTGTCGTGTTCACCCCTCTTAACGTAGATTGTCCTTTTTATTTCCTGTATAAAAATTGCTGAAACTTAAGTAGGTAATGATTATCATTCATTTTTTGTCATTTAAACGCCTCTTAAATTTTAGCAACGTTATAAATAAAGGAGGTCTATGTCTCTCGTATTTATTATGTCCTTTTTCTAAGCATATTCGGATCTTTTCATCTAAAGATTCTATAGCATTTTATAACGTCAAACTTTTACTTTAAAAAACTTCGTATGCAATTTTCCTATGAACTCTTTTAAAGGATAAAGCAGTCTTCTATTTAGTGCAGTCTCTTAGATTAATAGCAAATATTTTGATAAAAACTTCCAAATATTTTGCGTGGCTACTGCCGCCCAAGCTCAGCAACCGGCAGGCAAATTAGGTCAAATATAAAGTTACAAGTAATTGCAATTAATTAGATTGTAAAGCAGTGAATGTGGAAAAAGGTCCGATAACCGAGTATTTTATAAAATTACAAGCGACCCGTCGTCCCTGTTATGCATGGTTTTTGCGACTTGACAATACATGGAGATTTCTTCATTATACAGGTTGGCAGGGACATCGACTCGCTTACTGTAATCATGCAATTTTCAACCGATATTTAAAAAAAAAATGTTCCCTCCTTTTTGACCGCGTAGGTATTGCAGCAATTTTTTTTTTTGATAACCGACGAAAAATTTCTACGCTAGGGGTTCTAAAATCATGTACTGAATTCATGGTAACAGATTGCACGTTGATGTCCATGCCACACTGTATTGTATTATACCTATATACATAAACCTTTAAAAATAAATTCTCAATTATTATTTTTTTGAACGTTGCCCCTCTTTAGGAATTTCTCATATATCGTGCGTTTACAAACATTTAAACTCACATACACAGACAGCACAACTGATGGTGAAAACCGCATCAAAATACGTTGCGTAGTTTAGAAGAACAACGCGGTCACCCGAACAGACACGAGAAGCGACTTTAATTCATAATATGCACAGACCCCAGCACATCAAGCGATCCGAAACTCTCAAATTTTCCCAATCAAACTTGTACCTAATGCTTTAGTGATAAAGTTGAAAATCTATTAAAGACATTTGACAGATTGTAGTAGCTTGATGTGCAGCTGCTGGCGTCTGTACCTATAGATTAAATCAGTGGGTCACGTGCACTATTACACAACCAAGAATACATCTCTAGCACTATATTAGTTAAAGTGAATGCAATGTCATTCACTAAGACGCCATTTTGTTTCGACAATATCTTTTGGTCTATATATTTGGTCTAGTTTGCTCTCAAAACGGTGAAGGAAAACATCGTGGGGAAACAGGCATGTCCTAGAACCAAAAATTCGAAGACATGTGACATTCACCAACCCGTTCTGGGCCTGCAGGGTGACTTATATCTCACAGAGAAGGCCTGAGTTGGATTGGGAACGTTGTAGGCTGATTTTGCTTATACTAGATATTACAAACATAAATCTGTTCCTTAATGATTATGATAAATGATTTATTTCTGTAAGTAGGTTTGTACAAACACTTTTACACATCAATCATATTTTTTTAAACTAGATGTGGTCGGCGTTTCCTATCTGACTACTCTGAGAAGAAAGGCCGAAACAAACTCAGAGGTCACAGTCTCTTTTAAAGTCCAGACATAATCTTGGTCAGATCATGTGAAGACCATGTAGATTGGTGTCTAAAATGGTCTTTTGGGAAAAGAACCCACACAGATTGGGTGGATCTGTCTTTATATGAAAATCATATTATTTTATGACCATCCCAAAAAAAGTTTCAAAAAAGTTGCCAATATTAAAATATATTCGCCATTAACCGGCTATTTCGTTCAATTGACGTTATTATAGTTATTTATGCAGCCGATTAAGTCTGATTAAGTGTCGATTCACACATCAGCGGCCTGCGGTGCTCTGATATTGACGGCCGTTAAATGTTGTTCCATTTTACATTCGTCGGACATTGTGTAAAATGAGTCGACTGATCAACTGCATCGTTTGCCGTTGAATGAGTCGGGAGTAAATGAGTTTTCATTATTTTGACTGGTATATTATTATAAAAAAAATAAGGAAGGAAAACCTAGGAACCGACGAATGGATTGTGTAAACGAGCGATGGTCAGAAAGAGGGTTAAATATTACTGTGATGACAGCTGATAGAGATATGTCGCGGCTAAGAAAAAGACATGTGGCGCTGACCACAAAATGTTATAGTTTGACGAGTTTTATTATTTTGACTGATATATTAAAATAAAAATAGGTAAGAAGACCTTGTAAACGACGGATGGATTGTGAGAAAGATGATATGGCTAGAAAAGGGATACTACGGTGAAGGCTGATGTAGTCCTCCAGACCGAATTTCGACCATGGCGACCAATCTCAGCGTAGACTAGCTTTCGGCGCGGGAGATATTATAAAGCACAAGTGTGTGCGCAGACTCACTTTTCCTTCACTCTCATAGTCAGATGGGACGGCAATCCAACACGACCGAAGAGAGATCAGGCGCAGGACCAGAGGCATTACGTGTTTTCCGGGGCGCGGGGGTTTCACACCGCCAACTTCTAAGCTCTGTGCTGTTACTAGGATATTCCTAACACTTTAACCGACCTGGGAATCGAACCCGACCCCACACTCAGCAGTCGCACTTACAACCACGAGAGCAACGGGCGGAAAGGCTGATAGAGACTATATGGAAAAAAAGACATGCTGCGCTTACCATAGAATGAATAAGTATAAAAGGAGGTGGATTATGTTGGTTTTTTATTATTTAAGGTCACCTGCCACTACGGTCACCGGTGACCGCCAACAATAGATTTTCTAGTGTGTCTGTTGTCTGGCTGTCAACCTGTTAAACAAGCTGTGTACCCGATGGGATCTCACATCGGTAATAAACGACGAACTTTAAACCAAAATTCAACCCTTATTTAATCTCTTTCGTTAGAGAATGATTTTTTTTTAATCATTCCCTATCGAATGTGAGCACTTCGTAATTATAAAGAACTTATGTGCAAAATATCATTTTGCTTCTAGACCCAGCGGTTTAGGCTGTGCATTGTTTGTCAGTGAATTTAAGATATTTATTTAGTACAACATCATATTGTGACAATGTAACTTCTTCACACCAGCCCGAAATTGAGTGGACCCAACTGTCTCATTCACAACACCAGTGGGTTAAAAAGGAGCAGATTACTATATTTAGGTATTAGCGAAAATAATCGGTTACACACCACAGTTATTACACGATATATAAATATATCCCAACTCAACAATGACAGTGCTCCTGGGCCCGACAATCTAAATGTAAGATTACTTTAAAAAAAAAACTACTGTCATAGCAACTCTAACCTAATAATATTAAGAGGCAGCTAGGCTATAATTTAACTCCGTATCATCAACTATAGACATAGGAGAACATTCCATGGGGGTTTTCTTAGATTTGGCAAAAGCCTTCGACACGATTTCGATAGAACTCCTTCTTCAGAAACTGGAAGCCGCAGGCATACGTGGCACTCCTCTGGATTGGTTCAGAAGCTACCTATCTAATAGAAGGCATTTGTCAAACTCGGTGAACTATCTAGCAGCCTCCTCTCCATTGATTTTGGAATTCCGCAGGGCAGCACACTCGGTCCAACTCGTCCTAAATCTTTCTCTCACTAATGCTGAATTAATAGCCTACGCAGATGATACAGCGATCATATTTCATGGTAAGTCTTGGGACCAAGTCTACAGCCACGCCGAACAGGGAATACGGATAGTGGCTGAGACTCGATATAAAAACCTGCTGACCTTACACGTTATAAGAACAAAGATATTAACATTCTATAAATCCAAAGCATCTAGACCCCCCAACACCTAAGTCTCAAATTTCATACTTGCAACAATAGCCTCCAACCCCAACCCACAAATTGTTCATGTACTGTAATCGACCGCATTCAAAGCATGAGATATTTAGGAATCACCATAGACGAGAACTTATCTTATAAACAAGATATACACACACTCTCCGGTCGAGTTAGAAAACTTATTCATACAATGAAAAAAACTATGTGACTGCACACCCTTCCCCATACTCCGCACTGTTTACCTTGGTCTTTGCCAGTCTGTCCTTCAATACGGAATCTCCGTCTGGGGTAGTGCTGGCAAAACTGCATTTATCGAAGTCGAAAGAGCACAAAGAGCCGTCATTAAAGCAATGCTCAAGAAGCCTTTCTTGTGCCCAATGAACCAGCTTTACAGTGACTTCCCGGTCCTCCGTGTTCGACAGCTGTTTATCCTCAACGCAATACCTACTTCACATTCATAGAAAACTCAAATTCAGGACAGATCACCAAGAAATAATGTCAAAGCGCACAATCAGAATTTCCACTCCCCAAGTAAACTTCCTTATGGCTAGACGTTCCCCGAACTACATATTTCCATGCATTTATAACAATGTCATAAGGTGCTGCAACATAAAAGACCTCAAAATGTCCCTGTGCAAAAAGGTAATAAAGAAAATATTATTTTTACTTAGATAAGCAACATTATACAGTCTAAACGGACTCCTACGCTCTTGCTGACGTTCACAACACACACACACAAACACCCTAACACACTTTAGCTCTCTAACACAGACTCACATTTACATGCTACACATTATTTTGTAAAAATTTAAATATATAATTGATTAGATTTTTGTTGATTTATATTTTGTTACTTTCGATATTATTTCTTATTATTTTGTTATTTCATTGATCTCACACTGTCAATTTTATTTTGCTTAGTTTGATCACACGCTGATAGTAATGCATATTCTAAGTTCTTTTATTTTATTTTAATTAATTTTAGTTAAGTTAAATTTTAGTTTTTGATTTCCTACCTTGCAATAATCACTATGTACCACCACACTTTGAAAATATCGCAACTCTGACTCCCAAAATCCCAAGATACAGGCAAATGTCTACATAGTTTAGGGGTCGCCGTCTATTCTATTCCTGTACAATTTGTGATGAATAAATAATTTTTGAATTAAAAAAGAATATATATATTCGAGCTAAAGAGTAAGTAAATGTATAAACCCACGATATTTTCCATATGCGTTTATTTATTTAGTAATGATAAACACCGTGCTGATTTCGTTTATTTTAATTGTTGACTTAAAATTCTTCATAAGGTTTTTATTGCATCAATTAAAACAGAATGAAGAATCTCCAGATCACGGAAATAGTTTACAACCGTGATAATATCTACATTTATAAGATTACCTACTGTTCTCCAATATAATGCGATTATTCTCATTCACCACACAACCCCATATACAAAAGGGGTGTTAATGGGGATAACCCCTATCAATTCATTGGGATTATTGTCCATACTATTTTGGTTGATGTATAACAATGTGAGAATGGGGTATTGTGCTATACAATTATCTACTATATGTTTATGAATAGTTAAATGTAAGTTTAATAATGAAGATTCTATGGTTACGGGAACGCTATAAATCTGCTTCAACGAAGGGTATTGTTATTTATGTAAGTAAGAAATACCGCCAATTTTTGAAAAATATTTATCTAACTTAAGGCTGATTTCTCCAACGCCAGATAATTATATCCGAGGGATAATTTTGAATTTTTGACAGTTTTTATTCTTCGAATAAAAATTATCTGGCGTTGGAAAAATTTGCCCATAGTCAAATCTTAGGCATAGGAATATGATTCGTTAATGTCATTGTGGTCAACTAATAAAAATATCTAAAATTTACTTTTTTGTTTAGCCTGTTTTTGTCACTGCTGGGCAAAGGCCTCCCTTTTTTCCTTCCATACCTCCCTGTCTAGTGCGATCTCTGGCCCTGTTGGCCCTGCAAACCTTATCAGATCGTCACACCAGCTTCGCCGTGGTCTACCTCGACGGCGATGACCTCCCTCCTTCAGGCGTCCGTGACGATATTTGTCTTTGTTTTGTTTTCTTTCTTTGTCTCCAACATCCGCTACTTGAACACACATATGTATAAACGTAAATACATGGTTATTATTAAAAAAATATACTGTGTGATTGGGGGTACAATGGAAAAGTACTGATACATTTTGAAAACATTTCGACCATTTTAAGTTGCCTCTTACCTAGTAATTACAATGAAATGCAGCATATTTGCATTATTGAGGTTATTTTTTAACAGCGGAGTTTTTATTAAAAAATATGTGAACTAGTGAAATAGGTACGTAGATAAATATCTAACAATCAAATTCCTGGAAACCATTATTCCCAGGTCGCCGAAATAAATTAAAATGTGTCTGGCTTCTAAATTCTGGGAAAGCGTTAAATGGATTTTCATAGAGTTAGATATTGTACTGTCACTCATACAAAGAGATCGGATGCGAGGATTTTTTGTTTTTTATTACTGGGAAATGGCCCTCTTTTTGACCTTGATCTCGCATGATGGAAAGCTATGGATAAGGTCAAAGATGGAACGTGGGTGGCCAGAAGATGCCTGTTCACTCTTGCTTAGTTTCCTGGATTTCATTAGGTATATTTTTTAACAGGCTTGTACTGCTCATAGGTGTGATGTCTTTCAGTTAACGCACCCGCGATGTAGGAAGACTCCAATTATGCCTTTTGTTTTTTTATGTAGTTATTGTGCCTTTTTCAGTCAGCTTGATCGGTACAATCTACTGTCAAATCCTATAAAGTTTGGTTGAATTGAATAAAGGCAGCCAATCCTACTAAACATGATATTTGACAATAGAATGTCAATTCTCTTACTAAATAAGTCTTCAAATTCAAGCAGCAATCTTATCTCAGCAAACATCTGTCATAAATGTAGGTACATTATAGTTTTTTTTGATAGATCTCAAACGTTTTAAAAATACGGGAATTGCCCCTCTTATTACATTAATAAGGATTCTTAGGCTTTTAGAAACCTAAAACTTCTTCATAGGAACAATATTTCTGTGATATCTACTCTAAAATGGCGCGTTAAGACCCCTCTTTTAAACAATGTAACAATACGAGAAACATAGCTAAGTCTGGGCAATAATTCAGCAAATTTTCAAGTAGTGCCGGCCATATTTCATTTTACAACATTTTATCTCGAGACGGTCGGCGCCTTACATCTCTGACTTTGTGTCGTCTGAGCTCAAGAACTCTAGTTTATAATCCGCACCTTAAAGTTTATTTTCTCTTACGACTTAGGAACTATTGTAGCTTACTTATCTGTTTTAAAATGTAAGTTTAGGGCTTGTTGTGATGATATAAAATGGTTTTATATACACAATGGAAAGCACTTCGTTTTGTACAATGGTTTTTTACTTTATTGAAGACTGATCATCATTATCATCTTCCTAGCCTTTTCCCAACTACGTTGAGGTCAGCTTCCAGTCCAACCGGATGCAGCTGAATGCCAGTATTTTACATGGAGTGACTGCCTATTTTATTGAAGACTATAATATAATTTATTGAAGACCATAATATTTATATAATACATGAGCTAACAGACGTAAAATAATATTAATAATCGTACTAATATTTGACGGCACGGTTGGCGCAGTGGTTAAGCGATTGACTGCAACGCTGCGTGTCGCAGGTTCGATTCCCGCGCGGAACAAATATTTGTATGACCTACAAGTAGTTGCTCCGGGTCTGGCTGTTTGTGTATGTGAGTTTAAATGTTTGTAAACGTACCCACGATACAAGAGAAATTCCTAGTGTCGGGCAATGTTTATTTAAAAAAATATATATATTAAAACGCGAAAGTTTGTGAGAATGGATGGATTTGTTACCTTTTCACGCAAAAACTACTGGACGGATTTTGATGGAACTTTACAGTAATATAGCTTATACATCAGTATACCACATATAATTCTTTTTGTCCCGATATTCTTACGGGATTGACACTTATGCGAGTGAAACCGCAGGGTGCAGTATGTATATAAAAAAGAGGAGAAAGAATATGAAATCAATGTTCTGGTTATTCAAATATCGTGTATAATAAAGGAAGCTTAAAAAAAAACTTTTTGTATACGGGGTTGATTTAAGAAACGTGATTAAAGCCTATCTTTTCCAAATATAATCAAAAACTTTTGGACGTCGGAGCGACTATCATAAGATCCACGTGACCCGTTTACCCGTAGATAACCCGAAACCCTAAGGCTATGCTTAAAGTAGAACTGGTTGCCAAGCGGTTCGGGTTTCCAACTACCGTAGTTCCGTATCAGCTAACATCGCTATCGGCATGACAACGATCTCCAGAAACAACAGTAAGTAAGTGAATAGCATCAACCCACTCGCTACTAGATACAATAACTCAATAAACACAACTACATTACTAATATGCCAATACAACCACTTGTCAATACAGCCAACAAAGTAAAAGAAACATTTGCAATCAATCACCGAATCAGTGTTTCTTTTCTTACAAACTTATCTTTACGAAAATGTCAGGCCAATTTTACCCATTCATGAATTTACGACATAGAAACAAATCAAAACACGGTACAAACAATGGACTATAAATCTTGCTGGCAATTTCAGATGCGATCTTGTGAATCGGGGCAGGTACCGTGTTATCGCGCACAAGTGACGTATTATTTGTTTCAAATGGCCCTCTAATAAAATACACGAGCTGTATAGTTTTGATTTATAGGGGCTTTGTTAAGGGCAGACGGAAGGCAGGGAACTTACTTTAAACTTATTGATTTGGTTATGATTATTAAGATGGGGTGGCGCGTGAAGTATCTGCAGGGTGTAGGGAAGGTTTATTTATAAGAGAAATTAACTGTCTAGTATTCCGTATTTCCTGTCAAATGATAAGCGTAATTTATATTATTGAACAATACCAGCGACTTCGCCCGCGTTGAGGTCGGAAAATATCCCACGGGAACGTAATACACATAGGGTACAAAGTACCCTAAAACTAAAAGCTAAAATTCTAAAACTATATTCGGCATCAATAATTCCCACACTTCGTAGAAATTACTTTTTTTTTATATTCAATGTACAGTTCTGATATTGACCCATTAAACAGTATGTAGGTATACCGTCAGCGTTCCCTGTCGGAAAACCTCGTTATACTATATTGGATAAAACGGACTCAAACATACATACTCGTATTATTACGCAAATTTCTCCCAGAACATCGTTTTGTAAAGCACAGTAACCTATTTGGCAAACCGGTACACATACATAAAACCGTTCGTTAAACTCAAATCCTCAAAGCGTAAGAGATTTTTACTTATTGTAAAAATTTAACTACATAGTACAATACACAATTGTTTGCGTACAAACCCGTACACTTGCGGAACATAATGTGGCCGCAAGTGTCACACAAAAATAAAAATATATACAAAAGAATCAAGAACAATTCGGGTGGTGCATTTAAACTGAACACAGCTAGATAGTGTCAGTGGCAATCGCGTAGCCCGGAGCGCTCAACTCGCAGGTGCACGCCAAATTATACACATAGAAGGCGGAAAACAACGAATTGAGGCGAGAATTTTGTGCGAATTTCGCCGCGATAACGCCCCGTCCGATTGTCCGCCGCTGACGTCTGGGAACAATTTTCGCTGTTTTATTTTAATACATGTACATTGTTCTTTTGTAATGAAGTGTAGTGTGCAATCGCGTTTCATTTACTGAAGGAATATTGCTGCGGATTTCGTCCTGTATTATTAAAATCTTTCTATATTATCGAAGTTCGAGATAAGTTCCTCTGAACAGACTTCTTGGGAAGTTGCGCATTTGGGACCGGTGATTAAACTAACGGAAAGTCTTTTCTTTTTACGCCTATATTCATTTCTGAAATCTTTATTTGAAGAAATGAGTTGGAAAAATAGTTCCTATTGTGTTTAAGGTACCGTTTGGAGGACTGTCACGTCCACACAAACATATAAATATATGAAACACCAAATATACTATTACCAGTGTGCGTAGTTTTATGTAATCTGAAGGACCTTTGGCCTTGCCCGCGGAGATATCAAATTATATAAAGAGAAACATTCGAAAGAAACAGCGGAAAACTGTTGAAGAAGAAAGTAAAATGGTTGTGTATTTTACGCGTAGAAGCTACAATATCGTAAGAGGGGCCCGTGGCTAAATAAATACAGCCGCACAGGCCGATGGATCAGGTTAAGCTACGCTTGCTGCTGTTGGTCTGTGGATGGGTAATCATTTTTACAGACCGAGACCCCGCCGTGCCTCAGAAAGCACGTTAAGCCGTTGGCCCCGGCTGTCATGCGTGGACCTTTGAGAGTTGTTACGGGTAGTCAGAAGCCCGAAAGTCTGACACTCAGTCTTACCAAGGGGTATCGTATTACCCAGTAACTGGGTTGTGGAGGTCAGATAGGCAGTCGCTCCATGTAAAATACCGGTATTCAGTTGCATCCGGTTAAACTGGTAACCGACCCCAACATAGTTAGGAAAAGGCTGGGTAGATTATGCTACAATATGGTCCTTACAGAACGGCGATATTGTTCGTGCGGTAAGATATGGTTTTCCTAACAATTTGACCATGGGAGGGTTTTGGCACTGATGTACATACTCGTATAAAATGTGTAGTAAATGTTAGACGCATTTGCTTGTTGAAGAAGAGATGAATACTTATTTAAAGCGTACATAAAGAAAGAAGAAAATACGTTTCTCTGCGGTAAACATGACGCAATGAAAGAACACTTTTTTGTGTTTGCATAACAAGTTGGGGGAAAATATGCGTCACATCCACGCGAAACGGCCATCGCTCAGCATAATGCATAGACCCTATGCGAGACAGAGCCCCAGCGCTGGTTTTCAGTGACAGCTGGCGATGACGTGATGACGTCAACCAGTGCAGCATATGATATCGCGTGACAGTGTATATGTTGCAGATGGATTGTAGAATCCACGGTTTTACAAAACCGCTAGTTGTTTTACAAAACAGCTCCGTTTTTTAAAACAACTGAACAATGCTCAGCTGGATTGTCATTGCGCTACGTTTTACAAAACTACTACCGATGCTTAGACGTAATGCAGAATGACTTTTTTGCAGTCACAATGAGCGTCTTTCATAAAACTCTAATAACTTTTAATTAATATTGTCCTTAAAAATCACTGTTTTCACTTGAGTTAAGGTAATTTTTACTCGTATTACTCGTTTTATTTATTTCTGTTTCGGACGCCATTATTGTTGTTACGACACAGGGCCACGAACGACAAAATTAAGAACTAAAATCTACAATCTGACGTTTCATTTCACGCTGTTTTACAAAACCGATAATCGCTAACCCGCTGCATTGATAAAAGCAAAATGTAAATGCAATTCTGCGTGTTCAAGTTCAGTAATTATGGAAAACCGCTGAACGTTTTTCAGTTGTTTTACATAACGGAGTTGTTTCGTAAAACAACTAGCGGTTTTGTAAAACAGCGGATGCTACAATCCATCTGCGACATATAAATAAAGCGTGCCATCATTCTAGAAAACCGTAGCTATAGCGATGACAATAATAATGTCACTGCTAATACTTTTGACTCGGTTGTCAGTTACTGCAGTACTAAAATGTTCGAGTGTTACTGCTATCTTACTATCGTCAGTTTTAAGGAGTACGTTAAATAAAATTGCTATAACATTACAAAGTCGGATATCTTGTTTTGTGTGAAGAGACATTTAGAGACATGACTTTGTTTATTACTGTGTCAGACAGTTTTAGTATTCAATAAAAACAATGTAATTACACGATGAATTTTATGTCGGACCATTTGGTTTGGAAATCACAATTATTTTTGTAGGCTGACAATAGGGTAGTTGCCTGGGTAAAAAAATAATTATTATATTTAGTCCGTCAGTTAGATTATCGAAAAATAATGGACATGTATTTTTTCTTTTGTCAATCAAACAAAAAATGACAAAGATAAAGCGCGTCAAAATTTGGGAGTGGAGCGTCGTGACGTCACTTGCTTGCCAAAGTGTCGCAAGCAAGTGATGTCACGCGGAACTTTAACGGGCGATATCTTCATCATTTTTTATAAAATTGACAAAAGAAAAAATACGGGTTTAATATTTTTTGATAATCTAACTGACGGACTAATTAGATTTTTTTAGGAAAATAGCCTATTCACCTTTTTAGTCAATTAATTATTCAATATCAATCTGCCTAGCCTTTTCTAAACTATGTTCGGGGTTGGCTTCCAGTCTAACCGGATGCAGCTAAATACCAGTAATGTTTGTATATATAATAACTTAACAAAACTTAAGAAAAAAAAAATAAGTTAGGATAACAGTTTAGCTAAGTACACTGTCATATTAGGTTACCCTGTAATGATAAATGTAAGTTGTAAAATAAATAAATAAATATTTTACATGGAACGACTGCTTATCTGACTACCTCAACTCAGACTTAAAGACAATATTCAGACAATCTGGGGCCAAGTTAGTGCGGCCATGATGACCCAAAAACAAACAGCAGAGGCACAACCTACGTTTTCTCAAAGCGTTTCGTCGAATTTCCCAACCCTCAGACCTTCGGCCTGGATAATGCTGGAGAGCTCAAATTCTCAGGATAAGATGTAGTTAGCAGACTCATAAAACACACTACGTTACATTTGTCTAGCTTTTATCCTTTGGATTATATTAATACCTAAAATACATCGATTTCGTTAGAAAGCTGAAATTTGGTATGTGTATGTAGGCTAGGATATGCACACAAGCAACAAAATAATTTAGAAATTTGTAACTTTCACCCTCCAACCTTAAAGGGTGTACAACATGTATCTACGTTCCTCATCTAACTCTCCTGTCGCGGGACTGCTTCTTTGTTAAGTGTTTTGTGTGTAGACCACTGACTTAATTTCCTACCATAAGCCCATAGGAGTCTATCCCACTGTACGACAGCCGCGAAACGGCCAAGCCGTACATTTTGACCAACATGTAAGGTCTGTAGAGTTAGCGGCTTGGCTCTACATTCTATCTGATAACTTTTTAACAGTGAAAGCGTTGTGTAAGTCTTGGCAACCAACTTTACATGAAATGTTGTTGGATATAGATATAGAATAATAGAAATAGGATATCATTATCATACTAGCTGCGCCCCGCGGTTTCACCCGCATAAGTTTCGATCCCGTGAGAATATCGGGATAAAGGTATCCTTATGTTAATCCTGGTTATAAACCATCTATGTGCCAAATTTCATCCAAATCCGTTTAGTAGTTTTTGCGTGAAAGAGTAACAAACATGCATCCATCCATCCATACAAACTTTCACACTTATAATATTAGTAGGATTCTTATTTATCAACCACGGCAGTAAGCTCCGTATCACTTTGATAGAAACATCCAAAAATATTTTCCTGACTCGGGATTTGAACTCAGAGCACTACACGAGCAGTGGTGGCGTGGTGATATCCGGCCCCGACTTACGAGTTGTAGATTGTGGGTTCGAATCCAGGCAGGCGCTTTACTTTGTGTAAATCATTTCATCACCACTGCTCTCAAAACGGTCAAGGAAAACATCGTGAGGAAACCAGCATGTCCTAGAACCAAACATTCGAAGACATGTGACATCTACCAACCCGCACAGGGTCCACGTGGTAGATGACAGTCCACTCCCTATCGAAGAGAAGAGGCCTGTGTCCCAGCAGTGGGATCATTATAGGTTGATTATGGTTACGATCACGTTCATCAATCACCTTCACAACCTCGACACCAACCGCTACAGTTCTTTTAATTAAAACGTCCCTTTTATTCAAACTACTCATCAAACGAAGTACCCAACAGTCTTTTTAAAAAAGATTCAAAAGAGCAAGATGTAATGAAGTTCAGAAAAGAGTTGGTCAATAGGGGTGCGACATTCATGACCGCTCTATTCAGCTTTATAAAACATAGAGGTGTGCTCTTTAGCAATTTACTCCAGTTAAGGAAGCTCTAAATGAAGTTGCATCAAAGCTTTGAAGGGTACGCGTTAAAAGGTCTTGAAAGTAGATGGCAATTTTTTGGGATTGCGCTTTTAGTTGGTACTCGAAAGTGGGAGAAAAAGAATCGGAAAATGGTTTTGCTTCTTGGTTAATTGAGTAACTTTTTTGGGACATCCTTAGGGATGTCCCAAATCAGGTTGATTGAAAAATCAGCCCTTACATTATTAGTAATGTAAGGGCTGATTTTTCAATCAACAGATATTTTTTATTCGTCTAATAAAATTAACGTCTGACAGTTTTTGTATGGAAGAACTGTCAAAAATCAAAATATTTCTTGGATAAAATTATCTGGCGTTGGAAAAATCAGGACTGTCATTTTTAGATCTTTCTACAGTAAGTATTATTTTCAAACAAAATATACAGTTTGGCATGGAAATCGACGCGAAACCTCTTACCATGGACTCGGAACAAGATTCTGAACCTTCCCGCGTTGAAATTCTTCGTGGGTTATTAAAAAAAAAATATTGCTGCTTCATACATTTTCAACGCGTAGGTATTGCACTTCTCAATGAAAATGCTGTTTTTTTTATAACTGTTGAAAAATAACTACCCAGGGGCGTTTAAAATCATGTGCTGAATTCCTGGTTACAGTTTGCGACGACCCAGCCCTCGGGTAGCGTGAAGTGTCGACCAGCCGACGAGAAATATCCTTAAAAAGGAGACGCGCACTCGGGCCCCATGACATGGGGTCGAAACGCTTGGTTTCGACCCCAAACGGCTCAAAGCTGTATTACTATTCTTATTGTAAGACAGTAAGTTGACTTCAGCATAAAATTATCCTTCACATATAACTTTCCCATTTCGAACACAATTTGTACTGTTTACGGTACATTTTCGCGGCCAAATGGACTGCATTGTTGTTCAAGCCAGTGCTTGATTCCGGGAAAAACTAACAAGGTACTTTGCCCCAGGAAATTTCAGAACATTGCACGGAGCTAGTGTAGACAACTTAATATCAAAGCATGTTCTTACAAACATGTATGGAAATAATATCGGGTTACATCTCATCATTATTTATTCCTCTATTATAGTACCCGACTGTGGCGCAGCTCAAAAGGGTGGTAATGTTTTTCATGTAGAAATTTTTTTACATTCCAAAGTTTTACATATTTTTATTGTTATGCAATAATTTATAATTAATGAATAATTTGAAACCTAGAGTTTTGTTTAAGGGTATTGAAATAAAATGAAATCATGGATATTCAAAAAATATTTTGACTTTCATATTATTAATCATTGTAGGAACTGCAGGTAGCAATAATGCTAACGATGCTAAATGCAATATTCCCCGTGCATACAGTGTAGCCGGCAGTCGTCTTCCCAGCGCCGTAGCAACAACATGTGTTTTGAATAGATTATGTCAGAAACGTGCTAATTAATAGTAAATTTATACCAGACACTAGCATTTTGTTTACAACCTTCTCCAACCACGATATCAAAGGTTTCAACAATTATGTACTAGCTGACAAATCCATAGTAAGAACCTGCACAGGATCGTTATCCCTCAGCCAGCCAGGGTGCTTAGCCCCAACTTGTTATTTTTTTGTGTTTTGTGTTCTTTTTTATGCGTCACTATCTGCGCCCCGCGGTTTCACACGCATAAGTTTCGATCCCGTGGGAATATCGGGATAAAAAATGACCTATGTGTTAATCCTGGTTATAACCTATCTGTGTGCCAAATTTCATCAAAATCCATACTGGAGTTTTTGCGTGAAAGAGTAACAAACATCCATCTATCCATCCATCCATACAAACTTTCGCATTTATAATATTAGTAGGATGTTTGCTGTAAATAAATGTATTTTCTTTCTTTTTCATCATAGTCTCCTTGTATCATATTTCTTAAATGAAAATCTAACAACAGTCCACCAACCTCTAACCAAGAAATTTAAAAAAATAATACGAGTACTGTTATTAAAAACTGCCCGATGTTCGTGTTCGGTCAAGCGTCAGAGGGAACTGCTCTAAAGCTTTTAATCTACCCAATAAAGTTGAAGATTCCTTATAAAAAATATTATTGCTCTCATACTTCAGATGAGATCGGCCGAGCAAGCCCCCGGGCTATAAGAATCGATGTCAAATGGATTTTAATTATCTGTCCATTTGTGAGAGAAGTTAAAAGTTCAATTGCTGGTAGCTTTTTGCTTTTTTATTTTTAGTTGGTATTGTGAGTTGATTGTTGAATTGTTATGGGGATGAACAGTGGTGGTTCGGTGGTAGCGGCCGCGACTTACGGTCGTGGGTTCAAACCTAGGCAGGCACTTTACTTTGTGTAAATTATTTCATTATTTTTTCTCTCAAAACGGTGAAGGAAAACGGTTTGTTATAGAATTAAAAATTCGAAGACATGTTGCATCCGCCAGCCCGCACTGGGCCGGCGCGCGGCGTGGTAGTTTATGGAACACTCCCTGTCACAGAGAGGAGGCCTGTGTCCCACCAGTGGGAACGTTACGGGCTGATTATGCTATGGTGATGTACTTACCTGATCGATATGAAAAAGGTATTTTTTTAAGGTGTAAAATTTTCCAACAGACTAAAAACATGTTTGAATAACCAACTCAACCGTGTCTAATTATCTAAAGAAACCGTAGCGGCCCACAATCTACACAGAATCGGCATTCAGGCATCACTCAGCGAACGATTGAAAAATGTCGTGCCAGCTAACAGACCTATTTAATTAACTTTCCCGAGCATTATGACCGGTTTTTACCCGGTTTTTATGCCCGACCCGAGCATTGTGTGGACTCAATATCGGTTGCTTTATTGTCGACAGTTTGAGTCGCAGGACTCTTTGTCAAGTAGCCGGTGGCTCGGCGACATTATAAGGTCGGGTAGCTCGCTATAACCGGAATGTAGATCCGGGTAGTCGTAAATGGTAGTTGTTGCCGTTTATTACCCGTTAACCGTTCGATTTGGAGGTAAACAATAGGGTTTATGTACGCGATGCGATGAGACGGGTAGGGTTTAGTAGTTATTATCTTTATTGAGTGATGAAAGTGATGTTGTCGTTAGGTTTCCTTAGTGTTTTGTTTGTTTTCTCCGTGTCAGGAGAAAATATTTGCATGTTTTATGTACATAAATTCGGTTGTCGTTACCTTACAGTCCCCATAACATTTTAATATCAAACAAACTTCCTGATAGATATGCAACATTACCTAAGTGTGCATACACACGAGCGACATGCGTCGACGACAGAGGCAACTGCAACCATCGACGCGTGTCGACGGCAGCCGACGACAGCGACGTCGGCATGTATTTACGTCAACTTGGGTGCACACTAAGAGTTGTTTGAATAATTATTAAAATTATTACTTCATCTATACCTATTATAAATTAAAGTCCCTTTTCCTGTCTGTCTGTGTGACCACTTATTCTTCTTCGCAGCCGTTTTGGGTTTTCACCATCATTTATGTAATATATTCCGGAAGATTTATGAGCATAATACTTTAATATTAAACTTAAATATAATAAAGAAATATCGATGTTTGTTTGGTCATGTCATAAAATCCGTGTGAAGTAGGGGTGCGTCGCTAGTATGTACATAACTTTTTTTTATTTTGTTTGAGGATGGGAAATCATCAAATGACCCCTCCCGCTCTGGGTGGAGCAGAAGGGAGTGTCAGACTCTTACTGACTAAAACCCACCCGTGTTCCTTCCTTAGCCCTTTATGTACCAGGGCAGCGGTAACCCTTTCGGACGATCCTGCTACCCCGGCAGGCTTCGGCCCTGTCGGGCCCCGTCAATTATGCTGACATCTCTTTGAGGCGCACGTGGAACACATACGCGCCGTCCGGCACGGGCCTGGTCCTGATCGGACGGAGAGCTACCCATTGCTCTCCGCCCGCAGGCACGCGCCTACGGTGGTCGGGAGTCGTCACGCGGCTGCTGAGGCGTGAGGATCTCTCCCTCGCCCATCCCGCCACCTCCTTCGCTAGCATGACTGCTTCGCAGAAGGATGTGACCGCCTCCCACTCCCTCTCGCCCCGGACCATGGCTTGCACCAGGGCCGGGCGCGAGAGGTCGCCGCCGCTGCCGATCGCCTCTACGAGGGCACGGCAGTGCTCTGCCCAAGCGGGGCAGACCTCCACCGTATGCTCCACCGTGTCCTCTGGGCGATCCTCGCAGTGGTGACACCCGGGCGTCTCCTCCCGCCTGATTATGTGCAGGAACCTCCCGAAACATCCGTGTCCGGAGAGGACCTGCGTCAGGCGGTAGGTGAGAGCGCCGTGACGCCTCTCTAGCCACTCCTCAAAGAGGGGTCTTACCGCCGCTATCGTGGCGTGCCCTGCGCTGGGTTGCGATAGTCGCGCCTTCCATTCCGCCATGAGATCGCGCCGGAGGTCCGTCCGCTCCGCCGCGATTTGCCGCGGGTGCAGAGTTTCCTTCCGACGTAGTGCCTCCGCGCGCCAGTCATACAGGCGCGCGAGGACTATCGCCTCCAGATCCCATGGCGGCAGTCCGGCAAGGAGGCCTGCTGCCTCGCCCGAGATCGTGCGGTACCCCCGGATAAGCCTTACGGCTACCACCTTTTGGGGCGCGTTCAGATAGTGTGCGGCTTGAAGCTGCAGTGAACGCGCCCACACCGGGGCCCCATAAAGGGCCATGGACCGCACGACCCCCGCGTAAAGCCTCCGGCTGGAGGCGTTTGGCCCCCTCAAGTTGGGCAGGAGCCGCTTTAAGGCGGCCCCGGTCCGTTCCAGTTTGGGGGCCAAACGTCGGAAATGCTCGACGAAGTTCCACCGGCTGTCGAGGACGAGACCCAGGTATCTCATCGTATTCTCGACGCCGATGTGAACCCCTCCTACCATCAGTTGGGATCCCGAAGGTGGCCCGTACCGGGGCCCATGGAAGGACATGGCCTCGGACTTGTGCAAAGCCACCTTGAGACCCAACTGCCGGATCCTTTCCACGACTATCGCAACCCCGCGTGTCATCGCGTCGGCCGCCGCCTGATGCGACCTCCCCTGCGCCAGGACCAGCGTGTCGTCAGCGTAGCAGTATGTACATAACTTAGGTTGTCTTTGCCTTACAGCCCTCCATAACATTAAAATATTAAACCAGCTTGCTGATAGATACGTAACATTACCTGGGAGTTGTCTGAATAATTACCAAAATGATAACTTCATCTATACTAATAATAAAGCTGAAGAGTTTGTTTATTTGAACGCGCTAATCTCCGGAACTACCAGTCGTATTTGAAAAAAATATGTCTGTATTTGTTAGCCCATTTCTTAAGGAAGGCTATAGGCTACATCAGATCACGCTAAGACTTTTAGGAGCCGAGTAAAAAGGAAAAAGTCAGAACGAAGTAATAACGCGGGTTGGCGATGTGATACGAAATAAAAAGAAATTTCACGCGGACGAATTTCGCGGGCTGGAGCCAGTTAATAAATATAGGGCAAACCCGTTTTGTTTGTTATTAGTTTGGCCAATTAAAGAGAACACGTAATGGAAATATGAAAATAAATAGGTTATTTTGGATACGTGGAAGGCAGTATAATTAATTAGGTAAGATATTAATAAATACTAGCTGCGCACCGCGGTTTTACCCACATAAATTTTTGATCCCGTGGAAATATTGGGATAAGAAGTATCCTTTATGTTAATCCTGGTTATAAACCATCTGTGTGCCAAATTTCACCCAAATCCGTTTTGTAGTTTTTCCGTGAAAGAGTAACAAATATCCATCCATCCATCCATCCATCTATACAAACTTTCACGTTTATAATATTAGTAGGATTACGTGATTCGACACCAACTCACTTCCGTACTCGGATTGGTTCGAAGTACTCGACGATCGTGATTTGAGCTCGCATCCTGAATGAAACCCACACAAACAATATAATGATTATCGTTCCTTTTATACGCGATACGGTTAACACGTTGGACTAAATGAGGCCATATAAATATCTACAAAAATAAACACCTGAGGAGCAATTCTCGTAATTTTAAGAACGTTAACAGTCTGATCTCAGACTCAATCTGTCAAAAAATACTCCTAATTTCCCTACATTTTGACAAGTTTTTGACATTTGTTTGTCGCCGAGATAAGACTGCGACTAGATTTTGAACGTTTTAAATTACGAGAATTGGCCTTCTGATAAATCAGTTTTCTTTTTTTTAGCTCTCTTCAAAACTTCGATTAAAATACCTTTTAAACTACCTCACCCAACCTAAACCCTATAAACTATTTCGATGTATGTTCCGGATTGGCGGAAAAATGCTGAATGAATTTGGATGAAATTTGGCACACCGATAGGGTATAACCTGGATACTTTTAATGCTGGTAGTACGTTCCCGTGGGATATTCTCCGACATCAGAGTGGACGAACCCGCGGGTAAAAGTTAGTAATTCCATACTGTTAAAGTTGTACTCTTTGCAAATCACGGGAGCTCATTTTTGGACTTCGAATAGACTTGCAATCTTGCTATGTTGAAAATCCTCCAAACAAAGTTTTCAACAGTATTTTACTTTGTGCACTGCTCTCAAAACGGTGAAGGAAAACATTGTGAGGAAACCGGCGTGTCCTAGAACCAACACACTGCCAAACCCGTACTGGGCTCTCCTGGTTGATTATGGCCCACTCGCTCACAGAGAGGAGGCCTGTGTCCCAGCAGTGGGAACATTATAGGCTGATTATGCTATAGTCTTCAAAATTCGACAGTAAAAAGCTTTCCAATACATCTATTTCTCCTTGAACTCCACAAACATCGATTATATCAGTTACCATTAAATTGATACCATTTCCTTCAATACTCTAACATTTCCTCGGAAGGTTAGAGAGGGAATATTTTTTATCACTTGCTTGGAGCGTGGGTGATCAATCATTTACGTAAGAAGTGGCTACACGGATGCCGAATTACGTCATAGCATGTTAAAATGTTTCACTGATTTTAATATGAAATTATGTGAAAGTGCCTACCTATTACGAAAAGTGTGTCTCTGTTTGCTACATTTTTAAACATAAAAAATCTTCAAAACATCCAGAAAAACCAAACCAGTATGTGGCGTATGTAAGAAATCACATAAAAAGTATTTCTTTTATTTTTGGTAAATTTAAAAATTTGACTTATAAAACTTTATAAAAATGCACTGCATTTATTAAAGTACTTCACAGCATATTATTAAATCTAAACGGATTATTCATCTTAATTAAACCAATTATATGTTTCTATGCAATAAAATATAATATTATAGTATACAATATCGGTACTACGAACATTTCTATAGCACTTTATCATGATATGCCTAGCCTTTCCCAACTATTTTGGGGTCAGCTTCCAGTCTAACCGGACGCAGCTGAATAGCAGTATTTTACATAAAGCAACTGCCTATCTGACGTCCACAACTCAGTTCCTGGGCACTGGGTTCTGGTTACTGGTTTCTGTGGCACTTACGAGAACTAATAAATATTAGAATACCTATTATGATAAAGATAAATCTCACTATAATAAACTGCGTGAACATAAGGCGCGAAATAATTACTTAACGTTCATTTTCTATTAACTTAATTTGCGACTCAATATTAATTTCACTTATCGAAGTTGTTAATTAGTTAAGGCAGTTTATTTTTGGATCTAAGCTCGACTTGGGAACGACTGAACTTTAGTATTTCAATCACGGAACTGTCATTTAGAGGCAAAAAGACAGTGGAGTCTATCTTGTTCGAAGTACTGTCCCGAAATGCTCTTCAAATCTGACCATTTTATAATGCATTAATTTATTGCCAGGGTCAAAATTCTGGCTTAATGTCATGTAAATTTGACTTCCAAAACTCAATAAGCAAAGAAAATAAGCCACTAAACAAAATTTTGTTGTGTATGTGTATTTGAAATGAGAGATACATTTTTATCAACTCTGACATTTACATTCAGCGGCTACGCCGTAGCATAGTCTACATCTTGCTACGGCGTAGCGCCCAAATGCCGCCCGGTCTACGTAGCTACGTGATATTGCTACGCTATTCCTATCCGTCCTAATTTTATATCCACAATCTTACGTCTCGTTCTCAGGGCTATAATTGAAAATAACTAATGAAAGAAGATCTTACCTTTAGAAGTTTGTCATAACTTTGTTGCTTCTTAAAATATCTTTATTATTCTTAGCTTGATATTCTTTAGTGGCATGTTGCTTCTTACGCAAATAGTCTGTCTGTGTATTTTAGGCTTACTTATGAAATCAAGATTAAAATACACAGACTATTTGCGTCAAAAGTCACCCGATATAATTATAACGGGTGACTTTTGACGCAAAAGGTCTGTGTATTTTTGTTACTATGGTTACCTATGCATAGATATTTAAGTTCGCAGCTCCACTGTAACATTTATGAATAAAAAAAGATCTTTGGAAAAAAAAAAAGAAAATAAATAAAAAATAATACATACATTTTGTCGACTAAAGCTTTATTTTGTATGCTCTATCCACTACTTTAGCAGTTAAATTACAACGTACTGCTTTCAAATAACATTTTCTTTCCTCATAAAACTTGCAGCGGATTTCGTTCCAGAAAAAGAAGCGTTGCCGCATTATTACAATATAATTTACAGTAGTCGTTAGTGTTTCCATAATACCAAGAAATATGCTAATACTAATCACTTAATATATACCTCGTTCTGCATGTTAATACGAGTATATACATGTAAATTACGTGGCTAATAGCCGGACAGTTATTGTGAAAAATTAAGAACAAAGTCTTGGATCTTGCATTTTTTTGCAAAGTGGTTCCAGCCATGACGGTGGCAAAAAAAAACCATACTAGTACTTCGGATAAGGGTTAAAAGTTTTGCATTTAGGGCTGATTTTTCCAACGCCAGATAACTTTATCGGAAGAATAATTTTGAATTTTTGACAATTCTTCCATGCAAAAACTGTCAGACGTCAATTTTATTACTCGAATAAAAATTATTGGTTGATTGAACAATCAGCCATTAGTGGTGTAGGTTTTAACTGTTGTATTTATGTACACATAGTGAGCAAGCATGGTGATTGAAACCTTCCTTGTGATGTGAAACCTTCCTTCTGCCCAATTTCGTGATTCTAGGTCAACGGGAAGACCCTTTAGGTTTTGATTTATTTACGAGTATCAAAACATGTCGCATAAATGGCCGTATTTGTTTGTTTCTTTGACTTAGAAGCTTACTTTTTCTAGAGCTCTAAGGGACCATAGACTTACGTTTTTGATATTAATTTCAACTTGATATCTCCACGCGTTCCTGAGAAAAAAGGGTCTTGACAGTCTAAAAGACAGGCAGACGGACAACGAAGTGATCCGCTTTCTCCTTTTTAGATACGGAACCCTAGAAAGCAAGTGTTTCAAACCATATTAAATATGTACATAATTGTATTTTTTTATCTTTTTTTGTGATGATTAAAATTATATCACAGTTTTTAATTACAATCCTCAAAAAAGACGTGGTGTCCAAAGCCACTAAAAAATAAAGGTTGCAGTATCCGAAAGCAATTTTCGCTCCAAGTTTAACGTTCACTAATTTCAACTAGTAAATAACGCTTTGGGCACTAAAATGAATCCCGACTAACCCACAACCTTGCCCGGTTATAAAATAAACATTTAAGGCCCCTTTTATAACTAATAAACTATTTCGAACAAACATTTTATGGCCCTAAAATATTTATCCGAAGTAGTTCCGGCTTTCCGAAAGATATTTCGTGTAATTTACGAAAGCGAACCCTCCCTTAATTAAAATCTATGTTCTTTGTTCCAGGTGTTAGAACATTCTGGAAGCTGTGACGTCATGGAGTCTCCGTTCTGATGTGAGCGCGAAATTATTTTAATTTCGGAGTGTTGTGATGTCAGTGATGAGACTTTATATGTGAAGATGGGGACGTTGAGCTTTGGTGTTTCGTTGCTCTTTTGTTGGATATCCGGTAAGTTACCTTTTTAAATACTCGCTTTAAAATACAGCACATTAATAAGTAGGTTTCTGGACCAAGAATTTGGGTCGCTCGTAATTTAGAACGTATTTAACTTCAAAGATGCTGTAGGTTGAATGTAATATAAGATTTGGCTTACGTTTCGTTTTGTGACGACGTCGATAAGTACGGTTTTGCTCAGTATTGCGAAATTGTAGTCATGGTAGACGAATATTTCGATATTATATTTCATTTTATATGAGCCCGAGGAACTTCGAACCATGGCTACAGTAAAAAAAAACAAAAGAATTAAAGAGTGGCGTTCCCTTTTTAATAAATCAATCTCGTTTCTCAGAGCTCCGATAAAAAAATACGTTACACAATCCACAAATTGAATTCAGAACTCGAATTCCCAAATTCAACTCCGACTACCCTAATTAAGATATAAAAAAAAACTTGTTCAAATCTCCATAAATTAACTCGTTTCTTAATTCAGGAATTAAAAGAAGGCTTTTAGTTGATTAACTTTTCAGCGGGCACTGGAGGTTCTACGGGAACATAAATCAAGCATAATACAATTACAGTAATGTTTGATTAAATACGGCTGGTTGGTGCGTCGGGGCACGAAGTTAGCGGAATGTTGGCACTACCGGTACGGCGGTACCAACATTATACCGAGGTATAGAGAAAATAGTTGAGCTGATTAAAACTTGTTTAGTAATTAGCTGATGCTGTCGAGCGGTGCAGGTTTATACTTGGTCTGAAAGTAGTGCTTCTTCTACTTAATAATTTTCTTTCAAGCGTTTTAATATTGTATGGTTTTGGACTACAAAGTACTTTAGATACCGTAAGACCGTTTGTCCACACGGCAACACATCATGCTGTACATTTCCAGTTTTACCCGACCTCGCATTGTATAGGTTTTTTGTACAGTCAGAAGTCCGCTTATACTGGATATGTATAGCTTGATGCGTAGCCGTGCGTACACGCACGGTTTATTCGCTGTGTGTAGGCACGGTCGTCAGTGTTGTATCATTTTGAATCACTATAAAAGCTTCTTGACTTCCTTGTTAAGGGGGGCTTGTGGCTAAGTAACTATAGCCACACGGGTCGATTGATCAGGTTAAGCTGCGCTTGCCGCGGTTGGTCCGTGGACGGTGACCATCTTTACATACCAAGACCCCACCAGCAGCCGTCAGCAGTCAGCGTTGTATGAATCACCATGGAAGCTTGTTGCCAGACACGTATTTTCTACGGCGTGATTGAACAAAGGGCCTAACGTACCAAAATATAGGTAGTTATTATCTATGGTCGTTTTATGGATGAGAACTTTTATCACATCGTAACCGGTATTGAACATTGCGTCACAGCATATACAATTTAATAACAGTACATACGTGTGCGAGAGTTTGAGAAAGATACCGTGATACAGGTATAAGAGGTGACCTCTACAAAGCCGATGTTATTCTAAAATTCGATATCCCATATTGACCATCTTTCCATCAACTATGGGCCTCTTTCTTACACACCAGTACGCGGGCATACTTGTGTGTAAGAAACAGATGAAACTATACGTGACGTATAGCTCCATCTCATTCTCACGCTAAAGTAAGATTAAAATTATAATACTGCTATGAGAGGTGGTGGTGGTCGCCCTGTACTTTCATACGAGGAATTGTTTGTGCCACTATCGCTCACTTCTTAGCCCCAACATAGTGTTGTTTCAGCCTTCATAACGAGATTTCGACTTTCAGTATATTTATCGTTTTCAAACGTTCGAAGTTAATGAGCGTGTGACTTATGTGTGCTCGTGAGTTATGTCTATAACGAGTTCCTGTTTTAAATGGGCGTGTATTTATTGTTTCCATCATCTGCCTCGCCTTTTCCCAGCTATGAAATAAAGAAAGAAAATTGCGTTTAGTGGCATTACAGCAAAATAAATACTCCTTAAAAATATAAAAACAGAAAACAAAGATTATCGGTCGGCTTCCAGTCTAACCGGATGAAGCTAAATACCAGTATTTTATATGAAGCGACGGGTATTTCAAAGTCAAAGCATTTATTTCAAATAGGCACATAAAAGGCACCTTGGAACGTCAAAAATTACAATAAAATAATTATTATAACAATAATTAGATAATTAGAGGGAAGATACACAATGCTGATATATTGCGAAGGGTGGAACTAGTCGTGCCAGACGGGTATGTGGGTCGTCGTCGTCGGCCGCAGATGCTGGAGGTACCGCGCGCACGAACTAACTTGCTGCGTGAGGCGCCGCTGACGGGCGCGCTCCGCACTCTCAACCTCATTGCTGATGACGTAGACATATTCTGTTGCGCTTTGGGTGAATTTGAAAGAGTAGCTACCTATATAATTTGTTACGGTACAAGCACTGGTAATAATTAATTTTTAAGTGTACTACAATATCACATTGGGTCTAGCCTGTAAGGATATTTGTATGTTTGGAGTGCATAAATAAATAAATAAATAAATAAATAAATAAAATATTTCATCTGACGCCCAAAATCCAATTAAAGTCAAAATAATAATAATGGTAAAGCACATACCTAGCCCATATGTTGTATCCTCTGGTAGCTAAGGATCAGTGTTACGTATTCAAAATGAATTCAAAACATTTGTCTTTATTTTAGGAAGTGCCAGCACTTACTGGGGCTTCTCTATGGCACAATGAACGAAAGCTCGCTAAATTAACGTGAGAGTGGCAGGATTAGCTAAGGAATTGACGTGATTTCGAAGTAAGAAGTAAGGAATCGTTATGTGGTCATAGTGAATTGTGTTGTGGTGATGTGGTAGCTTATGGCTATTAAATCTGTAATACTTTGAAGTTAAAGGTCACTTCAGTGGTGGCCCAGTCGCAACAGCCCCGACATACGAGGTGTAGGTCGTGGGTTCGAACCCAGCTAGGCGCTTTACTTTGTGTAAATAATTTCATCACCGCTGTTCTCGAAACGGTGAAGGAAAATATCGTGAACAAACCGGCATGTCTCAGACTCAAAAATTCAAAGACATGTGACATCTACCATTAAGTAGTTAAATATTGGAGTCCGGTCCGTTGGTCTTGCGTCTGGTCTCTATCGGTCTGAAGGACTATAGTATTAGATATCGGATAAATACTAATAAGAGATATATAGTATAGGTACCTATATATATATATATATGGTATTATATATACCTATTCTACTATACTACTATAAGTTTTATTCCTCTCTTTCCAAGTAGAAAAAGTAATCATTAGAATAAATCATAAACGTATGAACTTTAATCACAACCTGATACTTTCTCCGATTATTGTCAAATTTGATTATATTTATAATACCCTTTTTCATCGTTTCACCTATAATATACCTCTCCAGATCCCTTTCAAAAACATACCACAAAAAGATTACTAATGTCCTATCTCAATATTACCTAACCAAAACTATCCAACGAAAATCACATTGAAACTGCTAGACGTTGAAAAACGCTCCCACGAGTGTTCATATCGAACCAATATCTCAGAATAGAACCACCGACCCAAAAATGCGTCCAGATGACAAAACGATAGAAGCATCGGTCAAATACATTTCAATACGCGTTAACATTATATACAAAGCATATCATTCAATTTGGACAAAAATCAAATCACACCGGAAGAGAAATTTTCGGGACCCGAAAAATATATTCCGAGGAAAGTCCGATATGATTATTCGTCTTCGGAGAATCCAATAATTCGTTATATTGAAGAAAGTTTCCTCCCTACAAAGTTGCCAGTTCAATATGATTTTCCTTGCCTTCTACCCAGCTTCAGCCATTATTAGTATTATTCTTCGTTGCCAATATCACGATTGCTTTTCGTGCCTAAATGTCAATTCTATTAACTGTTTGTTTTGGCCGATGAAAAGGAATATTAAAGTTGGCGAATCATTGTGTATGGAGTCTATTTGTGTGAGGAAAGGTAAATAATATTGTATTGCTGGGCAGAACAACAAAGAAAAGATTTCCACATTATTTCTCGTAAATGTCGCATCAAAAAAGGTTTTAAAGGTACTTAAAAAATGAGCAAAAGCGTATCCTTTTGCTCATTTTTTAAGCAAGCAAGTTTTTTAGCAGCAACATAACCAGCCTATACTGTTCCCACTGCTGGGACACAGGTCTCCTCTCTGCGAGAGCGAGCGCGCCATAATCCACCACGCGTGCGGGTTGGTCCCCAAAAAAAAAAAAGCATCTCAGCTGCTAATCACAAATATGGTAATTACTTACATTACTATTCTGGAAAGTACTGTATTTATTTGCCTAGCCGGTTTCATTAATATATATTGGGAGTAGCTTATTTCAGTAGTTAAAAAATTATCATCCAACCTTATGTAAAATGAAAAGCCAAATGCACTCGGCATAAAAATAATATTGAAAATTGAAGAAAGGAGCGTAAACGCACGAGTGAACAGTGATCGGTCCAGTGAACGTACGATTGAACTAATGAACGAACTGAACAGTCACTTAACTTAACTGAATGATTACTCTAGGGACACTGGTTTTAATCGGTCATGTAGAAGTCATGTCTCGATGAAAGTGTTTGTTGTAAACTGAAACGTTTGCACAAATTAAGTATTACATACTGTATACTCTTTAATTAACGCCATTTTACTTAGTGAAAAGCTTCATGTATTTAAGTTTTCTTTAGTTTGTTTTTGACATTGCATAATATCATCTCGATTTTCACGTAGGTTAAGAAACAAAAAAATCAGAACATAATCAACCTTTATTGTTCCCACTGCTGGGACACAGGCCTCCTCTCTGTGAGAGGGACCGGGCTGCAAACCACCACGCGGACCCAGTGCGGGTTGGTGGATAAAAAAATATTAAAAATGTACAATTATTATCTTTGCAATTAAAAGAAATACCTATGCCCAGAGATGCCTCTTTGGGCATAGGTCTAAGGCAGGTAGGCAGGTATAGGGATAGGCAGTAAGAAAAATAAGGCAGTTGACAGATATAGCCACAGCTAGGTTAGTATACTTTGCTTATTTCCACAGTATTATGTCTTATGGTGTTCTGCAGTGGGGATCGGCAGCTGACGTAGATTCAATTTTCATTTTACAAAAGAGGGCAATCCGCGCAATCTATAAACTGGGTCCTCGCGAGTCTCTTAGAAAAAAATTCAAAGAAAATGATATACTAACTCTGCCTTCTCTTTATATTTTTGAAAGTATTTTGTGTGTTCGCAAAAACTTAGGACTTTTCAAATTAAGAAGCTATTTCCATAAAATAAATAAACGGAATAAAAATGAAATTGTGATACCTAAATTTAGATTAACTAAAACTTGCAAGTCATTTCTTAAAAACAGCATCCGCTTTTAACAAGTTGCCAATGCCGGTTACAGAACTTAGCGATGGAAAGTTCAAAACCCTCCTCAAACGTGTCCTTATCAAAAAAGCATATTTAAATAAGATTAAAGACTACGTTGAAGAAAAGGTAGTTTGGCAATGATTTCTTCTGCACATGTGGCTTCCCTGGCACCTCATTAACGGCACGACTACTTAAATGTCTATTAACTGCTCCCAAATTACGATGTTTATTTATTTTTTCATCTTTTCATTATTTGACATTATATACAGACGACAATTCTAGTTTCAACTCTTTATTAGTGGTTGTAATGGCAATCATGACACTTGGTTTTAATAGGTTTTTATATTTTATCTGTCCTTTTGATGGATTCTTCTATATTTTGTAAATGTGAGGACTTTAAAGGCAATTAAAATTAAATTATAAAATAAAAAATTGTCTACAGATCTAAGTCTACAAGACTTTAGATCTGTAGACAATTTTTTATTTTATCAAGTACCTGGTACTTGTTGACAGGCCTACGCTGTCCTCCCATACCTACTGTAATTTAAAATCATTGTAAAAGCCAATTATTTTTAAAAGAGTAACAGTGGAGTTTCTTGCTGGCTCTTCTCCATAGGAAACGACCAATTGGAACCGTGCGCCTAGCTTCTGACGTTTCATAAGTGCCCATGTTGGTTTATGTGAAATAAAATATTTTGATTTGATTTGATTTTATTTGAGAGGCAATTCCAGTAATTTTAAGAACGTTCACTGTCTGATTTCAGTCTCAATCTGTCAAAAATACCTCAAATTTCCCTTCATTTTTGTCAAGTTTTTGACTTTGACATTTGTTTGTCGCCGAAATGACTACGACTAGATTTTGAACATTTTAAATTACGAGAACTGGCCTTCAGAAGTGGGTCTGTGTATGACGATCATAGATGTCCGTGATGACGATGATGAATCAAAGTATTCATATGACGCGTTAATCGAAAAAAAAACAGAAATAATAAACCAGCTAAGTAGTTTATTGGATTTAGCCAGTCTAAGGCCACATAACACTGAGTCAGCTTTCAGAGCGCATAAAAGTATGCATAGATTTACAACCAAAACATACTTTCCACACAGGCACAGGAACAGGGCGGTTCAAAAACTTCGCTGAGCCGTTTAGTTTAAACATTTCGAAGCTACTGTAGGAACAGATTGCCCGTAGGGATGGGGCAATTGTTTCACTTGCCTCCTGCAACTTGCACTGCATAGTCAACAGTTGATGCACGACTTTGCATTCACTCTTACAGTTTTATTTCCTTTCCCTTTAACATGTAAAATGGGGCAGGCATCACAGTTTCAAAGCCTATTTTAGTTTTTTCGGCATGGAAACTGTTGCTTTGTAATTTGAATGGAGGGTCTCGTTTTAAAAAAGTAGGGATAGTCATAAATGTTAGGTTCATCATAAGCATAAATTATTTGTGATATTATAACTATATCAGATTTAGTGAGGGTTCATGGATGGCTCAGACCTGACATCTCCGGTATTAATGCGGCGTCCCTCTACAGACAATGGCTAATCGCTCATATTCCACCGCATGCGCTGTCACCTGCACACGGGATGACCTTAATCGCTGCATCAGCCAATAGCATTCGCATTCTGATATTTGGGCTAAACAAATTTAATAAACTTAAAGGCCCCTCGCCCACGGCGACTTTATGTAGCGATGCTGTCGCGCGTTTCGTAAGTGCGCGACAGCATCGCTACTAACGCTCGTTAGTCGCATTTGCACCGCGCTACAGAAGCGATGCCAACGCGCTATAGCATCGCGACTGTATCGATGCAAACGCGCGACCGTGTCGGACGACATCGGGGAGAGAACGGAGGGAGGGTGGCGCGTGAGTGGAGATCCAAGCATCAGTGCAATTTGCATCGCGACAGAAGCGCGACAGTATCGCGTTGGCATCACGACTGAGAATTGTGGTGTGGGCGAGGGTAAACAGCTAGCGACCGCATCGCGACTGTATCGATGCGAACGCGCGACAGCATCGCTACTGCATCGCTACAAAAAGACGCCGTGGGCGAGGAGCCCAAAATGCTTGAAAATGTTAAAATTCATAATGAAAAGGAATGACACCATTAAATCGGTTTAGCCCATTGTATTAGTATATATTATATAGAATTTGATGACCGAAAGGCTCATCAATATCTGCCTAGCCTTTTCCCAACAATGTTGTGGTCGCCTTCCAGTCAAGCCGGATGCAGCTAAATACATGAAGCGACTACCTATCTGATATCCACAACCCAGTTACTGGGTAATGCGATACCCCTTGGCTGAGGCTAAGACCAGAGGGGCAATTCTCGTAATTTTCAGAACGTTCACAGTCTGATCTCAGTCTCAACCTGTCGAAAATACGTCTAATTTCCCTGTATTTTGACAAGTTTTTGACATTTGTTTGTCGCCGAGATGAGACTGCGACTAGATTTAGAACGTTTTAAATTTTATAATTTAAAACGAGCCTGATTTTCAGGCTTCTGGCCTGTAACGACCAGTAACGACTGTCAAAGGTCCACGAATGACAGCTGGGACTAACGGTTTAACGTGCTTTCCGAGGCACGGAGAGTTCCAGGTGTATAAAAATGGTCACCCATCCACAAACCAACCGCGGCTTTACCTAATCCATGGACCCGTCGGGAGTAACGAAATCAAAATTAGACACACGAACAGACAGACATTGGCTTTAATAAATAAATAGCACTCCTCGTTCTTCCCGATCAGACCTCTTCTTCATTAATATAAAATGGTAGAAGTACATTTATTTACCTTTTCATAACATGAAGCACTTTATATTTCCTTTTACCAGATCTGTATGTAAATCCACTTTTAAAACTACCTTCAATAATCTATACAGGAAAGAAAATATTATTCCGTTTAGTTCAATCAGGCTTTGAGCCACGTCAGGTATAAATTCGTCTCGAAGACGTCTCGATTAAAGGCTACCTGATAACGGTCTTGTTATATAGATTTTGTGATGTTTTTTTTATGAATTTTAAGGCTATTATTATCACTGTTATGTTGTACAATGTTTAGAAGTTGGGTTTTTGAGCGGCCTAATTACAAACAAGGTTAATTTTTAAACCATCGAGCCATTTTTATATTTTGAAATTTTGAAGGGAACATTGAATGTTAAAGTTCTTGTTACAAAAACTGACGCTATGCTCGGGTCTAAGTTGTCAATTTTGCATTAAAAACTTTACTTTTGCCGGAATAGAGTTCAAAATACGAAGGCTTAGGCTAGGTCTGAAGTTAGAACTCTTTTTGTAATAAGATTTGTTTTTTTAAGAAAAATGGAAACTGATAAAAAAATGTATGTAATATGTTAGCAAAACTATCATTATCACTTTTTACGTAGATAACAATTGAATATTATTTATTTTTATATTTTAACATATCTCGGGATCACGGGGTCCCGGTCCTTTGGAAGGCGTACGAGGGGCCGAAGCCAACTCGCAGAGGCCTCTTAAGAAATTTCATTGAAATGTGGCACCACCCGACGATTATCGTTGTATGCACTAGGCAAGTGCACCCAAGTATAACCCCCGGTTAATGTAGGACTATTGCAGGATATGAAAAAATACAAATTTGAACTATGGGTTTGGGTGGCTAAAGTGGACTGTTTACCAATAACTATGGAAGAACTATGGCCCCTGCCTGATCAATGTTTTATGTATACACGGATAAAATGGCAGGGGGTGACTTGCACACTCAATAATGGCCCCCCGGAAACTGTCGCTAGCACATAGTGACGTAGCAACAAGGGGGCAACATGTCCTTTTTTTTTTTTTTTTTTCAGGATGGGAAATCATCAAATGACTCCTCCCGCTCTGGGTGGAGCAGAAGGGAGTGTCAGACTCTTACTGACTAAAACCCACCCGTGTTCCTTCCTTAGCCCTTTACGTACCAGGGCAGCGGTAACCCTTTCGGACGATCCCGCTACCCCGGCAGGCTTCGGCCCTGTCGGGCCCCGTCAACTACGCTGACATCTCTTTGAGGCGCGCGTGGAACACATACACGCCGTCCGGCACGGGCCTGGTCCTGATCGGACGGAGAGCTACCCATTGCTCTCCGCCCGCAGGCCCGCGCCTACGGTGGCCGGGAGTCGTCACGCGGCTCCCGACGCCCGGAGCGTCTCCCTCGGCGGCTGAGGCGTGAGGATCTTTCCCTCGCCCATCCCGCCACCTCCTTCGCTAGCATGACTGCTTCGCAGAAGGAGGTGACCGCCTCCCACTCCCTCTCGCCCCGGACCATGGCTTGCACCAGGGCCGGGCGCGAGAGGTCGCCGCCGCTGCCGATCGCCTCTACGAGGACACGGCGGTGCTCTGCCCAAGCGGGGCAGACCTCCACCGTATGCTCCACCGTGTCCTCTGGGCGATCCTCGCAGTGGTGACACCCGGGCGTCTCCTCCCGCCTGATGATGTGCAGGAATCTCCCGAAACATCCGTGTCCGGAGAGGACCTGCGTCAGGCGGTAGGTGAGAGCGCCGTGACGCCTCTCTAGCCACTCCTCAAAGAGGGGTCTTATCGCCGCTATCGTGGCGTGCCCTGCGCTGGGTTGCGATAGTCGCGCCTTCCATTCCACCATGAGACCGCGCCGGAGGTCCGTCCGCTCCGCAGCGATTTGCCGCGGGTGCAGAGTTTCCCCCCGACGTAGTGCCTCCGCGCGCCAGTCATACAGGCGCGCGAGGACTATCGCCTCCAGATCCCATGGTGGCAGTCCGGCAAGGAGGCTTGCTGCCTCGCGCGAGATCGTGCGGTACCCCCGGATCAGCCTTACGGCTACCACCTTTTGGGGCGCGTTCAGGTAGTGTGCGGCTCGAAGCCGCAGTGAACGCGCCCATACCGGGGCCCCATAAAGGGCCATGGACCGCACGACCCCCGCGTAAAGCCTCCGGCAGGAGGCGTTTGGCCCCCTAAGGTTGGGCAGGAGCCGCTTTAAGGCGGCCCCGGCCCGTTCCAGTTTGGGGGCCAAACGTCGGAAATGCTCGACGAAGTTCCACCGGCTGTCGAGGACGAGACCCAGGTATCTCATCGTTGTCTCGACGCCGATGTGAACCCCTCCTACCATCAGTTGGGATCCCGAAGGTGGCCCGTACCGGGGCCCATGAAAGGACATGGCCTCGGACTTGTGCAATGCCACCTCGAGACCCAACTGCCGGATCCTTTCCACGACTATCGCAACCCCGCGTGTCATCGCGTCGGCCGCCGCCTGATGCGACCTCCCCTGCGCCAGGACCAGCGTGTCGTCAGCGTAGCAAACTACGCTGACGCCATCAGGGAGGTCGGCCCGCAGCACCCAGTCGTAACCGATGTCCCACAGGAGCGGCCCCAGAACCGATCCCTGCGGGACACCGCACGACATCTCTCGCCGGTTCCAATTCCCGTCGCGACCGGGGTAGATGACGGCTCTGTCCGTCAAATACGCCCCGACTATTCGACGGAGGTAAGTCGGCACCCGGTGATACCGGAGTGCCTCCCCTATGCAGCTCCAGGGCAGGGTGTTGAACGCGTTGGCGATGTCGAGTGACACCGCCACGACCACCCCACCCCGGGACACCGCGTCCCCCGTCGTGAGGGCTCTCACGCGCATGATGGCGTCCACCGTCGAGCGCCCCTTGCGGAAGCCAAACTGGCACTCCGCAAGATCCGGCCCCGTCCTCACCAGGTGCCCGACGAGGCGGCCCGCAATCACTCTCTCAAAGAGCTTGCCGACCTCGTCGAGCAGCACTATGGGCCGGTATGCGGACGGAGAGTCCGCAGGGCGCCCTGGCTTCTGAATGAGGACCAGCTTCCCCGTCTTCCAACGGAGTGGAAACTGGCCTCTCTCCATGCATGCGCTTAAGAGCGCCTCCAGTCGAGGCCCGAGAGCCCTCGAGGCCAGGACCCAGGCTTTACCCGGCAAGCCGTCGGGTCCCGGGGCGGTATTTTTGGCCTTCAGCCTGCCTACCGCCGCTCTCAGATCTACCCCGGTCACTTCAGGGGTGTCGTCGTCGTCGTCCGTGTGGTCCGCTTCGGGCACCGCAAGTGGCGGAGCCATAGGCGGGGGAGTATGCTCCCCCCGTGAAGGGAACAGAGCGCTCACCACTTCCTCCACCAGCTGGGGTCGGAGACTCTGCGTCAGCGGGGGGGCCCAGGTGCGGAGTTTATTCCGCACCATTCTGTAAGGGCGCCCCCATGGATCTCGGTTCAGAGTCTCCAACATCTCCTCGCGGGCCGTATCCTTGGCCCGCTTGACAGCCTCTTGGAGGGTGGTCTTCGCCGCTCTGTACCCCTCGTACAGCTCCACCTCCGTGGCTTCCGCATCCGGAGGGCGGATGCGGAGCCTGCGGTGCCTGGTGTACCGGTGTCGCGCGTCGACGCACGCCTTGCGTAGCGCCCCAACCTCCTGCGACCACCAGTACACCTGACGTCGGGCGCATCCTGGCCGGACTCGGGGCATTGCCACGTCACAGATCTCGGACATGGCCTCCCGGAACCACTCCGCCTCATCGTCAATATCAGCAGGCCTGTCCGGTGAAAACACCCAGGCCTGCACGATCGAGGCTTCCAGGAGAAGCTCCCGGTCCAGCTGCTTCAGCGCCCACCGCGGACCACTCGGGGCCTGTTGGACCAGCGCACTAGAGGGCTGGGTGGAGACCTCAAACCGGATATACCGATGATCGGAGTAGGTCTCCACCTCCTCCATGACGCGCCAGTCAATGACACGCTGTGACAGAGCGGGGCTGGCGAACGAGATGTCCACCACCGACTCGCCCCGCATCCGCACACACGTAGGAACAGAACCCCGATTTAGGACGACCAGGCCTGTTTCCAGAGCCCAGTCCTCCACCATCCTGCCCCGCACATCCGTGCAACGGGAACCCCAGGCCAAATTCTTGGCGTTGAAGTCCCCGAGCACTAGCACGGAGAAGGCGTGGTTTCTGGCGACGACGACACTCAACTCTGTTAAAGAGTTCTGGAACTCGGCGAGAGTTCGGCTCGGAGAGAAGTATACTCCCACTACTACAATCTCTCCGAACCGTGCTGCTACGCACCCCTGTCCCCTCGTGACACCTTCGAGGGACGGGGTACCGGCGGCGGCCGACGAAATTATGGCCACTGAGCCGTTTAGGTCCTCCACCCAGTCATCCCTGGGCGGGACAAAGTACGGCTCAGCGACCACGGCGACGTTAATCGACCACTGCGCCATGCTCTGGAGCAACAGGTCCTGAGCGCAGGCGCAGTGGTTGATGTTCGCCTGGAGAAGGCGTAGTGGAGGAGTTATTACTCCTCCATTTCAGCCCCCTCCCGGGCCCTATCGGCAGTGGTGGCGGCGGCGGCGGCGGCGGCGGCGGCGGTGGTGGCGGCGGCGGCGGCGGCGGCGGCGGTGGCGGTGGCGGCGACAGTGGCGGCGACGGTGGTGGTGGCGACGACGGCGGAGGGCCTGCCCTTCCTCCTGGCTTCGGCGGGTGGAGCGCAGGACTTGCTCCCCGCCCGGTGATCGGCCGGCTTGCCAGCAGCCGCACATACGACGCAGTGCGGCGCGGCGTTGCACGAGCCGGCCGTATGTCCGGGCTTGCCGCAGCGGAAGCACAGAGTGCTGCGGTCCTCTAAGGTGCACTGGACGCCCACGTGGTGCCCCACGAGGCATCGATAGCACCTTAGAGGTCTGGGCTCCATCAGCTTGACCTGCGCTGACACCCAGCCCACCAGGAGCCTTCCACCCTCCACAATTTTCCTCGCCGCCGTCACGGGACAGCTTACCGTTATGGTTCGCATACCCGTGAAGTCAGGACGTAGGGTGCCCGCCTTCACCTGGTCGGCCAGACACCCGCCCGTCCTGACGACGGCGGCTACCACCTCTGCCCCCGTCACCGAGTCATCCAGGCCCACAATGCGGATATCCGCGCACTTGACGGGCCTGGAGACTCGAGCCTCGTCCGCATTGAGGGACGCCCTTAGCTTTTCAGCCAGGGCGTCTGCGGTGGGGCCGCTCGACGCACCGGGGACCTCCAGCATGCGGGCACCAGTGGCGGTCACCCTATGCCGGAGGCCTCCGGTGATCCCCAGCTCCTGGAGATCCACCGTCGCTCTCGCTTTGGCGAGCACGTCGCCGTAGGTCACCCCCCTCTTGACCGCGTCCGGCTGTAGTGTAATGACTACAGCCGCGGTCTTGGGGGAGCGAAGCCTAGCCGCAACGGCTCGCTCCTTGCGGCGCCTCCTCTGCGCCTTTTTCCTGGCCGCTTTGGCCGCCTTCTTCTTCTCCCCGACCACCTGCCACTCGGCGTTGGTCGTGGGAGATTCGATTGGGGGAGGCGTAGGCTCTGGGGCCTTCCCCTCCCCAGCCGTTCTGCCCTTTTTGGGGGCCGGAGCCGCGGGTTTGGCGGCAGGCGCCGATTTTGCCGGCGCCGAGGCTCCGCCAGCCGACGTCGGTTTCGCCGGCGCCGGGGCTCCTCTTGCCGACGCCGGTTTGGCCGGCGCCTGGGCCCGGCCAGACGGCCCGGGTTTAGGGGCGGCAGCGGCCGCGTACGAGGCCGCCTTAGGCCCTGGGGCCGTCCTACCCGCCAAGGGAGGGCGCAGAACGATACCCTCCAGGACGGCGAACCGCGCCTGGAAGGTCGCCAGCTCCTGCCGAACCAGGTTCAGGACCTGGTTCTCCACCGGCACGGGCTGGCTTGGTGGTGGGATTGTCTGCGCTCTGGCGGCCGCTCGCATCCCGGCCAGGTCCGCTCGGAGCTCCTCATTCTCCTTTCGGAGGAGCTCCATGGCAGCCGTCAAGCGGGCCACCTCCGCCCGCATATCGGACGTTACGTCCGGCGGGGGCCCGATGGCAACATGTCCTGAGGTGCATATGAAGAGTGGAGAGGTATTCCACGGTTTTCAGAACAATCCCAGAGACCGGAAGATTATCAAGATCCTTACGAGCATTTACTGGAATACTTCCTTATTATTATAAGGTTGTGTTGTCCCACTGCAGGGCAAAGGCCTCCCTTCCCGCTTTCCACATATTTTCCAAAACATAATCTAAATACATATAGAATTGACACATTACAAATACCTACTGTAGGTGTCACTGCTACAGTCCAGCCGTCGAGAGAATGAGTTCCTGTCACCTGTCAGTGCGACATTTCAAGTCGCTAATAAATATCCAATTCAACGTATTCCTTTGTATGAAACTGACAGGTGTCAGGAACGCATTCTCTCAACGGCCGGACTGTGGGTGGTACAACACTACCACCCATTATTTTAGTGTAGCAACAATGGCGTTCCTTTTTTCCGCCATGGCTGCCATACTACTGTAAAGCGTATCGCAACACAACGTGAACCCTACAAAAAGAAAAAAATATCCTTGAAATTATGGAATTTTTGGATTAAATTTTGTCCCGTTGGGGTACCGCTCTAATTATTAGCCAAACGTTTTGTTAAAGTTTAAAATAGTAGCGGTCCCCTGACAGTGCAATACTTAATCAAAAAATTTCATACGTACTTACGCAGGGTCATAATTGCAAGGTTATTATTTTCTTTTTATAGGGTTTCACGTTGTCGGGGGTTTTATAATTTTAAATTTAATTTTTTATTTCATGCTTTTTGTAGAGACTCCTTGTTATTTCATTTCTTTTATTTTCTTGCGTTTTAAGATTCAGGTAATTTGGTATTTAATCAGGTTTTTTGTAATTCGCCATTTTGTGGTAGTGGCCATCTTGGATTTGAAATTTGTCATGGTGTATAGTATTCTATTAGTCAAGCCCTTTCATTTAATACCCATATAGAGGGAATTGTGAAAAAAAAAAATGTAATTCGCCATTTTGTGGCGGCGGCCATCTAGGACCAATTTTCATCAAACATCTACAGACAGCTAAGAACACTCCCGACAAATTCACCTTTCAAACAAAAAAAAAACAAAATTAAAATCGGTTCATCCGTTCGGGAGCTACGATGACAGACATACAGGGTGATTTTTTAAAGACCAGCCAAATTTAAGGATGTGGTACAGACCATCGAACTGAACAACTTTCTCCATGGGACCAACATCGTAATCGCGAATAAAAATTCAGCCGTCCCATACATTTAGGTCGAGTAGGTATTGAAGTTTTCTATGGGACAGTTGATAAAATTTTCGCGATTACGCTATTTGTCCCATGGAGAAAGTTGTTCAGTTTGATGGTCTGTACGACATCCTTAAATTTGGCTGGTCTTTAAAAAATAACCTTGTATATACACACACATACACACAGACACGTCAAACTTATAACACCCCGTCGTTTTTGCGTCGGGGGTTAAAAAGCAAAATTTCACTTAACTACTGGTGGACTTCAAATTTCCTGACCTAATCCCAAAGACGTCCTATCTACAACCGCCCCTCGTAATATTCATCCGGCACACGACCACGTTCACTATGATTATTCGAATATTCCCTATCAGTAACACCTTGTCGTCAACACTGTTGACGATCGGGATAAAAAACTTTCATTCGTTCACAGTGTTGACGAACGGAGCTAACAGTAATACCACTATCGTTAACACTGTTCACAAGCGGGATAAAAAAAAAATCCGTTCGTTCACAGTGTTGATAGTGGCGATCGTAGTACATTATGCTTAGTTCAAGAGTCAGGTCAGTTTAGAAAAGTGGAGTTTAATTAAAGATGACACGGATTTTTAAAACGCTTTTATAACGACTTTCAAAGCAAAAAATTAACATCAAAATAAAAAATACTTCTTTTTTTCTTTACAATTCGTATACAAGCTGTTGTTTTGCGTCCGAATATTACCGAAAGGAAGTTAAACTAAACTCGATCTGCATTTCTTTCAATCATAAGTGAGCCAAATCACAAGTCAATATACACACAAGTCTCATCGCTCAATATGTCCCACATAAATCTGCGACGATTTGCTTCCACGTCCAGTGTTGTTGAAATAATGCCAGATTTACGTCCAACGCCTGCAACTTCTGTTCCTGTATGTAATAAATGGAATATTAGAAAATAGGGCATAAAAAACAACTGCTATCGAGATTGAAATATTCGTTTTTGATCCTGTCTATTTGCTGGATAATGGCCTTACCTACGTTTCTCTGTTACATATGGCATATTGCTGTTAATCTTGACAGCCTTGGCGAGGAATTGTTGTCCTGAAGTTCTAAGCACTGGCAACTATCTTAATATGGGGTTGATGTAATCTTCTTACTAATTATAAAGCTGAAGTGTTGGTTTGAATGCGCTAATCTCTGGAACTATCAATCGGATTAAAAAAAATCGTTGTGCATTTGATAGCTTAATTTTTGAAGAAGGCTATTTAAGATCACGCTAAGACTCTTAGGAGTCGAGCAAAAAAAAAATGCATTTTCTTTCTTTGTTTTCTTTCAAAAAGTCAGAAACGAAAGCTAAGCGAAAACGAGGTAATATCACGGGCAAACGATGCGATGCGACGGGATGGGTAGGGGAACAAGACGTTTTACGCGGACTAAGTCGCGGACAGACAGTACAAAATAACGTGCTTCTCCTAAATGTGATATTGATCCTAAATGACATAATAAATTGTAAAGTGCCTGAGAAATCAATGGCAAAACCGGCCGCAGCTAAAGTGTTGCCGTAACATGTCTAGTATTAAGTCCATTAGATACAAGTATCTTATGGACTTAAAACTCGACCTGTCACAGTGGCTCTAAGTACAGGCAGCAGCAGGTGGCAGTGGCCCTTGCTCACCATTCACGGTGTATTCTGCACATACGAGTAAATATGGCCTGTATTTAACAGCCTGGCACCTAACAGCGTGAGAAGGAAGCCTGTTAACTTATGGGATGTCTATTTGTTATGTAAATAAGCATTATTCAATAAGAGAGTAGTTATGGCCCAGTGGTAATGGCTGCGAATTACGAGTTGTAGTTGTTAGGTTCGAACCCCAACAGACGCTTTGCTTTGTGTAATTTATTTTATAACCACTGCTCTCAAAACGATGAAGAAAAACATCGTGAGGAAACTGGCATGACCTAGAACCAAAAATTCGCAGACATGTAATATCTACCCCCGCACGGGGCCTGCGTAGTGGATTACAGCCCTCTTCCTTTCACCGAGAGGTAATTAAACTAAAATAATAAAATAAACTCGAAATTTTGTCAAGTAGTAAAAACCGTGCAAGTAGTAAAATCAGGGGCGGGTCGCTAGTAATACAGTATAAAAATAACTGATTCTAAATTTCGCTAAAGTTGCCCCCAATAGCTGACTTCGCATGTCGAGAACCGGCCACGTCTGTCCGAATCTACGTCATTACATTAGTCTCCACTGCGGAGCTGACTACAACAGAAAATGATACATGCAAATAGCCACAACACAGATACCCAATCCTATATATAACCAATCCTACCGTTCACTTCGTACAATCGCTCTCGAACAGCTCACTCACTCATTCGATTGCTTGTGGGATGGCGCTGTACACATTCACGGTTTCACACACGTTTAGACCTACCGCGTAAATGCGGTCTATGTGTTTCGAGATTGATGCACGTGTAGAGGTGAGGTGTGTTTGTGTGCGTGAGTGAGTGAAGTGTTTTTCTCCGTGGTGTGCGTCCAGCCAGCGTGACCCATATACTGTTCGTTGTGGCAACATAAATTATGGGACCAATTGTTTTCTATATGCCTATTGTGTCTTCCATGCATTTATTTAGGGGCTATTTTGTTAAAATGACACTAGCTCATTACTTTTTTTTTGTGTTTAAATTAAAAGTGATTTTTTATAGACTTTAAAATTTACTGGGTACGTTTAGGTAATTGGGACTTTAAACCGGGTTCTGTGGGAATGTTTTTCTCAATTTAACATAGTGCGTTGATTTATTTTATGCGTGGTTTAGTTTTATTTATGGATTGTGGTGAATTTATAGTTCAGAACCACCTTGATCTAATTAACTTCGATACAAAGAACAGAACACCAGCGCTGGGGCTTTGTCTCGCATATGGTTTAAGCATTAAGATGAGCAATGGCCGTTTTACGTGGATGTGACGCATATTTTCCCCCAACTGGTTTTTTTTTTTTGTTTTGGCGTCATATTTACCGCAAATAAACGTATTTTCTTTCTTTCTTAAGCATTGAGCTACTTAGTAACACTATCAGGTTCATCGTTATAAACAGTCCTAGCAAAAATATAATCAAAATGAAAATATAAACAAGAAAATAAATAAGCAACAAAATAATATCGCATACTCTTCCAAGCATCTCCATAATTCGTTTTGGAAGCTAGTTCAGCGTCCATAAGAAAATAAAACCACACACGGTATATATTTACTCGTTATTTATGTATGTAAATGGCAATATCGCGACCTATTTGTCTCCCTTCACTATATATTCCCGCGACGGATCGCCTGACGCTGTTTCCGCCCGCTGCCCCTTGATGGAGTTAAAAGTCATACTAGAAGGAACACTATTAAAATTACTTTTAGGCAACGTACAGATGCCAGCACATCAAGCTACTACAATCTGTCAAATTTATTTAATAGATTTCAACTTTATCGCTAACGCATTAGGTTTAAGGTTGATTGGGAAAATTTGATGATTTCTGTACCTATCTTCTTTTTTTGCAATCAGTGAACTTCAGAGCAGTCTTTAGCTAGGCAGAGAGCTTAAAAGTTGCGCTTCCTTGTTTTTGGTCCCTGGCCCTGACATCAAACAGCAATGGACAAAATTGTCAACCTTTTATTGCTTGAGTACGAGGCTTTTCGCTACTATGTATGAGTGTGTTGTATGTTTTTTTTTGGTTTGTGCAGAATAAACAATTTTTCTTTCTTTATTTTCTTCTTTATTTACAGCGTTGCTATTGTTTGTCAAACATTAAGTAATTTATTACATGCTTAATACCTTAAATGAGTCATATAGGACAACATTTTGTAGACTCCAACATGGACATAAATGTAAAGTTCCTTTGATAACAGTAAAATTTACGATGCCTCTGAGGAGACAAAACCATTCTTCCCTCCGTCTCTTGCTATTCCATACTGGCTGTGAACAATAAAAAGAAACATGTTATACCATAAACAAACTTCAAGTTCAGTGACCGCCAAATTATCCTTTGCTATATGAAAAATAATAAGAATACACCTCAGCTCAACAATACACCCACATTAGCTATCTTTTACGAGAATCTATTTCACAAATTATGGGATCATAACAATGTCGGCAAAAACATCCTTAGCGTGCTTATTTGCGTCTTCCAGTATTTTTCGTGATCATACACGATTATTATCCTGTTGACGTGTTGTGGCCAACAAAGTGATGCATGGGCGTAGTCCGCGATTGTTTTGATACTAACAACCTCTTTTGTTCCCATTTTGGTCGATGTTTTTTTTGGTCGGTATGCTGATGTAGGATTTAGTGTTTTAGTGGTTGGATTGTCAACTCTATTTCTTTTATGATCTGTGTTTTATTTGATTGCTTTCAAATTCATAATACTTTTACATGATTTGTGAATACATACATTAACTCACGACTTCTTTCCATGGGGTTAAGCAGAAACTAAAAAAACGCTACTTGCTACGATCCTTACTTTTCCTTTTGCTGCGTTTACGTTTATATATGTGGTAATACACGCACGCCGGTTGCAAGTACTAAACTAGACTACGACCTCTGAGTTTATTTCGACATTTCTACTGAGGGATCAGTCAGCTAGATAATGCCGACGCCATCTAGTTTTAAAATATTGACGTGTAAAAGTGCCTAAAATATCTACTTACAGAAATAAACATTTTCTTTTCATTAAACATTACATTTCATTCTACGTACCTGACCTTTCTGGAAACATTGCCAATAAGGTCAAACGTATGTCATACGTATCTCCTATGTGTGTGATTTGTTAATATAACAAAGTATTTTTTTAAATACAATGATAATTATAATCTAATAAATCTCATGATATAATTATGTATCGGAAGTCTTAAATAATAAGCCTAGAAGCAATTCCATTTTTTTATCAGTGTGTCTGTTTGTAGTACAGTCACGAGCAAAAGTAGGTATACACTCGGCTTTATTCAAAAGCGATTTACTCCTTAATTTTTTTATTAAATTTTATGTTGTTACGAACATAGTATTTTCGAACCCATAGCTTTATGTAATGTGTCGTATTTCAATGTTGCATTCGTTATTTCTTGAAAAAATCTCAATTGAAAGTTGCCAAGCGTTGACATATTGGTGCTCGTGACTGTACCCATGTTTTTTGTCCTATTTTAGAAAATGTGAATCGAATCTATCAATTCTCTATTTCATTTTTTTCCAAGCGACCCGACTCATTTTTTTCGCACGGTCTTAGCGACTTTTCAAAATATTTCGATTTCTTTATTATTAGTTAAATATGAATGCAACATACGCATATAAAGCCTTCTGAAATAAATGGTCTAAATGGTGATGAAAACCGCTTCGAAATTTGCTGAGCAGTTCAGAAGAACAACGTAGTCACACGAAAAGAAACTTTAATACACAAAGAATTAGAATTAGTTTATGCAAATTCAACTGACATTATTTTTGCGGTTTAGCGGCGACGGGTAATATCACACAGAGACACAACACTTATTTATAGCGACTAAGCCAAACAATAAGTGAGACGTACTTAGGTCACGAAGGTATTAAAGTTATGATGAGATGATCATAATCTGCTGTTTGATGTCGGCTTACCACAACTCAGTTGGCGTAGGCAGTAGGTATATAGGATTATTTCAGGTGAATGAAAGAGGGCTTATAATGTTCAAAGGTCGTTATGAGATTGCGTAAGCATAATAATCAAACTATAATGTCCTCACTGATGGGACACAGGCCTCCTCTCTGTGAGAGGGAGTGGGCTGTAATCTACCACGCGGGGTTGGTAGATTATTGGTTCTAAGACATTGTTTAACGATGTTTTCATTCACCGTTTTGAGAGCAGTGTTAAAGAAATAAATCCATGACTTATAACTCGGAAGTGGGAGCTGTTACCACTAGGCCACCCCTGCTCTCCTGATGTGATTATTTTGTAGGTTTTAATTGTTTTAAAATCGTAGTTGTTGGACATGGTAACTTGGAAGGTAGGATACAATGTGACTTTTTATTGGGTGATTGAGTAATTTAATATGGCAGTGTACACGTGGCAGTCACTGCTCACGGCCCTTTATAAGTCCAGGTAAACCTAAAAGCTATAATCCCACGCGGGCTGGCAACGTCGTATTTCTAGTGGTTTTTCGTGATTATTTTATAAAATTTTAACCTAAGTACTATTTTTTGCAGTCAAGCCGTCGTTACCAAGCGGTCGTTGGAATTTATATGCTATTGTTTGTATGTTATTTGTTATCAGTTATTTTGGTATTTATTCATAAAGATAGTGGTGAACACAACTTATGTATTTCATATCTCTATGAGAAAAGTCCTTCCTGGCCTGCTCTCAAAACGGTGAAGGAAAACGTCGTGAGGAAACCAGTATGTCCTAGAACCAGAAATACGAAGATATGTGACATCTACCAACCTGCAATGGGCCCGCACTCCCCCTCACAAGAGAGGAGGCCTGTGGCCCAGCAGTGAGAACATTATAATATGCTGATTATGCTATGAGAACAGTTTCATTGTTTTTATGGCAAGATTACCTACAGGCTGGTGAATTAAAAAAAGGTACGAAAAAAAACAAGAATTCTATATACCGTTTCCTGCTAAATAAATATTTCGTGGCAACAAACACTCCTTTTATAGGTCAAAATTACTTTTTTTTGGCATTTGCGTTCGACAAAGATTCTCTTTGATGCCTCTGTTCGAAAGGAATGTCGTAAAAGAACTTTTTCATACAGTTTCCTTTATTATTTTGTGTTTTAAGTAAAATGCTGACTTTTTGATATGGCGTGGATTAAAGAAATCTTAAGCTGAGAAGAGAGATTTAAAGAAAAAAGGCAATGAATAAAATAAACGATTTAAAATAATAAAAGATATTTTTTTAACTTGCTCTAACTCAAGACAGAGAGTTGTGGAAAGGAGAAAGGGAGGCCTGCAGTGGGACATAATAATACTCAATACTCAATTCTTTATTGCATTCTGTTAATAATAATAGCCTTTTATTCAGATCTACTTAAAAAAAAATTGTCCTTTTTTTTTTGTTTCACTTGCTTAATCTAACAGTGGGACAACACAGGCTAAAATTTATCACATTAATCACCCAGTGCTCATACTCCTCTCTCCTACTTGATCTGTGCTGTGCCCGACAGGGTCCATAATTGTGACAAATTAATATAATTATTTCCCTACCAACTATACCGGGTGGCAGGGACATCGACGCGCAACCTGTAACCATGAATTCAGCACATGATTTTAGACCCCTTTGCGTAGAATTTTCTGGTCGATTATAAAAAAAAAAATCTGCTGTTTCATAGGAAAGTGCAATACCTACGCGGTCAAAATGTATAGAATAGCTAACTTTTTTTTTAATAACCGATGAAATCTATCGACGTGAGGGTGTTTAGAATCATGTAGTAACAGGTTGCGCGTCCATGTCCCTGCCACCCTGTATACATTATGGTACGCAATAAAGAGTTGAGAATTAAAATGAAATAATATGTTTTAAAGAATTACCCCATTTTTTTAATACGATTGCTTAACTTTACTTAGGGCTGATTTCTCAATCGTCAGAAGACTTTTATCTGAGGAATAAATATTGCGGTTTGACAGCTTTTCTATAGAGAATATGTCAAACTGTCAGATTTATTCTTTAGATAAAAGTTATCTGAGTTGAGTCAGCCAATTTAGGGCTGATGTTTCAATCGACAGATAATTTTTATTCGTGGAATAAAATTTACGTCTGTCAGTTTTTGTATGGAAGAACTGTCAAAAATTCAAAATTATTCCTCCGATAAAATTAACTGGCGTTGGAAAAATCAGCTCCTAATTGTCTAGAAAGTCGATCCTATTTCAGGCCATATTTCAATGGACAGTACCTACTGCTCAATTATGAAAGCCCCTGCTTTCATCACCCTCAGTGGATTCCTATGATAATGAAGATTGACTCACACACAACAGCATTTTGCGGCTCAGTGCGTCTACTGCACGTATTACCTACATCAAAGAAAATGTATCGTGGACGTCCATGTCACGGCATCACTTTTACACAGGGAAGTAAAATGTACGTATATATATGAATATTAGGGTGAGAGGGCCGTAGCTAAATAGATCGATCTGGTTAAGCTACGCTTGCCGCGATTGGTCTGTGGATGGGTGACCATCTTTACATACCATGCAAGACCCCTCAGTGCCTCGGAAAACACGTTAAGCCACCTAGCGTTTTCCCAACTTTGTTGGGGTCGGCTTCCAATCTAACTGGATGCAGTCGAGCAGTACCATTATTTTACATGAAGTGACAGCCTCTCTGACCTCCACCACCCAGTAACTGGGTAATACTAAACCCCTTGGTAAGACTGGTTGTCAGACTTTCGGTCTTCTGACAACCCGTAACGACTGCCAAAGATTCACGAATGGCAACCGGGACCAACGGTTTTACGTGCTTTCCGGGACACGGAGGGGTCTTGTTATGTACAGATGGTCACCCATCCACGGACCAACCGTGGTAAGGGTAGCATAACCAGATCGATCGACCCGTGCGGCTGTTATTACTTAGCTACAAGCTCCGCCTGCGCTATATCAAATCACCCAAGAAATGAGCGAATATTTCATGACCCCCATTAACTAATTACATGAAACACGTTGTCTTAAAAGCTTTTATTACAGAGTCCCCTGAATAAAGACTTAATGACATTAATTTGCGGAAAAGAATGTTCTGATATTCTTCGTAACTGGAAGAAGAATGTAAAGTGACGCTTTAATAAAATATATGGTTCTTCTCGCTTACACCGGTCTGCAATTATTATAAAGCCATTAAAAAAATATAATTCCTTGAAAACTACAGGCTGGCAGGGACATCGACGCGCAAAATATAGCCATGAATCCCGTTCATGACTCTCTCGACATTAAAATTCTGCTCCATACATTTTACCGCGTACGTATTGCACTATTCTATGAAATAGCTGATTTTTTTTTCATAACTGACGAAAAATGTCTACGCTAACATCATGTGTTGAATTGATGGTTACAGTTTGCGATGTCCCAGCCACCCTGTATGTTTATTGGGCAACAATAATTTATTTTATAAAGTGTAAAATATGTGACTTTTTTTATAGCGCGACAATACGTAAGTCTTTGTTGCTTGAAGCGAATGATTATAAAAGATAACACACACACTCACACATCCATTTACACGAACGAGTTACTAAAGCCATATCGAACGAAGAACCTTCAAGAGTGACCATAAGAAGGCAGGAGCTGATCTATTCTGTAAAAATCTCACCGTGAAAACTTAGGTGAAGTTCCGTTAGGGTATATATGTTATGTGGGTGAAGTGAGCTGTTATTCCACCTGATGCTTGGGATTGACACTATTGCCAGCTCACTTTAAGTTCACTTTAGCACAGTTCACGGTGGTATTTTTACAGAATAGACCGGCTGGTTGCATAGTCAGCCCTTCTACCAAACTGCTTAGCACTCTTTTCAAAACAGGAGAAGAATTTCCGTAACACAATGCAGAACAACGGAAACACAAATACCCTTTGTACAAAAACCAACTTTAAAATTAACATACAAGCCACGGCGCGGCGGCGCTCACACAAGTACACGTAGTAAGCTCGTTTCCTCAAAGCATAGCTATGAATGCTCGTCACTCGATATATCCTCCCGTCATCCGTCACGCCTCTAAAATTACGTTAAAGCGCGAGTCACATAGTAAGCGGGGTTGTGTCGTTTTGTTATGTGTGTGGAGTGAAATAGTTCGTCTTATGTCGTAATAGGTCAGAACAATATTGGGTCAGAGGTATCATTTTGCCATCACATAATAATATTAATTTATTTATTTTCACTTTAAGACAAACATCTGTGTACTCGTAGCACTGGCTCTTGTACTAGTTCCTGTATCAAAGGAGCCAAACCTCTCAATTTACAGGGAATAATAATATTATGATCAAGAAGCGCGATAGACAAAAATGGAACCTGGTTGGAAATGGTTTAAAAATATACAAGAAAAAAAAAAACGATTCCATTATCTTATAACATTTGGTATAGTCGATATCCAGGTACCTGGTGCCTATGTCAGAGGCCCTGGCCTGTGTTGTGCTGTAAACATATGTAGTGAGAGAGAGTTTTTTAATTACCCAACTGTAACGGAGCCCAAAAAGAAGGTTAGGGTTAGGTTATACTTTTTACTGAAATAATTGAAATTATTGTTAAGCTTTCTATACTTTCCGGTAAAAGAGCTAAGATAGAAACAACAAAATATTTATTAATCCAAAACTTTAATTAGATAATGTAATCAAGTTCCTGTACCGTGTGCAATGAAGGTTTTTCTGAAGGCTATGACATAATTATGTTATGTACATGTAATAAACTATGTCTTTTCTTTGTTTATTTTTTTTATTTTTCTAATAACGTGAAGTTTAAAAACCTAATAAACAAAATCCAATTAAATTAAAACTAATAAAGCACAAGAGACGAATACTTGTACCAATAATAAATGAATGAACCAGTTGAACAAGCCCATACTGCGGGCCCCTTGAAAGTGTGAATCTCTTCAGAGCTGTTGAAACGTTTCGCCACCAGCAGCTATCTAGTGTTCCTCAATAGTTTGCGGAACGATTTGAAAACGTTCTCTCGTTCGTAGGTACCTGTGAGCTGTGTTGCATGTCTGTGCTCTAATTTGTCGAATAAAATTGATGTCGCTGCAATTTTTATGTAAAATGTTTGTATGCTTATGGGTTTCGTAGTCTTGGTATAAATAGAAATGAATATATATGCGAACACTTGCATTATCTTAAGAGACAGCGCCTGTACGGTGTCTGATCGATTTGAAGCGGAGATGATTCATGAGTGTCTGATTGATTTGAAGCGGAGATGATTCATGAGTGAGTTGAAAAGAAAATGGGCGATGTTTTTTGTAAGAACAACAGCTCTGGTGATAACATTTGTTTATTTTTCGGTATTTAGTAGAAAATTACTCTAAAAATTTGATTCGAGATTCTGTACACTGCACTACTTCTGTTACAATATCTTGTTAGTTACCCAGGGTTTGAAACAAGACTAGCTGCCGTTCCAGATTCAATACAACTGCCTTCAAAACAAGAGTAAACAGGCATCTTCTGGGCACGCTCGTTCCATCATAGACTTAATCCATCGCTTTCCATCAGGCGTGATCGAGGTCAAAAGCAGGCCCACTTAGCAATAAAAAGGAATTAAAAAAATTGATGGCAGTACCTAGTTCACGTTTAACCTATACTAGGAATAGAAAGAATGAAGGAACGAAGAGAATGTATTTGGGACACGCACAGGAATTACAAATAGTCAAAAATACGTATTTAAAACTAACAAAATTACATTAAAAACATCCAAAAAAAACAGAGCTGTGCGGGTCAAAAAATACTTCTATCTCAGCATTATGATGCGATATTTACAAAATAAATACAGCAGCACTGGTATTTTGATAGGGCCCGCTGTGATGTTATCAAAAAGAAAAAAAAAATATAACAGTAATCATAGTTCAGAAAAAAAACAGTATTCAAATTGGTAAAATATTCAAATTTAATAATGTACAAAGGTATAATAATGTTAGATGCATGAGCATACTTTATGGTAATTGTAGGACAGTAAAATTCTTAACAATATTTGAAGTCTTGAAATAATGAAAAAATTTTATTCAATAATTATTTTATACCTAGTTTACTTAAATTACTATTTACCTTAAAGATCAAAGTAACAAAAAGTCTTATATTAAAAAAAAAATGATTATAATGAACCTTGATTTCTTCTAATCCGCCTTCAATATGACGGCTGCCTCACTTTACCCACTCAGTTGACTCTTTGAAGTTGTGTGGGATAGCAAGCAGCTGATGTGCCTTGTTTTTCTTTCATTACGCCAATATAATGCAAATATAATATAATGCTACATACGTTATAATCTTCCTTTTGACTTTACAGCCTGACGGCTAGTTAATATTCTTCTACAAATGAACTCTCTTTTTAGGGTTCCGTACCCAAAGGGTAAAAACTGGGGGGAAACTCTGCACCCGCGGCAAATTGCTGCGGAGCGGACGGACCTCCGGCGCGGTCTCATGGTGGAATGGAAGGCGCGACTATCGCAACCCAGCGCAGGGCACGCCACGATAGCGGCGGTAAGACCCCTCTTTGAGGAGTGGCTAGAGAGGCGTCACGGCGCTCTCACCTACCGCCTGACGCAGGTCCTCTCCGGACACGGATGTTTCGGGAGGTTCCTGCACATCATCAGGCGGGACGAGACGCCCGGGTGTCACCACTGCGAGGATCGCCCAGAGGACACGGTGGAGCATACGGTGGAGGTCTGCCCCGCTTGGGCAGAGCACCGCCGTGTCCTCGTAGAGGCGATCGGCAGCGGCGGCGACCTCTCGCGCCCAGCCCTGGTGCAAGCCATGGTCCGGGGCGAGAGGGAGTGGGAGGCGGTCACCTCCTTCTGCGAAGCAGTCATGCTAGCGAAGGAGGTGGCGGGATGGGCGAGGGAGAGATCCTCACGCCTCAGCCGCCGAGGGAGACGCTCCGGGCGTCGGGAGCCGCGTGACGACTCCCGGCCACCGTAGGCGCGGGCCTGCGGGCGGAGAGCAATGGGTAGCTCTCCGTCCGATCAGGACCAGGCCCGTGCCGGACGGCGTGTATGTGTTCCACGCGCGCCTCAAAGAGATGTCAGCGTAGTTGACGGGGCCCGACAGGGCCGAAGCCTGCCGGGGTAGCGGGATCGTCCGAAAGGGTTACCGCTGCCCTGGTACATAAAGGGCTAAGGAAGGAACACGGGTGGGTTTTAGTCAGTAAGAGTCTGACACTCCCTTCTGCTCCACCCAGAGCGGGAGGGGTCATTTGATGATTTCCCATCCTGAAAAAAAAAAAAAAAAAAAAGGATAAAAACGGGACTCTATTACTAAGACTCCACTATCCGTCTGTCTGTCTGTCACCAGACTGTATCTCATGAACCGTGATAGCTAGACATTTAAATTTTTCACAGATGATGTATTTCTGTTGCCGCTATAATAACAAATACTAAAAACAGAATAAAATAAATATTTAAGTGGGGCTCCCATACAACAAACGTGATTTTTTTGCTTGATATCAATAACGGCAACAGGTAGATGCTTGAAATATTCACAGAATATTTAGTTGTATATTCACTTTAATAATAAATGCTATCTACACTCTAGATATAAAAAGCGTCATCTACTCAAGCTCTTTTAAAAATCAACTTAAACGTTTCCTGTTGAATAAGTGTCTTTATGCTGTTGAAGATCTATAACTACATTCCTGTATAATATGTTGTATTTACGCATTGTTTATGTATTTATTTATTTATTTTATTATTTATGTAAACACAGTAAAATAAATATTGATATGATATTAAACGATAACGATATTTAACGTGTTTTTTTCTCCTTATGTATTTTAATTTTCTTATTTATGCCATGTAATTTCAGATACAATTTATTGTTCATGAATAAATGACTATGACTGTGACATCATGGACTTAAATATGTTTAGTAGTACTCAAGAATTTGGAATATCTAGTGATTAACAGCATAAGCGGTCTATACATAATCATCCCACTGCTGGGACACAGGCTTCCTCTTTATGTGAGAGGGAGTGGGCCATAATCCATTACGCGGGCTCAGTGCGGGTTGGTGGTTGTCACATGTCTTCGAATTTTTGGTTCTAGGACATGCCAGTTTCCTCACGATGGAAACGATCGATGGTCTTGGTGGGATTGATCTGTTCGATGGTTTTAAGAGCATTGGTAATGAAATAATTTACACAAAGTAAATTTCCTGCTGAGCTGGACTCCTTTTATAAAGATTGTTCCTTGGCAGTTCTGGACAGAGAGGGGTGGAAGGAGAGTAGAAAGGCTTTTGCCTAGCCGTGGGACATTAACGGCTAATAAAAAAAAATAAAAAGTGCCTGCTTAGATTTGAACCCACGACCTACACCTCGTAAATCTTAACCGTTACCAGGCCAATACTGGTCCCGTGATTAACAGACGGGACGACAATAAGCTTCTTTTTATTCATCGGGGGTCTGGAGATTGGGTGTTCCAAAATTTTTATACAATTTTTTGTCTCTTTTTTGTCAACATTATTTTTCTCATACATCGCGATGTCAGTATCGTTATTCCAGATATTCCAGAGAATCCCTGTTTATCCTAGACTAAATATTATAAGAAAAAAAAAAACACATCTTAGGAATTCTGAAACGTAACGCAATAAGCTGTACGTGACGAAGCAAAAAATATTTTGCGAAGAAGAAATAATATGTGTCACTTGTTTTTGAGGCAAGAAGTTATTTTTTTGATGAAAAATAACAGGACAGCTAGAAAAACAGAAAAAACGTTCAAAACAAGAGAAGATAGGTCGTAGAATGGTATCGAATTTCGTTGGACAGTGAAATATTTTATTTTATGACTAGGACTAAAATGTTTTTTCAAATTCAAATTCAAATTCAAATTCATTTATTCACGTATAAATAGAGTAAATACAATCGGTGGTTTCCATGTTACATTATTTGGTCTTATAATTCTATTTAGCCTGTGGTATGGCATGTTAGTGAGAGCACTGCTTAGTGAGAGCTTCTTGAAAGGTTTTACGGAAGATGTCCATATAGGTGGTGTGGGTTAACTATAGTTGTGTCTGTAGATGCTGTCTTCAAAATGTTGACGTTATGAATTTAACTGACATTTAAGACAATTTTATTTTTTATAATTTTTTTAATTCAGTCATCACTATCCTAATTTTAGGCGAAAAACGTCCACACCTCGACATAAGCCTTCCCCAAGCACCAACAGTTCGACCGGTTCTGTGCTCCTCGCATCCAGCGGATTCTTGCGGCTGTCACCAGGCCATCGGTCCATTTTGTGGGAGGCCTTTCAGCCCTTCGGCAATCTATTCTGCGAGCAATACGCAACATCAAGAACTCAAAAAGTCAATAATATTCGGCACCTAACGAATGCCCCGTAATTACTCCTGTTCTCGTGTTCTGATTCGTATTCCACCGGTAGTCCTATCGTCCTATGGCCCATAAAGAGTTCCGGGCCATTGGGCAGGCCGCAACGATAAATCACCAATACATTACTCCTAGGCGAAGAGACATGTGACGTGTACAGGTAGAGAGAGATAGACATATAGGGACGAAAGGCAGGGAGCGAGTCTGTTATATTCTATTCGCTAATTGGGTTGGAGATTGGTTGAAAGCTTTATCGATGAGTATGGCTTTTGGGAAGTTGATATGATAGTTAAATTATGGCGGAAATGGATGGGAAAAGCTGATATTTCATATAAAGTAAATTCTATTTCGTCTATTGTGGGGAAATGCCGCTGATATTCAGACTATCTTTGTTTTGCAGAAGCGAGCTGTTCGATCAATTTATAAATTAAGTCCGAGACACTCGCTCAGAGATAAATTTAAAGAGATTAATGTTATGACTGTGCCTTCTCAATATATTTATGAAAATCTTTTATATGCCCATAAAAATATAAAATTATTTAAAAAATACAGTGATATCCATGATATAAATACTAGGATCAAACACAAATTGGTTGTACCTACAACAAGGCTGAAGAAAATAGGTGGCTCGTTCAGATGCCAATGTGTACGCTTTTATAATAAAGTTCCAAGCCCCGTTCAAGATGTAGGCCTTAATAAATTCAAATCATTCATTAAACGTAAGTTGTGCCAGAAAGCCTTTTATACCGTTAAGGATTATATCGAGGACAAAAAGGCTTGGGATTGAGCTGCTTCCAATTTTTTTTACATATTGAATGTTTTTATTTCTCTGTTTTGTAGTTGTTTTTTTTTATATGCACTTTGACATTAATGAATTTTATATATACTATGACATTCGCTTACTTTGTAAAGTATTCTATTTTTTTAATTATTGTGAATGTGAAGACTATGTGGGTCATTTTATTTATATTATTTTTCTCTCTGTTCTCTTAGTTTTTGTCATGGTCTGGCAGTTTGAGTAATTAATGTGGCCTACCCAAATGTCCTTTCTTTGGTATGGTTTGTAGAATCGTTGAGCTCCTTTAGTTTTGAGTTGAGCTGCACGTTATCTGACAAATACGTGCACTGAGTGGACAGGTCCTCTCAATCTGTGTGGTTCTTTCGTCAAAAGACCATCTCACACATCGACCTACATGGTCTTCATATGATCTGACCAAGATTATGCCTGGACTTTAAAAGAGACTGTGACCTCTGAGTTTGTTTCGGCCTTTCTTCTCAGACTAGTCAGATAGGAAACGCCGACCTCATCTAGTTTTAAAATATGTAATAATAACATTAATAAATAACAATATTAATATAATGATAATTTCGAACTATACTATACATTTGAATACTTAGATACAACAGAAAATATATTATTATGATCTCATAAAACTTAAAATAATTTCTAAAATATAAATATTGAAAGTAGTTTTTAAATTAGTGACTTTAAAAACTATAAATGTTACGATTTTATAAGAAGTGTTATGTTATTTTTTATGTTTTTAAATTTAAATTTAATTTTTAATTTGTATTTTTCAAAGTTTAATTATACCTTAAATGTTGCTGTGCCCTAACAGGGTCCATAACTGTTCCTTTAGCTTTAAGCCATAAGTAACACCTGTATACACATTATGGTACGCAAATAAATAAATATGAAATATGAATATGAATATGAATATGATTGACGTGTAAAAGTGTTTGTACAAACCTACTTACAAAATAAAATCATTTATCATTTAAAGACAATGACCAAAAGCCGTATCAAAAAGTCTCATGCATCAAGATCAAAATATTATAGTAAAATTATTTTCATAATTTTTTACGACATTGCGCGTCTCGGGGATTTGGTTTTTGAACAGGGAATTTAATTTAAAGTAAAAAAGTGTTGATATTGTTTTATTCCCTTTAAATGACGTTCTGTTTCAAATGATATGATTAATATAACCTTGAATTTTGAAAGTGTCAAAATCACGTCTTTCAAAAAACATGTAAAAAAATTATACTTTGCCGATTCTACATTAATTAAAACGAACTGGAATAAAATAGAATAGAATTTTTATTTAAACGATTATCATTTTTTTAGAGTAATAATGATGAATTAATTTTGAAAATGACTACACTGTACTGCCAATATTTATTATTTAATAAATAAACATAATATATTATTACATTATTGTGGATTCACCAGACCAGTTATGTGTAAAGACCGGATACACATTCCGATTGAGCCCTTTGTGAGTAACACTATCAATCAAAATGTAAAAGATTTCAAAATTGCTAATCCTCAACAACGTGAATAACGCTTTGAATTTTGTTCAACCGTCAAAATGAAAGCTTTGCCATTCTAAGTGTGTTACGGAATTAACCTGCCATTTGATATAAAAGCGGCCAAGTGCGAGTCGGACTTGGCCGCTTTTATGCCGCTTTTGCGGAAAAAACGCCGAAAAGACACATTTCTTTTATGTAAATTAACTTAATTTTTAACTTTAGTTATTCAAAAGAAACGGCCCTGTGACAGACGGATGGACAGCGGAGTCTTAGTAATAGGATCCCGTTGGCACCTTTTTCGTACAGAATGCTAAAAACAAAAAAGCATAAAATACAAAAATGTTCTTATGCTTCGCCTTGAATTGAACACAACTAAAGCGAAAATAACAAGAAAATCACCATTCCTTTTAATAAAAATACAGCCAGTCTACTCGACTTGCGCTATTGAAAACAATCGAAGCCGACTTGCTGGATGAGCGATTGGCAAAGCGCAGACTCAGGCAGACAATATGTCTTTTGTCGCTAACTGTACATAGTCGAGCGTTCCATTGTAATGCTAAACTGTGCTAGATTGCGATGCCGACCGACATTGCCCCCTGAGATTATACACCTACTGTGCTCGACTGTACCGCGTAGATAGGTGAAGTGTGCTGTGAGTGTACTCGGAGGACTGTTTGATTGCGCTGTAAACGCTCATTGACTTAACTCCCGTTTTTGGTAGAGTGCTGGACTTACTCGCAGTTGTAGTTGCCTTCCAAAAAAAAAAACTTAATTCGACTTATGGAACGAGCATTGGAAAGAGACGTCACACTGTAGGTGTGACAGAGACGAGAATCTACAAATCCAAACTTTTTCTTAAATCCACTATGTTATAATGGCATATATTTAATCGATCCTCTAAAAACTTATCAACCTTCTGACGATGTACGCTTTTTTAAAAAGTTTGCGTTTTGATGTCTCTGCCATCCTGTATATTATCTTAACTGTGTACTACAAAATTGACTGATCTTCATCTGCAACAGTAATGCCACTATACAAGGTAGGTAAGCACTCGATGTAGGGAGAGTAAATCCGTCTGTGCATTACTAATCAAAGATACGCACTCCACCAAGTACTGAGGACGTGTAAACGGAGCATAAGGATGTGCAACCAATGTGTGCTTCGAGTATTAATACAGTTACGGAAAGTTTTGGCTTTAACATAGTTTGCCTTTAGCTAAGCTTTTATTCTGTCGGCGAATTTCTCAACAAAAAATCTTGTCAGTCCAAGAAATAAATACTTATGAATATTTCCGTACTTCAGAAATGTATTGTAATAATTTTCTAATTATTTATGTTCCTTTGTTGATTTAGGGCTGATTTTTTCAACGCTACATCATTTTATCGGAGGAATAATTTTTGACAGTTGTTCCATACAAAACCTGTCAAACGTCAATTTTATTCCTCGAATAAAAGTGATCTGGCGATGGTAAAATCAGCCCTTAGGCCCTACGTTATTAGTATATGCATGTTGTTACTATGTACCTACTTCATGTATTAAATATTTGCATGCCATCAGTACATGGCGGATGTGTCTTTGCACTACAATTTTATATATCATCTTTTGGACCTACCACATTTTATGCAAATAAACAATTTTGATTTGATTTGAACATTGTTTTAAGTAAGAACGTTTTGCTTGACTGAAAAGGTAGATTGAATGTTTGTTTTGTGGCTTCCGGAAAATAGACTACGCCCCTTAGTCCTATCTGGGTGACGTAACACTGACGTATTTATTGCCAAGAGGATAGGCGAAAACAACTTCTTATTCTAATAATCAACGTCACGTTTTTGAATAAAGAAACTAATATATTTTATTTGGGACACGTAGAAGAAATACAAACTATAAAATATAATATTTAATCAACTTTAGATTAAATAGCATGACGCCTTGTTTCCCCGAAGGGTTGGGCAGAGGTGCATCAATAGTAGGTACACCCACATTTCGCCAGTTAAAGATGAAAGTACCGCTGTGTGTGACATTAGGTACTCATGAGTACCTACCTAATGTATACAGCATATATATATATGTATGTATGTATGTATTATAGTATATTATTTTTTACCACTGACAACCCCATTTTTTAATATCCACACAATCACTGTCCATTCCAAGGGTGCCTGGAATATAAAATAAGGCCGCCCATTTTATGCTTTGTATTAACAATCGTATTTTTTGTTATGTATTTTCTGGTGTACAATGATGATGGTGATTAGCGTGTGTGTTATTTATTTATTTATATATACTTATATATAAATAAATAAATAACACACACGCTAATCTATAAATAAAATAATTTCAAATCTAATCACAGCAGCCTTTCGCTATAATTGACAAGGACACAATAGCTGAAACCATAAAGATACACCATCAAATGGCATACCATGGCCTGAACACTAACTATTTTCACTATCGCATATTATCGAAGGGGTCCAAACATGATTGTGTCACAAACAATGGAACCGTCCGAGTCGAGCGAACCAGTTTAATATGTGGTGTGAATGTGTAAATTTAATGTTAAAGAGAGATAGGTTAATAAATCTTCGATATTAGCAATTTGCATGCAGTATCGGATGAAGCGAGTGATGTATAGGGTTTATTTGCTCATGTATTTTTGAATAGGTTTTTGTTGACTGCCACGTTGGTGTAGTGGTCACAAGCGCCACTGCTGAGCAAGAGGTCCTGGATTCGATTCCTAGGTCGGGTAGTGTTACTGGGTTTTTCTATCTGGAATTTCACAGTAGCAGCCTTAAGTCTGGATTCGAGCCCCGTTGATGGCAATAGACTCACCCCCTATAACATGGGACTTAAACATAACTGACGAAATGTGGGTGTACATTCACGAGCACCAATATGTCAACACTTGGCAACTTTCATATGCGATTTTTTCATGAAATAACGAATGCAACGTTGAAATACGACATATTACATAAAGCTATGGGTTCGAAAATGCTATGTTCGTAACAACATAAAATTTCATTAAAAAATAAAGGAGTAAATCGCTTTTGAATAAAGCCGAGTGTATACATTCTTTTGCTCGTGACTGTACTATAAGTTCACCTCTATATAACCCTTCGGGGAAACAAGGCGTGATGTTGTGTGTGTGTGTGTTTTTGTTTAAGAGCACTTGACGGCACGGTTGGCGCAGTGGTTAAGCGATTGACTGCTGCGCTGCGTGTCGCGGGTTCGATTCCCGCACGGAACAAATATTTGTATTGCCTATAAGTAGTTGTTCCGGGTCTAGCTGTTTGTGTATGTGAGTTTAAATGTTTGTAAACGCACTCACGATACAGGAGAAATTCCTAGTGTGGGGGCAACGTTTTTATAAAAAAAACAAACAAACAAACTAACTTTTGGTTTTGATAGTATTCAGGTTTTGAAATTCATTCCAGTTTAAATGAAAATACTCCAAAAAAAAAATAAGTGCGTTCACTTGACGAGATTGGCCTCTCTGGCTTGATCTTCCACCATTCACGAGGCAAAGCGTGAATGGTGAAGAAACTAGAATTAATCTCAAATATTTATTTCAATTTGCTTTAGGGGTCATTTTTCAATCGACAGATAATTGTCATTCGTGGAATAAAATTGACGTCTGACAGTTTTTGTATGGAAGAACTGTCAAAGATTCAAAATTATTCCTCCGACCAAATTATCTGGCGTTGGAAAAATCAGCCCGTAGTACCTATACTTTTATTAAATACCTAATAACTATAAGTAAATAACTAACAACAGACTAGTAATAACTATAATTATATATAAATATGTAAATAAATAACCATTTTGTCTCAATTTCAATTGAAAAAGTACGAAACAGCAGAGTTCAGTAAATAATGATGATGTACTAGCTGCGCTCCGCGGTTTCACCCGCATAAGTCTCTCCGTAATTCTCAATTCCGTAAGAATATTGGGATAAAAAGTACGTCCAAGTCCTACGTCCAAGTCCAGGCCATGGTTTACCCATCAGCCAAATTTCATTCAAATCCGTTTGGCCGTTTTAGCGTGAAAGCGTATCAAGCAAACATACAATATAAAGTATAAATCAAATCTTTTCTCTGTATAATATTAGTTTTGAAGAGCAATGAAGTGATTATGGAACCATTGAGCTGGAACTGACATTCTTATACACAAGTACTCGTCTATCTGCGAACGTTAGGCGACAAACGGCCACAGAGTACAGACGCCAGCACCACAAGCTACTATAATCTCTCTTCTTTAATAGATTTTCAACATTATCGCTAAAGCATTAAGGTTCAAGGTTTATTGGGAGAATTTGACAGTTTCGGGTAGCTTTATATGTTGGTATCTGTACAAGAAAACAACTGTAATTTTTGCGAGTTCAAATGGTTGCCTTAGGTCTGATATTTTTACATCGTCAGATAAATTTTATCAGACGATAAAAAAATGTTGTTTGGCGGCTTTTGTATAGAAATAGGCCAAGCCACATATTTTTTCTTTTGGATTTTGTAATATCTTGACTTACACACGGTTTCCGAATTGACAATATGGAGTTGAGAACTTGACAAATTCAAAATCTCAAATTCAGAAACCGGGTGTTTCTTGCCCGTTCTTCTCCATAGGTACCTATTACGCTTTGGAATGGGCAACTAGATTCATCTTTCTGACTGACCGACCCTTTGACAATTCAAAAGTGCCTGTTATTGGTTTATTTGAAATAAAAGCTTTGAGTTGAGTTTGAGGTGTGAGTCAAGATATACAAAATCCTGTGCCCAGGATTTTCCAACTTACCGACTCTTTGACAGTTCAAAGTAGACAGTTTAAAGAAAAAGGTTTAATTGAATTATATGCTTTGAGTTTGAGAGTGAATGCATTTTAGTTTGAGTTTGTGTTTTACAAAGCGAAAGAGAATGCCTCTTTCACTTTCGCATGTCTTTTTTTGCAACAGTTTTAATAAGGTCTTTGTGCTTCACTTCCATCGAATTGCTCTGTCTGAATCCAGGTTCTACCAAGTTCGTTGCACCACGTTTATTAACAAGTTGGTTTTTAGATGAGTTTGGCTTCTCCATAATGGTTCGAGGCTGTGTTGAAGAAAATACGCGTAATTAATCATCGCTTACTGTAATAAATGGGTGGTTTTGTGTGAGACGGTTACAAGAACGGATTATCGATTTAAATCATTAGTGGTTGAGGTTGGTACCTATAGTTTAAAGGTGAATGACCTTAGTTGAAGTGGCGGAAAGTTTACTGTTGTCTTGATATTTTAATATAAGGTTTGTTTTTAAATAAATAGTTTCTATTCTTATACAGCATTAAAAACAAACAAAAAGAAACGTTTTCTTTAAATACAAAAAGTTTTTTTGTGTGTGAATAATCAACCTAACTTTAATTAAATTAGTACCTAGGGTACTGATTTTATAAGTTAGGTTTTGCTATGGTAAAAGACGATTTACGTACCTCTAGGTAAACAATATTCAATCCGAATATTCATGCTTACATAAATTAGAATAAATTTCATAAAATCAGAATGAAATTGAATTTTGTTCAATACTGTGAATTTTATTAGGAGATTGGTAGGACCTAATCCGTATATTGACGATTGTGATGTAGTGCAATAAAGTTGTTGGGGAAAACATAACTCTTCTATACGGTCGGTTAAAAATACGCTAAACAAATGTTTTTTAATTGAAAACAAAACATAAGAAGAAATAAAGAAAATACATTTATTTGCGGCAAACATGACGCATAAAAAAGAACACAAACACAACTAACAAGTTGGGGGTAAACATGCGTCACATTCACGCAAAACGGCCATCGCTCAGCATAATGCTAACACCCTCCCTTTACGAGACAGAGCCCCAGCGCTGTAAAGTACCTGTCTTAACATTTGAAGTAAAAAAGATATAAATCTGCCTCTTTTCCTTACTTTCAAGACATTACCCAAACCATGTATTTTATAGTAGGTACAAGATATAAAATGTAAACAATGACGTAGTAACCTATGAAAGAAATGACCTTAATGACTGACAGCAGTATGATTTCTTAACTCTGTTTGGCGCTAAATTAAGGTAATCAGAGATATCGCATGCTTAATGGAATACTGACTTAACTCTAAAAAGACGATTTTTTGGGAAATCGCAAAGATCTTGCTATGAGGACTTATCCTACTTGTTGATGCATAAAAATAAAACTGATTTATATTAATCATGAATGCTTGTATTTTGAACGTCTATGATTAACTATTGATGATATCTGAGTAAAAAAAAAAACGGAAATCACATCTGACCTATCTACTAATGGGTCAGTGTTCCATTAAGCATGCGATATACCGAATAATAATACATATACATTACAATAGAAATATTTCTCTCTCTTTATCTATATCTCTGATTACCTTACTATAACAACTAGCATAGGTAATCAGTGATTATTTGCATATTATAAGTAACTAGCTTTTGCCCGCGACTTCGTCTGCGTGAAGCAACTTTCTTAATTTTTTTTTTCCGTAAGTACCTTCTACAAAGTATTAGAAAACTTTAATAAAATAACATGAATGAAATCGGTAAAGTCGTTCTCAAGCTATGACGTGACCAAGGGAAATAGGGATTCATTTTTATATATATAGATGCAAAAGTAAAGTTTGTCAAGTTTTCAAGTTTTAGTAATTCTTTTTTTTTTGTTCGTAGAACTCTTGTCAGAGCGGTCAAGTGATGGTCCTCATATAGTTTCTTGTCTATAGGCGCTGATGTGATTCACCTCACGATTTTTCGCCACCGATTTCCGGTATTTTTTAGTCCATCTCATGGTAAGCGTCCACGTAGTCTAGTGATTAGTAATCACAAAAAAAACTTTTTTAAAACAAGGTTTTATTACTTATTAATAAAAAGAACTAAAAAGTTTAAAATAATTTAAACCTGATAAGTAAATAAAATAAATAAAAGCGTGTTACATTTTGATGGAACACGCTTTCATTATAGAACATTTAGAACACAATTATATTTTTAACTTTTTAGTATTTTTGATGTGAAATTGACTACGGCGTGGTTCGTAGCGCGTAGCAGTGTTTTTCCGTTATATGCGTTTAATGCACTTAAGCTACCTGTTCATCTTTAGTCCCTGGTTAACATCTAGCACCAAAGTACTCGTCAGGAGGAATCAAACAAGCCCAAACTCGATGGGGTTATGTTGTTTAATTATCGAGTTCCTATGGTCATCTTCCAGCTCCATCATTAGACCCTGGTTACCATCTAGCACCAAAGTACTCGTCAAGACGAATCATACGAGCCCAAACTCGATGGGGTTGTGTCATTTAATTACCGAGTTCCTATGGCCATCTTCCAGCTCCATCATCAGACTCTGGTTACCATCAAGCACCAAAGTACTTGTCAAAACGAATCATACGAGCTCAAACTCGTTTAACTACCGAGTTCCTATGACCACCTTCCGGTTCCACCATCAGATCAGCTCCATGTTATAATAATTTTGCATTGTCATCCGATTTACACATGCTTCAAAATTGAGTTGCGAGAGTCCACCCGAACAAACATACATACATACATCGCAAGTTAAATAAAAGCTTGTAAAAAAATAGTATCCTAGTAGTCTAAATTGAAGTACAGTTTGACAAGGTCTCACTCAACTTCCGACCCACGTGCACCTCCAACTACAAAACCTACATCAAAAGTATTGTGTGTCAAAAATAAAGTCCCAGGTATACAAAAAACGACTTTGGGTGCAAACAAAATTCCATGCAAAGTTACAGGCCACTTTGTATTCCGAGGAAGGTAAGCAACGTCACACATTCGATAGCAGCTATGTCAAACGTTGTAGACAGATCGGGAACTCTCGTACAGTTCATAGCATAAAGGATTTTTATTTTTTGATAGCTGTAGTTTTTATACGCGTTTTCGATAAATTTATATTTATGTAATAGGGGCTCGATAGGGCTTAATAATAACAGCCACACGGGTCGATCTTCAAGGTTATACAACGCTTGCTGCGGTCGGTGCGTGGATGGGTGACCATCCGTAAAATACCCCTGCGTGCCTTGGAAAGCACGTTAAACAGTTGGCCCCGGCTGCCATTCGTAGATCTTTGACAGTCGTTACGGGTTGTCAGAAGCCCGAAAGGCTGACAAGTCTTGCAAAGTGGTATCGCATGCTTTGTGGGCTATGGAGGTCAAATAGCCAATCGCTCCATGTAAAATACTGTTATCCAGCTGCATTCAGATAGACTGAAAGTCGGCCGGAAACGGCTGGGCTGATTGTTTTGGATGAATGTAATATTGATTAAGCTTTATCGTTATAAATGTTAACAGACAAAATTAAATAGTTTAAGTAATGTGAAAATTTTCCGTGAACGTATCTTATAATGAACTGGCAACGTGTGCCCGAAACTCCACCTGTGAGATTAGTTTTTAATTTACCGAGATTAAAAGTACGTGGTATTAAGCTGACTCCAACCAGAATTTCATTAAAACTGGTTTTGTTGTTTAGCCGTGAAAACGTACCAGACAGAATCTGCTATGTAACTGTAACGAGAAGAAAACGTAGGGTTATCAGAATCAAAATTGAAATATTTTATTTCACATAAACCACATGGGCACTTATGAAACGTCAGAAGCTAGGTGCACGGTTCGACCTGGTCGTTTCCTATGGAAAAGACCCGACAAGACACTAAACGGTTAGTCTTTTAAAAATAATTGGCTTTTACAATGTTTTCAAATTACAGTAAGTATGGGAGGACAGCGTAGGCCTGTCAACAAGTACCAGGTACAAGAATCTATCAGAAGGATAAATAAAATATAAAAACCTATTAGAACCAAGTGATATGGTTGCCAGTACAACCACTAATAAAGAGTTGAAATTTGAACTTTATTGTATGTATGTTTATAATGTCATATCAAACCAAATCATTCACCTGTTTGCATAGTAGGTACAGACATCACTATATAAATGAGTCCAAACCCCGGAACACACAGAGAAAAAGTTTCTCGATTATTCATACCTCGATAAGGCCGCAATATCCGCGGAGCTAACGCTGAAGATCCACGGGGGACTGACATTTAAACTTGCCGAATTCCTTCCCCCAAGCCCCCAACAAGGTCCGACGTTACTCTCCTTATCTCCAACGTTGTACATTTACAAAGGTTTTACATATAAATTGCTTCCATAGAATGCACGGGAGAAAAACTGTGATAGCTCGCATGGGAGAGACCTTTCTGAAGGCTAGACAAAGACGCTGAGCGGCCAAGATATTTATCGCGCGGTTTTCGGTTATTTTATTGGAAGTTAGTTTTGGGGATTTTCGTGGGGTTCGCTCGTTATGCTAAATTGGGGCGGTTGAGTTAATTAAACTCGTTAATTAAAGGCGGTGGTGTTTGCCACTGTAAAATGGCCAGTTTTTTGGCGTTCGAAATCGAATCTAAAACTTTTATAACTCGTTTGTCACGTTTATTCAGAGAACCACGTGTCATCATCATTATCTGCCTAGCCTTTTCGTGAGGTTGGCTTTCAGTCTAACCGGATGCAGCCGAATACCAGTACTTTATGTGAAGCGACTGCCTTTCTGACCTCCACAACCCAGTTACCGGGTTATACGATACCCCTTGGTAAGAGAACCACGTGTATCTAATTAAATTGAAATTGTCACCCAGAGGCAAAGATAAGATAAGATAATCATTCATTTGCTCAAAAATGAGTACAAAAAAAAAAAAAAAAAACAAACAAACTTGAAAACTTCTTGATAGTTCCTGTAATAAGACCCTTGAAACTGGTGACGCAGGTCTATAATGAAAGGACTTATTTCTCCTCTTTTATTAGTAGCACACGGCAAAGGAATTTCAAGTAACACAAGCCACCCCACAACGTCTTTAGGCGCCTAAAAATTAGTCCAACGAACATTAAAATAAGGAATATTTTTTATCAGAATTCGCTTGAGTGATTTCTTTACAATTCACGCTCGAAAAAAGGCAGTCAAAAACCTTTAGTTAGCGTCAAAGACCACTTTATTTCGGTCACGTACCCTTCGTTAATGAAAATAATAAGTCCGTCATAGAATTAGGACGGGGCAATGTGCCTTTTGCTAAGAAAGTGAGTGGTAGTGTATATATTGTTATCTGTTGTACGGCCTTCCATGCTAATCTTTGAGGAAAAGAAAGGAGTTTCTTGCTGAACAACACACTTTGTTTCCACTAATTGATTTGCGACGTAAATTGTGTAGATGTCAGAGTTCAATAAGACGCGCGTGTAAGCAATTTATGCCTGCTATCTGAAACACAATGCTTCAAACTACAGTAAATTTCCGTTTCTTTGTATGAGTGTCAGCGAAAAATCTATATAAAGCGTCGAGTAATTTTGATCAGGATTGGCTGTGTTTTTCGTTCAGCAAATGAAATGCCAAAGAAGGTAGTATGGTATTTGTTAATAGGCATACACTGTCCTTCCATACCTATTAATGGTATAATTTAAAAACATTGTAAGAGTCAATTGTTTTTAAGAGAGTTACCGTGGAATCTTGCCGGGTCTTCTCTGTAGGAAATGATCAAATGGCTCCATCAACATACCCTCGACACCATCTGCAATATATTGGACTCATTAAAACGAATCATATGACCCCAAACTCGAGGGTTCATAAGTAGCTCCTAAAGAGTTCCACTATCCATCTCTTAGCTTCATCAGACCCTCGACATCAAGTGCAATATATTGGACTTGTCAAAATGAATCATATGACTCAAAACTCGAGGAGTTCACTAGTACTTCCTAAAGAGTTCCACTATCCACCTCCTTTTTTTTTTTTTTTTTTTTTTTTTTTTTTTTTTTTTTTTTTTTTTTTTTTTTTTTTTTTTTTTCAGGATGGGAAATCATCAAATGACTCCTCCCGCTCTGGGTGGAGCAGAAGGGAGTGTCAGACTCTTACTGACTAAAACCCACCCGTGTTCCTTCCTTAGCCCTTTACATACCAGGGCAGCGGTAACCCTTTCGGACAATCCCGCTACCCACTATCCACCTCCTGAATCCATCATCAGAGCTTCGACACCAAGTGCAATCTATTGGAATCGTCAAAACGAATTATATGACCCGAAACTCAAGGAGTTCACTACTAGCCCCTAAAGTGTTCCACTATCCACCTCCTGGCTCTATCATCAGATCCTCGACACGAAATGCAATCTATTGGACTCGTCAAAACAAATCATATGAGTCCAAACTCGAGGGATTTACTAGTAGCCGCTGAAGAGTTCCACTATCCACTTCCTGACTCCATCATCAGATTAGCTCCAAGACACCAAATTATAAGTTTGTATTCCGAACTACATATACATACAAAGTTTCATTTTAATACGACAGTCAAAAGTAGGTTAAAATTTACTTGTAAGATTTTGTTACATTGTTAGTTTGTTAGTTACAAGTGAAGCTAATAAAACGTGTTAATAATAAAACAACAGTATTTCGTTTAATTCCCTTTTCATAGAGATGGTCAATAAGCCTTTATAGACACATAATACCAACATAATGCATACTTCTATAAAACACCTCACATAACCGCTTTCAGGCCACTAATTAAATTAACTATGAAGATGAATTTGTAAGGAGAATTACACGTTCCTTTTGCGGAGTTCTCGTTTATTCATTGTAACTTTTAAGCTGCAGTTTAACGATCCTAATGAGGTTAAATATGCCACAATGCATGCCGTAGCGGGAAGACTATCTCCTTCCTCCTTTTTTAATTAAACTATGGTAGGTATGCTAGTGTTAATGGGGCCTCTGTCGGCCCACTGACTGACCTCAGGGAGGACGGCGTGACGACACAGTGGTCATGTGCTGCCTTGCACATTTGCACAGTCAGGTTATGGGGAGACCCTTTTACAGTCTTCCCAGAGATGTGCCTTTTTTTTTGGGTGGGAAATCATCAAATGACCCCTTCCGCTCTGGGCGGAGCAGAAGGGAGTGTCAGACTTTTACTGACTAAAACCCACCCGTGTGCCTTCAGTTGCCTGTGCCAGGGGCCACCGTATCTCTTTCGAACAACCCGCAGCCCCGGCGGCATCTGCCCTAGCGGACCCCGTCAGTTCGTGCTGACATCTCTTTGAGGCGCGCGTGAAACACAACGCGCCGTCGACCCGGGCCCGCGCCTACGGTGGCCGGGAGTCGGATGTTGACTCCCGTCCAGGGCGTCTCCTGCGGCGGCTAGGCGCGCGAGGGTGCAGATATTGCCTCTCCCTCACGCGCTCCGCCTCCTCCTTCGCGAGCATTACTGCTTCGCAGAAGGAGGTGGCTGCCTCCCACTCCCTCTCGCCCCGGACCATGGCTTGAACCAGGGACGGACGCGAGAGATCGCCGCCGCCGATTGCCGCCACGAGAACACGGCGGGGCCCCGCCTAAGCCGGGCAGACCTCCACCGTATGCTCCACCGTGTCCTCCTGGCGATCCCCAAAGTGGTGACACCCTGGCGTTTCCTCCCGCATTATCCTGAACAGGAACCTCCCGAAACAACCGTGTCCGGTGAGGACCTGCGTCAGGCAGAAGGTGAGGGCGCCGTGGCGCCTCTCTAGCCACTCCTCAAAGAGGGGACTTATCGCCGCAATTGTGGCGTGCCCAGCGCTGGGTTGCGACAATCGCGCTCTCCATGCCGGTATGAGATCCCGCCGGAGCTCTGTCCGCTGTGACGTGATTTCTCGCGGCAGCGGAGTAACGCCCCGGCGTTTTGCCTCCTCTCGCCACTCCCATATGTGGGCGAGGACTTTGGCCTCTAGATCCCATGGCGGCAATCCGGCAAGGAGGCTCGCCGCCTCAGCGGAGACCGTGCGGTATCCTCGGATATAGAGATGTGCCCTAACAGGCGGTGCACAGAGGAGGCTCCGGATCGATCTTTTGAGAGGTAACGGTGCCCCTTCCATGTGCAGATGGTGACCACCGGGGTGGTTTTAGTGAGGTAAAAATCGCACTTTCCCTGGTTTTATCCCCGAAATTCGGGCGCTTTTTGATAGTGTCCCCCGAAAAAAAAGGTATGCTAGTGTTTAAGAGCATTCCACTGTGCCTAAAGACTTAAGGTCTTCAATCAGTGCGTTCTGCCTGTTATGACTTACGGAGCCGAAGCGTGGACACTCACGGTACGGCTGTTCTATAAATTCAAGGTTGCTCAGCGAGCAAAGTTAGTGGTCGACATAACTCACAGAATAAGCAAGCTGAAGTGGCAATGGGCCGGCCACATTAGTCATAGAACCTATAACCGTTGGGGTATACGTGTTCTTGAGTGGAGACCGCGAATCAGGTAGGTAGGTAGAGCGACGATCATTGCAGGGTGGCTGGTAGCAGCTGGAAGAGAGTTGCCGAGGATCGAACGCGATGGCATCCAATTGGAGAGGTCTGTGTCCAGTAATGGACTGCTATAATCTGATGATGATGATGCTAGTGTTTGATGTAAAGTCAAGGAAATTAATTGTTTGGCAAATTACCTACCAAGTTAAATTGTCCGTATATTCCATCAAATCACAATGTCATTATTTGACAATTGTATGCAAATACAACTGTCAAATAATGACATTGTGATTTACATTGTGAGCTACAACATGGCAAACTGACGTTGTGTGTAAATTGGTTTCAATTAATTTCCCTGAAAATATTAACCGATTTAATGAACAACGCTAAGTAGAAATTGATTTGAAGATGAGCCATTTTGGTGTAGGACAAATAACTATTTGGTTGAAAAAAGGTAATTTTTTTCCTGGAAAATTGTAGTTACTCAAATACACGAATGTTATTATTAAAAGTCCGTGATGTCCCACTGCAGGGTAAAGGCCTCCCTACCTCTATCCACTTCTCTGTGTTTAAAGCTGTTAAGGACCAGTTCTTGTTGAAGGAGTCCAGCTCATCAGTCTGGGCCTGCCGCGATGTCGCTTGCCATTAAGAGGGACCCATTGGGTCGTAAGTTTGGCCCATTGGTCGTCTGACATGCGGCAGATGTGTCCAGCCCATTTCCATTTTAGCGTGGCAGCTTTCCAAGTGACATCAGTTATTTTTGCTATGGAACGGATGATCGTATTCCTAACCCGGTCTGTTAGTTTGATACCCAGAATACTCCGTCCCATAGCCTTCTGGCAAACCTCGAGCGTGGACGTCTGCTGCGCCGTCGAGTCGCGAGCAGTGAAAATATTTTGTTAAAGTACGTATAATATGGCTGCTAATTATTGTCCTGGGTACACAATTCTAGGAATTAAATAGGTCACCGTTTGTTTCGTAAAGTTAATGGGAACGTTAATGTGAAATTTAGAAAAGTTAAGTAATTCTACCCAATTAAAAGTACTTAAGTTAATTAATTAACATAGTATCTATCAGAATATTTATATTCTTTTACTAGGTACGTAATTTAACATTTATGTTTAATCTGTCTATTGCTGGATTTTACAAACGTGAAATTTCGTCACCACTGCTCACAAACCGGCGAAGGAAAACATCGTGAGGAAACCGACATGTCCTAGAACCAAACCTTCTAAGACATGTGACATCTACTAACCCGCACTAGGCCCGCGTGGTGGATTACGGCCTACTTCCTCTCACTGGGAGGAGACCTGTGTTACAGCTGTGGATACATCACAGGCTGATGATTTTATGGTAACCTGGGGAAGGACATAGGCTACTTTTCATCCTGGATATTGGTGTTAAAAATTATAAAAAGCACACTTAGACGAAGTTGCTGGCAACAACTAACGTTCAAATATCAACGTTCCTTAAAATTCTCTAAAATCCTATCCGATCTAGTCGACCACAGCACTCATTGTCCTCGCGGTCAAAGAATGACATCGCTTTGTTTCCAACCAACAATAAAGTACCCACGGGGGCTTGCGTCACCAAACATTATTCTCTTTTTTGTCCACAGTTCTGTGTTAACCACTGTGCCATTCGTGATGCACTGTGGTTGGCGTTTGTCGGTTACAGTGTTTAGAGTTTGACTTTATTGATGAGCGTTATAGGTTTTTTGGATTTTTGTTAAACGATTTTAATTGAAGGGCGTAAATTTTGTAAAAAGAGATTGTCGGACAAACTTGTATATAGCACTGTTTGTCCACCGCCACTGTCAACCGGAAACAAGATTATTAGAACCAAACGTGACTTTCCGCGGCAATGGTGGCGTGCGGTGAACACGCGGCCTTAGTAAATTTAGGTGTCACCGTATAATTGTGAACACCGTTAGTTGGTAATCTCTCTTGCGAGGTTGTAAACTGTCGATTAATTGTAAACCGTACCATACTGCTTATAATATAATGTATTAATTCTCGATAGTTTATAATCTATCCATGTCAAACCGTCAAAGTGTGAACTGGCATCAAACTTGAATGCGACGGAACGCACCTTGCGCGCTCATTAGTAGAACCCCCCCGCTCCACGCCGCTATCGTTGGCTGTGATTCGTCGAAAATTTATCGACAGTTTGCAATCTCGCCAGAGAGATTATAAACTAACGGTGTTCACAATCATACCGTGACATATGTATCACTACTTTGGCGCCTCCATCTCGTTTTCGTTGACGCACCGTTGATGGCGACAGTGGACAAACGGCGTAATGCCGAACTTTTTTTCAAACTAGATGCATCATAAATTAATTAAGATAAATGGCAATCTCTTCCGAAGCAATTTGTATTTCTACAACGAGTTTCTATACATTTTAGACTTTTTTTTTTTTTGAGGATGGGAAATCATCAAATGACCCCTCCCGCTCTGGGTGGAGCGGAAGGGAGTGTCAGACTCTTACTGACTAAAACCCACCCGTGTTCCTTCCTTAGCCCTTTATGTTCCAGGACCCTGTTCGCTAACCCTTCCGGACGATCCCGCTACCCAATATATTTTGACTTTACATCATCTTTATCGCTGATAAAATGTCATTTTGTCCAGTCCCTCAGGGCCTCTGCTATTACAATAGTGTCAGAATGGTCTATCATTAATTTCATAATTGTTGATTTTGACAAGTTTGGTAATCTATTAATATAATGGCGTCATTATGACTTTCCAGTGGTCTACCACTGACACTCCATTGAAAGAAATGCCATAGAATTGTAATCTCGTACATAATGACAAATGAATGACTGACTTAGGTGGTAATCTGCTAAAATTTTGCCAGTTCCTTTGATCAGTGACCTACCATTAGAACGTCATTGTGCAGTCATTGCTTTTAATTCGTTACGAAGAGTATCGTGTTTGTGTTTTGATTCATTGTAAAACTAAAAAAAGTGCAAAAATTACATTAATGATACCATTATGATATCATTTTATATTGCATAGGTACCTAATTATACTGTATTTAGGTACTCACTGTGCGCCACTCTGCCGGCGTTTTATTGGGGCAGTCCACCGATACCGAATTTAAAATTTGGGCGCACTCCGTCCAATATTGTTTCGATAAACCTCGCCCTTCATTGGTGCGGCTGCTGTGGCCAAACGCCAGGTCTTGGTGGTTTTCCAAATAATCAATAGGCTAGTTTCCTAAAAAAATGTAATTAGTCCGTCAGTTAGATTACCAAAAAATATTGGACCCGTATTTTTTCTTTTGTCAATTATATAAAAAATTATGAAGATATCGCCCGTTAAAGTTCCGCGTGACGTCACGCCTTGCTACACTTTTAGCATGGCGTGACGTCACGACCCCACTCGCAAATTTTGACGCGCTTTATCTTTGTAATTTTTTGTTTGATTGACAAAAGAAAAAATACGTGTCCATTATTTTTCGATGGACTAAATATAATAATTATTTTTTACCCAGGAAACTACCCTATTAGAGCCGAAATTTGCTCAATTAGCACCATTTTGTATAAAATAAATAATTAAAGGCTTCTCTAGTAAATATATTTTAAATATAGGTACAAACAAAAATCTAATTAAAACACTCAAATGAAAATAAATGCAAAACACCGGTTGCTAGAAATAAAAACAAATAAACGTCAGTAATGTCACATTTGACTTTGACAGCTAAACAGATAAAATATTATTGAGTTGTATAGTTTCACATTTATCCGAGTTACACATAAATTTAATGTTTTTTGCTATTTACGAACTTCTTACTGCTTCAGATTGCATAAAACACTAATAAATAATATGTAAAAATATATATTAATGAAATCTGGCATGAATAAATTTTCAAATTTAGTAGTAGTTTTTCTAAAATAATTTTTACTAACGGATTTTATAATAATGGCAATACGACAATGTCATTATAACACAATTCTATTACGATACCATTGACCGACCAATGATCGACCATTAGGAATTTAGCAGATTACGAACTTTTAGCAAAATGACAACGGGATCGTGTTGGAATGACGAATTTATAAAAATAGCAGACCAGGTATATACTCTACTCTTCTTTTATTAAAATATACGTAACTATTAAATCTGTATATAAATAATGATGTTTCTTCCCTTTTTGTTAAGCTTTGTAGTAAGTTAGCAATTTGAAATGGTTTCATGTAGAACATTTTCCTCTTACACTTCCCGGACCTATAAAAAAGAAAAGTTAGTGGAAGCCTTGCGGCCTCGGAAAGTTTGTATACAGTTTGTTTAGTCTTTTTATATTTTTTAACCGACGAAAAAAAACGGAGGAGGTTCTCAATTCGACGCGTATATATATATATATTTTTTTTTTGTATGACCACGCATAACATTTTACAGAGTAGTCCGATTTTGATAATTATTAGTTAGTTAATTCTTTTTTTATTGGAATGGTTATATGTATAAGTTGGTACCATATAAATTTGAAAAAAAAATTCCAACCCTAAGGGTGAGAAAATAGGGGTGATTTATTGTTCACTCACAGATTTGAATGCTGAGTCGTGTATTATTACTCTACTCAGTGCCTCATATGCCTGCCGTTTGACAAACAATTAGTAGATTATAGGCACAAAAAATTATAAAATAAAAACTTTTTAACAAAAAAATTAAACCACCGAAAAAACTGATAAGCATAAAATAATAAACCTTTTTTATTTAACCTTAATAACTAAGTTCTTAAACTAATGTAATGTTTATTCCTAAATAATTTTGAGTCGGCGCCGTTTAAATTTAAGGCAATTTAGTGATCTTTGTTTATTGATTGTTTGGTGCCAACTCAAAATTACTTAGGTATACTTACATTAGTTTAAGAACTTAGTTATTAAGGTTAAATAAAAACGGTTTATTATTTTTTGCTTTTTAGTTTTTTCGGCGGTTTAATTTTTTTGTAAAAAAGTTTTGTATTAAAAGAGTAGAACATAATAAGCCCTCAAGTACCCTGAAAAGTCATCGAATGCAGACGTTGTGGCCGAAATCGCCTTAGAAGGTGCATACTAGCCGATTTCAGCCCCAACGCCATAATTTTTTTTGCCGTCAATATGCTAATTATTGCTAAAGATAATTTTGGTTGGTAATTTTAAAGAAATAAAAAATTTGAAACGAACAAATTTAGTGTTCGATCATTTTTTTTTTGTTATGTATTTTTGTGGTGTACAATAAAGTATATATAAATAAATAAAACAAAAGGAATTTTTCAACACGATAATCTTCATCAGACAACACAGTTATGAAGATTTTGATGGTGAAAATTCACGCCAAGATGACGCCTTCCAAACCGAATTAACAACGATACAATCTTAATACCGCCACAGAAAGTCACCTACACTGTCTCGACAAGTAAAACACGTACATTTTCACACCATTGCGACGCTATACAATGTAACATTATGAAATTGACGCTTTAGAGGTAATTGTGCTCTGCATTGCAGGAAATAATACTGAACAATGTCGCCCGTTCCTCTTTCGAGCATTTCTTACAAATTGCCGTAAAGGAATTTTAACTCATTCCTTTCAGCTTTTGTTTTTTTTTTATGAAAGTGTAAATTGCGTGACAATGTCCTACTTTTTGTGTTTTTGTGATAAATAAGATGCTTTTGTGGACTGTGCTCACGATAGGCTGTCTTTGGTAGTAAAATGATTACCTAATTTAATTGATTTTTATTAATTAAGCAATTCTTTTTAACTTAAGTGTCATAATCTGACAACGAAATAATATAATATTAAAGTTTTTTGATATTTTAATTTAGCGTTTGTCCGATTCATTCATTAGTTCAACAGGCAATGAAATCATTTTTTCAAAAATCAAAAGTAATGTACAGACGCGAAGCGAGCTTTAAGGGGGAAAGCGCCAGAGTAGCTCGCGAAAAAAAAACATCATAAAATCAAAAAATCAAAATAAAAAGTCATTTAGTCAAATTAGGCTGAGAATCAGCACTTTTCGAACGTCAAAATTACAAAAGACAGTCCTCTAAAACGCCCGCCCTTCACCACTTTCTAGTGCTTTCGCAGGAAGGAAGAAGAAGTGGCGCAACCAACTCACCAGCACCACAGCTGTCTGTTCAGTTAGTCTCTTAATGAGTAAACGCTTGATTTAGGAGATTCAAACACAAACTTTAAGACAGTAAGAATGTAGGTAATTGCTGCCCATTCTAACAACTTCAACCAATTGCAGAACATTTAAAAAGGTAAGTATTACGTAAAAATATGGAAGATATTAAAAAAAAGAATAGAATATAAAACAGGAAAACAGAGAGATATGACGAGCATAAAACAAACGGGCATCCGATCGGTATTCGGTATTCGACGTGTGGATGGCGTGTAACCGCATATTGAGTGCAATTGAAAACTACACACACAGCTATGGAAAAAAAATCTCAAAGGAAAACATAGAGAGGGAACCAGCATATCGAAGAATTTCAAGACTAGTCATCCACCGACCCGCACTGGGCCTGCGTGGTGGATTTCAGCATATTCCCACTACCCACAGAGGTCAGCTCACAATCTCCAAACCGAACATTATATTTTATTATTGTATTGTATATTCCATATTGTATTTAAAAATATGTAGAATAGAAAAATATGACTGGCACAAAACAAACGCGTTCAATCTATCTGATAGTCGCGCGGTGTTCGAAGTGTGGATGACGTGTGACCGCATAATATTGAGTGCGGGTGAAAACTACGGACGAATACGACGTTCTAAAGGAAAATCTTGAGAGGAAACCTGCATATCTGGGAGTCAAAAAATCTGAGACAGGTATCCACCAGCCTGCAATGGACCCGCGCGGTTGTTAACAGCATACTCTACAGGCTGTACAAAACATTTCGAAACCTTCACTATTAAAACTCCAACGATAGTATTTTTTTAAATAGAACAGAAAAATGTGACTGGCACAAAACAAACGCGTTCAATCTATCTGATAGTCGCGCGGCATTCGAGGTGTGGATGACGTGTGACCGCATAATATTGAGTGCGGGTGAAAACTGCGCGGTGCCTGAATTGTTTAGACGATCCGGATTTTTGCCGTCGAATTGCATTGGGTTGAAGGCTTATGGTTTAACTTGTAAGTAATTGAAACGGAACTGTTACCTAGTGATGAAATCACCGTCAATGCTGAAACCAAATGAAATGATTGCATACATGATATTCATGTCAAGGAACACGGTTGATTAAATCCATACCAAAGATTTTCTTTGTAAATTACAGAATACCCACTGCGAAGAAGACTAGAAAGTGTAACAGAAGATTGGAAATTTTAACATCCAGGCTTTCAATCGCCTTTTGTCCTCGATAAAGCAATATGGATACCAAGTAAAGAACACACGAGATTGAATAATCTTGTTCTTTGTAACACTACATAGACTAATATTATAAAGCCGGTATGAAATTAAGGTCTCATAGACGATGAGTTTCTTTTGAGAGGATATTCTTTGAAGGATAATATCAGGGATGAAGTTATCTGGAAAAGAACTGGAGTAACCAACATAGCTTGCAAATGAAGCAAACTGAAGTGGCACTGGGCTGGCCACGTTTGTCGAAGGACCGACCTGGCCAGTGGAGCAGACGAGCCCTAGATTGGAGACCGCATCGGAAATCGATGCCCCCAGCTAGATGGACCGATGACCTTAAGAAAGTGGCTGGGACAGATTGGATGCGGAAGGCGGAGCACAGGGTGTTGTGGCGCGGCCTGGGAGAGGCCTAAGTCCAGCGGTGGACTGCAATAGGCTGAGTCAGTAGACGAAGAGCTTAAAACATATTTAAAACAGAATTTGACAAGTAAATTCTTCACGGAAGATTAACGTTTCGTTGAACAAAAACCGTAAAACAAATCAAATTAAACAAATGAACGAAAGCCAATCGGCGTTCCCGCGGTTTTCACAGTAAACGCAGGAGCCGAGCATGCAACCGCGGGTTCCACAGCAAATTAACATAAAAATCACACGGTAAATGCTGATTTAAACGAAAGAATGGAAGCCTGCTCGAGTGGAAATGATGTCGAGTTTTTCGTGTGTTAAATGTACGCGTGTGCTTCGGCCATGCTTTTCTGTGTTCCGGGAAAGGAATAATGTTTTGATAAAATTTTCATTGTCTAGGTACTATTATTACTATTTATTTATGATCAAGTAACAAAAAAGACTCATTATTTGGCATACAATTACAAAAACAACACAAACATACAAAATATACAATTAAATTAAACTTATTCGAAATTCATATTATTTTTATTTATCTCCTTTATTTCATTTAAATACTTACAAATTACATTTTTAAATATTTTTATAAAAAAAGGATAAAAAAAACATTAAAAAATATAAACCACCGGTGTCGGGAACAGGGTCCAAGTTACCGGCGGTCAGGGCTCCAGAGAGAGGAACTTCCTGACAATGCGAGCCGTGTCCAGAAGTACCGCTTTATTATTTATCTCGGGACCCTGGGGCCCTTTGAAAGGCGTGCCAGGGGCCGAAGCCAACTCGCAGATTCCCTTTAGATAATTTTTAAATGATGAGGAGGTACCAACCGACGATTATCCCTGTATGCACCATGCAAGTGCACCCAAGGACAACCCCCGGTTGGTGCAGGACTATTGCAGAACATGGAAACAAAATATACTGGGCTATGGGTGTGGGTGGCTATTTTAGATCGGTTACCTTGAACTATGGAAGGTCTATGTCCCCTGCCTGACCAATGATAATATAATTCACAGATAAAATGGCAGGGGGTGACTTGCACACTCAATAATAGGCCCCCCAAAACGGTTGCTAGCACATCACATTATTATTATTCATACATTATTGGTCATAAAAAATAAAACAATCACAACAAATTACAATTTCCTAACCGGCACTGGAACAGCAACATGCCTGCCACAGCAATGCCGGACATAAGGGCAGTCCAGCCTGTTCGCGATCAATGCCAGGATAGCATTGGGGCTGGCCTAGCTGGTAACTTATCCATTAAATTATTGGAGGTAACTTATATAATACGATGTCTGCAATTACTTATCTGATTATTAGTAAAAATGAACGGGCATCGATCGTCATAAATGACAAATAAACCTTGTCTTCCCTGTGGTAAGTAGGACCTATATATTCTTCACTAAGTGGGTGGTGTCTTAAATTAATTTAGAAAGGCATTTCAAGTATTTTTCGTGTGTTATTCAATTATAATACTAGCACCCTAATTGTCTATGGAAAATCATTCATCTGACTTTGAAACAATCACAATCTCAATCGTTTTGCAGGTTATTGCTAATCCATTGCTTCATATCTTCAAAAAAGTTGTCTGCACAATAACGCAAATAACGCAATAAATGTTGTTGGACTGTCAAAATGAAAAGGGAGGTCTTTGTTCTGCAGTGTGACATCACAGGCTTTTAATAATAATAATATCTAGTTCCAGGTTTTTTAAGGTATTCGGTGGTCATTACTAGTACTCCTTATAGTGTCACAGGCCTTGCAACCAATCCCTTATGTTAAACCAAGTCCTTTAATCTATCCACGGGGTACAGTTAAGGGCTGTAGCACAGTGTTAGCAACAACAAAAACACCGCAAAACAACATTAACATAGAAAGAGTGATTTTATAAACCGCGCGCGTGTTGTCTCACTGAACACGAGGGAATGTAGGGATGTCACACTGTTGTAAATTAGCAGAGGGAGTTATGTTCGTAGCTGGGTTGTAGTTGAGTCGTAAATATTTGCGGGCAATTTTTTTATACGAAGTAATAATGCTAAATGTTGGAAAGCTGGTTAGCTAAAATGTGACCAAAACTGTGTTTCTATGAATCAGCACTCTAATTGCGTTTGCACTATCAAGCACAAACTAAATCATTTTGAAGGATATTGCTAATTCATTGCTTCATGTATTTGAAAAATTTGTCTGCTCAACAACGTAAATAATGCAATGAATGTTGAAGAATTGTCAAAATGAAAGCCATCGCTACTTGTAAGTGTGTTACGCAATTACCCCTTTAGTTATCTCTTAGGAGACTCGCAAGGGAAATACAATAGAATTTTCCTTTTCCTGCGATTTGGTAAACACCATTGAACCATTTTACTTGTTGAAATGTTGGTCGGCCAAATTACATTTTTGTGCATCCTTTTCATTAACTGATAACTTCATCATCATCATTTCAGCCAAAAGACGTCTACTGCTGGACATAGGCCTCCCCCAACCACCTCCCCCAACCACCTCCCCCAACCACCTCCACTTCCACCGGACTGCCTCTTGCGCAATCTTCTACTGTCACTATGGGATCAAACCTAAAATCGCCAAAAAAAAACAATTGCTCCCTACGTTTTGTCGAGTTATGCGAACATAAATAAAGGGTGGCAGGGATACCGACGCGCAAACTGAAACTATAAATTCAGCACATGATTCTAGAACCCCTAGAGTAGGAATTTTACGACCCTTATAAAAAAAAAAACAGCTGTTTCATTGATGGTAAAGTGCAATATTTACGCGGTCAAATCCCAAAGAAAAAAAAAAAAAAGAAAGGGATATATTTTTTTATTTACAATCTATCTAATCTTTCAGCGCAAAGTGGTTCAGAATCATGTACTGAATCCATGTTAACAAGTTGCGCTTCAATGTCCCTGCCATATCATATGAAGCAGCAATATTTTTTTCGCGATTTTAGGATTGGTCCCATAGTAAAAGTTATTCATAATAATGACCTCTTAAGAGGTTTTCAGTTATTTCAATCACACCTAGAGGTCTATGAAACCACTTCATCATGCCACAGACAATGGTTCACCTCCCATCTTGCACGCATGCCCTGTCACCTGCACCCTTGAGTACCAGCTTCGTCAGCGAATGGTATTCGCGTTGCTAAATTTTGGGTCAAACAAATATATAAAAACTATTATATTTCTAGTGTTATTTTTGCAATCGACACGCTAATAACGCCTTTGCGTGAGACTTTAAAAAATTGTCAACCCCGCGCTAACCCTAAAAGTCATATAGGTGACAATGATATCTATGTGTGTGTAAACCGTCTATTTTTACGCGTTCCTTCGTAATATTACGTAACCGTCTCTTTATGGAAAAATAGCTCTGTGACCCTTTTTCTACTGTTTCTCTCGTCAAATAGGACTCATACCATTCTCTTGATGTACGCGGATTTGGGAACTGTTTTTCTTCCAATCTTTGTCTGGCAAATAAGGCTGATAGTTCGTATTTGATTGATAGACTGGTAGATTGTTTGGTTATGCGTTTTATGGTAACAGTAGTAGGGGGAGTAGGGAAGTTATGACGTCTATTGGGTGGTTATTGTTTTGTTTTGTTGTATGAGTTATCTGACTGTGCGCACGACGACATATCTATACATTTCGGTATAAGATGACTTCTCATTGTGAGAAAAGCCCATACAATGACTGGTCAGCTAAAACTGGAAATGGATAAAATCAAAGCATTTATTTTAAATAGGCGCATAAAAGGTACTTTTTATCGTCAAAAATTACAATAAAATATAATTGATTCTACTCGCCATTTCCAAATGGTAGTTTTCGTATGCAGAAGAAGAGGCAAGAAACTCCACCGTTACTCTTTTAAAATGTTTTAGAATATTTTGCATACATTAATTGTATAATATTAATATAGTAATATATAGTATAATAATATAATGTAATAATGTAGTAATATACAGCTTGATGTGTCGCTACGTCGTGTACCTACTGTTTCCAGTGATAATGGATTGATGCAAGGCTTTCATATTTAATATATCAATGTATTTAATCCGATTTTTTACTTTTTGTAAAGCGTTGTATTTTTTATGCTGCTGTCAAATCTGATGATAGCTATTATAGTGATTTAACATACTATAAGTTTTAGTATAATCAGCCTATAATATTCCCACTGCTGGGACACAGGCCTCCTCTGTTATAGGGAGTGGGCTGTAATCTACCACGCGGGCCCAGTGCGGGTTGGTAGATGTCACATGTAAGGTGACGGTGGCGGTGGTGGTTGTGGTGGTGGTGGTGGTGGTGGTGGTGGGTGATCTAAGGGAAACATCGAAATACCGTTTTATGATTTAATGCATTTTTCTGAAACAATACGGATGAATTAAAAAAACTAGTTAATTCCTATACCTAAAACGCGTACCTAATTTCAAATCAGTATTAACTAAAACGCAATTGTGGTAGACCTAAATAAGTCATTCACAGCCGAAATACAATAAATTAAAACAATTTACCTAAAATTTCACTATACGAACAGCAATTACATTCGCAGTCCAATTAATCCAGTCGCATTTTAATTAGTACCAAGTCCTGAAGTACTTATATTTCATTCAGTTGGTTTATTCTGACACCCGACCGTTTTCAAATAAGCAAGTTGAGTATAAGTCAAACGATTTAGAAAGTAAATTGAGCTCTTAGAACCCCAAAGGGAATGTATGACTTCCAATTTTGTTGGATAATCACGGGCGTGTGGGGCTTAAATGTTTCGCAAGCTTTTATTGTTTATTTTCCTGTTTATGATTGGGTTATGTATTATTAGAATTCCGTTTTTATTCTGTACCTTTCGTAATCTGTAGCCTTTTTTTGTGTATCTCACTTACTCATTCGTGTAAGTCAAAGTCAAAGTCAAATCATTTATTCCAAATAGGCACATAAAAGGCACTTTTGAATGTCAAAAATTACATTAAAATAAAATTGATTCTAGTCGCCCCTTCCAAAAGGTAGTTTTCGTATGGAGAAGAATGGGCAAGAAACTTCACCGTTACTCTTTTAAAATGTTTTCCAATATTTTGCATACATTAGTTTTATAATTATATGTGAAAACGATGCACCTAAGAGAAATTCATATGTCATGGTTTCATTAATCCATTTTAATGGATTAATGAAACCATGACATATAAATTAACTATGTGATAGATACATGGTGCTCACATATTTACAAACATTCTAAAAGTAGACGATTTTCATTAAAAAAAACTAAAGAGTAATAAGTCCGGGTGTGACTTTAAGTAAGTAATTACAGAATGTAAATCAATGTAAAAAAAGTATATATATATACAATTACATTAGCAACCAGTTTGATTTTGTCTAGACTCTAGAGATTGTCCTATGGAGCAGGACCAGCATGTTTCCAAGCATTCTTATCTTGGATATAATCCTCTAATTTGTAATATCCTTGCTTACAAAGTGTAATTTTAATTTAAGTTTTAAACTTTCTTTAATTTAATTGCAATATTTCACAAGGTATTTTGTCTCAGTACCCCATAAAAGATGTATGTACTTTAGATAATCTGAAAAAAGGTTGATCTAATTTATCTTTATTTCTAATATTAAATTTATGTGTATCACTTATTTTATTAAAAAGATGTTGATTCTTCTTACATACATAATATTTTCATAAATGATTTGGCAATGTACCGTCATAAGATTCGCGGCGACGTAGATTGTAATTGGCTCTGACAGCTGTACATTACATAATTAGCCTATAATGGTCCCACTGTTGGAACACAGGCGTCCTCTCTTCGAGAGGGAGTGGGCTAGTAATCTACCACACGGCCCCAGTGCGGGTTGGTAGATGTCACATGCCGGTTACAAATTAACATGTCCTCATTCGTGTATTTTCTAATTATAACTGGATTTAACTTCATTCATCACCGTGCTGTAAACATAACATAACATCACGCCTGTAATTCCTAAAGGGCTTGGCAGAGGTGTACCAACAGTAACACCCACATTTCGCCAATTATGTTTAAGTCCCATCTAATATGTGCTGTAAAATCAGAAAAATTAAGTATAAGTCAAATTGACAACCATTTAAAATTTTCTGTATATTATTCAAATTAAAACTTTGACAATTATTGTATAACATTGCTATAATACAGCAAATTGACGTAGCGTGACAATTTGTTAAAAAAATATTTTCCCTGACTGTACCTAATCAAAGCCTGAAATGCCTTCTGCAAAGTTCGCTACTTATACTATTACTTTCCAGTTTCGGTAAATTATATATTGCATACGCTCGACACATCCTAAGCTCTTAGTTTTACGTTTAAAGCTTCTATAGAACCTTTAGACTAGAAACTACGAACCGAAACTTGGCACTGTTCAAGATGACGCTCTACAGTTACTCTCCTTCTATCCTACTAGCAAAAATAAATAACAATTTCAAAAAGGCGACGTCCATCCCAACTCAAAATATCATTATATTCGTCCGCGTAAACCTACAAAAATATACATGAACAACCTCTTTTATCTGTTTGTCAAAAAATGAGCAACATTCGTTAAAAATACTCTTCAGAATCCGTAATGACGTATTTCAACTACACAGTACCGTGTCGTGAAAGTCGCTGTAGTGTATTCGAAACTGTTTATAACCACACCCTTAGGTCCCTCGTTACCCCACTGTGCATTGAAATGAAGTTGTCGAGTATTTTGAACAAAAAAGACTTTTGAAACGATGCCATAAATATTAACAGATACCACTCAGTGGTTTAGGAAAATTCCCCGGGACAAAATGCGACACGGAAGGGAGTTTCGAAAAATGTTGGTGGATAAATTAAAATTTTCGTGCACTTTTCCTGTGGTGCGTAGTTGTTTTGTTTTTTAATGAAGTCGCTTATGTCACACGGTGCAGTAAGATAAAACTACGTTGGTCATCATGTATACAGGGTGGCAGGGAAATCGACGCGCAAACTGTAACCATGGTTCAGCACATAAGTTTAGACCCTAGAGCGTCGGAATTTTTCATCAGTTATTTAAAAAAAATATTGCTATTCAATACATTTTGACCGCGTAGGTATTGCACTTTTCTATGAAACAGATTTTTTTTTATGATAACCGACGTAAAATTTCGACGCTATGGGGTCTAGTATCATATGCTGAATCTACGGTTACAGTTTGCGCGTCGATGTCGCAGCCACCCTGTATATTTTTTTTTTGTTTTTTTACTTACAATTTTGTGAAGAACATTCAGAAGTTATTTTTTAGTTAGAGTTTAGAAAAAGCAGTAAATACTTTAGAAATATATCCCTTCCGTTTGTTTGAATTTGTGCTGTATATCAGCAGACTGTTCAACAGTGTCCTTGGCAATTGCCCTAACTCAGAAAGGGAATCCAGTGGCACAACATTATTACACATGCGTAACAACTATCTAACAATGAAAGTTATGCAAGTTACTCTACACACTTCCTAGCAACTAGAACCAAACCTAATTTCCAAGCTAACTTTACGGGAATCTCATGTGTATTTAAAGCTAAACAAGAATAAACAAAGAATATATACATAGTTTCCAAACAGCCCTTAGAATAACACAGAACCATTAAGAAAACGTTGTTCTTGCTTACTGCACCCATTAGGCGTATAAAACTATCGTTAATCCCGCCCTTGACCAAAACAAAACCAATTATGCTTTCAATAAATCTTCGAACGTGTCCAATGGTCAACCCACGTAGTTTATATATACTCTTACAATTTCCTGCTCCTCAAATTGCACCTTAAACAGTAAACTACAAGACTGAAAATTCGTTATCATTAAAAATATAATTTATATCCTTATTATTCTTACAATTTTGACTACAAAAATTATCTTGCGCAAACACTGGGTGCTGGAATTTCATTTTAAATGCATTCTTTGAGTTTTTTTGCTATTTCAGCCCAATTTTTTTCTGATAAGGTCGTCGCTCTCTTGACTCTTCAAATATTTATTCGTGTTGCCAAGGGGAATCTGATGAAATGAAAAATGATAAACATTTCCTGCCCCCAATGTTGATTGGTGATGTTTTAAATTAAAAGTTGTCTATTTCGAATGTCAAGTCTTTTCCACAATGACAGACAGATGTGGCAATATATTTTTAATGGGTTTTTGAACGTACTGTCTGGTATATGTATGTGTGGCCACAATTTGCGTCCGTTACTCTCTTTAATAAACGGCAGTTAATAGTACGCAAAATGATTGGCTAGTTATAAAGTTTGGCGTTTACCAACCTTTCAAGTATTATATTTAATTTTTCTTTTTTTTATATCTCTCCTGTCATAACCACATTACATTTTGACCTCAAAATTCCATGTTCTCATTCTGTTAGGAAGGAAAGTTGGTAAAGATGGAGCCTTTAAAAACAATCTGCATCAGATCAAAGGAACCACAAAAACAGATCCCGGGGAACGATGTATTTGTTCCAAGATTAGGGAAAGAGGGAGGCGGGAGGAACATAAACAAAGAGTTACTTATCTTACCCAGTGAGTTGTAACCGTCAACTAATGGAAATTGATTGTTATGGGCTCTGTAGCTATTGGCTACATCTTGTCACTGGCCAGAAGGAAGTAAATTTGGTAGTTTGAATTTGAATTCGATATTGAATTTGTGCGTATTGAAAGATGAATCCTGAGGTTTTGATGCGATCTAAAGTTCGTTTTTTAATCTCAGATACTAATCTGACTTTTAAGTCTTTTGTGTTTGCGTTTTTTTGGTATAGAAATTTGATATTACACCTGTCAAATTAGTATCTGGGAACAAAAAACGAACTTTACGGCTAATTATAGTTTAACATTAACCCTCTTATTTATAAACGTCACTTAAAGTTAAGAGAGGTTTAAACGTCAAAAGTGTATGGTTAAACAGACAATAATCATTACGACATAACTTTAAGCAACGTTTATAAATAAGGGGGTAAATTGGTATTACACTGGGGTGTTGAGTTTTGATAGCCTATATTGTATCCCCTGGCTGGGCAAAGACCTCCCCTTTTTCCTTCCAAATCTCCGGCCATATTGGTCCTGCAAACCTTATCAGAAACTACCTAAAACATCAAAACGTTTAGCACAGCTGTTATTAAATGGAACTCCAAAATACCTGCACTTAACCAACCACATGTGTAGCTTGCAAGAGACAATATCAAAGCCATTGTATTGGCGCCAATGAGTCCATTCGAACTATTGACAGGCCGTACAATCATCGCCTGTGTGACTGTGTCAAAGGCATTGACAGCTTGATATCCAATAAATTGGAGTGCCTCCGATTGCCCCCGAATACTCCCGAATGATTCCGATACACCGCTTTGATGTGCGCACCACTTCCCAACTGTCACTTTATTTGTTTCATGTTCAACTTTGTTTGTTTTCTAGTAGAAAATTGTGCGGACATGGGATGGCCATTTAAAATATTGGCTGTGGTTGGGTTTGTTTCGGACGATATTAAAGTTGGGACGTTTTGTTGACGTTGGCTTTGTTACTTTTCTATAGAAGTGTTGATGTGATTTTGGAAACTTGCAAATGCAAAATATTTACTCGGAAGGTTAATTAGGCAAACCGGTCACATTTTATGGCATACAGTGGCCTCTAAAAGTTAGTTGTCATTTTTCCACTTCAGTTACGACACACCAAAATATGATTTAATAATAATAATATATTCAACTACCATTGAATTATCATAAAAAAATAATAAAGTCGTTCCTTGGGCCACTGTATAGTAGCCCCCAAAAGTTTACCACCTTATGATTTAAATTAAAAAATATATCCTAAGGGATTACTTGATTATTTGCTGCTTATTATTGCTAGGGCTACTTCGAAAGAAAAATAATAAACGCATACCGACACACTAATTTACGTTTCAAGATTTGTTATTTGTGCTAGCAACTGTACACTCTTACAAAACAGGGTTAAACCTTTCAAATTTCAATTCTATATAGGACTGGCCGATTACAACCAAACCCGAAACAACACACTTGTGTACCCAACCACTACGTATTACGAAACAACTGCTGGCAAACGTACCGATCTGTGACCAAGGCGTGGTGTTTGAGATTAGCCCCGGTGACAAACGGTTATAACAAAGGAAGTAATGCGGCCGGACGTGTAAACCTAGCCTTAGTCCCCAGTGCGAACCCGGCATTAGACTTAGGTCCGGGCTAAATTGAATTTACGGACGCCGCGCGTAATTAAGATTTCGTATTAAGAGTGATATTAGAACGTGATCGTTTATGAAATATGGAATCGAATAAGGAAGTTTGTTATTATGCCAGTTGTTCTCTTGATAATTGTTTTTGTTTTGTTATTATTGATTGTAATCTACTTATGATTATTATTTGTTTTATAAGCAAGACTTAAAGGACTAGCCCTAGAAGGCTATTGGTGAAAAAGAGGAAGTTGGGCCTTGTTTTTTAATAGGTAGGTGAAAACGTTAAGTGTCTACCTATTACGGTTCAAATGATCTGCAGCAATCTGACAGACGGATGGACAGCGGAGACTTAGTAATACACCCTTCGCGTACGGAACCCTCAAAATAAACTGAATGGGCCCTTGTTGTGAAATAAATAAGCTATTTTACAACAAGAGCCTACTCAATCTCTATTGTTAAAGAAAAAAGCAATAATCTTAACACCGTATTTTAAAACAAAAGGTACAGAAAAGAGTTTTTAAAGGTCATTATTCACTGATATTAACACTCAGCTGCTCTTTAAAAATAATGTAAGCGTGTTATTAATAAAAAAAATACGAGTCATTGTTTAAAAAGGTCATTCTAAGTGAAGCGAATGTCTTAAAGTTGAGAGCACTTCATGACATCAAGTGACCTTGACCTTGACGTTTGACCTTGAATAAGTCTTCAAGGTCAAACACAAAAAACATGTTTCAAATCCCTTTTACACTTCACGACATTCAGGGCTCGATATTTAGGTGATTTGTTTTACTAATAGTTTCTCTTCCTCCGTTTCTCTTATAACACTATCTGGATTTAGAGAAAGGCTTCCTGAATATCGCGTAGTGTAATAAGGCTTTAAAATCACGTCATCATGCACTGATTTTGCCAGCATGTAAGTTTACGATAAGTTTCGTCTCTGCATCCGTAAGGAAACCGGCATGTCCTAAAACAAAAAATTCGAAGACATATGGTGACCTCTACCAACCAACCCGCACTGAGCTCGCATGGTGGATGACGGTGCACTCCCTCTCGCCAAAAGGAGGCCTGTGTCCCAGCAGTGGGAACAGTATAGGCTATTATGCTTATGGCTAGATAGGCTCTGCTAGATAGCAAAGTTCACACTAAAATGCATTATAAGGGACTTTTTGTGACGACGAATTCGCCCTACGCACCAAAGGCTTAATTCCCGTCATAAACCTTGCTGACTGAACACTCTTTTATATGCTCCGTATAGGCGGCTCATATAGAACCGAGAATCGACGTACCTACCAACAATACAGTCCAACGAAGTGATTCGGTCGCCATCAAAAGCGTTTCAGACCAGTCGACACTTTGCCACGATATCGTTGCATGTTCCCATCGATGTAGTTGCACCACAGAATCGATTAAAAACAAACGTAGTGAGAAGGGATTCGATTGAATGGCCGCGCGAGTTTCGATAGAAACGCAATGGAATTTTCTGGATGGACTTTGTACTGTGCAGGTTTCAGTGTGAACGGCACAAAGTGCGTTAAAGGTCTTGTGATGTTGGTGCATATTTTAATTGTCCTATTCCACAACTAACACACAGTTTTGTATCCTGCTTAGTAAGCATTAGGTATACTTAGTACCTGATTAAGATTATGACGTTTCACTTGGTGCTAGCGTCTTGAGAACTAATATCAATATACTTCTAAAACTTCAGTACGCGTTACATCAATGAGATCTTGACCCCTGAAGTAGGACATTCTGTATGACAGGGGTCGATGTACGCCCTGGACGGGAGTCAACAGCCGACTCCCGGCCACCGTAGGCGCGGGCTTGCGGGCGGCGAGCTATGGGCAGCTCGCCGCCTGGTAAGGACCAGGCACGGATCGATGGCTCGTTGCGTTCCACGCGCGCCTCAAAGAGATGTCAGCACGAACTGACGGGGTCCGTTAGGGCCGATGCTGCCGGGGCTGCGGGTTGTTCGAAAGAGATACCGTGGCCCCCTGGCACAGGCAACTGAAGGAACACGGGTGGGTTTTAGTCAGTAAAAGTCTGACACGCCCTTCCGCTCAGCCCAGAGCGGGAGGGGTCATTTGATGATTTCCCACCCAAAAAAAAAAGGGGTCGATGTAGATATAGACACCCATATAAACTGGAAATCACACATACAGAAAACTCACTCAAAGATTTCTAAATTCTCTTACGCCCTTCGTGAAATACAAAAGACCACCAATTTAAAAACAGCTCTCAACACCTTTTATGCCTATGCCTATAAATGGCTTAGCTATGGGGTCACCCTTTGGGGAAACAGCACAGATGCACAAACACTTTT